>JAAAKM020721499.1:2470000-3705000 GCA_010016025.2 Alatinidae sp. Z8VKAUB7J3
CCGTACCGCGTGAACGCCCTGCTGTTTCGACTTCTCAGCATGGTTCCAAAATCACGACCGGCGGCACGAAACACACGCGTCGGACGGCATGGACTTATTCACCTATCATCCCACGATTGGATACACGTTCACCGCCAATCAGAAGCGCCGGATCCCACACGAATCCGGCGGCTATCTCTTACAGACGGACAGCCTGGGTTTCAGGAATTCGAAAGAGCTGTCGCCGGACGCACGCAATATTTTCGTGTTCGGGGACTCCTTTACTGCCGGCGATGGCGTCTCCAACGGCAAGCGCTGGGGAGACCTGATCGGCGCCTGGTTGAATTAAATACTGACTGAGCTAAAACAAGTATTTGAGTGTGGCTATTTTTCTGTAAGTAGCCCTTGAGTTATTTCGGCTCAGTAACCTCAAGGAGATAACGTACCTAAAACAGAACGGCGTAGGAACATGATTTTAGTAGATGAAGTTTACTAAGGGACTTATTTACTTTATACGAGGTAATTTAGACCGAGACTTTGAGAAAAAGAGAGGCAAACTGGTTTAATTATAGACACGTTCAATTTTACAATATTTGCAATCGAAAGTTGCTCATACGCAGAGATACAAACATACAGTGGCGTTTTGTGTCATTTTTGCGGGGGGTGTCATGTTTGTCTTCTATATATCTGAGATAAGAAATACTGCTAATTTTCTCTCCCAATTGAGAAACCCCTTGCCTAAGATTTATGTAGGGCATTCCAGAATTTTTGGTACTTATTTGGTTTGCTTTAACACCAAGAATTTTCTTTTAGGCGGTTTTTTGATAAGCTTGAAAGAATGGCAAGGTCATATGATATGTATGTAAATGACAAATGCTTTACTGGTCAGTGCAGAAATGTATATAGAGATGTTGAAGCTGATCTCCGTAAATATCAGAAAATGAATCCAAAGTTGAATTTTGTCTTTGTTATTATATCGAAAAAGGGAGATGATATTTACCGTGAGTATAAAATGTTTTTAACTGATTTTCAGTTTTTTCTTGACGCCCTGGACAAAGAATTCGGTTATGTTCCTGTCACCAGCGAGCCAGAAAGAGGCGGTTTAGGATTACGGGCCAACGTGCGGTTATACCAGTGGGTGCATCCCCTGGCCCAGGATGTAATTTTTGCCGAATTCGGAATCAGTAATCTTAGTTTTGATAAAGATATTGATAGCACCGCATTTGGGTGGTGGCTGGATAACGGCATCGGTGGAGACACATTTGATGACGATAACGGCTTGTTTGCCCGCGCCGAAGATGAATCCGGCAGAAAACTGGACTTAGCCATCACCTTTGCACCGGAAGGGGCCGTTGATGTCAGTGGTGTACCAACCGGGCTTGCCGGCTATGGGTCATCGTTATGATGGACGAGTATCTCGTGGGACCTGCCGATAAGATGCGAATGCCGCCGGCGGGGGATCACTTTTCGTGCGGGGGATTTGCCGAGCGCGAGATACGGTCGGTTTTGAACAAAAACCTCCCCGCCAAACACCAAGTACCGCTTGAAAATGTTTGGTTACCGGATCCGGTGGATCCGGACGCCTATGAGCAGCGTATCGAAAGTGCAGGTGGAGTCGATTTCTTTATCTTGGCATCGGGCGCCGGCGACGGGCATGTAGCGTTCAACCCTCCGGGTTCGCCTGCCGATGCCGGTACCCGTATCGTTCGGCTCGCTGAACAGACGCGCCGCGACAACCTCGTTGAGCATTCCAAGCCTGAAAGGAGTTTCACCTTAATATTAAAATTGAAAAAAATAGAACAATATATTTTTCATTTAGTGTTAGCCGTGGTATTTTCTTATTAAAGATATTACCAAAAAGTTTCAGATACCTATTACCATTATTTGGTAATTAACACATGCACCTACACAACTAGGAACTTTGACGTTCAAAAGAATGATTCAATAAAGTAACATCAAGATAATAATAATAAAAAAAAAAAAATATTTATTGCTTCGATTATAATATATCAATATTCTGGAACAAAAAAGGCGTCTAGACTTTTGTATTTCATGGTTGAGTTTTCAAAAGAGGTTCAAATGCACCTTAGTACAAAATATCTCAATTTGAAATAAAATAAGGATTGTAAGATGTTTGTGAAAGGTAGCCTTACTTTTTGGTCGAATAAAATAGTTCGTGGTAACGAACTGTTAGTAAGAAGTGACTCGTGCTAACAGTAACCGAAACTCAAAAAAAAGGAGGCTTGATAATAATGTGTACATCATGAGCTAAATATGTACAATCAGTTACATTTAAAGCTATGAACCTGAGCTAACAAAAAGCTCCAACTCTGTGAAAATTTGCCCTATTTTCGAAAAAAAGGACAAACACCGCCAAAGAGTGAGTGATCTTGATGAAAATTACATAATCGTATTCAGAATTTTGTTTGTTTTGTCTTTTTTATCTTTCTTTTGGTAAAAAAAAAAAAAAAAAAATCAAAATCCTGCATTTTTGCCGATAGAAGCTTGAAACCTATACCGTAGGGTTCTCTGATACGCTGATTCTGATGTTGCGATTTTCATTAAGATCTACGACTTTTAGGGGGTGTTTTCTCTTTTTTTCGAAAAAATGGAAATTTTCTTAGGCTTGTAACTTTTGATGAGTATGACTAAACTTGACGAGACTTATGTATTTAAAATCAGCATAAAAATACGATTCTTTGGTGTATCTCTTGGTATCAAAATTATTTTTTATGGCGCTTGTTATTAACCAAGTGACATATAGCAATCGCAAATTCTGTCGGTCTGTCCGTGCGGGTATTTTTGGCAGTGGCGGCAAGCATTCCGCAATACGGAACGGGTGCTTATCGAAGACGCTTTAAAACATCTTTATGATTGCGAGTACAAAAACATCCCTTGCACGTTGCAAAGTATTTCCGGTGCGCTATCCGTCTCTGGCGACCGGGTTGCAGAATTATTAGAGCGGCTGGAAATGTTAGGGTTGGTGGTTTCGCAGAGCCAATTACTGGAATTGACCGATGATGGCAGATCGTACGCGTTGCGAATTATCCGCGTTCACCGGCTATGGGAACGCTATCTTGCCGATAAAACCGGGCTTTCGGAAATGGATTGGCACGCCGAGGCTGAGAAAATTGAACATCGCGGTCGACTGCCTGTTCCAGAAGACAGTGCATCGTTCCTGGAGATTCTGAATCTGCAGATCGGCCTCCACAATCTTCGTGGTCTGTCTCAAAGAAAGCTAAACAGAACGAGGATGACGATGTGACCATGGATATAGAAACTGCAAGTCTCAAAGACGACCAACTTATGATGTCTAATGAAATGGTGGCGCCACCGCGGACACCAGACCAAGATCTTTCCATAGATCTTCTCAACCGAGAACCTGTTAGTGCACGCAAAGACTGCACCAACCCTGTGGCTTGGACTCTCCTCAATGGCGGAAAGGAAGATTGGGACCTATTGCAGCAAGTGGACACCACTTCTTCTGCAATCGGCGGTAGATAGTTGCGCACTTTGATTTTTACAGTTTTTTGTTGTGGCTTCTATAAGTAATTCTATAAGTAATTAGTAATAAGTATAATCGCTAACTATAATAACTATAGTTATAATCACTATAAGTAATAATTAATTAATTCTATAATATAAATATAGTTCTGTAAGTAATTAGTTTATTTTTTAAGGTTTGCCAGTACCAAATCAGGTCGAATATTTTTGCATACGGATATCCGGCTTATTGTGATTCGAAGATCAGATGCGGACACTGCATATGGACATGGTTTGGAGGAGTGTTATGAGTGGAAGTCTTTTATAAGAGGGCCAACAAATCCAAGATTTTCACCGTCAGCAGTTTATACCATTAGCTTTTGAATAATTTTACATTAGAATCTCGAGTGAATGCTGGTTATTTTAATACGAATTTAAAATCTTTGTGATGTTCCGTTGTCCAAAGGATCTTCCATCCTAATATCCTGGAATGTACAGGTGTCTTAATCCATCATTGTATTAAAATAATCTCTCTCTTTATGTTATATTTTTTGGAATTGTTTGTTCCCCTGCCCTCCCCAAATACTCTCTAAAAGTTTAGCTCGACCCTCGGCTGTTTCCGGGGTATTAAAAATACTCTCTTTTGATAGTCTGGGTATGCTGTCTTTTGGTTTACCTAACTAATTCATAGTGATATAGATATAAAGTTTTTTAAAGAAGAGCAACCCCTCGTTATACATATACGTATATCATAGACTGGATATATGTAGAATAGCCTTAGGAAAGCAAACTAAACTGATATGGAAAATATTATAGTCAAGCAGGGAATAGTTTACTTAGTAAAGAGCACCGTGTCTGTAATGTCTTCCCGACCATTTTGAATAGAACGTCAAAAACGGTTGATCGCAGAATGGAAGTCCAAGTCCCATGAATGATGGACAAATGGGTATGAAGGGTAGCTACCCCCTCCCCCCTCTTTTAGTTTTTAACCCTGGCCATTGCCGTTCTCCTTATGGCACCGGATTGATAATGTTTAGCAGGCATTTATCTCAGATAAATGCTGAATTTCTAGATGTATATAAGGGGACTGCTGGTGTTATCATGATATTTGATATGACGAAAAAGTGGTAAGTATTTTTGGCAAATACCGTTGCTGATTACCTAATGCTGCGACCTACGCCTGGTATCGTTATGTCTCTATCATATAGTCGGTATTAGGCTCCTTTGCTGCTCAACTGAATTTAATAAAACTAAACTTTATTTATGCAAAATAGAACTTAAAATAAAGCTGAATTTATGAATGAAACTGTTAAATAAACAGTTAAAGTGATATATCATTTTGGTTTCTGGGAAAAGAAATAGAGATTTTACATGTAAACCGGTTATTTCTTGGAAGTACTTGACAACTGTCAAGTACTTAAAGAAAGGCATAAAAAATAAACCTTCTTTGACTCGACCACGGTTTTTGACAAAGAACTAAAATAAATAGACGAGACTCGAGCGCTCGCCGGGTATCGAGATGCGTATCCGGCGAGCGCCGCGAGCAAACACATTTTTACACGGGTAAATTTTCTTACAAGTTATGATTATGCAGTTCCTGTTTAGTAATACTTGCTTTTTAGAAAAAGATTACAGCCGATTATCACTTTTTTATTAGAATTCCTAGCTTTGACCGTAAAAACAGGCCATGCAAACCCTGATTGTCGTCGTTATATTGGTCGTTATCGGCTTTTTTGCCTATTACCAAGTCATAGGTTCCTCGTTTTGTTTTATGAAAGCAGACAATCGGACCCAATCTGGCTCCCTGCCTCTTTCTGAGCTCGGTCGTTCAAGCAGGAGGATGCCATGCAGCGACCAAGCCGAATTTCCAATCAACACAATTTGTGTATCAACACGGATGCGCCGGACAGAACAAGAAAGGCCGGAGCATCCACTCCGGCCTTGAGGAGTAACGGGGGTTACGCCTCAATTCAAACGTCTGTTCATCGCGTATCGCGGCAGTCGGTACGCGCGGCCCATTCAGTGATGACCGATGGAATTGGATAGGATGGCGCGACAGACTCGCGGCCCAATGAAAAGGCGATCTGCTCGATCTCATCCTCAATCGCGTTTCCATCATGGCGGCGTCTCCCTAGATTCGCTCGGTGACAATCCGAAGGAGGATGCGATGCGCGCAGCGATCCTTGCGCTTCTTTTTGCGACGCCGGCCTGGGCCGGAGAGGCGGATATCGTCGCCGTCGAGGCGATCCGGGCCGCGTCGGGCTGGCGGTTCGACGTGACGGTCCGGCATGCCGATACGGGATGGGACCATTATGCGGACCGGTTCGAGGTGGTCGGACCCGGCGGCGCGGTGCTTGGCGTGCGCGTATTGCTGCACCCCCATGTGCATGAACAGGCCTTTACCCGAAGCCTGTCGGGCGTGACGATCCCCGAAGGCGTATCGGTCGTGACCGTGCGCGGAAGCTCCGCCAGATGCTGTCATCGAAAAACCGCCCACCTTTGACGTCGTGAAGGATACGCTGGAATCCATGAAGCGGCGCGTCGAGATCAATCGGTCGCGCCCGAGCCCAGTGAACTGAGCTCGTTCGAATTTCCCGCTCCCTGGATTTCAGCATGACGCGATTTCTTTTGCTCGCGGCCCTTCTCGCCGGGGTCTTCGTTTCGTCCCCTTCGTCGGCGGCGCCGAGGAACGTTCTGTTCATCTCGGTCGACGACATGAACTGCGACCTCGGTGTCTACGGACATCCTTTCGTCAAGTCACCCAACATCGATCGTCTCGCGCGTGAGGGGACGATGTTCGAGCGAGCGTGACACAAAAAGACAATTATCGTCAAATGAGAAAAAGGATTGAGTGACTTTCTGTCGGTTTCTGTGGTGGATTGAAACAATGATGTTACCTGTAGGTGACGATGATGATGACAATGATGATGATGATGATGATGATTATTATGATGATGATGATGAGTTTCAAAAGAGTAAGAAAGAAATTTCATTAACCCCAAAGATTTAAATTCATAAGGCTTAAAATCTTACGTGTAGATTGGCCATATACAATATGTCACATTGTATAAATATAAACTCGAACCTGGATCTATATCTTGGGAGTTGATAGACTAGGGGAGGTAGATAGACTGATAAAACGGCTGTGCATACTGAAATTATGTTCCTAATTCTCAAATTTTTCCAGAAGATGCGGAGAAGTGTGGGCATTAAGATTTTTTCTTGAGATGTTTCTCTGAAATCCATCCTTGTTTGCCGGAGGCCGTACTCACTTGATACATCCAAGCTTGGTCCATGGTTGCCCCATCGATAACCCTCAAGGTCTCACCAAAAGAAATTCTTGGCCCTGGTCTAGTGCCTTCAGCATCACTCGTTAAGGTTAAAGACGTGCTGTTTTCTATGGACGTCAATGACAAGGTCACTAAGTCTCCCTCTCCAAATTGTGGGATAGGGATTGTCCCCGGTGAAGAGGGAGCAGTCGTACTTTCAGATTCAGGTAAGGATGTGGCGCTGAGGGTGCTAAACCAATTTACAGCTACAAATTTATCTGGTATCATTCGCATGGCAAAAATATACGTTTTAGAGTTTTGTGACACTTGGTGAAAGTATTTGACCTTTTTAAAATTGGAACTGCTAATGCAGGGAAAAATATTAGCTTAAGGTTTGTCGGGGTCCTGCTATACCTTCAAAATTCTAAGAAATGAATTTAGTCGACTTCAATCCCGAAGTGTCCCTATTAAACATTTTATATTATCTATTAAATAAGTAGTAATAGCATGAAATGGTGAGTACAAATTAATTTTCTATCAGACTCTGATGTATTTTTTTTTTCCAGGGACAAAGAGACGAATATGGTGTTATTATTTATTTAAGAATTAACGACACTTCTTGACTACTAAGGTCACTGCAGGGACTTTAAGCAACTAACACTTAAACTAGCAGAAAGAAAGACAAGTCCTAGCGTTTGAAAGTACCTACCTTCAGAGAATAGTGGATAGTTATTGGTCTTAGAGAACAAGTAACCTAATAAAACAAGATGGCCAAAGAGAAAAGAATGTGAGGAGCATGATCAAAGTAGGAAGATGAAGGTATATAGGGCAAGTCCCATGAATTAGTGACCAAAGACTTTTAAATGATTGAACGGGTTTAAAGCGAAAAAAAGAGAGAGAGCTGTCGTTTCCAAAATAAGGGGGGAGCTTTCGCCCCGTTCAAAATTTACTTCTGAGAGGATTTTTTTTATGTTCCCACGTCCAAGTTATCCACTTCTTAATATTGGTAACTCAAAAGAAGTTATGTTACACAACTACAATTTTCAAGGGTGCTCATTTTCTGCCATCTTGTGTGCATCTCAGAACACCGCGTGTGTCACACAGTTTTACCACGCGTGGCTCAGTTTTCGTCACTCTTGGCATACTTTCGGCCACGCTCGGCAAACTTATTCTACATTTGGCACACTTCCACTAAACTTGGGAAGCGCCACCTGGTGCGCATGAAATCTGAAAGGGCCGATCATGTTCTTCCTCTCGGATTGATCTTAGGCATATTCTGAAAACTGCGCTATCAGGTTCGGACCCTCGGCGAGTTCAAGGTCGATCCTTGCCGTGCCAGAATCATCGCTGGGTGTCAGGCCATTGACAGTGATCGCCACCTCCTGATCGGCAACGATCTCGAGTGCCAGTGTCGGCTCGGACGTCACGGCCGGAAGCGGTTCGCCGTAGTTGATGCGAGGCGGCTTATCGAGGGTCAGCGCCTCGATCTCTTCGCTGAAACTGTGACCCGACGCCGCCGTGACCTGCATGGTCAGCGTCTCGCCGGTTCCGTCCAGCGGAATATTGACCAGAAAAGCGCCCGACGAATCGGCATAGGTCTCCGACCGTAGGCCACCGGCGCCGTCCAGCACTGCAATTTTCTCATCGCCTGTAGAAAGACCGCCTCGCTCCCTTCCGCAGCCACGTAGGGAGGCGAGCCGGTGAGGATCTCGCAGAGCACGGCGCCCAAGCCAAAGACGTCCGAGGGCGGGCCGACGGCGTCGACATGTCCGTTCGCCTGCTCGGGGGGCATGTAGGCCGGAGTCCCCATCGCCGTGCCAGTGGTCGAGGCCTTGCCGGGGTCCGACGTGCGGACCGTGGCGATCATGCTGGTCACGCTGCCGATCCGTTCTTCGGATTCCGCGGGGGAACTGCCGTGCTGGACCTTCCCCAGTCCCCAGTCGACGACCTGGACCTCGCCGAACGAGCCCAGCAGGATGTTCGCGGGCTTAACGGGTCTGCAGATAGCAGAGGTTGAAAAATTGATTGCCGATGAGGTCGTGCATGGCGGAATGTTGCCGAAAATTAACTCGGCAATCGAGGCTGTCAGATCGGGAGTAGGTTCGGCACAAATTATTGATGGCAGGGTCGAGCACGCAGTGTTACTGGAAGTATTTACTGATCAGGGTATTGGTACCTTAATCGAAGGTCTGTCAGAAGCGGCCGAGGCAACATGACTGACAAGCCCAATCGCAAACAGCAAATCCTGGAGATCCTGGCACAGCAGCTCGAGCTGCATCCAGGTTCTCGCATAACCACAGCTGCACTGGCGGAAGCGGTAGGTGTTTCTGAAGCTGCTTTGAACTGCCGGTGAGCACTATGACAGGTTTGCAGTCTTTTGAGCATGTTGAGGATATATTTCAGGGGCCGCTTAAGTATCAGTTTGCGCCACAAGCCTTGCCCGAAATAATTGAGCAACTTAAAACCACACAGGTGCCAGTTACCCCAACGTTAAATATCTTTTATCAACTTACAAAGTTAAGTGAGGAAAAGCAGGACTTTCTGGATAGCATTCCTCAGGACTACACCTCCGACATTATTGCTCTGGAAGCTAAAAATAATCAGGTGCAACGCTGGTTAGATGCTTCAGAAAATATGGCACAACACAACCGCAGAACACTGGCATTTTTAGGGGATATCACCGGGCAATTGTGCTGCAGCTGACCGGTTACGCGACGCCCGATCCCTTCGCGCCGGCGTACGCACGTCACCAGAGCACGGTGTCCACCGTGGCGAGCGTCGCGCAGTGGACGCAGGCGGACCCCTACACCTGGCCGGACGGGGGCGGCGACAGCGGACCCGGTCAGGGCAGCGCGATGCGCTCGCGGTTCCTGAGCACCGCCTTCTTCTCGTCGCGCGCGGTGACCACGAACGGCCGCGGCCACGCGAGAGTGCGCTTCGATCTGCCCGACAACCTCACGGAGTGGCGTGTCATGGCCGCTGTCGCGGACCGGGGCGAGCGCTTCGGCCGCGCCGACGCGCGCGTGACGACGAGCAAGCCAACATCAAATGTGTCGAAGTTACCAGGGATGACCATTCCATTTTTAAAGCCCAAACTCTGTTTAAACACTTGAGTTAACCCCCAAACTACTCCACCTTCAGCTTGGTTCTTTACTCCATCCGGATTGACCACTTGCCCACAATCGATGGCAGTCCAAACTTGTTCGACTCTTTTTCCATCGCTACTAACTTTAACCACAACTGCAACGTAACTCGAAAAACATACCCCACACGCAAAGCCCCATCCAAGACCTTTTCTATCTAGCCAACCACAGGCCTCTTCTACCCGCTGAATGAAATTTAATTGCCTACCGATGTCATATACCAAATGCCGATTCTGAGCAGCGTTTTGCTACCCTGTAGAGCCCTAGCTGCAAAGTAACCGCAGCCGCTAACAAACAATAGTGTCATCACACCCAAGGCAGATAGAGAAAACCTACTCATGGGCCACGTCTTTGTTGCCTTTATTGTCTGTATTTGTCTGCAGCCACAAACCAATCGCGGGAAATTGTATCCAGAAGGAAAAATAGAACAGTGTTAGATACCAATACGGCACCACAAACATGATGCCTAGCTCCTTGTAGACCGCGAGCAATAAATAGTCATAGATGAATAGCGGTAGCGTCAAATATAGCGCTAACCAACACGAGTTCTTGAGGTGCTCACCGTCATCCCAGACTTTCCGCAGGCTATACACAGTGTGAACTGCTTTACAAACCTAAGGGAGTGTGATTGTTCTGTTCTGTTTTTTCTTATTAGTATTATTATTATTATCATTATTATTATTATTATTATTATTATTTTTACTCCAGAATATGATATTTCCATGTTTCTAAGAGGGAATAAAAACATTTATTTTAAGCTATTAAAATAATTGAATAAAACAAATAACATGAAAACCAAAGAAATTAAAGATATTTTATTACATTTATTTCTCAATTAATAAGAGAAAAGCAAAATTTTTGCAAATTTCTAAAGCAAATACTTTTTGATAAGATCTTTTCAAATAATTGCACTCATATTTTATAATCCAAACATATTTTAATATCACAATTCGCATTTGAGTTTTATCTTTGTATTAATATGAAATTTTATACATACGTAGTATATATATAAAGCATATATACTTTATATATACAATTAAGATAAAATATACGGAGAGACCCGCAGAAATTGGAACCCTCAATTACGCAGTCAAAGACTAAATTTAACCGTTCCAGGTGCCTATGATTTTGACTGCCCTTATCGATTTTGGATTGGTTGAATGTGCAGTTACTTGCCTGCATTCAGTGTCTTATTTAGCACCAAATGAAACAGATGTGGTTGGCCAAAGAGAGGAAGAAATTTTGATTGATGACCTTGCTCGTCTCTTGTCTACCGTAGCTGTTCGACTTGTTTCCACGGCTCCTCCTTTCCGCTAAACCGCCAAATGACTACTGATTTGTTAGGATTCGATTCGCTGAATTACAACGTTGTTTATGCCCAGATGGGGCGGGGAAAAACCGAACGCATCGTCAGCATGGCGCTATCGACGCTCGCTGCAACCCTCGGCAAACTTGCGATGGATATTTGTCTTTACATGAATCAGAATTTTGGCTTCATTACATTTCCGGCGGAATTAACCACCGGCTCCAGTATTATGCCCCATAAAAAAAACCCCGATGTTTTCGAACTAATCCGGGCAAAGTGTAACAAGCTGCAAGCGTTGCCGAACGAGATTTCGCTGATCACAGCTAACCTGCCCTCCGGGTGCCGCCTGCGCAAGTTCGCCCGCCAGGGTGCGGCCGAAGAGCTGGACCTGGACGGCACCATCGACCACACCGCGAAGGACGGCGGCCTGCTCAACATCCAGATGCGCCCGGAGCGCCGCAACACGGTGAAGCTCCTCCTGCTGCTGGACATCGGTGGCTCGATGGACGCCCACGTCAAGGTCTGCGAGGAGCTGTTCTCGGCGTGCAAGACCGAGTTCAAGCACCTGGAGTATTTCTACTTCCACAACTTCATCTACGAGAGCGTGTGGAAGAACAACATGCGCCGCACCAGCGAACGCACCTCGACCCTGGACCTGCTGCACAAGTACGGCGCCGACTACAAGGTGGTGGTGTACTTTTACATGAATTCAGTTTCAGAGGTCTCATTTAGGCTAATTATAAGGCAAAATAGGGAGTTTCGTTTTGGTGACGTCAAGTAATTGGTATACAATCTTGGATCCAGGTAAAGCATCCCACGCGTTTCAGTTTTGAAACTTTTGCCAGCAATTGAGCTCCATAGCCGAGATAGAGGCCAAATAACATGACATTCTTTCTAGGTGATTCTTTTGTTGGCATGTATTTTACTTTAAAATAAGAGTACTTTGCTGGTCTAGAATATCTCGTCTGACAAGAAACAAGGTGATTCTTTTGTGGAACAAATAAATTCCTTTTTGGTGATTCTTTTGGGGAACAAATGAATGTAGGCAAATATCAGGGCCCTCTAGAGGGAGAAGGAGTGGAGGTGGGTACTTTAAAATAACTTCCTGGGACATACTTTAGCCTGTAGACCCATCCCTGAAAGTTTCATTGTCCTAACCTAAACCCTTTCTGAGATAGCAAGAAATCAATTTAACTAGAAATTTACCTTATATTGTGTATCTTCTCAGTTTTTCCATAAGAATCCATTGTATGTGTTGCTATTTGTATGTTGGAGAAGCTGTTTTGCAATGTTTTACTTTCATAGCACATAGATTTTTAAGGTCATCATAGGTCACTGCCCTCTAGAGGGAGGAGTGGAGGTAGGACTTCAAAATACTTCCTGGGACATAGGACGCTGCGGCCAGGGTCACCCAGCGTCTCGTCCGGCTGCGCCTCGTGAACGGCCTTCGCCACTTCTCGAACGAACTCCCGAAACTGCTTGGCCTGGTCGCTCTCGGGTGCGTGCTCGTAGACGCTCACGTTGTAGGAGAAGGACTCGCGCAGGCGTACGCCGCGCGTCACCTTCACTGGGCTCAGGTGCTTCCCGAATTGGCGTGACAGCTTGGCGAAAATCTCGCTGTCGAGAACGGTGCTCTTGTCGAAGGCGCCGACCAGGATGCGCAACAGCCGCAGGTCTGGGTTCGACCGCGAACGCACCTTCTTCGCCGTCTCGATGAGGCGCTGCATGCCCCTGAGCTCGTGTATATTTTCTATCTATTCTGTCACTTGTCTTTGCCTTGTCTCGCGCTAAGCTGAAAAAAACTAACGAAAAAAAACCGTTCTGTAATGCGTCAATGAATGAACAACTAGAGCGGTAGGGCGTATCCTACAAGTGCCGAAAATACCAAAAACAATGTATTTTCAGAGTATAGGGTGAGGGGCCTATGTCCCTTCCCCCATTGATGCGACAGTTTTCGCGGGGTGTCTGAAATTACCATTAGAGACTAAAGATAATACATTTTTCTAAACGATTCTCATACTTTCCATAAGTGAAAATTAGAACTGGTACCACGGTTTAAGAACATGCTTATTAAGATTTGCGAAAAAAATGTAATTGGTTTTCCTAAATCAGAACCTGCCATAATTCCAGAGTTTAGAGGAATTTCACCTAAGAAAGGCATGTTAAATCTCTCACTGATTTTCTTTGCACCACCTTCACCAAATATGTAATGTTTGTCATCACAGTTGGGACAGATAAAGTGACTCATGTTTTCAACAACACCAATAATTGGAACGTTAAGTTTTTCAAACATTGAAACAGCTTTCACTGCAACATCACTTGCAACATCTTGAGGAGTGGTTACAACTAGAATTCCTGTAATTGGAATCGTTTGTGCAAGAGTTAATGGAATATCACCAGTTCCAGGTGGGAGATCCACAATCAAATAGTCAAGTTCTGACGTAAGTGAACTCAGGGATAAACTTGTTGAGGATGTCATAGCGCATCCCCTGATTGAAGTGTTATGCGATGCGCAATGCAGTGGCTGGTTTGAGGATAACTGGCTCTCGGTACTGACAAAAAAACGTCTGTTAAAATTGCGTTCAAAGTCTGTGCTTGTCGCCAGCGGCTCATTTGAACAACCAGCGATTTTTCGAAATAACGATCTACCCGGGGTGATGTTTGCTAGTGCGGCGCAACGGTTGATACGTCTATACGCAGTTAAACCGGGCCAACGCGCGCTGGTGTTGACGGCAAATGACGATGGCTATGGTGTTGCACTGGATTTGCTCGAGGCGGGTGTCGAAATTGCTTCCTTATTTTAAATTATTCCTTATTTTAAAGTGTAATTAAGCTGTTTAGATAAAATGGGTATAGCTACTTTACTGATTCAGCTAAAATAACTTGGGCAAAAAGGCAGCATCTTTTGTTTTTTAGTCTGAACTTGTAACACTGACATAATTTAAAGAATAGCCTTCTGCACAAAATCTTTTGGAGAAATTAAAGCGGTATTGCTGCAACCTTGGGATCACCAAATGTAGCAAAATATATGCCATTTTTATGACAGGTTTAAGATAATACTCTTGTACATGAAGTCTTTCGTAGAAGAAACAGCGATATCGCTGCGACCTTGTTATCGTCAAAGATAGCAAAATATGTACCCTATTTTCCCCGCCGATTGAAATGTCCGTCGTTCAAACCAGGACCTGTTAGGCGGGGGGGGGTACTAAAAGAATTAGTCGAGTCAATCGGGGTTAGACTTAAAGGCTTCTTATCTGCAATTTTGCGATCAATTCATGAGTAAACGAAACATCGTATAGAAGGGGGGAATGGGTGTCAAACCGTTACCCCCTTGGAATGGCTTTGTCTCAAACAGATATGTAGGCTAACACCTAAAATTATATGACTCGTGACACAAAATTTACGATATAACCAAAGATTTTATACCAGGATTAAAAAAAAAAATGATATATAATTTTAACAATAGAGTTTTTAAAAATATTTCTTCTTATCCGGACCAACCCGAACGCGCGTGAGTCAACATCGCATGAAGGCTCCCCCGCCTAACACCGCCAACTGCCGCGATGGATCTCGTGACTGCGAGTCGGTCAAAGCTCCTGCCGCGAGTCCCCGTCCTGCGGAGAGCCCACGTCCTGTGGAGAGTCCACGTCCTGTGGAGAGTCCACGTCCGGCAAACGGCCTCGAAAAAGGCTGGCTGCTCGGCCTTTGTGTACTGGGTTTCCTCGTTCGCATCTGGGGATTGGGTGACATTGGCCTCCATGGTGACGAAGAGACCATGGCGCTGGCGGCCCGAAGTATTCTCGCCACTGGCGAACCACGCATGCCCAGCGGCATGTTCTATCCGGATATCCGAATGCTGCAGGTCCTATGACATCAAGTGCTTCCGGTGAGCGAAGCAGATCGTGGCAGGGAAGCGCCAAGATGGCGATCCTTTGTCCGTAGCGAAGAACTTCCGTCGTGATTGGCATGCCGGTATCTGAATCGAGAACGACAATCAGGTCCGGCACGCAAACTTCCATCTGACCATTGCGCCTGAACACCAGAAATTCGTTCTGCAAATCGATGAGGCCAGTCTGGCCCTGATAATTGCCGAAGCCTTCGACCTTGACCTCACCGACTGCGAACCCGCCTTTCAAATGACGCTTCAGGTCGACAATTTTGGCTGTCATCAGCAAACGGCCGTCTTCATGTCTGCATCGTTTTGGCGAACAACTTCTTCTGTGCTGGCTTTGGGATAACGAATTGTTGTGGGGCCATCGTGCTCTAGCGCGAACTGCAACATCGGTTCGACATCGCGTTGGTCGCCGGGCGCCATCACCGTCATATTCGGGAACACACGCAAATAGCTGTTATCAAAAACGCCATGATGAGTTGGGCCATCGGGGCCACAAATACCAGCTCGATCTAAGCAAAACGTGACAGGCAAATTTTGTAGGGCGACTTCCTGGAAAATGTGATCGTAGCTGCGTTGCAGGAATGTGCTGTAGATATCGACAATGGGCCTCATGCCCGACTTGGCCATTCCGGCAGCGAAGGCGACTTGGGTATTCAAAAAATGTTTTTAATAGGAGTAAATAAAATCGTAAAGCACTAGTGAAACTATACTCGAAATAATGTGAATACTCTCTTACTGGTTTGTTTCAATTTTTCCTCAAAAAAGGTATCCGAGCTCACCGTTCAGCGTATTCTTGGTATTTGAGGTTTTTATTTTATTTTTAAACATGGTCTAAGAATAAAACAATTGTTCAGAACTTTAACACTCCAGATATAATGGTAAAACTGACACACTTACATGAAGAGTTGTCCGAGTTTGTTGTTTCAAAGTTTCAGCCATTTCATGGTCTTATCCCATGCTTTTCTTCTGCGTGATTGTTTTTTGTTTTATTTTGATTTCGCCCGCGCGAGCACCCCGGCGGAGAGCATCACCGTCATCGCGACCACGACCGCCAGCATCCGGCGGATCATGGCAGGAACCCCGTGGTATCCGCGATCTCGCCATCCTGCTCGGCGATCTGCGAACGGAGGGCGGTGAGCTTCTCAGCGAGCTCCAGATTCTCGCCCTGAGACTCATCCAGAGCACGCTCGACTCTCACGATCTCCGCCTTGACGGCATCGACGGCGGCTGCACGCTCCTGGTCGGCGAGCGCCACGACGACCACTCCGCCGAGCAGCAACAGGCATCCGACCGCGACAGCAAGATTCCGCATCTCGCTCCCCAGACCCGCGCAACATTTCCGGACCGTCTTTCTTTGGGAGGGAGAAACCAATGCGAATTCAAAGCTTAGTCATTGGGGTGGCGCTGAATTTTGTTGCAGCCACAACGTTTGCCGCAACCGACGTTGGCAGCATTAGTTTTCCAACTTCTACCCAATCTGAACAAGCCCAGGCTCACTTCCAGCGTGGCGCCACCATTCTGCATAGTTTCGGGTGGAAGCAGGCGATTGCATCGTTTAAACAGGCCCAAGCAGCTGACCCGGATTTTGCTATGGCCTACTGGGGTGAGGCGTTGTGCTACAACCATCCTTTGTTGCCGGAACAAGACAGAGAAACGCCTCAACAAATCCTCAACAAGCTTGGAGCCGATCTCCACGCGGTGCCCGCCGCATCGTTGCGAACGGGATCGGTCATCCCGCCGTAGTCGACCCGCCGCACATCAACACCAAGAGTCTGAGTCGCGGCAGGGCCCAGCTTCGCCAGCACCGCCGCCTGAAGCTCGGTCAGGGCCTCTTCCGTTGCCTCGCCGTCGACGCCGGTCACGGCGATCTCGACATTGACGGTCATGGTGAACTCGTCTTGCAGGGTCACCCCGTCCTGCGGGTCCTCGGCGCCGCGATAGATCGCCGCCCCAGGCAGCTCGTCGAGCTCCCAGTCGTCGTCCGGATTGCGCTTCACGGTCGTGAACTTTGGATCCGTGAGCGCCTCGAGCTCGGCCTTGAACTGGTATTTTAGGGAGTTGCCATCAGAAACTGCCACATTTTTCTTTAATTTAGTTTTTAGTTGATGTTATACTAATAATAAATCAAGTTGAAAATAATTAACGTCAGTTTATCTATTTTTGCCGGACTCAGTTTGCTCTATTGTAGAGTCAGTCAATGATTTAAATTGGAAGGTTTCAATTGTTTCCTCTTTTTCTTCTTTTTATTTTAAGTGCAAACTCCTGTGTACTTAGGCAATTGTGGAATCTTTGTTTTGAAAAGCTAGCATCCGATTTTTTCTGGTTTGATTTACTAACTGTCATTTGCTAAGATATTTATTGTTTCTATTGCAAGATGTAAATTTGTTATGATTTTCAAAAATTCGTGGCAGCCGGTACAACATATTTTTTTTTTAGCAAAGCTAGTGCAGAGTGTAATAGCTTAGTAAACCAACTGCCAAGACCGTAGCCCGACATTGATTAACGACCTTTATAATAGCATTCTTGACCAAGATTGCTATTAGAAAATTCAAACGGATTGAGATAGTGAATTTGTTAATCCACATGTAGAGGGGTGTTAGTGAAATATAAAACAATGCTTTATCAAAGTCATAATCCTATACAGGCTGCATTGGCCAAAAAATTGATAAGAGAAGAACAGTATGGTTTTAGGAAGGGGAGAGAATGTCTTGACTATTCCACTTTTAGGTCGATAACTGAGAAGTGCAACAAAAATATTGAATAACGATAAAAGAAAGATCTTTCTTTTTCAAAAAAATGGATGAAACAAAGAAAGATATAAAATTGAATGATCACAGCAGAAAATAATTTGCAAAGAGATTTACGACTACATTTCCCTCTAATATCAACAACCTGGAGTCGGAAGGTAGTCGTGAACGTATTTGTGCAGATAGTGTTACTTCTTTGTAACTAGTCGTTCTAAGTGTTTGACGTTAGTTGCATCAATACATTTTTTCCTTTGATCTATAGCATGTAACAAAACACAAAATTAGTTTATATATTTTCCAGAATTTATCTATCGAGCCTAGAGATCTACCAGCCAAATGTGATGGTCACTGTTAACACATAATATTTGTTATAGGGAAGTGGACCGACACTTTTCAGGAGAGTGGGAAATTCTATGGGGATATATTTTCTATAGGGAGAATTCCCCATTGGGATGGAAGTTTCTGGGGGGAGAGGGGAACTTTCCAGGGGAAATTTTCCAGAATTCGTAACCAAGATTCGTTTTATTTGTCTTTCTCATTGACAAGCACATTTTACATGTGAAGATGCTTTTGAGGAACTGTCCGGGGAAATTGTCAGCTGATTTACAAACCTCTAAGGGATTTCCCTCGAGAAAAATTCTCCCAGTTCCAAATATAACCACGGGAACTCATCATGCCAGAATTTTACGCGGGAAAAACTGTTAGTAAGCCTTAAATAATTATGTAAGCATGCACATGCCTTAGTTATTTGATCGACTACTTCTGGCGATGCTCTAATTGGTCTCCGGAAAATACGCCATCTTGCAGCAAGTATTCCAAAGCAGTTCTCTATGGTTCTGCGTGCTCTGCTCAGCCTGTAGTTAAAAACAGCTTGGGAGTTGGTAAGACCCTTACCAGGAAAAGGCTTCAGCAGCCATGGCTTAAGTGCAAAAATTTCATCTGACAATATCACATACTGAAGTTCATGTCCATCCACAATTGTTGGACTTGGGATATTCATTTCATAAGCATTAAATGCCTTGCCAATATCAGAATTATTGAAAATTTGAGGGAGCCCACGCTGCGGCCGGCGGCGTCCCGACGGGAGCCCGAGCCCCGGGCGGAGCCGGCGGCGAGATCCCGAGAGCGGACGAGGTGGGCGCGGCCGCCGGTGCTTCGGCGAGAGGGGGCCGGGGAGTCGCGGGATCCGTCGGCGTCGGCCGGGAGCCTCGTCGGGCCGCCAACGCCTGGAACGCCCGTGTCTGCAGCTCGAGGAAACGCCGGTGCAGAGCCGCCTGCTGGTCGACGTGGGAGCGTTCGGCCGCGGCGAGGTCGGTGATCTGTCGGCGCAGAGCGGCGAGCACCGGCGTGGCGGTCGGCGGTCTCGAACGAGCGACCGACGCCGTGGCGACGGCGTCCGCCTATAAACCCCAAAACATCCCATCGAAATTTTAAGAGAGCTGTTTTGTTCAGCATTATTTAGAGATCCAGTATTTATGTTTTTGGCGATGTCAATCTCCCCATAGTCCCCAGGGACTAAGGGGTACTAAGTTAGGCAATTCGTGCATTGTTTACGTATAATATATGTTCTTGAAAAGGGAATGTATATTTGAACTTTACTTTCCAAAAAGACGGAGGGCAAACAGGTGAGCCTTTCAGAGAATGCTGAGGGGGTTGTTGAACTAAATCAAAATAGGTTATTTGTATCCAGACTGTCAAAAGGGAGCAGCTCAGGAATGATTTGGTATATTAATTCAGAACTTTCAGGAAATTAATGAAGCTCACTGGCAAAAGGAAAATGTAAAGTTATGCAAGAAAAATATCAGGCAAGTTATCCTAACAATTCAATCGTTTCTTTTGGCTGCCTTAAAAGTCGAGAAAAAAGTTGGGTAGCTAATACTGCTTCCCCGAAACTTTCCCTTTGTCTTCATTTGGCCCCTTTTGGTATTCCCCGTCATCCTTTGAGAATCTGGAAAGCAGAAAGGTGAACAAGTGCGTATCACCTCAATTCTCGTCGAATTACTGAATGGGAACAGACCTCACTATACCAATTCTTCCCAGGGTTTTCATACGAGACCCTGTCAGAAAAATCCCTATAGTGTCTATATAGGTCCATTTAATGTTAGAATGCTGCGTGATCCACTTGGGGCTGCAGGCGGGCGATTGATGAGGGTATTGTGAACGCGTCTGAACGCACTTTCGACAGCGCTCACTCTTATAGTGCTTCCACCAGTCTCATTCGCGGAGTCCAGTCTGCCGACAGCGCGGCTTGGGAACGGCTTGTCGACATCTATGCCCCCTTCGTTTACCGAAGAGCGCGGCGGTTCGGATTCCGGTCGGTTGACGCGGAGGAAATCGTTGCGGAGGTTTTTGCGGCCTTGGTATCTGACATCACGCGGTTTGCCAAAGATGGCCGCCCACAAAGTTTCCGGCGTTGGCTCTGTACGATCACTTATCACACTTCGTTGCGTCTCAAACCCGCCAACGTCCTGCTCGCGGACGGCGAGCGGGTCAAGATCGTCGACTTCGGAATCGCGAAGATCACCGCTGCGCCCAAGCGAATCACGGTGACCGGTCAACTTCTGGGGAGCCCGGCGTACATGGCGCCCGAGCAGTGCGCCGGCGCGCCGTGCGACCCCCGCAGCGACGTGTATTCGCTCGGGGTCGTGCTCTACGAGATGCTCGCGGGCCGGCACCCCTACCAGGACCGCGACCCGATCGTGCTGCTGCACCGGCACCAGTTCGACGCGCCCGCGCCGATGGGTGGGCGGGCAACCGCGCGGCTTCGCGGCGTGGTGGCCCGATGCATGGCCAAAGACGGTATTTTCCTTCTAACAGAAGTTTTTTTGTTTTTTATGTTCTTTAATTTAAGGTTCGACTGGAACTGCTTTAATTAGAACCCAAGAGTTCTACAAAACTCAGGAGATTTTTTATTTAGAAAAAGGATCCAAACGGACAGAAATAAGTTACCTTTTTAATCCCCTAACTAAAAATATAGCCTGGCCAGCTAGCACTATAACCTAAATCGTTTGTATATACAGGGTGTTGTACCAACAGCTGTGTTCGTGCAATGTAACTATTATTGTCAAATGACAATAATCGTTTTTTCAGCAGATGAATACCTTGAACAGCGCATTATATGTTCAAGCGAAATATGAAGGCAGGAGATGATGTGTTTGGTTCTTTGGTTGGTTCTCTTGGTTTTGGCAATAGAAAGAGCTCCGTTATTATCTTCAAAGACTGTGGTCTTTAATTTGTTATCCGCTCCGATGTTAATATTAAAGGCCTTGCAAAATTCTTCCGCTGTGACCCTCATGGGTATAAACTCTCGTAGCACCATGCTTCTTTGCGTCTAGTGGACTTTTCTCGCTAACTCCACTGATCCTCTCATCGTTGATCGGCGATTGTCTACCAACTCGTCTCTATCTCCCTTTCTTCTTTCCTCTTTGATCTGTCCGTCGGGCTTTCTCTATCTACTGATGTTCGATCGTTTCTGACACTCCCAGGGCAGTAACCTAGTATCGTATGGAGTGACGTGAGAAAGGTTTTACGAAGAATTTATAGGAAACGAGAAACCAAAGCACGTCGTAGTCCAAACAATTGCTGTGATAAGTGTATGGCGAAAACGTTTAGCAGAGTAAATCCATTACTCAACGCAATATTCAAATTTTGTACCACTAACCTACTTTTCAAAAAATGTCTATTAGTACTACGTAGTGTCTGCATTTAAGGTCGTTGGATCTAAAAATGGCAAATATTGTTGAATATGAAATTATTACGTTTTAAGTCAAAAACTTAAGTTATTGAAGATTTTTAATTTTTGCAATGTTTAAGTATACGATTGGGCAGTTCTCTGTGCTCTTTTGAAGCGGGGTTATGTGGGACTATCTTTCCATGGAGAAATTTAATATGAGGGAAGAGAATTTCCATTAAAGGACCGCAAGATTTTCTAGCATTATTAAAAAAAAAACGAGAAAAAAAGCTTTTTTCAGCTGGAAGTAAGTAGCAGCATTAAAAACTAAAACGAGCATAAATTATTTCGTATGTAAGGGGGCTCATTTCCTCCACAATACCTCGCTCTTTACGCTAAGGTTCTTTTTTAGTAATTTCAACTATTTATTCTACAGCCTTTGTGATCCATTCCTCTTAAAGAACTGGGACAAAATTCAAGCTTTAATGTAAAGAGAGATGTATTGACTAGGGGGCAAACCCCTTCGTATGTGAACATTTTTGCGATTTTCCTGCACCCGCTATCCGTGAGATAGCGGGTTTAACTTAGTTAAACTAGAAATAAGTATTCAAATTACATGTTTTTAATAAAATTGAACAGTCTTTGTTTCAATTTATAAAGGCATAATAGTAAACATCAGTAAAAATTTTTAGTAAAAACGAATTTTAGAGTTATTAATTAAATATAGCTAGAAGGACAAATCTTCATCGGAAGCATTATGCTCTGCTAATTGCTTGCGAGGGTGCAATATCACGAGACCAATTAAAAGCAATCCAACAGCAAAATCTCAGTCCTAATCTCCAATTAAAAGTTACAAAGGCTCTTTTTTCAAGATGAAACCGACAACTAGCCATCGCTGTAACCACACTGGCCCTCGCCGGGTCAGCCGCCGCAGAAGGTGTAGCGGACGACGCTTGCACGGTTACTTCAGCATCATGCATTGAAAACAATGAAAGGACTTCCGCCATGGAAACCGCCGCCATGGGTGAACGCTTCGCCCATCTGTTCCTGAAACCTTTGCCGCAGCCCTTTCCCAAAACGCCGTCCGACTATGGCCTCAATTACCGTGACGTCGAATTTGAAACGCGCGACGGGCTGACTCTGCGCGGCTGGCTGATCGGCGAAGAGGCCGAAAAGATCGTGATCATGACCCATTTTGGCTACCGGGCCAATCGCTTTGGCTACCAGGTAATTCTGGAGCTAAATAACGGAAGATGAGTTACAGATAGAGTTAATATAGGCTATTCCGCCACTTTTTGGTCTGAACGTCATCTTCAAGAAGAATCATAAATTGTTTTGAAATTGAGCTAGAAAAGGCCTGGAGATCGGATCTTAACCATTGTTGATTAAGTTTTAACCAAGATTGATTGGGTTTTAATCCAGCAATGGCTGGGTCCAAACAGATTGCACTCAGCTGCGGCAAACCAAAAGACAGTATGTTTCAGAACATAGATTTTACAGAGGAGCGGAAAACCTGAAAAGTGTGCTTGTGGTATTTTTTTTACTCTTATCAAGAAGCAGTTCCTTGCAAATGTAAGGGGTTGAATTATCAAGATGCTAAAGATTTGATTTTACTCCCATTTCTCATACTTCAATGCCCGTTTTTATGCTGTTTTTCGTTCAACATTGAAGTAACTTAGACCAGATATTCCTGTATGAAAGTTTAAAGCCCTCCCAACTTCAAACATTCTTGTCTATCAAAAATACCACAGTTCGTGATAAAAGCTTCGTGTTTTTGACGCTTCTTAAAAGCACCAAAGAGTAATTCTTATTTTGCCTCCAGCTTCAGGATTGTTCAGCGTACTAGAAAATATTTAATCACCTATTTAATTCTGGCATTTTTCGACTATGCCAGAATTAATTATACCTTATTTTTTTCCCAAAGTCACCCCTCAGCTTTTCTTAAGAACATCGTTTTCTGTCACACTGTGTGACATCTTTGCAGACTGATAAGCAGAAAAACGGGCCTATTTAGTTGCACAAAGTCATTTAAATCTTCAAATCCGTTGAATAGATAACTCTACTAACTATATTAATCGGGTCTAATTAAACAACTATATTAACTGATCAATTGTATTCTGAAAATCCTATATTGATTACCATTAAGTTATATTCATATTTCAGCGCCTTTTAGATAAGTTTAGGACATTTTAACCCGAAAAGCCATTTTGTTCGAAGCTACCCTTGAACGCAGGCATGGCGGCAGTTTTTTCGCTGGAGGGGGGAGGGAAACTTAAAAACTTGTTACTTTCAATTAAAAAAAAACTTGTTTTTTTTTATTTAATCCACGTTAAATTTGAGATTGAGAATTAACAATGAAAATGAATATGGGCATTTAAAAAAAAGAGCATGAAAGCCCTCAAAACCGGTTGCAGGTCGTATTTAAAACGTACCATTGAAATTCCTATGTCCGGGAACTCTTGAGTGGAGGTCTTCAGCCCTCCATTTTGATTTTGTAGAAAATCAGATTTTAGCTTGAATAGCGCTGAAATGTAACGGTAAGTGTGGATTTTTCCGCCAGGTGAGCATACTGCTGGGACATCGAAAGGGAATTTATTAAGGGATTATTTGGAATTTAACAATTTCATCCGTCTAATAAAAAAATAAATATTGCACTCTTAAGTTCTCTGGTTATTAATCCTGACGTGAATCTTCAAACGTGAAGTTTCACTTGTTTTTTTTTCCCCATATTCGATGCTTGGAAAACTATAAACCAGAGTCGATGCATGAGGTTCTTTAATTGCATTAATAAAGCCTCGTCTCTTATGGTAGGTCTGTATGCAAACATAAACAGCCTGCAATATGACCAGAAACACAAAGGAAAATATTTTACCTTCTTAAATATCTTTCCCTTTCAAACGCCTATTGTTAACTGATCGTAACTGAATATTGAATTCTTATTTCTTGGCGACCCAACACGAACGAAACACTTCGAAACTAGTTAGGGTTAGAAACAAACTGAACAATTGTCTTAAGGACACTATTGCTCAAACCAAAACTATCAACTGAATGGCTGCTTGGAAGCTGACTGACACGTGAAAGTGAGCATCAGAAGACGTCAAAAACGAAATAGAAGAACAAAGAATTATGCTGTTAGAAGACAAGTGAAAGAGAGAATCAAACGACTCCGTGCTACTGTACTGCAGCATCAACAGAGTCCCCATAGGACACAAGAAATGGACCCAAAACACACAAGCCCTTGTCCAGATTAACACGCACAAACCCTGTTTCATCTAGAAGTGCGTGCAAGGTAGAAAAATTGGGATGAAAACCATACTGATGGTTAGTTAGGCCTTTGTGACTCATGGGTCATTCTTAAAAGAACTGGAACAAAATTCTATTTACCGACTGACCCATATCGAGCGAGCAAATATATGCTGCCTTCTTTACCTAATTGATTTTCCTGAGCACCCTAGTTGGCTATCAACATCCCTGTTTTCAGACACTTCAAATTTCTCGAGTGCCAAAATTAGTAAGTTGCCGTCTCGGCTTTACATCCAAAGTGACCTAACCCGGGTACAGGATACCCGACTTCAGCTTTACCGAAAATTTTCACCGTTTCTAGCTTATTTTACTCCTCTAAATTTTTAAGTTTTTTGTTAATTCAGTAAAGCCAGTGTGGTCATAAATCTGATCTGAGGGCGTGCCTCCAGATCGCGGGCTTGGGGTTCGACATCTTATGAGTAAATAAACTCCTATAGCTAGAACCATTCATTCTTTCAATATTTGAGATTAGGCCCTACGTGATCTAAGGTGTTGATCTAAAGAAAAACGGTGGAAAATGAACGATACCTCCCCAGCTAACGAAGTTCCATTTTCTCGAGCTCAAGACGAAGTACACCAGCAAGGTAAGCAGTCTTATTTCGCACAGATTTCTTGTCAATTGAAGCAAACTTCTGGAGAGCGGCAAGTGCCAAATGTTCGGGCAAATCATGGATCATGCCCAGCATGCCATCATCGAGCTGCCCGTCAACTGCACCAGTGGCTACGCAAAGTTAAGTCAGTCAACCTTTTTTAGTTTTATTTTTCTTATATTGTGCGCTGTTTTTGGCGATTATTTCCCGAGAATTAGTGATTTCATTTTCTCGATGACTTTTTGGCGGAGACTTCATATTTTCAAACAATCTAATGAAGACGCGGCAAAAGGCGGTCGAAATGTTGCTTAAGGAAGAATTGATGCATGAATATCCGTAGCTACTGGTGAGCACTTCTTATAATTAAAGCTAATAGATTAACTTGGTCGAACATATGCTTCAGAAAAAAAAAGAGAAAAAACATTGCGTTTTTTTAAGTAACAAAACCACCGAAAAAGTGTTTTTCCTGCTAATTTCCCTTAAATCTCCTAGACAATCAAATGTTACAAGACCCCAATTAAATGAACTTCTTCTATATTTTATGCGACCACCCCTTCCATAAGAACCTTATATGCCGTCAGGAGATAGCTTACAACCCTTGTCCCCAAGTACTGAAGGGTTGTTTCATACCCAAAGGCCTTGTTATATGATCTTTAGACTCTTTACAGTAAAACGGCTATCTCAAAATTTCTATCAGATACATTTTGGAAAAAGAAGACATAAGACGGGGGGGGGAAGGGTCTGATTACTTCTGATGGTAGAACTTCTGATTTCCAATTGAATGAGCCACGTCCAACGTTCAAAGTTCTATACGATCACACCTTGGAAGGTGTGATATTAATGAAGATTAATTAAGAGAGGGAAGGGTATCCTTATATCCTTTCTCAGTTTAAAGGATATATGGATTAAGTTTACATTGTGGATATTGAGGGGAGGGCAGCTCCCCTCTTCTTGCATATATATCTACATAATATATATATTGTGGGCAAGAAATAAAATATTACATTCGTATTTCTACCTTGACAAATGTGTAAGAACTGGAAGGACATCCCACTACAGCTAAAATTTTTGGACGTCTCTACCCTCCTCCGACCACTTACAACATTGAAAATTGTGACGGGAAAAATTATTATTGTTCTTTATCCCCCCTCCCTCAGTAATTCAGACGTAGACTATTTTCATTTTTCTGGAAATTTGATTACTTCCCTGATGTTAAGTTCAATGGTAATTTTCAAAAATTATGAATTTTATTTCGACAGAACCTTATAAAAACTGTGTGATTAAATCATATAATAGTTAAACAGACTCGTGTAAAAGCTGGACCCCGTCCAAAACAGAATTCAAGCCAGTTTTGCCAGAAACAATGTGCTAGCAACTAATCGTAGAAGAAATTAATTGGGAATTTATTCTTCATTCCGAAAATTTGGCTTTGTAAAGGCACCCTGAATTTAGAGCATAAAAATTTATTGTTTCCAGAAAAAATCATTTACATAATTCTGCTATTAGACACGGTTATATCAAGGATTTTCTTTTCGGAGGGGAGGTAGTGGAAGTACTAAATAGACTGGACTGCACGTATTTCCTCTTTGCAATAGGTTTCCAATGACATTTCCCTAATATAGGCAGACAACAGCTTTGCCGACCCTGCACAATTGTACCGTATTTGGTACAATTTGAAGATTCTAGTACAATGCAGTGCATTTGAAAGTTGTTGGTGCAATACAAACTTTTCGATACATTTTGGTAGTTTTACTTTCATTCACTCCTTTTAAAATTGAAGATCTGCTCTAGTTTAACAAACATTTTCGAAAAAAGTCTTCTTTTTTTTAGGAACTTAAGGATTTATTGTTATAATTTCGAAAGTCTTTTCTTCTCACACTTTCATTATCTGGAGGCATTTCCCTAAGAAAGTCACTAAAAAAAAACATTTATTAATTACCTAGAGAGAAAGTGGACGTATGCATCAGACCTAAAGATTAAAGCGAATGAGAGTATTAGAGGTAAGCTCGAAACTCATATTCCAGCTTATCGTGGTGCCAAAATATGTATTTAAATAACTTATATATCACCGAGCATTCATTTTTATCTATATACGTGTATAATTTAAGTTTTCTTATGATTCTTCAAAATCGACCATAATAATAAAAAAAAAAAAATTCATAAGTTTTAATAGAACTGGAGACGGAAATTCACACGTGTATATACATAAAAAGGAGTTGATGTGGGGGTTGAGATCAGATCTTACGCTCTCCGGTAGTTGTCCTCCTATAGAGGATCCTCCCAAAACAGTCTTTTGCATCACCATGCTGTTACCTATTACTCGGAAAAGGTTTGTAACTCATGGGACGTGTGGACACGCCGGTAGGTCCTGTTGAGTTTACAATGGAAGTGCCTTCTTCCTCCTCCACCTGTATTTATGGCCCCAGGCGAGGGTGCCCCAGTTTCTATTATGGACTCCCAGGGACAAGGTTCCCTCTTGGTCCGTGCCTCCTAAGGTGGTATCCTACATGTCTGTAGGGCGTTTCTTTATTGTAACTTGGGGGCACACTTTATTTCTCAAAACTAAAAGCTAAGCACCTAAAAATCAAGAGGGACATTTTAGGTCCCTAATTGAGCAGCATATTATCGATTGTGTGCAATTTTAGTAGTTTTTTTTTATGAAATTAACGCATACCTACCTACGTATAACAAGCATATACTGCGATGAATCATGAAACCAACCTTCAAACTTACAGAAACTAGACCTCGAGCGCCAAGACCCAACAAAAATATTTATTGGATAGGACTTGAACCCTTGAAAAACTTAGCAAATTTTCTTTTTTCTAATCCCTTAAACCACAGAATGTTAAGTTCACTATCCAAACCTGGTGGGATTGATGTTTGATGTTACAAGTACATAAGCAGTATTTATTAAACGGGGACATAACAAAAGTAAGTATTACTCCATAGATGTAACCCCTGGAATACGACTGTTGCACCACTTCAAGGCCATTGCCACCAGGCATCTAGTTTTCACTAGCCTAGAGAGCTTTTGCAGAATTCCGTGGCATTTTTTGGCCCGCAGCAACTTCCTTTTTCAATGCTCCCTTTGCATCAGTGGCAACTCAAGAAAATGGATGGGAGATAAGATAGGTCAAATGTCGGCTTGGTCCTAAAATAAGTAAACTCCCTATGCTAAATATATTCCCAGAAGCAAAATTGCCAAAAAGTTTTCAAAAATGAAACTGTCATTTTGACGGTTAAATTTCGAATGGGCAACTCTGAACACCTAGTTAGCAACCAAAAGGAGGTAAAACATTCTGATTATAGCACAATTCGTAAATATTATCTTTGAAGCTCTTCAAAGGTAAATTTGAAGCTAATATTGATTTTATATTTGTTTTTCATATCATCTTGGCTCAAATAGTTTCGTGTAATACTTAAAAAAAGTTCGCAACCGGGTAGGCCTATACTTATCCGGTGATTGAACTTGTCTCACAGTCTTGGTAGTGATTGGGATGGAAGATCTCAAGACTATTTTATATTTTTCCATTTTTACACATACTTTGTTTTTTCTTAGGTTCAGATTTTTTAAATGCGGCTTTTGAAAACTGTCCTTGGGATTCTGATGTACTGTTGTGGCTGTTTTTCTGCAACTTTTAGCTACTCAACCTTGTCAATGCGTCTTTGATAATAGATTAAAAACATGGAAAATGACATTGTGCAGCTTACAAATGAAAAAGAAAAGTTAATGATAGAGTATTTTATTGCAAAAGAGAAACATTATAATTTGGTAAAAGAGTTGACAAGAGAGAAAAATAGAAAAGCTGAGCTAAGCAAAACTAAGTTGCAAGAGTCTGAGAGAGAATTAAAAGAGTTAATAAAAGAATTAGCCGAATTAAAAGAGAGTTAATAAAAAAGAGAGAAAAATAGAAAAGATGAGTTAAGAGATGCTAAGTTGCAAGAGTCTGAGAGAGAATTAAAAGAGTTAATAAAAGAATTATCCGTTCTTCCAATAGCCTGCAATTCTAGGTTGATAACCTGCTTCTTTACAACAAACACTAATCAATCACCTAAAAAGGAGTGGTTCTATTGTAAAATATAGAAATTAGATAAGTTAGTAGGGTATTTACAATTGATGTTAAGTAGATTTCAGAATTCCTTAGGGTTTCCTTTAAACAGATGGTAAAATATATCCTAGTCTACACAAATATATTAGCCTATTGACATAGAGACAAGGTGAATACACAACTCATACCATTTCTTATGCTCTTTCCAAAGTAATAATCAATTCACTCTCAAATACCCCCTCCCTCCCTGGGGGAAATATACAGCCCGAGGCATATATAAAACTAGAGCTATTTGGGGGGTTTTCTTCGACCCTTTTCTGTCATTTCGACTTCACATTGATAATATTTAAGAGTAAGACTTAAAAATGATATTAAATATTAGATCTGTGTATTTCTTAATACACATTGTTCCGTTTTAGCTTTAAAAATAATTTGTCACTTTTTAGTTGCATCTTATTGCAATTATTGTACAATCTTTTTTCTAAATACTTTTCGAACAGATTTAAAACCACTGTAGATAGTTCAATATGTAGCAGAGAGGGTACTTGGAATTTTTTACGTCTATCATTATAACGACCAATATTGAATATTGCAATAAAGATTGCCAAATTGGATTTTGGTCTAGTTTTTTGGTTTTAAAAATGTACTATTTTTTACTTAAAGCCTCTTTTTACACTTTTTTGGGAGGGAGTATATAGAGTATGTGTATTGTCTCTTCAAAAGAATTAAAAATCACTGAAAAAGATGTACATGTGCAACTAGGATGCTACTTCTGAAGTCAATCCACTGAACCAAATTTCTTAGGAAGAAAAACAAGTCTTTTACAAAAAAAAACCTATTTGCTTACAAACGTTTAATAAATGAAAAATCTTAAGAAAAAGTGGTCAGCCATGACAAAGAAACAAAGAAAGGAAAACTCAATAAAGAAAACAGACAAAAAGAGACTTGAAAAAAAAAACAACACATATATTTTGCCTGTATAAAAACGTGCTTGTTGGTTTATGTAGGATAACTTAATTTCTAGTAATATTGGCAAAACCTGTATAATACAAAAAAAGAGTTAGTGAACACTGGAATAATAAACGGAACCCTGGTAGGCCAGAAACACGCCCTCATTGCTGCAAGATAAAAATAAACATGAAATGAAGCATTTAGTGTTATTCAGATATCCTGACAGTTTTCAAGCCCCTCCTCCTTTGGATATAATTTTCATAACTTCTTTTCTCCTTAAGACTATTCTGAGGGTGCCTATGATAGCACGGTTGTCAATTCAGATGTTAATGCACTAAAATTTGGCCATTATTTTGAATTACATAGCTCTATGTTTCGATATGTTGCTAAGCCTCATTAAATAAAAAAACAAGTTTTTCAACTGAAAGTAAGGAGGAACATTAAAACTTATAACGAGCAGAAATTATTACGTATATGAGGGGGTTCCCCCTCCTCAACACCTCACTCTTCACTCTAAAGTTTTACGGTACTTTAAAAAAGTTACTTATTGCTCTAATTAGACGAGCCTTGTGTTTAAAGAGTCGTTTTTAAAGAATTCCGACAAAGTTTTAACTTTAGCGTAAAGATCCGGTCTTGAAGAGGGGCGAACCCCCTCATATACGTAATAATTTCTCTTCGTTTTATGTTTTAATTTTGCTCCTTACTTTCATTTGAAAAAACTCGTTTTTCAAGTACAGATAGAGAAAAATATAATATATTAGTGGAAATAGATATTTTATATTGAAATAATGTCATGTATATTATCATAAAGTATTAATATTGTAATGTAAAATAGTTCCATTTTCTAGTAGATATACCTTTCTCTACGTTTCTTACCTTTCTACCTTTCTTACGTTTCATTAATTCTGTTTGATCAGTATATCTACGTCTAGCGCTCAATCAAGTCCTAAATGATCAATTCTGAGCATTACTCTCGTTAGAACTAGTTAGGTCATTTTTTTCTTTGTGGAATTCCCCGTTAAGCGGTGAAAAATAAGAAAAATATTCTCAAAGTTGCACCCTAAGTAGAGATACAGCGTTTCCTTGAGGCCGCCGCGTCCTGGTCGACCGCATCGGCTCCACGCTGGGCACGGTCGCCAAGGACGTGAAGATCCAAGTGGAGTTCAACCCCGCGCGCGTCGCCGGCTACCGCCTGATCGGCTACGAGAACCGGATGCTGCGCAAGCAGGACTTCAACGACGACACCAAGGACGCCGGCGAAGTCGGCTCGGGCCACGTCGTCACCGCGCTCTACGAGATCATCCCGAGCTCGATCGGCTTCCCCGCCGGCAAGGTCGACCCGCTGCGCTACGGGAAGAAGGGCGAGAAGCGCGAGACCGCGCCGAAGCCGGTCCCCAAGGAGGCGAGCGAAGAGCTGATGTTCGTCAAGGTCCGCTGAAAAATTATATACGATATACACAACATAAGGCTGGGGGATTTCGGAACTAATTCATTTTGACAATCCACCCAAGGCTAAACAAAAAGGAGACCCTCCGCAAATGGATCAAGAAGATATGATAGAAAACATTTGAAGACACTAGGAGCTACATGTGAAGCTCTTAATGGGATGGGGTGGAGGAATGTATATAACAGTCTTTGCATCAGGTTTGTTTGGTTTTCAACTATACAAGGCTGCTTTGCAGATGATTATGTGCCTGCTTCACAGGAACTCAATTTGCCTAATCATAAGCGATGAGACTTGTAAAATAATTCTAGAATTCTAGGAATTCTAGGACTTCTTAAAAATGAAACTACCACTTACTCGAACAAGCCTTTAAAAATATAGTTTCCCTTATTTCTGCAAGCCAGTTGCTTAACTACCAGCTGCTTCTCTTATTTCTGTTGCTTAACTACTCCTGGCAGTTGAACATTACCTTAAGTCAAATTTAAACAGACCTCAGATAGGATATTAATGAATTCATTGTCAATGCAGTTTTTGAGTAAAGCCTTCCTAAGCGGTAGCTGTGAATTACCAAGGACGGAAAATAAGTACCTGTTTTCATGTAGTTTCTCCAGTGTCATGATGGTAACTAATGACCTTTTTTACTGTTCACGGGCAGATATATGGTAATTTCATTGTCACAAATATCCTTGACCCGCATGTGAAAGAACACAAGCTGGAAGGTGTGCAGGAAATCGAACGAGATGCGTATCTCTACGAGATGAATCCACACATGCACTCCCGCGGCAAGTACATGAGCTACCACATTGAGTACCCCGATGGCACGGAAGAAACTTTATTGTCCGTACCTAAGTACGACTTCAACTGGCAGTTCAACTACAAGCTCGAAGAGCCGCTGTTTGTTCCGGCTGGGTCCAAGTTGATTGCACGTGGCGCCATGGACACCTCTGCCAGGAATCCCGCTAACCCTAACCCGAACGTGCCGGTCCATTTTGGTCTGCAGACAAAACATGAAATGTTCTTCGGCTTTACCACGCTGCGTTATAAAAACCCAAAGAGAAAATTCGTCCCCTCACCTTCGTGGTATTTAGATTCTGTTACTCAAAATCTTAGGCGTATTCACCTAAAGGAAGCTTAACAGGCCATCAACTTGATATCTTTCTTCAAGTTGTCCTCTAGGTGTATTTTATGGAAATGAAAATTTTGGTCTGCATACATTACAAACCCTATCATACAATACACGGCGTCACTGCAATATTATCATGTATTTATTTCTTTTGCTTTTTAAATGCATATGAATGTGACTTCATTTACACCGAAAAATGTTGTTATTGTTTTTTTTTTTTTTAATTAAGGCTCTAAAGTATTTTCAGCCAAAGGGTGCACGTCCAGCCCTTGGAAAACGTGAAATTTGAGGTATCTTTATCTTACAAATGGATGATCGGATCTTAATGGAACTTGATATATAGAAAGGTCTTATGTCTCAGATGCTCCAGTTTCAATTTAAATCGGACCTGGGGACATAGGGGGTTCGATGGGGGAAACAGAAATCTTGGAAACCGAAAATCTTTGAAAACGCTTTGAGTGGAGTGATCGGGATGAAACTTGATGGGAAGAGTAAGTACAAGTTTTAGATAAGTGATTGACATAATTGTAACGGATCCGCTCTCTTTGGGGGAGTTTGGGGGGGGTGGTAATTGTGAAAGATTAGAAAAATTGAGGTAATTTTGAACTTAAGAAAGGGTTGCGTGAAACATCATTCCAGGTGGCGAAAATCATCAGCATCAGGATCAGACTGAGGCCGATTTTATAGGCGATTTCCTGGGATCGCTCCCCGACCGGTTTTCCGCGCAAAATCTCTATGGTGTAGAAGACCAGGTGACCTCCATCGAGGATCGGAATGGGCAACAGGTTCAGAAATCCGATCGAAACCGACAAAACGGCGGTCAATTGCAGCAAAGCCCCGATGCCGAGCGTGGCCATCTGGCCGGACATCTGTGCAACCCGAATCGGCCCACCGAGCTGATCAGGTTTTTCGCGACCTCTGAAAATATTCGTGATGTACTGGACCATCCGTGAGACGATGTACCAGCTCCCAGGTTTCCGAACCTTCAGACCCAGGTTTCTGAATGCTGATATGGATTTTCAAATTGTGCCTGATATAGAGATATTCAGTTTCGATGAGACTTACATCATCAGGAAGCATAAATTCTTTTTGATTTTACAGACCCAGGTTTCCGAACCTTCAGATCCAGATTTCTGAAGGCTGATTTGGATTTTCGATTTGGGCCTGATATAGAGATATTCAGTTTTGATGAGACTTACATCATCAGGAAGTATAAATTCTTTTTTTTTTTAATTAATCGGAGTAGAATTGATTAATTTAAGTAGAGGAAATGTCAGTGCCTCAAATTATTTTAGTATGCCTGTTTGAAAATTAATGAAATCAGCCCTACTCATGTTAAGTTTTGCTTGTTGTGTGTTTTACTCGGCTGTTTATTGCAAATTCTTTTCGTTTGGAGTTTCATTTATGTATTGATAGTAATTTGTGTTAGCTTTATGCTTGAAAACTTATTTGACTTTATTTTTGCTCACTCTTGGCTTAATAGAGCTCTTTACTTTTCTTTGAAAAACTTTGTCTGGTTGAAAAGGCGGTCTAGTTGAATTATGATTGATTTAAATAGGTTCAGCTTAATGCGGTCCACTTAAATGGTAGTTGAGTTACTCACAAGCCGCAGTTAAGCCAAAGTTTTTTTTTTTTTTTAGCATTGCGGAAATTATTTTTTTTTTTTACCATTTCTGTGAAAATTTTACCCACAAAATTATTATTATCATCCTTATCCATGGCCTTGTTGTAGGACATTGGCTGTCATAACTCTCCAACCCTTTGTCTCTGGCCAAGTGTAAAAGGCCAACTGGCGTGTGAGTTCTTTATCCAAACGGTAACATAAGTTTGATACGAACGTACTTCTTTGCCTGCCCCTAGCCCATTTCCCTTCTATTTTACTTGTTAAAACCAGCTCTTCCCATTCACCTTGCCTTGTAGCATGCAACGAATCCGGCGAAAAAGTATGGTTTGTGGAATAGGCCCTATATATCACAACTTCACATTGTTGCTTACTTTTTCATCTTAAAAGAACGAGGTCGAATAGAAATTAGTACGCATATGAGGGGTTCACCGCCTACTAATAGCCGCGGTTTGCGCTAACGTATTTTTAGTAATTTCAACTATTTATTCCACGGGCTTTGTGATTCAGGGGTCATTCTTAAGGAATTGGGACAAAATTTAAGCTTTAGCGTAAAGAGCAAGGTACTGACGAGGGCCTGAACCCCCTCATTTACGTAATAAAAACATACGTATACAGAATTTCATTACGGAAGCTAACTCGTAAGTTACGTATATCTTTTACCAATAAAAACGTTCGTAAAAATTAAAAGTTTTAGTTGCCTTTTTAAGTAACCAAAACATTGGAGGGCATCTAGGCCTCCTCCCCCATTTTCATTGAAACCTCCTAGAAATCTCTTTTAATATGACCTAAATTTACCTCTAAGAATAGCCCCCACTCCTCCCTGGAACTACTTGCTAGGAGTAGAACAACCACATTTTGTCCCGGTGGCGTGAATATGCATAGTTTTGGCTCAAATAAATTTGACATTTTTATTAAAATCTTTCAAAAATAATTCAATACAAAAAGGGTTTATTTTTCTTCGTTTAATTGTTTCATTTATTACCGAGAAAACATAGTGTGAAGTTGACATTTCTCCTTATTATTACCATTCCAAGTAATAAGGCTTCTATTGCCTATTGTGTAATACTGACGGCTCATTGAAAATATAATTTTGCTCCCCAAAGAGGGCAGGTCCGTTCCGGTTCCCGTATGTAGGACTTGTGCTTATTTTTCCTACCAAGTTTCATCCCGATCCCTCCAATCTAAGCGTTTTCCAAGATTTTAGGTTCCGCCCCCCAACTTCCCCTTCACCGGATCCGGTCGGGATTAAACATAAGTGCTCTGAGACACAATATCCTTCTTATTCAAATTTCATTAAGATCTGATCACTCCTTCGTAAGTTAAAAATACCTCACTTTTTTAATTTTTCAGAATTAACCCTCCTCCCCCCAACTCCCCAAAAGAGAGTGGATCCGTTCCGGTTATTTAAATCACGCATCGGGGACTCATGGTTATTTTTACCACCACTCGTGGATTAAATCCTATGTTCTTTTAGTTGATATGGTACGGTCTTGCCCAAAATCAAAGAGCATATATCTTGTACCTTTTTCTCATAATGAGTTAGAACTCATTAGTTTGCTCTGCTTTTTCGAATTTTCTCACCAGAAAAAAGTCATCGTCAGAAATGAGTCCATGCGTATGCGCCTTATATGTATACGAATTTCTTTTTAAGCAGATTAATTATCACCTTTCCTCCTAAAAATATCGTTTCAAGCCCTTCCCTCCCAAGAAAATTCCTCAACTAAAGAACTAAACGAATGTTCGTGCCCAGTATCAAAATGTATATATCTGACTCATTGGTACTTTTACTGGAGAGACAGAATTGGTAATGAATGGTGAGTTGTCAATCTCTTTTTAAATATAATGTCCCAAAAAATGTTTCCGGATTCCCCTCTCATTTACCTGATGTCGAACGTAATTTTGCATCGTCATGAGAGATTCAAATTAAAACACATTAATAACAAATTACTAAAAGAATCAATTAAAGCATGGCTATATGACATTATTTTGTCCGTAAAGAGTGAGATATTGAGAAGGGGGTAACCCCCTCCTGTACCCCCTCCTATACGTAATAATGTCTGGTTTTTGGAAAAACAGATTCGGCAAAACCGCTTTCAGGCGACTAATTTCTACAGTTAGACTTCGACAAAAATAAGAATATTTTGAGAAGAAAGAGGAGAAGAAGGAGGAGGAGAAGGAGGAGAAGGAGGAGAAGAAGCAGGAGGAGGAGGAGAAGGAGGAGCAGAAGAAGGAGGACACGAAGGAGGAGGAAGAGAAGGAGGAGCAGAAGAAGGAGGAGACGAAGGAGGAGAAAAGGAGGACAAGAAGGAGGAGAAGAAGGAGGAGGAGAAGGAGGAGAAGGAGGAGAAGAAGGAGGAGAAGAAGGAGGAGAAGAAGGAGTAGAGGAAAGAGTAGAAGAAGAAGGAGGAGGGAGAGAAGAAGGAGAAGAAGAAGGAGGAGACGAAGGAGGAGAAAAGGAGGACAAGAAGGAGGACAAGAAGAAGGAGGGGAAGGAGGGCCAGGCTCATGCCGCTGATGATGCGGTTGCGCCGGGGGAAATGCCGGGCCTGCGGGGTCAAACCCATCGGCTGTTCCGACAGGCGTAAACCGGTTTTGGTAATATCCTGCGCCAGCGCCGTATTTTCGGCCGGGTACATCACATCCACACCGCCGCCCATGACGGCGACCGTGGTCCCAATACAGGCGGTATGGGGGCTTATTCCCCGGCTCCGGTGGTAGACGCCGAGGTCCACCAGAAAGTCATGACGCGAATTATCCAACCCACGTTGATGGGCATGGCTCGGGACGGTGCACCATATACAGGCTTTCTGTACGCAGGTCTGATGATCTCGCCGGAAGGCGACCCGTTCTATCTCATAGAGCTTTGATGTTAAATAATCTATATTTTTGAAAAGTACTTTTGGACTATTTTTTAGTCCAATAGTCTAAAGTACTTTTCCATGTGACCACAAAATGAAGATCAGCACCACCAGTAGGAACTGATAAGTCTGGTGCTATATTCTACACCTTTTTTAAGTTTCTATACTGATATTGTATAAAATCATCACTCATGAAAACAGTCTGCTTGGAAAGGGTACAGCTTACTGATCTTGCACTGTAAAAAGATGTGCTTGGTTCATGAATTGTGCTGATTTCTGTATTATAATACAGAGCAATTTATACTTCTCTGTGGATCATCTAGTTCATATATATTGCGTGTCCGTTGGAATTTCTGTTTGTTTTTGTTCATTTAGCCGTTATAATAATTTCTGTTCATTTTAAATTAGAATCACCTAACAATGACTTTATTTCTGGTCGTCTTATGTTTCAATATGGGTCTTTGATTTTCTTTGAAATATTCCTTTTCTGGAAATGTCTTTTAAATTAATATTAAGAAAAATATTAACTAGTTGAACATTGATTGAGAAAAGTGTTTTTACAGAGAGTTATGGTTCCTTAGCTGTGTAGATTTTGGAAGTTCTCAGTCTTTTTTGTTTTCATATATTGTTGTCATTTTGTGTCTGTGTAGATGGTTTTTTTTTTTAATTAGTTAAATATCTTTTCCCGGCAATAATTGACATCAAGGCATTAATAATGATAATTAAGGCGAAAAGTAATTAGGTATCACCATCTCAACAGGAGGGGTTTATCTAATGCGCCCCAAGCTATGGACTTCGTGTAACCTTTCACAAAGGCCATTGAAAACATTTCAACACGTTCCTAGTTGCCACCTCTGACTTTGTATAGATTTTTCTTTCCTTGAGTATATTAAGTAATTGGTATACTTCGTCGTAGAAATAGGCGACGAGATCTCGACAGAAGGCAAACTAAAATATGTTTTGAGAAAACACTGTACAGAACACGTCACTGGCACAATATAAGTGACGGCGTTCCCATACAATAAGCGTTTATATACCATGGACCGGCGTTGGATCTAGTTAAATCTTATATGGATAAGACAAAACAACAAATAGATGGAGGCAATTTCCTTTCTCCACCAGCTCCTCAATCTTTGAAGGTTGGGGTACCTCAAGACTCTGTCCTAGGTCCTCTGCTTTTCCTAATTTATATAAATGATCTTCACCGCGCATTGACAATCCCGTGTCTCAACACACATTTTGCTGATGATACGGCAGTTTCAGTTTCCTAAGAGGAATGACGAGGAGTTAGAGCCGAAAATGGGTATTGCAATTTCCAATGTTCCTCATTGGTGTTCATCAAATTTTATTGCTTAGAATTTATCGAAAACTAATTCCATAATTTGCGAGGGAATTTCTCTGGAAAACATCTAGCAAATCTCCTTCGTTTTTTTTTTTGGAACGCCCACGCCTCAGGACCATACTCGACCAATGTCATCACTGTAGCTTCAAATTTCTAATCTTAGTTACTATTCCGCCTGTTATTCTTCCAAACTTTTTTCATCTGTGAAAAAACACCCTGGGCCTCCGCTATTCTACTTTTAACATCTTCACTACACCCAACGTTCGTTAATCAGAATCAAGAACAAATGTTGTATCGCTTACTAGGCTCTAATTTCCTTTCGGGGTCCTGTTGTTTCTGGATTTCATAGTCTGTCGCTTTATGCTTGTTGTTTTCTTTTCTTCTTTTTTCCTTTTACGCGTGAGCGCCCGCCTCGATCGCGCGCCAGTCCTGGCCGAGCGCGATCAGCGCCGCGTCGACGCCGTTCATGATGCCCTTGTTGTGCGTGCACGCGCGGTAGGGGTCGCGCTAGGCGAACACGCTCGCCTCTTCGATGCGCCGCGCGAGGACTACACCAAGGCGTTGATGGCCGCCGCGTTCGATCTCGCCGCCGTCGGCGCGGGCGACACGGTCGCCACCTGACAACGCCCCATGGCCATCCTGATCACCGCGTCCCACGACCGGCCCGACTGGTGGGCGCGCGAGCTGGAACGCCTCGCGCCCGACGCGGATATTCGTATCTGGCCCGATGTCGGAAATGCGGACGGACTTTAATGTTCTTAGTGTGGAACTGTTTGTTTTTTGGATTGGGATTGTGTGTGCTGGTTTTGCTTCCAGGACAGCAAATTGGTATGGCATAGCTTTTTTGGATGCGATTAGAAGAGCTAAGGCTTGCTTTTGTATGTTGTGAATAATATTTTGTTGTTAAATGTGTGTGGGCGTTTGTAAGTTTTAGCAAATCAGCTGGTCTTGGGTACAGTTTAGTGCATTATAAAGATGGGCGTTCTTGTATTTACTGCACTATGGTGGAATTTGTGGAATCGCGTTGGATGGGCGGTTAAGTCTTTCACATATTTGGCATTGGTTAGGCTTTGGTTTGCACAATTTATGCAACTTAGAGTAAAGAATTGGTCAATACAGCCCATGCTGGCTCGATAACCAGATTGGTTGGGGTGCATTTTTCTCTTATGGACCCGACAGAATCAGTTTAGCAGGATCATTGTAAAAGTCTTTCCAGTGATTCTTATTAGTGAAATTTCTTTATAATCTTTATATTCAGTACGGTCGCCTTTCTTAAAGACTGGAATTATAACTGAGTCTTGCCGTTCCTGAGAAAATTGGTCTCGAGACCAATTTGAGTAGAAGAGCAAATGGATTTTCTCAGTAAGAATAAGATAAGCTTTGATTTCAGCTGGAATAGAATCAGTGTCTGGTGCCTTGTGATTTCTCAGCTTCTGGATTACCTCGGAAAAAAAATTATTCAAGGAACGAAAACAGCGAATCAGGCTATAAGCTTAGGGATTTATCTCCATTTTAATCAAAGACGGGTGAAAGAGAAAAAAATTCCTTGAATATCTTGCGAAAACTTGGTTGCTTCTTTCAGCTATAAAAAAACATTTCAGAGGAAATCTTTCAAATGCTCCAAAATACTAATAGGACGCCCTAGAGAAAATGTCGCTATAGAGGGCTGAAAATGCACTGTTTTTTAGACATTGAATGAGAGAGAAGGCGGTCCAAAACCCCCTGCAAGTGCTGGTGTTGGAAGGACCTTGGTGGATTACAAAGGTTAACATTTATTACTTTGAAATTAGTAAAAAAATAAACGAATGAAATTAAAACACAGTTTTAATACGAGAGTGAGGCACTGCAAACTTTTTTTTTCTTTTTTTTTGTATGGTAACATGAATATGACAAAATTAATTTATTTTTCAGAAAAGGATACCTCCAAGTAGCGGATCAAGAGCCATTCTTGCCACTGTCGACCAGTAATGCCAGCAGAGCTAGCGGCTCCACTGGCCGATCACAGAATCTTCCATCCGCTCCACCTGGTTCAAATACTAACAGTTTGAGGTATCACTCAAGGCACTCTCATACGCCCCCTCAAACTCCTCCGTTTCCTGGAACTTTGTGAGTATTTTTCTTCTATTTTTTATTTATAGCATTAATACTATGAGATAAGTCAGACCCACTCTTTTGAGAACTCGGATGTATATAGTGGCTTTTTACTTAGGTCAACACGCCGATCAACATCCCCTTAAAGTTTCAACTTAATGCTCTTAAGCGTTCCTGAGATATACCGCATATCTTATGTGCTATGACTGTGAGAGTGTGAGATATAACTCACTATTAGCCGTTGGTGAGACGAGCGGATGAATGTCTTATGAGTATAAGAAATTTGGCACAATTCCTCCGTCTCGCGACGGAATCATAGAGCTAGGTTTCTGTAGGATTATGTTAGGATTTTTGTAACTTTCTCTTTAATTGTTGTTTGTATTATATATTTTGCCATGGCCTATCCCGGAACATATTTTAGCCTGTAGACCCATTGCTGAAAGTTTCATTTTCCTAACCTAAACCCTTTCTGAGATAGCAAGAAGTCAAATAACTAGAATTTTAATGTCTTAACTATCCAACAATTCAACTATGTAAACCTGTGATTCCCAAAATGGGACATGGGCCCCACTAGCAGGGAATGGTAAAATTTTCATGGGTAATGGTTATGGTTATCAGCATGAATAAATTTCTATACAAAGAAAGACATCATTTGAAGCTCCCAACACTGACATACCAAAGGAAAAGGTGTGATATGATTTTAACCAAGAAAGTTCTTTCTAAAAATGAACCTTCCTGGTCTCTTTGCATAGTCGTCTAAGATATAACAAACATGAAGAGACTTTTAGTGATTTCTTTGACTATGAATTACAAAAATTAAAAATAATAGTGACATCTATCAAATTGGTAAGATGTTAAAGAGTCGTACATGCAAGGGCAAGAGACAGTTGCTTGTTCGTTGGCTAGGATATAACTCTGATTTAGATTTTTGGGTAGCAGTTAAAGACAATCCAAATACCTAAAGATTTTTAAGTGACATTCATGTCCAGTGTCTATAATCCAATCTACAATTATTTGAATAAAACAAGTAATTTTCAGAAAAAAATCTCTCCTACCTTCAAATTCAATGGCGAGTATGAAGTTGCTCTTGTCAATTGTCTTCTCCCAAGCAGAGTTTTCCTCTAATTTTCTTTATAGGGCCTGTTCATATTTGTGGACATTACACAAAGTGCAGATGGAAACTGCATCAAAACTAGATAAGATAATTTTTTTCTGTTATACTTTGATTTTTTAACTTGTCAACAAGATCTATGAAATTTTTTGTATAAGATTTCTGTGTGCTTAAAAGAGGCTTAAAAATAGTGGCTAAGAACTTTCCTACATTTGTAGCTGGAGAACTATAACATGGTACAATAGGACATAACAGAGTATATTTCTTATGTATTTTAGTTAGATCATACAATTTTGGGGCTGAACAATCTTAGGGGTAAAACTTCCTGTACATTTGAAGGGTACTCACCAAATGTCAAAAAGAATGCATTTTTCAGAATATTTTCCAGACTCAGATTATTTTCAGAAAAAAAAACTAAATCCATTTTTAAAGGAATTATCAGCATATCCTTTACTTGATGAATATCCTTTTCTTTATTGCCCTTTAATTGTAGCCCTTTTGACAGAGACACGAAATTTTCTTTGACGTTGACACATAGCTTCCTATTTATTTGGGCTTAACGGTTCGGAAGCTAATTATTACTGTTTTTACGTTTAATAGTATAGGAAATTAATGGCCTCTAGCGTAGCAAATCCAAACTAGAAGTAAAAGTAGAAGCTTAATTTGGATTTTAACGAGCATGATCAAAACAATAAAATAAGTGGAGGTAGGTACTTCAAAATACCTTCTTGGGACACACTTCAGCCTGTAGACACATCCCTAGAAGTTTCATTTTCCTAACCTAACCTCTTTCAAATATAGCCAAAAGTACCTAAAGTAAAGTTTTTGCCCTAATTTACCTTAAAACTCCAGTTTAAACAGTAATCTCAGCAAATATAGACTAGGCCTATGTAATAGGCCTATAGGCATTGGCCTAATCATTCTAAATTTTGTTCAACTAAAATTTTAGGTTGGTTTAGAAACTAGGCCTGTTTGATGTGGTAACATTTGACTAGCTCACCAATGTGATAGCTGCCTTCCTAAGAACCAACATTTTTAACAACAAAGTTTTAGTGATTTTAGCCAAAGAAGGGACGTTTTTAGTTCCTTTTCTTTATGCTTAGATTTCAGGCGCGTCTAATTTTGCTTTACAATTTTTTCGCTTCGATGAAGACAACATTTACTCCAAGAAATTCTTCCCAAATAAACTGTCAACCTTTTGGTGATTCAGTTTTCCGAGCTTTTTATTGTGCATGACGCGAAGTATGTTGGGACATCTTCTTAATTGACCATAATCTTCTCTGAACTTTTACCTCAATGCCTTTTGGTCACATGGACGTTAGGGGATAGTCGAATAGTCAGAACCCCCCCTTGCATTAGAGGCTTCACTATTATTTCGACACTACAAATGAAAGTTCGAATAAACCCTCTCATATGTGAGGGTTTATTCGAACGGAAATTTAAAGTTATAATGCCCTTTTAAGGGACCATGAAAATTGGAGGGAAACTAAGCTCCATCCCGTACTTATTTTGACCCAAAGTCACCTGATTAAAATTTTGAAATAGTAAATTTTATTCAGTATAGTCGAAAAATCTTATCAATGAGTCTTTGATATGAACTTTGGCCATTGTTTACATATAGTACTGGTTATTAGGAGGCATATAGACGTTTTCAGGGGGATTCTGTTCTGGGGGTAAGTAAAAGGTTACATGGGAGGAATTTTTCATGGGAGAAGGGAATTTTCTATGTAGGGGCCGCCAGTTAAAAATAAATTTCAAACCAGCCTATATGAAACAATTCCTAGAGTGCAATGTATACTATCTGGCTCAGATTTAATAAGTCAGCAGTGGAAGATACCTGATACCCCAGCGAAAATCATGACCATTCACCCAGAAAATTGTAGTTTACAGGCTGAACGATTATTCAAGTTCAACAGGAGTTACTTTAAAGAAGAAAAACGCATAACAAACAGGTAAAATAATTTCTCGTGCAACAATATGCTCCACATTGAACCACAACTAAATAACACTAAATTAGGCACAAAATATCTTTCGTTCAAGTCTAATAAAATAATAATGTAAAATAAAAACGACAATAACTAATAAATATAAACCTCTGAAAAGGTTATTTTGTGGGAAAAGTTTTGTTTTAATTAACACATGAAAAAAGCGATTTCTTACAAGTTGGTTCTGGATCCTTTTCTGAAAGTTTCAGTAGTCCTGCTCAACTAGTTTTCAAAATGGTATAAAGCCGGTAAATACTTAAATTATAAATTAATTCGCCAGCTGCATTATAAGTAGACCCTTCGATTCGCCATTCAGCGCTCTTTCCAAATAACAATTGCCACTCTCATAAATTATTTTTAAAACCATTTTGATGCCAACAGAAAAATTGCGAGTCCCTAAAATCTTTGTTTTGGGCCTATACCGCCTAGAAAATTTTTTTAAGATTATTTTTCCTCTAGTTGCAATAAAATGAAATTTCTAGACGAGTAGTTAAAAAATTTTGGAATTAAACCAATGAAATGATTTTATCACAAAAGATCATTATCGTTTCCATTCCACATTTTTAGTTTGGTTGAGCGTCAAGCTAGTGTGAACAAACTTAGTGTCAAAGCGGAGTAAACCCATTTTCTCCCTACAAATATAAAAAAAAAGTCAGAGCTGAACATTGGCAAAATAGAAAGGCATAAGTAAATTTAAAATTAATGGCATGATTAATAGAAAAATGACAATGCAGCTTCAAATTAATATTAATATATTAGTATATTATTATTATATTAGTATATTATTATTATTATTATATTATATTAGTTTGAATTACCCATCTCCACTCCTTCTTCCTCTAGAGGGTCATGACCTTTGAAAAAATGTGTTTTATAAAAGTGAAACCTTGCAAAATAGATCTTCTGCTTGAATGAAGTAGGCTACAACAAAATGGTTTTCAGCTTCACAACTTTGCTCAATCCCACTTTATAAGGTTTTAAAGATAATGCAAATACATTTCCTAAATTTTGAAAAAAAAAAAAACTTTGATATGACCCAGAATTCTATTCAAATAACAGGAATTGTATTTTCAGAACTAAATTCAGAGAAAAAGCAACTAGTAGGCTAACTGAAAATTAAGGTAAAATGTTGTTTTTTCAAAATTTTAATAGGAATAGGAACGAGGTGCCGGAGTCGGGCATCCGGTTGTTCAGCTCACGGTAGCCGAAGGCGACCAGGAGCATCGGGATGAACCCGACGAGGATGATGGCGGGGATCTGCGACCCCACCGTGGACGCCACCGGGCCGACGGCCGCGGTGAACGTGTATGCGGGCGCGATGCACGAGATGCCGATCACGACCGCGCCGATTAGGCCGACCGTTCCGGCGCTCAGGCCCTTCGTGGAGATACCGGTGGTGACACCGGATTCGGGCTCCGTCGCCCGGTTGGTGCTGCTCATCAGCGTTCTCCTGCCTCGTTGCGGGTGCGCGGGACGACGATCATGGGGACGGGGAGCTCGTGCAGCATATATATTGTTTCTGATGCATCTTTCAAAACTTCGGTTTGACGCACGAGGATGGTCATTTCGACCTGCTTTATCGATTAGTAGTTGCTGAGAATAAGGAACGTCATCATGGGGAGAGGGTTCAGTTCATGGCCACCTGAAATCTCAAGATTTTCATTTGATTCTCTCTTCCTTCACGTTTAACTAATTACTTCAGTCTTTCATCCCTCCCCATAAGAATATCCTGCGTATTCAACTATTGAGAAGCAGCACTCATTCCCTTTTTTTTTATCCAAATTCAAAAACTTGTTTTTCTCCTTAGTATGTTTTGATTTTGCGTGACATATCCAGATCTTAGATCCTCTAGTACCAATAATGCCCTCGCCCATAACATTATACCTTCTTATATAAACGAGAAGAAATTACAATCATTCTGTGTTTTTGTTATTTAAATCTATTATGATCTTATTACTTTCCTCTTTTTATCGCCGTCACAAGAGAGAGAGAGAGAGAGAGAGAGAGAGAGAGAGAGATGGGTTTATTAATATAAATAAACAAAACAAGCAAATGTCTCGAAGCAAAGCTTGTTTGGGCTTACAATCCCAGTACACATGCGGATAAAAACAATACGAAAAAGGAGAGGAAAACAAAAAAAGAAAATAAATAGAAAAAAGGAAAAAAAAGGAAAAAAAAGCTTAATCACCCTGCATTTTGATCGATCAGGAATTGAGCAAGCGAGGTATTCAGCTTGAAACTGACTGACCAACAGCTGGCCAACTGGCTCGGACAGCGCGACCCAGAGCATCCCAGCGCCGAGGCACTGGCGGCCCTGGCCGCGGGCGAGCTGTCCGGCGATGAACGCGAAGTCCTGCTCTTACACTTGGAACAATGTGCCGCCTGTGCCAAAGCCGTAGCGGTGGCCTTGGAACCGGCGCAAAAGCGCAGCGTTCTCAAAAAACCCTGGCTCGCCGCCGCAGCAGGGCTGGCCGCCGTGGCCCTGACCCTGGCCCTGGTGCTGCGCAATCCCACGGCGCCCAACGAACAGTTGCGTAATGGTCAATGGCAGGTTGAGCCAAGGCGGTCGGTTTCACCGGCAGTCTCGGCGGCGGCCGGGCGCTCTTTGACCTCTGCGCTGCCCGCCCCGAGCCGATCCCGTTCTTCGGCGAGCTGGGCAGCGTCAATCCGATGTTCGTTCTGCCGCAAGCGGCCTCGGCCCGGGGCGTGGAGCTGGTGACCGGCTGGGCCGGAAGCCTGACCATGGGGGTCGGTCAGTTCTGCACCAATCCCGGCGTTGTGTTTATCCCCGACGGGGCCGATGCAGATGCTTTTGTTGCGGCGGCGGCCTCGGCACTGTCAGAAACGGCCGAGCAAACCATGCTGACCGATGGAATTGCCCAGGCATATCGCGACGGTGCACAAAGCGGTGAATTTTCCAAATATCAATTTACAAGTGACTTTATATTATCAGCATGATATTTAACATATTCATAAAATTACATACAAATAAAACACAAGTGGCGTCATTGATGATTTGACTAAAAAAATTTATAACAATACTTATGTCAGCACTTAGTTACGCAACAAATGCATATATCTATGCATAATGAAAGAAAGAGTTAAAATGTTTAAAAGAATCTGAACGTATTTCGGATATGGAAGAACCTGAACAACCAAACTGGGAATGCTTTTAGGGGGAAAACTGTCGGATTTTATGGATCGTGCATCTTATTACTTTAAAAGAAAGGGGGAGGGGGTGACAGAAAATTCTTCTCCTTACCAAGTGACATATAGCGATTGCATTTTCCGTCCGTTTGTCAGTCCCAGTTTTGCTAGTTCGGGCTCTTCCAGGTAAGCTAGGACGATGAAAGTTGGCAGGCATATCAGGGACCAGACCAGATTAAATTAGAAATAGTTTGTTCTCCGATTCGACCATTTGGGGGGGGGAGCGAACAAACGAGACAGTTGAGAAGTATTTTATTTGCCGATAAAACAAATTATTGTTCTTCTTAAGTGTGGCTTGCAGGTCTAGGGGTATGATTCTCGCTTAGGGTGCGAGAGGTCTCAGGTTGGGATCCCGGACCAGCCCAATTTACATGTACCACTTACATGAAAAAGATCCGAAAGGTAGCGCATATTTCTCTGAGCTTTTAACTTTTTCTTCTTCGCATTCTTTATGCATAGAAATCTCAGGCTCAGCAATCATTGCTTTTTGTATCGCTAACTCTGCTGATACTTGCGTTTTTTGTTCTTGTGGCAAACTTATTTCAGGCACTACAGCAGGCTTTTCTTCAACAATCTCAGAAAAGATATTATTTGCACTGTTACTATCTAAGTAAGCTGACCACAATACAAATAAACGCTCGTTACGCTGTAACCAGTCGTAGCCTTGTTTGGGTAAAAGCGCTTTTGCTAAGCTTTGCCGAACCGCGCTGCTGCATTGATTGAGCAATGCAGCGCTGAATACGGCAAATGTAAAGTGATCAGAGGGCAACTAGTCCCCCCTTCCGCGTTCTGCATCCGACGCATCCGATCAAAACTTTGAGATTGTCATTTGTTCAAAATAGTCAAATGGTCAAATAAGTAGGCCTCCTGTGCAGACAAAACCCCCATAGCCCCCAGAGCAGGTGCTATAATTTATGCATGTTTCCCATTATAACATATAAGTTCTTATGGAATGGGTGGGAAGAGGTTCTTGCGATTTGAAATTGAAAGTTCTAGTTCCTTTTTTAACCATTTTCAGCCATTTTGTTCTAATTTTTCAGAGATCAAATGACTTTGGTTATAGGTTTGATAATTCCCCCTACCCACTCCTTGCGGCAAGGCCCCTTTTATTCCCATGTTTCCGAATTCACAAAAAAAAAACAATTCAAAAAAATAATAATAATGAAGAAAAAAAAATCAGGAAAGACGTCTCTTGGTGTTAGTTAGGACGGTATAGAGATCAAAAATACAACGCCAAAAAAAGTGCAGTTAGAAATACACGCAAAACAATATTTTGCAAAAAAATGCAAAGCAAAACAATATTTTGCTCAAAAATCGCGACACAAAAAAACTTCCATTGAAAAGATATATAGTTCAAGCTAGTGAGTAGGTAACTGGACATACGACGGAGGGGGAGGTGAGCCATGATGGTAACAAAATTCCCTGTTTAAGCCTAGAGTAAACACTTTGACGAATTTGATGCTAACCAGTCTTTGCAACAGTTTTTGTAATTTCTCTTTCTTTTCTTGCCCCCTTTATGGGTGCCATGTGAACCATTGTTGCTGAAGAGAATAAAACCCCTTCATCTTAAAGATAGCCTATTAAAAATTCAAGGCTTTTTTTCGGATTAGCTATGAATTGTCCTTGAAGCTGCTCTTGAAGCTGTCCTTGAAGCTGTCCTTAATTTCTTGAAGCTGCAATTTCCAAAATTTGCTACAAATCAAAAAGTCACCCTTAGTATAACGAGTTACAACCGTAAGATTCAATATTAGATTTTTCTTTGTGTTTTCCAATATGTAAGTTTTAAGTTTGCTTGGGTCTTTGTTAAGAAATGTGGAATCTTTTGTCTTTTGTTATACGCCATGCTACCATTCATGCTGTGCTTACGAAGTCGACGTGATAGACGCGAAGAAGAACGTAGAGAAGAGGAGAAAGGAGTGGAGAAGAAAGAAGAAAGGTCAGAAGTATCTCCCCGACCCCGAGTGGGACCGACAAGAAGAGTCCAGATTACAGAGTCGCAGAGAAAGGTAAGTGATGGAAGATCATACTCCGTACTAAATAGCATGCGATCTGTTGAGCACATAATCTTACGATATCTTGCATCAGCTCAAAAACGAGATTCAAGAGGAAGCATCGATTTCCTCTGTCACAACAACGTCTACTTTGGCTTCTCCCCCCCCCCTCCTACCCCACAGGATATTCACCTTCGTCAAAAATTCCCCGATAAGATTCGCCCCCATGTGAAGTAAAGCAGCTCAGAGAAAGCACAGAATGAGTAGCTCAAAATGTTGATTAGATACACTAAACGGTACCTGATAACACCATGCCCCTTCACTTTCTGCTTTTCGTCAAATCTTAAAAATAGGCAAAATATATTTTTGTCGTTTAATTTCATTCTTCTTAACATGTTAAAAAATCTTAATTATAACTTGGTTGGAGACCAACGAGCAAAACGGATGAATATCTTCCACAGGGGATAATTTTTTTGGGAGGGGGACACCTAAACCCGGTCTTTTTACTCCGTAAAGAACAAAGAGTTGTGTTGTTATAAGATAAGTAAAAGCGAGAATCAGAACGAGTCTGAAATGAAAGTAAAGAAGACTGAAATATTATGTTAGAATAATAACGCTATCAAAATCTTCGACCCCAAAAAAACTCTGGTGCAAATCCCATTTCAAACATACAAAGAAGCTGCAAATGACGTAGGTGTTATCTTCAAGTCATAGGGACCCTTCAACGTCGTAAGTGTTCTCTGTTATGTTCTCTATTTTCTGCAGAAAAAGTAGCCAAAAAAGGTGATTTATTTGGACGTTGCTGCTTGCTTGGTCGAATTGCTTTGCCACGTCCAAGATTTTCAAATGAATTGGTTTGGGGAGGGGGCCTAGGTTCTCTCTAATCTTTTTGGTCACTTAAACAGGGCACTAGAACTTTTCAATTCCGTTAAAATGAGCCCTCTCGCAACATTCTAGGACAATTGGGTCGATACGATCAACCCTGGGAAAAAAAAACAAATAAATAAACGCGCATCCGGGATTTTCCTTCTGGCAAAAAATACAAAATTTCACATTTTTGTAGATAGGAGCTGGAAACTTATACAGTAGGGTTCTCTGATACGCTGCATCTGATTGTTGACTTTCGTTAAGATTCTATGCCTTTTAGGGGGTGTTTCCCCCTATTTTCTAAAATAACACAATTTCTCTCAGGCTCGTAACTTTTGACGAGATGACTCTTGATTTATCTAAAATAAATACAACATTAGAAGAAGATTTGCCAGTAAAAATATACCTCGACACCACTGCAACAAAATATGGTAAGGGTAGTGACATTACTAGCAAAATAAACTTTCAGGGTATCACAGCACCCAGCATGACTCTGAAGAACCCTAGGTCAACCGAAGATACGTCACCAAATACCGTAGATAATTTTACCAACAAAGTAAGCAAAAATGAAAAACTTAACCAAGATTTCAGTATAATAATAGAAAGTCAAATGAGCAAAAATGCTGAAGAAGTATACTTCCAAAGTGGAAGAACAATGGGTGTCTCTCTCTATGAAGCAGAAAGGTATGCATCGGAAGAGGCGCGTTATTGTAAATAATTGGTGTATGTGATGGCTCCTTGCTCTATTCCGACGAATATAGGGAGCTCACTATCCGAAAGTGCATTTATCAACTTCAAACGAGCTTTTAGATGCCTATATATATAATATAATGAGGAAATAGCATCAAGACTAACACCATGGCTACGCACCTCCAGCATGGCCTGCGAGTGGATAAGGGAACCAAAAGCATTCATAACATCGTATGCTCCGAGAACCAGAGTGCTCCCAGATACTTCTGCATCTCTGGGTAAATTACAGAGACTTCTAAGGGCATGAAAGCAACCCAAACCTGACTGGAATTATATATATTTTACAGTTTGTTGGTAATAATAAACAAAATTCATATTATAGGTCAAGGCCGCATCCAGCAGGGCTAGGGGGTTTGAACCCCCCCCCCCTCCACATAACAAAAATGAATATAAACTAATTTTTTATGTGTTTTTTGAATTTTTTTTGTAAATACGGCCCTGTTGTAGGCTAATTATGGGTCACAATTAGCCTTCAAAATTACTTTTCTGCAATTCTCTTATTAATACCAATTTCTTTCATTAATTCCTGCAGTAAATTAGCAGGAATGGTGAAGAATTCTTAGGAATCGGAGCAATTCTGTTCAATGTTTCAGGAGTCGGAGTCAAAATTGGAGTCGGTGGTAAATTGGACCGACTCCACAACTTGAAAAAAAATATTACAAGTGAAATAAGAGTTTCATCAGAATGGAATCAAATGTAGTTTATATTTATAGAAAACATGAAGAAGGAGAAAAAAACATACAAGACGCTTAAAACTTTTTAAGAATCATCTGAAAAGGTTAAAATGGGATATAAGAGATATTTACCACTTAATGAAAATGTTCATCAAAGGCTCAAATTTCCATATTGATGGGAACTACCTCCCTTCCCTGTTTTGGGTAGCCTTGAGCTTAGATCTGCAAGTTTTTGGTCAGAGGAAAACATATAGGATGTTAAAGTGATAGGTGCTATGTACCGAAATATTATTGCTGCGGGAAGTTAGGTTGGTAGTAAAATTAAATCTGTTGACTTATTGATTTAAAACTGAACCCCAATGCAACTGAACCCTCGTGTAACTGAACCCCATTTAACTAAACCCTCGTGCAACTAAATCCTAATACAACTCAACCCCATTTAACTCAGCCCCCGTGTAACTGAATCATTGTGCCACTGAACCACCTTGCAACTGAACCACCGTGCAACTGAACCACCGTGCTACTTAACCACTGTGCAACCGAACCACCATGCAAATGCACCACCATGCAACTGAACACATCGCAACCGAGCCCTCGTGTAACTGAACCATCTGGCAACTGAAACACTGAACTCAGTCTGTCAGTATTCTACAAATATGAGGCGATATCCCAAAAGGAAACGAACGAGCACTTTAGAAACATTAGAAACATCACAGGTCAACCCTCCCTCATCGAGACCATACGAAGGCATAGAGGGAGCTACCTTGGACACTTGCTATGCATGGATGATTCCAGAATGCCCAAATCTACATTTTTCTGGTTACCTGAAGGCACCCGCCGCAGAGGAAGACCCAAAAATACACTTTGTCGTACCTACAACAACGACCTGTGACACCTTCACGCCTCAATACAGCCAGAGTTGGAAGATACCGTCGCAGTAGCAAGTTTCAGAGACGACTGGAGATTCCTCTTGGGCGCCTCTGGAGGCACAGGAGGATCTAAGGTCTAAGGTAATAGTGATAATTTTTGAATGAATAATTCTGCGCTTTAAAGCAAATACAACTAAATGCCTCTTGTTAAAAATAGTAAGAAGAAGGAAAATTTATGGCACATTGAGTTAGAACATTCATTCTAGAAGCATTAAGATAAACAAAAGTAAAATATTAGTGTAAAAAGTGGGGGCTTGAGCACGGTAGTAGTCCTAATGATAATTTCTCGTTTTTTAAGTTTTACTTTTTGATCTTAATTTTTATTTGGGGAAATTTAAAACGAACTAATAAATTCTATTTCTTTCTGGTGTCATATTCAGGGCTATCCTAGATGTGAGGGGGAGGGGTTGTCGCCTCCTCCTCATCTCTCCACCTTTCACCACCACTCGATCGGGTTGCTCGGCGGAGTGCGTCACTACCCGACGATGGAGAGCCCGCTGTTCGGCGGAGCTGCGCTCGGGATCCATAGCACGGCGTACATCCGTTACGTCTTCTAGGCGGCGCGGCCGAGCCGCGTGCACTGGCTGAACGCTCGCGCGCGAGACGTACACGCCGTGTACACGCGCTGAGCCGTTGAAGGGTGGGAAGCGTCGGCGCGTGGGCTGGCACGCGCTTCGCTCTGCTCAGGGCGGGCTTGCGCCCCAAAGGAGCACCCCCAATGGTCCAGTTGAAGCTCGTGCACTCCACCACCCGCGCGCCCGTGCTGCTCGTGCACGGCATCTGGGACGACTATCTAATCTATATTTTCTATTATCTAAGATATTATCTATTTATTATATCCGTACATGCATCATTCCTAGGACAGAAGAAACAAGCAGTGTATCAAACTATTCCAGCGAACAAGTTTTACGTAAATATTATTTGTCTCTTCTGTTCTGTTTCTCTTACTATCAAAATTCTCTTGTAGCAAAAAAAGAAAGATCTGTATTTAATAGCATACAGTATAGTACTGCGGACATGAACCGTTCAAAAATGAAAACCAGTGAGATGAAATCGAGAGCATTATCTTCCCTTTTCGAATAAAATACAAGAAAAGTTGTTTTAACTGAAAGTAAGGAGCAGCATTGAAATTAAAAACGACTTGTAATCTCTTGTTTTTTAATTAATTTTTTTTTTTTTTCTTTTTTGGTTTTTTCTTTTTATTTTTTTTTTTTTACCTTTTTTATTTTTTTGGTTTTTCTTCTTTTTTATTTTATTTTTGTTCTTTATTTTTTAGTTTTTTTTTCGGAACGTGCCCCAGCAACCTCGAAACGTGCCCAGCAACCTGGTTATTCCTCGACACGCATTACCCAGCACTGTCTGTGCTGGGTACACAATGTGTGTCTGAACACAAGGGACAATGAGAATCCATATATAGAAGCCTGCCGCGTGCCATGCTGGGGCCCGGCGGCGAAGCCGCCGTGACCCAGCTAGTAATAATAATAATTTCAATTTCTCTAACCTTTATTTGCACCCTAATGTTTATTTTCCATCTATGCAATACCGTATAAGTGTTAGCATTAGTGGATAAATGTTTAATTCAATAGGTAAGATTCCTCTTTTCCCCACAAACCTAAACGCCTGTATATAAACTCCCCTCCCCTCACCACTATTTGTTCCCCCATCCCATAGTTTTTGAAAAATACATTTTTTGGTATTGTCAATAATTTTTTTATTTTTTATTTTCATTTAAAAATTGGAAAAATTATAGCTGCCTCCAAAGACTATGAAAAACACATCCCTCTCCACATTTTTGGGCATTGACTCCTCTGTTTACTATATGTCAACAAGTTAATCAGTACTCTAGAGGGAGAAGGAGTGGAGGTGGGTACTTTAAAATACGTTCCCGGGGCATACTTTAGTCTGTAGATTCATCCCTGGAAGTTTCATTTTGCTAACCTAAACTCTTTCCGAGATAGCAAGAGGTCAATTAACTAGAATTTTACCATTAGATCTTTTATTCGCCCAATTCTGGAATATGCAGCTCCTGTACGTCATTTTGAACTGACGGCTGAGCAAAGTCCCAGGCTCGCAAGAGTTCAGGAAAGAGCTCTAATGATAGTTTCGAAGCAGGCAGAAATGTTGTATGAAGAGCTGCTGACAAAGTTTAAAATATAAACTCTGGAAAAAAGAAGAGAGAAACGCTGCATGTAAGCTCACAGAATAAATTTGGTCGACACGCCCTCTCCTATTCCGACGCCCCATTGTCATTCTCCACAAGCTGTGTCTACATATTCTTTAAATATTGCAAGTACCATTAACCCAACAAATTTTTCCTTACAGAAAATGAGCTAATTTTTCTTTAGTTACCTTTAAATAGTTTCATTTAATTACACTCACTCTTACCACCTTTCTTGTAAATGGGTTTTGTTTAATCTTTCATAAAGTTGAAAGGTATTTCCTTTTTTTCAAAAATAATATCAATAAGTTTTAATACTTTATATATAACTTTGCAGCCACCAAATTCCATAGATACTTTCGAAGACCACACTGCCTTTAATTATAAGGTTAAATATATGCGGCAGTTACCCGGCCCCAGAGCCAATATATCTTCTGTGAGTGATAAATAGGAAAATTTGAAGAAGCAAAAAAACGGCATTTCCCCACGGGTCCGAAAGTACTGCCGTGATTTTCGCTGGGTTTATCATTTGTTTTTTCGGACTTGGGATTAAGGTGGAGAAATGTTATCAGATGTACCTCTTAAATTTAAAAAGTTTTGTCATTGCTAAAGGAATTGGAGCTTATCCTTTGCTCCCTTCTAAGTGGTGACGTTAGAAAGTTGGCCTACGGCAAAAAAAAAAATCAACTTTTGAACTAAGACAGATATAAATTTTTTTCGACGGCAATCGATCTCAATGTAATGATAAACCCAGCAGAGCTGAAATTAGATGGCATAGTCTAATTATTGTTAAATACTTGTTTGAAAACCAATATTCTTCAATAGCATATAAGTTATGGTCAGAACCTATTTTAACAACAGGCTAAAAACCCGGTTTGGAACTTTTTTTTATTGATTACATTCAGCTAGTTGTCTGTCAGAACTACCCACACGCGCAGTGGCGTAGTGGGCTAAATCTCACAGTAGGCATCTGAATGATACTTATATAGTACAAGGGGAAACATTTAATTATGCCAATCTACAGACACAGGGAGTCTTCCTACTACTGGTAAATCTCCTAGTTTTCCTCTTCATGGACGTGCCAAGTTTACATCTTTTTGTGAATGGTGAATAATAGTTCCGGTTTTATCAGTTTGATATAATCTTGACATTTATTGAAATAGTTACTTTTTAGTGCCTTCAAAAAGTATGTTACTGTCTTTAGCTATGCTTTCCTGGATGCCGATCGAACTAAACCGAAATTGCACTTTTTTTTGGTCCAATAGTTTTTTCTTTACAATTTCACACACAAGCCAGATTGAAAAAAAGGGACTATGTGAAGAAAAATGAAATTGACGACTAAAATCTATTCATTCTTTTTTTGCTTAAGATTTCATATAAGAAAACTAATAAGCAGAAATAAGGGGATTGGCTTTCGTAAATCCGTCATAGACGTCTCCTCCACAATACCATGCTCTTTACACTAAAGAATTTTTAGTAATTTCAGCTACTTACTCTAAGGCCTTTGTGATTGAGGTGTAATTTTTAAAGATTTGGGACAAAATTCAAGCTTCAAACATAGAGATTCAAGCTGTAAGGATGGATATATTGACGAGGTGGCGAACCCCCTCATATACGTTATAAAAATACACAAACATAGAAGTTCGCTACGTAATTTAATTCGGAACGTACGTATGTTTATTGCTAACAAAAACGTTCGTTAAAAAAATATGTAAAAATCTAATTGTATTTTGAAGTAACCGAAAAATCGGAGGGCAACTAGTCATCCTCGCCCACCCCTTTCGATCCAGCAAACCCTTGTTATTATTTGATCTATTTTTACGTTTCTTGCGATGGTGGCACTCCGTATCGGCTGCTGATATTCCATACATGTATTAAGTTCAACTCTTGTCCTCAGGTGGATTGGTGATGCAGTGAAGTGTTAGCTGTGATCAATCCTGCCTCAGGAAGATAAAGTTTTAGGGAGTGGGTTGATCTTCGAACCTATTTGACTTCACCGCCTTACATACGTGATGGGTGGTTTTAAACAATTCAAGCAACTAAGTTTGTCTGTGGGTTATGTTTAGCTCCGACTACCTACTATTGGTATGTTACAGGAAAGAGGGATTCGAGCCTCCACGATGCCTAGCTTCATGTGTGTTTTTCAGTACATTTATCTAATTTTCAAAAATTTAGAAAATTGGCCATTCAGTAGGTTTTTTGTTTTTATTAGGAGCCTATGTTCAAATAGGCTTCCGTTTTAGTTATGTGGTTGTTAGTAATAGTGGTACCAAATTAAAAACCAAAGACGTGGGTAAAAAATCAGCCAAAATAGGCTAAAAGACATATGGTAGGACATATAAAGCTATAGCTTTCCTTTTTATGTGTATTATGTCTTTAGGAATCAACAAATTCTTAAAATTTGAATTTTTTGGAAACAAGAAGTGTAGTCAAATTTAAATCATTAGTTTTGCTTATTTATTTCGCAGGTGAACATGGTAACGTAAGTTACAATTTATTGGGGCCCTTCAACATTGTATGTATTCACTGTGGAGTCCTCCCATGTTTCCACAGAAAAAGTAGCCAACTAAGTGCCAAAATGGGTCAGATGTGCGAGGTTCAGTTAGTAGCCAACAAAGACGATTTGTCCGAGGGTTGTTGCCCTCGTGGTCATATTGCATTGTTACCTATACAATTTCCAAATGAATTGGTTTGGCCCGTTATAGGACATCAGTTGCTCTCTAAAGAATTCCACAAAGAAATACGAACCTTCAAACTCATGTTTTACTTTAGCTTCATTCAACGTTATCGATGATCAAACCATCAATAGTCGTAATGTGCTCAACTTCAAAGCCCTGGGATATTTCAGATGCATCCTTCTGACTGCCTAGATGCACATAGTATCTTTTGATTGAATATTCTGGCCTTTAAGCCGCTCCTAAGACATTGCAGGTGTACTCTGTTGATAACCTGGATACATATAGTGTCTTTTGATTTAGTTCAAAATCCCTCTAAGTATATCCTGAAAGTTCAAGCAATGTTTAAACTGCTCTGAAGGTTTCAACTCAATACCCTCAGCCATTCCTGAGATATTGATGATGCACCCTTTTGGTATTGGGCATGCACATAGTGTGCTCACATTTTTTTCAACATCCCCTAACGTTCTCTGAAAGCAGTTACAAGTAAGTATAGTATCAGTTGCATGATTGAAAAATTTTGGAATAAGAACTTTGAGCTTCTTAGGGGGAAAAGCATTTTGAAACTATATGTCTTAGAAGTAAAAATAAATACAGAGAATGATTAATTTTGAATAAATCAGCAGTCTATAGAGACAAATGTATATAGATGTTGAAGATCCCTCACTAAACACGCACAAGAAGATTCATGTTCATCCCTATATTGTATGATCTATATAATTCCTGCAAAAGCACTTTTTTAAAGACAGTTCGCGTCTTTTAGGTTTAAGCAAGCTCAGTCGTCCCTCACTCCTCAATTACATCTACGAAAAATACCAACTCACATGCTTTGCCATACATGTGCGTGTTGGGGATTACTTGTGCTTTAGATCTTTCCAAAGCATTTGCTATATATAGAAGAAAACAAAACTTAACATTTTGAAATAAATGGGAGAGAGGTACCTGAACAAAAAAAAAGCTAAACGAATGAAAAACCATTCATAAATTAGATTGGCCTCGCGATAATTCTTTGCCTCGCGATTACTACAGCATGTCTGCTGACCTCCATGGTGTTAACACGGCTAATTAATCTCGTTTTAAAATGAGAAAAAATGTAAGCCTAATCTTTTTGTATTAATTTACCTTAAATGGGGTTTGTAAAAATATCCACATTATCTTTGTTTAGAGCGAGATCTTTATGCATCTATTTCTAAGTCTCCATCGCCTTATTCCCCCTTCCCTGAAAAAAACTTATTCATACGTGCCTTGGCCAATCAATTAATAATTAGTGAATGGATTCAAGTTGCTAGGTTGCATGGAATATCACTGTAAGTATTGCGTTTTGAATGACAATAAATGAAAAAAGAAGATGAGCAGCAATTTTTATTGGCGCCACCTTTAGTAGAACAGTCCAGATAATCATGCATGGTATATTTAACTTAAAACCTACTTTGAACAGAGCGTATTTAGATTTTTGACGACCGAATTGCACCGTGTGGGTGAAAGTGGTTAAAGGGCTATTATAGGAGGATAGTAGACAAAAAGTATCTGATGCGTCATTTAGTTATGAGCATCACTGTTCCAATTTATTAAGAACGACTCCTGAAACACAAGTGCTATTTAATTATAGCAAGAAGTATTTTTTTTTTTACCATTAAAAAACTTTAGCGTGAAGAGCGAGGCAGTGGTCTACTAATATAGAAATTAATTTCTGTTCGTTTTAGTTTCAAGTTTGCTCCTTACTTTCAGTTGAAAAAACTGTTGTTGTTTTTTTTATTTGTCGAAAGAACCTGTTTCTTTATACAGGCTTAAATAAGCTTCTGAAAAATATACGTTAATGGTGGGGAAAAGTGCGTTCGATACGAATCCTGGCTTAATTTAATTTCAAACCAAACTTATTTTAAAAGAATAAGCAATAATACTTGGAGGTGGTACGTTTCACATTACCCATGTGACCGGCCATCTTTTTACCTTTGAAAACACGGCCTGGTGTTTGACATTGCCCAATAGAACCCGGTGCACGGTGAGAGATGGAGTTACCATGACTCATGCGTTGGCTGCTAAAGTTGTGACGTTTAATGGCGCCTGCATACCCTTTACCAATACTGGTGCCGGTGACATCGACCTTCTGTCCGGACTCAAACATATCCACTTTGATTTCAGAACCAGGATTCAAGTCTTCACCTTCACCCTCACCAAGGCGGTATTCCAGCAGACCTTCAGCGGATTCAACTTCAGCTTTGGATAACAAACCCGCTTCCGGTTTTGAAATCTTGCTAGAAAATGCCGATCATCCGCTGGCTTGGCCTCTCCAGGCTAACGTTGATGAGCTCAAAGGACTGCCGCCGCATATCATATCCGGTAACGAATTAGATCCGCTGCGTGACGAAGGGTTGCAGTATTACCGCAAGCTGAGTGCTGCGGGTGTGGCGGGCACAGCCCGCACGGTACATGGTACACCGCACGCTGGCGATATGATGTTTGTCGATGTTGCGCCGGAAATTACTGCACAAACGCTAAGCTCGTTGTACCAATTTGCAACGTCGCTCGCCTAGTTATTGAGAGGTCTTGCATATGCTAATCAAACAGATCCCTATTCGTAACGATCTGCGCAACTATATGTATCTGAAAGTCGTGCAGCTCGAATTCGTGCAGGATGATTCCACGCTCATCTCAATTAGTCACGACAATACAGTCCGAGCTTGGGACTTGAACCGCGGACCCGAGTCGATGACACTCGTCGGCCACCAACAATCAGTAAATGCCATCGACTTTTCGCAGGATGGAAAGCTACTGGCGTCAGGCGGTGGAACTCATTGGCGACATCCCTATCCAGGATTTATTGCATCGCAGCCAGAGGACCAATCCGTGCGAATCTGGAGTCTGAATACCGGTGAGTGCTTGCAAGAGCTTCAGCTCAACGCCGGCCCGGTAACCGATATCCAGTTTGAACCATCGTCTGGCGACGGCCAGGTATTGATCAAACGTCGACATGAATGATATTGTTAAATTTGGGTACTGTGACACCCGTAAAACATTATCATCAGCCCATATCAATAACGTAGTATAGTCCGCTGGAACGTTAGCCTGCCAGCCAATCAAAGTGATTACTTGACATGATATTTTTTTTAAGAAGTGTTTCTCTCTTTAATAATGGGAATCCCTAAATCCCAGCATCAACAAAATCTCTGTTTTCTTAACTTGTATCATAATCATCGGTGATTTCCCGTAGTTACTTGTTGGCTGAGGACGGTCAGTTTACATGTGTGAAAACGCACTTTAACCAAAAATGAAGAGAGCCTTAAATCTCATACGAAACTTACTACTAATCTGGGGTTACCCAAGTGGGTAATATAAGATAGAAACTGTAGGTGAAGTGACAGCCAAGCTTAAAATCAGCACTAGTTCAAACTTATTCTTAAGCTTTGAGTTGAGTCATGTCAAACAGGGCTTGATTTAAATGGAAATCAAGTTATATAGGGCTGGGTTAAACAGGAGGTGTGATTTAAATGAGGTTTCAGCTAAACGAGAGTTTAGTTAAATGGAGCTGATTTGAGGTGCACGGGGGTTCAGTTGAACGAGAGTTGTATTACTAGGGGGTTCAGTTGGACCAAGGTTCAGCTGTACGATGGTTTGGTTCCATGGGTTTAGTTGCACAGTGTTCAGTTAAACACCCGCCGTGTGCTAATACAAGTACCAAAAAATAAACAATAGAAGAAGTCTCCTCAAAACTTCTAGGCCCAACATATCTTCCAGCCTTTTGACATCAGAATGTCTTACCAATGAAAATATTTATTTGCAATGAAAGGAAGATGCAATGCGGATTACAATATAAAACCAACAAAGACCCATATTATAAATTAGTTGTCAAACATTGTCAAGTTTTATTGTATTTAAATTACAAATAAAAACTTTGAACTTTCAAAACACATGGCTCAGTAAAACTTAAGAGTACATCTTATATATATATATATATATATATATATAACATTGGAAATTAAAAAAAAAAGAAAGAAAAAAGAATTAGGTGACATCCATTTTTGGTACAAAAATTCCTTCATGAGGTATACTAGAAGTTGTCAAGGGGTCGACAACTTCAGTAGTAAGGTATACACTGAAACGGAATCTAGGCCGATACAAATTGTGAGACATATAGAGGACTTGTAAGCAAAAATCAGCTGATAGGTAATAATCACCTTCGGCAGTGAGGGGTTAGCAATTTTTGCTAGTTGGTGTATTTATTATTTGTTTCCAATGTATTTGATGGTATAACCATACTGGTTCCAGTGGTAAGACATGTAGGAGACTTGCAAGTAATAATCTGCTGTTAGGATACAGTCAACTTCAGCTATGAGGGGTTTGCAACTATGCTAGTTGGAAGTAGTGATGGTTTTAATTACTTGCAGCCACAAATAGTTGCAGACACAAATAGTTGCAGTTAGAAGCAGTCGTAGTCGCAAGTCGTCGTGGCCAGAAATAGTTGTTGTCACAAGCATTCGTAGTTGCTAGATGTGCCAACCTAAAAGCAGTTCCTTTAGATTAGTTTAACAATTTTTAACAGTCCCTGAAAGTTTCGATCTAAGACCATAACCGTTCCTGAAATCAATAATACATATGGCCTGATACGTCCTTTTGGCAGCCATGATGCACCTACTGTCTTTTGATTTATTACAACATTCCCCTAAACATTCTCTGACCATTTCAGCTAAATATCCTTAGCACTTTGTGTCTTACTAGAAGGTTCTTTCGATATACTTATAGTGCCAGGACTCGGTGTTCCTGGCACTCGGAATGCGGCAGGCTTAGATTCTATAAATACCGATGATATCAATAGATACCAAAAAGTGCACATAGACACCAGAACAATACAATCACACCTGGAAAAAAATGATGAAAGTTGCTCTTCAAATGCGCATAAGTGTAATGATGTTCATACGAAAAATATTTTTCAAAATTAAGGATATAAACGAATTGTTGGCAGCCTTTTATCCGCAAAACCTATCCATCTTGAACCTTCTTTCATTATTAAATGTGGTTAAGAACTTAACCACATTTTTCTTACAGCTTACGGTTTGGTAATGAATCCAAATACCATGTATTATTTCCGTGGTCTTTAGGAACGCTCTATAGGGATTCTATGCGATAAAGTAAGACCCATCAACCCCTAAGATGATTCTTTTGCCAAAAATTTCGGACATTATCAATAGCATAGCTCTATCTTACTCTTTCACTTGTTTAACACCTGTAATATCGCTCCTATAAATGAAACCCTCATAATATAGCATTTTACTTAATAAACCCATCAACATATTCCATTTAACAACTCCTAGCCTCGTAATATTTGGCACAGCCTTAAAAAAAGACAATCTCGAGAACTTTGAGTACCTTGGGGGCCCGGTAAAGTAAACAACTACATTTACGTTTTATTCTGTCCAAAGAATTTCTATGATTTTGATTTCCAAAGCTTTTTTATCCGCTAAATTATTGGTCACATTTAAATAATTTAAATAGCCACAAATTAAATGAACATATATATTATACTGACTCGCAAGCAAATTATATACTCGTAAATTCCCTTTCTTCGTCTAATACTTTAAATGAAATTAGGAAAACTTTACGCATAAACCTATATATGAAATGGTATGAAATATTCTGCCAAGCTGTTAAGCCATGGATCCTCCAGTTTGTCACTGATCGTAATGACCTTCTTCAAGTTTTGAAAACTTCACCTAATTATTTACTGGTCCCTGTAAATTAATGAGTTAAATGAGTTAAAACCTTTTACACTAAAGCTTAAATTTTTTCTCTATTCCTTAAGTATGACCCCTGAATCACAAAGCTGTAGAATAAATAGTTGAAATTACAGAAACTACTTTAGCATAAAGAGGGAGGTATTAGAAGGAAGTGAACGCCTCATATGCGTAATCATTTCTGTTCGTTTTAAGTTTTAATGCTGCTTTTTACTTTCAGTTGAAAAAAAACTTTTTCATATTTAATTTTTCATTGTTTCTTAAAACAATATTAGAAAATCCTGCGCTCCCTTCATGGCAATTCTCTTCCCCCATGAAACATTCCTCCATGGAAAGATTCCCCCACGTAATCCACTCCCCTCAATCCCTCAAGCCCAGAAGGAATGTTTTCAAAGAAAAATAAAGAGGTCCATGAAACCGAAGACGAGCAGAAATAAAGTCAAAAAATAATTCCAGCGTACCTTTAAAAGGAAACCAGGTTTCCTTTTAAATATTTTCTCCTTTATAACGTTTTTAAAGCCAAAACTGTTGACATTTTCAGGAATGAATTTAAACACATATTAAGCTGTTAATCCGCCTTCATTTTTCTCTTTGGTAATTTGGGTTATTATGTTGTTTTTATCATGATTTTATGAACAACTAAATCACATAGCTTGAAGTAAAAAATAATAATATCTCAGAAAACGTCGAATTACGTTCTGGTCATTGTTTTGGGTTTAATTTATATACTGACGAAAATCTTGTTTGCGTAAATTATTTTCGCTTTCTGAGCCTACCCAACTATTCCTATGACTGGCCCCAAAAAGAAAAAAATTGACGAAGCTGAAGAATATGTCTTTGCTGGACTATCAGAACTTTCTGAAGCTAGTCCCTTCACTCTAACAACATTCCAAATTCGGCACATCATCAGCCTGTAGAAATTGCACAGTAGAGACTGCAGGTGGTCAAAAGTTTGCTATCTCAACTCCTTCTGATACTGATTGAAATTACTTTTTTTGATAAAAATCCCTTTTTTTTAACTTAAAACAAAATTACACTTTTTTTCTCTGATACCAATTGAAATTACGATTTTCCCCCTCGCAAAACCAAGATCAAAATTGGGCATATCAGTTTTCTTTTTTGTAAACAAAGAAACAAAAAATGTTTTTAAACCCGATGAAACGTAATGCGTAGCTAGCGAAGGGAGGCGACAAACGCCCAGAAAGAGGTTTTTTTCTTGGTGAAGAGCCGAGTATAGTGTGTGGAGCGAACACCGAGGCGAAAAAAACCTGTATTTCGGGCTTTTTGGTTCTTAGCTGAATTTCAGGAGGTAATGTGAAGCAGGCACTTAGCTTCTCGGGCATGCTGTATTTCAAGGTGCAGTCTTCATAAATATTGCATAGCTCTTGGGGGTATCTCCCTTCTTTTGTTTATTTATACAATTTTTCTTTTACGGGGGGGGGTGGTGGTAGATGCACGATCCGCTAAAATCAAGTCCTAGATGAAGTCCTTAGCTTAAATTAATTGAGAATGTCAAATAAGAGAGCTTGGAGCGAAGCTCATGGCCAGAGTGGGGTGGAAAAAAGTGTGCGTAAATGCCTTGACCTCCAGCAGCTCAGGCTGTGACGAGCTTTAACAGTAGCCTAATTTACCTTCCATTCAAAATATTACTGAAAAACATAAAAACTAATAAAACTTAATCCATGAGACCCATTGTAACTAATAATCCAGAAATGATGGTGTAAAGACGCTCCCTTCTTTTCCCCTCCCTTAGAAAGGGAAACGAATCCAACTTAGACCGCGTAACAGTCGTTTCGGGATTCCTGGACCGGCCACGCCCTTCGGTCCATCCCCCACTGAGGAATCCACCGCGCCTCACGGTTTGGGTGTGATTCGGAGGACACGCGCGCACCGGCCATGGACGGGGCAACCGGCTGCGAAGCCGCGCGCCGTCCTTCGCGAACAACCGCGTCCCGAGTCGTCCTCGGGCTGGAGACTGACATGTCCTTCCGAGCTACCCGTCTGCTCTCGACTCTTCTTCTTCCGCTCCTCCCCCTGCTCCTCCTCCTCCTCCTACTCCTCCTACTACTGCTCCTACTCCTACTACTACTACTCCTACTACTCCTACTCCTACTACTCCTACTACTCCTAATATCTTCATCAATGATGCTCCTTCCATTATCAGCAGTAAATCAAACCTCTATGCAGACAATCAAAACCTTCTTGGACCAGCCTTGTCATGGGAAAATCATGCCCTTCTAAAAAATAATCTTCAACTGCTGGGTCATTGGGCTGAGACTTTGCTTCTTGAATTCAATGTTGCCAAGTGCCATATCATGCCACTAAAGTGATATCTGGTATGCAGGAGCTTTCATACCCAGCAAGACTATCAAAGCTGAATCTCTCTACACTTGTTTACAGGAGAAATAGAGGGGACGCCATTTCAACCTATAAGTTAATGAGGGCTAATACTCTCCCTGCATTATTCCCTACAGTTGGCTCTGTCGGATTTACCTTTCATAATATTCTGAACCTGGACCTCTAGGGGACGATAAAGAACAGTATCATAACTAAAAAAGAGCATTCACCAAATTGTATATGTTTGTATATCATAATAAACATTAGCTTTAAAAAACACCCCTCCCTACTACCCAGTCTTCCACTATTGAATTCAATTTATGGAATATTTTGAACCTGGACCTTCAGGGGACGGTAAAGAGCAATATTAAAACTAAAAAGCACATAAATACGGCCTTTGGGTAGTTTACGAGCTTAGCCCTTCATCCAAATCTAATTTATATTTTATTCTGAACATTTTGATTTTTTTTCACTTGGAATTTTTTGAGACTGGCGTTCAACGCCCAGGACGGCGCAGAGCTGTGGAAGTTCCAGACGGGCTCGGGCGTCGTTTCGGTGCCGATCACATGGGAGATGGACGGCAAGCAGTATCTTGGCATCGCCTCGGGCTATGGTGGCGCGGTGCCGCTGTGGGGCGGCGACATGGCGCAACTGACCACCCAGGTCAGCCAGGGCGGATCGTTCTGGGTCTTCGAGATCCCCGACGAATTTCTGGCCTCGGCCAACTGACACTGCGGATCGGCGGGCGAATGCCGTCCGCCGATCCCTTCTTCCCTGCCGAAAGGACGGCTAACATGTTGCGATTTCTGTTGTCTGTGACCGCGCTGATCGGTGCGGTGCCGCATCTCTAAAGCTTTTTTCTTGTACCCCCCTCCCTGAGCCAAAATCCTGGATACGGCCTTGCTAGTATCCCTCATTTCTCAAAGGATTTACCTTAAGGTCATAACTAGGGATTTAGGGGTTTGAACCCCTCCCTTCCCTTAAAACATGTGTGCCTTACTCTTAAAAACGTAACAAAATGCATATAAACCAATTTTTTGATGAATTTTATTTTTAATTTGTAAGCCTCCCCTCAACCGCGAATCCTGAATACGGTGTTGCTAAGATCCCCTTGTCTCAAAAGGTGTGCTAAAAGGTTTCAAATATTTTTTGGAAACTGCTCATTGATTTCTCTCATCCTATTGAACAAATAATGAAGACCGATGAGTCATAATCTTATAATGTATTTTTCCCGGGGCTGTTAAAATGATATTGATGACTGTGAAAAGTCCAAGGAAGATTTATTTGCTCACCAAGTATGAGCCCTGGAGCCATTTTTAGTGATGAAACCAGCGCAAACGGTATCTAATCACTTTTCAAGCCCCTTTAGAACTTTATGCGCTCTATAAAAATTACAGTAGTTTTAATAATAGCAGTCGAAAAGGCAAAGAATGCGCACAGGAGCGGATTATGAACGTAATCTCATAGGGAAGGGTACCGGTTTAGGCAAATAAACCATATCCATACGTTGACTACATAATTTTATTTTAGTAGGAAAGTGACTAAAATTTCTCTTTGAATTAACTATTTGAGCAGCTTCCTCGGCTATTTGTTCTGTCATTTTAAGATCTATACTATAAATTCCTCTTTACGTGCTAAGCTTGATAAAGCTCAACAATTTATAATAAACCTGAAAGTTTTAAGTATCTGTTTTAAGGTTTTCGAATTACTTTAATCTATTGTCAAAATATTTCGACATATTTATACAATTCCAAGTATTTACATTTTAATTTGTTTGCTTTTTCTTCTTTATTTTTCAGACGTCATAAGTCTGGCGTAACAGACATAACACACAAACAACTTGTTTAATATATATAACTAGCAACAAGTAGTTGGTGGGGGCGTCATTTGTAAAATATGGTTTCCTATAGCATCGTTTCTCGTATCTAAAACAATTCGTCATTTAAAAAACCTGTATCTTTTTAGGCCCTTTCTCACAAAACTTTAGTCATGCTACTAGAAACGGACCCTCTCAAAAATCCAGACCAGCCTATTCCAGCCACTTATCCAGAGGTTACCTTTGCGTACATTAAGCATATGTGGAAGAATGACAAGAAGGTAAGTTGTCTTCAATTTTCTTGGCTGGCCTGGGAACTCATTCCTTTGCGAGCTACACCACAGTACAAAATGCCGTAACGAACGCTGAGGTCAGTAAAGAAACCGGCCCCGCACTCGGTTTATCGGTTGGCTATGAGAAGAAATTACAACTTTGTGAATTAATCGAGTGCAGCTAGGGTTGTTTCAACTATTTCCTCAAGCTGATCGATCTCAACTTCCGCATAAATCATCGTTCGAATGCCGGCGATACTGCTCATCAAAAAGCAGGCTAATGTACCCGATGATTTACTATTGGTGATTACCCCTTGTTCCTGACCTTTTTCAATTGCGGCCTGCAACAATAGGCTAAACCGATCAATCGCCTTCGAGATTAATCTCGAAATATTAATGTCACGATCCGCAAATTCATATACGGTGTTTGTCATAAAACACCCTTTATATCGCTTATTCTTATGGCGCACCGTATCAACCAAACCATACAAGAATGCCTCAATGTAAAGCGGTGTCACTTTCCAGTGGAAACCCTCAATTACAGGCAAACATCGCTGGCATTTACCAGAGTTTAGGTAATGTTAAGCAAGCTGAGATTCACTATAAGGCCGCGGTCTCACTGGCTCCTAACTTAGCGGATGCATGGCGAAATCTTGCATTAATTGCGGCGACAAACTTAGATTTTGAACTGGCAAAGCAGAACATTACTAAAGCACTGCAATATGCGCCAAACGCACTCGAAGTTCTGATTACTGAAGCTGGCATATATCAGCAGATGGGCGACTTCAAACGTGGGGTCAAGTTACTTAGAGAGCTGAACAGAAACCATCCTAAACAAGCGTCTGTTGCCATTAAACTCAGCACCATTTAGATCAAACCCCATTCAATTAAACCCCGTACGTTTGACTCCCCCCTATGCCGCCCATCCCCATTCAATCTATCCTAATTTGTTGCATGGGTTGAAATGAACGGGGTTTGTATAGAATGGAGAATGAACTGAACGAGGTTAAGGTAAATCAAGTTGGGTTAGACGGGGTTTAGTTGCATGGGGTGGAGTAAATGAGGATTGAATTGCACGAGCTTGAGTTGAATGAGGGTTGAGTTGCGTGGAGGTTGAGGTGAAGTGGATGAGCTGAATGAGAGGGTGTGATAAAAAGGAATTGAGTTAAATTGGGGTTGTGTCGAATGGGGGTTGAATTGAACCAGAAAGTATTCGGTATATGACTTTGGTTCCTTGACTTTTGCTCTTTAAGCTACAGTCATAAAGTTGTTTAATAATACTTTTCATTCAACTTGACAGTTTTTCTTTCCAAATTGACGGGTGAACAGTTTTTCTTAAAGAACTGTAATAAATAGTCAAACTTGAGCGTAAAGAACGAGGGTTGAGGAAGGGGCAGCCTCCCTCATATACGGAATAATTTCTATTTGTTTTAAGTTTTAACATTGCCGCTTACTCTCAGTTGAAAACTTTTTTTTATATTAAATTCCTGACCATTTTCCAAACCATTCCAGTAAATACCTTTCCGTTCCCCCCCCCCCCCTCCAAGTAATACAGGTGAAAGAAACGAAGAAAACGGTTTGTTCTCGAGTTTTACTCAGTGTAAACTAGAGTGAGTGGCGTATAATAAACAAGTACCAAAATCCCTTCCCCCTACGGAAAAAAGATTATAAAAAAAGATTAAAATTCTCAAATTTTAAAAGCCTTATTATCCACGGGGAGGATTTTTCTCGAGGGGTTATCTTCCTTGGGTGGGGGAGTGGGGGGTAAACACCTAGAACCCTTCATAATATGCAGAATAACTGTAGCTAACACATTGTGCATGCAGCTCTGCTATACGCTATCCCCATCCCTAATATGCAAATATATAGCCCAAATTATATACTTCCAATGTATTTCTCCCAGCTCCTATTTTTCATAAAGTTTTAAGAATTTAATCACGATAATAAAAATAATAATTAACCAGGTCTCTGCACCATTTGTTAATGTGAACCAAACATATGTTTCAAGTAAATGTTTTCTATTTGCAATTTGTAATTTGGAAAGCTCCTGTATATCGTTATTATTATTATTATTATTATTATTATTGTAAAGAGATCACCAATAAAGGCATTGAGTTTAAGAAAAATAAAATTTAGTATTATTATTATTATTATTATTATTATCATTATGTATTTCAATATCAATATTAGAGTTCTGTGATTAGGTTCGTACTTCCTAAAGATCTTACTGTCCCCATTTCAGGTTTTGCCGGGCATTGGTTAGCTCTCATGATTTATCATTGGTAAGTTTTTCGAAGGAAGGGTGATTGGGCTATGAAGGGCCAGGGGTTAGCTCCCATAAGTTTTTGAATTATGTATCGTTAATAAGTTGTTTATTGTTTTAGACAGTCATTTTGTTCAAAATAGTACAACAATCAGTTAACAGAAACTTCGGGGTCAAAATAACCCCAGAGCCTCGGGGAGGGGTTGTAACTTATGCCCCAGGGGTATATAAGGCTTTATGGAAGAGGTGGTCATATAAGCTTCGGAGGGGATTCAAATGATTAGAAATTGAAAGTTCTACTTCCCTTTTTAAGTCAAGAGTGATCGGATGACAACTAGAGGGGTTTCTTAAAGTTTTATTCAGACAATTTTGAGAAAAAGGGGGGGGGGGGGGGGGCCTAGTTGCCCTCCAATTCTTTTGGTTACTTAAAAAGGCCTCTAAAACTTTTGATTTTATTTACGAACGTTTTTATTAGTAATAAATATACGTAACTTACGAACTAACTTACGTAACGAACTTCTATATTCGTATATTTTTATTACGGTTATGAGGGGGATTCGCCCTATCGTCAATTCCTGCTTTTTACACTACAGTTCGAATTTTGTTCCAATTTTTAAAGAATGACCCCCGAATCACAACGACGGTTTAGAATAAATAAAGCTCTTATGAAATTATTAAAAATACGTTAGCGGCTACGCTAACTTACGGTTCGAATTTAATTTTTCGCTCGGAGGTGCCTGTCTGCTCCTTGACCTAAATAAAGTACTGGTTTTCCCACCCCAAGGCGGCCGGGCTCTTGCTGTCACTTACTTCCACCATGTTCTCTAGAATGCTCCAGATGTAGAGCGATACAAGCCCGTACAGGGTTCAAAATGACGACGATATAGTGGCGCTCTCCATCCCAACGGTATTTAAAAAGGTTTTAAGGATCGTTGGTGCGGATTTGAAACTGTTTCTGATGGGACTCAGAATTCCTATACTTTCGGCTCCTTAAAGAACTGCCTAAAACGATCTCATTTATTGTAACTAATGAGCATTTGAGAACTGCTAAATAAATTTTTTGGAGATCAACATATACAAACGATACCTCAGCCTTTTTTACAATCGAGGGTTAAGTGAGTCGGGACGACGAACATTACTTGTTTTCTTATCCATCATTTATTATGTATATCAACAACATATGATAACATAAGACTGATGACATTAAACTAACGGAAAGTCTCTTTCAGTTGTGCGTCGCTTTCCATTGTAACCTGGTATTATAAATTGATTGCAAAATGCATTAGAAGCATAAAACAACATTCGTGTACGAAAGCATCATTTTATAAAAACCATTGACTTTCTATTGCATAAAACGTTTGTTACTTTTTCAACATTTTGATGTCCAACACATGATCTATGAGTTTTCTATAGGTAGGCATGAGTTTTCTATAGGTAGGCAACGTTCCTACAATTTGTTCAAAGTAGCCAATCGTATTCAAGTGACGGTTGTGAGAAACACCATTAGGACACGAACAGTTTACCAGGCATCAGTCAGCTGAGGAGCTAATAGCCGGGATCTGCTTATAAAGCCAAACTTTGTTACCCCAGTATATTTCAATCACGTATCTAGGACTTCTGCTTATTTTTCCCACCAAGTTTCATCCCGACCCTCCACTCTAAGGGTTTTCCAAGATTTTAGGTTCCCCCCAATATCACTGAATCTTTTCGGGATCTAAAATAAGAGCTTTGAGGCACGACGTAAGTGTACCATAGTTGGAAGTTGATTCAACTATTGTATCTTCTTTGCAGTTCTCTTTGGTTAATCCATTTTCCTCCAAACTTCTCATGGAAGTGACGAATGCAGATGATGATGAAGAGTCAATTTTGGTAAATTTATTTTCGATTTTGTCTACATGCGTCGAAAGACCTTTCTCACAGACTGCTGCATAGGTAAGTAAAGGATCCTAAAACAGAAACAAATGGCTACAAAAAAAAGCAATAAAAAGTAAACAACACAAACTACAAAAGTCAACAGTATAAAAAGGTAACCAAAAGCAACAAAGATTAATAGCAAACTCAGGCCATAAAAAACAACTTTGATTGAAATGACCAAGGAATTCATCCACCGCCGTGGTGATTTCACCGTCAATATCGCCTATGTCGAAAACGGTGTTCCAACCCGGGGTGTTGTCTATGCCCCGGCCAGGGGGCGGATGTTCTTTACCCTGGCGGATGGCGCATCGGTCGAAGAGGTTGGCCCGTTCGAACCCGGAAACATTGGTGCGCTAAATCCGATCAAGGTGTCAGACCCGGACAATACTGCGCTGATGGTTGTCGCCAGCAAGTCGCACCGCGACCAGGCCACCGATGACTACATCGGCAAATACAGCGTGAAGGACATGAAGAGCGCCGGGTCGTCCCTGAAGTTCTGCCTGGTCGCCACCGGCGAAGCGGATCTGGTTAGCAAAGCCAAGAATTCGGACGACTAATAAGCATCAGGTGGTAGATCAGGCGGTAGGGCGAGAAATTCTATGCTGCATTAAGAACAAAGTGACAAAGGAGCAGATACAAGCAACTTTCTTCTGCTTTTATAATGTCGTTTCAATGCCGTTCTCTGGCTATAAGAACACGACATAATGAGCAATAATGAGAAGGATTCACAAGTGTCTAAAACGTAATTCTTATATGGTCATCTTGGTGTTTAATTGCTAGTGCTGGATCTAACATATTTTTGAGTTCATAGCAGATTATGAAAACAAGACCGAGTAATTTTGGTTATTAAAAAAATAGTAATAGTTTATTTTGAACTAAAATCGGTTCCTCTATTTGCACTCGAAGATAAGCAGCTAAGCCCGAGTGAGATAAACTACTGTGCAAATATATTTTAATTAAATATTTAATACACAGAGTTAGGTTAGGTGTTTAACATAACGTATTCTGGGTAGTCTGCTTTCCATAATTCTCTGTTGTAGTTTTCATAATTTTACAACTAAAGTATTATATTTTCATCATTATTTGCTATATTTCATTATGATTAACTTAAATACACTTCTTGAGTGTGGTCGGTATAAAACACAACTACCTTTACAATTATTATATCAACAATGACACAGCTTTGTGGGGACGCAGATTTGAGCTAAATTCTAGCAAATAGAAGAGCCATGAATAGTAAAGTCCAAGATATTAAATACTAAATTACTTAGGTTTCCAGTCTAGTTTTCATCAAACAAGTAACCTACATTAGTTTTCGAGAGGCTTGCTTCAGAATTATAGGAAGCCAATTCACCAAAGAACTAAAACAGGTGAAGTTCGTGGAAGTTATACCAATTTTGTAATATAATAGTTCTCAGAAGAAACCCTGACTTGGGCGCTCTCTCCCTGCATGTATGCCTTCCCTAAATGAACATGTCCTTGATGTGCCTCTCCCTGCATATCTGTCTGTTTTACATGATGATCTGAAAAGCTCTTCGTCGCCATTAAAAATGCCTAACTTACATTTCCACGGCTTGGAAATTTTTTCCGCTTCAAATAAAAAAAATGTTAACCAAATCTATTTTAAATTCGCCAAGTATCTGCTGCATCTGCCTCCTTGGACCAGTAATTCTTCTCTGGTTCAAAAATTGATTCTGCCTGCAAACATTATTGATAAAAGACCTGAAGATTTCAAATCCTCCACTAGAAACCTCAACCACCAGTTTTCTTCCCTCTTCATAGATGTAGTTTTTTGTGTTTGTTGAATGTAATCCCTCTTTTCACTGTTGTTTACTTTCTCTTTTTTATTTCTTTGTCTTACTCCGTCACTAGGGCTACAAGCCCTCCTTTGTTTTGTTGACGGATCTTAGCAAATCAAGATTTCACGATGAAACAGCCAATTTTACCAAATTTGGAAACAAATGGTAAGCTAATAAAGATACTAAATTGCCCCAACTATAAATGACCGAAACTAAAATTATCAAACTCAATAACGAGTGGAAACCCAATAATTAGGTTAAATAGCCGATTCTGTTTAATACTAGTGGGATGGAACTACCGAATTTGCCAAATTTGGCAACGAATAGTAAGGTAATAAACAAATTATATCACCTAATCTATAAACGACCGAAACTAAAATTATCAAATTCAGTAACGAGTGGAAAACCAATAATCACGTTAAATAGCGGATTCCGTTTAACGCTAGTGTGAGAATTTATCAAATTTGGCAACGAATGATCATTTTCAAAAAAACAACTTTTTTTCAGTTCACTGTTATAGAGTTTGATCCAGACACATTCCGACTCCTATTGAACTATCTTCATACTGGGTCTGTTCCATTGACCTGTTCAACCATCCCTGGCCTAATTTGTGCTGCTGAACATTATGACCTTCCAGATTTGCTGCAAGCTTGCTTCCATCATGCTAAGCAGTTTCTAAGAATAGAAATAGTAAGTTAAAACCGTATAATACTTGATTGTCAGTTATATCTTAATAGAGTACATACTATAAAGAAGTAAAAGAATTAGCTTATGAAAAAACTAAGTGGTCCAGCAGACAAGCATGCATAAAGTAATTGGGAGGAGGGTTAACAATTGAAATTTTGTGACGTTTTGTTCGAGATAACCAGGTTTTTTCTTTCACAACAACAAAAAATCAAAAATTAAAAATATTGACTACTGAGAGACGTAAGAGAGGGCAGGCAGCCAACTAGCGGAAGTACCACTACTAAGAAAACCCGGACTGACAGCCTACTGCGATCTTCTATTGTTCTTAGAAGGCGAATACCCTCTGGTGTTAACGGTCCTTTTTGATGTCAGTACTTAATGGTCCTAAAGGTCTCAGGGGTCTCACGTCCTAGGGTCTGGTTTTTACGGTATGCCGACGAATACTAGCATCTACTTTCATAGCTGCGTAAATTTTAGGTGTTGATAACAGCCAGTGACACCAGGACTCGAACCCCTGACCCTAGGATTTAAAGTCTAAAGCGTTATCCACTCGGCTAGGACAGATGAATTGACAGATATGTAATATTTTGTTAATGCTAGGTCTTCGAAATACCCGAGAAATGAGAATTGCAGGATATTAAAATAATTATAGCTCTTAGGGGGGTGTCAATCCATTACTGTTCTTCATTACATAAGCTTGTTCCGCTTGGCTTGGTACAACGGCATAGTTTTCTGAAGTTAAATTCTGCGGTGCTGTGGCCGTTATTTGGGCGCTAATCTTGCCATTTCTATCACCGTAAATAGCAGCTGCCACAACTTTAAAATGATAGCGTTTGCCTACATACTTCCCAATAACAAACACGATACGTCAACAATGGACAAATTTCATAACTAAAAGACCATTCCTCAAGGACTGTGGGGGAGGAGGAGTCATGTTTTTTTCAAAGGAATAGTTATTGGACCTTTCAGTTATGCTGAAAAATGGCCATCCCAAAATTTTGATCGGATGACTTCGGGAAAAATAAGCATGCGAGGGGGGGGGCTAGCTATATACTCCAATCTTTTTTGTCAGTTAAAAAGTCCACTAGAACTTTCCGTTCGAATGAACTCTCTCCCGATATTATAAGACCACTGGCTCTATAGGATCCCCCTGAAAAAAACAAATAAACGCGCATCCATGATGCATGTTAAATCTACCATACAGTTGAAAAGGTCGAAAGCTGCAAAAAACCCTTGAACAGACGCCTGTTTTCAAGCTAAGAGGTGAGCTGTGTTTTCCGATGACTTGTCTTTGGCTGTTTATTCTTACGCTCATTTTAGCTGCCTCTTCAAGTAAATACTCCTAGGCAAGAGGCAGCTGGTCAACAGAATCAGCAACAAGTAGAATATGCGTTGTAAATTTATCATCTATTTGAGATAATCGAAGCCCAAGAGGATGCGTTACGCTGATTTGTTCATGACGTAATCTACCATACAGTTGAAAAGGTCGAAAGCTGCAAAAAACCCTTGAACAGACGCCTGTTTTCAAGCTAAGAGGTGACGAAAGTTTTACATTATATTTCATTTTAAAATTGGAGTTTCGAAAGTTTTTTGTTTTTTTTTAAAGCACGTAAATCTAAAAATGAGTATGTAAATAAGCCCTTTTAACTCTCTCTATGATGTCCATCCAACGAAAGGGGATTAAAACAATATTTATATCGATATCTTGAAAATCTGATGTGATAGAGCAAAACAGTTCTTATATTTGTAATCAGCTTGAAACTGCAGTAGGATAAATAAACATTGTGCCAGATATCTATGGCTTGTTTGTGGGTATTAAGTTATAGAATATATCCTTGTTCTCGAAACCAAAAGGGGGTTTCTCTCTCTCTCTCTCTTTTTTCTTTTAATTGGCAAGTAAAAGACTCAAACAAACCCATTTATCTTACTTCTTGAAGTAAAATTTCTCTCGCAATTGATTACAGAACCCACTAGATGCAGAGCAAACAAAAAAGAAAACCATCCTAGGCCTCATTGTCACTTGTAGCCCAGAAACTGTAGATAGAATCATAGAATCACAATACTTCCTCCATTAGGTAAAAACAACCATGTAATACGTTTGGTCAATTTGACCTTCAACCAAAGCCATCCCCACTATCATCAGAGGAAAGAACTGAAAAAACTTAATAATTCTAAATTTAAAGAAATGGCCCAACAAATGGATTGGACTATCTTGCAAATGGGAGAAACTTGCAACAAATATTTGGTGAGAACATTAAAAGATGCATAGAAACTAGGTTCATATTTTAGAAAAGCCTAGTAAAAAGACCAAAGGAACAAATAATTTGCTTTTTTTAATACCCTATTGTGCAGCATTATGCCTGAAAGTCTTTTTTGTTTGTTAATTATTTAGCTGTTACCTTCTCCTGAAATAAACCTCAAAGATTTCTGAAAATTACTTTAAACAACATAAAATATTTACTTATATCATTTCTAAATAAAGATCACTGTACTAATCCTCCTCCCCCCTTCTAATGGACAAAGCTATAGCCCAAAGTATACACACTTGGTGAATCTTTCCTAGACTTGATTTTTCTTCCTGCAGCTTGTAAAAGAGCCGGAACACGAACTTCTATGGTACACAAATGAAAATATAGTTATTAAACCAATTTACACTCACAAAGACATTGAAGGGTAATATGTTTTATAGTTTTTATATTAGACTACTGTAAAGCATGTATATTAAAGCTTTGCTCTGCCTTTTCTACTAAGGGTGCCTACAAGGGAGGACAAAGGGAGCTTCAATAGAATCTTAGAAGACGAAAGGTGTGCAAAGAGTGCAGAATTTGTTAATGCTTAGGGAAACACATGATGTTTTTCACGCTGAAAAACTTTTTTAAACCCTAGCTCCACCATAAAGTTTTCTCTGGAAAATGTTTGTGGGTGCCCTTAGACTGTATTGATCATATGACTTTTAGGGGGTGTTTTCCCCTATCTTCCAAAATAAGGCAAATTTTCTCAGGCTCGTAACTTTTGATGAATAAGACTAAATATCTAAAATCAGCATAAAAGTGCGATTCTTTTGATATATCTCTTGGTATGAAAATTCCGTTTTTTAGAGTTTCGTTTACTATTGAGCCGGGTCACTCCTTACTACAGTTCGTTACCACGAACTGTTTGACTTAGGCTGAATTTACTATTTCATTTCCTGCCTTTGGGACTGAGGTAGAGGAATGGTACCTCATGTGCCTCTTAAATTTGATTATCTTTTTAACCGTAAAAGAAAGCCGAGCTTATCCTTTGCTCCAGTAATCCGTGCTTATGGGTCTAAGCAGGTGTTTGCCTGTCTCTGTGACTGTCTTTGTGTGTCTGATTCTTGGTGTTTGTAGTGTTTTTTCTCTCACTCTCTCTCTGCATGTGTGTCTGATTGGTTGTTTGATTGTCTCTGTTGCTGTCTTTGTGTGACTAACTCCGTGCGTGTGTGTGCGTTTCTCTCTCTCTCTCTTTCTCTATATATGTGTTTTTCTATATGCCTTTGGGCCTGAGCGGGTGTTTGCTTGTCTCTGTTTCTTTCCTTGTGTGTTTGTTTGACTGCATCTTGGCGCGTTTGTGTTTATCTCTCCCTCTTTCTCTCTCTCTCTCTCTCTATCTCCCTCTCTCTCGTGCATGCCAGACATATTTTCGCGTTGCAGCCCGGTGCTGGTTTGGGGCATGTGACGGCGCATGAGCAAAACCAACCACCCATCCGGCGCCCCGTGGCGCAATTTCTATGGCCGTTTCAAGGGCAAGGGTCTGCGCAAGTCGCAGGAGGCGTTTCTGGATGAAGACCTTGCCGGGTTTTCCCCGGGCGCTGTCGGCTGGGAGGAAAACCCCGATCGCACCCCGATTGATCTGGAGGGGTATTTCGGGGACCGCGACATCTGGCTTGAGGTCGGGTTTGGCGGAGGCGAGCATCTTGTGCACCAGGCCGCGCAGAACCCCGGTATCGGCATCATCGGGTGTGAGCCCTATATAGTCTGAAAAAAAAGTGAAAAGATAGAGCATAAAGAAAAAAATTTCAGACAAACGTAAAAGTTTAAGTCAAAGCTTGACTAAAAGTCTGCGTCAAACCAAAAACAAACATATGAAACAGAAGAGTAAAGGCAGGTGGCAGGGAGTAAAGGCAGGGATCAGGCGTGGCAGGGGTCAGCTAGTATCTCATAAAGAAAGCTTGTAAACCTAAAATTGCTTTCTGAACCTAAAACTACAATGAGAGAAAAATCTAGTTTTTGATCTATACACTCACCTCAAGGCCTTTAGACCCAAACTTGTCTTGTTTTGGGAACAATTACTAGTCAACAGCTTGACATACTTTTAGCAATCTGCTCGGCGGAGTTTCGCATTGTCTGCGGTTGTTGTTGTGTCGTCATCTCGTTCACCTACGGGGATTTCAGCCATTCCGGCGTGTAAACGCCTTCGCCGCCATCAAGCGATTTCATCGTCACCCGTTGCAGATCGAGCAGCCGGGCATTGGAGACATCCGTCGGGCGTTGCTGCTGGAGCACATCCTGCACATTGGTCACACCGAACAATGCGACCTGATCGTCGCCAATCGCGACCACATCCTTCAACAGGTTGTCGGCAATGCCGCGGTCACCGCGCCGGGCGATCGATACTGCGATTTTCTCCGCCAGCATTGACTTCCACATGTCGCCGGCCTGACCGGAGCCGTCATACAATATGAGCTCTTGGCTCTTCCGATCTTGTCACAAGTGTCATATGAGCTCTTAGCTCTTGATCGTTTTCTAAGAAATAAAGAGAAACCCACCTCCTCCTTCGTCAAACCCCTCCCCCCATAAAAAATTCCTCAATTAAAAGCTTATCCAAGGTTAAATCCCCCCTTCCAAAAATTCCACTCGTACAATTCCATCCTCACTAAAAATTGCCCAGAATAGAAAATTCTCCTTTCCTACTTTAATTCAACTAAACTAAAAACCTATCATTTCTCCTTTCCCTACTTCAATTTTAAAAAGATATATTTTCTTACCTAGTTTCTGATCGTTTTTCAAATCGTGTCAGATACTGTCGAGTTGATTTACGAATTCCACTTTTAATTGATTTTCTTAGCTTATTAGCTTCGTCCAGTTTACCATTTCTGAAAAGCTTCGATTTGGTTCTAACTAGTGTTTTTATAGTTTGATTAATAATGGATTTACCACTGGAGGACCTTTTAAATCTTTATTTCTCTGAAACAATATCTATCAATTAGCTTTTGCGGAAGGTAGTCAATTTCTACTCAAGACTTTTTCAATTCATAAATATCATACGATCTTGTGACAAGTCTAAAACTTTAATTTGCGCCGAAGGTGCAATATATTTAAATCACTGAATTATTAGTTTCAGATCTAATCAAACAGTTCGTGGCAAAGAACCAATGAAAAGGTGGAATATACTACGTTCAAGTTCAAGATATTTTCTCAAAATATGATGGACTGTAAATATCCGATCAATTAATAACCTGTTTGGGCGGAAACCGGCCTGATATTCTGGAATAACAGTTGAAGCTATAGCTCTTATACGCTCTAGCGTTACTCCAGTGACTATTTTACCGGTGTGGCTCGTAAGGTTTGTAGGCCGGTAGTTATCACAGATTGCTTTCGAGCATTTCTTATACAGTGGAACTATCGTGGTTTTACGCCATGAGGAGGGGAAGTGACCTTCTTCACAAGCAACAGTAGCAATTCTTTCGTATAGGTCAACAAGTTGGTCGCAATTTACATTTCTTAATGGAAAATTTCCCCCACGAAAATTCCTTGATTGAAAGATTCTCCTGCGTAAAATCTCCCTTCACCAGAACAATTCTATCCTTGCTGAAAATTTCCGTCGGAAAGTTTCTTGCGGACTATTCCGCAAGGAAATTCTCCTTAGCCTACTTTCATTTGAAAAAAAACACTTCTCCCTTTTCGTTTTCATAATAATTCCAGAAATCTACCCTTCGTAGAAACTTTTCCTGGAATGGAAAGTTTATCCTGTGGAAAATTCGCCCATGGAGAATGGCTCTCACAGAAAATCCCCCCAACCTACCGAAAAATCCCCTATTTCTGATTCTACCCCTTTGAAAACTTTCCCGAGGTCCGCTATGTCAAGGAACTCGGCTTGCCCAAGAAGCAAGCACGTGTTCTGGCTAGCGATCCGGCTGTGGGTGATTACTTTGAGGCTGTGTTGGCCGTCCACAATAACGCAGGTAGTGTAGCGAGTTGGGTGACCAACGAAGTTTTGCGCGTCGCCAAGGACACACCACTGGCCGATCTGCCTTTCACGGCTGCTAATGTTGCCAAGCTTGTCGCTCTCGTGGATGCAGGTGATGTCGCATCCAACATTGCCAAGCAGGTCTTTGCCGTCATGGAGACGGAAGGTGGCGACCCCGAGGCCATCATTGCCGAGAAGGGCCTCAAGCAAGTCGCTGACGACGAAGTTCTTGCCGGTGATCGAGCGCGACGGACCGGGTTTCCGTTTCACTACATGTCCAAGGGCGGCGTGATGCCGACCGAGTACGATCCGTCGCTGCCGTCGGGCATCATTTATCGCCGTGATCAAAAACTCTCGGGCTCGTATTCGGTTGCTGCAGAGTTTGTCTACCGCGGCAATCAGGCTGATCCCGAGGATGGGGATGATCCAAATTGGAAGATGTACACCCCCGGTTACGGATGGATGGGCATCGCGTTTGGTGCCAGGTCATTGATGGAAAGTTATCAGAAAACCCGTCATGTGATCCAAGCGGTCTGGTCGGATGATCAGAAACTGCAACTGGTCCGACCGGGAAAAAACCAAACTTCGTGTACATTTTTCACTTTCTTCCGCATCCTTTGCTCATTATGGTAGATAGCTCGGGCCTTTGACATTTACAGTTATTCTCTAGTTTTATTGGGACAGTAGCTCAGGTCTTTGGCTCCCGAATTGTCAATGTTTTTTTATGGCACTTGGTATCTACCGAGTGCCAGAAAACGCTTAGAGTGGAGGGATCGGGATGAAACTTGGTGGGAAAAATAAACAGAAGTCCTAGATAGGTGATTGACATAACCGGAACGTATCTACTCAATTTGGGGGAGCTGGGGAAGGGGTAATTCTAAAAAAATAGAAAAAATGAAGCATTTTAACTTAAGAAGAAGTGATCGGATCTTACATTTTTTCTACTTTTTCTAGCTATATTTCTCAAGCAATAAAAGTTTTTTTTTTTTAATTTTGTATTTTGCATGCGTTTTTCAAATAACTTATAAATTTAAGTGTTTTATTCATCTTCTAAAAATCGAAGGAGCTTTCGAGGTGGTCCTTGCCACGTGTTGTGGTGTTAAACCACATTTTTTTTTAAAGAAATATAAACTGAAACAATTTTTTTCTTTTTTTCCGGTTGTCTTCCTGTTGGATCATTAGGATTATGAGGTAAATTTATTCATTGCTATAGTTTGTATCTTCTATAGCTGATTGTAGTTCTTTTGTGACCCCCTTGTCAGATGGGGGAAGGTCTTTGGTTAATATCTACAACTTTCATCTTCATCTGGAAAAGATTCTTCAGGTAGGTCTCCAATGCCGCTCAAGGATTTTGTAGTAGATGTCTCTGAAAACAGAAAGTATCCTATAAATCCAATATATATTAATAGTATGTTTTATTTTGTCTTGAAATGAATACATTACATTCAGAATCCTGTTTTATTTGAGTTTACGACATAAGCCAAACCTATATGAGATAGTTGTGGACAAACTTTTTCTCTTGTTCTCGCAAAACATTATACGTTTTTTTCTATATTTTTTTTTTTATTTCTATATTTTTTTTCTATGTTTTTATTGTCTTTTCTAAATTCCTTTCGTCAGAAACTTTGGCTTAGGTGGTATACGCCAACATTTTTTGACTGCACAAATATTTTGGATCTTAAATATTATTTCAGATTATTCATTATCTTGATGAGTATTCATTGCCAAAAATAAATTCTAGTTAATAATTAATAATAAGTTCTAATTAATAAATCAGTTCTAATCCAGAACCGGAAACAACCCGGAAAGACCGGAAACGTCCAAACAACCCGGAAAGGGGTGATCTTGAAAGCAACGAACGACCTTACATGGCCAAACGCAATTTCTGAATATTAATTTTAAAGTCTAACGGTCAACATCACTTCGCTCGGAATGACGGACTCCGTTTTGGGACCCACCCTGGAGGCAAAAAGAAAATTCCCTACATGACAATGGAAATGTTAAGCAAATCAATCTATTTTCAATTTTCAGAGGTATACACTATATTTTCACCTGAAGACACGGCTTTTGACCAGGCATTGATCGATTCCCTGCTTGCTGATGCAGATCTTCTAACCAGATTTCTAAACTATCACATGACTTCTGGGAATGTCACTCTCGCCTTGTTTGAAAATGATGCAACATTGACAACACTGGAAGGTACAACTGTACGTACTAATATCTATGACTCAGTAAGTACATTTCCGTTCTACACATTCAAAGTATTAATCATAAGTAACTTAAAACAACGGGGTTCTACGAATATTGGTGTAAACTTGAAAGAATTCTTGAGAGGAAACAGATCTAGTCGGGATTTAAAATTAGAAATCTGAGACACGAGTTCCTTCTTAATATTAAATTTCAATAAGATCTGGTCGCCCGTTCTACGGTAAAAAATATCTCAATGTTTCTAATTTTTCCAAATTAACAACCCCCAGCTCCCGCAAAGAGAGCGGATTCAGTCCGGTTATGTCAATCACGTATCTAGGACTTGTGCTTATTCTCCCCACCAAGTTTCATCCCAATCTCTCCACACTCAGCGTTTTCCAAAATTTCCAGTTTCCAAGATTTCAGTTTCCCCATATAAGCCTCTATGTCCGCGAATCCAATTCGAGTTGAAAATGGAGCATCTGAGACATATGATGTAAGAGGCGGTACTTTGCAAAACTTAAAAGCAATCTTCCCATTTGTTACCTGATTTTTATGGCGCTTGGTATTAACCAAGTGACATACAGCAAGTGCAAATTCTGTCGGTCTGTCTGTCGTTCCCGGTTCTGCTACTTTAGGCACTTCCAGGTAAGCTAGGACGATGAATTTTGGCAGGCGTATCAGGAACCGGACCAGATTAAATTAGAAATAGTTGTTTTCCCGATTTGACCATCTGGGGGTTATTTGACCATTCAATTGCCCCCTGAATGATTTGACCATTCGGAAAAAATGAAGTTTTTAAACTTACGAACGGTTGATCAGATCTTAATGAAATTTGATGTTAGGACAAAAATCTCCCTATCCCCAATTCCCTAGTTCGAAAATTTTAGTTTGGTGCTTCTGGACGTGCTAGGACGATGAAAATTGGTAGACGTGTCAGGGACCTACACAAATTGACTTGATATAGTCGTTTTCCCCGATTCGACCATCTTGTGGGCTGAAGGGAGAGGAAAAAAATAGAAAAATGAAGTATTTATAACTTACGAGTGGGCGATTGGATCTTAATGAATATTGATATTTAGAAGGACCTCATGTCTCAGAGCTCTGATTTTAAATCCCGGCCGGCATTTAGCCTCTGGTTTTCCTTTTAAATCAATCTATTGGTTCTTTAGAATTTTTCTAGAGCTCATGCCATATAAAGCGTTACCCTTGAATAAATCTTAACTACAAAATCTGCCACCTTTGGAATCTAGTTTTTAGGGAACATTACGTTTTTCCTCATTACTCTTATGCCCGAGCGAAGTAACAATCACACTTGTGGACAAAAAGGAAATGACGAACGACTAAAACACCAATAATGTATTTTCCATGATTTGATGACACCGTGATGTGCAACGACTCGGAGAGAACAATTTAGAATCATTGTCTGGAGGACAGAACTAAAAAATAAGCGCCCTTTCTAGTCTAATGAAACCGCATTTGTTTCCTAATCTGTTTTATAGTAAATATTGTCCCTTTTCTCATCATTTTTTTTTTTTTTATCAAGCATTACGACACTAGCCGCGTTCCTTTACTAAAAGGGGGTGCTACTAGTACCAAAAATAATATTAATACGTACAAGAAGATAATATAACACATATAAAACACATGATATATAAACAAAATGAAATATATAAAATATAAGCAATGATTAAAACAAAATAAAAATATATAGTTAAATATAATACAAAAAGAATATTAAGAGATACAAAAGCATTAGACAAGTCAAATGGCAAAGGTTATATCAATTTTATTTTAGCATTATCCATTACACACTATTGATAACTAAATCCCTATTTAACAAAGTCTTATTATCTTTTTCTGGGTAACACTAGATAGTATTTGTTGTGTCTTATTTTTATACTCTTACGAAGCATTATATTCTTAACGATTCTTTGTGACATTTTCGCGTTCTGGGCACGTATTTCTAAGCTGTAGTTTTCATAATTTTGTTGATAAAGTATTGTATTTTCATCATATTTTGTTTATTTCATTAGCATTAATGAAACTTCACTTCTCGACAGAACTTGAGTGTGGTGGATATAAGACACAAGTACCCTTTTTGGTGATAAGATACCTTATAAAGACTTTCCATGGTACACTAGGTCCCCCAAACGAAAATATTTGCTATGGACATGGACCAGATTATTTTTATAAAATAAATTTGGAATTTCGTAACGTTTTCAAACAAAATAACCTATTGCCACGCAACAAATCAGGACCTAGCCAGTTTGGCTAACCGGCCCGGTACTGAGTCCAGACTTGGCTAGCCTTAGCGCTCAATATTTAAACAACTTGGGTTCAGCTTCTTTTAGCAATAAGTCAGGACTTAGCCTGTTTTTAAGCTGTTAGTCCACAGCTGGGATCTGGCTTGTTTTCCCAGTGAGTCAGTGGCAGGATTGTTTTCTTGGTCAGAACTGTTGCAGCCCAGAGCCAGTTAACAGCTTGGACCAAGCTTGTTTTGACACCAAATAAGGACTTGCCTTGTCCTGGTACTCAGCCAAGAATTTGTTTTCTTTTTGCACCAAGTTAGGCATCCTTGTTTAGGTACCAAGCCTTGATGTATATTTTAGTTTCAAAATTCCGTTTTTTAGACTTTTGTTTACCATTGAGCCGGGTCGCTCCTTACTACAGTTCGTTACCACGAACTGTTTGATTAAGTAAGTAAGTAATTAGGGTTTTCCTAAAATCGCTATGCACTTTCTCTTTTAAAAATCACATTCATAATCGTCGGTAACTTATTCTAAACTCAGAGCCATTCGTTTACCACACTATCAGCGTCCGGGGCCTTGTTGCTTTTTAATCCTTTTAGTACTGTCGCTAATTCTTCCACACAAAGCAAATCTTCCTTTACATCTAAGATATCGCAAACCTTTTCATTTTCCTATATAACTTTTCCTGCAAAACTACAGGTTACAGTTACAAGTGATCGCAGTTACAATTGGAGATGTACACAGGAGCAGTTGCTGTCACATCTATTCGGAGTCCCAATCATTAGCAATCAGAGTAACTGTTGCAAGTAGTTTCAGTCTCAGACACAAGTAATCACAGTCACAGTCTTAAGTAGTAGCAGTCACAAGTAGTCGTAATAACAGTTGCAAGGAGTCGCAGTTGCAGTTGGAGTCGTTATAGTAGTAGTGGCAGTAGCTCTGGAAGTTTTAAGTTAATATTCTTAGCCGCTCCTAAGTTACTATTTCCAAAAACAGTTTAATACTAAACTTGAGAATTTAAATTTTGACAATGTGGAAGATGGTTGGTTGTGTACGCCGGGTCGAAGAAAAATTGATTAAGATCAAAAAAGAAGATTTTGATGTCGAGAAAAGACTCAAGAAGATCAAGAAGCCCGAGACAAAGCTTGGTGACATTATCGTCCTCGGCGATCACAGAGTTTTGTGTGGTGATTCAACTGATCCTCAGAATCTCAAAAGACTCTTGGGTAGAAAGCGTGCGTCAATGATATATAGCGATCCTGTATACAATATTGATATTGATTACGATGGCGGAGTCGGTGGTAAGAAAGACTATGGTGGTAATGTGAATGACAAGCGCACATTTGCTGAATATCATAAATTTCTCACCGATAGTCTCAAGGCTGCTCTCGCAGTCTTGATAGTGGCAGAGCAACTTGTTAATGTTAATTGTGCCCCCCAGGGGAGGACGGCAGTATCGGTTTCACAGGAACTACTGTCACTGTCTCCATGATTTTCATAAATGGCTGTGAGACGATCCACTGCTTCCTTATACCAGAATCCTGAAAGTCTCCGTAGCTGGTTTCTAACATCCTTTAAATTTTTCTTCATGAATTGTTTAAGCTCTCTTTTGGACATTTGTGAAAGATCTTGACTGAAACAAACCCGTCCAGGAAATGGACCAAAGATACATTGTTCGTACGAGTCAAGCTCCAGTTTTTCTTTGTCATTTTCACCTCGACCCACCAGTGCAACCGTAATGGCAGAGTTCTTGGTTTGTGGGTGCGCTTGCAGACTGTTCTGCATGCTGTCTGGCAAATCTAGCGGTAAGAATTCTGGATGAAATTGACTGCTACTTTAAAAGGGATAGACTGATTGTCTCGTCATCATACCGACAACTCCGTTTTCTCTCCTTGACTCTAGTCTACTGAATGTGATGCTGTGTCCGCTTGGTAGCTTTTCGACGCCTGAACCCGGCCATCGTGCCTCGGACAGGGCGAGGATGTTATGATTGTACTGGATCTTTTCTTTCAATTAAATAAAAAAAAGTCTTTTTAACTGAAATTGAGGAGCGACATTAAAACTTAAAACAAGCAGAAAATTCTCCGTGTATGAAAGATAAAAACCGCCCAAATCACTAATTCAGGAACATCAGACAAACTCCAAATGTTTAACATGGGAGGTATAGGAAGATTCCTTGAGAATGCGTCCTGCCTTAAAATCGGCAACATAGTTGTTTTTTTTTTCTTAAAACTAGTATTTTGACATTTTTTGCCAGAAACGACCTAAATAGGTCGCAACTTTAAGGAAGAATTTGTATTTTTCCCAGGGTGACTGTATCGAACCTATGTTGACACCATGACATCAAGCAGAGGCTGCAGTTAGAAGACAAGCGACAGTGAGAATCATTAGATACAAGCCTGCCGCTTAGCCGTGCAACTTTTTTAGTTTCAGTTACTTAGTTAGGGGGGGTAAATTTACTTTTCTATAAGATAGTAACCACAGTATGCTGATCAGAGCTACCAAAACTCTTCAAGACCAAATTGTCGAAATTAGAAGAAAAAAGACACTTTTAGTGCGCCTTAAGATTCTGTCGCTCGCGGAGCTTGTGGTTTTTTCTGCTATGATGCGGGTGTAAAAAGTATAAAATATTTCAGTTGTCACAAAGGAAGCAATCGAGGTCTTTTTCTTTTGGATTATGCAAAATTCCAGCATTTTCAATTTTGAAAGCAATGGATCATTTTTTGTTTCAAAATCTGTACAGATAGATAGATTTATTATAAACCAAATAAGGCCATAGAGCACACTATTTGAAAATTTGCTTTTATCAGTTCTTAAGTGAGAGCATATCTCATTTTCCCTCATCTTTTCAATGTCACCTTGTTTGCTTTAAGAACAGTGGGACATCAAACCTGACTTTTCTTGGTGGTACGTGGGTCACTGTTTGTTTTACGGATGTCGTTAATTTGACTTCACAATGGCTTGATTGCTTTTAAAATTAAGGCCATTTGCTTTAAGCTCGAGCCAAATTATAGTTGCACTTACAGATAATGGTGAAAATGGGGGAGTTGAACAATGATTAACTTTCGAGCATTATTTTTGTCATTGACTAATCAGAACCAAAATTTAAGAAGAAAGATAATATAAATTTTAGAAGATCCAAGACATAAAAAAGTTTTCGACTGAAAGTAAAAGAGCAGCATTAAAACTTAAAAAGAACAGAAATTATTACGTATATGAGGAGTGGCCTCCTCCTTAACACCTCGCTCTTCCCGCTAAAGTTTTCGACACTTTAAAAAAAGTTTGTTTATCGTTCTAATTAAACGACCCTTGTGTTTCAGGAGTCGTTTAAAGAATTGGGACAAGATTTAAACTCTATTGTAAAGAGTGAAGCGTTGAGGAGGGGTCCGCCCCCTCCTATACGTAATAATTTCTTTTCAAATTCTAATGTTGCTTCTTACTTTCAGTTGAAAAAACTTTTTTTTAAAATTTAATTTTTGATCATTTTTTAAATGACACTCCCTATAAATTTATTTATAGAACCGTCGCAACCTAGCACCGCGGCTGAGTTGAAATTTAAACATTGTTCCATATGAATAGAAACTGGCTCTAGTGTGCAACCCTGGACTAAAACTAAGTCATTTTAGGAATTTTTCACACGAAATTATTTATCAACGTTATATTAATCATCTATGGTATCTATCTATTTATCTCTGGTATCTTTTGCAAAATCTTGGAAAGCAAAATCTTGGGGGAAGGGCCATGTGACAGAGGTACCAATAATTAACCAAATTGACAAATTCATTTTAAGAAAAGAGTGAAAAAAATAGAAAAAGAGTGTGCCAGAAAAAATCTTGTGGAGAGGCGGATCAAAACTATGAAAAAGCCATTTAGCCAAAAAAATAAATCAATATACAAATTTCGTTTTAACTATTCGTGTGCGGAGAGAAAAAATCAACATATGAATTAATTCAAAAACGTTCAGAAATCAAATAAAAAAAACAAGTTTTTTAACTGAAAGTAAGGAGCGACATTAAAACTTAAAACGAACAGAAATTATTCCGTATACGAAAGGGGCTGTCACCTCACATATGTGACTCCTTCTAACAACTCTATTTTTTAAAAGAGTAAAAAACTTTGGCGTAAAGAGCGAGGCGTTGAGGAGGAAACAGCCCCTTTCATATACGGAGTAATTTCTGTTCGTTCTAAGTTTTAATGATAGATTCTAAAAAGTATTGACCTTTCTTTTTTGTTTAACAAACAGTTCGTAGTAACGAACTGTAGTAAGGAGCTACCAAGCTCAATAGTAATCAAAACTCTAAAAAATGGAAATTTGATCCCAATAGCTATATCAAAAGAATTGCATTTTAATGCTAATTTTAAATATAAAGTTTCATCTAACCCATCAAAAGTTACGAGCCTGAGAAAATTTGCCTTATTTTAGAAAACAGGGGGAAACAACCCCTAAAGGTCATAGAATCTTAACAAAAATCACACCATCAGATTCAGCGTATCAGAGAACCCTATTATAGAAGTTTCAAGCTCCTATCTAGAAAAATGTGGATTTTCAGCTTTTCAGCACTTAGATTGAAGGGGGGATTTGAAAACTCTCGGCGGTAGTAATCTTTCTAAAAATTTTCACCAGGAAAAGGATCTCGCGTAGCCTAACTTCGGGTCACAGGGAATGTTTTCACGGGGTACTAGAATTCCGGTAAACACATTCACAAAAATGTCTAACAATCACCCCTTGCTTTTTTTAAAAGCTTTGGTAAATACACGGTTTGCTTGTTTTAGGACACAGTTAGCCCAGATACAATCAAGTGGAAATTGGAACCAGAACTGACGTTTATGACACGCTGACTTGAGTTCAGAGTTCTGGGACCAACTGTGAATTCCAATCCTGACTTTCACTTCTGCATGCGACCTCAGGCTGTCCGGCGGGAGCGCGCGTTTCGGAATTCCGGTGAACAAGCTGGGTCTCGTGATGTCGCATAACGAACTTGCCGGGCTGATTGCCCTGGTCGGTCGTTCGACGGCGCTGGAGATTTTGTTCGAGGCGCGAATCTTCGGCGCCGACGAGGCCATGGCGAAGGGACTGCTGACACGAGTCGTTCCCGATGATCGTCTGGACGCGGAGTTGTCCGAGATGACGGCGCGGATTTGCGCCGGCGCGCCACTGGTTAACCGCTGGCACAAGGCCTTCGCCAAGCGGATTACCCAGGGCCTTACCGAGGGGCGCCCTCTCTCAAGCGCCGAAGTGGCGGAAGGATTTCTTTTTTCCGTTAGCTTAAACATCCGTCTTGAGTGCCAAAAAAGGGCTAAAATGGGGTTTTAGTTTTTTAGTGCCTTAATAATGTGTTGTCTGCTTTCAGTAATATTGCGGCTCGTCATGATCTAGACAAAGAAGGCCAGTATTGTGATACATGAAAAAAAAGAAGAAGAAAAAGAATTACTCAGTTTAATTTTAACATTTTGACTCATCAAAATTGAAAGAAAATATTAATCTTTCCAATTTATGCGTCGAATTGAATATTAAGAAACCTATTCTTCTTCCTTGAAAATTTTGAAGCTTTACATGGTATTTGCTGGCCGAACAACGTGCATTGATTTCCTTTCTTAAAATGTGGTATTTTGTATTTTTTGCCAGAAGCACGGATCACACCAGGACGCCAGGATTTGCCAGAATCACGGATGCGTGTTTGTTAGTTTTTTTTCCCAGGGATGGTCGAGCCAGTGGTCGTAAAGTGTCGCGAGAGAGTTCTTTTTAATGAAAACTAAAGTTCTAGTAACCTTTTTAAGTGACCATGAAAATTGGAGGGCACCTAGGCCCCCTCCCACGCTAATTTTTTACCAAAGTCACCAGATCCAAAATTTTGAGATAGCCATTTTGTTCTACATAGTCGAAAATCATAACGAACACTATCAGATTCAGCGTATTAGAGAACCCTACTGTAGAAGTTTCAAGCTTACCGCCCTTTTAAGTGACCAAAAAAAATTGGAGGGTAACTAGGCCCCCTCCCACGGTTGTTTTTCCCTAAAGTCACCAGGTCAAAATTTTGAGATAGCTATTTTGTTCAGCATAGTCGAAAAATCTAATAACTATGTCTTTAAGGATGACTTAGCCCCCCACAGTCCCCGACGGAAGGGCTGTAAGTTGTGAACTTGGCCGATTGTTTACGTGTAGTATAGGTTATTGCGAAGTATACAGACGTTTTCCGAGGGATTTTTCTATGGGGGGTGGGGGTTATTTTGGGGGAACTTTCCACGGAGGAATTTTTCATGGGGGAAGGAATTTTCCACGAAGGGGGCGCCAAATTTGTTTTTCCCGGTTTGGCCAGCTGGGGGGGGGGGAGTAAGGGGTCGCTTAATTCGGAAAAAATAGAAAAAATGAAGTATTTTCAACTTACGAACTGGTGATGGGATCTCAATGAAATTTGATGTTTGGAAGGATATCGTGTCTCAGAGGTTTTATTTTAAATCTCGACCGGATCTGGTGACATTGGGGGGAGTTGGAGATCGGAACCTAAAATCTTGGAAAACGCTTAAAGTGGAGGAATCGGGATGAAACTTGGTGGGAAAAATAAACACAAGTCCTAGATGCATGATTGACATAACAGGAACGTATCTGCTCTCTTTGAGGGAGTTCGGGGGGGGTTAATTCTGAACAAATTAAATAACCGAAAGTATTTTATCTTAATTTGAATCTTGACACTAAACTGCTGAAATAGTTAAATAAAGACGATAAAAATTATTACCCCAAAGAACCAACTTATTTTAAATTTCCTAAATGTTACCTAAAACATCCTGAATTCCTTCAAAATAAAGAGATCAGATTAATTAAACCAAAACATGGTGGGAAAAAAGGACATGGAATACCTAGATATGTTAAACTAGTTGATTTTGTAAAAATGTATAGGTATAGATTGTTAAAGGTGGCTGAAATCCATAAAATGGACATAGAAATACCACAAGTAGGAACTGAATTGTTTTTAAATACAAATGACATGATTGAACGATTCGGCTTTGCTTTTATATTTTATGCTTTTATGGTTTTTTTTATGTTTATGTTTTATGTTTTATGTTTATGTTTATGTTTTATGTTTATGTTTTTATATTTTATGCTTTTTTATATATTATGCTTTTATATTTAGGCCCTGTGAATATTATTCTTGGCTTCCAGACCTTGATTTAGACTATTCATATGAATATACTGTTTAGATGTCTCGTAGCATTTTTGCGTTTCATTGGCTGCAATGAACCGTATCTATATAAGCATTTTTTAGAGTATCCCGAGACCGCTATCCATGGGCCGTTTTGTGTTAAAAAAAACACAACAATGGGAACCAGGGGCTCCACACATTCTCGAATCAGACAGTCTGAGGGTAATTATTGATTAAATAAATTTAGTCGACGAAAATGACCAAAAAATTAGTAAAATATACTGCCTCCGCATCAAGCATTTGAATAGTGACGCCCTGCATGGAACTGGCATATCATCAATATATTTCCTGCCGCAGTGGTGATTTCCCCCCCCCCTCCCAGTTGGATTAAAATGATCTTTGCCCATAACGGTATCGCTATAATCAACAAGCATTTGCTCCCTGTGTCTCTATGCAGAATACTTCCTATTTCTTAAGAAAAACTGCCTTAAACTCTTTCTAAGAAAATCAATGATCGAAAACTACATCTTTTCTAGCGCTTTCAAGAAAATTACGGTCCTGCCACACACTGTTTATAGCATTTTCTACCCATTTTTTAAAAAGGTTATTCTCTCGCCTTTCAATGCCAGGATTAAAAAAAAAATGATTAATCGGTAAGTCATTCAATTGTATGACGCATTGAACATGCTTAAGTACTCTAAACATTTCAGTGCGTGTTTTTATAATGACAGAAAACTATGCGTTCTAGTGTATAGGCTAAGAATTATTTCCGTAACAGCAGGTGGCTTATGTTTAAGGGTACCAACGTGTGGAACACTTCCAACATTGCAAACCTTCATTTATGACAAGGGAGGTGAGATGGAATATTTATGAAAAATATTGATTACAAGGCCGAATTTGAATTTTCGTACATTATTTTATTATTTTTGCACACGTTATTCATTAATTTAAGTTCGGAATTTTATCCTTACTTTATCGTCAATTAACGAATGATTCAATTATTTTTTGTTAACTTTTATTGAAGCAAATGTTGCTTTTCCCTGGCGTGATCAACATATTCCTGAGAATACTGGTTTTAATGGGACTCCTCGGGAAAAAAATTGCAAAACTCCAAATTTTTGCTGGTAGGAGCTTAAAACCACTGCCTTTGGACTCTCTGATATCCTTCATATAATGGAGTAGTTTTCATTGAGATCGTTTGTCCTTTTGGGGTGTTTAACACCTTTTTTGACAATGAGTTGCATTTTATCAGACTCTAGTAAAGAAAGCGCAGAAAGTATTAATATATGAACTGAAGAGGTGTGAAGTGGAGCCCATGCATTAAATTGCCGAGGATCTGGAAGATGCAGCTAGACGGCATAATAGTGAAATATTTTGTTGGCATGTTAATAAATTGAGAGGGAGGAGTAGTGAATGCGGACTTGTCCCAAATAAAGATAGGAATGGGGCCGCAATTAGTGGTAAGGAAAGAGTTAAAGAGAGATGGGTGGAACATTTTGAGAATGTGCTAAACCGACAAACAGTTGTAGGAAAAGATACAGAGGAAAACGAAAAAGTTTGTGATACCTTGAATGTGAAGAAAGATTTGTTTTGTGAGGAAGAATTAGCAAAAAAAAAAAAAAAAAACAAAAAAAAGATGAGACTCGACTTGTCGCTAAAAGAAAAAAGAAGAAAAATCAGACTACAGTTTTGAACTTCCTTAGTTCCATTGTCCATTGGTTGCCTGCTTGCAACGCGAAAATCGCTATTTGGATTAAAAAGCTATAGAAGGATGTAGAGGTTTCTGAAGAGTCTTGGGGGGGGGGGAAATTAAATTTTAAAAGAAACCGAAATATATAAATGATAAAATGATGGTGTTACACACAGGTAGTAGGTACAGACTCTAAAGCAGTTTACATATATCGTCAGTACGGTGAGCTATAACTATGGTTTGGAAAAACAGGGCCGAAGAAATTTTGTTGTATTTTAATTTTAGGGACTTACGCGTTATAAAGACCACACTCAAGTTCTTGATCTGAGTAAAACTTTTTCTCTGTTTGCATTTGGAGATAATTAGCTTAGTCTCGGTGAGATAAACTACTTTACAGGTATATTTTAATTAAATATTTAATATATAAAGCTGGTTAGGTATATGCGGTCTGGGCGGCCTGCTTTCCATAATTTTCTGTCGTAGTTTCCATAGTTTTTGTTGCTAAAGTATTATATTCACATCATATTTTGGTACATTTCATTAGGATTAAACTAACTTCACTTCTTCGATGTGGTCGCTATAGCCCACAAGTACCAATTGTCGGTTTAAGGCTGAAGGAGCCACACGACTTATTTAGTTTGACTGAATGAATTGGACTTCCATAATTTGGGATATTTATATTTGCACATTAGAGGCAGGTGGGGGGTAAAGTATTTGGACAGCGCGAAGTTTAAAACAATTCTTACTTCATAATTTAATAATAATTGTAGCATCACATTTTGCATGCTGATCCGCTATACTTTACCCCCACCCCCCTTAAGAGCAAATGTATAACCGAAATTATATAATCCCAGATCTTCCATTCTCAGATCTTCTATTCAGAGAAAAATTCTTGAGTGTGTTCTGAATAACAACAAGTGCCAATACAATTTTTTGTGCATTAGAAACTACCATTTTCGTGTCTTACACGACATGGGCTACCTTCACAGGGTTACTGATTTTCTTTCTTTCATTAGTAATTGTATTCGGGCAAAAATTGGGCTTTGAATTTAATTGTATATATCATAATAGAATACGAGTTAGGAAAATATTAGAATTCTTCACAAATGGCATATAATTGGCCTCTGATTCTTAGGTACACAAATTAGCTTCTGACTCAGACAAATATTGTCTTTGGGTCACTGCTTTGACCTCCAGGAGGAAATATTTCCATCAAGTTCCAGGAATGACCGAGTAATCAGGGTATAGGATACAATGAAATTGTCAGCATAACATGTTGGCAAATTTTATTGAAGATAACTATTAAATAAGTATTATCGTGCTGATTTCTGGTTGGAACTCACTTTCTTGCACAGTCTCAACAACATTTGTCGTTTGATTCAAGAGTTCATCCGTTTCGGTACGCTCAATACAAACATTTTCCCTGAAATTAAAAACCGTCTAGACTTTTTGAGGAAAAAATAAAATAGCTTAGCTTTAGAGTTGAAAAACTTGCTTTCAATGCATTTTCAAGACTCCAACAGACCAATAAAATCACAGGCCCATACAGGTCCGACCATAAGGGGTGATCAAAGCTTTTTATCTGGCGAAGGGGGAGGAGAGCAAAAATAGAGAAAAAGTGCATTTTTAGGCCGCTATTTTCCAATGGACCATCTCGGACCTAAGTTCGCGCCGCCTGGAGCGTGAGCTGGAGGTCGCGACGAACCGCGGCGACCGCAGCGCTGCGCTGCGAGTCGTAGATCGCGGCGCGACACAGCTCTTGGGCCATCGGAATGCGGTCTCCGTTGTCGGCGTAGGTCGACAGCAGGGTCAGGCTGCGCACCCGCGCGGGATGGGCCAGCGCGTAGTCGATCGCGATCGGACCGCCATTCGACAGTGCGAGAAGGTCGAACTGATCCAACTGCAAGTGAACGCGAAGCGCCTCCAAGTCGGCGACATCGAGCTCGAGACTGCCGGCCGGAGCCCCGTGAGCCACCCGCGTCAATCCGTAGCCGCGCTGGTCGTAGAACACGAGGGTGCTCCCATGCTACAAAACAACACTTGACCACTGTCATCACCGTGGCTTCCAATATTCTAATCTTGATTGGCAGACTTATGTTCCTATTCCTCCAAAGCATTTTGAACTTCGAAAAAACATCCTAGGCCGTGGCTTTTCTTCTATTAACGTCTTCTCTGCACACACTAGCTTTATTAATAACACTGCTTAAGTAACTGAATTTGTCCACCTCATCAATCTTCTCTTTACCCATCATCACTTCTCCATCTTTAATTATTCTTAGTCTTAACGACTCACAAGGATACAAGAACCATACAAGGATAGCCCCCAAGGATAGCTTCTATCAACTAAATCAACGCTTAATCGGACTCTCACACTTGCAACTAACTACACAGACTTCGGAAATCTTAGGAAATACACTTACAAATTGTTTGTTCACCTCTCTCTCTTGACAACCACGTGGGTTACTGAAATAAAAATTTATGCAGACGCCACCTATGAGTGAAGTTATTCAGAGGGCAAAATACCATTGCGAATGCTAGATGGCATCTTGTAGATGAGGGTGCTGCCCCAAGTATAGAACTGTCCCACGTACTCCAAGTCTCCCCCATTCTGAATTATTGTTTGGCAATACTTCTTGGACACTGCTACCATTGCTGGATTGACGTAGATGAGATAAGATGTTTATTCCAAAAAATCTCTATCACAAGCCCTCAAAGGGCACAGGCAACAGTAAACAAAAAACTTTCAAAGAGGATAAACAGCGAGGGTTTTTCTGCTAAGAGAATGATGGAAATAAGATGCACCTAATAGAATCTTCGAGATTAGAATACTGATTGCTAAGATAATATACATCAGATATAGCGATTGTATGCATAAATCTTTGAATTCCAACACTAATTTTCTAAGAAATACAACAACCAATTACTGATTGTTTAGCTCTATCCTATGGAAAATTCAGGTACCATGTAACTCAAGGTTTTTGCTTCATGAAACTTTCTCTTCTTCCAACGATCTTGCTGGACTTCCGCAAGGTGGCATTAATCAAAAAGAGTTTAGAAAACTAATCTTAAGTATTGCTGTCTAACATTTACTTTAAAATATTATTGCGCGAGATTAGGAAGATACTCCCTCTCGATAAAATAAGATTACTTCAATGATTTCTATTACCGACTGCCATATCTCAACTACCCTCAAGAAAATTTTCTTGCAAACCCAACTCATATCTTTTTTTAATGGCCAACTTGTCTTTTGGTGATAGAGTCATTGAATAATTTGTATTGCACAGCCGTGAAATTGACTTATTGCTTCCCAACCACACTTTCTTCCCAACCCTATGTGACAAATTCCTCTACCGATAACATTGTATTATTCAAGGCTCTTTGCCCGTGGGCGAAAGTGACCGCAAAGACTTCATGCTCTAGACGCCCGAGGGTGAGGACCCGGTCGACCAGAGGTTCTGGGCGGTGGTGAAGGACGACAACACCATCGAGCTGACCACGAGCGGCGCGCGTCAGGTGCGCCTGCACCTGCACCCGCGCATGGTCGACCTCGACGAGCCCCTGGTGGTCGTCGTCAACGGCGACGTCCTGCACGACGGAGAGATCGAACCCGACCCCAGCTTCCTGCTCGAGCTCGTGCGCGAGTACGACGACCGGGGGCGGATCTTCCACGCCAAGCTCGACCTCGAGATCGAGACCGACGGCGAGGTGCCGGTGCCGAGCTACGAGGACTGAGGCGGCAGCGCCCGCCCGCGGTACATCCAGGAGGCGTCACCCGCCGCGGCCGTCAAGCCACCGATTAGAAAACCACTCGTGGCCTCCGCCATCGTCGACACGGCGGACATCGCTTCCTGGTGGCGTGGGTCGACATGGGTGATGGCGAGCGGCATCGTTGCCTCGGCGATCCAGTCCGCGTGATTGGCCGCAAGTTTGGCTCCCGCGTCGCCGCCGCCGGAAAACAGTCGATAGCCGTCGCTGGGCAGGTCCAGGATCATCGCCGTCGCGCCGGGCTCGCCGAAATGCTCCTCGCCCGCCGAGATCACGCCATAGCCCGCGGCCGAGACCCAATCGGTAACGCCGGTTCGCTCGCGCAGCACCGAAAGCATGGCGCCCAGATGGGGCTTCGATTGCCATCAAAAGGCTAACGCTAATAGGTATTCGTTAACTAGTCTGTGTGTAAAAAAAAAGGCAAAAGTAAAACAATCCGAAATCAGAAGTTACAATTACTGCTTTTAAACACTAATAAAATAAAAAACTAGATTAAATAACAAAATTAGGCATTGGATTTAGTTAGGCATAATGAAACAACGCTATGTTTTCGTTTTAAAGCCGGAGGTGTTCTTATAAAAAGCCCCATTTGCTTGTTAATCAGCTATAGTATAATACAGTAGTGTTAATAAAATCTAATATTTTTTTTCACAAAACTTTCAATTTAGAACAATTTTAGAACTTAATTTCGAAAATTCCCCCAGACGTTGCCCCCTTCTCACTACATCACTCTTTACGCTAATAATTGACTTTTTGTTCCAGTAATTTAAGACTGACTCCTGACACAGAAGGAACGTTTAATTAGAATAATAAGCTTTTTACAAATTCATAAACATTTTAGCGTAAAGACCGAGGTACTGAGGAGGGGGCAACTCCCTCTTACACGTAATAACAACCAAAAGAAAAATTCGAGAAAATTGCAGTTCAGACAGGTCGTGGTAACAAAAGTAAGGAGCGACCCAAAATCGTATGATCAAAATTTTTAGGTAGCCATTTTGTTCATCATAGTTGACAAGCGCAATAACTATGCCTTTGGGTAGAGCATGACCCACCAAAGGTTTTTTTTTCAAAATCTTAGTATTACTTTCATCTCTAAGGTGTTCTTTATCTTTTTTTAAGAGTGTCGATTATAAGATGTTTTTAGCAAAATTTTTGGAAGTTGTGCATCAAACCCATATATTTTTCAATCTTCATGCATATTAAAAGAAACAACATTATACCTGACTGGGGAATTGACGCCCCTAAATGGGGTTGGGTGGGCCAACCTCGACTTGTAAATGGAATTGAACAATGAAAATTTTTTAACTGATCTATAAAAAAAAGTGCATATTTGAAACAAAATGGAAAACGGAGTAGGTTTCATCTATAAAATGTTTTATGAAGTAGCGATATCATATCAAGTATGGGTTTCAGGCTACTTTTTGAAATTCCCATATATTTGTTTTCACACAAAAAAACTTTTACCTATAGCATCAGCTGAAATGACTTTTAACATTTCTGAATCAGCTTCAAACGGCCACTCTTCCTCTTTTATATTTTTTTTCTCAAAACACGGTTTTCAATTTTTGGTTAATAAGGGCTAGAGCTCGTTCTTCACTAGGATGCATCTAAGGCTGCAACCATGATTTGAACCCTCACTTAATTGGCCTTTTCATACCCTAAACCTTGACGGTTGTTTCCAGATGAACTACTCAATTCTACATAGAAGTAAGGTTATTAAAGCAAATTTTTACCTCACTTGGATGATAGATGACTTTTTTGTCCTTTTTTTCTTTTTAGTTTTTTTTGGTTTTTACCTTTTTCTTAGCTTTTTTAGTTTTTTTTCTTTTTTCTTTTTAGGTTTTATTTGTAGTTTTTACCTTTTTTAGTTTTTTTTTATTTTTTGTTTTTATTTTTTTAGTTTTCATTTTCTCCTTTATTTTTCAGTTTTTTTCCTTTTTTTAGTTTTTTTTCTTTCTCAGTTTTTAGTTTATTTAGTTTTTTTATTAGTTTTTATTTTTTTTATTTTTAGTTTTTTTGTAGTTTTTACCTTTTTCTTAGTTTTTTTTAGTTTTTTTCTGTTTTAGTTTTTAGTTTTTTACCTTTTTCTTAATTTTTTTTAGTTACCTCATTATGATGCACACTTACGGAAAAAGCTACTATGAAAGATTCTTATTTGATAGATCAACCTTATCCAAGAAATCTAAGATGATGACTTTATTCTCAAATGTAATGCAACAGAAAGACGGCAAATCAGCTTCCTTTTCACTCATAAAGATCAGATATGTGGCCTAAACTTCTTGCGCATTTGATTGATAAATAGTATCTATATTATTGACAGTAACAGCATCACTTACATTACAACCTCATTATGATGCAAACTTACGGAAACAGCCAGTATGAAAGATTCTTATTTGATAGATCAACCTTATCCAAGAAATCTAAGATGATGACTTTATTCTCAAATGTATTGCAACCTTTTCTTGAAAAATCAGAATAAATTGGATTAGAACTTGAGTATGTGTACCGCCTTTATCTCCTCGTTCACCCCTGCAACCTACACAAGCATGATCACTGCACAAGATAAACTAAAACTAAAGTTAAATCATAACGCGTTCTTCAATTTCAATTAAAAACTTGTTTTATTTTAATTAACACTGTTGAAGATCTGCAGCTTGAAGTATACAAACCTGATCAATTTTTCTCAAATTCAAAATTAAAAACGTGAATGGCTGGTGGGACATAAATCTACGCAGCCAAATGAACGATGAAAAGCTGTTCAAAGAGCTTGGAGAAAGTAACAGCCATCGTCATAGAATGAAACCATCTGCAAAAATGCGGAATCCTGTATTTTTGCCAGAAGAAAAATCACGGATGCGTCTTTATTTGTTGTTTTTTTTTTTCCAGTGGTGATGGTATCAAACTAATAGTCCCAGAATATCGGCAAAGGGCTCTTTCGAGCGGAAATTAAAAGTTACAGTCCCCTTTTTAAATTACCGAAAAGTTTGGGGGGCAACTAGCCCCCTCCTATCCCTCTTTTTCCTCGAAATCGTCTGATCAAAATTTTGAGATAGCCGTTTTGTACAAAAATAGTTGGAGAGTCCGGTAACTACGAATTTGAGGATATCATGAATCCCAACTATTCCTGGGAAAGGATCTTTAAGTTACGGAATTATCTGGGAGGGAGGACGGTTAATTCGGAAGAATAAGAAAAAATGAGGTATTTTTGACTTACGAACAGGAGATCGGATCTTAATAAAATTTAATATTTAGAGGGATATCGTGTCTCAGAGCTCTCGTCTTGAATCCCGACCGGATCTGATGACATTGGGGGGAGTTGGAGGGAGAACCTAAAATCTTGGAAAACGCTTAGAGTGGAAGCATCGGGATGAAACTTGGTGGGAAAAACAAGCTCAAGTCCTAGATACGTGACTGACATAACCGGAACGGATTCTCTCTCTTTGGAGGAGTTGGAGGGAGGGCAAATGCTGAAAAATTAGAAAAAATTAGGTATTTTTAACTTACACCAATCCTTTGAATTTCAAGGAAATTTGATAGATGTTGATTTCTGTCATTTCTTTTAAAAGCACCAACCTTTCAAAGCTTCCTCGATGGGGAAGAATAAATAGAAAGTCGCCAGCTTTTGTTCAGCCACAGAAAAACGAACTTGGTTCAAACGCAAGAACGGGCAAAGGAAACGAGAAAATGCACAAAAATAAAAAAAAGCTCAACATCTTTGAAATCATCAATTCTTACAAAAATTCAGTTCTGACTTGGCAAATGCAGAAGTAGGATTAAACGGTATTAGTCAGCTTTCCAGAATTATTCCCAATCCTTAAGACTTCAAAAAACGTTTGACAGAAGTTGAAATTCTGGGAGGGTGTAAAGAGTGCGGCTTTGAATAGATTGGGGTGGAGGAGGAGCGTGCATAGCTGTGTTGGTCTCAGGTGGCTTGGCGTTGCGCTGAGTTGTTAGTAGTAGTAGTATTAATTATGTTGGTCTGATGGAGGGGCTCTTGATGTACTGATTTTGATGCTGGGATTTTCCTCAAGACTATTCCCGCTTTTGTTTTTTCCCCTTTTTTGAAAGTCTGTTTAATGTCTCAGATCATAACCTTTGTTGGGTGATTTCAAACTTAGTAAATTCTACCTATTTAGGATCAACATAAAAATTGATTATTTGATTTATGTGTTGTTATCAAAACTCCTATTTTTGAGTTTCGGTACTCGTTGATGTCGTTTTTACAGATGAATTAGGACTTGTCACTTATATCCCCCCTGAAGTGATCAGCCAAGCACCAGCAATTGACTTTAACTGCATTGTTGTGGAAACTTTTTTTTTTTTTTTAGATTTCTGAGTGCCAATTAATGTTTCAAAGGACAGCACATGCCCAAAAGGAAATCGAATTTTATGAGATGAAGGTCCCAATTGTCCTGCTTTATTCTTGAATTACGGCTCTAATGGTGTCAGAGGAAGTTTCATGTGCTACCTTCACTGAATGTGGTTTAATTGTGACAATAGTCTGTTTAGCAGTACGTCTGGTGCCATTATTCTTTTTCCAAAGAAATCCCTTTTATCAATTTCACATTTTTGATGTGTTTTTAAAGGTTTTTTTTATTATCTCCTCCTCCCGCCCGAAAAAATAACCCCGGATGCGACCAGAAAGTCCTGGATACAGCCCTGGGGATTATACATCAATTTCTACATTGAGTTATCTCCCTCGCTCCCTAACTAGATGAAATATTTTATAGGTCTAAATAAATTTCAGTGTCTTAGGTAAATTTCCCATTGTTTCACAATTCCAAATATTTAAATATAAGGGCTTTAAGCCTCTACAATGGAATTTTTCGATTGTTCTGTAGTTTTGTTTGATATACAATCTTCAGGGTGGTATCCAGAATTTTTGTTTGAAGGGGCAATTTTTTATTAAAAAAAAACTTTCAATTTCCAATTGAATGAGCCTTCTTTGAAGTTTCTACAACAACAAATGGCCATCTCAAAATTTTTATCAGATACATTTTAGGAAAATACGAGGTATGTGGGGGAGGGTTATCCTCCCTTGAATCTTACCTATCCTCACCTTGAATCTTAAAAAGGGTTGTCCACTTCGAAGTTTGTACGACCACCCTTTCTATGAAAACTTTATATGCTACCAGAGTATACAACCCTTACCCTAAGGGCTGTGGGGGAGGGGGTTGTCATCCTCAAAGAAATAATTTCCTGATCTTTCAACTACGCTAAACAAAATGACTATCTAAAAATTTTGATTGGGTGCTCCAATTTTTCGGTTAATTAAAACGACAACTAGAACTTTTACTTTTTAACGAACATTTTTATTAGAAAAAAATATAGGTAACTTAAGAATTAACTTACGTAGCAAACTTTTATATTCTTGTATTTTTATTATGTATATGAAGAGGTTTGTCCCCGCATTAATACCTCGCTCTTTACATTAAAGCTTAAGTTTTGTCCCAATTCTTTAAGAATGACCCCTGAATCAGAAAGGCCATAGAATAAATAGTTGCAATGACTAAAAATACTTTAGCATAAAGAGCGAGGTAATTAGGAGGAGAAGAACCCCTCATATGCGTAATAATCTCTGTTCGTTTTAAGTTTTAATGCTATTTGTGTAGCAGGCAACACAAGAAATAACCTATGTAAAGAAACAAAAATTACTGCAAACAAATTAAGTAAGATTTCCGTGGTTTAAAATTGTCGACACTTCACAGTAGTAGCAGCATGGGCAGCATAAGCCAAAAATTAAAAAATAATCATTCAATTATTTTTTCTTTTTGTTATATTAAATTATATGGACTATTAATAATTACATGGTTGTATTAATCAAAACTAAAACTGAAGAGGGAGAAAATAAATGCTTTGCTTTAGCTTCTCTCTTTAGCGAAGAAAATTCTATTTTCTTATGTATAGAAACTAAAAAGCTTTTAAACTTAGGGCAAAGAGCTTGAATGGCACTGTAATTCGGAAAAATTAGAAAAAATCAGGTATTTTTCAGAAAAAATGAGCCGGTGATCAGATTTTAATGAAATTTGATCTTTAGAAGGATCTTGTGCTTTAGAACTCTCATTTTAAATCCCTACCAGATCTGGTGACATTGGGGGAGCTGGAGGGAGAAACCGGGAATTTTGGAAAACGCTTAGAGTGGGGTGATCGGGATGAAACTTAATGGGAAGAATAAGCAAAAGTTATAGATATGTGATTGACATAATTGGAACGGATCCCCTCTATTGGGGGGGGGGGGGGGAATTCGGAAAAATTAGAAAAAAAGAGGTATTTTTAACTTACAAAGGGGGGATCGGATCTTCAGGCTACTTTCAATGATAGCCTAGGCTACCAAAAAAACTTTATCTAGAATTTTACCTTTAAGAGCATAAAATAAGGCATAGATTAATGCTTATATTTATTTTAAGATACATACATCCTTTAGAAGGTGTTAATCAATAAAGAAAAGCTAGTTTCATTGTCAATAGCAGGAGTGCATTTGATGGAACCCCAAAACATTACAAGAACTTGTTTCAAACAATAATAAATCAGTCTACTTCTTATTTCATTGCATGAATTTCATGCAATCAAATCCCCCCCCCCTTCTGTTATAAAATATACAACTCTGTAGCCATTACATAGGCTATATTCCCAAAATGTATTATACAGTTGTGAGAAAAAAATTCTGGGAGGGGGACAAATGAATTTTTCAAATTACTGGGGAGCATATTTGTCTTTTTTTTTTTTTCAATTTATCCGTTAAAGTACCAAAAGATATTTGTCAAAATTCAAGGTGGGTCAGAGCGGGGGCAGTTTTTCATTTATCCTTTCTTTCTTTTAAGTATTCTGCTGTGTTTATTTTACTTTTTTTTGCCTTGTGTGACATCAAGTATAATAAGTAACAACAACTTTTTAATTATCCGTACATATCCATGTACCTCCTAGTAAAACTCCTTCCACTATGCCATCACTGGTCTTTGATAGATCTTTTTCTGTCTTTTCCAGCCTTTGGTTATTTTTTTATTTCTATATATCAAATTTTATTAAGATACGATCACCCATTCGTAAAATAAAGATACATAAATTTTCACGTTTTCCAAGATTTCCGGTTTCCACCTCCAGCTCCCCCCAATATCACTGGATCTGATCGGGATTTAAAGAGCTCTGAAACAAAAGATCCTTCTAAATATCAAATTCCATTAAGATCTGATCACCCGTTTGTAAGTTACAAATACCTCATTTTTCTAATTTTTCCAAATAACCACCCCACCACTCCCCCAAAGAGAGCAGATCCGATCGGGTTATGTCAGCCATGTATCTTGGACTTGTGCCTATCCTTTCCACCAAGTTTCATCCTGTTCTCTCCACTCTAAGAATCTTGGTGTCTAGACCCTACAGCCAGGAATTACAATGGGGGGTTGGGGGACAACCATCCTGTGCTTTTGCACACCCATCATGTGCTTTCGCATACTATTTTATACATATTGCCAATTATATTAAAGAAAAGACAAGCATAATCCATGAGAATCAAAGCAATGGCTTTTAAGCAACTTACAAAAAGTCATCTTATCTCTCTCTTGAGCCATATTGCTCAGAAAAAACTCCTCAAGAAAATGACTAGTCGAGAATGGAGACCTCAAGGACGTTTTATTCAATTTTTTAATTTATAACAAATTCATTGTCTCATAATCATGCTGATCACCCTCAAAAACACAAATGAGACCTTAGCTAATTAGATTTATTTCTCTGTAAAAAATAAACCTTTATAATGTGTTTCGCCGAGGGAAACTATTAATGATGAAATTTTACACAGCTTTTAAGTTTCATCGAACTTGCGAATTAGGCGTGATTTGCTAGGGAATACAAATTCCGAGGACGCATAAAAACAAACTACGCAACAATATATTCTGATAATTAGGAATGGTAATGAAATTAGTAAAAAGAAAAGCGAATAAGATGATTGACTTTAAGGATAAAAGAAAAGAAATGAAATAATACAAATATACAAAGGGGTAATTCACTAAATCAGTAGAATTATATAATATAATAAGGAGTGAAATAGGAACCAACTATACCTGCTCCGCCTGGCCAAGCATGACGTTGGCCAGCGCGCCGACGGTGAGTATCGCCACCTCGAGGAAGGCGGTGTGCTGACCAAGCTGCGCCTCGATGCGACGCGCCAGGCTGACGCAGGTATCCAGGTCGTCCTTCTGCAGGGCAATCACCGCCTTGATCGCCAAGGTCGCGAGCATCTTGTCGCTGAGCGGCCCGCTGCTGCGCGACTCGCCCCAGCGCTCGAGCAGCTCATCGAGCATCCGATTGGCTTCGTTCTAACCCAGCTCGGCAGCCCGCACCCAGACCTCGGCGAGCACCAGCACCGGGAAACGCAGGGCGATGTCGTCCGGTACGTGCTGGCGCCATTTGGGAGGGTGTAAAGAGGGAGGCTCTGAATAGATTGGGATGAAGGAGGAGTATGCGTAGCTGTGTTGGCCTCGGGTGGCTTGTGATGCGATGAGTTTTTAGCAGTATTATTAGGCTATCATAATCTATAATTGCCTATAGGCTGATCCGTCTAGATCTTACTATCCATTCAAATTATGTTAGGTTGTTTGTTGAGCCTAATTATGACCAGCATGCTATTTTGAATAAAATAAGAAGTAAATTGTAAAGAGAAAAACCCAAGCTATTGTTGTGCTGAAGATAGGCCTAGGTATAATGAACAATTTATGGTTACAGAGTTCAGTTTTTTCTCAGAAATAGTGATCATAGCACACGATTTTTTTTTTCAATTTTGATGGTCTCTTCTAGCTACTGCTGCTTGGTGGTAATGCTTACTACTTGCTTGTATATTATATATTGCTGTAGATTTTAAACTGTTTTTGCTAGGACGTTGGATCTAGATCATTCACATGATGTAGATCCATTTCGCCTTTTCTATTATAGAGCTACAGGTTTTTTTTTTCACGTAGCATTACAGTGATGAAGCTCTAATTGCCTTGCCTTACCCGAATTCTAGAAATGTTTGATTGATTTAGCTTTTATTCTGGCCCTACCTCTGGATGATAATTATTTGCAAAGGAATTAAAGGTAAACATACATGTTTGAAAAATCCTTTCAAATACAATCTTTCTAGTATCTCTGACTGTTGCCAAATAATCTAGAATTGTTTGGTTATATTGAAAACTACTTGAAATTTGGAAACCCCAGAGGGACATTTCTTCTCTATTTGACCTTCATATCTGAAAAAGAATTAAAATTTTTTTATCTTATTGTTACCAAACTTTAATAACCTGTAATTGTCATTATTAGGCCTATATTGGGCATCAGTAGACAATTTTCCAGGGAAGGGGACAGACGCCAAAATAGCAGTGGTGGTTGGGTGACAGGAAATATATTTTATGATATTTTTTTGTAGGAATAAGTTTATTTTTTTTTAATACTTTTAGGAAAAAAATTCAAATAGAAAGAGCAATTGTAGTCTAGAACTTGCTTAAATATACGGATGTTCGTTTTGATTCTGTTTCACGCCTTAATTGAAAAATTCACTATTCCAATTGGTAGAATATTGCTTGAAATAAATAAAAGCTTCCAGAAGAACGGAAATATACAATCCCAAAAGAACATAGTATTCGTGTTTTTTTACAGATCGATTTTTAAAAGTTTCTTCTTGAGAAATTTATAGGAAAATCTTAGAGAATTTTGCTTGTTATCAGACATTCTAGCCAGAAATCATATGGCGACGTCACTTAGTCTTAAGGCTTGCTTATGCATCAATTCCTGTCAGACATGATATTTTTAACAATCCATATAGCGGACCCTTTAGATACAAATGAGTCACCATTGTTTGCTACTCTTTCCTCGAGAAAATGGAGGGTTTCCCAGGAAATGCATGTAACATTGAAAGGTCCCAATGACCAATGGTCAATAGACAACTTTCAATATGTTTTACCTAAGGTAGGTGATGTATTTGCAATTTTACACCTTTAAAGTGATAATAGTATGCATAGAAGCAGATTTTTTGTCGAAATATTTATTTTATCTTAAATTCCATGTTTTATCCTTTACAAAAGGCACTAGATATAGCGACTTCCTTTAGAATGAGTCCTTAAACAACTCTTTTATGTTCCAGTGCCCCGCTAGTAGGAGAAAAAAATTGAAAAAGGACAAATCGGTCGAAGCCGCTTACCGGTTATAAAACTTTTGGGGAAGTTTGATGTAATTAAAAATTTGTAAGGATAATTGTCAAAACGATAAAATTCCTTTACGATTTGAAACCGTATCATATTATAAATCAAGTAGATTTTAATTTTCCCCCTGAATTATAATTTGTTTCTCTTTACTATCAACTTTAATGTGTTCACTTTCCATGAGATATATCAAGACGTTTTTAGTTTGTTCACGATATGAGTGTGCCAGTAGGTCTCCAGCACTTGACAAAACATTTGACAATATTCAATGTTCCTGCTTTTGGTGTGTTTTTGTTTCAGAACCTTGAACAGGCGTTTCCTTTTTCTTAATGACACTCTTAGGAGGATAAAGGACAAGCTGATGCTGCAGCCGATACAAAGGGACACGACCATATGGGACCAAAATGGCCCGTCGGACAATATCCACACGAGCACGCCAATCGCGGAGCTAAAGATCGTCACGGCGACAAAGCTGTGCCAGGGTTTGTCGATGTAATGGCTAAGGTTCACGCGCTTAACTTCTAGATCAAGTGGCGACAAATTTACCATGTAATCCTAATGGCAGCGCGTAGGGTAACTTGGCCGATGCGATGGGACCATCTTGTAGGTGCGCAGCGTCAAATACATGTAGCTCCTGATGTGCATCACGCCAATTCAAAACACTACCTAGAATCCAGCCATCAGTCTCATGAAACTCATCAGATCATATAGTCGTAATGAATAGGTTTAAAACCCCCATCTAGAGATGTGGAATGTTGCTCCTTTCTTCGAGAAGGGAGGCCGCAGATTAATGTTTATTTGTTTTTGCTTTTCTTCCAAGGGTTATCATATCAAACCAATAGTCCGAAAATATGCTTCCAGGGCATAATTTACAACACCTTCCCCTGGGCTCCCCCCCTCCTCACCCACAGATTTTGTCATTTAGTCTTCAAACTATTTTGAACAAAATGGCTCTCTCAAATTTTGAACTCCAATCACTCTTAAAAAGGGTACTAGAAATTCTGATTTACAGTCGAGTGAGCCCCCTCCGAATTTTGGTGAAGCGCAGCGTCTTTCAGGGTATTCTGAACTAAGTTCTGACTCGTGTACTGGAGATATTTCGGAGGTTGCTGAACAAATATTTGAGTAACTCATTCATAGCAAACGTAAACCAAACCTATCTGGCTACTTGCTTTTTTAATAAAAAGACAGGTATGTACAAAGGTTTTATTGTTTGCGAGAATATGAAAAACTGATAGAAGTTACTCCATATATTATACCTAAATCATCGGTCGGGGAATTAGGGTAAATTACCTCAAGGAAGTAAAATGATATTTTATTTTTTTTTTTTGGGGGGGGGGGAAAAATGAAATTTTTGTGAGTAAAAAGTATGAATATTTTATTTTCTGTGGGAAATCAGGAACTGACACAACTGGAGCCAGATTTGGAGTTGGGATCGGAGGGGGCATAGTATGAACTGGAATCGGTGTAACCGGCTTATGATGTCTTTGGCTAAGAAGTGTATAAATGTAGAACCTTTGTGTTCAGTTTTGGAGGTGTTTTTAAAGTTCCTAGTTCTTTGAGACAATTGCAAACGTCGCGCATTAAAGAATCAGTATGTCACCTTGCGGCTCTGGTTTTACTGTTGGTAACTTTGACTAAAGTATGGATTTAAACTTCAGACTTTAAACCCATTGCCTTTAAAAAGTGGTATAAGCAAAAATAACCTCTCAATAACTGACTCAAATCTGTCACATGTGATCGCGTTTTTGATCAAGCGGAGGCGCAGTTATGATGCGTGATTTATCTCCAGAGCTTTTAGCGAGTGCAGTTAACGCGATGACGCAACCTGTGCTGATTTGCGACGCTGACAATCAAGTCGTGATGGCCAACTATGCGGCGCAAGATTTTTTCCAAACATCAGAGAACTTGTTGCGTCGGCAAAAGATTGACGATCACGTGGCCCCATCATCACCATTGCTCGGGCTTTTGCAATATGTGCATGCGCGGCAAGCCGCTTCGAGTGAGCATAAGATTGTCATCGGCAATGTGAACTTACCAAAAGAACGTTTGGTCGATGTGCATGTGGCACCACTGGGTGGCGAATTCACAATTCGGTGCACTTTTGTTCCCAATATCTGTACCCCTACCCATTCTCACTTTTTCTTTTTTAAGGTATGATTTGGCAAGGGAGGCTATCAACGACTGTGTAGAGCACGCAAAAATTATTAAGCCCGTAAATTATCCTGGAATTACTGATACTATCCCTGAAACAATTCCATCTATTTTAATTTCTGTACTTGAACAATTGCGCTTAAAATGCAGTGAGGGTAACGACCCCGTGGCAGTCTGCTGTGCTTCAGTTTGTCAGTGTGACCACCGTTATCCAGATAGAAAAATGTATCTAGATGATTATAATTTCTATGGATATGTTGAAATTCAGTGTGACGTCGGATGTCTAAGCGTTCTAAAAAGAAGAACTAAAGGTTTTAAAAGTTTAGTTTTTGTTTAATGCCGTTTTTAAAGCATATATTTCTATTCTTATTTGTAAGTCAATCTTATGCTCAAAGATCTGACTTTGAAACTGTCGATTTTAAGAAGGCTGATAGTATAGCGTTGGCTTACAAAGATGAAAAACTCACTAATATTCCGGAGCTATCTTATAAACTTACATCCAGTTTAACCACAGATGTAGAAAAGTTTAGAGCTGTGTTTAAATGGGTTTGCGAAAATATAGCTAATGATTATTCGCAATATTCAAAAAATAAGAGAAAGCGATACCGTTTTCATGAGGATGTACAAAGACTTTGTTTTGCCCCTTGTTTTGCCGCAATCATATACCCAAAATGCGCGCAATGATTTCCATCGTTTTGCGGGCAATTTGACGTGGCAAAAAAAGAAAAAAAGAAAAAGCGGCCAAACGGTTTTATCCAAACCCTCAATGCACTTCTAACACTTGTCGTTATCGGCTTGGTGGTAGCGATTGCACTGGTTTATTTTGGCATCGTTAAATTCAACGAACCCGGACAAATCACCGAAGATAAGATCTTCACGGTTGCCGAGGGTGCAGGCCTTAACTCGGTGGCTTCTGAGTTGGAAACACAGGATTTCATCGACAACCAATTCGTTTTCCGTTTTGGCGCCGTGGCAATGGAGCTTGCATAATCGGGTGTGTGCCCCGCCTCCCGCTGTGTATCGCGCTCCAGATCCAACTGCCGGTCCAGCGTGTTCGACCCCGCCTGCTGAACGAGCTTCTTGGTCAGTCCAAGTCCGATCGTCGGCCCCTGCGCCAGGCGCGATGTGAGGTCACGCGCCGTTTCCATCAGCTCATCGTCATCTACGGCGCGCCAGATCAGGCCCCAGTTTTCCGCTGTGTCGGCCGGCACCAGCTCTCCGGTCATCATCATCGCCTTGGCCCGTGCTTCACCGACAAGACGGGTAACGGTCCAGGTGCCGCCGCTGTCCGGGACAAGGCCGATCTTGCTGAACACTTCAATGAATTTCGCTGACTAATTTCGCTTTTTTCATAGTGTCTGTTTATTATTACATACTAAAACTAACTTGCATGCGTTCCTTCTGATATATGATCTATATTTCATGACTTAGATGCATGGACAAAATTAATGTCAGATGTGTTGGGTAACTGTTCAAGCCCAGATAGTAGAAGGGTAAAGAAACTTCTTGAACAGTTGCATTCAAACTGCCCTCAGTTATTTAACTTTCAGGAATGGATCTACATTGTACAACCCAACTTAGGTCCTGGAGAATATTTTCAACATCCTGTCTAAACATCTTCCCTCTTTGGACGAGTGGCTTGTTAGTATCTCGGAAAGTTGTTTTGCTATGGGACTGAAGCCCTTTTGTTCGGGTTGGTTTTATATTTATTTTTATCCACATTAAAAAGTTGTTTATATGCATTTTCGTTACATTTGACGAGTCTGACAAACATTACGGTGGTGGTCTAACACCCCCAGCCCACACCCCGGATACCGCCTTGACTCTTCCAGGAAGAAACACTAAAGCATTGTGAAAACTATTCTACTATATCGTTCTTAAAAGCGCTCCAATTTATGAATCGGCCAAAATGCATATTTCCATGAAGTTTTGATACATGACATTTCTTCAAATTAATCATGGTTGTAGCGATAGCTGAAAACTAGTAAAGAGCAAACAACAGCTCATAGTTACCAACAGTTAAAAAACGCGTTCCAACTTTGCTATTAAACGAGAAATGGCACGCACACCAAAGTTAAAAGTGACTCTAGCGAATTTAGTGGAAGACGAGATCCTTGGTAACTTGAAGTTCTAAGCTGAACGCTTGTTTAGCGAATAGTTTGCCAACAAAAAAGTTTCAAAAGGCCTCGCTATTATTAGCGGGGCTTTTTTTATTGTTCTAGGGACCACATGCAAAATACTAATAATGTTTCTTCTCGTTAATGAGGCATTACTTTACATGTCAAAAACTGGTTAAAAAATCATCCTTGTTCTATTTTTATCGACGTGGTATTTATTGGTTAAAAAATAATGGCCATGGACAAGATTATTCTTATTTGAATATTCACGACTCACTAATTTTCGCGTTCCGTGCGGCGTAAACTCCGCATCAGTGCCTTGTCATTGAGGGCCATCTCACTCAGCGCATCCATGATGTGCAAACCTTGAGCTTCCATCAACTCTTTGGCTTTGGCGTATTGCTTGGCATTAAACCGCGCCACGGTGGGTTGGTTGTTAATCACTTGGCACGCTAACACTCCATCTTCGATTTCGAGTGTGCCCCCTTGATCAATCAACTCTTGCGCCTGGGAAATGGTGATGCCATGCAACGTGGCAAACTCTTGGATGCCACCAGTCTCCACCATGGACCCATCGGGCATCGTGCATTTGCGTTTAAAGTAGGGTGACCAATCTGGAAAGCAAGTTTTGCTTTTTTCGTATTTTTCTTTTCTATTGAAGATATTTCTACGAATATAATACCTTTGTAGATGTGAAATAAAGATTGTGTATGTGAATTGTAGATGTGTAGATGTGCATTAATAATTGAATGAGAGGATTCACCGCAAAGTCTCAAACGTACCTAAAATCACACTGCAGCTGCCGATATTCTTGTTGACTATTGAAGATCTTTCTACGAATTCAACATCCGTGTAAGCCTAGAAATAAAATGCATTAAAAATCAAGCGAAAAAAGTCGCTAAAATGACAATCGTGTACCCACAATCTGTCAAGTCACCACCCAAATCACACAGTAGCTAAGGTATTGGGCTACCAGGGCTTTTAGTTGTTGTTGAGACATGCCGAGACGTTGACAGAAGAAGCGGGAAAAAGAAACGGTGTGAGACAATTAGGCAATCAATTGAGCCGATATGCCGTTCTCAAATCGACTGCTCCGATCTACCTTAAGATTGAGCATGGATATGAGATCCAAATACCAAGATATGAGCGACATGAAGCCAGGGAGAAACTCGGTTCAGTTTAAGAGTGGGAGCGAATTGCTATCCGGTCATCTTTTTGTACCGTCAGGATTTGAGGCTTCCCGAACCCATCCGACCATTGTGTTTACGCCGCCCTTCAATCAGGTGAAGGAACAGATGGGAGGCGTCTACGGACCTAGTTCGAAAAAAGTACCGAACTCCATGCCAGTTGAGTTTCCTGAGCTCAACAAGCCCCGTAAACATCTTTCGTGCTGCGGTTGGGTCCGAATCATAAGGCATTTCGGAGATGACTTCAGACTCCCAAATTTCGAAATTCTCACCAGATCGCCTCACTACCGCAGTCGTGGCTCCATTCTCGTATCCTAGTTTTTGAAAGAAGGATCCTTTTTCGCGATTAAGACTTGAGGGTTGAACTTGAGTCTCGTTTACTAAGAACGCACATATGATCGAGAGCGTAGATTCAATTTGTCCGTTCACGTGGTCGAGCCCAGGAGATTCGGGCTCATCCGAATACATTGTGAAGTCGTTTATTCACTTCAGTGATCAGTCGTCTCCTTTCGAGGGTGATCTGCTATCGCTTCGAAGCCTTGCCACTGGCATGACTGCTGCAGAAAACGTGAACGCCGACAAAGCAATTGAAGTCAGGAAGAAGATTCTTGACGGAATGGTAGGAAAATCTCTGAAGGAGCATTCGTTCAAACAGAAGGATCAGGCAGTTCTTATAACGGTGAAGCAAAAAAAAATTAAGGAGAAATCCACGGTTTAGACCCTTCATTGCTGTTTCAGCGTCTTCTAATTGCATCCAAAAGACTGAATATGAACGAGGAATCGTCATTTAAATATGAGCTTTACTCCTACCCTACGTCACTTTTTGACGGGTAGCGCGACACGGAAGCGCCGAGAAACAGCAGATCATCGAAGTTTGGGACGTAACGTTTGGCGCCACCGCCGCGGATATCATAGATTCCAGTGGCCGCGGCCCGGCGGATCTCGGAATTGGTGTAGGGATCGAAGCTCGCCGGCTGGCGCGGATGGGTGACAGGTCTGGCCATTGTCATGTCCCTCAATAGGCTTCGATGTTGTCGATGTTGAAGTTGTAGAGCTTGCGGGCCGAACCGTAACGCCTGAACTCTTCCGGTTTGGCATTGATCACCTCACCGCGTTCCAGGAGATCAGCCAGCAATTCGAGATGTTCAGGCCGCATGTCCTTTTCCACGCAATCGGCGCAACTAACGATTTTAGGATTACCTTAATTAAACCACTGAATAAGAAAGGTAATAAGAGTGAGTGTGGTAATTATCGAGGCATTAGTCTGGTCTCTGTAGATAGCAAATTTCTTAGGAAAACGATGCTTTTTAGCCTAAGAACTGCTGTAGACAAAGTTTTAAGAGACGAACAGTGTGGCTTTAGAAAAGGTAGAGGGTTTATCGACCAAATTTTCACTTTTAGGTTAATAATTGAGAAGTGCCTTAGTTACTCAGTTTTACAGATTGTCAGTGTGTTTTCTTCTGTTCGTGTTTTCAAGTGTTTGATTCTGTTTATAGAAGACCTTTAGCAAGGGCCTTATCCATGTATGGTCAAAATAGGTCTTCTGCTTGAATGAAGTACAATAAATTGTTTTCAGCTTCACAACTTTGCTCAATCCCAATTTATAAGGTTTTAAAAATATGCAAATATATTTCCTAAATTCTGAAGAAAAAAAAAACATTGATATGGCTCAGAACTAAGATAAAATGTTGTTTTGTCAAAATTTCAATAAGTGAAGAGCCCAGCACAGAGCCCTGAGGTAGGCTACACCACACTTTGCAGGAAAAGATGAAAAGAATACATCATTTAAAACAACTTTAAGGGACCAACCATAAAGTTAGCTCTTAAACCATCTTAGACAAATTCCATTTATTCCAAGACTGAAGCAATTAACAATGTCCGGCCTCTTATTTGCCCCGATTCGGGGAGGCCCGTCCGGCTTATTTGGTTTTTGATGATCGGGCGCGTCCGACGGATTTGCGGCGGCTCCGGTTTGTTGTGCACCCGCGAGATTTGGAGCGGATTGAGGGGTTCGGGCAAGGCGAGAGCAGAAATAAGTATCCACGGCTTTCCAATATGTACTTCAATGCCACCTTCATCTCGGAGGAGGAGACGGTGTTCTATGGGGCTGTGTTGAGGCGAAGTGGAAGCCCGTGGACTCGCCGAGGCGGTATCAGCCGAGGAAAATGGAAATTGCCCAAGAGCCAAGAGTTTCGCTCGCAAGGGAAGTTTAGTTTTGATGATGATCCTTGGGGCTCGATGTTCGGGAATCCTTTTAGCGACTAAGTGCCTAGACCCAGGCTTTTTTGATCCGATAACCAATGAGGCCAACTAGGCCTGAACCAAGTAGCAACATTGTGCTTGGCTCGGGGACCTGTCCTCCGGTGCCAGGGGCAGTATAAATGGCGACATGTGAAAATGAACCCTGGTTGGGCCAGAGGTCTTCCAAATTAATTTGCATTTTTCCATCCCATCCAATGCCCGACACGCCCACATTGAATAATTGTTGTTGTGGGCTATGATTTCCATTCTTTGCAAGAATGACGCATTCCAAAACCGCACATTCCAGAAAACCTGGACCATTCCAGGTAATTTGAGCATCTGTTCCTTTCATGCTTCATGAATGATCCCACATCACATTTATTTGGCAGGCCTGACTTTTTTCCAATGGACAGACCTCTCTCACAGCAGCCTTCAGATCTGTTACGCGAACAGGTTTATCAAAATACGCCGTGACTCCACATTCCTTGGCTTGTAATTTTGTTTTTGAATTTCCGAATGCCGTTATCACAATAATCGGACAATTCTCCACTTCGTCACGTAAAGTTCGAAGGTAGTCCAATCCCCCACCAGGCATATTGAGATCGGTAATAATTAAACTCGGCAAGGAGTTTTTGATATGCGAAAGAGCATGAAAACCATCTGGAGATTCAATGACAGAACACCCGTGGCCACTCCGCACAGCCATGCAGGCCGGGGTCGGGATCGGTTTCGTAAACATTGAGCAGTCTTTTCACCAGCGGTTCACGTTGGGCCGCTGGCAGTTGCCGTTCGTTGTATTCGCCCAGCGTCAGCAGCAACGCCCGGCGGATCGACGTGTCCGGTTCCGTTTCGAACCGTTTGAGAAACAACTGTGGATCGACGCCCAGCGGGGCGCACCAGTGGATGAGATAGGATCGCGTCCTTGGATCAGGACTGTGCTTCAGCAGCGGCCAGACCGCTTCTGACTCGCCCAGTTTCAGGAGTGCGACGGCCGCGTTCGCCTGACGTTGGGCGACGCGTTCCTTTTCGGTTTCCGGGTAGGAAAACAGCCTCTAGGATTTGAAGAAGTTATTTTATCAATTGTCTGATGGAGCCTTTTTTGCTTGGAGAAATTGGCGATAAATCAGTCCAAATAGTCCAGTTCCAATCAGAAGGGCTGTGGAAGGTTCTGGAATGGGTGTAGAAGCTGTCATTGTTTCAAATGAAAAGTTGTCGAATAGGACACTATTGCCTTCTCCAGTTTGACCAATAGTTCGGCCAAACTCGACATAGGCAATATTTGAGGCGCTGACGGAAAGAATCAATCCGCCAAATACGCCGGCAGCAAGTGTTTGCGAAGCACTATCTAGTAACGTGCCCCCTGCATTAAAAGCATTGAGGAAAAGTGGGGGCGCGGGTCTCCTTGACCTCCGGCCAGTTCTCGCCGTAGGTCTCGTGCAGGCTGGCGAGCTTCAGCTCGGCCTGGGCCAGGTTCTGGCGCAGCACGCTGACCACGGCGCTCTCGGCGATGCGGGGGGCGGTCTCCAGGGGGCGGCCCTGCTCCAGCACCCGCTGGATGGTCTCGAGCTCCGCGTCGAGCCGGATGCGGTCGATGCGCACCTCGTCGAGCTTGCGGTCGTTGCGGTCGATGCGCGCGATGAGCAGCTCCTCCTGGCGCTCGAAGAGGGGGCTCTGGTGGGAGTCGAGGAACTCGTCCAGCTTGCGCTGGCTCTCGCGCAGGGTGGCCTTCAGGTCGCTGTGGACGCGTTCGCCGACAAGGCCGGTCTGGAAAAGAGTTCATAATGGCGAAACCGGTCATCATCACCTGCGCCGTCACGGGATCGGTCCACACGCCGAGCATGAGCCCCCACCTGCCGGTGACGCCGGGCGAAATTGCCGAGCACGCGATCGAAGCGGCGGAGGCAGGCGCGGCAATCCTGCATCTGCACGCACGTGACCCGAAGGACGGTCGCCCATCCCCGGACCCGGCCGTGTTCGGCCAGTTCCTGCCCCGCATCAAACAGTCCTGCGACGCGGTGGTGAACATCACCACCGGCGGCGGGTCGACCATGACGGTCGAACAACGCATGGAAGCGGCCTTGGTCCATTTTAGTGATTGGAATTGCTATTACTTATTGCAAATCCTATTAATGATCGGAAGTCCTATTAATTTACTAAAATTCCTCTACATTATCAAAGTTTCATTAAAGACAGGTAATTTATTATCCTAAATCAGAAGAATTGTGACACCTAATCACAGAGCTGAGAAATTAATCAGAAAGGAAACGATAAAATAAAAGGAACATAAGTTAGAGTGAATACCGAAGCCAAAATTAAAAATGGAAATAATTCGCTGCTACTGCTCCTTAGCGACATTCCGATTTTCCAGAACCGACAGTTTACATTAAAACTTTTTAACTCAAGGCATGTTTCACATTAAAAGTTTCCCATAATGCATTGGAGAAATGAAAAAGAAGACCAGAGGAGCTTCTGTGATGCATGTCCGCTCAAACAAAAAGGCACCGGTTACGCAGTGGTATGATAAGAAAGTGGTTCTGATAGCTTCCAACTGCAAAGGCATAGAAGATGAGAAGGAGGTAAAAAGGTTTGAATAGCAGCAGGGATCATACTTACAGGTCAAACTAAGATGATTAGTTTCATCTAAATTAGTTTCAAATTCAAATTTCAAATCCAAGATGGATTTACTAATCATGATTAGTCTCAGAATATTACACCTATATTGGTGGTGTCGACCTCGTAGACCATATGGTTAGCTATTATCGTTTCAAAACGCCTATGAAAATGGACTATACGGAGGTGAGTTTTCCGGTTCCGATTCGCGGCATCGACCGAATTCGGGAGGGCGTGGACGAGTCGCAGCCGAAACCGTATCCACTGGTTGGTCAGTTGCGGACCCTGGGAGGATGGGGGAGCGGGATTGCCGTGACGGATCGCGTGGTGTTGACAGCGGCTCATGTTTTGTTCGAACCCAATTCGATGAACCTGACCAGAACGGTCGAGTTCTTTCCCACTCGGCAGGCTGGGGAGCACGAGTCACGCCCGTTGTTGGCGAGCGGTTGGATTGTTTTGGATGAGTATCTCTCGGCGCGCCGGGACGCGTTGGAGACCGGGCAAGGTTTTTCGACGCCCGAGAGTCGTGATGTTTGTACGGACGTTAAAACTTTTAAAATGTAATTATTTATATTCTATACAGCTCCACGGCCTAGCACTAATCCTTAGTACTGACTAGACCGGTTGTTCTCGTTGTGGGAGGAGCGCAATTCCAGTTTCTTCGTCCCCGTCATTATCCGTTAAGGAACCAGAAGCCATGGGAGGGAATTTCCCTTGTCGAATAAGACGCGCTACTCGTGTTTCTGGTCCCGTAGCTGTCACGATGGCAGTGGCAGAACCTTGAACAACCTGTCCACCCCAATACAGATATGCCAAAGAAGATGACGATGAGTCTTCGCCATCAATATTCGGATTGCAACTTTGTGGCTTATCTTGTCAACTTTTAATTTCCATTAAAATGAGCCCTATCGCGACATTCTAGGACCACTGAATCGATTCGATCACCCCTGGGGAAAAAAATCAAAAAAAAATCCGTAATCTGTCTTCTGGCAAAAAAAGTACAAAATTCCACATTTTTGTAGATAGGAGCTTGAAACTTCTACAATAAGGTTCTCTGATACGCTGAACTTGATGGTGTGATTTTTATTAAGATTTCATGACTTTTTAAGGGGATGTTTCCCCCTATTTTCCAAAATAAGGCAAATTTTCTCAGGCCCGTAACTTTTGATGAGTAAGACTGAACTTGATGAAACTTATATATTTAAAATCAGCATTAAAATACAATTCTGGTGTACATTAATAATATTTTATTTACAAATTTAGAATTGTTGAAAACATCAGTGCCGGTGATCCAAGAATGTCGTGGTTTCCGCCAAAGTAAACTTTACGAAACAGTTCGTGGTAATGAACTGTAGTAAGGAGCAATCCGACTCAATAGTAACTGAAACTCTAAAAAAATGGAATTTCGATACTAATAGTTACATAAAACAAGAGCTAAGAACTCATATGGCACTTGTTAGAGACCAGAAGAGCTAAGAGCCAAGAGCCCATATGGTATGAGCTCTAACAAAATCCGAAGAATCAATAGATTGATTTAAAAGGAAAATCAGAGGCTTAATGCCGGTCGGGATTTAAAATGTCGGATCTTCGTTAGAAACAGCCAATTGTGTTGCTTTATGGGACTGTAACGGTGGTAAACTTTCGTATACTCTTCCATTAAGAGATGGCGCTTGTGATCTGTTGAGTTTCTATTCCAACAATGATTTATTCCTTGGAGCCATAGGAGAACAATCTCTGAGTGTTTTTAAATGGCACGAGTTGACTTGATTGATTTCTTTATAAACCTTATATAAATATTCATATTTTTTTCAAATTTGCCATGTAGCAATATGTTCGCGAAGGTCAGGCAAAAATATTTTCTAGGATGATGGCTCTCAAGCAGATATTACTCACAAAAGCTACCTGAAAGTTATTTTTTTCAGAAGCGTGTCGCTATTGTCTTTAAAAAAAAAGAAAAAAAAATGGCAGTATATTAGCAAATATATTTGTTTTTCCTGCATGGTGAGGCATTAAAAAAGAATTGCAGCTAGAACTTTGCGCCCACATTTTTAAAAACAAGACACGTCAAACAGAGCTTTCACAACAGAATTTGGTGGTTTTATGAAATATTCAAGTACCAAGGATAGTAAAAACAAAGTCTATAGTGGAAACTTAAACAACCAAGAATATCTTCAAAAAATAGGAAAACTCAGAATGAAAAAGACCCTCATATGCAGTTTTTAGTGAAAAAAAAAAACAAGCAAATAAACAACACAACAGAAGCGTAGGTAAAAACTAGGACGTCGCCAAGGGAGCAGCTGATATTGTTTTGACCGATGACAACTTCGCCAGCATTGTTGGAGCAATCGAAGAAGGTCGCCGCCAATACGACAATATTCAGAAGTTTGTCCGATACCTGCTGTCATCCAACGCAGGTGAAGTCGTGGCGATCTTTGTGAATATTGTCATCGGAGGACCGCTCATTTTCTTGCCGGTACAAATCTTGTGGATGAACTTGGTCACTGATGGAATGACGGCTGTGGCGTTGGGGTTGGAGCCGGCAGAAAAATCAGTCATGCAGCGTCCGCCGTGCCGACCATCGGCCCCGATCATTGACCGTTACGGCTTTGCTTGGATTGCCGCGCTGGGGACAAAATGATTGAGTTGCGGCGCGAGTTTTCCGGTTCGCCCGAGCAAGGTCATTTCAAGCAGCCGATTTTTCACATCATGGTGCTGTTTGTGGACGAGACCGAAAGTATCGCGCGACAACTGAAACGCGGACGCCAGGTCATCGCTCATAACGAAGAGGTGAAGCGGTCGGGGATCGGTGAGCTGTGGGAGGAACGTCCGACGGACTTCAATGAATCGTTGGCGCGCAACCGATACCGCGTTTTCAAAGAAAAGACTTACGACGCGCTGGTTTCGCTGAAACAGATCTTCCATTTTCACTTCATCAACGCTCAGGCTTCGCTGCAAGAAGTCCAAGACAATATCCTGAGGGCGAGGCGCGCCGGGTCACGGCGAACAGGTCGTCGATCACGCCGCGCAGGTTCGGCAGGTCCTGGTGCTTGGAGGCGCCGAAGACGCCGTCCTCGGCGGCGGCGGCGGGCAGCTCACCGGACGGGAACTTGACCAGCCGATCGACGATGCGCGTCTCCTGGCCGAAGACCCGGTTGGGCGCGCCGACGAACAGCTGGTTGACCGGCTCCTTGAACGCGACCAGCTGGAAGGGCGCGATCCCGAGGAGCTCGGGCGGCTGCTGGAACTGCGAAGTGCCGGGAGACCCGGTCGGTCCAGGCGGCTGCCCCTGCGGCTGGCCTTGCGGCTGACCTTGTCCCTGCTGCGCATCTGACAGAGAAAGGGAAATTACGAAGCATATTGGTGAGTGATGTATATCCCCAGAGTAGAACTGCGTTTTTCGTCAAACAAATAATGGTCCTTCCGATAACACTTACCAACATTACACCGCCCTTAATGTAGTCATATTGCTTTCGAAGTTGAGGGCTTGAGGCTTTCTTGACGAGAGCACTGAGTGTTGTCCCACCACCGGAACTATCCCCCATAATGAAGACATTACCAAAATTGTTATTTGACACATCCTCATCAAACTTTCCAGCAAGGAGATTCATTGGTTCATGTTCATGTAGGAACTTTGCCGCCTCTAACGTTTGTTCCAAGATTGTTTCCGCGTGTGCCACGGAAGCTGTTATTTGTTTTCGTATTTAGCTTCAAATTTACTCTTTACTTCCATCAGATGTGGTTCGTTTTTTTTTTGTTTTCCTTCTTACTCCTCTTTCTGAATGAAAAGGCATCACTACAGGGAGGATTGAACCGCAGTTTCTATGGTTTGCAGTCAGGGCTTTATCTTCTATGCCGTCAAAATCACTGCTCTAATCTTAATCAGTTTCGTTTTAAACCCCGAATTCTCATCAATTTTTTTCTTTTCAGTTTTGTCAAAGAGTCTCCCCATGCGGAGCTTCGTAATTACATTGAATTGGCTTGGATTGCGTCTACTGTCTTTGGGATTATGTTCTTTATGATAGAAATTGCTTTGGTGAGTTGGGTGCTTCTGGACGTGCTAGGACGATGCAAATCGGTAGGCGTGTTTTGGACCTGCATAAATTGACTTGATAACAGTCGTTTGCTCGATTCGAATATCTGGGGCGGGGGGATGGAGGGAGGGAAAATCGTGAAAATTGAGGTATGCTTATCTTACGAATGGGTGATCGGATCTTAATTAAAGTTGATATATAGAAAGATCAAATGTCTAAGATTCTTCATTTTCAATTCAGATCGGATCTGGGGATATAGGGGGTGGCTGGGGGAAACGAAAAATCTTAGAAATTGGAAATTTCGGAAAACGCTCAGAATGGAGAGATCGGGATGAAACTTGATGGGTGCAAGATGCCTTGAATGAAAATTACCCCATTTTATATCCAGTTAAAAACCTTGAGTTTTCGACGCCAGAACAACTTTCAGTTTATGCTGATGAAATTATTGAGAATGTAAATAGATATAAAAATAGGGGCTGATACCATCACCTTTTCCTGATTGTTTTTTTATTTTGAGCGTTTGTATTTTTTTCATTGTTCTCCTCTTCTTCGTCTCCATAAAAAACATCATATACTATTTGCTGCATAACACCTATTTCATCCTCACTATCTTCAAACTTAATTTCGTTTTTGAGATGACGTTTTTCTATGAATTCATGTAACTGTATAACTTTTATTATATCTGTTACTTTTTTTGTCCTTCATAGTTTCTGATTTTAACGATGTTCAACTTCCGAAACTTTGACTTTCAGCCAAATATACAACTAAGGTGTACGTACAATCTAGGAAAAGGCAAGTCCCATCATGTAGGGGACTCCCAACGAACAAAAATAAATAATAAATGCATGAATGAGTATTAAATAATAATTATTAATATTTTAAAATTAAATGATGAGGTGAAAAATCAGCAAAAAATAAGTTTTCCATTTGAATTTGTAGGGCGAAATAGTAAAGAGGGAGTGCTGTAAGTAGTAGTGGAGAACTAACAGATTGTTGATGTTTGAATTTTTACGGACGAAAAGTGTTGCCAAATTGAACAAATTAGTTTGCATCTCCTCCAGACTCATTTGTTGATGTTCCCGGCATACCCAGACCAAAAGATCCGTTTGATAGTTGGCATGGTCGAACGATTTGGTGTGCGCGCCACCATCTGATCCGCTCGGATATATCGCAGGCTCGCGCATCACATTAACCGCCTGATCGGGCGTAGCCGCTGAAATGAGATCGGATTTCAAATTGAGCTGAAGATTTGATTCTCGCGCCAGCATCAATAGTGTTTCAATGACCGGCTCCCCGGTCTTCTGAGCAACTTCCCCTAATCGCATGCCGAGATATTTCTTAAGACTCTCGTTGTCACCTACATCAATGACAATCTGGTTATCCATGTTGATGGCAGCTCTTCGCAACACCGCACCGGGCGCCGACAGCCAGGCCGGATTGAAGGCCGAGCGTGATTTACTTGCCATGCGGACAGACTTGATCGGCGAGTTGCGCAAGCGCGACCCGGAACTGGCGGACTCCTTCTCCGTCGGCACCCAGACGCTTGCGGGCATTCAGGCCCGCCTGGAACCCGGCGATCAGCTTGCCTATGCCTTGCCACCCGCAGCGGACGACCGATTGCGTTTCCTGCTCGTTGGCCGGGAAGAAGCGCGGATCGCGGTTACCGAGCTGACCGAATCGCGGCTGGGGGATCTGGTGACTGGAATTGCGGAAGGCGGACGGGCCGAAGAACGATCCGCGCGCTCGGTGCAATATTCATAAGTGGACTCCAAGCGGTAAATTAAATACCCGCCAAATATTTCAGTTCCAAGGATGAAACAAAGTTGTCTAGGTTACCAATTAAGCAGTTGTGAAGTAATCAAATTATATTATATTCAAATTGTATATACGATTTTTGAAAGATCGGTGAGAATCATTAAGACAGGCTAACTATAACTCCATGCTTCTCTATGTGATTGATTATTGTGCTCTATAATAACTAAGGGGTGAATGGTCTCCACGCAGAACAAGCATACAATTCAACTTTGATGAACGGGTTTTAGAGGGAATGACGTATATTAATTGAGGTAGTGTTTTCATGTCTCTCTTTTATGGGTTGTCTTTGTGTCTATCTGTGTTGTTTATTTGTCTGACTCTGTATGTTTGTGTGTGTTTTTTGTCTCTCTCACCGTGCGTATGCGTCTAACTCTGTCATTGCCTTTCTCCGTGTCTGTCTTCTTTTGTCTGTGTGTTTGCATGTTTTGTTGTCTCTCTCTCACTGTTCCTGTATGTCTGATTTTGTGTTTGCCTGTTTCTGTGGTTATTTCGTAGAATCTGTTTCCCGAATCAAAACATTAGGAATAGATTACTGGTCCAGCTGTCTAGGGCTCTAATCCGTTGAGGTGGAATCCCTTCTGAATCCTAACGTGTACATAAAATCTTTCGAGTATAAAGATTCCCTGAGAAAAACTATTCGTTTACACAAGAATTGATGGTTTAAACTTAATGAAAAAATCCTCATTTGAGTTCCTTCTGATGGCTCTTGGCATTTGGCATCAGCGTGGCACATTGTACCACTCCCTGATGACACCCTTCTGGTGAACATTAAGACGCCTAAGAGTCTTTTTCAAGCTTTTTCCCCTCAAAAATAAATTTAGACTAAAAAACGACCATTGTTTTTATTTGAACTTGTTTCGGGCCGAATTTTGTTTGTGAAACTCATATGCATGTTGTTTTTCTCTTCGTGAAACTTGTACATTAACTTTCCTCTTTGTGGGACTGATTTTGCTCATGGAACTTATTGCATGCTGATTTTGTTGAACAGTCCCGATTGCCACGGGTAATAATCCGCGCCCTCGATGGAAAACTCAAGATATTTCCCGGCATTCGGGATCGCCCGGAGCAGATGCATCGTGAACAGGGTGACCATCGACAGATTCGCGCAATGGGGCGTAACCGGCATCCCCGCCGCCGCCGCCATGCGGCAAACCCGCAGCGTGCGCGCGATCCCGCCCAGATACAGGATATCGGGCTGGGCGATATCCACGGCGCGCATGTCGATCATGCGCCGCCATGTGGGCAGGTCGCAATCCTGTTCGCCGCCGGTGACGTCGATCGTCAGCGCGTCGGCGACCGCCCTGGTCTGCTCAAGCTCCCAATAGGGGCAGGGCACGTGATCCCCAACGGCATCGACCCCGAGCTGTTCGATCGCGACGAAGGCATCGACCCCGTGGCGAAGTTCGGCCTGCCGCCCGCCGACTCGGGTGCGGTCATCGCGTTCTTCGCCAACCGAATGGAAGAGCGCAAAGGCATCCACCTAGTGCGCGACATGTGCTTCCGCTCGATGCAGAAGTACCCCCACCTGCACTTCGCGTTCGCGGGCGCCGACCTGTTCGGCTTCATGGAGCGCGAGATTCTGCCGTTCATCGAGAAGAACAAGCTGCAGAACCGCTTCCACTACCTCGGCAAGCTCGACTTGCCCTCGGTGCGCGCGGTCCTCAAGCACTCGGACATCTTCTTGACCGGAGGAAATCGTGGCATCGGGCTCGCCATAGTCAGGGCGTTGCGTCCTCACAACCAGGTCATCATCGCGAGCCGAAGATTCGAAGATGCAAAAGACAACTTACCGGAACTTACACCCGGGGAATGGCTGCCGCTACATCTGGAAAATCCCGCGAGCGTGATCGAAACCGCCACCAAATATACGGAGCATTTCGACAAGCTCGATCTGCTCATCAACAACGCTGGGGTGTTTACCGCCCCCGCCGTACTCACCGAGACCGGCCTCGAACCTCATTTCGCCATCAACTACCTGGGCCATTTTGTCCTGACACTGGCTCTTACAAATGCCCTCAACTCCGCCGAGGACCGATAAAACCCCTGAAACACACTGGAAAGTCAAAGTAGCAATCGTGTAAAACACAAGACATTACAATAAACAAACTCCAGAAACCAGGGTTGGAGGGAGACATATTATGGCCAGAAAGAACATGTCCAAACAGAATAGTTCACAAACTGTCATAGAATACAACTAAAAATAACAAAAGACAAGGAGGTCCAATGACTATTTAAAGACATTTGCAAAACAATTCACCAACAAGACCCACTATTGGCAAAATCTGAAGTAGATATGACTGTACGTACTACGTTCAAAGATGCCTTTGAGCTTCATTGGTGTTTTCATGCTTATAATCACACATGAGACAAGTCTTCCTTTTTACTAATAATGACAGGAGTTCGTCCTTACCGGATGCACTTATTGCTTTTGGTGATGACAGTACTTTTGGCGAAGCTGGTGGATGAAAACGAGCTTTGCCAAGATGATAACCCATTTTGAAAAAGAAAGGTGGAGACTCTTCAGAGTCTCATAGGCTTGCCCTGACTTAAATAAAATACACGTATTAAGAGGTTCTCTAAGTAGGCCTGAGCATCGATACGTTTGATTCGGCATCTTCCTTGACGAAAATCTTTTCTTCAAGCATCATATGAACCTAATTAAAAGGAAAGTCTCCAGGAGTCTTGGAATACATAGAAACCTCAAAAATATATTTCCAGGGTCGATTCTTATGGAACGCTGCCACGAACGGGCCGTCTTCGTCCTTCATCATCTCCACTGCACCACAAGTGTGCATGGAGCGGTGAGAGACGGAAGGGGGAGGGGGAGCGGAGAGGTCGCGTGGCTGGCGGTGCATACGTGGCCGTTCGCCAATCTCGTAGAGAAGGTGAAGAGGCGCTTCGAGCGAGGCGAAGTCGAACTTGTCGATCGCACCGGGCTCCAGAATGTCCGACACCAGGCCAAACACGTGCTCGAGAACGAGATCGGTGTTGATCTCCATCGCTCCGCGCAGCAGACGGCCCAGATGCTGAGTGCAGGGTTAGTGGATGTGTGGGGATTTGTGTGTGTGGGCGCACCTCTCTGCGCTAAAGTTTGACTCTTTCTCTCAACTTTACTTTTTAAAACACTAAAAAACTGTGATCGGTCTTCTGGCAAAAATCCGAAATTCCACATTTTCGTAGATAGGAGCTTGAAACTTCTACAGTAGGGTTCTCTGATACGCTGAATGCGAAGGTGTAATTTTTGTTAAGATTCTATGACTTTAATAGGGTATTTTCCCCCTATTTTCCAAAATGAGGCAAATTTTCTCAGGCTCGTAACTTTTGATGGGTAAGACTAAATTTGATTAAACTTACATATTTAAAATCATTATAAAAATCCAACTCTTTTTATGTGTCTATTAGTATCAAAATTCAGTTTTTTAGAGTTTCGTTCTAACACAGGTCATGATAAGAATGCCTATGGTCAGACCCATTGTAAAGGGAATTCGAGCTTAAGCAAATTTAATCTAGGGATTCCGTCTATTTGTCTAAGAACAACAACAAAAAACTTATATTCGAAAGATTTATCTAAAATTCTTTTTTATTTTTAAAAGCTTTCTTTATTTAAAAAACCTTTTAATATTTATTTTAAATAAGATTTTTTTTTAATACTTATTCAGAATTTTATTTCAAAGTAAAGATATGTTTATTTATTTGATAGCTTCATTCTTCTTTCTCTGATTTGCTATTTTTTGCCAATCTGTGCCATTTATGTAATCAAACAAAAAAAAAACTAGTTTTTTCGTACACAGGAATTCGTTGCAAAGGAGGGGGAGGGTACTTGGAAAAAAAAACGTAAAACAGGCAAATTATCTAAATATTACAAGAAATCAAGGAGGAAACTATAAAATGTGGGTGTTGGTGAAAGAAGCCGACCTGTTTCTGCTTTTTGTCTGATGTTCTGACAAAATCTTTTTTCTAAAAAAAAGAGTAATTTTGTGTTTGTACATTTTTGTTGTTGTAATTTTTGGCGTTTAGTCCTGGGGTGGCTTATCCCACCTAAAAGTTTCGTCTCTGCATGCCGCGGCTTGTCGTTTCTACTTTACCTGTAGAAAGTATGCTACTAATTATTTTTGATTTTATTAGAACTATTAGTTGTCAAATCCTAGACGGCTATCCCTGTCTCTCACTTCCCTGAAAAGCAGGATAGGATATAATTCAACACTAGCTTAAAACTTATTTATTATCTTTTTTGCGGTACTTTAACCATACGGTAGTTGGTAAATTGGCTAAAGTAATTATGTGCGAGGCTAAAGATCTCTTTAAATGGAAATATGACTGGTAAATTCTTATTTAAAGTGGGTTCAACTATATTATTGTCGTATATTTTATTACTTATTTTATTTACTTGATTATTTTATTTACTTGCTATTGGGATTTTTGCTATTTAATATAAATCATTTTAACACAAATAGACAAAAAATGGTCTGGTCCAAAGGCTCTGCGAGCACTGCGAGTATAGGCACGACAAGCCAGCCTAAAATCCGCATGATCAATAACGATCCACGCGCTTTGGCTTTGAGTAGCGACCGTACAAGACCAACGGACATCCAGATGAGTGCAGCAAGGATTCCGAGAATCTCAATGCTAAAATAAATGCGCCGGGGCCCGGGTGACGTATCCGCAAGCAGCAATGGGAAGACGTTGGCAAAGAAGATCAGGACGACAGCCAGAGTCAGGAAGACATTTACAAAGATCGACCGCGCCAAGCCGTACTCGCCCCGCCAATGACGCGTGATGAAGTTGCCTGACGTATTGGACGCTGCTGCTGCAGGCGACGGCTTATCATTGGCCGCCAGGCAGCCGGAGGAGGGACGCGGCACCATTCTCGTGACCGGCGGTGCCGGCTACATCGGCAGTCACACGGTGGTCGAGCTGCTCGACGCGGGCTACGACGTGGTCGTGGTCGACGACCTCAGCAACAGCTCGGAAGAGGCTCTGCGTCGGGTCGCCGAACTGGCGGGCCGAGCGCCCCGGTTCCATCGGCTCGATCTCAACGACGTCCCGGCGCTCCGTGCGGTGTTCGAGGCGCAGGTCGACGAGGGCGGCTTCGACGCGGTGATCCATTTCGCCGGCTGGAAGGCGGTGGGTGAGTCGGTGGAGGTCCCCCTCGCCTACTACCGCAACAACGTCGCTGCGACGGTGGGTCATACGGCAAAATCCAGGAGTCATGTGACGTTCAAGAACGCCAGATATCAACTACTTTTAACTTAAAAAAAACTAGAAATTTCAATTTACAATTGAATGAGCTCCTTTTGAAGTTTCTCTAAATCGAAACAAAAAATCAAAATACAAACCAAGTTTAAAGGGAAGTAAACCCTTTTCTGATTTTCATTTTGGTTTTTCTCTTTTAAAAGAGACTGTTTTTTCTTATATTTTCTTTTGATTCTAATTCTTTCATATGAATAGATAAATGATATCTGAATAACACTTTTAAACTTCAATTAGCAGTTTCTCAGGCAATTGCAGGAGATTGAAAAAGCTGAGATCTGTCGACGGGGTCTGCACGATTGTGAGCACCTTGAGCCCATAGCCGGCAAAGTAGCCAATGCCGCGCTTGAAGGCGGGCAGCTCGCCCACGGAAGCGAACTCGTCCATGCAAAGGAGCAACTTGTGCCGCAGCGCCGGATTTTGCTCGGGCAATTCCTGCATGTTGGCATCAACACAGGACTGGAAGAAGAGGTTCATCAGCGGCGCGAGACGGCCGAGGTTGTTTGGCGAGATACCGACGTAGATGGACATCGGCTTGCGCCGCAGGTCGGCAAAATCAAAATCCGACGCGGCTGTCGCCCGATCCAACATGGGGTTCGCGAAGAGCCCGAGATTGGCAGTGATGGTCGACTTTTATTTCTTCTTATGCTAGGTTTCATTCATTCATTTATAGTAATTTCTATCATTTGATGTTTGGCTTATTGATTCATTTTAATTCCCCTTCATTTAAGGTTGCAGCATGTGTTTATAGCATGCAGTTTAAAGATGAGAAGCTTTTTACGCTTTCCCCGATTTTGAGGTAAAGTCATCTGCTGTACTTGGTCTACAACTGCTCATTTTATTTGCTTTTCTTGTCAACTTGATTTCTTCAGTAGTAAATCCAGTCACAAATTAAAGAAACGAACGTAAAACTAATGATCCAATGTAGTCGTCAAAATCTTTTTTGGCTGACTGAATATATTTTTGATCGCAGATATCAGTTGATGCGATGACCCGAAGCGCCGTAAGACTCTGCATACGCCACAAAGTCGGGGTTACCGTAATCCAGGCCCCAATTTTCGAAGCCACCACCTTCCTGCTTCCACTTAATCATGCCGTAGGCATCATCACGCAGGATCAGCACGGTGAGATTTAAGTTGTAGCGAACCGCCGTTTCCATTTCCTGCGAATTCATCATGAAGCCGCCGTCGCCGGCAATGGCCATAACCTTACGATCGGGGAACATCATGGCCGCCATCATGGCCGAGGGCAGTCCAGCACCCATGGTGGCCAGCGCGTTGTCCAACAGGACGGTGTTGGGCTCGTAGGCACGGGAGTTACGGGCGAACCAGGAATAAGGCCTAAAGCACTTTTAAAGTATTTTTTCCACAAAGAACAAAGTCTTTCACATTAGCAGTTTTATTTCTCCAAATTTTACCTAAATAATTATCAAAAGTTACCAAGTTTTACAATTTTTTCAAATCTACCATAACAGTTATTAACCCATTACATTAGGGTCAAGCAACTCAGCTGACATTAGGGGCAATCAACTCAGCTGAATACAACACATCCCCAACATATCCCACCTCCCCAATGCATCTGAATCTAACGTCAAAACAAGGTTTAGAAGGCTACTGTCTTAGCTTGTCAGTGCTGACATAATAGCACACTTAATTTATATCATGAGTCAATCCTGGTTATGGGCCCGCCACCATCACCGTCACCCCCGCCGCGATGGCCTGGGGAGCCGTATCCGGGGCGATCCCCCCATCGATGGAGATCTCGCCCGAGAAGCCCATCGCGCGGAGCTGGGCGGGCTTCTCGAGGACGTCCGGGATGAACGACTGCCCCCCGAAGCCCGGGAAGACCGACATCACCAGGACGAGGCCGATGTCCTCGAGGTAGGGCCGGGCCTTCTCCGCCGGGGTATCCGGGTTCAGGACCACGCCGGCGATCTTGCCGTTGTCCTTGATGATCCGGATGGCCTCGGCGATGTCGTCCGGGGCCTCGACGTGGACCGAGATCCAGTCCGAGCCGGCCTTGGCGAAGGCCTATCTTTTTAAGCTGCACTGACATTTTGTAGTTTTATTACTGTACTAACAAGTAACATTTCATTTTGATATTGTTGTTTTGGCATTGTTTGCCAGTATTTTAATTTTCTTGTATTTCTTTTACAATTTTTTGGCTTGTATTGATTTTTATGAGTCTTAAATTCGAATTCGGTCCTTTGGGGTTTGTGATAGAAATTTTCGAAATTAATATCTTTTTTATTTTATTCTCTTATACCTTTTCGTTTTGCAGTAGATTGGAGATTTTTAGGCCTTTGTTTCTTGAATGGTGACTGCTCGTTGGGTTGTCTTGGGGAGGGAATAGTTCATGAGTCAGGGTATTAGTTAAAAATTTGGGGTTTCTCCATGGTGTTGGAGCGAGATTTCCTTGCATTATTTATAAAAAGATCAGGAATTAAGTAAAAAAAACAAGTTTTTTCAACTAAAAGGAAGGAGCAACATTAAAACTTAAAACAAACAGAAATTATTACGTATATGAAGGAGGTAGCCGCTCCTCAACTCCTTGCTCTTTACGCTAAAGTTTGAATTTTGTCCCAATTCTTTAAGAATGGCTCCTGAACCACGTAATATGAGGGGGCGACCCCCTCATATTACATACCCCCTCGTCAGTACCTCGTTACCACGAACTGTTTGATATCAAGCTATTCACCTAGAGTGACCAGGTTTCAAGCCATTCACAAGGGGAAATTCGGAATTGTGGATTATTGGTGATGGCCCAGAAAGAGAAAACCTCGTTAATCTCGCGACTCAATTGGGCGTGATTGACCGCGTAAAATTCGTTGGGTGGCTTCCAAGGGCTGAGGCATGGTCGGAATTGGAAAAATGTCATATTTTTCTCCATCCGTGTCTGCGAAATTTAGTGACGACAGCCTATCTCGAAGCCATGGCCGCACGACGACCTGTCATTTCGATAGATGCGCACAGCAATTTCGAACACCCATGTTCCCATGAAATGGGGTTGCGAGTTGCGGGGCAGTCGCCTGCCATTCTTGTTGAGCAATTTGCTGAAGCCATACAAGCGTTCTCCAAAAATGTGATTGATCATCACTTTACAAAATACAGCATTATGGTGATAAACATGCAGTCTTTCCAGCCATTTTTGGAAACCCTAGCAAGCTTTAGCACCATAAGTATTCTTGGGGTTAATATCTGAAAGATCATCCAGATTGGAAAAATGAACATGCAGATACATACCCTTTTCCAAATTCTCCACAATGGGAAATGAAAGCCCCTGAGTGTCATATTCAATTGCTCCCTAAGGATATATCTTCTTTTGCTGATCAGCATGTATGTCAGCTTTTTACCAACAAATTTTCCTCACTATTTCCTGAACATACTCAAGTTCACACAGATGGGTCAGTAAAGAGAATAAATGCAGGAGCAGTGGAAGGGGAAGGGGGTATATAAAGTCCAACAACTTTTGAATCTTCAAAAGGAGCTAGAATTCTCAATTTTCGATCAAATGAGCCTCTTCTGAAGTTCGTACGACCACCTCTTATATAAATAAACTTCAACGGTTCTGGGGCACAACTTACAACACTTTCTTCTGGACTCAAGGATTTGTGTCGAAATTCACAAACAGCTCTTTTTACAGCAACACGTACAGTAGTTGTAAACAACTACACTTTTCACAATTACAAGTAGGCTATATGCTGTCTCAAAGCATTAAAAAAAAGACCTAGAAGGATACAATGATACAATATAGCATTATAATCACCTGCGACCACTTTCCATCGACAAACTCAGCGGCGTTTGGGCGCTCGTTGGCTCCAATCTCGTAGGGGACAACCGCAAAACTGGTTTGGAAGAATTCCATACCCTGCGGGCTGTTGTAGACCGTCAGGTTGTAGAACAGCCAGTAACCAACCAGGGAACTGATGCAGACAATTAGGGACTTGTAGCGGTTAGCTGAATTGTCGACGGTGTCCGTTGCCGACACTAGACGTCGTCCAGTGAGAGCAGTCCCTGCTTGAGCGCCTGGTTGATAGCCGAAGTTTTCGAGTTGACATGCAGCTTCTTGTAGATTGATTTCACATGGTCGCCAACCGTGTGATACGAGACGCGGTGAGCAGTGGCGATTTCTTGAAGGCAAATAGTAATGAAATAGGGAGGGCCAAAAAATTGAATTTAATTCCATGATTCGAATAAGAAGTGCCCAGAAACTAACCAGGGAGATTTATGATTTGGAAAAAGAGGCTCTACTCTCCCTCTCATCGAATTTTCTAAAATAAATGTATCGTATCTTTAAAAAAAAAAGCAGTGAAAATACTATTTGGAATTTCGGACTGCCGTGACGCTGTTTTTAAAAGTAACGTTAGGTATCTGTTTCTGTTACATTTCGCCACTATCCAATTCAAAAAAAAGATTGCGTCGAAGTGTGGACAATTTTGGAAATCTTTCTTCTAAAATTCCATTTATTATGTCGTTAATAATGGGATGCCCTCGTGGGTTTCCGCTGCGGGTGGCGGGGTCATGTCATGCGAAGGGACGTTTCCCATACGTGGCGTGCTCCTTGATGCGTTTGACTCGCTAGACGAGCGTGAACAGGACGGATGCCCTCCTCCAATTAAAGACGACCCACAGTCGGGTCGAACGGGAAAGGGTAACACATGAATTCCGCTCACTCAGAATCCAAGACACGTGAAAGCCTCGAATAATTCCCCGGAAGCTGGCCATCTGCCTGGCACTGCCATTCCCCGGATGGCCATGGCAGGATGACCATCGAACGCTGCGTAACCCCCGTGGTCAGCTGCACACAGCCCGTGCAAAGGAAGACCCTGCATGCAATTTCTTGAAAAAAAAATGATTAGTGTCGTTCTAACTCTTGAAAAAATCCAAAAATATCCTACTGAAACAATGTAATATTCAACATTACGCACTATTAATATATTTGAACTACTTTGGACATTTTGAACCCGTTCCATAAATAAATTCATCATGTTTTGTCTTTCCCTTGGTTCGTAACCAGTAGAATAATCATGAATCCCTTTCGGGCTATACAAAATTTTTAGTGCGGTTTCATTTACAGGTTCAATCTGCGTTTCTTCATTGGTATTATTAGGTTTGTCGACAGTATCTCTTGGCATACGATCGGTGGCATTAATAATGTTCACAAGCGCTTTTTTTTTATCGATTGAATAAAAAACTTCAGCATGTTCTTTTTTTTAACAAATTATTGCTCCTTCTAATTCAGCCATTTCTAGCTGAATCGTATCAAATAATCTTAGCTAGCATTTTGCTTACTCTAATCCAGATAATTGGGATGTAACCTGAAAAGGAACTTTTACAATGGCTGCAATAAGCAGAAGGGATAAAAAGATTGCGAAAGACCCTTATTCATTGGGAAACAGTGGTCCTTTCTTAAAACAAAATATGAAGATTTTCGAAAAAAAAGTAGTACTCTGGGGAAATACATCAATTTAGATCTGATAATACAGGCCGATTAATCATATAAGAATAAACATGAACATAAACATAAAACGGCAGAAGAAAAAGTAGGCGAGTTCAATCCGACACATTTCATTATACGTGCGAAATCCGATTCTGACATGTGTGGTTGATTTGGAACCTCCGATTGCGCGGGGGTTTATTTGGAGTCACCACCCATTTTAGCCGCGGCGGAGCCGTTTTCGATCGGGATTCGGGGAGGAAGCCGTCAGCCGCGAGGTGAATTCACTTATTCGACACCGAGTGACAACTTTGACACTTCGTCGATGCCGTCAAAGGGGCTTTACACCCGTGACTTTGAAATGACTAGAGCATTTCGGCCGTTTTCTGTTTGCCCAAAACCAGCTGACAGGATTCTTTCATTCCCGCCCTTATGAACTCGATTTTCGACTGTCGGATGATCCTCCACCGCCGGAGGGCTTATTTCCGGTTCAGCACACAGAGACCTAGGAAGACGACGGCTCCCGCGATGCAGAGCGATCCTCCGGCTAAGCCTCGATCGGCGCCGTTGCTGCCGAGCTGATCCGCAGCGAGCAGGCCCAGAACCACGATCAGAATCCAACCCACTAGGTGCAGTCGTTCCTTGCCACTCATGCTTCGTTCTCGTCGTTCGGTTGCGGGTCGATGGGGAGGCGCATCACGAAGAATCCCTCTCGGACCTCTTCGTGGATCTGCGCTCCGAAGCGCTCATAGTACTCGGGTTGATCCGTTCCGAGGTAGACCTCATCGATGTCCATTTAGCTGATGTTGAATTTGTTCTTAGTAATAGGGAGGAAGGAAAAAAATTATTAAAAGAAGGGATTGACATATTGGAATCTGCTTTAGGAATTGAGCATGTTTTATACTTAACTCGATTAACTCAATGGGTTTTTGTTGAAGCACAAGAACCTAGTGCTGACATAAAGAAATTATTAGACCAATTAATCAATGCTGATAAAATTGCTAAAATTAAATATCCAATTCATAAAGTAAATTATGAAATAAATCTTGAGATTGCTAGGCTTTATTCAAAATTATCGAAATTTGAAAGTGCATTAGACGCCATAAATTTTAGTGAAGGATTTCTTTATGAATATTTCCCATATTTAACAATCAGAATCAGTCCGCACAGGGTGGCACCATTCAGGATGGCCTGTCGCCAACCTACATTGCTGTTCACATTCCTGTTCTCATTCCCTTTCACATTGCCATTCACATTCATGTTCAATACCCCGGTTAACTGGGTGACCGTTTACGAGTATAACGTTAGAGATGGTTTCCTGAACATATCCTGAACTGGAGGTCCACAATTCATGTTGCATGCGCTGGCCGACAACATCTGGTACCGGGACGGACCGGAAATTACCTTTGCTGGTGCGGGTATGGGCACTCGGATGACGGTGGTGCGGCTTCAAGATGGCAATCTGTGGGTCCATTCGCCGGTTCAATTGTCAGACGTTTAGACCATGATAAATCGATTTTGGGGACAAACTACCAGAAAATGGGACGATACTGGGCCTGTATTTATTTAGCTACTTAAAGGGATATATAGATGTTTCCATTTCAGTCCAAATGAGCCTTTTTTCCGAAATTCTACGGCAATTGTTTTTATATGATCACCCCCGTGGAGATTATTTTCCAGCCAAGGCCGTATCCAAGGGAGAGGGTGGTTAGGGGGTTTAATCCACCCCTGAAATATTTGTCCGACTCGTAAAAACATAACAAAAATGAATAGTAGGTATAAACAAATTTTTAATGAAGTTTTTTGTACCCCCCCCCCCAAAAAAAAATCCTTCTTTACACCCACCTCCGGGCTCGATCGTGCGTGCAGACGCCTTGGCACTAGACGCGTAACTCGCTTTGGCTGTCGAAGATGGATGCTGTTGCCGGATTAAATCCAATTGGCGTCTTCTCGCCGGGTTTCAGAATGGATTGGCCGTCGATGCGGAAACGAAATTCCTGCCCGCCGAGATTTGACCACACAAGCGTGTCCGACCCCATCGGTTCAACCACTTCGACTTCCACCTCGTGCGAAAATGGCATGGCACCGGCCTGCTGGCCGTTGGCGATATGTTCGGGCCGAACGCCAAAGCTGGCCTTGCCTGTAGCGCCTCCGTTACCGCTGAACTCATAGCCGTCCAGCGGTATGGCAATGTCTGAAAAAAAAAACAGGGGAAAGTTACCCATCTCCGAGGAAAATAGAAAGTGCTAGTAGATAAAGCTTAAAAAAAATATTCCAGGTAATAATTGTGGGCGAACTGTGATAAAATTTTACTTTTGTTGATGAACAGCTATTTTGAATTGTTTGAATGTTGATTCTAGGTAGCGAATAAGTGTTTGTAGAAAAACACGCTCTCAAGTTTTAGTATTTTGTAGTTTATTTGGTAATTCTTGACCCATCTTCAGTTATTTTTTGTCTTTTCCCTTTTCTTTCTTCTTTTTGAGAAATGTTCGTTTTTTTGTTGGTTTCTCTCTTGTAATAACGGTGACATATTAACCTTTACCTCTCGCCACAGGGGTGCCAGTTTTCCCACAGAGATTCATCGGTGCCATAGGGGTACCACAGGGCTGCAGCATTGCAGACTAATTTAAAAATGATTCCAAAAGTTTTTTTTTGAAACTATCAAAAAGTTAGACGGTATTCGTTACTAAGCCTACCTCTAATAATGGTCAATTCAAGCTCGGGTGGTGAAACTGAATATTGAATAATAGTGAAAACCAATAATTGGGTTTATATGCTTATGTAATATAAAATTGCAAAATGTCTACAGTTTCGGTAACTCGATATTTTCAATAGAAATAACATAAAAATTTCCATTTCTTTCCAAAAAAAATAGGCGGTCTGCCACATAAAGGCTTGATGATCTACATCATTGCGTCACTGTATTTCTTTATTGAAAGAACAATATCAACGTGTAAAAACATTCTTTTCGGAACGTTATTTCCAATTTCACTTTTTTGTTTTGATTTCCACTTCTGAAACTTATAAAACTTCAACAAATTACCTGGGTGGTAGTGATTGACTACGTCAAATTTTATGTATTAATAGGCTATTCTTTTATACGGGTATAAAAATCATTTTGTTGTGCTATATGTTTATTGAGTCAAATATTCCACCCCCGTGGTAGAATCCACTTTCATTCGACAAAAAAAAGTATTCACCCAAGCAAATATTCGGTCCGTTTTGAATTAGGAAGGAATATGTAAATACTAGGCTATAATTTCCTCGAGGGGCTCCACTTCTCAAGTAGAAGTAGAGTTGACCGCATTGTCTCTACTCTTGCAGGTACCCCAAAAGGGTTGAGGCAGCCCTTTGCAGAGACCGCTGTCAATAAATCTGGATCTTACGCCCTGCTGCAGTTGTCCTCCTATGGAGGATCCTCCCACGATGGTGTTCTGAGTCACCATGCAATTTAACCCATTACTAGGGAAAGTTTGTACCCATGGATGTGTCCACACACTGGTGCGCCTTGCTAAGTGTACATTTTAGGGGCCTTCTTCCTCCTCCGCCTGTATTTATGGCCCGGGGCGAGGGTTCGCTGGTTTCTACTATGGACCGGGTGTTTCCTCCATTTTCTAAAATAAGGCAAATTTTTTTAGGCTCGTAACTTTTAATGGGTATTACTAACTTGATGAAATTTATATATTTGAAATCAGCATTAAAATTCGACTCTTTTGATGTAACTATTGATATCAAAATTCTGTTTTTAGAGTTACGGTTACTATTGAGCCGGGTCACTCCTTATTACAGTTCGTTACTACGAACTGTTTAATTATGCCTAAAAAGATAATACTACTGGTTCTGGACGCTTACCCCCCAGGAAAAAAACCCTCTGAAAACGCTGCTGCAGAAAATACACCCCTCCCCCCTGGGAAATATCGGATATCCTTGCATGATTTAAAAAACGCATGCACGCTAAATCACTTCATCACCCCGCCTTCGCACAGACGCAATGACAAATGTCCAGTGTCGATCTGATTGAATGCCAAGTAGCAACTGAATCTATTGCTCTGGCTGTCCGGAAACTTTCCGAATTACGCGCTATGAAATGTGTGCCATGTTTGGAGAAACATTTCGCTACTAGTATATACTTCTACTGTGCAGTAACCCAAGATTGGTGTAATGTGACATTTTATCTGATTGGGATTGATATCCTTTTCTAGACTGAGCTTAAAGGTTCATTAGATCGGCTGTCTTATTTTAATTTTATGTTTTATTGCATTTAAGTTTTAATCAAATCAATTTTTATAGGTGAGCATTGCGTAAACGATTATCTATTGAAGTTTTGACCTGGATCAACAATTTTAAAAGATATAAACTTTATTGTACATACAAATTTTATTAATAAAAACAAATTTACAAGCATTATTGAAACACAGGAAAAAAAAATTCAAAGTCAAAAATAGAAAAAAAGAAAACGTGAAAAAAGCTTATAAGGAATAGAATATAAGCAAAAAGAACCATGAATTAAAGATAGGTGGGGATCTTACCAACCAATTCCAAAGGGGGAGGGGTGTTATTAGACGTAAAGGTTTATATACTCTTTACTTCACGTTTTACAAAGCTCCTATAAGCAAAAATAAAAAAAATGATTTTTTTCTTACGGTAGGCAAGAAGATCGGCAATGAGGCTGGTATCTTGTAAATCAGTGTGCCAACGTAATGTCCCATTTCATGTGCGAACAGAATCCCCATCAAGCAAACCATGAAGATTAATCCTTGATCCCAGTTCACCAAAATCATGCGTCGGATCAAAGTCAGGTCTCCCTCGACTTCCATCAACGATGTCAGGATGGCCCGCTCTGGAGACCATTGGCAGCAACCGACAAAAAAGGTGGAGAGGCAGGTCGCAACAAATAGTATGATGGGCAGGACGATCTTAGGCTTTTGAGGCGCCGGCGTCTGTGATTGCTCTAGAGCTTTTGCATGTTCAATAGCCACGTCATGCAAGAACGTGTAAAAAAAGTGAAAACAATTAAAATGTATTTTGTTTTCGGTAAAGTGCAAATTATGTTCTGATCTTAAGAAATCACGGTTATCAGCCATACTCATATTAAATTTGCTTGTTTTGAGTTTGACTCGCCTATTTATTTTAGTTTCCGTTTGTTTTGTGTTCTATTTATTTATTGATAGTGATTTATTGTAGTTTTATCCTTGGAAGATTACTTGACTTTATTTCTGCTAATTTTTGGCTAATGGAGCTATTTACTTTTCTTTAAAAAATATGTTTTGTGGAATTTGTTTAATTAATTTTTTTTTCATTTTTTACTGGCATAGTCTTTTCCATGGGGAACAAAAATATATTTTAGAGGATTTCTGCAATATAGGGGAGAGAATCTGTACTTGGTACAATTTTTTTTGTTTTCCTCCAACTCCTTCATACTTTGGGATGAGTAAGCAAAAATTTCTCAGCATCTTTTGCATTAACTAAGAAAGTTATCCCCAAGGTTTAAAACTGGGAGTTCATTCAGTTTTAAAAGAAAGGCATTAATTTAACAACCCCTGCTCCATTTTGTCCAAGTATGGAATGGGGCTCTATGAATGGGAAAAGTGGTAACCACACTTGGAACAGACCATAATATGTCTTCTTGATACAAAACTTAGCTATTTAATACAGATAATGCATAGAGAATAAAGATTAATGTGTTTATGGAATATAGCACCCCCGCTTCAGAACCATATTTGACCACTTTCATCACCATAGCATCCAATATTCTAACCATGGTTTGAAGACTTATCTTACTCTTCCTCCAAGCTCTTTTTAACAGCAAAAAAAAGACACCCTGAGCCTTGGCTATTCGACATTTAACATCTTCACTGCACCCAACGTCTTTGCTAATAGGGTTACCAAGGTAAGTTAGGCTGTCGATCTGATCAATCTTTTTGCTACCCAACGTATCCTTTTCATCTTCACTTATTTCTAGCCTTAGTGACTTAGTCTTCTTAACATTAATTTTCAACCCTGCTCTAGTACACTGAACTCACAAAACCTTTAAAAGTTTATTCCTGCTCCTAATTTATAAAACTGGACAAAACTGATCCCTTTAAGAGCTCATAATGTAATTTCTCCCAGAATCGGAGCGTGAAAATTTGGGTCAAAACTGTAGTTTTGAGGCGAAAAAGGCTCTTTATTACAGCACAATATCTGAAGTTACTGAATTATTTTTTGTTTTGGGTCGAAACACCCCTCTTGTGATATACTTAGTTACTGGTTCGAAGAGATCACCCCTGGGGATACAAATGAACAAGCATGCATCTGGGATTACCCCTGTCAGAACTACAAAATTTCTTTTTTTTTCTTTTTTTCGTAGTTAGATTGCTGAAACCTCCTTTCAGGGGGTTCTGAAATGGTTAGAGTAAACAAACAAAAAAAAACATGTATTTTCAGTTTAATATACATGTTTTTGATATTTTGTCCTTGTAGTATTAATACTTCTTTATTAATTGAAGTCAAAAAAGTGAAAACGTATAAAAGATGTTTTGTTTTCAGTGAAGTGCAAATTACTTTCTTGTCATGAGAAGGCGTAGGGATTGTCAGCCCTACTCATGTTAATTTATTGTACTTTCTGTTCTTTTTAGGTCTCACTTATCTCTTGAAGGTGAATTTTAGTAGTGTTACGCTTGGTAAATTACTTGAATTTATTTCTATTCATTTTGGTTTGATGGAGCTCTTTACTTTTTAAATTAATTTCTGTTAGTTTTTATTGAAAATAATTTTCTACCTACAGAAACCAGGCTAATCACTCACTCGTATCACCTTTCTTGTACAGGGATTTAATTAGAGTTTTACGTAAACCTCTAGGTACTTCCCCTTTTCCAAAAATCGCATCCATAATCTTCAGTAACTTTTTTCTAACCTCATAGCCACCATATTTAAGAAAATCATTTACAACATTATCAACACCCAGGGCTTATTTTTTTAATCATGCTAGTGCTGTCACTAATTCTTGCTCATAAAGTAGATCTTCCTTCACATTCTAGGTGTCACAAACTGTTTCATTTTGCTCTATATCTTTTCCTGTAACTCTATCTTGGTTTACTACATTCTCAAAATATTCTGAGGAAAAGCCCCTTTCATATACGGAGTAATTTCTTTTTTTTTTAAAGTTTTAATGTCGTTCCTTACTTTCATCTAAAAAAAACTTGTTTTTTTTTTATTTAATTTCTGGGCGTTTTTGAATTGATGCACGTTTTGATCTTGGCTCTCCGCACATAAGTAATTAAAACGAAATTTGCATATTAATTAATTGCAATTAATAGGAAGATTTTTGAGAAAAAAGGAGCGAGAGAGGAGGCCTATTTGCCCTCCAAGTTTTTTGATTACTTAAAAAAGCAACTAGAACTTTTAATTTTTTACAAACGTTTTCATTGGAAACGACGTATCGACCTTACGTAACGACCTTCTATACGTCAGCGGGTCGCAGTGGCCGGCCGACGTGAGCTCGTTGATGCGCGGTCCGGTCGTCACCCGCTGCCCGCCGGCCGCTTCTGGGTGCTCGGTTCCATAGCCGTGGGGGATGCTCAGCACCCCGGGCTGCAGGGCCTCACTCCGCTGAACCGTCGCCTCGACGCTTCCACGGGCCGACACGACCGTCACGCGGTCACCGTCGCTGAGCTCGAGCGCGTCGGCGTCCTGCGGGTGGATCCACAGGGCTCCGCCCTTGTCGGTCTTGCGCCAGGAGGGATCGCGGAAGATGGCGTTGGCGTTGTAGGCGCGCCGCTCGCCAGCCATCAGCAGGAACGGGCGGTCGGCGTCTTCCCTCAATTCACTTTTGACAAGTGTGCAAGACATAAGTTACCACTTGGTAAGTTACCTGGTAATGTTCAGTTTTAGGTCAATCTTACTGGTCAGTTTCATAAGTGAAAAGTTTAAGTTTTTTAAGAACATAAATCTTCTCAATTTCCATTAATAAGAGAGCTGTCACTTCACTAAAATCTTTTTAAAAAAATTTGCATTTGTCAGATTCAATGCATCCTGGCTGAGTGGATTAGTGCACTGGATTCAGGATCCTTTGTCTGAGAGGGCGAGGGGTTGAATCCTAGTGTATCCAAGTATTTAGTTTGGGATGGGGGTCAGTGGTGTGACTCTGTAAGCTCAGCCAGAGTTGACCGTCATCGTTTTGAACATCGTGTACAACGGCCCGCCGAGCGTCCCGGCTTGCTGACCGGTAACAATCGCAAAAGTGTTTTTATCGGCTAATTTTTGGATATTTGCAAAAGTGGCTTTCGGCGCATCCCACTGTTTATTCTGGGTTTGTAGAATTTCTACGATTGCTTTTCGAGGAACATCAAAATTACTACGGCTTTCGATAACTGCTGGCCAATCGTCGCGGAAATTATGCTGAAAGAAATTTTTTACTTTGGAGAAGTTTGAAATATAATCCGAAAAAATTACTGGTGATTCGGGGAGTTTAAGAAAGGAGGGTTCCATTGTCAATCCATTTGGTTTATGTTAAGCAAAGAACTCAAGTATATTATTATCTGCATACCGGGAGAAGTGGGGAATCTCTAAGAAAAACTGTTTACTGCCCCCCCTGTTTAAAACAAGAAAAATTATTGCCCTAAGCTTACTTCTAATATTTCAGGCCTGCCCTCTCCCTAATGAGAAAAGTTTTAGGGGTGCCTTATTTTAAGGGATTTATTATTCATATATTCATTCAAGGATGATCGAGGAATTGTTTTATGAATATTAAACTTTAATTTAAAGATAATTATATGGTAGGGAAAGTAATAGCACCTATGGCGCTCAGGAAAGCTTTAGACAAAACAAACCTTAGAAGAACACTGTAGAATCTTCTCAATAGAATCCAGCCATGGCCTCGGACAAGCAATCCATCACCAGCCGGTGCCGGTCCATGATATTTTTTCCTTCAAACTCCCGTGAGGTCACATGAATGACAAAATGGTCTTTCATGCCTGTCTTGTCCATCACATTGACTTCCGCGTCGGAAATCTTATCCGTCACAAGAGCAATCAGGTCTGGAATATTTATCATACGTCACACTCTCCTTAAGGTAAACTTAAAGTCGCCTTTCGGCTACCTCATTTAGATTCAACAGGGCCCGAAAAGTTGTATGAATTTAAATGATGCTTGGGGCAACCACAAGACAAACCGCATAAATCATTGTTTTTAAAAGGAAAATATTGGGCTTAAAAAATGCTCGAATACAACGTAGGTATGCAGAAATACCCTAGAGATACTAAAGGCCTCTAAAAATCAAAAAGTAATTCAAAAAGTATGTTTTAAGGCCTTTTCACTTTTTTTTTTAATTTTTTTAAAATTGCGCAACATTTCATAGCCAAAGATGACGTCACTCACAACAAATTGAAAATCCTTTTTACAATTCATTGGAAAAGAGTTAAACTATGAACGTGCCAAACACTTTTGTAACAGTATTAGCCGATGTAAAGTTATAGTGTGTTAAAGTGCCGCGGGCCTACTAGCCCCCCCCCCCCCCCCCCCCCGGAAAGTTGGGGGGGGGGGGGGGGGGGGGTGAAATTAAAAAAAGTCCTTGGAGCTCTTCCTTTCCATTGCTGGCATCTTTTTTTCCCCAAATTGATTTTAAAAAGCTCAAAAATCTTTTTTTCAAAGAATTGTAAAGATTAAAACCTAACAGGAGCAGAAATAAGGATGTAAACAGGTAAAACTTAGAAATTACTATGAGTAACTTTGAAATTATTTTATGAATTACTTTGGAATTACTTTGAAATTACTATGACAAGAAGAAATTACTATGAATGAAAAATTAAATTTAAACGAACAGAAATAAAAACGACTAATCACATAAATCTATAAAATAATAGATTTTACTATAGATGAATAGATGAAACCTACGACTAACTTAAACTAAAACGAATAAAGGAAAATACAGCTGTTAGCATATTCCGTTAGCTGTATTCTATTGGTAAAATTTCCAATCCGAAAACTTTGAAAAACTTGGAAAATTTGGTTTAATTCTTGAAACGAATTACACGGAGCATTTCCGGAGAATTCAATAAATGAATTACGGTGGAAAATTTCAAGTGAAAGAAGAATTTCAATTATCTGGTGAAAGATATCTTGTGCACATTCTTTCCTCACCTGACCCTATATAGAGTCGAGTCTAGATTTCTAACCATAATTGTACCATTTTTGCTTAGTTTTTCCGGTATTTCATTCGTTCTACCTTTTTTGTTTTTTAACAATTTTTCGAGTTTCATCTTCTACCGATTTAAGCGGCGAACATGGGCTCAATGAAATCCCACATGAAAGAGGAATATAGTGTTGGTAGGTGCTTAGAGCAATGGGTTACCGCTAGAGCAACGGTCTATTTAGCCTCGGCTAGAAGGCATCCGTGCCTGAAGTGGAAAAATGTTGGGATGAAATAGGACTACATTGGTGGTATATGCTTAGCGATTGATTACAGCCAAAGAAATATTCTAACTATTCAACGGCTTTCAGCATCCATACTTTAGACAATGGGCATAGGCTCGATGGGATGACTGTTTGACTGTCTGGTATTTATGGATTAATTAAATAAAATTTGCAACCGGAACCCCTGTCGATAATCCACAGACCGTGGCTTAATGCTAATTGGGATTTAAAATAAGAGCTTTGAGACATAAGGTCCTTCTAAACATCAAAATTCATTAAGATTTAATCACCCACTTGTAAGTTAAAAATATCTCATTTTTTTTTAAAATTTTTCCTTTCCCTTCAGCCCCTCAGATGGCCAAATCAGGGAAAATGTCAATTTGTGCAGGTCCCTGACATGCCTGCTTTTTGTGATTGTCCTATCATGTCCAGAAGCACCAAACTTGCCAAAGCACTGGACCCTCCCCTAACTCCCCCAAAGAGAGCAGATCCAGTCCAGTTACATCAATTACGTATCTATAACATTTGCTTATTCTACCCACCAAGGTTCATCCAACCTTCTAGAGCTAAACGGAAAGCAGGTCATCCTCGTCAGGGGTGGGAGGGTGTCATAAATAAAGTAAATGGGAAGTTCCTGGGAGGGGGTAAAGAGGGAGGCTTTAAATATATTGGGTTGGAGAAGGAGCGTGCGTAGCTGTGTTAGCCTCAAGTGGCTTTGTGCTGCGGTGAGTTATTAGCAGCATTAGCCCTAGTAGTTTGGGTTACTCAAAATCTTGATTGGATGCATTCGGGGAAAAAAGGACGTGGGGAGGGCCTCCGATTGCTTCTCACTTTTAAAAGAGATCTAGAACTTCGGATTTCCAATCGAATGAGCCCCCTCCAAAGTTTATTCGACCAGCCGATTCGATTTTTCCTCCTCATGGAACTGATTTTTGCTCATGGAACTTGTTACGTTATGATATTCACTCATGGAACTTGATGTGTACTGATTTTTATTCGTGAAACTTGTTGCACATTGATTTTTCACTTCGTGAAATTTGTACATTGTTTTCTTCTATTTGTAAAACTGATTTTGTTCGTGGAACTCTTAAGTGCTAATTTTTCTTGTTCGTGGAACTTGCTGCGTCCTGTTTATTTGTTCATGAAACTTGTTGTGTGTTGATGTTTCTCCTCGTGAAACTTGTGCATTCATTTTTCTCATCACGAAACTGATTTTGTTAATGGAACCTATTGTGTGAAAATTTTTATTCGTGGTTAGTACCTTAACATTTTAGCGCATTCTCAGACTCTAGCCAATGTGGTATAAAATAGAAAATATTTACCAAAGAGGTATAAAACAGAAAGTACTTACCACAGATTCGGGTAATTTTATGCCTTTCAGGTACTTAACATTTTCATGTGTTGTGTTGATGATTTCAGTCAATTTTTGTCCATTAATCATTTCTTCAAATACCCACATATTCACTCGCTTGTCAAACTTGTCAAATTTCGTGACATTGCCACCAACTATTTTCGCTATTGCGGAGCCCCTATAAAAATTGAATGCAGATAATAAAACAGTGATACTTTTGTAACAGGTTGGGTAGATCGTACGTCTCCAATTATATACTTTTAAAATAAATAGAATTAGTAAAATTGGAGGATAGTAACCATGTTGCTAATTCCAAGAGCTCTTACGCAACATGAACCAACATTGAGCAATGGATACACAGGCCAAATTAGGGTCGATGGTCGAGTTTTCAAGTAAGCACAAAAAATAAAAGACAAGTAATATAAAGAATTACATTCGAGACAAGTCCTCGCAAAATTTTCAAGAACACTCTATTTCTAAGATCAGGCCTGACAAAATTTACTCATTAAAGAACACGAGTGAAGAATTAACTTAAAATTTCTAAAGTAGCCGGATTTTCTTTTCTTTTTTTTTTTTTTGCTATTATCCCCTTAGAAACTGTGCGTCCAGAAATGGGGTCAGAATTTTTCATAACTAATAGTAGTTGTGTATTATCCACTCTGTGATAGATATCCGTAAAATAGGGGGTTAAGAAAAATAACACTACCCCAGCTCCTCAGAAGTATGTACTCAAAGGGAACATAGAAAATCGTTAGATAACTTCAACATTGTGAGTTTATACTTCTGTGTAAATCAAGTGCTAAGTTATTAAAGTTATCCTAGCAAGAGTACAAACCTGTGATGATCTTGAAATGTGCATTAGGTTGTAGACTTTTGGTCGCCTGTTAGGGACTGAAAACAAATGTAATAATCTCCTAATAAAAAACAAAGTTATATTCGAATGAAAGAACACTCGAAGTTGAAACTTAAAACGGACAAAAATAATTGCTTCACAATCCAGTTAACAGAGGCTACATCAATAAAGCTAGTACAAATAAACCAAATAATCATATTTCCCTATGCTTGTAGGATTACAGAAAACTAGCGCTTTACTGAAAACACAGAAGCTAAGCATAAAAAACAAGAATGTTGATTTATTAGTTAAAAGTGAGTACGTAGCCTGACAACAACAAACTAATCTATTCATAGTCTTACACCAGCTGTGATATTAATAACTTTTAGTATACAATTAAAATTATGTTAAAAATATAAGCATAAAAATAAATATTTTTTCAATAGCCGCAAAGTCACTGAACAGCATACAAAACAATTTGTTGATTCCCCAGTATAATTACACACTCAATGGGAGTGACACCTTTTTTCTCTTTAGTGTCATTTTACTTTTGCTGACTTTTTCCGTATGTTTCTTTTTTTGTAAATTAAATTTTAAAAAAAACTGGTTTTTTCAACTGAAAGTAAGGAGCAACATTAAAACCTAAGACGAACAGAATTTATTACGTATACGAGGGGTTCTCCCCCTTGTCAATACCTCGCTCTTTGCGCTAAAGTTCGAATTTGGTTCCAACTCCTTAAAAATAACCCCTGAATCACAAAAGCCGTTTAACTAGAATAGATATCTCTTTTGAAAGTACTAAAAAAAAATTTAGCGTAAAGGTCGGAATCTGTCTTCAACCAAAAACAGAAAATTCGAAATTTTAGCAGATAGGAGCTTGAAACTTCTACAGTAATGTTTTCTGGTGGGCCAAATCTGTGAAGTGATTTTCATTAAGATTTTTTTAATTCTAGGTGGTGTTTCCCCAAAATTTCAAAATCAGGAAAAATTTCTCAGGCTCATAACTTTTGATTAGTAACGATAAACTTGATGACTCTTATACATTTGGAATCATCATCATAAGTTGATTCTTTTGATCTATCTATTGATGTTAAATTTCCGTGTTTTAGAGTTTCGGTGACTATTGAGCCGAGTCGCTCTTTACTCACAGTTCGTAACCATAAACTGTTCGAGTATCAGGATATGGTCCGAAAAAGTATTACAAGAGGTAGTATGAAAAAGTTTGATGAAGAGGTAATCTGAAGAAGTAGCATGAAGAAGTCGCATTAAGAGGTAATATGAAGAAGCAGTATAAAAAGGTAGCATGAACAATCAGTAAGAACAAGTAGTATGGAAGAGGTAATATGAAGAAGTATTATGAAGATGTGGCACAAAAAAATAGTATGAAGTGGTAGGTTGAAGAATTAGGATGAAGAGGTAGTTAGAAAAGGTCGTATGAAGAAGTAGTGTGAAATGGTATTTTATGAAGTTGTGAAAGAAGTTGTGTTGGAAGAAGTTAAAGAGTTAATATCAAGAAGCAGTCACTAATCTTTTTTGCTCGACGATAGTTTTTGTCCCACTTCTACGGAATGCAGAAGATGTCGTACGAGAACCCATCTCTCATTTCAGCTCAAGTGCCAAACGAACAAGGCTTCTGAATAAACATCTGATGTCAGACAACAATAGAGCTGAAATCCTCATTGGTCTTTGTATGAGAAGATTTGTAGAGGCATGAGGCAATTAGTCGGTTCTGGGATTCCTTCTCATCTATTATTTCCGCTCTGGAGGAGATAGAAGGCTGGCTAGACAGAGAATCCAGCAGTAAAGCACATCTACTACGTTCTTGCATTGAGAAATCGGACACGCAGATCGGACTGGTCTGCTTGAATTCGGTGCCGGCGCATGAGTCGAAACGTGTCCGCGAACGCGGCGTCGCTCCAATCGTACGGCTGGTAGTTGAACCCCATCCGGAACGGTCGGTGGCTCGGCAGATCGGGTCGCAGATCGGCTGGAGTGATCGCGGCATCGGGGTCCACCGGGGGCTTCTGGGCAGGCGAGCCTGCAGCCAAGCTGACTACCAACGCCGTCGCGGCGATCCTGATCTTCATGTGCACCTTCTCTCGTTGCCTCGAGCGTGGGCGAGTGCCGGCGGGACGGAGTCCGGTCCGGGGCCGAGGACACTCCCCTCCCTTCGTCGGCGCGCGGAGCGTTCGAACTTGCACGGACCGGCTCGAGTCCGAGCGAACAGCAACCCGCTCGGACCGCGGACGATGCCCTTCGGCCCGTGGAAGAGCGCTTGCTTGCCCGGTCCGTCGCGGTAGCCTTTGCGCCCCGCACCCGCGATGTGCCTGAGCCTCTTCGATTCGAGGTTCAGACTCCAGACGCTGTGACCTTCGCGTAAGGCGATCCACAGAGTGCTTCCCGTGATCGCGAGCGCGCGCGGTCCGATCATCGGCTTCCCCGTTGCGACGCCGCCGTCGACCGGTCCTTTCTTCGCTCCGGTTCCGGCGATCGTCTCGATCATTCCGGATGCGAGATCGACGCGACGGATGCGATGGTTCCCGATGTCCGCGATGTACAACGCGCCGCGCCTGGAGAAGTAACAGCTGGAATTATCTGTTTACAAAGTGGTTGTGTGCTTCTCTTCCATGTCTTACTTTATCACGACCATGTGTTTCTTACTGTTCTTATCAACGCCGTGGTTGCCCCAGATCCCTAAGGCCGAGTAAATTAGCTGTAACCGAGCTTATGCCGACATTTTTTCAAGTTTGTATTTCAAAGATTCAAAGTCATAAAAGGTTTCCGACTGTTTAAGTTGTAGCTGGTGGTAATTTGTGGCCTACCGTAAAGATGTATTGAAGACAACGAATTACCCGTAGATTCTTGAATCACCCGTCGCTTCTTGCTTTACCTCATTCTCATTCATTTGCATAATCACTTATGGCGAAATCGACGAAGTGGTTCTGGTCGGCGGCATGACCCGCATGCCGAAGGTCCAGGAAGTGGTCAAGCAGTTCTTCGGCAAGGAGCCGCACAAGGGCGTCAACCCGGATGAAGTGGTCGCCATGGGCGCTGCCATCCAGGCCGGCGTTCTGCAGGGCGACGTCAAGGACGTGCTGCTGCTCGACGTCACACCGTTGTCGCTGGGCATCGAAACACTGGGCGGCGTGTTCACCCGGCTGATCGATCGCAACACGACGATCCCGACCAAGAAGTCGCAGGTCTTCTCGACTGCCGAAGACAACCAGAGCGCCGTGACCATCCGCGTTGCCCAGGGCGAACGTGAAATGGCGTACATCTTAAATTTATTAAAGAATAAGAAATAAGTGCATTTTCATTCATATTTATTTTTTTTAAGGATCTTAATGTTCAAATTACAAGGATCTAATTTTTAATCTCGGCGCTGGGATTCCTCAACCTAATATTTTATATTCAACCATTATTAGAATGACTTGGAGCTACATTTAAATCTATTAAAAAAAAGGAGCTGTGAAGTAGGCTGTTTTTTTATTGCAATAAAACTCCCAAAAATTGTCTTTAATGGTATCTCTGTGAAAAAAAGAGATAAGTTTGCATTACATCAAATAAGGATTTCTCTTGTTACAATAACTCACATAATTTATATATTATGTCCATTTCTAGGGATTGTTTTTCCCTTGGACAATTATATGTTGCATTTTCAAGAGTCGGTAAACCTGACAATCTATTTATATGTACAGACAAAGGGACAGCGAAGAATGTTGTATATTCACAAGTTTTACGTAGTTAAAAACATACGTATATCTATCTATATTCACAGGTGGGACACAGGGACACAACTACAATGGCGCTTAACTAATATGGCGCGAAAAAAGCTGAAAAAAGAAAAAACCTAAAAAGAAAATTTTTTTGAAAAAATCGAAAAAACAAAAAGGTAAAAAACTAAAAAGAAAAAAAAGAAAAAAAAACTGCAAAACTAAAAAAAAAATAAAAACTAAAAAAGAAAAACTAAGTCCAAAAGGCCCTCGGGTATGCGGACGAAATCGGAATCAGCCAGAAACCGGCCGCGATCTGCGAAGGCGAGCCGCGATGCATCGCCAATGACGCGCCAGCTTTCAGGGTTTTTCGGACCCAGTCCCGCAAGGTCGAAATGCGATGCGATGCCGAGGATCTGGCCCACCGTATGGGCGCCCGACGACGGCGGCCCCATGCCGCAGACGTCATGGCCATGATAGACGATGCAGACGGCTTCCCGCTCCTTGACCTCGTATCCGGCAAAATCTTCGACCGTGAGAAGGCCTGAAGGATTGATGACAACACCAAACTCTTTCAAGCGTTGAATGAGAAGACGAATCTGAGTTAAAGGATGAGCCATGGTCTGCTGGTGTGTTAGTGGCTGAGGGTTCACGCGGGCCCCAGGATGGGCATGGGGGGAGGTAAGTTCTCTATCCCATAGCCAACAGTATTACATGGCAGCAAAGCTGCTACGGGCTGGCCTAAAAAAAAAATTCTTTGCAAATTTCCATCTCTTCGGTCAGTATCAGATGACAGCAAAGCAAATCCCTGTGGGGCTCTTTAATTGAACCTTTACCTTTTTTAATTATGCAAAGATATCTGCCCCCAGAAGTAAAACTAGTGTTTATGTTTTTTTTAATTGGAATTGTCACTTACTTGACCTTACAATATACTGGGCCCAGAGTAGTAGAAGGCAGCATAAAATTTTGAGGAAAATATGCGACGTATAATTCAGATGAAATGTACAAAGATGATTCCAAATGCTCGATGAATGGCCGTATATCAAACAAAAAGCATGCGAAATATTGATTGGATCTGACTTTCTGGGTCAATAATGATAGTTTCAAAATGGTTCTTTCCTTCGATAAAGTCAAAGCCAAACGAAAATCAGAAGGTCCTCCAATAAGATGATTGGGGGCCATAATAAGATACCCAAGGGTGGTAGAAGAGTAGTCAAGGCATTCCTTCTTAGGAAGGAGTAAATAGAGAAACGGGTTATGGAAGAAGGTGGAGGGGAACGTAATGGCCTTAAGGGGCTAAATACTTTGGGAGTCAGGTCAAAATTATAGAAAAGAATGACATCTAACCCATGTTAACTGAAACATAAATAGGGATTATGTAATTTTCATCGGTATCATGGTGGTAACAGTCTTTATGGAACATGACTGTATTGTCTAATTAATCCACTTGATATAAAATACGCCTCAATTTAAAAAATTGAGTATTAAAGGCAATGGTCATCCTTTTACTTAGTCATAGGGATAGGTCTGATCTGCTCAGATATCAAATTGATTAAGTTTATAAAATATGATTCAAATAGAAGATACTGGCTTTGTGCGAATTTACTGATCATCCAGTGAGAAAAGACGTACACTTATTTTATTTTTTTTATGGATTAGATATGTTTTCTGATTTTTCAGCCGTGTACACTCATTATTGGCTTTCAGGATTGTATTGGCGTCTTTTGCGTGAGCGTCACCCGTGCTTAACCCAATTACCCTGGTTTCATTCTGCTCACTCGTTCGCAAGGGATCGTGCCACGGTGGTGGCGGAGCCTGGAACCTCGGTTCGGATTGAAGAAGAAGAACGGTTATTGGCGGAAGTTGATTACCTCGTACTCAATTCTCAATTGGAGCTGGATAGTCTGACAGCTCATTACCGAACCAAGCCGCAGAACCCGAAAATTATGGCGGGCGGCTATTGTGAGGATCATTTTACTTTTGTGCGGAGGCGGTATTTGCATCGTCGATCTGCAAGTAGAAAGCCATAAATCACCTCTGATACTTGGCAAAGATATATACTGCAAGAACATCGTTTCGGCTTAATTTCTGCAGATTTTTTGCCCACGTCTCTTTCCTTAAATGTAGCGTTCATACTGCCAAAAACTGCGTATACTCCATATTTCTAACAATTTTCAATAAATACATAGCTGTGTAAATATCCACTAGACCAATCCAAACAATTATAATTCTTTTTCACTGTCCTTGGTACTTGAAAAGGTTTAACAGCAGTGGTGGGTTTTAAACAAGCTACAACTCCCTAATGCCTTAAGGCCTTGGAAAACAGTGTATCACACAATAAGTTGATTCACGATTTTTGGGTGGGGTGTGTGTTGTTTTGTGGGGGGGGGTGTGGTGGGGGGTGGGGGGGGGGGGGTGGGGGAGGGTGAACTTTGTAACTTTAATGTTGAAACAACACTTTGATGGTTTGACACTTTGATGAAATTTAGATGTTGAAAAAGCTTTGGTGTTGAAAGTAGAATGTTGAAAAACTTGAAACTTTGGCTATCAAAGACGAACACAAATTAATCAAAACTTACAGAGAACGAAGTTCTTCATAGAAAAGTAAAGAGCCATATTAAGCTTAAGACCAACAGAAATAAATTCCTATAGTAAATTCAAGATCAAAACGACCAGATATAACTAGTAGAGAATAAATCAAACCCGATATCCCAAACCCATTAATTTTCAAAAAACACCCAGTCGAAATTATGAGCCAGTCTTTTTTTCCAGCATAGTAGAACGGTCCAGCAACAATGTCTCTATGAATATGTGTTATCTTTATTCCCCACAACTATACAATAGACCCATTCTGCTTTAAAACTAAATGTTGTCTTAAAACTAAATCAAAAGACACTGTGTGTACAGTTTCCAATTAGACGCCTCAGCAATATTTCTAGTACGACTGGAGGCATTAAGTTGAAATTTTAAGGGATGCTACTATTACTATTTCTGCTCTTACAATTTAAACAAATCAAAAGAGTGTAAGTTTATCCAGGTTCTCTAAGAGCATAGATAGCTCACTATATTGTCCAATGAATAATTAAACTAAGTGATATTGTTTAAATTCTTTAATACAGATGACGCAGCAGTAATGAAAGCCATTAATTATAAACCTATTTTTATATGAAAGTAAATTAGAATCATTGAAATTAATCAAATTTAGATGATTAGAAATAATTTTAAAAAATCTACATTTTATAGTTTCCAAAAATGATGCCTTAACTCCTAAAACTGAGTCAGTCCAAAATTTGAACAAGAAATTCTGACTGGTGTACATAGTAGGTACTGCAACCGTGTGCAATTTTGGTTTGGTCGGCAAATGTGATTGTAATGTGGCCCGGGCATGACAAAGCAAGAATTTACCACCCATGACTTTCAATGTTTTAACATTAGTTTGTTGAAGTATCGGTCTAATCTTTCATGTTTCATTCTAATCTGTCTAATTTTTCATTCGATGTTTCAACATCGAAAAAGACGTAAACACTTATGGTGGTCCAGTAAAACGTGGACATTGATTAATCAATTCAAAGAAGCAAAAAGGGGCTATCGTTGTCCCACTCTCTAATCTAAGCAAATTATAGATACCGTTAATACAATACTAATTACGGAGAGGTGAAAGAAAGAGGTAATGTGAAAGACAGAGAGGTGAAAGAGAGATAGAGGTGAAGAAAGGTGCGAGACTTGATAAGTCTCAGCACTTGAGAGAAAAAGAGATCGAACACCTCAAGGATATTTCCGCCAAAGAAGGCGTAACCATTGATGATTCTGCACTTGCCATGATTGTCAGGGCATCTGAAGGTTCCGTGCGGGATGCCCAATCCCTGCTCGATCAGGCCATCGCCCATTCGGCGGTTCAGCAATCAGATGCCGCATCTTCCCAAATCCTGATTGAGGGAGAAAATGTCCGTTCCATGCTGGGGCTGGCTGATCGCGCCCGCATCATTGATCTGTTCGAAGATCTGATGAAGGGTGATGTCGCCGCCTGTCTCGGTGAAATGCGAGCCCAATATGATGTGGGAGCGGAACCCTTTGTGGTATTGAGCGATCTCGCTGATTTCGTCCATTTGTACTGAAGGGAGAAGAAAAATTAGAAAAATTGAGGTATTTTTAACTTACGAGTGGGTGATCGGATCTTAATGAATTTTTTATTTGGAAGAACCTCGTGACTCAGAGCTCTTATTTTAAATCCCGAACGGTATTAAGCCTCTGATTTTCCTTTTAAAGCAATCTATTAATTCTTAGGATTTTGCTAGAGCTCATTCCATATGAGCTCTTGGCTCTTGGGTTTTCCGACATCGTCACAAGTGCCATATGAGCTCTTAGCTCTTGTTTTTGCTTATATTCTCTTTGTAGTTTATCTTCATGGGCCTGAATTTTTCACGAACATGGTGATTTTTCGAGTTCTGAAAAATTTCGATCGGCACAAAACGCGATCTTTCTTAAATAAAAAAGGATATACTCCCTGTTACGCCATCACTCCAGCATCTTTTTCTGTGCAAAAAAAAAGTTGTGGCCCGAAATGGCATTGGAAAAAGATTACGAAATACTTTATTAAACCAAACTTTTTTCATGTTTTCCAAGAATCTGACGAACAAATGATATTATATTTCCTCTTGGATTAACCACAAAAGTTTGTACGATTTTTCACTTAAGCAACCTACTCTTTGCAGTCTCCCACCCATCAATAAATTCCGTTTTATCGTATCGACCAAGTGGTCCTAGAATGTCGCAAGAGGGCTAATTCTAACGGAAATGAAAAGTTCTAGAAGCTCTAGTATAAAGAGCGAGGTATTGACGAGGGGCCGAACCCTTTCATGTACGTAATAAAAATACACTAAATATAGAATTTCATTACGGAAGTTAATTCGTAAGTTACGCATATTTATTACTAACAAAAACGTTCGTAAAAAAATAAAGAATTCTTGTTGCATTTTTAAGTAACCAGAAATTGGAAGGCAAGTAGGCCTCCTCCCCCGCACCTTTGTTTCATCAAAATCGTCTGATCAAAACTATGAGAAAGCTATTTAGCAAAAAAAAAAAAAAAAAAAATGTGCAAATCTCGTTTTAATTATTCATGTGCGGTGAGCCAAAATCAAAACATGCATTAATTCAAAAAGAGACGGCGAGCGAGACTACGAGGAAATATGACACTCTAAAGACAGCTCGACAAACAGTGCAACTCTAGGCTTCACAAGGATAAGAAAGACTTCATTCAAGGCTAGGGAGCTCACTAAAACGTAAATTTAAATCTCTTTTTTAACAGACTATACAGATTGGGCCAGGAAAAAGTCTTGTTTTCTGCCATTTTAGCACCAAACTAAGATACTATACCAAAGAGGACGAGTTTTGAATTAATTTAAGATTCTGAAAAACTAATTGATTTAAATGTATCAATAACTGTATTTTAGGCTTCCCAGTTGCAAAAAAGTAATATTACGCGGTGGCAATACAGGATTCAACCAAGTTCCCTTTTTCAAAAAATCATATTCATTAGCTTCAGGAACTAGTTTCTAACCTCAGAGCAATCATATTTAAGAAACTCATTTACCAGAGTATTAACACTTGGTGTTTTATTATTTTTTACTAATTAATAAATTAAACTTAAACTAATTAATAAATTAATAGATAGAAATGTCACTAATTCTTCCTCACAAAACAAATGTTCCTTCACGTCCAAGGTATCACAAACTTTTTCGTTTTACTGTATATATTTTCCTGTAACTGTATCTCAGTTTAGCACATTCTCAAAATGTTCTGCCTATATTTCTTTACCCCTTGCCTTATCGCTAATTGTGGCCCCGTTCCTATCTTTAACTATCTAAGAATTTTGATCCGACGACTTTGGGAAAAAAATGAGCGAGGGTGGGGGTATAGGTGCCCTCCAATTTTTTTAGTCACTTAAAAAGGGCACTAGAACTTTTCATTTCCGTTTGAATGAGCCCTCTCACATAATTCTAAATTTTTGTAGATATGAGCTTGAAACTTGTACAGTAGAGTTCTCCGATACGCTGAATCAGATGGTGTGATTTTCGTTAAGATTCTATGGCTTTTAGAGGGTGTTTCCCCCTATTTTCTAAAATAAGGCAATTTTTCTCAGGCTCAAAGTATCAAATTTTCGTTTTTTAGAGTTTTGGTTACTATTGAGCCGGGTCGCTCCTTACTACAGTAAGATCCGATCACCTGTTCGTAAGTTAAAAATACCTCATTTTTAATTTTTCCAATTTAACCGTCCCCTTAGATGCTCGAATCGGGGAAATGACAGTTTCTAATTTTATCTGGTCTGGTTCCTGATATGCCTGCCAAATCTCATCGTTCTAGCTTACCTGAAAGTGCCTACAGTAGCAAAACTGGGACAGACCGACAGACCGACCGACAGAATTTTATGGCTCCTAGTGCCATAAAAATTTCGGAATTAAAAATAATAATAGATAAAGACAATTTAAAAGAAAGGTAATAATAGCAAATCTAGTGTCCGCATCACTCATTAATAATGACTTGGTGAGCAGTGTCTTTTTCACTTGGTAAATCCAAGTCTTAATATTGGTGACTGATTATCAAGAATTAATAGAAAAGCCCTTTTGCGTAGCACAAACTACGTGGTACATTCTAAGTATTTCAATTGATGACTGACTATCAAAAAGTAATAAACAAACATTTTTGCATAGAACAAACTGGACTACTTTGTAAATCCCAAGTATTTTAAGAATGTGGCTAAGAATCGAAAATAAAATAAATAAAAAAATTTGCAAAAAAACATCAGGTGTTGGGTACATTCCAAGTCTTTTAATTAATGACTGAGTATCAAACATTAATAAAAAAGCACTTTTGCTTAGAAAAAACTAAGCTACTCAGTAAATTCCAACTCTGACCATCTGAGGGGATGAAGGGAGAGGAAAAATTGGAAAAAATGGGGTATTTTTAACTTACGAGTGGGTGATCGGATCTTAACGAATTTTGATATTTAGAAGGACCTCGTGTCTCAGAGCTCTTATTTAAATTCTGACTGGCATTAAGCCTCTGATTTTCCTTTTAAATCAATTTATTGATTCTTAGAATTTTGCTAGAGCTCGTGCCATATGAGCTCTTAGCTCTTGTTTTTATTTAAGAGCGTTTTTACTTGTAATAAATATACTTAATTTACGATTAACTTACGTAACGAACTTCTATACTCGTATAGTTTTATTATGTGTATTGGGGGGTTCGCCCCCTCGCCAATCATGATTACTAAACCAATGCCTTAATCATTGAGCCATCAGGCTCAAAAGCTAAGGCAGAGATTTTTAGTGTCGATCTTTCACGAATTCTTCTCCAGTCAGTGGATATGGGGAAATTGATTAATAGATATTTATTATGTTTTGACTTTGCGTCTTCATCAGTGCAAGACATATACATATCTTCAGCAGACACATTGCAATTATATATAATTTTCAAAGAGTGGAGCTTTACCACAGTAGCTTGTAATTTAGCGGCGCTGACTGGATTAGAATTTACGGCCTTATGATTACTAAATTATATTATATTTCAAACCAACGACCTCATAATTACAAACCAATGCCTCAACCATTGGCTGATAAGCTTTCTGATAGCACTAGTCACCAAGCATTGTATATTATGCTAGGTTATGCTAGGTTATGCCAGATTATGCTAGGTTCAGTTTGTGTTTAGAATAAATAAATTTCTTGTAATACAAAGAACATGCTTTCAGTCAGCTTTGTCTTCTAGATTCTAATTGACGACGTCGTTTGGTTGTTTTCGCTCGACCGAAAAAAATACGTCCGCTAAGAGAATTCATCTCTACCATGAACTTTCCTCTTTTCAGTCACTTGTGTATCGGCATTTTTCTTGTTTTTCTTTCTTCTTCGTTTTTTATCTGTTTTAGCAATAACACCTTTTTTGACTTGGCCAATTTTCTCAATGTTTTCCCTCTGTATTTTCGCTTCTTTTTCAGTCCAAGTTTGTCTGAATTTTCTCGGAACCTTGAAGAGGTCCTTGCCAGCAACGATTGCCGTCTTACTCCCAACAAGGAAGCTCAGGTCAAACTTAACTACCGCCGGACTGTAAGAAACGCAACAGATCCATATAGAAGGTAAAACAGCTTATCTCTAATAAGCAGTGATGCTTTTTTGTTATGATTTGTTATTTTTTGTTGAAGCGCTAAGCTAAAAAGCAATATGAATGTATCTCTTATATTTAACAAAAATAATTTACACAGTTTAAACTAATGATTTCAGAAGACAACGGAGAATTACCATTGGGTCTATCGTGCGGACTACCAATAATAAAAGGCCATAAGGCTTCAAGGTATTATTTATTATAGTTTTCCCAAGAGTCATTTCTTATGGAAGGTGTCGTCATAAAGTTAATTCAAGTTCAAGTTCCATTTATTTCCATGAAGTAACAATAATAAAAACAACGTCCCAAAGGGTTCAATGGCCCGTTATTTGGGAAAAGGCATAGAATAAATAAAGGATCAAAAAACGTAGCATAAAGATACTAAAAAAAACATCTAGATATAAATCTATAAGGAAAAGAAATCAACTCACCAGCAGTCCCCACAAAACGGTGACCCTCGCATCACCTGACAATAAAATGCCTTTTAAAATTCTCTGTGTCATCAAAAATCTCTCAATGATAAAGGGATATTTATCAAAGCATTAACTCGAGACGGAGTAGTGGAAGAAACTCCTCAAGCCTACAAAGACGTTGATTCTGTAGTAAATGTCTCTCATGAACTTGGAATTGCCACAAAAGTTGCAAAATTAGTGCCTATTGGTGTGATAAAAGGTTGAGCGAAGAAGATTCTGAATTAGAAAGGCTAAAGGCAAAAAGACTTGCAGAAATGCAAAAAAATATCTCACTAAAAGAAGAGTCTGATAAAACAGAAGAAAAAATAGAGGAAAAACCATCTGAGACTCCTAGAGACTTTCTAATCAAAGTTTTAGGTTTTAGGGGTCTTGAGGTATTAGGAGGCGACACAAACGGATGGTCGAGAGAAGAAGGGCAACGAGAAGATGGTGATAACTGCGGTTCCCACGGTTACCCCCGAACGAGCACCTGCTGTGGTAGAAGGGTCCTGCACTCCAGCAAATATTAATATAGGGACCAGTCGGCGACAGCTTCTATCAGAGTTAGCTGAAGCGGAAAAGCGAGCACGTCAAGCAGAATCAGACTTAATGCTTCTGAAGAGAGGAGTCCGACTCGTCACACGGCAGATGACAAATCCTCATGGCAGCAGTAGGGAACCCTCTGTTTTGACGAAGGATGAGTCACTAATGAATAGTGGCGACGAGACAGATATCGTTGAGGTCGATTCTGCGTAACTTGAGAATCAGTCTCCTTTGGCAGACCCTATCAAAGGCTTGGGTTAGGTAAAAGAGGGCAACATCCATAGTAATTCCCTTTCTATTAGATCTGTAACAAGATTGTAAGACTGCAGTTAACAGATCTACCAGTTTGGAAACCATATTGAGAATGGCGAAGGATGCTATTATTTTCAAGATGTTTAACAATAGCATCATAAACTATTCTTTCAATCACTTTGACTGCAGAAGAGGTAATAGGCCACTGATTGGCCTGTAATTTGCAGCAGAATTTCTTTTTCCCTTTTTGAAAACAGAAGTTATGTACCACCCGAAGTTGTGCAGCTTTGATTGATTTTTGGAAGATTATTAAAGAGCCAAGAAAAGTGAAGTTGAAACCGATTAATTATGTCTGTGAATGGGTGCCAAAGTGTAATTTTGAAGTTCAAGAGTATTCAGAATTCTACAGTCATGTTATTACGCACTTGTCAGACATAAGGGGTGTCAAAAATGAATGCTCTCTCAGTAAGTATTTTGATGCACCAATATTTTTATACCCTAAAAAATATATGGGGCACCTTTTAAAATATGCTATTTTGCTCATAAGAGATGGGTAAAATTTCAGCGGCATATTCGCTTCACAAGTTGAAGGCTCCGATCTATCAACAATACATTTTATTGTCTCTTTTCCGGATACGGTCGGGCTGGGTGTGGAACACATAACCAGACCAGGTCCACTCTCTTTGGTGGAGTTGGGGGAGGGGGGGGGGGGTAATTTGGAAAAAATTTGCTCCTTATAAGATCTCTGCTAATTCATCTAACCCGATTATCTCATCTGGTTCCTTTCTTTTATTTTACTAGCCTTTTGGTATATTTATTGTTATATTTATTAGAATATGATTATATTAAATGCATGTGAAAATAGCATGTGATAGATACATGCTCCTGTATGTGGCTATCACATGCTATTATCATACATGCTAAGTTCAATATAGACACATGCTCCTACATGTGTCTATAAATCTGCATCTTCAAATAAATCCATCAACGATCCCTTTTTCTTATTTACACATCTGTGATCTGTCTTCTGGCAAATAAATGCGAAATTCCACATTTTGGTAGATAGGAGCTTGAAACTTCTTCAATAGGGTGATCTGATACCCTGAATCTAATGGTGTGATTTTCGTTAAGATTGTATTAATTTTAGGGGGTGTTTCCCCCTATTTTCGAAAATGAGGCAAATTTTCTGAACTAATCTTGATGAAACTTATATATTTAAAATCAGCGTTAAAATGCGATTCTTTTGATGTAAATATTGGTTTCAAATTCTGTTTTTTAGAGTTTCGGTTACTATTGAGCTGGGTCGGTCCTTACTACAGTTCGTTACCACGAACTGTTTGAAAAAAAGAAAAATATTTAATACACAGAATACCTAACAACAAAGTGGACGGATAACTGCAAGAGAAACTAAACTATTTAACAAATATTGACTAGGGACGTCTAATTCGAAATATCGCGGGGAAGAGAAAATACTTCAAAATATGATACTTTGTGCTAATTACTATAAACTTGAAAGCACGTCTCCTACACTGATATGAATGAGTAGAGTGTAAAGATGAATATTATACTACCATCTTATCACTAGTATACTTATCTCATAAAGTAAGATTCCAAGGGCATAGAGATGAAACGGAAACCCGTATGCTTTTGGTTTGACATCTGAATCTTACACTGATACGAATAAGTCAAGGGCTAAGATGAGTATTACATATCTATAAAAAAGAAGCTATTTTCCTAGTTTCATATATTCCGATAACTCTATCGGAATGTTCTCAAATTTTGAGAACAAAATGGTCACTGTATAGTTGTATATCTAAAAAAAGAAGATATTTTCCTAGTTTCCTAGTTTTGTATATTCCGATAACTCTATCGGAATGTTTTCAAATTTTCAGAACAAATGGCCACCGTACAGTCTTATATCTATAAAGAAGAATCTATTTCCCTAGTTGCTTAGTTTTTATATATTCCGATAACTCTACCGGAATGTTCTCAAATTTTGAGAACAAAATGACCACTGTACAGTTGTATATCTATAAAAAAAGATGATATTTTCCTAGAATGTTTTTCACTCAAAATAAATTTATAAACTAAAATGACCATTGTTTTTATTTGAACAGTGGAAACTTGCCATTTCATTGCTAGATTGCGATGTTCCATGACAATTCAAAGTCTGTTACATTCTACGGCTGCCAAACTACAGCCTGCTAATCGCACACATGACATTTCTTGAGTATTTTGAACAAAAATATTCATTTACACAAGAATCGATCGTTTAAATTTAATAAAAAAAAAAACCTAATAGCGTTTCTTCTGATGACTCCTAGAGGCCAGCGTGAAACATATTACCGGCATTTCTTGTAAATTTCTTATTATCCTCGTGAAAGTGATTTCGTTCATGGAACATGTTTAAGGTGTTACGTCAAAAAAAGGCGCTTCTTCAATAGCCATAAATTTATATCAAAGGCCCTCACCTTTGTGTGTTAAGTATCATCAGGTTCATCCTGGGAGGTTGGGTGTTAAAAACATGAATAAAAATTATTTTGAAATCACAGGGATTCTGGAATGTTGAGTTCTTTAGATCATTCTCAGAGGGGAGATCTGAATGTGCAATCAAAACTACAGCTCATTAATTTTACTCTTAATTAATTAATTAATTAATTCTACTTGGATGCCTGGTGCTCTTTCCATTTGAATCTTTTCTTCTACTTCGCAAATTTATCAAACAGTTCGTGGTAATGAACTGTAAGTAAGGACCCGTACTGGTATGTGTCAATGACCAAAAGTCGATTAAGGGAAAGCTTGCGTTTGGGATCTAAAGCCCTCTAGCCAGCAATCGCAACAGAAGTTATTACGAAGCTTCCATAACTAGCTTAGCTCAGTGAGGTCAATCAGGGTGGCGGTCTCAAATTCTCATATCTTGAAAATAGACAATATTGAAAAAGCTTTTCGCTGTCTAGCCTGTTGTATTTTTTTTATATTTCACATTATAAAACAAGATACATTTCTAAAGATCATATTAATAGGGTGTCATACAATATCTAAATTTTACTTCTTAATACAACTCAAAGAAAATCAAGAAGGTTAGATATAAAACCATAATCATATGTCAACTCCCCGCTCTTTATGCTAAAGCTCAACTCTCTCACAACTCTATTTTTTAAAACAACAAAAAACTTTATAAGTGCTTCTTGTACTGTGTACGTTCAGCTAAGCTTTTGTTAGAACCATTTTGCTCACTTGAAATTCTTCAGTCATTTTATTTGCAAGAGTCTTGTCTAGCTTTCATTTAAATTGTGCCGTGTATAAATCTTATCCACATGATTTCCTACGTATATTTTATTTGCCCAAGAACCGTCTCACTTATAATTTCACCTAATATATTACTTTCTCCTTTACAAATTAAAGCCGTGTCATATACTTTATCACTTAAAGTATGTCCGTTTTTCTGCTAGGGAGAAATTTTCTGGCTGCAGGCCTTGGTATATTTCATGTATTCTGGTTTATTTTTGGACTGGAAATTCAGCCTCGTTGTTTTGGTATTTTATTGTCCATTAGGTCTACTGTTCATTCTTACGATACAAGGGATAGTGTTGACTTCTATATATCTAAGCGCATTTCTTCTTATTTAATTATTTTTCTGTTTTTAACAGAGGTACTCGGATATGGAACAGTTTAACTAGTGATATTAAGATTTTTGGAGAACCCAATATATATGGAAAAACCATTAAGGAACTGGTTTTTGCTGAATAAAAGTTTTATGAATTGATCTATTTATATTGAGGTTTTGTTGACATAATTTTTCCTGAGAAGCTGTACATATTTCTGTTTAGACACGTTCTCAACTCCAGTAGCTTTTAGCATACCACAGCCATTTTTAAACCAATATCCAACTTTAAAAATTTTGTTTTATGATATTTTTTATAGTTCTGTTTTATTATAGAACATTCTAGATGCAAGGTTCTTTCTTCTTGTTTTTTGAAACCGTTATGCATTTTTTCTATTTGCCTATGCCATTGCATCCACGAGTATCCTCTATGTAGGTTATTTATAGGCCTGCAGATAATGGTATAGTAAGGAATTATTACCATATCTGGTCGTGACATATAGGCATGAAGTAGTAAATATAATTAAGGTATTGAGAGAAAATAGCTAGGTTAATAATGCTTTTAAATTTTTTTATTAATAAAACTTGTAGGTACGGAAAAAAGCCTTCATTCTTTAGATTTCTTGTTCCAGGATGAATCTTCAGTACTTTAATCATTTACGCAATGAAATATCTAAAGCCAATGCTATGTAACATCGCATTGGTTCGATAGCTACCTTACCTTTCTAGGTCACGTTAGAAAATTAATAACACTGTAACAAGCAAGTGTATATCAAATGTAACCAATTTCTAGAAATCTATTTTCTCCCCTAGATGTTATTCATTGCAGATATATGGAACATGTAATCTATAGCTTTATCAAAACGTTTTCATTAGAAGGTATTCCCCGAGTAATAATATTAGCTCAGGTTTGTCCTATTTAGTAAAATAAATTCCCCTAATTGAAGGTAGACTATGAGGTCGATCACTTGAAATTACCTTAAATAGCATTTTTCTGCAAAAGAGGGGAAAATACTATTGAGTTTCTGGTTAGTGATGATAAAAGCCAAAGTAAATCATATCGAAACGATGAGTTAAATCACTTTGATATGATTTGAACAACAGTAAAACATAGAAAATTTGGACCCAAAATGTAATTTTGATTGCTTTAGATACCCCATTTTCCCCTATGAAAAATATCCTCTGGCCTCTCTCCTAATCTTGGGTATGCGAAATCAGGCAAAACTGCATGACAGTGCGTTTTATGCCCTGACGGTTTCCATTTTCCCAATTTTGTAAAGATATGTTCATAAATTTTAGTACCTTTTTAGTAAATTTTAGTAAATTTAGTATAAATTTTAGTAAATTTTAGTAAATAAATGATTGTATAGACAACAGTCATAGTGAGAAAAAGCATAATATTTGGAATTATTCCGTATAGTGACACTGAACTAGAATAGAACGTATCGCTTTACGATTTTTCCCAAAAATTCAATTGAGCTAATTCTCTTTTTCTCATCGATCAGCCTGACCTTTATTAATCAGTCTCGCACTGTAATTGATTGAGATGTATTGTCATTCTTTGTTACAAAACCCTTTAATTTTTTCTTTTTTTTTGGTTGAGGGAGTATGATTCTTGAGGGTATGGATGGGATGTGGTTCACAGCCCTTTAATGGGCTGCAATGCTTTAATGAGCTACTCTTTAATGACTCTGCAGGCCTTTAATGGGCTGCAGAGAAACCCCTGCATGAGATACTAAAATATATAACACCCTATATCTGAGCTTCTAATGGTTTGTTTTATGGCTGTTTCATTTTCAAAAATCGTTTTGATGTTTTTTTTTTTAATAATTCTTAAATTAATTCTTAAATGCAAGACTATTGGGCTTCTTATTTCTGGTCAATCGCCTCTTTAATTTTATTTATAACTCAGATAACAATGCTTTTGATTTTTTTTTCAAATTCATCTTTTTATTTTATAGACTTTTTACCCCCTACCTTTTTTATAGAATCCTGCTCTAGACTTTTTTGATCCCCTACCCTTTAGATTTCTAAGAATTCCTTTTCTGGGAGTATTTTCAATGAAAAATACCCTTTTATGGTATTTTTATTGAGAAATTTATGGTGCATTTGTCCCACTCTCTTGGTATTGAAAACTGCATTTTGTCCTCCTCTCCTTCTAAACCTCTGTGAATTGACGCCGCGGGCTGTTTTGGTTTTATCTTCTCAGGCTATTTATTATACCGGCTCACAAGGGTAGGGTTTCCATGAGATATATCCAAAATACCCAGAGACCCTAGGGGCTGGCTCTGTGTTCATTGATGTAAATATTTAATTAATGTTTTTGGTGAAGTTAGGTTAGGTTAGTTTAGGTTACGTATTTTATATTATGAAGTCCGGACGGTCCCCCTTCCATAATTCTTTGTTATAGTTTCGATAATTTTGTTACTAAACTATTATATTTTCATCAAATTTTGGTATATTTCATTATGATTAACCTAACTTCACTTCTTGAGTTTGGTGGCTATAAGACACAAGCACCGTAAAGAGTTTCAAGACGCCTTCAGATCTTGGAGGGGGGCCCGCCTTGAAGCCTTATACTCTTTTTACGAGCCTGTTCTTAATCATTATTTTGTCACCAGTTTTAACAAACTTTAAAAAATTGATTCCTTGCCATTAAGCCTCTGATCTTCCTTTTAAATTAATCTGTTGATTCTTATAATTTTGCTTATGCCATATCCTCTTGGCTCTTGGCTCTTCCGACCTCGTCACAAGTGCCATATGAGCTCTTTGCTCTTGTTAAGCTTTCCTGAAGGCCCAGAAGGTATTAAAATCTAAGATGTTTTATTGGTTATAGCCATACCTGTATGCTGAGAGAGAAGGCTATTTCGAAAGTTTGGCCCAGAGGCCTCTTTGTCCCCCAAGAAAGACAGAAAAATTGGGATTATCAAGATCCCCCATTTCTCTGTGTGTTGGATGCAGTGGTGTCAATTCATTAATATTTAGGCGGGCATTTTTAAATAAGTATATTTTTCAAACATATAACTACATAAATCACTATCAATAAATAAATGAAACCCAAAACAGAAATAAATTACTATAAATAACCAAATCAAACTCAAAAACAGGCAGAAACTAGAGGAGTAAGGCTGACACTCCCCATGCCTTCTAAAGACCAGAGAATAATCTGGATCTTACTGAAAACAAAATACATTTTTAAAGTTTTCCTTTTTTGACTTTGCTGAATCCAAAACTATTAAAACTTTCAGGAATGAATGAATATTACTATATGCATTAAATTATCAATCCATACACATTTGTTTTTTTGCAGTGATCTTATTTCTTTATCTTTTGAAATATGTGAAATGAAAAGAAATTTTAGGAAACGCTATAGCGTTCAAATTGGGTGTTTTTAACGATACCCTGATTGTCGCTGTACGTTAAACCGGCGTAAAACCGGGTTTTCTCGTCTCCTCCGCTTGCGCTGAGCGAATAATCCTGGATTGGACTGGTTTGAAATATTTCGCCATACCAGTCCGTATTACCGCCCATACCGCCGGCTAAGGCGTCTGGGCTGCCATACAAGACCTCCATTTGTTCGCGATATTGATCGGCGCTCATCAATTCGACCAACTTAGCCGCTTCCTTATTACCATAAGAAGCGTCAAAATTGGTTTGCGTCTTCCCCGCTTTTCCTCTTTTGGTCGTGATTAGCACGACTCCATGAATAAAACATGTCATATATTACAAAGTGAGAACTTCTTGCTTAGGATTTTCTTTTAGTTTTAGTTGGTTTAGGGTAACACTTAAGGAGAGGGGCTCTTATGAAGAAAACATCTTGATAAAATAAAAGTAGTACCATTAAATTCCTTATTTTATGCTCTTTTCAAATATCATGGGCCCTTTCCGACATTGCAAAAACACCAGAGGGTCCCATTCAAAGCTGTAAAAATATTTTTCCATTCTTTTTCGGGTTATGTCATGTTTCGTTCTTAAAATGAACGGTCACAAGAGCAACGGTCACAGATGAGATTTAGTTCCTATTTCGCTTTTTCCACAGAAATGTTTTGGAACGTATCCTTCTCAGAATGTGAAATCTTCCTGGGGGTCCCGGATAAAAATCTGTTCAAATCCGTATCATCCGTGCCATCTCCCGTTGGCCTGTGCCGTGTGCTTATCTTGAGGCGTACGCGGTGCCCTCACCTTTCAATCGTGCTGCCTGAATGCGTCAGTTTCACCTCTCCCTCGACGATACCAATACTGCTTCTAACAACGAGGCTACTGTCATCCTGCAAGGGCTCAACGAGGCCCAGCAGGAAGCCGTCAAGGCCACGGATGGCCCCGTGATGATCATCGCCGGGCCGGGGTCGGGGAAGACGCGTACGCTCACGCACCGCATTGCCTATCTGCTGGCTACCCGTAAGTTTTGGTGTGTGGGGGGGGGGGGTGGAGTGCTGAAAATAATGTTGTTTGTGTGTATGCTGCTTTTTTGTTTGTTATTTTTTGTACCAATGGCTCTTGTGGCTTCAGACAATATTTTTCTATGTAACATTAAATGTCACATTCACACGCCTACCAGTACGAACGGTGGAAAGGTAAGATTTTATTATTTCAAGAAAGACGGACAAAAAAAATATACGACACTGATACTCATCGAAAAACAAAATATTAGTCATGAAAACCCGCACAATGCCTGGGAACTTCGGGAGAAACAAAATACAAAAAAGCCGACGAAAGCAAAACTAGAGAAGGAAAGACACATACACAGACTAAAGTTCACCCAGAATCCTTTGTAAAATCCTTTAGTCCCTTAATATTTGGTTATTTTACGAAAAGCATCAAAGGTTCCTTTATATATCTCTGATCCTTTTTGAATCTGCAGCCTAGTCTTAATAACGGTAAACGGGTACAAAAATGTTCGGACAATGAAGGAACTAGTTACATTTAACGAAAAGAATTTGGATTTATCCATCATGTCCCATTCAATGGTCCGTATGTATGGATCGGTTTCAATTCCTGGGACGTAACTAACGGCCATCTCTCTTTCCATGATTTTAGATGGCATATTGGTTAAGTAAGAACGGTTGTTGCTGTCATGTTATGTATAAGTGTCCCTAAAATAATAAAAATGTAAATATTAAATAAAAATAATAAAATAGACCCCTCCGCCTCCCAAGATGAACAAGCAATCTTGTAAGTATTTCTAGAATTAGGTGTGGGCACCAGAATTGTAACAGCCCGAAATACGACCATATGCAGAGAGTAATCACAACCGTCAAGTTTAAGATAAAACCGCTTGTGCTATTTTCTTGAAGCGCCCTACTGGCCTCCACATCTTGATTAATCAAAAGGGGGTCTTTTGTAACAACTTTCAAATATTTTTTTTCAGGTTTGCAATTTGGAAATGTATAATTAATGTCTTAGAAAATTTAATTTTTTTTAGTGTTCATTACTACGTCTTCATAAACTACGTCCTCACTTTCTCTAATTTTTCCAAATTAACAACCCCCGCTCCCCCAAAGAGAATGGATCCGTTCCAATTATGTCTATCACGTATCTATAATTTGTGCTTATTCTTCCCATCAAGTTTCATCCCGGTCTCTCCACTCCAAGCGTTTTCTAAGATTTCCGGTTTCCCCCTCCAACTCCCCCCAATGTCCCTGGATCTGGTCAGGATTTGAATTGACAGTTCTAAAGCACGCGATCCTTCTAAATATCAAATTTCATTAAGATCTGACCACCAGTTCGGAAGTTACAAATACCTCTATTTTTATTATTCCAAATTACTCCCCCCTCCCCAACTCCAACAAACAGAGCAGATCCGTACTTCTGAACACAAAGGAGGCTAACTTTGCATCGATGAAACTTATATATTTAGAATCAGCGTAAAAATGTGATACTATTGGTCAAACACTTCGTTACCACGAACTGTTTGATTTTCTTTTTTGAACGTAATTCAGAGCATTATGCGATCTATAAAAAATTCTAAAAACATTTTTATTTTATTGCTTTTAAACACAAAGGAGGCTAACTCTGCATCGAAAAATTATTAAAGACACTAATGCGGCAATTGAAAAATTCTACATGCAACCCAATTCAAACACATATAACGCAATTCTGCTCAATCTGGGATTGCTAGTAGTAGCAGTTGACTAGCAAAACTAATCGTGACAACATAATCGGACCGGATCTGCTCTCTTTGGTGGAGTTGGGGGGGGGGTAATTTCGAAAATTGAAGTATTTGTAACTTGTTGGGGGAGTTGGAGGGGGAAACTGGAATTCTTGGAAAACGTGAAAATTGGGGTATTTTTATTTTACGAATAGGTGGTCGGATCTTAATTAAATTTGATATTTAGAAGGAATTCATGTCTCAGAGCTCTTATTTCAAATCCCGACCAGATCGTTTGACATTGAGGGGAGTTGGAGGGGGAAATCTTGGGAAACACTTGGAGTGGAGGAATCGGGATGAAGCTTGGTGGATAGAATACGCAAATGACCTTGATACGTGATTGACGGAAACGTACAAGGTATTTGCATTGATGGATGAACAATCTATGATTTTTTCGTACTACGAAAAAATGGGTGGGGTACCTGAAAATTAACTATCACTTTGATGCGAATTTATGGAGATATAGCGGTAAGGGCGGTTGGTACTTTGTCACACTACCCCGCTCTCTGTCCGATCACATCAAAATGGCGCATGGCTGTTCTCAATCAAGTTGGGGGCGACTTAAAGTCAACGTAACTGTTTCTTCTGACAAATGGACTACGTCTTTATGGTACGACACAAAATTATGTTCTTATCTTCTGCCAATAAAGGCTGCTATCAGACAGAAAAACTTATTAGAAGAACATTAGGTTCTTCTGGCATGATAAAGATGTGACTCAACTGATTATTTCCTAATTCAGCAAACTTGCTGGATTTAGTTATCCAAATCTGGGTTATATCGAAGGTTATTTACAACTACATAATCAACATGAGAAAAAGTAATTTTTTCTAGAAGTCCACTGGTAACAAATGCGAAATAACAACGGAGCCTCGAAGGTGCCAAATCGAATTAAGTGTTTTTTTTTTTTTTAATTTGTATTAAGTATTAATGATAAGCAAACTAATTCTTGTATTCAAATCATCCAGAGGAAACTATGGTACTTATCGGTTATATAGTAAACACTCGGGAAGTGAAGTTCGATTAAATGATGAAAATGTAATAGCATGGAAAACCACTTTGAACAAAATGGCTAATCACTTTTGACAGTTAAAAAGGGAACTAGCCCTTTCAATTTACAATCGAATGTTCTCTTTTCGAAGTAGGTCGCTATCTGATCACTTTGAATCTTAAAAAGACAACTAGAATTAATGACTACCAATCCAGTGAGCCCCTTCCGATGTTTATACGATCACCCTTTCTATATATACCTTATATACCCCCAGGGCTTAACTTACAACCCTTGCCCTGAGAACTCTGGGGGATTGTCATCCTCAAAGACGTAATTTCCAGACCTTTCAATTACTTTGAGCAAAATGGCTATCTCAAAATTTTGTTTGGATGTGTTTGGGAAAATGGCGGGCGTGGAGATAATTGAATCTGTCCACCTGATCAATCTTTTCGTTACCCAGCGTCACCTTTTCATCCTCACTTATTCCTAGCCTTAGTGACTTAGTCTTTTTGGCATTAATCTTTAAACCTATTCTAGCTCCCTGAACTCGCAAAACCTCTTAAAGTTCGTTCATCTTGCTCACTCAGGTCATAAAGTGGCTCATAAGTTAACATGGTATTTACGTGATGGTAAGACAGCAAATCTTATTAATTATGTTATTGTAAACCGAAGATACTAGATACTAGGGTATATAGGAGTGCTCTTACTGATGTTAAAAGTAAAGATCACCATCTAGTAGTGTCTAAGGTTAATTTAAAGCTGAAATATTGCCCAGAGCAAATGATGAAACACTTGGATGAAAAAACAAAAAATGAATTGCTCATGGACCTAATTATTCATAGACCATGACTGTTCTTGGCATGTACCATTATGTGCCTCATGTATTGTATTTCAAGCAAGGATCCAATCTTTTCACACGTATCTATACTTTAGGCAAACACACCTCGCTTTGAAAAAGGTATTTGATTATTTTCGTCTCGTTTCGAGCAAAACCACAGTTTGAAACGTTGATTTGCATATTTCTTTCTATTTCAGAGTTTCAAAACAGATCAAGCCTTACCGTGGCAATATGTGGCTGGCCCGTGGCATCCCTGTGATACGCATATTATCAATCATTCCAGACAAGCCTTGCCGCCCCTCAAAAATGGGACATGCAGTAAAAAGGCTCAAGAACAATAAAGCTGCTGGTATCTGCAGCTTAAGCTCAGAGCTGCTAAAATATGGTAGTCCTGGAATGCTCCTGTTTCTCCACACCCTGTTCTCTACAGTCTGGCAAACAGAGATACTTCCCAAAGATTGGCAGAAGGGTGTCATCATCCCCTTATGGAAGAGGAAAGGCTCAAAAGCGACTGCTCCAACGACCAGGGAATAACCCTACTGTCAGTCCCTGGCAAACTGTTTTCAATGGTCCTGCTGGATCAATGTCAGAATATCATTAAAAAATCTGGCAACCAGAGCAAGCTGGTTAATTTCATAAAAGGGCAACTGTATTGAAATAAACAATGTAATATTTGTAGGCATGGATATATAACAAGTAGGCGGTAATAGGATTGAGACAGTGCAAAATTTTAACTCTTGTTGATAGAAGAGCATCACAAAGTGCTGAAAACCCTGTTGTGACAAAAAATAGGCCTAGCATTGTGCAAAGCTTCCCTTCATACTGGAGGTCCCAGGGACTTCTTGCTGTCCAGTTCTAAGCTCTAAGAACTCTTATTTTAAATCCCGACCGGATCCGGTGACATTGGGCGGAGTTGAGTTGGGTGGATCTAAAATCTTGCAAAACGCTTAGAGTGGAGGGATCAGGATGAAACTTGGTGCAACATCAGATAAATCCATATTCTATTCAAAAGAATCACGAATCCTTTATATTTTCAGGCATTGGTGGTTTCCACCGCCCTGGCCTTCTCCGACCAACAACTGGATTTAGAGGATAAGCCGTTCCCCTGACGTAACCGCAAGCCCATTGGTTGCAAAAATGCTGAAATCTCGTATTCTGTGCTTTATTCTGAAAACTTTACTCTGCACAATATATTCTAAAACTTTGTTCTGAGCAACATAACTCGCTTACAATATATGATCAAAAAATAATTGCTGTTTCTAGATTAGGATTTATGTTTTCTTCAACCTTAATGTCCAGGAACTTTTTTTATCGATATTATATCGGACGAATTTGTTTAATACGGTGCTGCTCAAAACCATTTTGGCTCTTTTGAATAAAATCTTAAGCCAATTAGTGAAAAACTAAACGTTGTGAAAATATAACTATAATATAGAGTTATAAACTCAGAGGAGCAGTTTTGAAGTTTAAGCTAAAGAGGAGTTACTCCTTCAGGAAAGAGTGATTGACTCCTCCTTGTTAAAACCTAATTGGTTTAAAACCTTATTAAGCTAGGAACTTGTACCCAATGAATTTGTTTAATACGGTGCTGCTCAAAACCATTTTGGCTCTTTTGAATAAAATCGTAAGCCAATAAGTGAAAAACTAAAAGTTATGAAATTATAACCATAAATAATATTAAGTTTGAATTGCCTAGTTGTTGCATGAAGTAAACATGGGGTTAGATAAAGAGTTTATGTTAGTCAAACAAACCAGTGGCAAATTTACATGCCTTATTTGACACAGCTTCTGGTGCTGCTAAATTATTCATCATTTTTTTTTTTAGCTGGTTGTCTCATTTCAGAAAATTAATTATCTATCTTTAATTAATCACACATTACTGACAAAGAAAACAAAATAGGTTAATTGACTTCAATCCATTCAGACTTGATTGCTAATGCTCCAGGATGTGTATCATCTGAATTTGACATACACTTGTACAGTAAAAAATTTGTATCTTTGATTCAATGAGGGATAAATGAAGGCATATTTGTACGTAGTGTTATGTGTATTAGATTTAAAATGTGTATTTTAATCTTTAAACCATTTTTAGTTAATTAAAAAGGGTAGTGCAAGTTTACCGATCTAGGCATGTACACGTCAATTCAACTGAGAAGGGGATTCCTCGTAAAAAAAAAAACCAATAAGAAGGTGAGCTGGTGAGTAATAATAAAAAATCTCAGAAAATTCGTAACACCATCAAGATTGTGGGAAAAAACTTAACTTTTCTTATATTTGACCTAGATATGCATTTATTTGAGCATATTAGCATTTAAAACAAAATAGAACATGAAGAAATTATCGTAATAAAATGATGAATTAAAAAATGTCTAGGCTATTAAATATCCATTGCAATTTTTCACTGAGTGACCTGTGTAATCAGCACCAATGAAAACGAACAATTTGAATTTTGTGTTAACGTTCGTTTATTTGCAATAGTTAACTCTCGGATAGATCTTAGAGAAACCAACTTCCTATTAAAAAAGCTTCGGAAAACACTGAAAATATCGAAGATAACGAAAACACTGATTGTGCCTTCAAAACCTAACAAAAATTACTTGGACTTACCTCAAGTATCTTTTCATTGGCCACATGGTCAGCAGGATTATCCTGTTTGTAATAATATAATAACTTCCCTCCTTTTTCAACAATCAAAACGCCTCCATTTTGAAATCCATCCCCTTTCATAGAGTCAGAGGATAAGAAATTCGCTGTGTATATGTTACAGTGAACGTCGGATGTCTGGTTAATGCCGACATTCACCGGTGAATGTTTGAAATTCCTTTTTCTATGCTTAGATTCAACTAGCTTTGAGAAACAGTTTTTTTTCAGTCTAATGTAAACCATGATGGTAAAAGTTAAATTTAGGTAACTTTAGATAATGTTAGTTTAGATTACATTTGGTTTTAAATATCAGAAATAGGTTGGATAGATAGTTAAATGGATGGATATATTTATTTTCCTTATAGCAGTAAAATAATTACACAACGATCTACAAATCAACATAAAAGCTCCACGACCTGTAGGAGCGGGATTATGGTTCTTTTCAATAGGTTTCTTGTTTGTGAAGCTAGAACCTGCATGACTTATGGACAGGATTCCCAATAACTGCAGTGACATCTTCACGCCTCCTTGATCGACTAGTTTCATTTGCTGACACTGCACCTTTCTTTCTCTAAACATTCATTCCTGAATCTCCCACTATTTTTTGCAAGTATACAATTCATATCGACAATTTAAAGTTTACAGAGTAGTTTGCTATATACTCATTGTTCAACCTAAAAAGATAAATGAAAATTTTTATTTTACGTTCAAATAATGGTGCCTTTCATAGTCACCATGATCTAGAACTCTATTCCAGACATCAACGTCGTTTATATGGAAACAAGACTTGATCGCTTCTGTAAATTCTTAATTAAAGCCACCGTATTTAACATGAATCACAGTCTTGATTTTACATGACCAAAGTTTAGAACATCGAAATTTACCGTTTTATAAACTTTCTTAATTTCTTAAAACATGTTCAATTACATTAGTATTGCTTTATTCAAACTAATTTCTAAAAAAGTGATTTTAAATTCAGTAGCTAAGATATTAGAGAGTAGATTGATTTTAGAAACAACATTTGATTTTTCATAGAATTTTTTTTTGGGGGGGGGGGAGGGACCTTCAGAACTAAGACTCGATCAAAGATTCTCACTACAACTACAAAAAGTGTAAAAGACTGGAACCAATCAATCAATTTTTACAAGAAAAAACATACAAAACCAAAATTCAAAAGCAAATTTTTTAGAAAACCAGGTTTTGAAATTCAAGGCTTCAAAAAATAAAGTGTTTATTTTGACAGCAATTGCAACTGTGATGGTGTTTGTAAAATGAACATCTTCAACATATTGCTCAAACATACGGCAAAAAACTATGAAGTAAGTGTTAGCATCAATGTTAACAGACTCAGGCTAGAACATGCAACTTCACGATTGGAGGTAATTCAGAATTGAATTTACTCGGCATGATAGGAGAAATCCTAGACACATATGAAAAAACAGAAGGTCAGCCACCATGAGTAATTTTTTCAAAGTAATGGGGATTACTTTAGCGCAAAGAGCGGGACGTTAAGGAGGGAACAGCCCCTTTCATGCACGGAGTAATTTTCTGTTCGTTTCACTTTCGTTTCAAGTTTTAATGTCACTCCTTACTTTTAGTTAAAAAACTTGTTTTTTTACTTAATTTCTGAAAGTTTTTTAATTAGCGCATGTTTGATTTTGGCTCTCTGCAAATGAATAATAAAAACGATATTTGCGTATTAATTTTCTTTTTGCTAATTGACTTTCTCTTAGTTTGATCAGATGTTTTTGAGGAAAAGGGTGGGGGAGGAGGCCTAGTTGCCCTCCAATGTTTCGATTACTTAAAAAGGCAACTAAAATTTTTAATTTTTAACGAGACCTGGTCGGGATTTAGAATTAGAGCTCTGAGACATAAGTTCCTTCTAAATATCAAATTCAAATAAGATCCGGTTACCCGTTCGTAAGTTAAAAATACCTAAATTTATCTGATTTTTCTGAATTATCCCCCCAGCTCCCCCAAAGAGAGCAGATTCTGTCCGGTTATATGAATCACGTATCTAGGACTTGTGCTTATTCTTTCTACCAAGTTTTATCCCGATCTATCCACTCTAAGTGCTTTCCAAGATTTCCCGTTTCCCCCTCCAACTCCCCCCAATATCCCCGGATATGATCAGGACTTAAAAAAGGGCCATGAGACACGCGGTCCTTCTAAATATCAGATTTCAAGAATGTCGCGAGAGACTCATTCTAACGGAAATTAAAAGTTTTAGCGCCCTTTTGAAATGACCCAAAAAATCTTAGGGCACCTAGGCCCCCTCCCATGCTCATTTTTCCCCCAAAGTCACCGGATCAAAATTCTGAGATAGCCATTTTATTCACCATAATCGAAAAACTTAAAAACATAATAACTTATTATGTTATTAATAACATAATAACGACTTACTCCCCCGCAGTCCTTGTGGGTGAGTTTGCAAGTTACAAACTTTGACCTGTGATTACATATAGCAATGGTAACTGGGAAGTGTACGGACATTTTAAGGGGGATTTTTTTTGGTTGGGGGAGAGTTGAGGTTGGGTTTTGTTGGTTCACTGTCTTGGGAAAAAAAGTCATCATTATTCTCTCTTTTGTTGTTGTATTATGGAAAGGCAGTGTGGTCTGCGTCATTATTTAAGCCCTTCTATACAATCGTACAAGAATTTCCTCCATAAGAACTATATATGCCCCAGGGGTAACTTACAACGCCTGCCCCTGGGCCCTAGGAGGTTGTATCCACGACGAATTTTTCTTTTAATCTAATCTTTGAATTAAGATTACAATTTTGGTCGTATGCATTTAGGAAAATAGATCGTAGGGGCTATTGACCCTCCGATCACTTTTAACTCTTAAAAATGGCACTACAACTTCCAATTTCCAACTGAATGAAAAAAAAATACTTAGAAATCCTGCACCCCTGCATAGAAATTCTCTTCCCCCATGACAAATTACTCCATAGAAAGTTCCCTTTGCATAACCCCCTTCCCTCAATCCATCCCCCAACCAAAATAATCCCCCTGAAAGCGTCTGTACGCTTCCTAATAACCATTACTATGTGTAAACACTGGTCAAAGTTTGTGACTTGCAGCCCCTCCAACGGGGACTGAGGGGGAGTAACTCGTCACCAAAGACAAAAGTTTTACGGTTGAAAGTGGGGTGTTTTTTTTCGACTATGTTGAGTAAAATGGCTATCTCAGAATTTTGATCTGGTGACTTTGGGAAACAATGAGCGGGGGAGGGGTGCACTTATTTTTCAGTTTAAAATTTATTCCATATCCTAATTTGTGTACAATAGCAATTTTGCAATTTTATAGAATCATTTAGTACTGGACTTGATACAGTTTTTCTTTATTAAATAAGTACATGGCTTCAAGAAATTTTCAGAAATTGAATTTCATGTTTCAAAAACAAACTTTTTTCAGAATAATAACTACTTGAAATGATAGGATAGGCTTTAACTAAAGGCCAACCTTGTTTTCGACTGTCGGAAATCGGAATCAGGTTATTTAATGCAAGCTTTTGTAGTCAATATAAATTCTAACTAAAGGGCAGAGCAAAAACAAAACAAAGTAACATTGACCAAGCACTCATAGCGCGACCAGGTGCTGCTGGGGGCGACCGGCACCGGCAAGACCTTCACCATGGCCAAGATCATCGAGGAGACCCAGCGCCCGGCGATCATCCTTGCCCCGAACAAGACGCTGGCGGCGCAGCTTTATGGCGAGTTCAAGGGGTTCTTCCCGGATAACTCGGTCGAGTATTTCGTCTCCTTCTACGACTACTACCAGCCCGAGGCCTATGTGCCGCGCTCGGACACGTACATCGAGAAGGAAAGCCAGATCAACGAGCAGATCGACCGGATGCGCCACTCGGCCACCCGGGCGCTTCTGGAGCGCGACGACGTGATCATCGTGGCATCGGTGTCGTGCATCTACGGCATCCAAAACTAGAAAAGAGGATATTTAAAAAACAACGAAAAAAAGCAACATTTTTTTTCCTAGCCAAAATGCAAGAAAACAAGAAATTTCGTTGCAATTAATGCACCCATTTTTCATCGTGCTAAGCATAAGATGAAAGAGAATGTGTCGCAAGAATTCTACACACAATTTAGATAAAAAAGCTAGTTTTCCCAACTGAAAGTAAGGAGTAACATAAAGCTTAAAACGAATAGAAATAATTATATTGATGACGGTGGTTGCTCCCTCCTCAACCCCTCGTCGTTAATGCTAAAGTTTTTCGGCACTTTAAAAGAGTTACTTTTTGTTCTAATTAATGACATTCGTATTTCAGGTGCACGGTGTCGATGTGTACACGAAAGTACTGGCGCGCGCCCAGCGGCGGTGGCAGCAGCTCGGCGCAGGCCGCCCACTGTTCATCCCGCGGATGGATAATGTCGGCCTTGCCGTAGACGCGCAGTATGTTGGGTGCACCGTCGAAGGCGCACCACATCAGGGTGATGCGGTTCAAGGCCTGGATGTGCGCCGCCGTTTCGTTGCCGCTGCCGGTGAGATTGAGCCATAGAATTTCTGTTGGGCTGATTACCCTGACGCTGTCCTGGCCCTTGGGTGACAGGTTGATGCGGCCGTCGGGAGCGGCCGTGGCTACGAAAAATAGATGCTGATCTTCGAGCCATTTAATCAGCGGTTAGCTGAAATGCGTTCTAGATTATAATAAAAACAATAAAAATGAAATGTTGCTTTTACATTAAAACAGGGGAAAAGAAAAGAAAGAAAAGCATGAAATTTTATTTAAATAGTCCTGAAAACAAGAAATCTATAATTCCTATCTGATTTGAAGAAATGTCCATGGATTTGACTGAATCTGAATTAGTGACTAGTTCTGCTTTGACGCTTGAGCCAACAATGAGGTCAATTTGAGGAAGAAAAGAATTTCCAAAAAGATACTCTTACAAAAACACAAACCCAGAGCTCTCAGAACCAATAAAAGGAAAAGTTATGATCGATCAAATAAACGGTCATGGATCAATCACTCTGCTGTTCGCAGAGACAACTACCTTTTCAGAGGAGAGCTGCACCTTCTACACCTTCCTGCTGCATCTGCTTTTGCTGTTTGTTGCCATATGTTTTTAGTGTTTTTTGTACCTGATTTTATATCCATGCTTCTTTATTTGTTAGTTTGGCAATAATTACTGCATACAAACTTCATAACTGTATTTGGAGGTCTTTTTCCTTGTAAATTGAATTCTAATTTTCTAAGATGTTTACTCATGGAAAAAATACCCGCTTAACCAATCCAAGCGTTCAAATTTGTTCACTGTCCATCGCACATTAAAAATCTACGACAACTGATTGTTATGAATTAGTTTTTCATAAATAAACTTAAGCAGTTTGACTTACCTGGTGATTTTGTGCTAGAGGTTTGTTCGCTAGTCGTCTAATTCTCAACAATTTTGCTATCTAGGTCAAATATAGTATATCAACGAATCTGTCTAGATTCTTCACCTTATTTTCCGTATTCATTCCACCTGTCACTTTTTCATCCTAGGAAATATTTCAAAGCATTAAGATCATGCCTTCAGTCGAGAGTAATTGGTGGGTACGATCATTCCAAAGAATCATCCATCCTGACGTGCGACCATCCATCTTTAAGTGAAAAATTTACCTATGTTATGTAACCCCTCCCCCCTGTCCCCATTATTTGGGGACAAATAGTCTGTGTACACGCAAGAAACCTCTTCCGTACCTCGCTCTTTACAATAAAGCTAAAAAAATTTCCCAATTCCTTAAGAATGACTCCTGAAGCGTAAAGGCCGTCGTAGAATAAATAGTTGAAAGTACCAAAAATGCTTATCGTAAAGAGCGGGTATTAGGAGGAGGTGAGTCCCTCACGTGAGTAATAATTTCTCTTAGTTTTGAGGTTTTAATGCTGCTCCTTACTTTCAGTTGAAAAAAACTTTTCATATATATATATATTTTTTCATTGTTTTTTAAATAATGCCAGTAAATCCTGCACCCTTTTCATGGAAATTCTCTTTCCCCATGACAAATTTCTCCATGGAAAGATCCTCCCACATAACCCCTCTGAGCGCATCTCGGTGGTGGTGCCCGGCGTCGACATCGGCCCGGCGGCAACGCCGCATGCCTATGGCCCCTGCCGCCTGATCTGCGTGGCCAGCCTGACCCCGCGCAAGGGGCATGACGCTTTGCTGACCGCACTGGCGCGCTGCGACGACCTGGACTGGCAACTCACGCTCGTCGGCCCGACCGACCTGGACCCGGCGCACGCCGACAGGGTGGCCGAGCAGGCCGAGGTTTTCGGCGACCGGGTCACCATCACCGGCCCACTCCCGCAACAGGACGTCGCCGCCGCTTTGGCCGCGTCGGACGCCTTCGTGCTGGCATCCCACTACGAGGGCTATGGCATGGCGTTCAGTAGTGGTGCGAAATATTTCGCACCACTACTGTTTATGTCAAAACCTCATTTTGCTCCACTAAAGTAGCCGCCGCAAAATTTTACCTATAATCGGTCTTTGGTGCTAATAGGTTAGGCTTGATGACATGGTTAGAATTTGGAATTATTGATTTGGAACAAACATATTGTATTCTTCCAGGTTCATTATTCAATAGCTCTTGTGTATTTTGATACAATTTAATAAATGAACTAAGTGGCATATAACCGCTGTTACTTCATATCTACGCTTATAAGTGAAAGAGGTTCTGATTCAAAGGTATTGTTTCTGAGCTTTAAAAAAAAAACATATGATGCTAGCCTAAAACACACGTCAATTTTGAAAAGAATACTAGAGAAATAGAAAATAGCTTTTTTGTATTATTCTATTATGGTTATAATAGAATAACATAATAGAATAGCTTGTTTGCTGAGAAGCTTAAAGATTATGAAGGTAATTTTATCTTTCTTTTTAAAAATTTGAATGGATTTCTTGTATAAAACCCTAAAAAAACCTGTTTTTAATGCTGGTGAAATGCTGCTGTTATTGCATATAAAATGTAAAAAAAAAAATTATTTTCATCTTAAGTAGCTTTTTTCCATTTTTCTTTCTTAATATTGTCTTTTTTTTGGTAAATTTTTTGGGGGAATATCTTTTTAATGGAGGGGAAATTCTGCTGATGCTATTTGCCGCCTCTTTGGCTAGTATACTATATTTTTTGTCGCTTACTTCTTTTTAGTTTTTTTTTTTAGTTCATTTAAACCTAATCATTATGACTTTGAGGAGGACCGTGTTATAGCCGTTTTGTTCTGTCAGCGAGAATCGTCATGCCTTCAAGAATAACATTCGTTTGTAAAAGATATAGCGAATATCATAAATACAATAAATGTTTAAACAATTTAAGTACTTATTTAGTTAATCATCATGCCGGGGTGGCGTTGAGAGCGTCGTCAGCCTTCTCCAAATGGGGTTGTCTGCAGCAAGGGCCTCTGCATCAGATAGCAAAATTCCAGCTTGGTCCAAGACATTCCCGACGTCTCTTTGAGATTGGACTCTTAATTGTCAGATCTTCAATGCGCTCAAGCGACGACACCAGCTAACAAGCTTATTCCAGTGTGTTCGATTGCCAGTAGCTATAATGAATCAGTGCTCGTAGAAAAGATCGGAAGCTATCTAACTACATCTGACAAAGCTGACAATGTTGAAGACCTTGGCCAGGACTGAAGAAATGTCGTCAGATTTTTGAATGCGTCCTACGACGATGTACAACATATGAGCAAAGCAACTAAGCCTTGTTGGTCCTCCTTGGTCATCTATTTCTTAAATGCCTATCTCGATAGCAAGTTAACTTATTATTATTTAGCCCTTTGCAGGCCACTATATCAATCAATGAAATTGAGACGATAGAGAAAACACTTGAGCTTGTAATGGCAGTCAAGCAGCACTTAAACCGAACAGAAATATTCTTTGTTTGAGGAGGGTGCTGAAGCTCAAACAACCCCACTCTTTGCATGTGTTTTAGCTTTGTTTTTCGTTTTTAACTGCAATTAATGTCCATGATCGGTTGAAATTGCCGACGTAAAGTGGGGGTTGGTTAGGTGGAAGGATAACGCATCCACCCTCCTATTTAGGATAGTTTTGGTTCCTTTTGAGTTTTTCCGTCGCTGTTTACTTTTATTTAAAAATTATTTTGGTTTAGTTTTTGTCCGTTTTTAATATCGGTTTTTAATGTATTATTTATTTTTTTTTGTTTTTTTTTTGCTTCTTTTATATCAGGGCACTACGTATCGAAGGAGATGTCGTAGAAACATTGAAAAGTGCTTCTTCGATTGGAAATTGAAAGGGCTAGTGTCATTTTTACTAGTCGAAAATGATTGGAGGGCAACTAATCCCCCTCCCATGCCCACCATTTCCCCAAACGCATCCAATCAAAATTTTTAGATAGCCATTTTGTTTAAAATAATTGACAAGTCTGGAAATTATGTCTTTCAGGATTAAATTTCCCTCTCCCACAGCCCTCAGGGTTATAAGTTATGCCCTGGGGCATATAATGTTTTTAAAGAAAGCGGCAGCGACCTGCGTTACGGAATTTATTTCAATTATTCATGCTAAAGAAAATATTATATACGCGGCCGCGCTTTTAATTCAAGACGACAATGGTAAAGAGGTGTACGCTGAAACATGGTACCTTAACTACGATTTAACAAAATTTGAACCTCATACATATAGATTTGGTTTAAAATTGGAAAATACCCCAAAGTATCAACCCGCGAGAGGAGAAGTAAAACTAAAATATTCGAATAAAAGTAATAAAGGAACGAATTTGACAAGCCTTCAATTACTAATAAGAAAATTACAACACAGATTTAATATAAGCTATTGGTGTTGTAAGGGCCCCAATCAAACCGTTCTACTTTTGATTGATAAAGGTAGGTTCTGGCAGAAAACGCATTGGCGCAAGATGATCTTGATGCTGCTATCGCAGCGCTTAAAGGTGTTGAAGGCGACCACGCCGCAGCCGCGGTGAGTGACTGGCTTACCGCAGCAGAACATCGTCAGGTTCTGAACAGTTCCATCGCGACACTTAGCGCACACGCCATCGGCCTTCTGACCGGGGCGGAGGGTAGCCAATGATCCGCCTTCTGACCTTTATCCTTATTACTGCTGTTCTGGTTTTCTGCACCGTATGGTTTGCAGATAATCCGGGCAGCATGACCATTGTCTGGCTGGGCTATCGTTTTGATGGCTCGATCGGGATGGTGACCCTTGGCCTGCTGGCTCTCGTACACGCAGAAACCGGAAATTTTGAAATTTTCTTAGAAATTTTATAACAGGCGTGTGTTTATTTTTGTTTTTTCCCGCAGAGGTGGTAATTACATCAAAACAATGGTCGTAGAATACTGGATAAGGGGTTCCGAATGGAATTTAAAAGTCATAGTGTCTTTTTTTTAAATATTAAGAGAGATTTATGCCATATTGCACTGTAAATCCAAATCTTGTTGCAAAGAGGGCCAAAATACCAGCGATAAAAATTTAATTGCCGATCGATACTAAGAGTGGATTTGATTCCCTACTATTGCAAAAATATTTTTAAAGTAAAGTAAAAACTAAACTTACATGTTACAATCAAGGTTCGACTTTAAAAGTAAAAATATCTTAGGCACAAGACTAGACGACCAGTCAGCAAACACAAAGTATGATGCCGCTCTGAAGATGCACCAGGTGCTGGGGTAGGAGGTGAAAACTTCTTTCAAAATGTTTTCCATTGGATAAAATATTGAGTCTTCTTTGTCCAGCTACTTCCACTTTCTTAGACCTACCAAGCACATGACACTCACTCTGACTAACCACTTGTCCTTGTCCCAGTATATACCATGCGACCTCTACTTGCAAATTGTATCTGATTTTTTTACTGTTGCATATTTTCAAACAGATTGCCACACAATGTGGCCTGATGTTTTAGCTTTCATTTGCTATCTTACATGACAAATTCCTCCATCAAATCCCCCTGAGAACCTCTGTATACTTCCCAATAACCATTGGTATGTGTAAGCACTGATCAAAGTTTATAGCTTGTAGCCCCTCCCACGGGGACGGGGTTTTTAATAATGCTAGAAAATCCTGCGCTGTCCACTTCCCAATCCTGTCCACTTCCCAATAACCATTACTATATATAAGCACTGATCAAAGTTTATAGCTTGTAGCCCCTCCCACAGGGACTTTGGGGAGTAAGTCATCCCCAAAGACATAGTTATAAGGTTTTTCGACTATGCTAAATATCATTTAAAATTGTAAAACGAAAGTGGTAGTACCAGACCCTACGCTGTTCCACAAAGAGCAGCGTCTAGTGGAGGGGACAATCCCTTTCATATACGGAATAATTTCTGTTCGTAAGTTTTAATGTCGTCCTTACTTTCAGTTAAAAAAACTTTTTTTTATTTAATAACAATTTTAAAACGTAATTTAGCAGTTTCAACAAGCATTTTATCAGCAACATCATAATAATGATAACTAATATACCAGCATTTGTGGAGGAAGCATGGGCACAAGAATCCTAATGAGGACTCATACAATCATACAATCATCATACTTAATCATACAAGTAAAATAATTCGTGCATGAACCCTATTTTATACGGGTTATTTGCACAAGTCAGGGTAAATATCCCTGGAACTGAACTTGAGGTTTTTTGACTAAGCTGAACAGAATGGCTATCTTAAAATTTTGATCCAGTGACTTTGGGGGGAAAATGTGCATGGGAGAGGGCCTAGGTACCCTCCAATGTTTGGTCGCTCAAAAGGGCACTAGAAATTTTTATTTCCGTTAAAATGAGCCCTCTTGTGACATTCTAGGACAACTGGGTCGATACTATCACCCCTGGGGAAAAAAATACAAAATTCCAAATTTTTGTAGATAGGAGCTTGAAACTTCTAAAATAGGGCTCTCTGATGCGCTTAATCTGAGAGTGTGATTTTCGTTTAAGTTCTATGACATTTATGGGTGTTTCCTCTATTTTCTAAGATAAGGCAAATGTGCAGCGGCACAGATTGCCTGCCAGCCAGTACCGGACCTCGGTTTCGGTGGGGTTGGGGTTCTTTTCGAGCAGCGATTTGGTCGCGACCAGAATGCCCGGTGTGCAGACGCCGCATTGCAGCGCCGCATGGTCGAGGAATTTTGTCTGCAGCGGATGGAGATCTTCGCCATCGGCCATGCCTTCGATCGTCTCGATCTGACGATCCTGTGCCTCCGGCGCCAGCATAAGGCAGGAACAGACAACACGGCCATCGACCCGCACCGAACAGGCGCCGCAATCACCGGAACCACACCCCTCCTTTGTGCCGGTCAGGAAAAGCTCGTTCCGAAGGGCCGAAAGCAGCGTCTGATTTTGCAGCCAAAAGACTTAGGAAATAATTTCGAGGTGACTGGAATTACGGTATAGGTCAATTTATTAGGGGCCTGTGCCCCAAATTAGTTTCTTATATTTGGTGCACGTTGGTTACCATAGCTCGCAACTGGTTGTATTCTTCAGTTCGTTGAGAGTAAGAAATAAGTTTTTGCTCTTTTTGGTGCTTCTTCAGGGAACCTGTATTTGTCCTTTTTTTGAACAGTGGTCTCCCAATGGCCCAAAAACTTCAGTACATAAATTTCAAACCGATTAGATATCGATTAGAGAAAGATATTGGACTGTTATAATTCCAATTCGGATTGGCATTGTCCCAAAATTGCATCCCGATTATTTACACTCAAGTATGGATTAAAATTAAAAAAAAATTTAATACCAGAACAATATGTTTTAAGTTTATTTATAATATCCTTTGCAATTAAAGATATGTCCGTAGCAGCAACGCGGGTTGGACATCTAGCTGCTCCAGCAATAAACTGTGGTTTAGGGGAATTCTTATGAAATTTTACAGTCCAATATAGGAAAGTGAACTTTTATCATTTTCATTAATTCTAATATTAAATTTTTTTAAAGTATTTCTTCAGTTTTTCAATTAAATTTTCATCCTCTAAATTCACCTTTTCGTAAAAATTAGTCGTTAGTGCTTTGTCTTTCATGTGAGAACTTCGCTATTATTTTTCGTGATGTTCGGCAAGTCCGGCACCGCCGAGATCCCGCGACCCGACGGGCGTGGCTACTTCGAGGGTCAGTACAACTCGAGCTTCATTCTCGGCGCGCCGGTCGAGCGGCCGCGTGTGGTCGTGCTGGTCGTCATCGACGATCCCGGTCCGGAGATGCGTCGCCAGCGTCGGCACTACGGCTCACAGTGCGCCGGCCCGGTGGCGGCCCGTGTTGCGGAGCGTGTGCTTCGATACATGGGCGTGGCTCCCCAGACTCAGCCGGACCTCGCGGACGCGTCTACGATGTCGCCATGAACGATCGGCCCCGTCCCACCCTGTCCCCTCGCCTCCAGAAGGCGATGGCCCTGAACATACAAAGTGCCTTGGTGAAAAAAGTAAACTATGCATTTTTTCCACTTCGCCCTTTATTTAGGCAGAGCTATTGTGCTACCTATGATTTATTACCGTACAGCTTGATAATAGATTGAAAGCACAAGATACTAACAGTATGTGTTGAAACCGTATTAAAAACACAAATCTTAATAACTATACTTTTCCTCCAAAAGATAGGCCAAAGAGTAACCGTCCCAAAGTAAAGGTCAAACGCCATAGACATATTTGGCCACTTTACACAGATGGATCTTTGGACCTCAAGGGTCAGACACCTGCGATGTGGAATCTTTGTTAATCAAAAGCCAATTCAGTCAAAAACAGGTTTTTAAGATTCATTGACTATTAGGGGTGTTTTTCACCTTTGTGAAAAATTGGCAAACTTTTTTAGGCTTTTATCCTTTGATGGGTAGCACTAAACTTAATGAAAATTGTATATTTGGAATCAGCACAATAAGCTAATTTTTTTTATACATCTATTGATATCAAAATTGATTCCAGATCACCAAGAATCCAAATTTTTCCTTCTGTTAAATCTTCATTTTCAGTTAGCAATACTTGGTAAATAGATGTTTGCCTGACTATTAGAAACCGGAAGCGGTTGCTAACGAAAAAGGTGCCTGGTTGCCGATTGTCTTGACTGAAGCGTAAGAGCAAGGAGGAATAAAACCGTTTAAAGATGTTTGGCACAGGTCTAGTTCCTCCATTTGGGCATTGTTGTAAAATTAGAGTTTATGAGTCTAAAGCATATCTTAATGTCTTTTAAGCAGGAAGCTCAGAGCTGAGTAAGCTACCGAGGTAGGTAAGTTACTTCGCCAACCTTATTTTACAACCTCTAGACTTGAGGCTAGAATTTACTTAGAAACTGGGTTTTTAGAAACACCACATAGAACTTGTTTTCAAGGTCTTGATGCAGGTAGTCAACCCAAATCTGAACTAAAAATCACTATGTCAAAAATCCTAACAATAGAATGCAAAGACTCAATATTCAGATCTTTCTAATGTTCTCACATACTGAAGATCACTGAAACATCTTTTTTTTTTCTTCTAAAAAAAAAAAAAAAAAAAAAAAAAAAAAAAACATTTTTGCAGATGAGAGCTTGAAGTCTTTATGCAAGGCTCTCTGATACGCTGAATCAGATGGTGGGATTCTCATGAAGATCCTTGATATTTAGGTTTTTTCCTAAACCAAGCAATTTTTCTCAGGCTCACAACTTTTGATGGGTAAGATTAAACTCAATGAGCTTCGATTTAACTGGAATCGGCAAAAATTTAATTCTTTTTAAGTGGCTATGGATCTCAGAAGTCTGTTTATTAGGAGTTTTGTTTACTATTGAGCCGAGTTACTCCTTACTTACAGTTCGTTACCACGAACTGTTCTAAAAAAAAAAAAAAAATACACAGCAAGTCAAAGATAAGTTTCTTAAAGGCAAATCAATCCATCATAAGGTTCTTTTTTCTAATTGTGTGCCTTCTTTATTGAGATCTCTGATGAGAAGGTGTATTAAATCATGTAAATTAGCGTCAGTTAGTCCCAGGGGAAATATTTTTCAAATAAACCTTCGAGAAAAGAAAATGATTGGAATTATGCAGAATGTACTAGGGTTTTTAGATTATTATGCTTACGAAACAGATTAAGTTATCTAAATTTTCAAATCTTCAAAAGGAACATCAAAATTGTTAGATTTATAGAAAAAAGAACTTTAAAGTAAAAAGATGTAAATAGTCTTGGTATGAGCATTAGTTTTCAAATGAGCCGTTAAACTATCTCAACAGGCTTCGGTAACCTATTAGAACTAGGGTAAAAAGAAAGATGTATCACTTATGGAAAGGATATGATAATTAAAAGTGATCTTCCTTGTTTTTCAAGATGGCACCCGGAGGCCTGTAAACCTTTAATTTGGTGTTTTTAACCATGGGTATTTCGATAGTTCAGTTTTTTTCGATTTGACTTAATATTTAAGTTTAAAGTTTTCGATAAAAATGTTTCAAAATTACAAATTATACTTCAGTTGAGTAGTTCTTATTCCTAATTTTTAATTACTGCGGAATATTTCTCACCAGATTGTTTCCAAAAAAAGTGAAGCTCGTTGTAAATCTTTGCTAATTCCCTTTTCCCAGGAGGACTTATGGATTTAAGATACTTATTTGAAACACGCCAAGCTGGGACTTCGAAATAATATTGTCTATCGGTTTCAGAAATGGTAGAGGAGGTGCTGACAAGATTTTCAATCTGAGGTTAATAATTGAAAAGTGCTTACTTGACTTAATTTGACTTAAGTCTCCTGCCGGGCACTGCTCGGCGTAGAGAGTGACGTCTGCCTCCTCCATCCACTTCGATCCATGGCGAGTATTTGCTCTTCGCCCTGTCTGATGTTTGCCATCGTCAAGAACTCGGACAGGCTATCGGACCAGCGTTTCTTCGGTCAGGGTAGATGTTGATGGAAGTGTGCAGGAAAGTACTAGTCTTGCAATTCTATTTGCAGACGACACAGCTATATCTGTTAAAGCCAGGGATTCATGATTTGCATGACTACATGACTGATATTTATGGTTTTTGGTCGTTCATGACGTGCTTCTCGAGACATTTCTTGTCAAAGGCTTCAAGTGGGCGGAAATAAAATCCACAGGATGAAATAATATACTTATGTAGGAGTTTTTCTTGTTTCCCTTTTGTCATTTGAAAATCAAATTGATAATTTAAAGTTAAACTTTCTAAATATATTGGGTCGTTGGATCGTGTGATTAATAATTTTTTCCTCTTTCATTTTAATTTTTTATGTCTGTCTGTCGGTCCCGGTTTTGCTAGTTCAGGCACTTCTAGACAAGCTAGGACGATGCAAGTTGGCAGGTGTATCAGGGACCAGACAGACCAGATTAAATTAGAAATTGTTGCTTCCTCGTTTCGACCATCTAGGGGGGAGTGGAAGGACGATTAATTCGGAAAAATTGGATAAAAAATGAGGTATTTTTAAATTACGAACGGATGATCGAATCTTAATGAAATTTGATATTTAGAAGAATCTCGTGTCTCAGAGCTCTTATTTTAAATTTCGACCGGATCCGGTGACATTGGGTGGAGTTGGATGGGGAAACCGGAAATCTTGGAAAACGCCTCGAGTGGAGAGATCTAGTGATTGCATTCGTTCTGAAACAATTTTGGAGGAACGGCCAGTGATGACCGCAACATGGAAGCCATTGTTTTTTAATAACACCAGACCCAAACCGTCTCGTGTATGGAATGCTTTATACTCGTTTCCATTTTCACCAAGATACAGCTTGCCATCGGTTAAGACTCCGTCGACATCAAAAATAACCAGCCGGATTTTTTTTGCTTTATTCAGTAACAGGGTACTTTCTTCCATTAAACTACCTTTGCCCTTAGCAAATCATGCATATTAATTACCCCAATCAGTTCGCCCTCATCGTTGGTAACCGGTAGTGCATTGATCCTGCATCGCTCCATCATTTCCAGCGCCTGCTAAAAAAATATGGCACCAAAAAGTTAAAAAAGGTTTTGCTATCCTTGCAAAGGATAGTTGGCTCTGGGAACCAACAAATTCTTATTCTTTATGTTTTTAGGAATGAAAGCGTTGTCAAATTCTGCGATTTTTTTTCCTATCTTCCAAGTGTAAAACTACTATAAATCACAAATAATAAATAAATAAAACCCAAAACTAACCAAAATTACGATAGAGTCTAGTCAAACTCAAAACAAGCAAAAATTAAAAGGAGTATGGCTGACAACAGCCAAGTCTTCTTCAGACCAGAGCACAATTTGCACTTTACTTTAAAAACAAAAACAAATAACCGTGTATTGTCAGTTTTTTGGTTTTGGTCCGCGGCCTCCGGGTGGAGTCGATGAAAAGTATTTACGCATCTCTGCGGACTGGCGATGATAGTTGATGACCTCAATTTGTAATTCACTGTGAGTCTGCTTGTCATGAGGGTGCCAGAAGAAGGGAGATGGACGCCGCTGTTCATCTTCACCGAGGCATGCAGGATCTCGGGATTGGCCATGCGGATCGCCTTGCCGCGCTCTTCCGAGGCATCGACCACCGCCAGCCGCAGCATCACGCCGATCTGCGGCGCGGCGAGACCGACGCCGGGCATCGCCTCCATCGTGTCGATCATGTCGTCCCAGATCGCGCGGATCTCGTCGGTGATCGCCTCGACCGGTATCAGAATTAACGAAAATCTATGCGCATATTGAACCTCGATTTTAAGAGGCAGTAACGCCGTACGGTAGCACACTAGTTTCTAAAAGGTGCAGGTAGTCGTATAAATGAAAAAGGGTAATAGAATTTTGTTTTAGACAAAAAGACTGTGCCAGAGCAAAGTGAAGTTTTCAGCCATTTTGTGGTCCGAAACAACAATTTTAGCCACAAATAGGGCCAAAACGATTTTGGGTGAAAATTCTGGAATAATTGATTTAGAATTATCAAAATCCATATGCATATTCAGCCTCTAGTTTTAGTGGCAGCAATACCAAAGGGTGGCGCGTTCGTTTTTAAAAGGTGCAGGTACTCCTTTCAACTCCCTTATAAAAACTTCTCAAAGGTCACGGGCAGTGCATGTATCTACAGGTCACTGCTGTTCCGAACAAAATTTAAGACTTGATCTGAAACGTATTTAGACATAAACCGTAACTGGTATATGAATCTAGTAAGACATGGGTGCCTACTCTAGCCCTCAAATTCAACATATGAATTTTCTTTATCGATGGAAGTAAAAATTTCTCAAAATCAGAATATAATTTTAAATATCTTCTTTATTTGACCTTCCTAGAAAGTCATCAGGGAGTAACAATGATAGGGCATGGACATGTAGTGCAGGGGCATCTTGAAGCCGTCACCGCCCCCTATCCCCGCGTACTTTCCATGATAATGCACTCCATGGGCTGGTAGACTGTGCCACGCTGGCTTCAATTGCCAGGAGTCATCGGAAGAAATATTATGATTGCCAGAGGGTGCCGTTTGTCAGCCATTGTGTGTCATGGGATGGGAATCACCGAGGAACTTCGCAATCTAACAATGAAATGGAAAGTTTCCGCTGTTCAAATAGCACAATGGTTATTTTTAGTTTATTAAGTTGTTTTGTGCAAAAGAAGGTTGAAAAACCTTATGATTTTTTATGGGGCTGGTAGATTGTGCCACGCTGGCCAAAATTGCCAAGAGTCAACAGAAGAAACGTTACTGGGGATTTTTCATTTAGTTTAAAATATTGATTCTAATAGGAACTCATGTAGAGAAGCAGATCTGTTTGCTCTAGACTAGTTTCATGTATTTAATGGAAATAATTTTTAGTTATAAAATTGGAAAAAAAACATCCGTTAAACTATAAATACAGTCAAACTACTCTAAACAAACATTGTTCTTTCTATTACGTTAAACTTTTTCGTATTTTAGGTAGTTTTGAACCTGCCGCGATACTCTGTTTTGTGGTTTTCTTTTGCCAGGTTCTGTAAACTTTGTAGATTATCAGGGGCTTGATATACAACAGTAAACTCGCCAAACATCCCATGACGAGTAATTTTCCATTAACATGAAACTTGACAGTGCAAAATCAATCAAAATTATTAACACTATGAAATTCTGAAAACAACCTTAGAAAATCTTAAAATACTTACTTACGATATACAATTCCTAAAAACACATAACTTTACTTTACCCCCTCCCCCCAATTATATGCAAATATATAGCTCAGATTATATATGATGTGTTTTGCCATATGTCACACTTTTGTTGAAATAAATTTAACAGACACGAAGTAACATAGATGAAAGCACAAAAATGCATGGAGTCCATACTATAGTTTTAGCAATATACTTGCACATTAGAGAGCCAAGGAGGGGGGTGATTAAAGTAAGGTGCTTTTAGAAATTATACAAGTAGGCCTAAGTATTTTAGGATCTTCAAAAGTTAATTTCAACGAGTATTTTCCCATTTCAAAAGTTTTCTTGTTTCTTGGAATAAATCTTTGGATACGTTGTATGCATACAGTGTAAACTGAAAATAATAAATAAATATCTAAACATCTGAAATCTAAACAGTCAATCCTATAAAAACCAAGAAAATATGTTGGACACAAAAATTGCATGCCACAGAAACGAAATACCTAAAATAAACAAACAAAAAGAAGATAGGAGTTTAAAAAATACTTTTATGTAAAAAATTTGGATCAAAAATTAAATTAGTCATACCGATAAATGCCAAGACGAGTAACTATGCCTAACTTCAAAGAATGTTGCTTTCAATAATGAATTTATAATACTAGCTAGACCTTGACCATCCATTGCCTTTCTCTTAAAACTGAATCTGTGTCTATCTGAAGACTCTTTCAAAACAACTGCTGAAACACAAGGGTCGTTAAACTAGAATAAAAATTTCTTAAAGACACTATTGTCAGTAACAACTTATTCAACAGCAAATTGTTGAAAAGCAGGCTAAATATTAGAAAAGGACAATGGAACTTTCGATTCCCATTGAGTGAGCCTCCTCCGAAATTTATTCGACAATCCCTTCCATATGAAAAGCATCTGGGAAAAAAATGAACAAATATTAATATATTGAATCCTTATGGGTCTTTACTATAGGCAATGCTATACGATTGCCTCTGACTTTAACAGGACATCAATCAGTAAAGATGGCCCTATTACAAGATGTGGAATGACTTAGGGGATATAAGAAGAGGTGGGCACATTGCCCCTTGTCTAACTACAATCATGCAAGGATATCAATTTTGTAAGGTTGGAGCACCAAAGAAATTCATTGGTTTCGTCAGTCACAAAGGTGGCCATATTACCCCTTGCTTGAGTCTGAATCATGCATGTATTGGTAAAATATTTTTCTTGAGTACCAAAGTGGGCTGATGGCACCTCTAGAAACCCCTAGCCTCCCACCCAACCGTCAAATTTTTAAAATCTAGTTATGTATGCAGTATTTTGTTTGTTTTTATTCTATGTGGTTAAGGAACAAAAGGAGAAACTCTGCTTATGTGGCTTCATAGTGGCCTTGGGGTGGACTTTTTACGGATCTGCCTTACCATAACTACAAATACAACTACAGGGTGACCTTGAGGAGTGGCGCCCCTGGATGCATTTATGCGTACTAAACACCGCAGTATTATACTTAAAATCAATTAATTATTGATTAAAATCAATTAATGTATAATTTCCTCTTTTTTTTTGTTTTTTTTTTCGAGGGCTTTCGAAGACTAAATCACTTAGACTAAGAACAAATGAGGGCGAAGAGGCAATGTTAGGTAACAAGAATATGGATCGATATCGTCACTTACTTTGGTAGTATTATTAATAAAGATGGTGGGAGCAAAATTGGTATTAGCAGTTTTAACTCATTTACGACGAAGGTAAACAATGAAGTATAAAACTGAAACAGAAGAAGGTCAACAAATATAACTTACGTTGTGCAGTACATTTCTCCAAAGTAAGCTATGTTTCTTGGCCGTCATCACAAAATAATGAGTATCATCCTGAAATCAAACCATAAAATTATCTAACAGTTAAATAAATTCAAAAAAAATATAGTTGTGCTAAAATTCGACAAATCACAAGGTAAAATGCTCACTACGCTGAATATAACCTAGAGGGTAGTCCAACTGATAATATCGATAATATTTGAGTTCGCCCTCAATGTCAAGAAACAAAAACATTACTGAAACGCAGCATTAATACTACCACTACGGTTACTGTAACTAATGACGCTAAGGGTATTAAGGTGAAGCTTGTAAGGAAGGTTTAGGGGGGGGGGGGGATTTGTTCAATTAAACGAACAAAAATATATATGCAGGCTTTTAAAAGGGCATATAAGCAATATAATAGGCAGCATCGCTCTATAATAGCTGGAAATATAATTAAAACTTTTAACAAAACCAATTTTGATTGAAACTTGAAAGTTTTTGTGCCCTTTTTAATAGTCGAAAGAGATTAGAGGGCAAGCAGCCCTCCTCCCAAGCCCATTCATTTTTCAAACACATCCAGTTAAAATTTTGAGAGAGCCATTTTGTCCAGCGGGCATGTGAGATCTGTTTTTCAGTAATAAAGATTTTCTTATCTTCGCCCATTTCTATAATTTAAGCTAGGGCATAGTATTTGTGCCTATAGCTTTATACGAATCCGAATACATTGTGATGCATAAACCTGTTTACAAGAAGACGAGGGGCTTTATAATCTGTCTGATAACCCTCCATCAAATAAAGGCTTTGCCTAATATATAGATACATAGATATATATAGATAGATAGATAGATGGACCATAGCAATAGCAGGCATAATAACATTTAACATCGCAAATATAGTGATGCATATAATAATTTTAAAATCCTCACTAGCTCCAGTCTACTCACAGTTTATCAAACGTTTTAGGGGGATTTCCAGTGCTTTGACGAGTTCGGTGCTTCTGGACGTGCTAGGACGATGAAAATTTTTAGGCGTGTTAGGGACCTGCACAAATTGACTTGATAACAGTCGTTTCTCCGATTCGACCATCTGGAGGCTGGAGGGAGTGGAAAAAAAATGAGGTATTTTTAGCTTACGAAAGGGCGGTCTGATCTTAAGGAAGTTTGATATTTAGAAGAACCTCGTGTCTCAGAGCTCTTATTTAAATCCCGACCGTATCCGGTGATATTGGGGGACTTGGAGGGGAAACGGGACATCTTGGAAAACGCTTAGAATGAAGAGATCGGGATGAAACTTGGTGGGAAGAATAAGCACTACCCAATACTTTTTTTCTGGAACCCTCTCTATCCATTTATTGACTCAACGTCTGTGTCTCCAACCCTGCGATAAATACAGGGTGACCTGGGGTGATCACAGGTCTCTGTTACTATCATTATCTTTAACAGAAAATCTAATTTTGGGGCTTTGTATGGTCGGTTGATCCAGCAACAAAGCAAACAACACATCGTTAGGCTGTTGCGGCAGTTAAATAGGTATCCCACATATCCAAACGAAATGATGTTCCTATAGATACGTGGTATTTCTGTCAGGTATCGCCAGGAGATCTTAGGACCCCTTAAAAAAGTAAGGTTACTGAACTGTTGCTCCTACTTGCGTATTCTCTGCAAATTACTGCATCCAAAATACTTCTAGTCCCAATCCAAATACAGAATTTAATGTAGCTTATTCTTATGAATTTTAAATTTTGTTCAGAGGCTTAAGTATTCTCAGCGACAGAAAAGAAAACCGTTATCAATGATAACCTTATAAACGAATCGTAAAAAAATCAGGTACAGTTTTCACTGACGCCTGTCGACACTTTTGCTTCAAGATCCTTACGTAGCAATATTTTACCAAAATACTCTTGGGCCAGGTTCTCAATCAGGGTGAAATTTCATACGGTGGGAGGGGGATTTCCTGGCATGATTTGCAGAACCGTCAGCAACTAAATAAAAAACAAGTTTTTTTTTAAACTAACATAGCTGTACCTTAAAAGAGCACTATGGTAGACCCTCCTTCGTGCCAGGCAAGGAAAGTAAAGCGCTGAAACCCTTAGGCAGGTGGAATTCCTTTGATGACCCCTAATGAAAAGTAGTTACTTAGAAATGTTTCGTTAGATTTAAGGTGCTTTTGCTTGTAAATTTACAACGGCTTACATTTGTTAATGACGATGTTGCATGGATTTTGGTTGGTGGACATTTGTTGGACCGATGAGTAAGGTTAAGACATCATTCTAGTGTTCATTAATCTCCATTGCCAGATTAGAAATACAGTTCTTTGCCTCTTCTCTCTCTCTCTCTCTCTCTCTCTCTCTCTCTCTTTTTTGTAGTTCTTTTTTAGTTTTTTTTATCTTTTTAAGTTTTTTCTTTTTCTTTTCTTTTTTCAGTTTTTTATTTTTTTAGTTTTTTACCTAATTTAGGTTTTTATTTTTTTCATTTTTTTTCTTTTTTTCTTTTTAGTTTTTTACCTATTTTATTTTCATTTAATCTTTTTTTAGTTTTTTCTTTTATTTTTTTCTCTTTTAGTCTTTCTTTTTTCAATTTTTTCTTTTTTTCTTCGCGCAGTCCCCGTCGTCGTGTGTCCCCGTCGTCATTTATATATCCCCCAGTGCCCCCGGCATCCCCCTTGTAGTTGTGTCCCTGTGTCCCGCTAGGAGAAGAGCCTTTAATCACATTCCAAGTCCTTAACCGCTTCTATGCGAGGTCTGCTTAAAGCGGATAGCTCTTGGGCCAGGCGGTTGGCTTTTTCGAAATTTCTTCCCCAAATTAATACCTTTTGGATTGGCCGTACGCTGATATGAGCCTGGACGAGATAGGGCGCTAAAGCGCCGGTTCCAATCATTCCTAGAACTTGGCTGTCCGGGCGCGATAAGTAGGTAGAGGCCAGCGCAGAGGTCGCGGCCGTACGCCAGTTGGTAAGCGTTCGCGCGTCCATCTGAGCTACTGAACGACTGCTGGCGGCGTCAAAAAGCAGATACTGCCCTTGGATGGTCGGTAAGGATCGACTGGCGTTATCGGGTGTAATCCAAAAAATGTGAAATTCCGCATTTTTGTAGATAGGAGCCTGAAACTTCAATAATAGGGTTTTCTGATACGCTGAATCTGATGATGATATTTTTGTTAAGATTGTAAGACATTTAGGGGGTGTTTCCCCATATTTTCTAAAATAAGGCAAATTTTCTCAGGCTCGTAACTTTTGTTCGGTAAGACGAAACTTGATGTATCGTTACCACGAACTGTTTGATAGACAATGATAGACAATGTATGATGGTTTCCCAACCCTTTATTTCCCAACCTTTTCATTAAAAAAAAGGCACCCAAAGTGTGATTTTGGGTGCCATATGGTCCTTTGTGATGTCGCAGTCAAGTCTAATTTGTTGACAGATGTTAGTGCCATCTATGTTAAATTTACAATAAAATTAGACAGCTTTTTAGATACATGCAACAGATGCTTAAAAGTTTGCTTTTGCGGAATTGAAGTTATTTTAGCGGGTATTTTCGTGTGTATTTTGTTTTATTAAGTAAGTCTGCCTTATTAGAGGCAATGGGCTTCTGTGGCCTGTGCCTCGACTGAGTTTGAAGAGTCTGGCATTGATTCATTGCATAAGCCTTTCAGAAGCCAAGATGACTAATGGATCTGTACGTTTTACAGTTTAAGGATGAAAGCACATGACAAACTTTTAATATGTGGTGAAACACGGCACTAAGGAGTCGGTATATTTTGAGATTGTTTTATTTTTCTGGCTAAATGGCATTTTTATAGTTTTGATCGGACGACTTTGAGAAAAACAGGAGTGGGGAGGAGGCCTAGTTACTCTCCAACTCTTTGGTTACTTAAAAAGGCAACTAGAACTTTTAATTTTTTACGAACGTTTTTATTAGTAAAAATATACGTAAATTACGAATTAACTAACGTAATGAACTTCCATATTCGTATGTTTTTATTACGTATATGAGGGGGTTCACCCCCTTGTCAATACCTCGCTCTTTACACTAAAGCTTAAATCTTGTCCCGATTCCTTAAGAATGACCCCTGAATCACATAGGCCGTAGAATAAATAGCTGAAATTACTAAAAATTGGAGCCAGGTAGCACAAAGTGTTTTCATTTTGATGTCTTTGGTACTTTAACAAAATTGCTAATAAGGAGGGTATATCTATTTCTGTTTCTTTTTCTGTTATCTGTTTCTTTTTCTCTGGTTTTAGTTCCAAAAATACAACTCATTATTTTTATTGCACAGATAAAATTTGTCTGGTATTACAAGATCTTAATTCAATAATTGTAGAAAACCAAGTTAACTAGAATAAAAGGTTCAGTTATACCTTCTCTCTCCTTTTCCAAAACTAGTGAACAAGTGCAAAAATTATGGGTTTTACAACTCTTTGGCTGGGTTTGTTTGTAAACAAGAAAAGTTTCCACTTGTTTCGGAATTTTGTTTAGTAACGTGCTACCTAGCGGGATTTTTTTTTTTTTTTTATTATTATTATTACGTGACAGCAGGTAGAATAAATCATTCTATCTAAACAGATAGAAGTTATTGACTCTGAAGTGATGATTTAATACTGTCAAAGTAAACGTAAACATCATTTAATTAATGTTATTTACGCTGATAAAAGTTATTTTATGGGACATGATCGGTTTGTCAGAACTATGGCTCAAAACATCGACTAGAGCAGCGCTTTCCAAGCTGGGAGGTGCGCCTCCCCAGGGAGGCATGGACTAGTCTATAGGGAGGTGAGATTATTAGCCGGTATTGAAATAAAACTAAAACTACACTACCTCAAGGACTATTAGTTACTAAATATTTAGGTTTCTATAGCGTCCACATGCATACTAAGCTTCTATACCACAGTACATGAGGCTAATCGTTGCTGCTACCACACCAAATAAGTTTGAAATTTCTGTTCAAGTCCAGAGCCGTTTAGGGGGAAGCTGATTAAACTTTTTATCCTGCTCCCAAGGTCCAAGGATACATATCCCTTCTGCTTTCTCACTGCAGTATTGGAAGCCACTTGATCATACAACTGCAAGACCTAAGGTATAACAATCTAGCGCAACCGTCTACAGGTCTACATGGAAGTCATTTGTAGGAAGGTTTAGAAAGCCAAAATAACTCTAAATGAAGTCCAACCATTAAATGTTTACTGCTTCCAGTAAATTAATTAAGTTATTGAAGGATCATCAATAATAATGCCTTGTGATGGCGTAGTGGATATAGCCGTACTTTTTAACCGAATGTTTGGAGATTCAATCTCACGTGTCGGAAGGCAACGTTGATGTGGTGTTTCCTCCTTGTGCTCCCTTATTGGTGACATTGTATGATAATTTCTCTTTGAGATTTGTCATGCTTTCTCTTTGAGCCGCAAGTATTAATATCGAATCAGGTTCAATTTCTAACAACAATTTCTACTAAGCTTTAAACTTTTGGTTTTCTTTTTTAAGGTTTTTGAATTGCTTTAATCCATCGTCAAAATACAACCGAGCTCTTCAGCTCTTAGATGAAGTCCTCATTTCGATGCCTATTGAAGGACCTCGCCCTCACGAATAAGTTAAAAATTGTCGAGTTATTTTTATCCAGTTTTATTCGATTTATCATGTTATTGATTTATATATTAATGTCATGTTTTTTTTTTTATTTTAAAGGATTTTGTTTTCAAGTTGAAGCCTCTTTTCTACTCGTGGTACATTTACATGGTCGGGGAGCTGGCAAATTACTAGCTCCAAGTTACTCTGACTCCTACAATTTTGGGTTCCAACTCTGACCACAATTATAAAAACTTGGGCTCCTTTCGGTGTGAAATTTTAGGTGGTGAACTCGGACTCGCGCACCACCACCTCTGCTCCCAAAGAGAGTCAACGCTTTCCAGAAGAGGTGCATACTTCACAACAAGAAGAAGAAAAGTAAGTATTTCAGCGGTGCACAAATGAAATACGCGGGTGGATACCCTCCCACCCCGTCGAGAAATGTCTGTCAATATATTTTATCACAAAATAAAATACCGTAGCCAATGCGCCTATGATATTTTTATTTTGTGATGTACTGAATCAAGGACTGTAAAACTGAAAGATTTAGGAAGACTGAGACACGTATACTATTCTTAGTATATATCTACAGCTGATATGGAATGGAAAAGAGAGAACTAATACCCAAGGTTTTCCCTATAACTAGGTGCAATGATACTGTTACCAGGATCGTATTTAAAGCTTTGACGCTTCTAAGCCCAAGTGTTTTTCCCGCTCCGTTTGCATAAGATATTAAGAGAAATCCCCAAAAATTCTGTGATAGTGGAAGCGCAAAACAGGATGCAACTGATGAGCAAAAAGTAATGAAAGAGAGAGTTGATACCAAACTTTCATCTGCCATTCTTGGGAGACATCTGACAGTTTATAAATGACCACAAAATTCCTATGTTGTTTTAAAATCATTTTATGTGATTAAGCAGTGCAGTGGCAGAGTACATCTGGCACTTCGATGATGGATCAAATTAGTCCAGTTTTTATTACGAAAAAAGTCATTTTCTGATGCAAAGTAAAACCAAGGGGTAGCGATCTAAAAAGGTTTAGAAGCCCTCCTGTTGTAAAGGATATTAGCTCGTTCCAAGTTGACAAAAGAAAGTGAATCTATTTATTTCAAAGGGTTAATTATACCACGCTGAAGTCAATCCTTCATCGTCGTTCGTTTATTAATCATCATTTTGTTTTATATTTCTTCTTCTTTTTCATCTTGCTGTTTGGTGAATTAAAATTGAATAGTTGTGGGCATCAAGTAATGGCTAATTGTAGAAAAAACCAAGACTGATAGTCCAATTGAGTGAGAGGCTATTCTGGCATTAACCCCCCATATTAGGATTGTATAAAAATGATGTTAGTTCATTTATCCAACTGAACTGTGAATAGTCAGTGCCTGTGGATTAGGCTATACAACTTTACAAAAATGGGTTTGTAATCAAATGCTAAGTGGGAAACCAGTACTTAACTTTTTATATAATCTTGAAAATAGAAGAAAATATATCATCTTTTCAGGGCCTAAATTGAATTTCTGAACAAAGTGATTATTTTATTTGAAAACAACATAAGCCTAAAAAAGGCTTCTCTATGTCATTAATGGAAAGATCTTTGCCTTTTACAAGGCATTTCTTTCAAAGAAGTTAAACCCTCCTCTGTCACCTTTATTCATCAGCAGTTGGTTTAATACAAAATAATATTTTTTTTGTGAGATTTCCGATCCCCCCTCCACTTCCCCAACCTTGCATCGCAGCACAGGATGCTCTGTCTCATAGTTGAACCAAGCACCGTTCTAACAGCCCCGTGTATTTTGCTATTCAGTTGTACGCAGTTTTGAACAGATTTTAACTCTGTAAGATTATATTTGTTGTGCTAAACTTTTACTATGCGTGATTCATTGAAATGTTATTTCTAACTTTTTATTTAATGGATTTGGAAGTGGGCTCACTGCTTTATATTGATAAATAGCATTGAAATAAGCGGGCCACATAAAGCAAAACCGGTGATACAGGATAACTCCAACTTTTATTACATATAATCCGTGGATACTATACAACAGCTACAGTCAACAGCCGCGCCCGTTGCCGGTGTCGTCGCGCCGGCGCCTCCGGCCAATGACGAGTGCGCCGCAGCCATTGCGGTGACGGCGCCCACTCAGGTTGCAGGGTCGACGGTGGGCGCGACTACCAGTACCCCGACCGGTTCCTGCAGTGGCATGGGGGCCGACGTTTGGTTTACCTACACCGCGCGGTGCCGCGGGACCGCAAAGTTCGACGTGGTCTCGTCGACCTTCTTTCCTGTCGTTGCAGTCTTCGACGGCTCCCAACCGTGTGGAACGGGAGCCCAGCTGGCTTGCGGATCCCGCTCGGTGAGCATTCCCGTGATCAGGTTGCAGACCTTCTACATCGCGGTTGGTGCAGCCGTGAGGAATTGTATTGAAGTTGAAATAAATTTAATGTCAACGTAATGTCCTTCATAACTTTTTTCAAATATTAAATTTCTGTGGCGCTAAGGTGATGTGTTTATTCATTAGATTGATAATATATAACTTTCCATTTTAAGACCATTAAGTATGACGATGGCTTAATGCACCTTTCATTTGATCACCTTTGATGTGACCCTAGAAATTAAAGCCTTTGATGTTGGATAATAGGATGGCTTAATAACTAAAACCAAACTTTTGTGAAATTTTCATTCTCATCCTATCTTAGTTTATTCTGTTTGATTATGTTTTTAAAAGGGCGTGTTACCATCGACTCATTTAAAATGTTCTTTTTAGAGATGTCTCCTGATGAGGCAAAGATCCAATTTTTGAAGATTTTATACCGTTGGCCCACATTTGGCTCCGCCTTTTTCGAGGTCAAACAAACAACTGACCCAAATTATCCTGAATTGCTACTAATTGCAATCAATAAACACGGAGTATCTCTGATTCATCCACAGACAAAGGTAAATATTGAAGATAACATGTAAATACGCACTTTAGGAAGTCAATGAGTAAGCAGTACCTAATAATTCCTATTTTTTCAATTTATTCCCCCCCCCTCCGAAAAATTTTTTGGCCTTGATGCAGGAAGCAAATAAAGAATAAAGTTTGGAACAGATTGGGGTAAATTAGGAGCGCTAGTTGTGAAATCTTACAATGTTTGACCCATGTACTAGAACATGAAAAAGACAATGGAAAAAGGGTTAGTTCAGTAGTATTTATGAAATATGCAGAAGAAAACGGGAGTGAGGGGGAAGAGCCATATGGGTACCGGCCGGCCTATAGGCCTTAAACTGCTGGGGACAGGCAGCTCAAGTACCCGCACTTCCCACGACACACCACTAGATTTAAGTAATTTCATTAGGAGAAACCATTGTTAGCTGATTGGAGGATATTTTGTTTTTATCTGAAGATATTTTTGTGGAGTCAAGAGCTGAATGGACTAATTAGGTAGTCATATACGGCGGAGGAAAGATTATCTCCGTTGGGCGATCGGACATTCGATTCCGCCAGCCCCCTGATCGAGCATGTCAAAGCGACTTATCTGCAGACCGCGCCCGACCGCCCCACGGACGATCTGATGGCCGCCCTCATTGCGCTGGGCGACATTCTGGAGCCGGTTAACCCCAGCGCCTGCGTTGCATTGGTATCGCCGTCCGATCAAACACTAGGTCAGTCCGTCGCACCGTTTTTGGATGTCGATCGCCGCGAAGCATATTTCCAGGCATTCGACCAAGTCATCGTAATGTCAGGACGAGACCCGCAGGCAGAGATTGACAAGGATTCAGCGGCTGCCTTCAGCGAACCAATAATTGCCAGCGTCGCCGCAGGGAATATAAAGCTGAACAGTGGTATATCTCAATTACAAGGGCTAAAAACAACACACTTACATCCAGGAAAAATGTTGCTAATTAGAAATTGTCAATTAAAACTGCACGTGTGAAGTTTTCTTTTGATAAGCAATGTGTTCCCAACAACCCCGGTGTGAAAAAGCCCTTGAGAGCAAAGGGGTACGATGACAAGCTAAACCAATTTATTTGATAGGTGATAATATAGGTGATGAATTTGCTACAAAAAGATAAGGCATAGGATGGTAATATGATACGGAATGTCTGGAGACAGTCCTAATGTGAGAAATTGAGAAGAAAAGAAAATTATTCACGTTTGTTTTCCGGAAATAAAGATTGGCCTCAACCCTCAGATGGCTTGGTACTATAGTGAGCAAATATAGCACCAAAATATGGCAAGACAGTTTCTTGCCCTGCAGTATGCTGAAAAGGCTGGAGTTCTGGTCTGTCAAGATCAAGGAAATACCCCAGTGGTCTTTCAATTCAGTTCTTGTTAATACTTGTACATATGCAGAATTTTGGCAGCAAATTTTGATTGAAAATGTCAATAAATGAATGGCATAGTGAGTACTATCTAATTATATACCAAGGAAAGTTTTGACAAAACCCTTGCTATCCATTGGGGTTTGATTATGAACTCTAGCCCAATGTAAAAATTTGAAAAGAAGAAGAAAAACTACTTGCTTAATGGGTGCGGGTATATTATAATAAGTACAGTCCAAAAACCTTGATTCAATAAGGTTCTGCTTCTCTCTAAGAAACTCTCAAATAAAGCTCTGCTTCTCTGTCTTGAATTCCGACCCCATTGATATACATCATAAATTTTCTTATATTTTCATTGGTGAACACAAGGGCATGTTCAAAATTTACGTCCAAGAAGCTAAATCCAAAGCTAATTTTCAGTGGGGGGGGGGGGATTTTTCTTATTGTCGTGTATCTTTTTGTTACATTTATACATATCGATCAAACAAATAAGAAACTATATTAAATTCACAACAATAAAATTATCACCTATATATGTATTTAAATATACAAAACAGCACAGCTTGTCGGGCAGAGACTGTGCTTGATTCAGACTCAGCTCCAGACAGACTGATCTGTGCGTTCATCAGTCGATGCCGTCTCTCGAATCCTCCGCCGTTGACGTCCAGGTTGTTGTCCGGTGTTGCTCTCTGCTCGGCGGTGCCTGGTCGGCCGTGCATGGACACAGATCCATCATGCGTGGCTGCTGTGACCGTCGTTGTTGTTGACCGAGCGTCGTGCGAGTTGCGTGGTGAGGCAGAGCCGCGGTGAATGCCCGCCATGAAGTTGAATCGTGAACCGGACGGCTTCAGAGTACCCTCACCCTGTGACGCCTCGCCTGCCGCGGTGGGCGGTCTCGTGGTGTACTAACACCCCTCACGCCTTTTTTCCCAAAACCCATCCTATAAAAATTTTGAGATGGGTATTTTTTTTTTTTTAATAGAAACATCAGATAACAAAACTCCGGTGTCGACACAACTCCCAGGACTCAGAGGAAGATTGTACGTTGTGCCCTGGGAGCATATGGTTAGATATGGAATAAATTTTCAATTGGAAATAATAATTTCTAATGCCTTTTTTAAGAGTCAGACGTGATTGGCCGGTATCGAGCCCTCCCCCTTTCCACGAATTATTTCCCAGTAGAGTCAGTAAATAGTTAAGAGGTAAATTAATTAAAATAAACAGTTCTCAGGGGGGGTCGATAATACCACCCACAGTGCAGTTTGATTTTGAATATGTTGTAAAGAAACGCAAATCAGCGATAGCTGTCAAGTTTTTACTATTAAACCTGTCTACTACTACCACTACGTACCTCGCAGTACAAAACATCAGATTGATCAAATACAAACTAGTTTGTAGAAGCGCTTGAAAATAGACGGGAAGACATATTTAAATTACCGGAGCATTTTAGTCATAAAAGTATAGAACAGGGCCGGTTCTTGGAATCGTGTCCCTGGATAGTCTTAAATTTTGATTTTTCACGCTCTGACATTAGGAATAGATTCAGTAAATTGTACGGATTTAACTTTTACTGGCAGGTACCTGTTTCTGGTCTTTCATTCTGAATAAGGTTCTTCTGCGAGGATTTTGAAAATATTTCAAAGATAAGGTAAGCCGAACCCACTCCACTACTCAGAACACTTGTGAATGATATTTTATTCAAAACTAAAGGGAGCTGACACCTGGACTTCTCTGCATGGCCACCCCCCCTTCCACCAACAAAACTTATTAACGATATTATATTCCAAAAATTATGGCAACTCACCCCTGGCCCTGCAAGATCCGATACCCCCCTCTCTCCCCCAAAAAACAACTTATTAAAATATTTAATTCCAAGACTTATGGGAAGATACCCGTCCTCCCCCAAAATGTTATCAGATAAGTCATGCAAACTGCCCCTGGCTTCCCCCCTACCCTCGAACGCTTCCGATGCTCCCGGCTCCGATGCCGACCGTTCCGACGATTCCCGTAACGCACGCGAGGACCATCGACGCGAACGGCGAACGCGTCGCGTGCGATCCTACGGGTTGTGCAGCTCGGTGTGACGTCAGTAAACGCATCGAGGAGTCGATAGGGCGTATCCGGCGCTGCGGCCTTCTGGAGAGAGCGGAACGATCTTGGATCGAAACGAACTCGGAGAACGTGCTGTTCCTGATCGACGTCTCCGGCAGCATGCGTTTCCCGATGGGCGGGTTCGGCACGAAGGGCGAACCGCGCATCGTGCGCACGCTCCGCGAGCTCTACCGCAGCCTCGAAACGCTGCCGCTTGTTCGTTTGAACCATCTAGACTTTTACTTTTGAACCCCAGCAGTAATCCGTGCAAAACTACAAGATTAGCAGTCTTCGCAAGATTATAAGAGAGATAAAAATAAACATGAAAAAATACTCACCAGACGAGGGTCAGCACCATCTGCACCAACAACCAAAACACCACGAGGATATTTTCCTTTATATTTCGAACCACCAACCCTTTGAAGATACTCTTCTGGGGATATATACTTAATCACGTGATTATCAAGGACCTGAAATAATATTAAAAGGGAGCTTAAGCCAAAACTATTGAAGATGAAGATACAACCCAAAGGTCGATATTTCGCCACAATATACTTCCTTTAACCAAGTTTCATCCTGATCCCTCCACTCTAAGCGTTTTCCAATATTTTAGGTCCCCCCACCCCTCAATTCCCCCCAATGTCACTGGATCCAGTCAGGATTTAAAATAAGAGCTCTGACACACGATATTCTTCCAAACTTCAAATTTCATTAAGATCCAATCACTCCTTTGTAAGTTAAATATACCTCATTTTTTCTAATTTTTCAGAATTAACAATCCCCCCACCCCAAAACAGAGCAGATCCATTCTGGTTATGTCAATTATGTATTTAGGACTTGTGCTTATTTTTCCCACCAAGTTTCATCCCAATTCCTCTACTCTAAGCGTTTTCTAAAATTTTAGGTTACCCCCGAAACTCTAAAAAACGGAATTTTATATCAATAGAAATATAAAAAGAATTGGCTTTTTATGTTGACTTCAAATATGTAAAATCCGTTACGCTTAGTCTCACCAACCAATAGTTACGAGCCTGAGAAAAATTGCCTGATTTTCGAAAACAGAGGGGGAAACTCCTGAAAACTCATAGAATCCTAATAAAAATCACACCATCAGTTTCAACGTATCAGAGAATCCTAATGTATAGGTTTAAAGCTCTTATATGCAAAAATGTAAATTTTATATTTTGATCACGGATGCGTGCTTCTTTTTTTCCAGGGGTGATCGTATCGATCCAGTGGTCCTATAATATGGAAAAAGAGCTCAAAGAGCAAGGCGTTGAAGAGAGAACAGCCCCTTTCATATACGGGGTAATTTCTGTTCGTTTTAAGTTTTAATGTCGCTCCTTACTTTCATTTTTAAAAATTGTTTTTCATTTATTTAATCACCATTTACTTTAACAATTCATTGTTTCGAAATAAACTACAGGCAAAAGGGTGCAAATAACAAAATATTACAATTGCAATAAATGTTATTTTGACCAACCATTTATCTTAATCTTGATAGTCTTTGTGCTCCATATATATAGGCCTACTCAATGTCTATGCTTTACAAATATTACAGTTAATTTTTACAGAGTTTTTACAAAAGATTCTTTTTGATAAGAGGGCAACATCTAGTTGTCCTTCGATCTCTTTTGACTCTTGAAAAGTGAACTAGAACTTCCAATTTCCATTCAAATGAGCCCTCTCTGAAGTTTATACGAGCATCTGTTCCATATGAACCATATTTTCCCCCAGGCCATAGCTTAGGACGCCTGTCCCCAAGCCTGGGGGGTTGTATCGACACCGGAGTTTTTCTTATGTGATCTTTGAACTATTATTAACAAAATAGCTATCTCAGAATTTTATCGGATGGGCTTCGGGAAAAAAGTGCGTGGGGGGAAGACTAGTTTCCATAAGGTCTCTTTTGACTCTTAAAAAGTGAACTAGAAGTTTCAATTTTCAATCAAATTAGCCCTTTCTAGATACACAGAGTGTCTTTTGGTTTAAGTTGACATCCCCCTCAGAATTCCAGGAAATTTTCAATTTGATCCATGACGTTCCTGAGATATTACAGATATACCATTTTGACAAACAAGATGTACTTATTGTCTCTTATTTGGTTCAACATCCCCCTCCACATTGATGAAAGTTTCAATTTGATATAACTCGATCCTAAGATATTACAGATACGTCCTTTTGACAACCCAGACGCACGTAGTGCCTTTTGATTTAGTTCAACATGTTCATCAGTATTTCTCTATAAATTTCAAATCAATACTTTTAGCCAATTCCGAGATGTTGCACGTTTTCCCTTTTGAGAACCTGTATGTATTCCTAATCTAACCCCTTTCTGAGATAGCAAGAAGTCACTAAACTAGAATTTTGCCAAATTTTTGCAAATATGGTCTCTTCAGAGAGTTACAGATAAAAACTTTGGCAAATATAAAAGTATAAAATACAACAAGTAAATGTTTTTTTTGTTTTTTTTATCAAAGACTTTTTAGTTTTAATTGATAAATATTGCTTACGAATTTTTGTTTGATATATTACTTGTATGGAATTTAAATTACTATTTAATAGCATAAATTTTATGCTATAATGGCCTATATGAGGTTTTTTCCTGCCAGTCATAAGTTCAAAGCAAGTTGTCATTCGTTTATTAGAAATAAAGTTTATGAGTTGGGGTTACGTGCTGAAGATAAATTATGAAACTTTAAAAAAATATATATTTCAATATATAAGACAGACTCATTCTTTAGTATATCATGGTATTAATTCCTGAAAGTTATAGAGAAATATACGCTTGACTTACACCCTCTGCAAAAAAAAATGGGGAATATATGGGGCACCTCCCCCCTGGAAATTTCACTAATTTTGATTTTTTAGTGTTACAATCATAAAATGGAAAATGTGTAAAACATATTTTGTTTTCAGTAAAGTACTATTGACGCTCAGGCCTTTAGAATGTTTAACAGGTGGTAGCCCAGCTCCTGTTTGTGGTAGTTTCTGTTCGTGTTATGTTTAATTTGTTGTTTATTTAGTTTCTGTTGGTTGTGGGTTTTATTTATTATTTAATTGTATTTTCTGGTCGTTTTGAGTTTGAGTAATTGTAGGTTTCTATTTCTTCTCATCTTAAGTTCAAGACCTTTACTTTTCTTAGAAAAACTCTTTTTCGGAAAGTTTTTTTTTTAATTAATTTCTGTTTGCTTTTGACTGTCAAAGTTTCAAGTTTTACAAAATTCCCTTTTTCAAAAAAAAAATTATTCCAAAGTAAATTAGCAGATTTGGCAAGAAATAATAAAATTGAACTGAATATTTGATATATAATGATATTCGTTGCTAAAAGCTCACCAGCTTAAGATTTTGTTTCATTTAGGGCCGTTTCAAAAAGCTAAGCAAATTTCCGTATCTCTCATTAGTTTTTGAAAAACAACACCGTAAATCTTGATTTCGAAAGACAGCAGTTTCTATTTTTTTTTCTTGAATATTTTAATTTTAATTTTATCATGTTTTTGATGTTTACTGCTATGGAAAGGAAACAAAAGATATATACTCTTCTAAATCTGAAAATGAAATGTACACTAAGAAATCATTTCTAAAGTTGCCATTGGGAATTGGTTTTCTTTCTTGATATTTTTCTTCTGTGACTTTTTATGGCACTTGGTATTAACCAATCGGAAAAATCAGAAAAAAGGAGGTATTTTTAACTTACAAACGGGTGGTCGGATCTTAGCATATATGATGAATTTTTATGTTATTCTGATGCGAAAGGAATTGTTTAAGTTGAGATGTGATGCTTAACGTAACGTAACCATACCATTTAGCATATGAAATTACATACGCAGTGTGAAAACCGCTTAACTATATATCTCATACCGTGTAGGCTTTACTAAAATTTGTGATTCATAGTTAATCAAATTGAATCTTGATAGTTCATGCGTTAGGATAGAAACATGTCTTCCTGTCTCAGTCTACCCCTCTACAAGAAGAAGAAGAGGAAACTGTGATGAAAATCATACTATATTATTTATCTGACACGGACACGCTACCTTTTCACTGGCACTACTTTATCGACTCGCTACCGCTCGACCTGGCGGCGGTCGGCGGGCGCCGGCTCGCCATGTTTGTCCGTCTTCATGACGATGGTCTCGCCTTTGACGGTCACGGTGCCGGCATTCGGGATCTCGAGGAGGTTGATGCAACGCAGGAATGTCGATTTTCCGGAGCCGGACGAACCCAGCATGGAAATCACATCGCCCTGATTGGCGGTAACGGAAAGCCCTTTCAGGACCTCGACGGAACCAAAGCTCTTATGAATATCCTCGACCACCACTGTTGGTTGGGAAGACGACATACTTTCTACACCCCCTGTCGACCGCAGCGTCGAAAACTGCCTTGGCGCCCACCCCACGGCGCGGCGCAACGGTAGAGGTTCTCATTTTGCCAGTGTTTTATTTTTTTTTTGGAACATGACAATGAATGTTAAATACCTACTACTACTGACACTTCATCACTGCGCTAACGTTAGTGCTTGTTAAACACAATATATGACCCGACCCTTGATGACTTTCGATTATGGTCAGGCAAGATTGTCAGCTGCTCGGGCCTTGGCCCTTGCTACTCCTTTCCCTTGGACAAAACTCAGCCTTCAATAGATCACATCATAAATCGTAAATGGATTGAGTTATTTCGATAAAAGCGATATGATTTTTTATTTCTATTTTGTTTACAAAATCTGATTAGCTCATGTTTTTTATTGTTTTATCTACAGTACATGTACAGGTTTTAATTTTTTTTGGTTTTTTTTCACCTAAAAAAAATAAAATCTCACTGTATTAAGTTACGGATTCAGTTTCTTAATTCTTCAAATTTATAAATACATTTCTGATCTCAATATGGCGGGGGTCATATAAAATTACTAGAGACCCCCCCCCCCTAAAAAAGCAAACCGAGCGATAACTATTTTCCCTACCATAAGACTAAAACATTTGTATTCAAAAATACAACCGGTAGTAAAACCTACGAAAAGTGAAACGTCTTTGAGAAAAGAAAAAAAAATAAAGCTATCTTCCCCATTCTAAGGTAAGTTTTAGTACTAAAACTAACAGTAAATCTAGAGTACTAATTTTCTTAGGCGTTACTGGAAGTGGCAAAACCTTCTCTGTTGCAAATGTTGTTGCAAGAACCGGAAAAAATACTCTGGTCATATCTCATAACAAAACTCTTGCAGCTCAATTGTATTCGGAACTAAAGCAATTTTTCCCAAAAAACAATGTTGGATATTTTGTTTCATACTATGACTATTATCAACCAGAAAGTTACCTCCCTCAAACTGATACTTACATTGAAAAAGACACTCAGGTAAATGAGAAAATTGAAAAGTTGAGGTTAGAGGCAACAGCAATGCTGCTTTCAGGTGAGCCTACAATAATTGTCTCAACTGTTTCTTGCATCTACTCTCTTGGAAATCCTCAAGATTGGGGCTCAAAACATCACGACTATTAACGGTTCGATCATCGCTTACGCTTAATAAAGCTAAAGAAAAACATGAATTCAAGTTTTTGATTTGATTGAGGAACTCATCAGAGAGGGGTTGACGTTGTAAAACGGGCTAACCAACTCATTTGGAAACTGCAGAGGTGGCAACACAATTCGACTATGCAAGCAGCAATCTCCAAACGAATCCTCTTTAGTTGCTACTCCTTCTTCGGGGAAATGAAGGTTTCTGCAGTAAAAATTATAACGTCGAAGAATCCCAATGATTTGTAATTAATCTTGCGTGGTTTACGGCCTCTTTGTAGGCTAGTACTGATAGTAACTAGTTCTTTAGCCGGCTACGCGGTCGGCGGTCTGGCGGTCGGCGAGGGTCAGGCCGAGATGCTTCGGGTACTCGACGTCACCGTGCCGGAACTGCCGGAGGATCGGCCCCGCTATCTGATGGGTGTCGGCAAGCCGGACGATCTGGTGAAGGCGGTGCAACGCGGCATCGACATGTTCGACTGCGTGCTTCCGACGCGATCGGGGCGGACCAGCCAGGCCTTCACCCGCCGGGGCCAGGTCAATCTGCGTAACGCCCGGCACGCGGATGATCCACGGCCCCTGGATGAGCACTGCGGCTGTCCGGCTTGCGACGGGTTTTCGCGGGCCTATCTCCAGCATCTGGTGAAGGCCGGCGAGATGCCCTACGATCAGTACGGTCGTGTATTCCAGAAGTTTGACGGCGGCGGCAAACGCAGCGGCCAGGAATTTGTCTACAACAGCTACGGCTACGCCACCCAGGTGCACGAAGCGGCGCACTCCAGTGGTACCCCGCAGGTGTACTACCTTGTTGAAGACATGGATGCGTTTGGCAATATCACCAGGCTCAAGAAAAGTGGGGTAACCGTTACACAAACCTATGCGGCGGATACGGGCAGGCACACCGGCATTGTTGCCAACCACCTGACCCGTGGCACCCTGCATTCTTTATCCATGCGCTGGTCGTCAACCGGTAACCTGGCGAAAAAAGTTGATCACATAAACGGTGGCCAGTCCAAATAATTCCAGAAAAAGTGTCCCCAGGTATGTCTCAGGTTCTCAGCGAGTGACTCATTGACGCTACAATTAATACCACCGATAAAGCTAGAAGATGAATAGAAAGGAGAACAAAATGTTATATAAGTATCGGGTGAAGACTTTTACTGTATAGGAAATCAAGGTTAAACTCTGTTGTAAGATATTTTATGTTTGAAACCTTAAAGCTAAGATTTAGTTTAAGTGGTAACTTTTGTTTGGCGAAAACGACTAAAATACTTTCCGAGCCCACCGAGATTATACATGACTTACGAAAAAATAACGAAGAACGAAGAAAAATATATTTCCTTCCAAAAAACATGATCGCCGTAAAGAGTGAAGCTTTGAATAGATTATGTCGGAGGAGAAGTGTGTCCATCTGTGTTACCTTAATGTTGGTTTTTGCTGCAGTGAATCTTAGCACTAGCAGTGGCGGTAGTTTGGATTTATAATATATTCCAAAGTAGCCGTTTCTCTATTTTTCTGTTTTATATTGATAATTATATTGACAATAGGGATTTTTTGGACAGTTTGATTAAAGCAAAAAAAAAGTTGAAGGATGCCGCACTAAACCCTTAAAGTCCAAACCAGCAGTGCTGATCTCCATTTCATGGCCATTCAGCCAGGAAGTGCAATGGGGGGTTGGGGCCAGCCAACCTGTGCTTTCACACACCCTTACAATAGAGAGCATGATAACCTCAGGGGTTTTTTCTCTTATTATGCCTGCATTTTATCCATTTTTTGTCGTGATCTCATAGGTTTCAAACACCCGGACAAAGCTGACGCTTGGGAAGAGAATGGCTTCCAGAATATCATGTAGCGACCGGCCCTTTTCAATGGTAGTAAGATCGGGACCAAAATCAACGCCTTTTGTACCTAGAGTGTGGCAGGTTCCGCAAATGGCCTTTCCAAAATACAACTCCCGGCCATTTTCCAGGTTCCCATTTCCAATTTTGCTTTGCACTTCTGTCAAACGCTGAAGTCGCTCATGACTGACCTCTTTCAATTTTTCCATTAGGGCCATTACCTTGCCATTTTGATTTTCTTTTTCTGCAGATTCAAGGGCCTTCCGTTCATTTTTAGCTGCTAAAGCTTGCTGTCGTTTCAGTTCTTGTTCTTCCTATAAATACAGTTTAATATTTAGCAGCTTATTGTTCCAAGATTACATAGTATTTAACCAAAATTTCACAGAAGAAAGTGCACACGCAATTTACATTCCATTTGGAGCTGAAAAGAAATTAATAAGACCAGAACTTTCTGGAAATAAAAATAGCGAATTAGTTGTGTTAACTTGCTAAAAAGTCACCAGCCAGTGTTAGAGGGTACACAATTAGGTTAATATGCATCTTTTTTATAAACTGTGTTTTATTAAACCAATATAGCACCAATGCCTTTTAAAGGCAGGAAAATTATTTGCGCTTTACCAAAAAAAAAAAAACAAACAAATGACCGTGGATTGTCAGTTTGATTGACATATACTGTCCTTAAAGTTTTGATAATTTTTATTTATGAAAGTAAGAAGAATAAAAACATTCAAAACATATTTTGTTTTCAGTAAAGTGCAAATTATGTTCTGGTCTTAGGAAGGCTCGGGAGGTTATCAGCTCTACTTATGTTAATTTCTGCTCGTTTTGTGTTTGCCTCCGCAATTTATTTTGATTTCTGCTCATTTTGAGTTTCATTTATTTATTGAGAGTGATTTGCGGTAGTTTTACACTTGGAAGGCTCTATCATTTTCACCACGGCCATAATTTCCTAATTAATAACTTTATTCTGTAGAAACCTGAACACGTTTAAAATTTGTATAAAATCCACTAGTCCATATCACACAACCATAAGAAATATAAGGCATGGCAATAGAATAATAAAGAGTTAAAAGGGCAGAACGATGTAACTGATTTCTCCGGCGCCGAATCAGACCAAGCCCTGTAGGTGCCTTAGCTGCCACTTGATCAGTATGTGCTCTCCAACTCAGATTTTGATCCAGCTGGAAACCAAGGTATCTCACCACAGCTACTTGTTTCAATGGCCTATTACAAAGAAATATTTTTCCACTTAAATCAACTGGACTTCCTTTCCAGGGATCTGGTGATGTTGAAATGTTTGAAGATAGATTAAGACTATTTATATAATTTCAAGGGCCTTAATTTTGTGCCGTGAGAGATTTAAATTATGTGAAGCAGCGAGTAATATGTTCACTGTTTATATAGATGAATTTTTTAATTAATTCTTATTTTACAAAAATGTCAACAAGAAAATGAGTAAAGGCATTAATAGCTCGTTAGGGATGGCAGCTGCCCCTAATGAGCACCGCTGGAGGAAATAAGAGAGTAGCACCCCTTACCCTAGAAAAACCCATGTCCCCCTCCAAAAATCTTCAAAAGCGACGGTAAACTTAAGTTCCGACTGAAGACGGCAGACACAGGATCAAATTTCTAGATTTCTGAACACCATCATAGACAGCATAAAGGATATCAGGGAACGTGTGTTCATACATACATATTCATGTGTGAAATTCACATGATATCGAATAAGCATTAATTTACAAGTCTATAACGCGTTTGAAACCAAAATTTAGTAAGCTAAATGAAGAAAATTTTCTCGAATATAATGTTCTCAAAGTTGTAGTAAATAGGAAAATTGATCAAATTGACAAAAGACTCAAATTTTATGACCTGGATATTGCCCTTCGTTTTTGTTCCTTGCCTTTGCTTTCCTAAGGTTCTGGATTGAATTTTTTTCACAGACGAAATAAAAGATCGTCAAAATAAACTTGAAGTTTAGGTAGCATAATACTACCTTAAAGTCTAGAGAGGACTGGTGGGACTAGCCTATTACTTCCTAAATTTGGTACAAAATGAAAACTGAACCATACTTGAAATCAGGTTCATGCACAAACTATGTCCATGCAAGGGTCTATTTTTACTACTGCTACTGCTATTAGAACTGCAACTTACTACAGCACCTAAATGCATGATGTAAACACAGCTGCGCGTGCTCCTCTCCCTCACCCGGAACTATATAATGTTCCGTTTTTTAAACCTTTAAATAAAGTTATAGTTTCCTTTAAATTCTTTCTTATGACCTCTTCTCATGACTTTTGAGGACGACCTGCTGCGCATTAGTCTCGCTGACATATTGGCTGAAAAGCTTTGAACTGCGGCTGAAATATCTCGAAATGTTAGGCCATACTCGCGCAGTTTATCTGGGCTAACCTCAATACCGATTTCATAGTCAAGACCACTGTTAAAAGTCACTAAGTTAACACCCGGTAGGGCAAGCATTTCATCGTGGAGTGTGTTACAAAGTTTTTTCAGCTCTTTGAAATCCATGTCGCCATTGAGGGTCAGAAGCATCACATCTTGTTCATTTTTTTCATTGCGAACAATTGGACGTTCCATACCTGAAGGGAAGTTAGAGATAGCGTCTACCTGCATTTTAACTTCGTCAAGGACGTCTTTTGGCTCATACTGCTGATCAAGAGCTAGTATCCTAGTTATGCCTTTTCAGAGTTCGGGATCGACTCGGTCTCTGTGAAGTCAAGGGAGGTGGGAGTCCTAAACTCATCACCGATATATTTACCAAAACGATAATTAGATTCCAACCATGTTTATTTATGTTTTGCAACTGATGTGACCCATATGGAAGGGAATGGGGTGTCAAAATCTCCTTTTTATCGACTCATCAGTGAAATTTATTCAACAAAATCTGGTCAACGGTTATAGTTATGGCATCGGGTGTCCATTCTTGATCGTGTGGAAAGGCTATATTCTTGTCAGTCCTATCCATAAGATATCTGGGATCTTAATTAAATTTTGTAGGGGATGTTGTGTCTATAGATATCAAAATTTAGTTTTTTAGAGTTTCGGTTATTATTTAGCCGGGTCACTCCTTACTTATAGTAGGTTACCACGAACTGTTTGATCATTATTTTAATTCGTTTCTTCTCGTCTTTCGTTTAATGCAGCTTTGAAGTTTTATGCAAATTTATTTTTTGATAAAAACGCCTTTTTATTTATGAATACAAATAGTTTTTTAATCTGCTCCGTATTGAACGAAGATGTTATAACGAGTTTATGGATATCCTCGACAGCGTCAAAAGGGGTTGGTAGTTTTTCAGAAACTTATTTTCTGAAAAAACTTCATCTGGAACTTAAAGATAAAGTTTATTCAAAGTAAGTTTTTGCTTGTCCCCGTGTCTATCTTTGTGTGTTTCTGTGTCTGAATCTGTTTGTTTGTAGGTGTTTTTGTCTCTTACACTTTCTGTGCCTGTGTGGTTCAGCGGTTGTTGTCTTGTTTCTCTTTATGTGTCTGATTCTGTGTTTTGTATGGTTTTTGCCTCTGTCTCTCTCTCTCTCTCTCTCTCTCTCTCTCTCTCTCTCTCTCTCTTTACAAGTTTGTGTGTCAGCGAATGCTTGCTTGTCCCCACGTCTGCCTTTGTTTAATTGTGTGTCTGGCTCCATCTGCTTGTAGGTTTGTTTGTCTCTCTCTTTGTGCCTATGTGTCTGAGCGGATGTTTGCTTGTCTCCGAAATCCTGAACAAAAAAAAAAAACACCTTGAAAGAAAAAAACGTCTTGAAAAAAGAAAAAAATGCATTGGAAAAACAAGAAATCCCGAAGAAAAATCTCTTAAAGTATTATGTAACACCGATGTGTTTACCGTCATTACGTAACATCCCACATGTATGCAGTCATTACGTAACACCCAAGTGTAAGACTGCGTCACATCCCCCTGTGTGTGCCGTCACTACGTTACGTCCCACGTTTGCGCTGCCATTATGAAACACCTACGTGTGCACCTTCATTACGTAGCACCCATGTTTGTGCCCTCCTCAGTTACTAGCGAAGATATCCCCACGGGCCCCAAGTCTAGTATGTCTCACAAGTGCCATATGAGCTCTTAGCTCTTGTTTGGTGTTCGATTTCGTCACAGTCAATTCAATTTACTCATAAAGTGGCTTAAACGAGTGCTGCTAACAGGAGCATATAAGTGGTATCTAAAATATGAGAAACTTTTATCATCTTTGAGGGTGAAAGGTCTTAAAATTGAATTTCTGAACAAAGTGACTCTTATGCTCAGAAAGAGCATGAAAAAACATCGAGTTGTTTGTTCTCCTTATTCGTAGGTCTTTGATATAAACTATCCCAAGTTTATCTTTTCTATATGAGGGGGGCTGTCCCCTCCTTAGTCCTCCCCCCGCTCTTGAAGCTAAAGTCTGACTGTTTTTCCAATCTGTCTTTAGTGGGTTCATTTCTATTTCCACTTTGAATTAGATTTGTTTCTCCGACTTATACTCCGTAAATGCGCTTTTACCTCTTTTTTGGCCAGTAAGAAGAAATAAGTTTTATATCTTCTTTCCAATCCTCAATAAAATGTTTCTTTCAACTGCTCAAAAAGTTTAAGATCCCTTCACACGAGAGGATATTTGGGATTTTTTTTTTTTTTTTTTGAAACTATTGAAGATATGACTTTTTGAGCCCAAAAATCACAAGTAAACTTCAACACGTCGAAAAGAAGCCAAATAGACCCGATAAACAGTGTTGCACATACACACATACGGAAAGTGTCTAGGGAAAAGACCTACGGCATCCTCTCACTCTATTCGGGGTAACCTGCTTTTCGTTTGGTCCTAAACGTTTGCCAGACAAGGACAATCTTGGTCAATCTGTCATCCTTTATCTACAGTGTGTCGCCATCTCAACCTGTCTTTCATTATAGCCCTAGAAAGTGGGATTGACCCACATTTTTCGTGCAGACTACTGTCGGAGATGCGGTCAGTCAGTCGGGTACCCAAAACAACCCAAACGTGTCCTTGGTCAATTTACTTTTCAAATAGTATTTACTTAGCATTTTCGTTTACGATGGATTTTCTTTAATTACCATGTACTAAAAGAAAATACATGGGGTCGCAACCACGCTCTGTGGCAGTTTGTGTTTCCTGTATAGAAAACGAGATGCTTTGGCGTTTGTTTCCTCATAGAGAAGGATTTTTTGGTGTTTGATCGTGTGTTTGTTTGAAGAGAGTTAGTTTATTCTGTGTTCGCTTGCCTGTCTTCACAGAGAATGGGATGTTTGGGTGTTGGCGCTAAGAATTTGGGAATATTTTTCTACGTACTTGTGGGCTTACATACAAATTTTTTTTTTTATGTGTCTTCCTATGTTTTGAAAAGAAAATTCCTAGTTTTAGACGTTTAACAGTATGTTTCCTTGTAGAGAATGGCTCTCTAATGTTTGCTTGAGGAATTGCATATCAAAAATGTTTATTTTCGCCTCTTCCTAAACCTAACCTGGTTAGAGGGTTTGAAAGGGATGGTTGGGGGGGGGTATCACTTTCATTTTTTTGTTGTTGATGGCGCTATTACAAATTTAAAAGTAGGTATTATTATGGATCGTTTTAGTTGAGTGCGAACAATGCTTTGGCCTTTAGAAGGTTTAGGGGGTGACAGCCCTACTTCTGTTAGTCGTAAGCTCTATTCGTTTCATATTTGACGTGACTATTCATTTAATTTGTTCATTTTAAGATTCACTTATTCATCTAGAGCAAATTCTCATACTTCTATGTTTGATTTGATGATTCATTGATAGTAATTTCTGTTCGTTTTAGGCTTGAATTATTATACGATTTCTTCTCCTCTCCCACTCCTTTTTTCTCATAATCTTCCGATTAAAAATATGAGGAAGCCATTTAGCCAAAAAAAAATTAATATACAAATTTCGTTTTAATTATTTATATGCGGAGAGCCAAAATCAAAACATGCATTAGTTCAAAAACGTTCAGAAATTAAATAATTTTTTTTAGTTAGCTTTTTTTAGCTGAAGTTAAGGAGTGACGTTAAAATTTAAAAAGAACAGAAAATACTTCGTGTATGAAAGGGGCTGTTCCACCCTCAACGCCCCACTTTTTACGCTAAAGTTTGACTCTATCTTTCAACTCTACTTTTTAAAACAGTCAAAGACTTCAGCGTAAAGAGCGGGGTGTTTTGGTCAACTGATATATCTCTTATGAATTCCTGAAAGTTCCAGATTAATTTGCCCAGTCATTCCTGAGTTACGCTTTCTTGACAACCCGTATACACGTGACGTGTTTTGAATTAGTTCAAGATTCCCACTCCATTCTTTGAAAGGCTCACCTGAATGCACTTCGTCTTTCTGGAGAATAAAGATCAAACGTGCATACCTTTCTCAATAACATGTATAATAAGTAAACAATTAACGAATTGCCTAACTTACACCCCTTCTCTTGAGGGTTTTCTGTGTGGGGGGGAGGGGAATTGACATCCCCAATGGCATAATTACTGGGACTTTCAACAATACAGAAAAAAAAAGATGTAGGGGTTGAAATGAAGGGCTCAAATGATAGAAAAGTCATAATGGTAGAAGAGGGACCGATTTGGTCTTTTATCTATTCATTAACTAATTACGTTCGTTTTGAAGAAAATCGGTTAATCTCAAATAATTATGTGGGTTCAAACGAAGGGTTCAAATTGTAGAAGGATCCCAATGGATTTTTCCTTGGTTCGGCTTTGGAATTATGGATCCATATGTCACCTTTTTGTCAAAAAATCTGTATTTTTTCAAGCTTTGAGCGACTAGCGGTACGGGTTAAGGCCGTTTAATCGAGCTCAAATTTCTGCTATCAAGATATTTGTAAAGAGGAATCGTTTTGTGGGGTTCATACCATGAGTAAATAAATTTTATACCTATTAATTTCACGTCTTCCATCCATGGGATACGAGTTTCTGAAACTCCTAGTAAGTTCAATTGAAAATGCATGGGTTCATCAGTCAAAATGTCGATACGATAATTGTTTTTTTAACATAGTAACATTACAAGTTACAAGTTTCATATTCTTTAAAATCATTGGAATCATTACGGCCTCGACGAAAACAATGGTACCAGAACCAGTGGAGGACAGGGACTAGTACATTTTCTCAAGTCTACACGAAGTGCTTAAACCAGGTTAGAATCATACACCAAGAAGTTCCTGCGACCCCCAGTTGAACGGAAGCGATGTCTCATCCTGAGCCCACATCTTCAAAGAAATTGCTAATAGACAATTACAAAGGCATTTGTAAGATGACAATATTCTACATTCTTCTCAATATGGATTCATGAAAGGCATGTCAACTGAACTGGCAATAAATGAACTTTTACTAGACATGAATGATTTATTGGTTGGTGGTCAACATGCCTTGGCAAGTATATTCTGAATTTCTTGGAATAAATTATCATAGGAAACAAACGAACAGTAGTTTCTAATATAAATGAGTAAATAAACCTTAAAACGAGTGAAACTTAATTGCATATTCAAATCCAGCCTGAAATGAACAAAACCTCTACAAAGAAGAGTTAGGATTTTGCCTCCTTCTTTCACTGTATTCGACAATTATTTGAAGAAAATCTTTTCCATGCCGATTTGCATCCCGCCAATATTTTGTTGCTGCGCAATAATCGAATCGCGTTGTTGGATTTTGGGAGTACCGGTTCGCTGGAGGGCGATACCTGGCGCAAATACGATATTTTTATCGAAGCCTTGGGGAAGGGTGAATTCGCCAAAGCCATTGATATCTTTATGTTGGTCACCCCATACCTACCTTCCCGAAATATGGCCGATGTCAAAGAAATTCTACTTCGCAGGCTCAATGCCTGGGGTTACCGTTGCCGTGTTCGCCATTTGCCCTATAAAGAAAAGTCCATTAGTCGGATTATGGATGAAATTACACGCCTGCTTCCATCACTTTGAAAAATATATCCAAGATGCTTAATTTTATCCACAACTTGTGTCTCCTCTCCCTTAAACCAAAATTTACTTTCACATTTATAATTCCTCTAGTTAAATATAATCACTTTTGATTTCTGAATATTTACCTGCAGGCACTTCATCTTTAGATAATCATCTGTTATAAACTTTGGATTAACGACCAGAAATTAAAATGTAAAAACAGCATTTTTGTTGCAACTAAAAGCATGGAACAAGGTAGGGAAGCGCAAAAATTGTTCTAAATACGAAGGGACTATCCCCTCCCCAATTCCTTACTCGTTAATAGTAACAGTAAATGTAGTGATAGCATTCATAACTGTACATGTCCCCTTTTTGCACAGATTCGACGATATTTATTTACTACAAATTGATGTAGGTAGTTTTTAACACTGTGAAAAGCACTTCTATTTTCAACGTGTGGTTATAAAAATACAAATTGCTTTAAATTTTTTTGGGTATTTTTGGGTGATCTTTTATGTTTCAAATTTATTGTCAGGTGCGAATAGAAGGGAAAGAGGTCTTTGGACCCATGCCCTCCCCTTAAACGTAAATGTTCGTCAATATGTCCTGAAAATTCTAGTTTTGCGTAATTTTCTTTTTTTGCATTTTTTTTTATTTCTTTAATGTGTTATACTCTTTAAGAAAAGAAACTGATCAAGAAAGTTTTTCTGGAGCTATTTTTAGCCTTTCCTTATCCTAGCAACGTTCGTATCGGCGGAAGCCAGCCCGAGGATCCAGGTTATTCTTGGATGTTTGCCAGAGATTCTTTGTGTCCAGATTGGGAGGGGATCGCAAGTGAGGACATCTCAGGCTATGGTTCTAAGTTGCCAGCGTAGTGTGGCTTCCAGGAATTTCAGTCGCTGTTGTTATGTTATTGTCGAGAAGGGGTCTTTCCGGGCATGGTTTCTTCAAACCTCAGCGTTCGAAGAAGCGCTCTTAATCCTAAAAAAGGCAGAAAAGCATAAAACAAGTCTCATGGTTCAAAATGTCAATTGCTGTTTTCAATTTAACCACCGGGTGGTAAGGTTGGGTTAAGTTAGATTTTTGATATAATGCAACTCCCCCCCCCTAATGCGCCGTTATGCAACCCAAACTTTAGATAAAGCTAATGAAATAAAACAAAATATGATGAAAGTATAATACTTTATTAGGAAAATTGTAAAATTACAACTTAGAATTTTCACCTAACCTAACCTTTTGTCTCTGAGTTTTATCTTTGTGGCTATGGAACCGGATTTTCTCATAAAATGTACCTGCATCGTAGTTTGTTTCGCGAAAGAACCTAACTTCACTTATTGAGTGTGTTCTGAATAATACACAAGTACCGATATTTTGCCCTCTTATCACAAACACAAAATTACAAACCCGCAGTGGGAGGGGGAGGGTTAATTCTGAAAAATAAGGAAAATGAAGTATTTGAACTTACGAAGGAGTGATCGGATCTTGTGCTTTAAAACTCTCATTTTAAATCCCGACCAGATCCGGTGACATTGAATGGAGTTGGAGGGGGAATCCGGAATTCTTGGAAAACGTGAAATCGAGGTATCTTACGAATGGGTGATTGGATCTCAAGGAAACTTGATATATAGAAGAATCTTTTGTCTTCGATGCTCCATCTTCAATTCGAATCGGATCCGGGGACATAGAGGGTTGGAGGGGGGAAACAGAAATCTTATAAACCGGAAATCTTGGAAAACGCTTAGAGTGGAGATATCGATGTTAATCTGCTATTTGGGTGGATTTTTGATGCAGAGATAAGGTCTTGTTTATTTTCAAAAATGTTAGCCAGCCATGTGCTAACAGAATTTTTAAACTCATCAAACCATTTTGCAAAAAAAAACACATTTAAAGATTAACGGTTTGTATGAAAGGGCTGATATTTTTTAAAGTCCTTAAAGGAAGGACCCAAAAATTTGTAATAATTTGCTCGGCATAATGGCTACGATGCACCGAATAGCTAATTCCATTAATGATAGGACTCAAAACCCTCGACCAATTTTGAGGTCTGACATTTTTTCCGTATATTGAAATTCCAGTGATCTCAAATCCGTTGAAAGCACTCCTGTGCTACGCTGCATAAAATGGCTATCTCAGAATTTTGATCTGGTGACTTTAGGAAAATAATTAGCGTGGGAGGGGGCCTAGGTGCCCTCCAATTTTTTTGTCTCTTAAAAAGGGCAGTAGAACTTTTGATTTCCGTTAGAATGAGCCCTCTTGCAAAATTCTAGGACCACTAGGGTCGATACGATCACCCCTGGGAAAAGAAAAACAAATAAACACGCATCCGTGATCTACCTTCTGGCAAAAAATAAGAAATTCCACATTTTTGTAGATAGGAGCTTGAAACTTCTACAATAGGGTTCTGAATCTGATGGTGTGATTTTCGTTAAGATTCTATGACTTTTAGGGGTTGTTTTAATCCCCAGAGTCTCTTAGACTCTAATAAAGAGACGCCTATTCTACTGAACGAGAATCCAATAGCAAGTAGAAAAGCACCTGCTAAGGCTTGAGCACAAAGTATAAAACCGAATGATTTCGAAGGACTTCTAGAAGGACTTCTTTGGGCTCTTGTTCATACTTAGCGTAAGCGTCCTTCAGCTGATTTAAACTTTCCAAAGGCATGCCATTCATCTTAGTAATGACATCACCGGAATGAAGCCCAGCAACGGCAGCAGGAAATGCTGACTGAACACCGATGACAATGACCCCGTCCTGGGAGGGTAATTGCCCTTCACGCGCAACAGCTCGAGAGACCTTGCGAACGCTTTCTTTAACAACCGTGGTTTCTTTTGCACTCAATATAAGCAGTAGCAATAAATTATTGAATAACTATAATTGTTGAACATATTTGACCATCAAATTAATCTATTACAAAGAAAAAGCAAACCCATAAACTTCTGAAACTAGCCATAAGTATTAGAAGCTTATACTAATAAATGAATATTCCAAGAACTTTTAATCTACAAAAGAAAAAAAAAATAGCTCTTATTAAAGAAACTAATACTGCTGAGCTCTATGCACAATAAGCCAATAATTAATTATGAGCAAGCTGAACAGCTCCAGCATGGACCTTATTTGCTCAAGAGTGAATTGAGGTACCATCAAATGGGGTTACTTTGGAAATTAGTAGGCGTGTCAGGGACCTGCACAGATTGACTTAACAGTCGTTTCGCCGATTCGACTATCTGGGGGGGGTTGGAGGGAGGGAAAATCGTGAAAAATGAGGTACGTTTATCTCACGAATGGGTGATCGGATCTTCATGAAACTTGATATATAGAAAGATATCAAGTCTCAGATGCTCCATTATGTGCTTTTGGATGGAACAACAACATGATTGTTCAGTTGTTGAATGGCTGCTACCCATTTTGAACTGGAAACATTATTGGGTGGGAAAAGATAAAATCTGATTTGAAGGTCATCTCTAGCAGTAAGGTCGCAGTCGTTAATGCAGCACTTCCTCTTCTGCGGCATGTTGAATGCGACCTTGCGATTGAATATTCCCACCGTATTTGTATCTGGTGGACCCATGGAAGCGGGGCGAACCAAGTTGGCTGACCATGGGACGAATCTCATCCATGCAATCGTGAAGGCTGCGGACGAAAAGCTCACGGATAGTGAAGTGGAGGAATATGAGCGCTCGGCTTGTCCGACGTGTGGATCCTGTTCCGGCATGTTTACGGCGAATTCCATGAACTGTCTGACGGAAGTCTTAGGCCTCGCGTTGCCTGGAAATGGGTCCTTACTTGCCACGCATGCAGATCGAAAAGAATTATTTTTGGAAGCTGGGCGTCAGATAGTCTCTCTCTGCAAACAATATATTTTGGGGGCGAGGGAGTTCAAAGCCCGTAAACACCCCCTGCTGAGATAGCCTTGTTTCATTATTACTATCACTATACGCAGATACTCCTTTACAACACCACAAAAATATATCCGATATTAACTTTAGTCTCTTGTTATTTCCTTTTATAAGTGTACGGTGCAACTTGCCTTACATAAATATGGTAGGAACTAGCGACTAGGCTTTGAGTTCCGTCTTTAGAGACTTGAGTTCCATCTAACAGTTTGATTAGATTTCACTGCTCGAAGAAAGCGCCATATCGGGCTTTTGGTCTTCTTTCCTTTTCGATAAGTTGCATTTACATGCATGTAAGCCGATCAGAAAATTCACAAATGCAACTATATAAAGAATCATTTTTTCTTTACTGTAATCTTGATTAGGATCATGGTTTCCTTCTTAGTCGTCATTGATAAATAACAACCATACTATTCAAAATACTTTTTGTTTCCGAAAAGAGGAAATGACTCAAGTATTTTAGGTGGTTTGAGGGGGTGAGGGGTCCCACCTCTTCACTAGATTTCATTTATTCATTCATAGTAATGTGTCAATCTTAATAGATTCAAATAATTAATAGATTCAAATATGTTTGGTAAACATTTGTTAAAACTAATTTCTGTTTGTTTTTTAATTACGTTTACACAGTTTGATGACGGGGTAGTTGTAGGAATATCTATAGTATATTAGATTCGATTCGTGCTTTGGTAATCCCATTCCTTTCATTTACAGAATAACTTATTCTGTAAATAATGCTAAAAAAACTTGTTGTTTATTTTATTTAATATGAAAAACGTAAATATAAAGCTAAAAAAAGTTTTTTTTTTATTTAATTACTGTTAAATCTAACACCTTTTTCTTCTTTTTTTGATGAAAGTGGGCACTGGTCTTTGTCCACCAGGTAAGGTGTTCCTCAGCCAGGTACTTCGGGAGCTCAAGTCCCTTTTCATTTATAACTTTATATAATGCATGGTTTGTCTTGATATCATTTGGTAAAATTATGGGGATTTTTTTTTAATCCTACAGAATTCCACATACGAAAAATAGTGGAAATCAAAGGAAGTTGCAATAATAGAAAGGGTCGAGGGCCCTCTGTGCTCATTCTTTGTTGAATGTCTATTCCTGAAGTTTTTTGAGGGGGTAACATTTTGTGGTAGATAAGAATAGTAGAGGCATAGAGGCAAATCATTTGTAAAATACAGCATATAAGACGGTAATATCTCAAGGACATTTCCTAGCATCATGTTGAAACTTTCAGGCAATGTGGACGAGAATTTTGAACTTAGTCAAAACTACGTTGGACACTATATGTAGCCAAGATGCGGAAAAGGGCGTGTCTAAAATGTCTCAGAAACGGCCAAGGGTATTTAGAAATTTTCTTAAGCTTAAGAACGGTGTGAGTATGCATGAAATACACATATGAACTACATTGTTTCTCTAGCTGTTAAGACTGGTCGGCTGCATGTACCGAGGTGGGGGGGGGGGTAATACATTGTGGTTGCAACTCTGAGTTGGTCATAATATCTCTTGATCTTTGCAAATATTGATCTCTTGATTTCTTGGGATTGGTCTTCTGAGATTGGCCTTGATTGCTTCAGTTTCGTCCTTATTTTAATGAATTCTTCTTGATTTCTACGTTCTGGTCATGACCTGTGTGTGTTGGTCTTGATTTTTAGATGTTGACCTTCACTTCTTTGGATTTGTTTTTAATTTTAGAGGTTGAACATGAATACTGCACGATACCCTTGTCGCTGGGCACCAGATTTTCCTTCTCGTGCTCGGTGATGGGGCCCATGCCCTCGGTCGCCTCGGCGTCGGCGGGAAAGCGCTGCTTTTCCTCATAGCTGCGCTCGAAGACCTCGCCCTGCTCGATCAGCTCGGGCCCCTCGGGCGTGTTGAACTCGGGCGGGTCCGCTCGGTCGCCGAAGATCGCCCAGGCGTTGCAGAGGGTCTCCACGTCATCGCCCGGAACCACCCAGCGCGCGAAGGCGGTGCGTCCGTAGTAGAGTGATTTGGTGCCGTCGGCGGCGTAAGCCGCACCGGACTGGGTGTCGTTGGGCAGCACCAGCTCATTGGTGCGCACCGACAGTGACCAGAAGAGTGTGACAAGAGTGCAGTAGTTGGCAACCGTGGTTGCCTGCATATTAAGATCAGCATTGCCATCGGCGGATGTTTTTGAGGGAGTGAAAATTAAGACCCAAAAAGTCATATTCGCTCGAAAAGAGTGAAGTAAAAAATTTAGCCCTTTAGGCATCTTTCTGTTATGATTACTCTACGGTTATTTAAGATGATTTTTGAGAAAACCCCATTTCAGCTCATTCCTTACTTTCTACGTTTCATTAAGGAACGAATTAGTTTAACTATAAAGGGGAAGGCAGACTTTTTTTTTCATCAAGAAAGATCCCTCTGAGATAAAGCGTATCTGCAATATCTAACCCATCAAACCCCAGCTGCTTATCATCTCCCCCCTCTTGGCAGTCCTATTTATGCTATAGCCGTCAGAGACGTAATGGAATATGACGTTATCGCCGTCGGTTAGAGGACTTATCTCCTTGCCCACGATTAATCTTGGAGGAAGAGCATTGAGGATTTGGGTTTGAGCCATGATTATTTATCTAGTTCTTATAAAAAACTACCTGCAGACAGCAAACAACTGGTGATCTTTAATTATTCTTTAAATCGAATGCTGTGTTACGACATCCCCTATCAGCCCTTGACTGCTAACATAGTATGGCTGCTTTTCTCTCAAACCTTCTCCACTATCTTTTATTCACTCAACTTTCGTTGATAAAGTATCTAAATAATTATCAGCATTCACCAGTTGCATTGTATGAGATTGTTCCAATGACTATTTCTTGATTTTTAATCCTGGTATTCAGGGCCAGATTTAAAGCTTTGATGCTTCTAAGCCCAAGTGTTTTTTGGTGCTCCATTTTTGCAATATAGTGGGAATATGGGAAGTACTGAACAGGACATAACTGATGAGTCAAAAGTAATGAAAGAGAGAGGTTGTACCAAACTCTGAGCCACCATTCTTGGGAGACATCTGACAGTTTATAAATGGCCATGTAATTCCTATGTTGTTTTAAAATCATTTTTTTGTGAATATGGAGAGCGGCAGTGGAGTGCACCTGCCACCATATTTTCTTCTTATTCTGTTAGGCTGCTTAAAAACTTCCTTCTTAATGAAATGTCAAAAAATATCATAGCCAACAGAAGAAACATGGCAGATGGAAAAATGATAAATTTACTTTGGTTTTTTTTATCCAACTTTATTGTGACAAATCAATGCTTGCAGATTTTATAACTTTAGCAACATGTATTTATTATCTAATAGCAAGTTTAAAACCAATTTTTAGCCCTTTTTTATCCCCAAATACTAAAGAAAGAAATTATCATTTTCAAGAGTCCAAAGAGAGCTTAAAATTGAATTTGCAAAAAAAGCATTTATTAAATTAAGAAAGAACATAAAACATATCATTGATATTAAAAGTTCCAGTACCCATTTTAAGAGTCAGATGTGATTGGAGGGCAACCAACGCTCATCGCTTTCTGAAACATCCAATTGAAAATTTTCACAGCTACACTATTCAGGATAATTGAAAGTTCTAGTAGTTATGTTCTTAAGGAGTGTCAACCCTCCCTTTTCCAGAGTTATCAGGTCAAGGGCTGTAAGTTAAGCAATTTGTCCATTATTCATATATAATAGGCTATTTAGAAAGGAAGGCATGTTTGATCTTACCTTTTTAAAAGACGAAGGGCATTCAGTTGAGCCTTCAACGAATGTTGCCGGGAGTGTTGAACTAAAACAAAACACGCTATGTTCTTACGGGCTTTTACTCGCTTACAACATACAAAAAGAATTGGAGTAAAAAAAAAAGAAAGGAAAAAAGAAAAGAAAAAAGGAAAGGAAAATCAAAATCAACTTCTAAACAAGGAAAATAGATAATACAAAATTAATCCGAACAACACTGGTAGATAGTTCAAATGGCAGAAAATGAAGTAAACGGTTTAAACTTCTTTTAAATGTATCGCACTTTATTGAATCCACTACATTTAAAGAATTTAGAATACAATATTTTTGTAAAATAAAACCATTCCTATAATGCAGTGGGAATCTTAATAAAAACTTCAGGTAGTTCTAAAAACTTATAAATTCAAAAACAAATCAATCCCTCATGTAGCTAAATCTTAGATATGCTCGCCTCGAGGTTTGTGTCGCCACAGGTTAGAAATAGTCGGCGCTACAGCCCCCACTTTAGAAGTATTAGGAATAGTCGGGGCTTTGATAGACTCAGATTACTTCGAAGACCTATTTTGAACTGTTTTACTTTGATAGACTCTTTGTCTTTTTGTCTTGTTTTTCTGAAACTCGCCCCGTGGATGTCAAAGATCGCTATACGCTAAGTTTTATTTAAATATTGCCATTGCTTTAGGAAAAGGAGTGCTGAGGTATATCTTTAGACGAAGAGACCGTTTATCCAAGTTTGGAAGCGATTAAACGAAAGAAAGTATGTTTCGTGCTGGATTAAAGCCTAATTATTTCAATAATAACCAATTTTCTTAATTAAAAGAATATCAAAAAACTTACCTAGGAGTCTTTCAAAGCTCATTGTTTTAAACATCTTAGTAATTTCAGTAAATTCACTAGTTAAATTAGGCTAGTTTAATAATCTGACCAGAATTAAACAAATGTTCCTTTCTTCCAATATTTCATGGGAAATCCAATTGACCATCCAAAAACGATTCCGGTTCCGTTATTTTTGGCACTTTAAGCCGCGTCTACGTTCGGCATTTCCGGAAAATCTGGGCGGAAATCTGGGATGCATGTAGAAATCTACACTGGTAAAAATCACAACGAATTCAAAAAAATAAAGTGAAGCCAGGAAACGAACTTTACCCCCACCCCCTATATATACTAATTCAGTGTATATTGGTACATTAGGTGGGGCGTAAGGTTCATTTCCGACAAAAATGAATGTTAAATTTGGATTTAGGATGCATTTATGACTACAGAGGTAAGTTTGTTTCTTAACTACCTGAATAGTCCGTTTAAATAAACATTTCCCGTGAACCTAGAGATATGGCAGCTCCTATTCATTTCTCTTTTGCAAGATTGTCCTTGATAACATTACCTTTTATTATGAGTTTTTATTCAGCACTAATTATTGTAGCGCATCCATTGAATAGCCAATTGTCTTTCGAACAGATACTAGATTAAATTACAGATAAGAATAAAATTTTACTTTTTTTGTTTAATCTAGTAAAGAACGGATTAGAGCTTATTGAGCTCTGAAGCATAATAAGCAAATAAGTAATTTAATAAGTTTCAATAAGCACTTTGAACGGAATTCGGTATGTGCAATTGCCTGTTGAATGCCGAATATTGCAAAAGTCAATTTCAATAAGCTTATTAAACGTAGAATATAGTCATGTTCCAAGGGTCTTAATTTTGGAGTCTGATGAAATATTTTTCTGTTGGCTGCTATTAGATTTTTTTTCGGGTTCTGGATTTTTCCAGTGCTAACTTTTTGATTTTGTGTTTAGTTTTGACGAGGAAGTTTGAATTTCTCATTGGATATTTCAAAGTCTTTTACTTTTTTATAAAGTAGAGTTGTCAGAAGGAGTCAAACTTTAGCGTGAAGAACGGGGCATTGAAGAGGGGATGGCCCATTTCATATACGGAATAATTTCTGTTCGTTTTATGTTTTAATGTCGCTCTTTACTTTCAGTTGGAAAAATACGGTTGTTTTTCTTTAATTTTTTTTGTTTTTCTTTAATTAATATTCTTATAGAACCGTTGAATTGTGTATGTATATCATGTATAGTTACAAATTCAGAACTGAATTCAGGAATTCTAAAATTTCTTTTGGTTATTGAGACTATGAGAAATAAAGGAGTAAAATCAGCTATTATGTTTTTCCAATCTTGCATCTTCTATTGAGGATTTAGAATGGCCGAAAAGCCCATTTTGCATGGGAATCGCTGATCCAGAAGGGTCTGCAGTAGGGGTACAGCTTTGTTTGCCTTTGCTTTTTTGTGGGTTGGGATATTGCTCAAAATTCTCCTTAAAAAGAAATTAAGTTTAGTTTTTCATGTTGCAAAACGCTACATCATCTGTAGTGAAAAACATAACTTGCTCCTATCGCATCTGAACCCCTTCTATATCGATGCTCGAAAACCATAGTCTTAACGCTTTCACGATGAAAAATAAACTTTTTCATTCAGAAAGGTAAAGAATTCAATATGCCTAAGTATTGTTCAATTCCTCAATTAAATTTTTGAAAATCTGCTGAAACCAAAAGAAAAGTGTTTGCATGTAAGTCAAAACTTGTTCTGTTGGAAATTTTTGTTATTGAGTATCTGACATCAAAAAAGAAGCAGATTATTGACTTGGCTAAGAGTAAGCTCGGAAAAAGAAATGCTTGGTCGAACAACTGAACGATTTTTGGAAAGGAAATCCGGAAAATTAGAGCTCTCCGGAAAAAAACGCCCCGCTCTTTACGCTAAAGTTTGACTCTTTCTCGTAACCTTACTTTTTAAAACAGTAAAAAACTTTAGCGTAAAGAGCCGGGGGTTGAGGAGGAAAAGTCCCTCACATATACGGAGTAATTTCTGTTTGTGTTAAGTTTTGGCAGTAGGCTGTTCACCTTGTCCCTGTGTAAGACATAGAACTGTCCCCAAATTTACCTCTTCTGTTCTTGTTAATCTAATTGTAAACACTAAACAAGCAGCTAAGAGTAAGTGTATATAATTTGGGCTGTATATATTTGTCCATTAGGGGTTTGTGGGGGAGTAGAGAAATCAACTTTTAGGCATGATACAAGGTGTTTAAGAATGTTTTATAGTAGTTTTCAGAACTTTATAGGTTTTTCTTTTTAAGTTGTCATACACTAGATCTAACTTAAAAATACCATTTATTCCCTAATCAACACTCCTTCCAAATATAATATTGGATAGTCTGACTAGAGTATGCCTTCCCCTTTCGCTAAGAAAAAAAATATTGTGAAAATGTAAAAAACACCCTCATTGTCACAATTACCATACCCGAAACCCCCCACTTAAGAGAAGTGTAGTCCAGAATCTTGAGCAACAAGGAAAATAAATTTTTCACACGGAATGCAAGTATGTGTCTTGTTTACCCCCCCCCCTTTTTTGCCACGGGGCACTGAAACATCTCCATCTTATCACTTTCCGCACATTAGCTTCCAAAAACATGTGAACGCAAATAAAGGATAGATGTTCTTGTTTGTCGCTTATAATAAAATTATTTTAGATAGGATTTTGGTCTTACTTCTAGATAGGATTAGATTATTTAGATAGGATTAGATTTCATTAAGCTGGGTCGCTCCTTACTACAGTTCGTTTCCACGAACTGTTTGATAACAACTATCTTAAGGTCTGGCGTAACTGCTAAATGAATTAGTTTCATCTGAATGAAATAAATTCAGCACAGTATCCATGAAATGAATTGAGTGTGCTTTTATCTTACAGTCTCCAAGATGCTGACCTTGGCTTTGTACTCATCATCGATCGACGTAATGACAAATGGAATGCTGTCAAGAGTAGCCTGCTCCGTATTTCTGTAAGTGTTTCACAAATCACATTTTGACAAAAAGCCATCCCTGATCATGAAAAAATGACGAAATGTCTTTACTGGTATCTCTTAATGTCACATTGTCTGTCTTTTAGCTTGACTATGCATCAAGTTAAAATCAGGTTATCTTTCTAGCATAAATCTTATACAATGCAGAATCCTCCTTTTGCCTTTTTCAGTTTATTTCTTCAATTATTTTTTTTTTTTGTAGAAATTTTTTGTTGAGTTGAGCGTGAATGGTGATTCCTACTACGTGGATAAGACACTGGTGCTATTGCACATACACCTATATTGTGGGTCTCTTACAGAAAATCTTTCTTACTTGATTTAGATAAACAATTCCTCTCCCGCAAGATCATATCCAGGACTTAGTCTTCAAATATTTGTTCGTATGCGTTTATACAAGTCTATCAAAATTTTCAGTGGGGGGGGGGGTCAAATAGATAACTGTTCTAAGAGATTCTGACTTGGGTTAATTTTACAAAGTGCTTTTTATCTCATATTTCTATCAAATTTTTATGTAGGATTTGAGTCATAAGAACCTTGAGTCTCAACCTGCAAGAACCTTGCAGGTTTAAAGAATAGAAAATTGAACTTGAACAAAGGTCTTAGTAAGATATTTAACTAAAAATATTGTCATTCTGAACTGGATTTTTAGTAAAGTCAGTTTGTTTTTCTTTTGTATTGTTTGGGGGCACTAATTCATGAATTAGCTAAGCAAGAAAATAAAAAATCTAGAAAAATTACACAAAATAGTTTTTTCTTGTGTGAATTAGTGTATGGGGGGTTTGTGATATTATTTCAAAATTGGGGATAAGGCATAGGAAACTCTCAGATATGCTTTGTGTGTGTTTATACCATCAAATCGTTTTACCCGATTTGTTCGTTGATTATGTGTTATTCTGCTGTGCATTGTTTTTTCTTTCTTGCAGTTACTCCTCCCTTATACCTTTTTCTACTTTTTTTTTGGGGGGGGGGGTCATTTGATGGATCTTAGGAGATCCCCTCCCCCTTATTCAGGGATGAGCATAAACTCAAATAGGCTTCAAAGGATTTACAGGCCAATGATCACTCACTTATAATAATCATATTAGGCAATAAAAGTAAAACGGTTGCCTTAACCTCTCCCTTCAGAAACTATGCAGCACTCCTAATTTTGCTACTCAAATAGATCAATTAATGCCAGTACTTACATAGAGCGGTTCATTATGGTCTTCTTTGTTTTGGTGTTCAACTCACAAACAATAATTTTCTGCCTATAAACTGTTTCTTATGTTTGGATAGCTTACTTATTCTTTAGAAAAAACCTTAGAATCCCCCCCCCCTTAAAGGGCTTTAATTGGCTACTTCTATCAAGCAAACGGTTAATTGAACTAAACTTAAATACCAAAGGCCGAGCAAAGCTCAATCCTCTGGTACTTAAATTTAAGTGAAAATTGATAAGTGCGTAGGTAAATATGGTTATTTCAACAAAGTTTATTTTTGTGAAAGCTATGATACGGAGACCACTAGTTAAACAAAGAAAATATCTATTGGTAAATAGGGAGTAATATGAGAATTGATGTTATATTTAAATGATAAAATTTTGTTCCAACAAAATGGTATTTAGTCTTATTGATTTGATATCTGAGAAAACGCACGTTCTATTTTGAGATTGATTTGTTACAATAAATTTCTGAAAAAAACCTCTAAATTGAAGTTGCATGCTGAAGGGGAGGAGGGTGGAGTTAAAGAGAGGAAGCACAATGTCTAAGCTATGCCACTTTTGACTTATTTTATGTGATTATAACCGGACCACAATTGTTGTGTGTGTTTTTTTTTTTTTTTTTTTTTTTTGCGGCCAGGTCGTCCATATGTCGAGCGAAATCCCGCGCTGCATGGAGAACCGGGCGGCCTCGCCCGGCGCGACCGTCGCCAGCAGCAAGGCAAGCACGGCCAGACTGTTCTTGATCGACGCGGTCAATGATGTCATGCGGGACCCGGGATTTGACGCGATTGAAAATGTCATCTGGCGGGACGAAAGGAAAGCGCTATGACCGTTCATGGTGAATCGGTTTCGCCGGACGACGCCAGCCTTTCCGGCCATCTGACCGACTGGGGCCACAGCTTGATCGCCAGGGTCTATTTTGCCGACACGGATTTCTCCGGTGTGGTCTATCACGCCCGTTATCTGGAATTCTTCGAACGGTAACTTCTTCTTGAGCCTATTTAAAGAGGTTAGGAAAACTTGGAACCTGACTGGAAGAGAATCCAGGGACATCTAGATGAACGGAGGCTTTGTGCAGGCATATGTCCATCTTTATCATTACACAATTCCGCATTATTCAATACTCTATTATAAAAAAAATGTTGGCAACCTACTCAAGCTATATCAAGGCTATTACCTCTGGGTTATTAAATATTCATGCTGGTAAAGATTATGCTACAATTGGGAGAATACTAATTACATATGTAATAGCTGGGAAGAGGTTTTTCAGCCAAAAAAGGCCAAAAAGGCAAATCAAACCCAGGATAATTATCAATTTATCAAGATCCAGATTCAGGAAATCTTAGAAGAAATTCTTAGAAGAATCTTAGAAGAAATTCTAAGATTTCTTGATTGTTAGGGTTTATCCCCCCACCTTTAATCGAAAATCGGGCAAATTTTCTCAGGCTCGTAGCCTTTGCTAGCTAAAACTAAACTTAATGAATATCATATATTTGTAATTGGCATTACAAGCTGATTTCTTTGATATATCTATCGGTATTAAAATTATAATTTTTAGAGTTTAAGCTACTATTGAGTTGGGTCGCTCCTTACTGACAGTTCCTTACCATGAACTCTCTGATTATGGTAACGAAAGTTCGACTAAAATTGCACATGGATCTATTTACTATATTTTCATCATATTGACCAATCATTTTGACCAAATCAGTTTTTAGTATAGGAAGCAGTGATATCCCCTTTTTTCTCTCCCTTTTTCTTTATTCATCGCTAACGGGCCTCTAAAAAATCGCAAAAGATGTTTTAAGGGCTCAATTGATAGGAAACTTCTATATCTAGTGCCTTTTGTGAGTAAAAAACATCAAAACAAAATATCATTTGTGAAAAAATTTCAAATAGGGACCAATTCCAAAAAGAAACGCAACAATGGAAACATTCCAGTGGAGGGAAGGTTTAAAAGTGCTGAGAATCGGTGGGAAATTGTCTAAGGGTATTAAGGGCTGTTTTTACTTTGTTTGAAATATAGCTTTGTTTTCGCTCTGAGTGAGACTCCGTTGAATGCCGCAGATAATTGAGGCTGTCATCGAAGCCTATTTTAGCAACCCTAAGTGTCTCGAGGTTGAGATCCCCAGCCGCGGCAAGATTCAAGACGCGGTTCGACTCGGAATAATCTTTGAATAGGGCTTTGATTGGTAGATTCGACCCTTCGATTTTTTGGTCGAGTACTTCTCGAATTGGGATTCCATAGGATTCCGCTTGGGGGATCTTGATGCTGACACTATTGACATTGCTCCAAGACGCGGCTCCTGAGAGGGCAAACATTTCGATCGGAATGAGCGCACTTAAGCTGCCTTGATCCACCGTGGTGGCGGCAAATTCAGGAATCTTGGGGAACGCAATGCGACAAAGATGCCAATAATGGATCAAATTGACAAATTTTTTCTAAAAAAAAAGTAAAAAAAGGAAATTCAGGTTAATAGGGTGTTAAAAATAAAATCTTGGGGGGGCCCGGGGTCTCCTTCGACCCTCCTGGATCTGCCATTGGTTAATTGTCAGTTGTCCTATTTAGTATCAGAGATAAAACTATGTAATAAGCGGAATTTGAGAAAAAAAACCCTCTATTATGACTAGTTCTAATGTAGACAGGGGAGCAACCACCCCTGTTTAAAAGTAGTTGTAAGACTTAGGTGACACAGTAATGGTATTAACTATAAGGTACTTTTTTACTTAGTTGTAAGATAATCAGCCTGAAGTCATAAGATTACTTTCTCAAACAATTTTTTTTACATTTTAATTGTCGCTACTAATTACTCATTTAATCGTAAAACTACTAAGACTGTCACTACTGATGTTGCTGCATCTACTGCTACTAGTACCGAAGCCATGGAATTTTTGGTGTTTTAATTTTGATTATGTGTCTTCATTTGTCGGTAAATTGGACAATCTTTTCGGTAGCCTACATTGTTTATATCCCTCCAACCAAATTCATAACGCTAGCTTCACCCCTGACTACTTCTGCTACAACTGGCCCAACTCCTACTAATTTTACTACTACTAATACTGCTAATATTACTACCACTGCCCATCTTGGTGCCACGCTCGTGTTGTGAAAACCAGTGCACCATGACGCGACCGGATGGCGGCCAGCCGATACCCTGGAACCAGCCGTTAACCATCAGCAACCCGAACATGATCGCCACTGAACTCGTCGCGACCGGCAGCACGCCCATAGCGATCATTATTGCGGCAGAACAGACAAGGCCAAGCGCCATGAACGTGCGCGCGTTGCTGCGGTCCGAGACGCTGCCCATTAAGAATTTCGAAAGACCGTATGCGATCGCAACACCGGACAATGCGAAACCCAGTTCAGATTTTGTGTAGCCCTGCTCGACGAGATAGGGCATAGCGAGAGTGAAGTTTTTCCGCACCAGGTGGCATCCAATGGTCAAGAGTCTGCCGTCTTCATGATCGGCAAAGGAGACGACGAAGTTCGCGACGGCTACACCTTACGTTACTATTCAGATGAACGCAGACTGCTCGCGGCCTTCTTCGAATGGCTCCACCACGTTGATCCTGACCTCGTCATTGGCTGGAGCGTCGTGAACTTTGACCTCAGCTTCCTTGACCGCAAGTGCCAGTCATTGGGCATTCCGTTCGCCGTGGGTCGCGGTGGAGAGGACGCACGCATTCTTCAACCGGGCAGCCCAGGTCAGCCACGCATCGCGCGCATACCCGGTCGCGGTGTTCTCGACGGTGTTGATCTACTCAAAGCTGGCTTCTGGGTGGTGTCGAATTCAAGGGTTTGGATGGAATTAAAGAATATATAAAGTTGATTCATCAGCTCCAAGTGCAATATGGTGGAGAACGCTCTGTCGATAACTGGTGATTTTTTTAAATTCTAATTACAATATTTTAACGTGTTAAATTCTCAGAATTTTTTTAATCGATTAAAGCAAGAAGGTTTTAATTTTTATACCGGAGTTCCTTGTTCTCTTTTAGCGGGATTGTTTTCAATTTTAGAGAATCAAGACGAATTTCCTTATCTGGCATCCGTTCGTGAAGATGCCGCCGTTGGTTTGTGTTCTGGGGCATACATGGGGGGGAAACTGCCTGTTTTATTAATGCAGAATTCCCTCTGAAAACCCGGCCATTTCGAGACGTGGGCATATCATGTTCATGCACACTCAAGACGTCGAAATACACAACGCCCGATTTACTGAGTTGGGTCGTACAGACAAAACTACACCCCTGAATGACTTTCAATTTGTATTTGACGATGACAGTGCTGGTGATGATGCGCCAGCCACTGCACAAGTTGTCGCTCTGGGCGGCAGTAATATTAGAGGGCGTTATTCAATCCACTTCCATCAAGCTGGCATCGACCCTGCCAAAGCCCCTGCCCTAGTTAAAGGAAGCGTTGTATTCAACGGACCAGGCTGGGGATTTGTGAATCACTCATCTCATGTTGATTTCACCGATAACGGCTGAAAATTAAGGTAAAATGTTGTTTTGTCAAAATTTCAATGGGTATTTATCTGTCATGTTGGCAAATTTCAGGGCCCTCTAAAGGGAGAAGGAGTAGAGGTGAGTACTTAAAAATACCTTCCCAGGACATACTTTAGCCTGTAGACCCATCCCTGAAAGTTTCATTTTCCTAAAGTAAACCCTTTCTGAGATAGGCAAGAAGTCAATTAACTAGAATTTTACCATATTTATATTTGATATATAGTCTAAGGTTCAGCTGTTCTTTGATAATTTTAAAGATTAAGGGTTTGGTCTATGACAAATAGAGTAAAAACCAATATGTAATTGAGCAAAATTATGTGAAACTCATCTACCGTTTCAACGAGAGGAGAAAGAACAGTGAGGTTTGTGTTACTAAGCGAGCAAAAGTTTTTTTTGCAAAAGTCTAAAGGCATGATGCGCCTTTCATCAATTTCGACGGGTTCTTCACCAGAAAGTTGTGATGAGGTTGTCACTTGATAACTTCCTACTTTCGACCCTTCTTTAAGCGAGCCTCCAGCACCGACCATCACAAAACCACCGACTTCATTTTTATCTAAAATTAGCCGCGTTGCAATCCGTGATAAGTCTCCGTTTGGCATGCGAAATGAAATAAGAACTTGTGGTTTCCCTTCAATCGTCACCTCAATTTTCGAAAACTTAAAGATGCCATCGATGTCGTTTCAGCGTGAGGCGGTGATCGGCGCGCAACTGGGCGACCATCCCGGGATCGTTCGCGTTTTCGACATGGGCACGTGGCCCGAGACCGGAGAGCTCTACCTGGCCATGGACTGGATCGATGGGCCCACCCTCGGATCCCGCGTTCGCAAGGGGGACCTGGACCGTGCCACGGCACTGCGCCTCGTTGCCGAGGTCGCGTCGGCGATCGCCCACGCCCACGATCACGGAATCGTGCACCGCGACCTCAAGCCCTCGAACGTGGTCGTGTCTCCCGGTGGGCACGCCATGCTGCTGGATTTTGGAATCGCCAAGGCCCTGGGCGAAGCCGGAGACCTCACCGCAACGGGCTGTAAGTGAAGGCCAGATCGTAGTCCCACTGCGAGGTCTTCTCGTTCCAGCCCGCCACGTCGGTGCTGTCGATCTCGGCGTTGATGCCGACCTCCGACAGGTTCTGCCGCACCGCCTCGGCCCAGCGTTGCCAGGTCTCGCCGTAGGGCAGCGGCAGGATGCGCACCGGCGCGCCGTCGTAGCCCATCTCCTCAAGCAGCGCCTCGGCCTTCTCGGGGTCGTAGTCGTACGGGGTGACGTCGTCGCTGTAGAAGTTGGTGGACGAGGCGACCGGCCCGGTGGCGACCTTGCCGAAGCCGTTCCACACCACGTCCTTCACGAAGTCGCGGTCCATGGCGTACATCACCGCCTGGTTTACTTTTTTTAAAGTCTAGTTTATTTGTGTTTTTGTTTTGTATCTATTTGTTCCAGTTTTTGAATATGTCTTTCTTTTTCTTTTTCTTTTCTTTTTTTTGTGATACTCCATCGCCATGCCTTTGTGTTGTTGATGGGTTGTAAAATAAATTCATTCATTCATTCATTCATTGTCGCGGTAGTGTGCATACGCATAACCTTGGCTCAAAGAAACGTAGCAGGACAATTAAAACCTCTCAGAAATAACCAAATGCAAAAATATGTCTCTTTTTTTACAGGTGCGTCTAATAGAGCAATAGAAATGTGACATTTTCATTAATACCTCTCAGAAATACCTATTAATATGGGTAATAGCTACGTCTGTGGAGAAAATGAAGATATTAGACTGTTTTATGATTGCGCATGGTAAAGGATTTGATTAAAGGCTTTTTTCCTATTTCAAAAGTCTTAGTTTTTGAGGGTAATAGCTACGTCCGTGGAAAAATGAAGATATTAGACTAGTTTATGATTGTGCATGGTAAAGAATGTGATTAAACGCTCTTTTCCTATTTCAAAAGTTTTAGTTTTCGGGGTATTAGCTACGGTTGTGGAAAAAATGAAGATATTAGACTTATTATAAAGTTTTAGTTTTCGAGGGTAATAGCTATGTCTGTGAAAAAAATGAAGATATTAGACTATATTATGATTGCGCATGGTAGGGCTCATTAGATTTGTAATCAGAAGTTCTAGTGCCCTTTTTGAGATTCAGAGTTAATTTTTAATTTTATTAAAATTAATAAAATAATATATTTTATTTATATTTTTTATTTATTAAAACATTGTGAAAACAAGTGAAAACATTTTAAACGTATTTTGTTTATTTAAATCATATAGTAAACAATCGAGTAAAACCCAAAACGAGCAAAAATTAACATGAGTAGGGCTGACAACCCCCATGCCTTCTCAAGACCAGAACATTAATTTGTACTTCACTGAAAACAAAATATATTTAAAATGTTTTCATTTTGTTTTGACTCATTGAAAATGTTTTTACAGGATATATGAAGGTTTCTCTCCAATGGGGTAAAATAAATATCCTTGGCTCCACCTTTTGGAGATTCATAGTACCTCTCCATCCCGCATTCATAGGCACTGTGAATCCCTTTCTCTACATTATGCATTGCCTTCACACCGCTTCCTATAGTTGTTTTACTTAATTGCAGAAATTACAGGTGTTTTGCCAACAAGAATGGAAGCCGATGTAATCCCGCGGGAAATTTACCTTGGCGTTTTCCCCTTGGAAAATCCCCCTCCGTGGGGGCTCCCCCAGAAAATTCCCCTACTGGTAAATTATCCCTTAGAAAATTCCCCCCCCCCCGACATTTCCCACCCATATTCCCCCTGGATAATTCCAGATGGAGCTCGTCAAGGAGGTCGCCAAGAAGACCGACGACGTCGCGGGTGACGGCACCACCACCGCCACGGTCCTCGCTCAGGCTCTGGTCCGCGAGGGGCTGCGCAACGTCGCGGCCGGCGCCGACCCCATCTCGCTCAAGCGCGGCATCGAGAAGGCCGTCGCAGCGATCACCGAGGAGCTGCTCTCGACCGCCAAGGAGATCGACTCGAAGGAGCAGATCGCGGCCACGGCTTCCATCTCCGCTGCGGACCCCGCGATCGGCGAGCTCATCGCCGAGGCGATCGACAAGGTCGGCAAGGAAGGCGTCGTCACCGTCGAGGAGTCGCAGACGTTCGGCACCGAGCTCGAGCTCTTCCAATTAATCTGAAGGTTGCCGAAGGAGTTCACTCGCTTGCGCTTCGTGCTGGTAGGCGATGTAGAGTGACGCTGAGGTTCACGCTGAAATTAGCGTTCGATCAGGATGATCTTGAGAGTCCAGTAGTCACCTTCGGCTTCTGATGCCTTGGAAACATCAAAAGGAGCGAGCCAAGAGGCGTTTCCAGATTTAGCTTCCTGGAAGACCTGGAATCCATTGTCCCATTTCGGAAGCTGAGCAAAGAACTTGACCGCATCTGCTTTCTTGGAGTCAATCATCAAGACATTGACTGAATTGCGGTCTCCGTTTGCATTCGTTCCATTTGGTTGAGTATTTTCTGGAGCGGTGAAGAGATATTGGTGGACTTTGTGACTTCTATTTCGAAAAACAATATGACAAAATTAATGGCCTGGGCTTCATCGGACGACAATAATCATATCTTGGAGCTTCAATTCCAGTCTTATGTCGTCACGGAGGCTCACGACATTTTGAAAGGCACAGCGCAGACAAGCCAAGAGGACAAATTGCCGGAGACCGGAAAGCGGACAGATGTCACATTTAGTTCTGAGACGTCTGTAGTGATACTGGAACTGAAGCAAGTTGCGTCTGCGACACCTCCGGCTGCTGCTTTTGTATCAAAAGCCCACAGGCAGCTAGCAGGATATGTTGTTACACGGCGAGCGATGGAGGACGTGGATTTCTGTTCGTTTCAAGTTTTAATGTCACTCCTTACTTTCAGTTAAAAGAACTTTCAATATTCACGATGAACAAACTTTTATTAGCCTTTGAAGGTTTTGACATTGCTCTTGAGACTGCAAAGGATAGAGAAAAAAAAATTCAAACTTCTCGGATAAATTAACTAGAAGTCTGAAATATTTCTTAAAAGAATTTAATCTATACTAAACAGTACTTCAGCTATATTTTATGCTGTTTTAATAACTTGAGAAAAAAAAATTAAGTTTTTCTTTTAAAGAACTTCCGAGTTTTGCCTCATCCTCTTGTTGCTGCGAATGACAGAGAAAAAAAAATCCGAGTTACACACCTTTTGCTAGAAACTCACCCAATTCACTTCTTAATGTTAACTGACAGAGCTCCAAATACAAAGTGTTGACTGGAATATATTAAAGCTGCTTTATATTGTAGTGGTGAATGTCCTCGTGACTGGTTTTTCCTTCAAGAATACGTAAGAGGGGACATTGGTATTACTGACTCCCGATGTTTCGACAAAGGACGCATAAAGAAATATACAAGTGTCCAATGAGATGCCGGGTGCATAGTCTGTATAGATAACATGGTCCTTGCCACTGGAATTTTTTCTCTAATAATACGATCTTTAACACCAAAAACATCACGAAAATCCTCACTGAGGAAAAGTCTCTCATTCTCAAACGGACTGGATAGACTCTAACTTGTAAACTCTTACTTCTTTCTGTATTCATATATTATTATAATTATTAGGTGATCAACGAAGATTTTTCTTGGCAGTTGAAAAATGTGAAAGCCGAACTTTCAAGTTATAGCCATAATTATATTTAAAAAAGAAATAAATAATAATTGAGAAAAGTGGGAACTTCAGATTATTGTGAAAACCACATAAGATGCAGGTACGGATTCGGCAAATTGATTGAACATATTTTGTTTAGAGTGGCTGGGCTATTCTTGTGTATTATAAAGGTTTTTGAACCAACCCTACCAAGCTGCGTGCTCATGCAAAAAAGGAATGTTTTACCTTATGAGCCAAATTTTGTGGGGAAGTAAAGAGAATAAAGAAATAAAATAGTGGGGGAATAAAGGTATAGCTAACCGAATAAATTTTTGAAGGTTAGGGCCAAGCGAAAAGCGGTAGCTTCCGAATGGCGTAGGAGGATATCATAAGTAAATATTTAAGGGAAATGGGAACATCACAGGAGGGTGTAAAGGGGGAGGTTTTGAATTGATTCGGATGGAGGAGGAGCCTGCGTAGCGTGTTAGCCTTTGGAGGCTTGGTGGTGTAGTATTAGTGGTAGTATGGCAATGTCAGATACTATCTTTAGGCATTAGAGGGATGATTGATGCAAAGCTATGAGAATTTTTATATAATTAATCAAAAGTACCATTTCCGGGCATTTCCGACATTACCGAGATCGACCGACTGCCCACCGAACGCCGTCGCGCACAGCTTCATGCCACCCTTGCCGCCCTTGGCGATCCGGTGATTGCCGTTGATGCCAACGGCCTGATCGCCCAAGCCAATCCAGCCGCACAGGCCATCGCAGGCACCCCGGAAAAACCCCTTCGTGATATGGATATCACCAGTATTTTAAACGAACCATCTATTGAAGATTTACGCCATAGCAAATTTCGCTTGCCCGAACATGAGGTCACTTTGGGTGGTCAAACCTATTTGCTGCAGGTCGAACCGATTGGCCATGTCGATGATGGATCGGATGCCGGTGATGATGAACCCTTTCCGGTGGCCGAAACGGTTGCGTCCGGTGCGCGATGGCCGAACAATTGGTCGCGGATGTGGGTCGTCACCCTGGTTTGTTTGTCGGTCGCGATTGGGTTGACATGGTATTCCATCGAGCCGTCCGGACCCGAAATCATCATCCACTTTGATGAAGGGCACGGATTAAAACCCGGCGATGCGCTACGTCACCGTGGCATCGACATTGGCCGCGTCGAATCGGTTTCGTTGGATTCGGATCTTCAGGGAATCAACGTCTGCGTCGAACTTCAACCGGCGGCAGCCAAAGTTGCCCGTGAAGGGTCGCGTTTTTGGATCGTCCGTCCGCATCTTGATCTAACCGGCGTCAGGACGTCGCTCCTTACTTTCAGTTAAAAAAAAAACTTATTTTTTTATATTTAATTCCTGAACGTTTTTTGAATTAATGCATGTTTTGATTTTGGCTCTCTGCACATAAATAATTAAAACGAAATTTGCATATTAAGTTTTTTTGGCCAAATGGCGTTTTCATAGTTTTAATCGGAAGATTCTGAGGAAAAAAGGAGCGGGAGAGGAAGCCTAGCTGCCCTCCAATTTTTTGATTACTTAAAAAGACAACTAGAGCTTTTATTTTTTACGAACGTTTTCATCGGTAAAAAATATAGGTAACTCACAAATTAACTTACGTAACGAACTTCTATATTCAAATATTTTTATTGCGGCAAAAATGTGGAATGTTGTATCTTTTCTTTTGCCAGATGAAAGCTCGTGGATGCCTGTTTGTTTGTTTGTTTTCCCCAAGGGTGATCGCATCAAATAGTCCTAGAATGTCGAGTGAAGGCTCATTCGAACGGAAATTGAAAGTTCTATCCTTTTTAAGAGACCGAAAAAAGTGGAGGGCAACTATATCCTGTCCAACCTCTTTTTTCCTTGAACTCGTCTGATCAACATTTTGAGGAGGCCATTTTGTTCAGCGCAGCTGAGAGGATCATGTGTGCATGTGTGCATGTGTGCATGTGTGCATGTGTGTGTGTGTGTGTGTGTGTGTGTGTGTGTGTGTATGTGTGTGTGGTTTTGAGTATTAAAAGCCACAGTAATGGTAGTGGTCAGGCATGGCTCGAAACATACGTTCTTTTGAAAGGCTGAGAAATATGTGTTAATTATTTTTCAGGAATGTTGTCTTTTAGGAAGACTGGGGCTTTGTCCAAGGTCATTGATAAATTTAGGAAGTCGTTTTACTGATCATATATGAAACAATTAGTTGTTCAAAAAGCGTAGTCCAATCCTATTTTTTAAGACTGTAATAAAATAAGATTAAGATGACTAGGCCCCCTGCAATGGGTGAAGGAGGTTAGATCGCCAAATGTTGTGGTTTTTACCTTTCTTCTGGGGCCAAATTTATAGCAGGTCATCCCCAGTGGCGACTAGGCTCATTTCTCATGGAACTGTCTTTTACCATTTTTCTAATTATTCACGATACTTGACATAAGTTGGTCAAAACTCTTTGGAAATTTCATAAGGCTGCTTTTCAACCCAGTCTGAAGAGATTGTCTTGAGCTAGACTACCCGTGTGTCTTGAGCTGAGCCTAGGGGGTTCTGCTTCAATCTTAAGGGTCAGATGGTCGCCTTGTTTTACCACAGTTCTAAAATGCAAAAGAAACAACATTAAACGTTGAATCGTACTTATAGGAATAAAGAAGAGGTCCATGTTGTTAGCTTACACTCGTATCTCCTACCGTTTTTTTTATTGTCACGGAGCAAGTTTAGTATTGGTGTTGATCACGTTTTCGCGGTAGGTGAAGGTCGACGAGCCGCTGATGCCGGCGCCGGTGTTGCCCGAGACGATGTTCCCGATGACCAGTGCTCCGCCCGACACCCGAATCCCGTCCCCTTCGTTGGAACCGACTTCGTTTCCCGAGACGAGATTGGAAAGGGCCCAGATGCCGCGGCCACCGTTGTCCCGGACCACGTTGTTCCGGATCGTTCCGAAGGCGTGGATGCCGTCGCCCTGGTTGCCGTAGACGAGGTTTCCTTCCGTGATCGACCCACGCCGGCTCTCGAGGTTGCCGTTCTGGATCCCGTCTCCGTCGTTCGACGTGATCTGGCAGTTGCGGACGATCGGATTGTCGGAATCAGCTTTTTATCGTTTATCGCCTCATCATCCTTTGGTCCGTCTGTTCGGTTAATCTCACTGTAGCATAGTGTTTTTATGGCACTTGGTATTAACCAAGTGACGTGTAGCAATTGCAAATTCTGTCTGTCTGTCGGTCCTGGTTTTGCTACTTTAGGCACTTCCAGGTAAGCTAAGACGATGAAATTTGGCAGGCATATCAGGAACTCGACCAGATTAAATTAGAAATAGTCGTTTTCCTGACTTGACCATCTGGTGGGAGTGGGGGGCCTGTTAATAAAAAAAAATAGAAAAATGAAGTATTTTTAAGTTACGAACGGTTGATCAGATTTTAACGAAAGTGTTGGGGATCCACAGGTCGGCGCCGTGGTCGTTCGTGGCCGACGCGTTGAGCATGGTGCGAAAGTCCGCCGGCATCACGCCGATCACCCGCGCGGCTCCGCTCTCCAGTCGGATGACTCGCCCCAGGATGTCGGGATCTGCGCCGAAGCGCGACAGCCAGAGGCGATGACTGAGCAGGACCGTGTCCTCGCTGTTGGGCTGCTCGTCGGCCTCGGTGAAGTTGCGGCCGAGCAGTGGCTCCTCGCCGAGGAGGGGCAGCAGGTTCGCGGTGATCCATCCCACCCGCAGACGCTGTGCCGAACGCTCTTCGCCGTCATCGGGGCGCAGCACGGTCCATCCCGTCCACATAGTGACACTATGGGAATTCTACAGCTGCTAATAATATATCAGCTAGGCTTTTAGTTTTTTCGGCAGTTCTAATCAAACAGCTCGTGGTAACGAACTGTAGTAAGGAGTGACCCGGCTCAATAGTAACCGACACTCTAAAAAATGGAGTATTGATAACAATAGTTACATCAAAAGAATCACATTATGCTAATTTTAAATATATAAGATTCATCTGGATTAGTCTTACCCATCAAAAGTTACGAGCCTGAGAAAATTTGCCTTATTTTTGAAAATAGGGGGAAATACCCCCTAAAGTAATAGAATCTTAACAAAAATCACACCATCAGATTCAGAGTATTAGAGAGCCCCACTCCCTAACCTGTCGGTCATATAACTAGGATGCGAGAGAAGTTCAAATTACTATAGGCTGTTGTCAGTTTTGTATGGCTCTTTTGTTATTTCTTTTTCTTCTTTTCTTTCCCCTTATTTGCTTGGCTTTCTGTAAATTGATAAATCAAATTTTCAGGGCAATTAGAGACTGAAGACGGTGAAATCAATGTTCTTGTAACAATTGCCGTTGGTGTTTTTTGGAATGTATTTTTGATTGTATTAATCGGACTCGGAGGTAAGTTGTTTTGGACCTACTAAAAATCTATACATTGTATTCTTACCTTTTTCTATCACTGCTATACTGCTCGGCACGCGACTGGGATTCTTTTTACCGCTACCTGTTTTGGCTTTTGCTATAACATCCTGACCTTCTAAAATCGCAGGAAGTGCTTTTTCCTGAATTTCTGTCATAAGCTTAAAGCCCATTTGCTCAACGCTGGTTTGCAAAGCGGGTATCAGGTGCAATTGTGAAAATGGTTGAGTCAAAACGGGCCTCTAGGTGTTAGGAAAAGCGGCGTATTATAGCTTAATCAATACTAAATGCGATACACAGCTTGAATCTAACGAAATGAAGGCATTGCAAAAACTTAGGATTGAAATAAGCCCTGATGATAATGACACTCAGGGCTTATTTTGCTATTTGGCCTATATAATAGCCTTTATTTTGTGGTGTAGCGGTTTGAGACTGGTAGAGAGTTCAAAGAGATGGGGCGCGGCTGGGCTCGCGCCCGAAATCGATCTGAGGACAATCGGACTCTTCGCGAAGTAGGAATCCGGCCGGGCGCCACGCTGGAGGCGGTACCCGGATCGGACTATTGGCAGTCGATTAATCGGGCTCCGGCGTAGGACGGTGCATAACAAGACCCTGAACCTGACAGGGCGTTGGACGGGTTCGGAACGGGAACACGCGGCCTCATCCCTGCTTCGCCGGGAACGTCGCTCGTGGCATTCTGGCGACGAACTTGATCTGCTCGTCGTGGGGACGAAGGCGATCCCTGCAGGCTATGGGCTGATCCGCTATGCGGCACGCGGAATTTTGGGATCTTCTTTTTCTTCCAGCAAAAAATGGTAGCCAAAAAGGAATAGTACCCACAGCAATAGATACTAGTCCAAATCGTATTGCTGGTGAAGCTGAATCTCTTATATATTTCCCAATTGAAAATGGAGTTGTACTCATAGGCACTAGGGGTGGTAGTGTCGTCGGCACTGGTGTAGTTGTTGTAGTTGTCGCGGTTGTTGTAGTGGAGGATGCCTGCCTTTCGAGACTAGATGTCACAGTTTCATCACTGCCTTCATAATATTCATCTTGTCCAGGAAAAATGTAGTCATACAAGTAGTCTTGCTCTAAGTTCGAACTTGTTCTTCTTTCTAGTGTTTGGGGTGAGAATTCCTTTTCTAGGATATGATGTCACATTTCAGTAATTCCACCGTCCACCTCGCCGTGGTTCTTTCTTTAATAGATTCCAACGAAGAAAAAGTGGAAGGTTTTATCTGTCTGTGATATATAATAAAGACAAAAAAATTAAACATTTAACTTACAGAGTGTAAATCAACTTAAACGAAACACAACGAGAAACTGCCGTCTTTGTCAACAGGAACATCTCTAAAAGAGTGACAATTGTGTATATGTGTATCATGATCGTAGCTATCTATAATTTACGACAGAGATTAACCTTTATAAGTATTTGTAATTAATTTCTGCAGTTAAAGTGGATGTTTGAATCACAATTAGCTGAAGGGAGGGGAAATCACGAAAATGGAGGTATGTTAATCCTACGAATAGATGATTAGATCTTAATGAAACTTGATATATAGGAAGATATCTTGTCTCAGATGCTCCATTTCCAGTTCGAGACATAGGGAGTGGAGGGGGTTAACGGAAATCTTGGAAATCGAAAATCTTGGAAAATTCTTAGAGTGGATATATCAGGATGAAACTTGATGGGAAGAATAAACACAAGTTTTTGATACGTGAAGGACATAACATGGACCGGATTCGCTCTCTTTGGGGGAGTTGAGGGGATTTCTAGTACTCTGGTGAATTCGAGAATAAGTACAAGTTATAGATACGTGATTGACATGTATTTCAAAATCCCATAAGTTAATGTGCCTTAGTGTATTTATAAGCTAGGGTATTATAATGTTAATATAATATTTTGCAGAGCATACTAGGCCAATGCTACGCATATTATTGCATCTGTGTTGCAGTAGGCTGCATTCCTAATTTTTATACTGAAGTTATATGTCTTATTCCTAATTGAAATAGACTCATTTGGCAATATTGAACTCTTTTCTCTTTTCAGAATGGATTGTTTTCAGCTGCACCATATGTCTTCAGTCTAGTAATTCACTATATATGTGGCCCAATGTGTGACTGGTTAACAACAAAAAACTTGTGTAGCCTAACTGTCCAACGAAAGATTTTCACAGCCTAGAAAAGTTTTGGTTAACGAGCTTGCCGACAAGTTGAGTGTCAATGATGTTTTGGTCAACCCTCAGCGAAAAATAATTGAAGTATCACTAAGAGTAGAGTCAGTGTTTCTTCAGGTAGGTTTTACCAACCCCGTCATACGCATAAGCTGATAGAAGGGGGCTTCGCACCAATGCCTCTCTATCATCCCCATGGCTTTCATGGTTTTCCTTATGCTTTCCACATAATATGTCCATTTTGCGAGTTTTACAAAAGTTAAACCTATGCACTAAATAAATCCCCCTTTACGTGCCTGTATCAGTCTATCCGAATAATTTTTATGGATATTGAAGAGGTAGGCGGCGTATCATTCCAAAAAAGCCCTTCCTCCGAAGAGAGACTTGCCAAGGAACCTCTCCCTTGTCCACAGGGTACCCGCCAACAATTCTTGACTTCGACACCCGATACACAACATTACGGAGTAGAAAGTTCAATGGTAGGCGGGGGAGAGTATAATATTCTCCTGTAAATTTACAAATTTATAATTTCCTTTAGTAGTTTAACCAGAATTTAAGGATACACTTTTGTAGTTAGTGCATTTCAGGCTGTTGGTACCGCAAACATGAAAGAGGTCCTTTTTACCATTATATCCACAAGAAGCAAAGATATATGATGCAATCGCCCCTCCCCCTTCCCCAAACAAGAACTATGAATTAAACATGATATTAGACTATTTTATTATTGCAAATGGTAAAGAATGTGATTAAAGGCTCTTTTCGTATTTGTCTGCTTTTAGAAATTTGTCAAAATATGAAATAATTGATATTAAAATGATGTAAAATGGACTGAAAATGGTGTAAATTAAATGAATGAGTTAGTGGTCAAGAAAATACATTTTTTGATACTACAGTGTCGTTCCAATATTTTTCACTTTAAAGGGGCATTAGAACTGTTGATTTCCGATTAAACGAGCCCTCCCTCTGTCATATAAGATTACCGGCCCAATACACCCTGACAATAATAATAAAAAAGGGAAAAAATGTATAAACACCCAACTGTGATCTGGCCTCTGCCGGGTCCGGTGCGCATGCGAACCAGTCCCTGTGTTTCCAAGACCTTCAAGGCTTCCCGAATGGTTCCCTTGCTGGCACCCAGGTCGGCCATCAATTGCGGCTCTTGTGGCAGGCGGTCGCCCGGCGCAAGGCCGCGATCGATGATCCAGTCTTTGATCGTTTCAGCGACGGATTGAGCACGGTTCAGGCCGCGCCGGCTGGGCATCGCCTCGTCAAGCGATTGGATGGTAGCAGGCTGCTTCATGATCGGGTTCTAGGGCTCTCAGCGGTGGCGTTTTTTCGCCGCATTCGGCAGTCGCTTTTGGGCAACGCGCGGCAAACGCGCATCCAGGGGGAGGATTCATTGGGAAACTTTAAAACTTCTGTCATTGCTAAAGAAATTGGAGCTTATACTTTGCTCCTTTCTAAGTGGTGACGTTAGAAAGTTCGCCTACGGCAAAAAAAAATCAACTTTCGAACTAAGACACATAGAATTTTTTTTTTACGACAATCGATAGCTCTTGATGAGCTGATCAAAGTATATATCATTCATTTTTTGGCACAAAAATTCCTTCATGAGATATGCTAGTTTGAAAGTTTCAAGGGGTTGACCATTTCAGTAGCAGGGTACACACTGAAATGAAAAATAAGCCGATACCAATTTTGAGACATGTAGGGGACTTGTAAGGAAAGATCGGCTGTTAGCTCATAATCATCTTGTTATCATTCCTGAACCATCTTTAAAGGAACAATTTTTTTGCTGGACAGCTTTTTGAAAATGTATTTTTATTTTTTGGCTCTACAGACGGTTCGCTTTTTACTAGGTTGCAACCGTGATAATCATATATCATTATGATTCTAGTGCTCGTCAAATGTGGAATTTTTTCTGTGTGAAATTTCGTACATTCAAAGCTGTTTTCAGTCCTAATTTGGGCGAAAGAAAAATTTGTGGTGAAAGGAAAAAATATCCAGAGGCAATGTTGTAATTGATAAAACTACTCACCATGACTAGGAATCTTGATGATAATATGACAAATTTTTTTATACGCTAAAGCTGCCATGTATGTTGTCACGTTGGCGACAAATACTCGGCGGCCGTCCGGCAAATCATACAGCCCCGCCCCGCGGCCGGGCGTGCCCACGGGAAAGTTGGCGGGACGCAACAATCGCGGTTCACTGTCGATATAAGACAAGATCTCTCGCTGATCCCAGACATGGTTGCCCGTGGTTAGGCAGTCCGCACCGGAATCGAAAAATTCCTTGGCAATGGTGGACGTTACGCCGAAGCCGCCGGCCGAGTTTTCGACATTGATGACGACGAAATCGAGAGCCCAATCGCGACGCAGCCGAGGCAAATTTTCATGAACGGCAATTCGGCCGCAGCGGCCCACCACGTCACCGAGAAATAAAACTCTCATGATAAAAATGGGGAAGATGTTCACAATGTGAAAAGTGTAAAAATGAGATAAAATTTGATTTCCAATGACCTGTTTCAATTCTGAATGTAGGGACGGAAAATGTTCAAAATGCGCTTTTATATGTAGTAGGCTATTCGTAATTTATAAGAACAATTTTTATACTATGGAAGTATTATGTATTCTGTAAAAATTATTTTGGATTTTGTTAGAACTTATTTGTATTCTTAACAAGTAAAAAAAGCATTGATAGGCCTATGGCTCAAGATTCTACTCAAGTAACAAGAATTGCATTTTCAGAACTAAAGACAGAGACAAAGCAACTAGTAACTGAAAATTAAGGTAAAATGTTGTTGTGTGATCAGATCTGAATGAATTTTGATATTTAGAAGGACCTTATGTCTCAGAGCTCTTATTTTAAATCCTGGCCGGCATTAAGCCTCTGATTTTCCTTTTAAAACAATCTATTGATTCTTAGAATTCTGCTTGAGCTCATGCCATATGAGCTCTTGGCTCTTCCGACCTCGTCACAAGTGCCATATGAGTTCCTAGCTCTTGTTTGAGTGTATGTTCGTTTTGGGCTTCATTTATGCTACGATAGTAAAATATTTTTGTACGTTTTGAGTTTGATTTGTATATTCCAGGTAATAAAAGCCCAGCCTAATGCAGGTTAGATTTTAATTAGTTTAACGAAATGTTGCCTTGATATGGGATGGGAGAGGGAATGATGAATGGTATTTTGTTACAAGAAATTTTAAACCACTTCCCTTTACAATTCAGATACTAGGAGGTCCTACGGTCCGTTTCCAGGCCAGAAAGCTTTAAATTTTCATAGCTAGGAGAAAACACAATTTCTGACACCTTATGGCCTGATAGCAACAGAACCATAGAATCTATCGGTCTAAAATTCTGGAGGAAAGTCTACTCAGCCCTACCTAGGTATTGGCACAAAATGTGAGCAGGAGTAAAATGTATGTGAAATGAAGCATTTCAAAGAATCAGTGTGCTTTCGTGTGGAAAGTGAGTGAGGCTCTAAAGTTACTTGTGTCTCTGTGTCAATGTACAACAGTTTTTTCGTGAGTGATGTTCTGTTCTTTGTACTCTTTTTCTTCATTTGATTTAGTGTCGAATTGAATCGTAAGTCTTGCCCCTCCTTTGCAGACCTAGGAGCCTGGGGGATTATTATCAGGTATTCATTGACTGTTTAATTAACCATGAACAAAATATTATCTATCTGCTCTTCTCCATTACTCCCTCTCTTTTTATAATATTCCCTTTTTTAGTGGTGTTACTTAGTACAATGACAACCACCCCCATTCATGGGACAGGCCATGGAGTTCAAGGGGACAGTAACTCATAGAAATTGCCCCCCTCTCTCCTTAGGCATCCAGCCACAATCATCAGGTTCATTCTGACTTACAGTGAGTAGAAATTACTATCAATGACTGAGAGAAACCCAAAACGATTAAAGATTAAGAAGAGTAATCACATTAGACATAAATTGCATCAACAATCACATCAGACATCAAGAAAACAAATGTTGTTATGTACGAATAGATGAATTTTAAATTGAGCTGAAAATAAAACGAATAATCAATTCAAACTTAATATGAAGAGTAATTAACCCTATACCACTACTTGTGGTTACTGGTTCTACTCCAGTAAAACAAAACACTCAGCGACATATCTCTTTTAACACTTATAAAATCAATTCTTCAAACTTAAAATAATACGAAAAAAGGTCAATACAAGGGTCTTCTTAGTGGACAACTTGAACAAAGGCATTGACCATTCTAATGTTGATGAAGTGCCACAATATGTGGTGCTATGGTTTAGTATAGAAGCTATAACATGTGACTAATTTGCAACCTAATGCTGACAAGCTACCTTTTTAGCTGTACTTTTATTGTCAGTTATTGTTAGATTTTAGTGATTGATGGTGGATAGTTCAATGGCAACATCTCCTTTGCAACTATTAGGGGCTATTCTTACCTACCATTGCTCACAGAAACAAAAAGAAAATGGGCTAATAAGTATTATCACTAGAAACTTCATTATATTTTTAAATATAAATAAACTTCATTAAATTTTCAGGATGAAAAACGTCATGGATAGAAAAGGAATATTGTTTATTCCATCATTTTCTGTTGAACGCTCTCAAGAAATTGCATGTATTTTAAGAAATTCAAATTTTAAACATAAAATCATAATGGACGGAATGGCACTAAAAGTAAATGAAATAATGTTTAAACATCCAGAATATCTAAGAGATCCAAAAATATTTTCTGAGGCAATCAAGAGTGCAACAGCAGTAAGAGAACATGCAGAAAGAAAACGTGCAATGGGAGAACCTTGTGTGGTCATTTCTCCTGCAGGAATGTTAGTAGGGGGAAATGCAGTGTATTATTTACAACAATTATCTTTTGATAGTAAAAATGGAATAGCTCTTGTATCTGTGCAGAACGTTTTGAAGGCGCAGGAACTCGTCCTGCATTTCGCGGCGGATCAACGGGTCGAGCGCGGAAAAGGGCTCGTCCAGAAACCACAGTTCGGGCTCGACGGCCAGCGAACGGGCGATGCCGACACGCTGCTGCTGCCCGCCGGACAGCTCGCGCGGATAGTAACCCTCGCGCCCCTGCAGACCGACCAGTTCGATGATCTCCCTGGCGCGGGTCTCCCGTGTGCCCCGGTCGATGCCCTGCACCTCGAGCGGAAACGCAACATTGCCAAGGACCGTCAGATGCGGCAGCAGCGCAAAGTGTTGAAACACCATGCCCATCTTGTGCCGTCTCAGTTCAACCATCTCTTTGCACGGGTAGCCGTGAACCGGATTTGGCAGTGGCACTTTGGCAAGGGCCTGCACCGGACGGCGAATGATTTCGGGAGCCTGACACCGCCGCCGCGGTTGCGGTCGGTCTTGGATGGTTTGGCGGCAGCCTTTGTGGCGCGAGAATTCGATATGAAGTGGCTGCACAAAGAGATTGTTCTTTCCGCTGCGTATCGAAGGGCCTCGGCGACGGTGCTGCCGACCGCGGACTCTAACCGGAAGGTGGATCCGGAGAACGAATTCTACTGGCGATTCCCGCTACGGCGTTTGGAGGCGGAGCCCATTCGGGATGCCTTGTTGGCTTTGGCGGGGAAACTGGATCTGACCGTCAAGCCGTTCGAGGACTGGAGCTGCACCGTGTACGCGGGGCAGACGACCTACTTCGACCTGCTCGAGGTGCCCGAGCAGTACTGGCTGCTCGAGGGGCGTCTGACGCTGAACGGCGAGCCGGCGCGGGGATGGACCGCGATGCTGGCGCCGAGCGGATCGATCGACATCGACTACGGTCCCAAGACTCCCCTGGACCTCGAGGGACGCTTCACCGTGAAGTCCTCCACGCCGGGCAAGCAGCGCTTGATCCTGACCACGTCGCTCGAGGGAGGCGGGATGCAGTTCATCGCCGACGAGATCGAGGTCGGGAACACGGCGTGGCGACGCGATCTCGAGGTCGGACGGCTGGCATACAGCTCGTCATGGGTCTTTTTCACCTTGTCCGTCACGACCTTGGTGAATGTGATGGAATTGCTGATCGGGTCGGTCGGGGCACCCCATTTCCCTTCCGATCCTTTGATCGAGGCGGGCGTGTGCACCTCGCCCGTGTTGTTTTGATCGGCGACGGACTCATCAACGATCACCGTGTTGTTGTAGTCGCGGCCGCCATGGAAGTTCACGTCTCTGTTGGTAAAGGCGATGTGGACGTCGTTGTTCCCTGAGGAAAACCAGCTGCCCATGGTGAACCCATGGCGCATGTCCATGTCGCGAAGGTTGCTGAACTCGCTCGAATAGACATCTTCCAACTCGAAAGCATTAGGAGTAATGTACTCTCTCTACTTCTAATATGGATGCGAGCCCTGTAGCCTTTCAAAGAATGCTGAGAAAATACTGCTTGGCTATGAGAATAACTGCCCTTGTAAAATCCTAGCGGTACATTTTACCGATAGGGAAACGAATGCTCAGATTGAGGCTGATACTGTACAGCCACTGGTGACCGATGATCAGATCAGAATGAGATGATGGAAATATTGGGGGCATATGACACGCATGAGCAAAGAACACTTCCCAAACGATATGGTGTTGATCCCCACTCGGCTCTCGAAGGAGTGGAAGACAATGCGGCACACTTGGTAGATCTCTGGAAAAAGAGGCAACGAGTCTCTGATTCGAAAGAGGTCACACAATTCTAATAGGTGGGCTCTTCAGTATCATGGAAAGCTGCGGAGATGGGTGAATGGAACTTTCAGAATGTATCGTGGGAAAGAGTTTTCAAGTTAATATATCTACTCCTTCTCTTTTTAAGGTCTAGAATATCCTGTAAAATACTGGTTTTACCTTCTACAAAACATATTTTTTCCTGACTAGCTATCCTGAGTTAGCTTTGAGTCTAGTTTTTGAATTTTAAATTGAGTCTACGTATCGTACCTTGAAAATTACAACCTGTGAAACCTATGTATAATAACTTAAGTGAGGTTTTAAGCCCTTTTTTATTGTTTTCTTGTTTTTTTTAAACTTACCTGACCGCGCCGTGCGCAGCGCGGCGCCCGGCCCAACGCAGCCAGGGGCAGGGGCAGCAGGCCCGTGCCGCGCGGAGGCGGGAGCTTCTGCGTGCGCCCTCGTGCTGCGGGGCGGGGCCGGGAAAACCGTTTCACACTTGCGCTGCGGCGCAGTACAGTCGCGGCAAACCGGGCGAGGACGCGCAAATGCTGGCTGGCAAACATATTCTTCTGATCATCGGCGGCGGCATCGCGGCCTATAAATCGCTGGAGCTGATCCGCCGCCTGCAGGATCAGGGCGCCCGGGTGACCCCGGTGCTGACCAAGTCCGGTGCCGAGTTTGTGACCCCCCTGTCAGTCTCGGCGCTGCGGACGACGTCGGCATCGACAAGGTCGGCGCCTACGGCGTCGGGGCAGCGCCACCGCCGACCCCCAACATCGACGCGCTGGCGCAAAACGGCGTGCTGTTCCGCAACTGCTGGGCGAACCCGTCATGCGCGCCGACGCGCGCGTTGATCCAAACCGGGCGCTACTCGTTCCGAACGGGAGTCGGCTCACCGAGCCTGTCCAGCGGCGGTGTGTTGCGGCCCGAGGAAGTCACGATTCCCGAGCTGCTCGACCGCCGTGGCGCGGGGTATGCGCACGCCGCGTTCGGCAAGTGGCACCTGTCCGACAGTCGCAACGGCGGCGTCCTCGGCCCCAACGTGGCCGGCTGGTCCGGGTTGGTTAAGGTGGCTTCCCCCGCATAGGGGTTTTCAAATCCTCGGCCATGAAATGACGCGAGCAAACGGATATTTTATTTTGACGAATCGGTTTCGCTAAGTGACTGCCCTGAAAGGGTGTTACTTGTGATGCCGCCATGAAATGCCGCACAGCTACACTTTTAGTAGATTAATAAATATACTATCAATTTAGAAAGTAATTTAACGAAGTCTTAAACCGAAGTATGAACCCTTGTTTTTAATCCCCTAACAATCTTACCCACAACCCGTTCATTCTCGCTTGATAAGCCATATTTCCTCAGGACATCCGCTATCCAAGTTTTTTTGTATTTAAATCCGATTTGTTCGCCACTGAAACAAAGCCAAAACCAAATCCATGAGAAACAGCAACGGCCACAAAAGCAGTTCAATCAGGAAGAAGCAACCAACCGCGAGCCCCTCCAACACCCCCACTTCCATCAAAAGTGCCCCCACCGCCTCAATCGCCGCACCAATCGCTGAAAAACAAGCCTCCAACAGAGCTGATATCAATAGAATCATCGTCAAGTCCTCCTCGTATGATACGCCTCCATCCCTCCTTTGTTTCGAAAAATCTAAGACCGCTCAAGCATCTGCCTCGCTCCCTCACTGGAACGGCTTCCACTGCCGCGGCGGGCCGCTGACGGTGACCGACTGCAATGTGATGCTCGGCAAAATGGTATAGGCAAGTCTATCAGCAGGTTGAGACGATCCGGGTGCCATGCTTGGCAAGGCCATATCGGGGCAATTAGCGTTATTTGGCAGTTTACAGGATTCTAAACGTTTCCTAGAACATTTGGGATCCGGGCAAATGAAGAAAAGACATAGCTTTATTTGTCCAACCAATCGTGGACTACGGCATTTGCGTCAATCGCAAGAGAATCTAGAACTTGTGAGAAATACGCATCAGTCATCCAATTCAATCCAGTCGTGAATGGGTCGACTTCTTGTAATCCCTACTGTTTTGACAGTGCTCTGAAGGCACTGTCTTTGAGACTCCACTCTGAGGGTAGACCTTTTCCTTCTCGAGCAAAGTCTATTACGCAGAACATTCAAATATTAAAGCGACAGTTGAAATGTACCTAAGAAAGACTGCTTTGGGAAGAAATAGAATTTTGTTTAATCGGTTGTATCTCACATAAAACGACATGAAATCAATCTATTTCTCAGTGTCACACTGAATAAACAAATACTTGATAACCTAGAAAATTTTGCTAAGAAATTTAAAGACGGAAAGATTATTTAGCATCTGATGACATGGAAACAGTTAAACTCCCAAACTTAAATCGTGAGTAAGTTATCGCAGAGATCGTGAGCAATTGTCCTCAATTCAGAGAACTGTATAGTGATTATCAACAGATTAGAGATACTTATTCTTTTACGCTGCCGCTGCACTACTGGGGCGCGATCCGCACCTTTGTTCGCATTGATGGCACCAACATGCGCCGCGCGATGGACGCCATCGATGACACCTGGACCCAATTCCTGCCCACACGCCACCTGGAGCTAACCTTTGCCGATGATGAAATCGCACAGTTATACCAAGCCGATCAGCGCCTCGGCACGCTGACGAATGCCTTTGCTTTCTTAGCCATACTCGTGGCTTGCCTTGGATTGTTTGGTCTTGCCACATTTATGGTCGAGCAGCGCACCCGCGAGATCGGCGTCCGCAAAGTGCTGGGTGCCACCATCCCCGATGTCGTCCTGCTCTTGTCGAAAGATTTTACCGGTGCAAAGAGGGAGGCCTTGAATGGAGGAGCGTGCGTAGCTGTGTTGGTCTCGGGGGGCTTGGTGCTGCAGTGAGCTGCAGTATTAGTAGTAGTAGTAGAAGTAGTAGTAGTATTAGTTATTTACTTTTTAAGTAAATTAGTTATTTACTTTTTACTTTTTGTTCCTTTAGCTTATAGCAGCATTGCTTTACAAAGCTGATTGTCAAATATAGAATAATACTTTATGAATATTTCATTCTTTAATTTGAATGTTCAATTTTTTGGTAAACTAGACAAAGATGACTCAAATAGATAAAGATACTCAATCAAACAGCTATTTTTCCGTTTGGAAATGCTGTAATTCAATGTGATTTTCGAATGCAATTTTAGAATATATGGCAGCAAGTTTACCAGTAGTCGCAACCGATGTCGGTGGTAATTCTGAGGCAGTGGTAGATTCGCAAACCGGTTTTATTGTACCGGCGCATTCACCAGAATTATTAAGCGCCGCCTTATTAAAATTAGCTAGTAGCGATAACCTGCGGCAGGGGTTTGGCGCAGCTGCCAGACAACGCTTATTGCAGAAATTTTCGTTACGAGCATGCGTTGACAACTATCATAAACTATATGAGGATTTAATATGTGCGGTTTAACTGGGTTTTGGTCAAAAACTCCAATTCCATATAGTGATATGCTAATCCAAAATATGGCAGATAGTTCGCCAAATCATCGTTCTGATGCTGCTGATGATGATGATAATCATGTTCATCTTCATTGTCGTAGTCAGTTTGTTCTTCTACTACCGATGATGATTTCTTCTTCAGCACGGAAGAAGGAGGAGAAGAAGGTTCGCCACTACCAGAAGAGCTCTGTTGCTGTTGCTGCTGCTGTCTGCCACCCTTGCGATGGCGCAGGGTACTGGTATCGCTACCCTTACTATCCGACGACGTGACCAACACCATGCTGCGATTGTTCCTTTCCCTGTGCTGATATTATATACGCAGCCGCTTCCTCTTTTTGCTCTCTCTGCTCTTCTATTTCAGCTTTTTCGCTCGCGAGACGAAACGATGGGCGTCATCCATAATGTAATAGGCTTCTAATTGGGCGTTAAATTGCCCGCGGCCAAAACGCCCGTTCCATTCCACATTACCCTGGGCGTCAAAATAATCCGGTTGGTCCGGCCAACCATCCGGCGGCCAGGAAGTAGGGTCATTGCTTGCTGCCGGGATCGGCTCGCGAGCACCGACCGCGTTAATTCGATTGAAGTTCAGATACCCCGGGATGGGCTGCCAGCCCCAAATTGTTTCCAGGTCCGGGCTTCTATCGATTTCTTCACGATAATTGGCAGTTACCATGTGAACGCGGTTTCCCAGCGTATCGACAACCGAACCACCAACGACAATAGCGATGCCATCGAGGCGCCAGCGCTGATCCCTCCCGGAGCCGCACGCGCACATGAATCAGGGCGCCAACGTCAGATCAATTGAAGCGCTGGGCGAGTTGCGCAGCGCCCTGGCCGTTTACGAGGAAGAGGCCGCGGCGGCTCTTTCGATGGCGGAGGCCGACATCGTGCGCACCATCGACCGAATCCGCGCGCACAATATCCCGCACTGGAAGAAGGAGATCACCCGGCGTGAAGAGATGCTCACCCGGGCCAAGTCCGACCTGGCGCGCGCCCAGATGACCGATCACTCGATGGGCCCCAAGTCGACCGTAGACGAACGCAAGGCGATCGCGAAGGCCCGGCGCGAGGTCGAGGAGGCCCGGATGAGGAAATTAACATCACCTTGAAATTTCAAGATCAATCTTGAAATTTTTTGTAGCTCTTTTTGGATAGCCCAGAGGGTGTAGGTTGGCTTTGCCCGTAGCTCACCTTCGGCTTGAGCCATTGACCAGCTGTGCCCTCTGAATAAATTGCAGACATACGGGAACAATTCTCGCTGAGAAATGTGTATGAAAATGCGATGTCACAATTAAATACAGAAATGTCAGGAAGACAAAAGAAGTCCGTATCTGGATACCTGATGCTAATTTACTTAACAAGCCTTATCAGAATATAATTTTCAATCTTGATTATGTTTTCAAAATGAACCATCAAACACAAACATTGATTAAATGACTGCTTGTTACAGAAAGTTCAGATTTGGTAGAAACACGGTTTGGTATACCCAGAGTCGAGTGGTGCTGAAAAGAAAGTGAATCTGTAAGCCAGAATCTGGTCCTGGCATGTCTTAATGCCCGCTTCAAGGGCGAAAATAGACAAATTGACAAAACATTGGTTTCTTAAAACAAGCGACAATTCGAAAGACATCGAACATGTAATATGAAGCGCAATTTAGAGTGCCCAGCAGAACACACGACACTTAATGACACGAAGAGAATGAGGGATTCCGAACACACATAGAGACTTATATGGCGCTTTTTTGGAGATGCGCAACCAAAAAAGCCATTTCCGTTTTCTATTTAGCTCGGTGAGCGGAACCGGATGATCGAGCCCGACATCATGTGCAGCGCCTCGCCCTCCTGCCGATGGGCGGCGAGCGTGAGGCGATCCTCGAAGCCCTCGATCAGCCGGTCGCGCACCGAGGGAGGGAACTGGAGCCCCGCGACGGCTTCCTCGTCGTCCTTGTGGATGCGCGTGCGCTTCGTGCGCCAGCCGACACCCGGCAGCGACTCGTGGAGCACGACCATGGCGCGCTTCATGGCGCCGTCCTCGCCGGCACGGTCCGGCGCGTCTCCGCAGGCTGCGAGGAGCAGCCCGGCGATCAGGGCGAGGGGGACGACGCGCGTCACTTGCCGGCGCCGGCGGGCTCGTCCTTGTCCCCGCTGATCCCCGCGATCTTGTCGAAGGCCGTCTGGTTGAGCGGCACCGACGCGTTGAGGTCGAGCAGCCCTGGGGTCGCCGGAATGATCGGCAGGATCGGCGGGGTGTACTTGATCGTCCCGTCACGCCGGAAGACCAGCCAACCGGGCCCGCCGCCGCCGCCGAGGTTCTCGACCGGCTTGCGGTCGTTCCCGAACAGCTCGGTGTTGTCCTCGGCCGGCAAGCCGTCGAACACGACCGCCTTGAGGCCCATCAAGCGACCCACCGTGGGGGTCGTGATCGAGATCGGCGTCCCGCCCGTGCCGCCCTGCTCCAGCTCGAACTGCACACCGGGGAGGAGGTACTTCTAATAGGAATATGTAGACTATTAACCGGATCTAGTTGCTAAGAAGACCAGTTATGCTGATGAGCTATCTCTGTTAGTATGGTTATGTAAGTAGGTCAATGCTCTATTTTAGTATAGGCAAGCTTTATTGTCCAGATAAGGGTGCATCTTCATTAGCTGGGAACCCTACACTACTTCCCTGCAAAAATTTTACTACAAAGTAAAAATTTTACTTCCCTGCAAAAGATTTTAAAGTCCTTCCTGGATTTACTACCTATTAGTGCCGTTTCGTAGTCTAGAATAATCTATAAGAAAAAATAGAACGCTAGAAGTGTATGGAAATTAGGGCGAATAGTCCAGGACTTTTAGGAGAACATAAGAAAATTTCGCAGTCAGAACAAACGCTTTACTCCATTTTTGGACGTCTTCTAGCTGCGTTTAAGCTGGGATCATGACTCCAACCCAACTAACTGGTTCCTCTTTTTACCTTAGTAACAGGGACTGAGGCTAACAATTGTACACTCTTTTCTGCTTCGATTCTTTATTCTTAATATCGCTGCTAGAATATGAAACTTTTTATAAGGCTAGCACCATTGTAGTCAGAAAAAAAGGAATATATTCTAATTAATTAACGCTTTCCTAGTCTTAAATTTAGAACAATTATTTTACCTGAAAGTTGCAAAAGTCGAACTGCATTTAGGGATGAGCAATCCTCTTTCTTCACACATACACAGACAGATACACACACACATAGACGTGTCTTTGTTTAACTTCAAAATTTTCCCAAGGACTAAGAAATGGTATGACGTGGCACTTCGTCCCAACTAAGCTTCAACTTTTGGTTTTCTAATGCCTCAAAATGAAGGTTTAAGCAATAAATTGTTCGGGATATATAATTGTTCGTTTCCCGATAATATTGTTGTCCCGATAATTGTTTCCCGATAATAATCGGGAAAATAATCGTTCGGGGTTTTCCTATCCGGTTACTTCTTGACCACTGAAAAGTTAAGCCCTTTGTCTACATTTGTAATTATAAGACCATTTATGTAATTTTGTCTTCGACTGCTGAGTTCGAGGAGTGTGCGGTTGCTGCCGTTCATTGTTCGCCATCCTTTTCGGTCGGGGCGATGTGCGCGATGACGGAACCGACCCGCACCTCCTCGTCCGCTTGTGCCAGGATCGCAACCAGGCGGCCCGACGTTTCGGCTTCCACCTCGATGCTCACCTTGTCGGTCATGATCTCCACCAGAAGGTCGCCCTTGGTGATGGGGCTTCCGGTATCGACATTCCACTGAACAATCGTTGCTTCCGTCACGCCTTCACCGATTTCCGGGAGTTTCACTTCAATCATCAGGGGCGTTCCTCCTGGTTATCAGAATGCGCGTCGAGCTCATCCGGATGTTCGAGAATGGTGGCGAACGTTAGACGTTTCTGTTCTTTCCGACATTTATTGGCATTGAAGATGCCTCGTTTGATACTTTTTCTTATTAAAAAATAAAGCGTTCTATTTTTTATATTTACTGTCCTTATTCGATGACCAGCATTAACCCCCTGGAAAATACTCATCTCCTACAGAAGACATCCCTATGGAAAATACCCTACAGAAAATAACCCTCCACAGACCTCGCCTGGAAAATTTCACCCCACGCAAAGGACTACAGATCTCAAATTCTGATTCAATGAACACACTCTGAAGTTTCTGCGACTTTGAGGTGGAGGTCGGATGAGGAAGGGACAATCCTCCTCCTCTACGGAATAAATTTAGTTCATGTAAGGCAAGCAATTAAAATGTGTAATGCAGAATCTGTTGATTGAATACATTTAAATATTAGCCTGCATTATCCTCTCACTATGAATCTACATTTCCTGGATACACAAGCTTGCTACATATCATATCTGAAGGGATGGCTGATGAAAATCAACACTGAATTGCAGCAGTAGCTGCAATCTAGTAAAGAGCAAACCACAGTCCAATGTAACAAAAAGTAAAAAAATGTTTTTTGAAAAAAAAAACTGCCGTCAAATAAAATCACCATTTGACACTGATACAGGATTAGTAACTATTATTTTGCTTCATCTTAAAAGTAAAAGTTTATTGCAAAAAGAAATGTACGGTAATTGCGATCGAAGCTGCCGAAGGGACCGACGCAATTCTGAGACGCTGTGCCGATCTGGAAACCCATCAACGCAAGACTGCCAAAAAACCGAGCGGGGTTTTGGTCAAGCGACCGAAACCGGGGCAGGAGCGACGCATCGATTTGCCGACGATCGGCCCCGAGACGGTGCGCAATGCCGCGAAAGCACGCCTCGCAGGTATCGCGCTGTCGGCCGGTGCCGTGTTGGTCGCCGAGCGCGAAATGGTGATTGCCGAAGCGGACAAGCATGGGCTCTTTGTCAGCGGCTTCGACCTGGACGAGGGCACATGACTGCACGTTGCGAAGGGCGCCATATCGCCATGGTCGCAGGCGAGTGAATCCAATTAGCTCCTTTAATGTTTCAGTGATGTTCATAGCTATTACAGAGCGAAATTGTCGATGATATTATGTATATGCCCTTTGAAAACCTGCATGCATATCATTTTTTCGTTTAATTGAATCTCCACCTTCCTAAATTTTCACCTTAATACCCTTAGCGTCATGAGTTACAGTAACTGTACTGATAGTAGGCCTATCAATAGCATACACATAGTGCCTTCCGGCTAATTCAAAAGTCACCAAAACTTACCCTTGAAGGTCTAACTCGATAATATAAGCCGTTCTTGAGATATTGCTTTGTCTCTTTTTTCAAAATCCATATACTCATAGTTTATTTAGATTTAGTGGGGAAGTTCCTTGAGTGAGACCCGTATACGTGCGGGTAGTGGCTGGAGAGCTTCCACCGTTCTTTTTGTTTGTGAGGGGGATTTTCGTATTTTTCATGACTTAGGTTTCCATGTGAAAGTTTTTGACGATCCTAAAACTCTGTTTTCTCTAGCACCTGTTAATCATGAAAAAAGCAAAAAACAAGCCATCTTCACCCATGAGAGAGAAAAAAGGTGAAAAAGACAGTATTTTTGTCTTCACAAAAAATCAGTTAATTCCAAGCCTTTGTTAGTATTCCCCCGGTGCCACTATAACTTTTTTGACCTTAAACTACTGAAGTTAAAAGGAAAGTTGATATTGTTTTTTATTCTGGTCAGACAAGATCACCAACTCCTGTATCTAGAAAAGGACAAAACAACCACTTTTGATTGAAAAATTAAGAGCCTTGGATGACATTATTTTTGGGCACATGTGTCTACGGAAATTGCCACAATCCCTGTGATTTTTGATCCCTACCGGAATTAAAAACCTGAGCGACAAAAAGTTACACTTGGCTGTTATCTCAAGAAGTATTTTTTCAGAGTCAAAGCAATCATCCTACACACATCGATGTATCACACAGTATAACTATACACCAGTGGCAAAATATTGTAATGTGCAATGCTTTATCCTCATACTTCATGCATATCTATATGGCTGTCCTTGTTCCGAAAAATTTGGACTACCCCCGCATCGGCAAGATCTTCAAGAAGCACAACTACAAGGGCTACGTGTCGCTCGAGTTCGAAGGCAAGGAATCGCCGAAGACCGCGATTCCGAAGAGCCTCGCCGTTCTCCGCGGCGCTTTTAGTTGAGAGGCCTTTAGCCACGTGTTTCCCGTCAGCGTCATCATCCCCACGTACAACCGAGCGGATTGGATCTGTCACGCCGTCCGCTCGGTCTTCGACCAGACCGTCGCTCCCCTCGAAGTCATCGTCGTCGACGATGGCTCGACGGACGACACCGGTCAGGTCGTCCGCAAAGAGTTCCCCCAGGTTCGCTACTTCCGGCAGGCGAATCGCGGCGTGAGGGTCCGATCACTTATTCGTAAGATAAAGATACCCCAATTTTCATGTTTTCTAAGAATTCCAGTTTTCCCCCTCCAACTCCCTCCAATGTCACAGGATATGGTCGGAATTCAAAATAAGAGCTCTAAAGCACAATATCCTTCTAAATATCAAATTTCATTAAGATCTGATCACCCGTTCGTAACTTACAAATACCTTATTTTTTCTATTTTTTCCGAATTATTCCCCCCTCTCCAACTCCACCAAAGAGAACGGATCCGGTCCGGTTATGTCATTCACGTATATTGGACTTGTTTTTATTCTTCTCACCCAGTTTTATCCTGATTTCTCCGCTTTAAGTATTTTCCAAGATTGCAACAAATTGCCGATCCGCAGCCATCACTGTCGGCATCGATCGAAGCGGACGATCCACCCAGCCAGTTGGAGTCTGATTTGTTGTCGATTCGTCGCCGGGCTCTTGAGTTGTTGCGTGATCGATTTGATGTTCGCAGCTGGCGAATGTTCTGGGAAACGGCCGTCCATCAACGAGATCCGGCGGATGTCGCCGAGGAAATGGGAGTGTCTCGTTGGGCGGTGTACAAAGCCCGCGCCCGAGTGCTGCATCGCTTGCAGCAAGAACTCGAGGGGATGCAATGACCAAGAAAAATCAACTTTTTTGAAAAATCGGACCCGCGCTGTCCAATCGCTCCGTTGTGTAGGTGTCAGCGATTGCAGTCGCTCGCTCTTTGCAGCCGCTTGTGGCCACTGCAGCCAGCAAACTCCTGAACACTGATCCGTTGACCACTCGATTCGAGCATTGAATACAAATGGTCAAGCTTTCGTCCGTTAGTACCAGTTAGCTGAACACATTACTGTGCTTACACATCTGGCCTATCAACCTGGTCGTCTTCCAGGGGACTTCACCCGAAGGAACGAAACCTAATCTCAGGGAGGGCTTCACGCTTAGATGCTTTCAGCGTTTATCCGTTCCGAACTTAGCTATCCAGCCGTGCCGCTAGCGCGACAACTGGGACACCAGAGGTTCGTCCAACTAAATCCTCTCGTACTAAAGTCACATGACATTGAACACAAATTTAAAGATAGCAGTTTCACTCGGAATAGTTGGAAGGTTAAAAAATATACCTAGACACGGCCCACCGTGTCTAGAGGAGGGGGACACGGCCCACCCCGTTCAAAGAGTGGTGTTCCAACATGGAGAAATTGTCTATTCTTCAAAAATACATTTAAGCATATAAGGAGGGCAATGCAATGCAGATTTAAGAAACAGGAATTATGCTACAAATTCGGAAGTGTTATGACAACGCATATTGGGACAATTACCTCATATTAATTGCAGAGAATGTCCGAAATTACTTCTTTTTCTCCTTGGATTTAGTCACCTTTGCCAGTCAGCTTTTCTGTTGAGCGAGGTACTGAGGAGGGGAAGGGAAGAGCCCCTTTATATACGTAACAATTTTGTTTGTTTTAAGTTTTAATGCTGCTCCTTACTTCCAGTCGAAATTTTTTTATTATTTATTTTCTCATTGTTTTTTTTAGATAATGTTAGAAAATCCTGCGTCCCCTTCATGGAAATTCTCTTCCCTTATGATAAATTCCGCCACGAAAAGATCCTCCCATGTAACCCACCCCCCACCAATATGATTCAGTCCCCCCTGAAAACGTCTGTACACTTCCACTTCCCAATAACCATTCCTATATGTAAACAATGGTCAAAGTTTGTAACTTACAGCCTCTCCCCATGGGACTCTGGGGGTTCAGGGCTTGGATTGGAGAATCACAAGGGGTGATTTGATAATCAGTTTCTAGCATCAGAAAGTTTTTTAAGCTGTCGATAACGAATGCTTCATCATCAACCAGCATAACATTCGCAGGCTGGATTGGATTTATATCTGGCATTTTATTCCTATCTGTGCTTTTCAACCTCCTCCCCGGCCCCTCTCCCACCAGGAGAGAGGATCTTAAGTCTCTAATTTACAGATCGTTATCCAATTTATTGAAACAGAGTTAGAAAAGAACTGTAAATCCTACCGAGAAATCAACCTGGGTCATAAAGGTATCATCCACAAGCCGGTAGCAAGTTTCATCTTCTGAATTTTGGCTGCGTCTTTCCCACGACCGGCTTTTTCGTTTACTGTGCTCGACCTTATGGGGGACACGAAGCTAAAAGGTAGCGTTGGCGAGTCTGCGCATACAGCGCATACCCCAATGATGCGTCAGTACCTGGCGCTGAAATCAGATCATGAAGACGCACTCTTGTTTTATCGCATGGGCGATTTTTATGAACTGTTCTATCGTGATGCGCAAAAAGCTGCGCAACTGCTTGGCATCACCCTGACCAGTCGCGGTCAATCCGCGGGTGCTCCGATACCGATGTGTGGTGTTCCCTACCACGCGGCCGAGGGCTATATAGCCCGCTTGGTCGAGGCTGGGGAACGTGTTGCGATATGCGAGCTCTTCCTCACCAATGGCCTGGCTGCGCCCTTCCTCGGACGCGCCGTGGCCCGCGGCAACATTCGACGGCTGATGACGATCGGCATCCTGATGCTGACCGCTGGCTTCCTCCTGGTCTCCCAGGTACAGAGTCTGCTGCAGTTCTATCTGGTGCTGGGCACGATGACCGCGCTGGGCGCGGCCTGCATCGGGGGCCTGGTCGCCTCGGCCCTGGTCGCCAACTGGTTCGTGCGCAAGCGCGGCATGGCCCTGGGCGTCGCCACGATGGGCATCTCCCTGTCCGGAGTGGTCATGGCGCCGGCCGCGACGGCGCTCATCGAGTCGTTGGGGTGGCGGCAGACTTTTCAGGTCTATATATAGGCTACCAGATTCCATTACTAATATAAAAATGTTTGGAAAAGTAAGAAAAGTTAAGTTAAGAAAATTACCAGGACTAGGATTTAAAGGGATACTGGCTGCTTAAAATTGGAACCTCTTCATTACTTTAATGAATTTCTGTTGTCGGTCAATCATCATTTGCATAGATTCGAAACCATTGTTTGAACAGTTCATAAATATATATTTTTTTTTCATTTTGTGACTTATTTGCCATATTTGTCACTTTATAAATTTTTCGTCACAAAAATTCTAATGAGCTATGATTTCTAATTAAAAAAAATTAGCTAGTTGATATTGTTTAGGCATGTTTAGCTAGTTGAAATCTTACAATGATTTAAAGATTAATAAAAGTGGCGGGTTGAAACATGGTAAAAAATTAACGTGAGCCCGGTCATTTGGAGGTCGAATTTTAAAATTTCGATGAGGGTAGACTTTACCCAGAATGTGTCAGAGACATTAATGTATTTTACATGATGATTGTGCAAGGCGACTAGATACAACTGCCAAAAATTTCGGATAAAACTTGTGGCTTACATACAAATCTCGGTTGCATAAAAACTTTTACTTAATTGTCTTACTACTAAGAAAAACCAGCAGAAATATGTTGAAGTGAATCACCAACAGCTAGCTACCGGAACAAGTAAAATTGAATTGGTTACGTTCAGTTATAGTTCTTTTAACAACAGCCCTATCCCTCCATTCTGATGACACACCTATCCCACCATTCCCGTGACATCCTTATACCTGCTTTTTCCAACATTCCTATCCCACCCTTCCATGGCAGCCAGCAGGTTATATTACGTCATAGGGCATGTTTTTTAAAAGACGCATATGTCTGTTTTGTAAGTGGGAACATTTTCTAAGAGATGCAGGTGCATGTTACCTAATAGAGAGTGTTCTTTTTCTTTGGTTGCTATGTAATAGGCATTAGGTGTTACCTAATAGGACTTGTTAGAGTCCGTTATGCAAGCGGGAAGGTCCCAGTTTTAACTAAGGGGAACAGGCACAGGGTTGTTACGTAAGTGCTTTTCCTTTTGGATCATAAATGCCACTATCTGACTCCGAATACACTTCTATATCTACACCAAATTCTTTCGTTCCAATACTGGATAATTCTTTAGACAAGAATTCTTTTTCATCAAATGAATCAGATTCAAGTTTCATCTGTTTGATTTCTTCAGACTCTGAATGCAAGTCCTTGATTACTTTTTGAATATAGTCTGGCATTTTTTTAGCATCGGTAGTTTCAGGATCTGCAATTAACTCCTTCATTACAACTCCCATGTTGTTTTGACCGCCTACCATTATGCTGAGTACCTTACGATACACTTTTGATTTCATGGAATCTGAATTTACATAGATTACAATTTTCTGGGGGAGCAAGCTCAAAGTGCAAGTGATCTTAATGAAAACTACAATATCAGATCCAGCGTATCAACGAACACTACTGTAGAGATTTCAAGCTCCAATCTACAAAATGAGGATCTTTTTTTTATCAGAAGAAATCACGGATCCGCAGACTTTATTTTTTTGCTTCAAATTTCATTTTCCAAGCGCGATCGTATCGAACAAATGGTTCTAGCAGATTTAGAGAGAGCGTATTCAAACGGAAACCAAAAAGTCGTCTTAAGCGATTAAAAAGTCTTCCTAAATGACTAAAAAGATTGGGGGGTAACTAGCCCCCCCCCCACTTTCCCCAAAGACATCCGATCAAAATTTTAAGGGAACGGATTGAAAAGTTTCAGACCCCTTCTAATGTTTAAATAATCTACCCATTAGAACTGCAACTACTACTAACAGTTCACTGCATCCCCAAGCCACCTGAGGCCAGCATAGCTACGCACGCTCCTCCTTCATCCCAATCTATTCTAAGCCTCCCTCTTTACAGCTTCCCAGGAATTTCCAATTTGCCTAAGTCCTTCCTTATGACCTCTTTCCACCCCACTTGGAGACCTGGTTTTCGCTTGGCCCAAGACGGTTGACCGAAAAGGACCATCTAGAAAGGTTGGGACAATCTACCCTTTATGAGCAGTTAATCCGTTCATGTGTGAATAATTGAATATTATTAGTATTTAAGCAAAAAAAAAGAAAATGTAAAAGTACGCAGTAGTTTAGTTTATTGATTATAATAATTCTTCGTTTTCTTACATTTATAGTGTTACAATTGGCCTCCTCAAAAATTAGCTAGTTATATCACAACCCTCCTGTAATAAGTAATTATTTTAGCCTCGTTATTTCACCCCCTGGTTGCAGAGTAAGCATTGCATATCACTTTGATCAGATGATGGGAAGAACTACAAGTAAAAAAAAATATTTTAAAAAATAAATCTTTTCGAAATTCCAAGATTCGCACATTATAAATCTAAGTAATTATACTCGCAATTCTAGTGAAAGCTGAAATCACAGTAAAAGTAAACCTTAACACTTATGTAGATCGTTCTTTTGATCTAGAATGTCAATGATGTAATATGCATTATAATTATTAATCGCTTAATTAATTTGAAAAAAGAAGAAAAATCACTCTACAGTAAGACGTTTTTTGGTAGTTGTTAGGGCTTCCTTCCACACTTTGTTACATGTTCCTCGTTCATTTTCAGGTGGTGGCAGAACTTTAAAACTACGTTGTCTTTTCACACGAGAAAATGCCACGTATAACATTCCATCATTAAAAACCGGTGAACTAAGGTCGACGCTAATAAATTCAAAAGTTACAGCCCTTACAAGTTATGCATAGTCATGGCAAATGCGGGTCGAAGTGGAAATTGATAAAGTTTATCCAGCCTATCTATGACCATTGACGGCTAAGATATCGGTAATTGTATCATAAACACTACACTGAATCGAGTTTGGCAACACTGCTGACCCAAAGCGGATAGTTCGCCAATACAAATTGTCAACATATTCAAATGTATGTTGTTGGTCTCGGATTATTTGAGCTGGGAAGTAGCATATGGCGATTATATGGCACTATGGTACGTGGCGAGGAACAGGGACAAGGTTTCTTAATCCCTCGCCCATCCAGGAGAGAGGAACAAAGCGCCTTTTCCTTATTCTTGATATGAAAATATTAAAGGAACGGTATTTTCAAACATGTTTCAAGCACTTATCTCCCCCTTCCTGATTGCCTGTGACGTATCACAAGAAGCAGATGTGCTGCACTTGTTTGAATGCGCCCGAAAACAGGTTGGGCGGCTTGATTTCCTCATACATTGCGCGGGCATCATCCATGAGCAACCATTGTTGGAAACCGAAGTCTCTGAATTCGACCATGTAATGAACATTAATCTTCGCGGTACATTTTTGGTGGGCCGTGAAGCCATTCGCGCAATTTATCCAGGTAGTGGACGAGTGATCCTAATCTCGTCTGACTTGGGGTATTCCGGCAGGGAAACATTTTCGCCATATGTGGCATCCAAGCATGGTGTAGTGGGCCTGATGCGGTCCTGGGCTAAGGAGTTTTCGCCAAACATTTTATTGTTATCACTTTTATCATGCAGCATTAGAAGACTGAGCTTTGCTTGTGAAGGGGATTATAGACATAGAAAACGATATTCAGTGTAGCCCTCCTCCGGAAATGTATACTCCCCATATCCTGATTTACACAAGAAAAACTTTTGTGTAATTCTTATAGACTTTGCTTTTCTTAAACAAAGATACAAAGGGGAAGGTAATTTTCAAACTCTAGGAGTCAATTTTCCCTTCTAGTAGACATACTTGGTGCTTTTTAGTTAATTTAAGGTTTCTGCCACAATGATGCCAAGTATCGCTCAAATTTTCTGGGTATTCTTTGATAAACAATACCCAGTATTAAGTTATTAATTCTTTGCCTTTGAGGGTCTCAGCCATATCGTCCGGCCGCCGTTTTACCCGCGTGAATTCCTGACCGCGCTGTTGCAGATCGGCTGGCTGTCCTTGCCGGTGGTCGGGCTGACCGCCTTTTTCACCGGCGGCGCGCTGGCCTTGCAAATCTTTGCCGGCGGGGCACGCTTCTCGGCAGAGGCCGTGGTGCCACAGATCGTGGCCATTGGCATGGTGCGCGAGCTGGGGCCGGTGCTGGTTGGGTTGATGATCGCCGCGCGGGTCACCAGCTCGATTGCGGCGGAAATTGCCACCATGAAGGTGACCGAACAAATTGACGCGCTGGTCACCCTGTCGACCCACCCGATGAAATACGTCGCAACCCGAACAATCGGTACAAGCAATCGTTTTTGCCCGACATGACAAGTCATTTTCCCAATTCGGTTCAATCTTTAAGCTCGAATCGGCAGTCCCGGAGTACTGTTAATCATGTCAGGGGGACGCTACTTACCGCTTGATACACAACGAGATACTAAGCGTCCCCCCGTGCGAGGCGTGGTCGGTTCTTCGGAGCCGGCTTCGCCTTTTTTTATGCGCCGATTCTTCAGGCTGCAATTTTCAGCGGTTCACTTGCATCACGAATCCGCGGTGCTTTTTTGCAAAAGCGATGCGTGAACTTCTTTCCGCTCGCGGTCACAAAACGCAAATAGAAAACCGGGTTTTCGACGCTAAAACTAGGAACAAATTGAAAAAACTACAATATAAAAGTAAACTGTATGGTGTCTTAGGGAAGAAACTTAGAAAAGCAGATAGGAATACTAGTGAAAATGCTTTACATCTAATAGAGAAGAGGGAGAGGCCTGTAATATAAAACTAAACTAATGGAGTCTTATGGAAGAAAGTAAGAAACACAGCTAGGAATATTGGTGAAATTTCTTTATGTTTCATAGAGGAAGAGGGGCATGTACAAGAATTATTTGAGTGATAGATAGGTCATATGAAAATAAGAGGAATGTAAGAGAAAGCGTTAAAATATAAATTATGGAGGTGTGAAGAGGAGGCCATGGAAAAAATTCGCTCTTCTCAAGACGCTCGAGGAACCGCCCGGAGAGTTTGTGCTGGTCTTGACTGCGTCGTCGACCGGTTCTCTTCTTCCGACGCTCGTGTCTCGCTGCCACCGGATTCCCTTTCCGGTGCGGCCGGACCGTCAAGGTGTGGCCTCCCTCGACGAGGACTTGCTCGCCGAGGTTCGAGAAGCCGACTTTCATGCGCGGTACGACGTGAAGGACTGGCTCGAGAAAGTCTGCGGCGACGAGGAGACGATGAAGGCTCGGGCCGGTCGGCTCGTCGACGGTCTCGTCGCGATCGAACGACGCGCACTCGACGCGCGTGCGGAGGCTGGGTCGATCCACCTTATGGGACGTTAAGCAAAGTAAGTCCGCATGACACTCCGACTGATCCATACCTCGGACTGGCAGATCGGGAAAGTTTTCCGGTTTGTTGACAGCGCAACGATGGGTTTGCTCCAGGACGCGCGTCTGCGGGCCGTCAGCAATCTCGGCGAGCTGGCCGTCAAGCACGGCGCGCGGCATATCCTAGTTTCTGGCGATGTCTACGATATGGAAGCCTTGTCACCGCGTTCGCTTAACCAGCCGCTGGAACGGATGCGCAACTTCCCCGACACACATTGGCATCTGCTGCCCGGCAATCACGATCCGCACCGCCCCAACGGGCTTTGGGATCAACTCCTGCGTAAAGGGCTTCCTGCGAACGTTGTCGCCGTATTGAGAATTCGAGCCATGCTCACCTGATCAAAGGAGTTAAACAAATTTCAGGGTCGTCGTCGCCGCCTCGGCATCCCAGTTTCGGGGTGGCTTGCTCCGGATCGAAGCCACATCCTTGATCGAGACTTGATTGCCTTTGGCCTTTGCCGTCTTGACGGCGAGCTCGGACGGCTTGGCTGTCTGTTGATCCACCCGCTGATACGGAGCCGGCTTGTACTTCACATAGATCGTGTCAGGCGTGTCGGGCTCGAAGAAGAGGATCTTCGCCTTCGCCGGCGCGCACTGATAGTCCTTGTTCAAGATGGTACCGCCAAACTTAAATCGCTTCAGATACGTGGTCCGCCCGGACGATGCGCGAGACCTCGCCCTCGACGGAGACTCGCCCGATCCCCTCGAGGACGCCGCGCAACTCGCGGGTGAGCTCGCCGACACTGAGCACGCGCGGACCGTCGGTCGCGGCTCGATCCCCGGCCCCCTCGTTCGGGTCGGAGGGAACCTGGTCGAACAAGGTACGGCCCGCCATGAGGAGGTTATGGCCCGACGCCGAGGAGGCGTCAACTCGCGGTCACTCGCCCGGGGTCGCGAGCTCTGGCTCGGGCTCGACGAACAGCGGGATGGTGCCGGCGCTCCACGACGCGTGCCGCGCACGCGGAAGATAGATACGCAAGCGGCCACCGGCGAAGGGCGTCTTTTTTTTATGAGCACTGAGCAGAATAGCTACTGAATAGGACATTCGCTTGGCGGAGGTTCTTGTCAAAATATTAGCTTGTTCTTTGTCTTTTACCACTGGCTGACAAAATCTTCGTTTTCTCACCTATTTGATTGTATTTCTCATTTACTGAATCCTTTCATCTCTTGGTTTCTTATGTCATGTATAGCCGTGTGGTCTTAAGTGTGATTAGAAACACCTTAGGGCAACCATCTAGAGGATTCCCTGAGAAAACATTCCAAAAAGGTGGAACCAATCTTACTAATCAAGAGGAAATTTGTAAAGAATTTGCTAGAACAGTTGGACAAAGTTAATAATAAGCAAACCAGGCTGATAAAAGAGAGCGACAGGGCGAGAATGAAGGAGGAAAGACAGAAGAGAGGCGAAGAGAAAACATTACTTTTAGGTGGATTAAAAACCACCTTTAGGACACCAAGATATATACAACACCGAATATTCTCTTAGAGCAGGCAACTCCCTAACCACAAAACAAGTACAGTCTAACAAAGGTATTACCAAGTAGGGGTCGAAGGAGTGGGACAAGGAAGAATAAACACTACACGCAGAATGTTGCGTGGCCGGCACATGTTTATTTACTAATTTTACACAAAAATTTGATATAATTTCTAAAGTTGATACTGGGCAATTAAGCGCGTCATCCGAGGGGGATGTTAGGTCTGTTATTATATATCAGACATATTACAAGAAGAACAACTGAATGACTTGATGAATATTTCTTATCTAGAAATATATATCCGATATATTGCAAGCAGAACAACTGAATGACTTTATGAATATTTCTTATCTAGAATTATATATCCGACATATTGCAAGCAGAACAGCTGAATGACTTGATGAATGTTTCTTATCTAGAATTATATATCAGATATATTGCAAGAAGACAAATGAATGGCTTGATGAATATTTCTTTAGAATTATCTATCCGATGTATTGCCGGAAGAACAACTGAATGAATTGATGAATGTTTCCTATCTAAAATTATATATCAGACATATTACTAGAAGAACAACTTTGGAATCCGAAAACGACGCGTATCTGGCGAGCATCGATGATCTGACCGGAAACAAAGACAACCCGCAAAACAGAAAAATCGCGAGCCTTAAGAACGAACTGGCAAAAGTCGAAAAAGAGCAGGGCAAAGACGATCCTGCCGCGGTGCAGCTCGCGAGACAGCTCAGGGAGGCGCAGACTATTCGGGAGGTGGATATCCAAAGGCAAAACGAGTTTTACGACAGCAATCAAGTGGATATTGATGGTCTCGATGATGAAATCTCGAAAAAGCGCCGGCAACTTGACGCGATTACAGGAGCCGTGGGTCCCAACGCATATTGGGACTCTCGCTCCGGAACCCGACAGGCTGCCGTTTTTGCTTTAAGGGCTTTGTGAGAGGCATGGCGGAATAGAACCAATCCGAAACGACCAGGATGCGCGGTTCGGCCTGACCGCGGTTTGATACTGGCAGATAACGAACAGAGAGTGTAGAACCAACGCAATCCAGAGTGCTCCGGCACGTACCACAAATTCAGGAAATCGCCATGTCTTCGTCGTCCGATCCTATTGTCATCGCCGGTATGGCGCGCACCCCGATGGGGAGCTTCCAAGGTGAGCTGGCCAACGCAACAGCCTCCGAGCTGGGCGCCGCTGCTATCGCCGAAGCGACGAAACGGGCCGGCATCGGCTCCGAAGACGTGGATGAGGTTCTGATGGGCTGTGGTTCAGAATCCGTATATTATTCATTTGTTTGACTCTATTTTCATAGAACCTGTAAGACAAAGTGGCTTCCCTTGTATGTCCCAAACAACGTTCCAAATAATAATAGATCACACCCCCTTAGACATCTGACAAAGATCATCTCCATATCAATCATTAGCCCTTTACAAGGGGGATGGAACCCTTTCTCGTTTTCCACGCTCTTCGCTCCCTTAGAATTACAGCTTTCTGGCAAAGTGAGATAGAGGAATTTCCAACCAGAATGTCTCTCTGGTTCATTTCTAATTTGAGCAAATAAGGCGGTCTCAATTGATAGATTTAATATAGCTGGTAGAATAATTGATTATCAATTTTTTATGTCATTTCGCATTCTATTTTCCACTGTTTGTATATTTATTGGGCGTTGACAGTCTTCTTGTAATTAAGAAAGAAATTAAAACTCCGGGGAAAATGTATGTCAAATTCCCTACTGTTCCCAGCCAAGCTTAGAACTTCGATGAAAAATTATCTAAGTCAAACAATAAATAAAGAAACAATGGTAATTGTATTAAAAATGCATAAATAGAATTAGAGAGAATGAAACATGTGTTGCTTAGACATGGGCCCCTGCTGGGGATGACAAAAGAAGTAATTTATACCAGACAAAATAATACGTTTGCTTCTAGTATATATACTTACAAAAAAACAGTTCTAAGTCATACTTGTCAATCATGCGCCGCACTGCGAGCGGCACCACGAGTGTCGAAGACGCGGCAGCCAGAAGGGCGATCAGCGCGGCAAATATCCGGGCACGGTACGGGGCAAGGAACGGCACAATCTGGCGCAACGGCTGAAGCGTGTTTGCACGCGCCGCGTCGGCATCGGTTTGCTTGGCTGTTGCGCCGCGCTGCGCGGTTGGCGCGCTATGGTGAACGTCTTCCGACACTTAACCCTGGATCCAGACTGAGTTGATACGTTGTCTGCGCCATCTTGATGGACCAAATGTGTCATCCCGGCAAGCCATGTCACGTGTCTCGGTCACCGTTGTAATCATCACCCTTGCATCACGGTGGAGGCTAGATTCAACGCGCGACTCTTCTGGGGTGAGGTTAAGTTAGCGGCACAAAACCGCGAATTTGTGATTCTGTTTTTTGCGGTCATCGCGAGCGGGGGGGTGAATGGCACCAACCAGGCATTGCAGTTGTACATGAACACGTACTTCTGGGGGATGGGGGGTGACGAGCTGAGATGGATGGCGTTTGCCTTGTTTGGTGGCGTGTTGGGCTTCTTGACGGTTGTGCCTATTCAAACACGTGTTGATAAAAAGTATGTGCTCGCCACCTGTTCGGTTTCGATCATTTTTGTTACTGCCGTGCCAGTCACGTTGAGGCTCCTCGAAGTTGCCCCTGCGAATGGAGATGGGACCATTGAATATATTGAAGAGCCCTGGGTTACCGCCCATATCATGACTCCAGGAGACTATATGGGGGCCATCATGAGTTTGGGAACGGAAAAGCGAGGGATCTTAGACAAAACTGAGTCGATGGGGCAAAGCCGCCTCCTCCTGACCTTCCGTTTTCCCATGAACGAGATCATCACCGATTTTAATGACAAGCTGAAGTCGGTCACACGTGGCTATGGTTCATTTGATTACGAATTTGCAACCCACGAAGTTGGCTCCATCATCAAGCTCGAAATTCGCGTCAATAACGAGGTGGTGGATGCCTTTTCTTGCCTGGTCCACCAAACAAAGGCCGAGGCTAAAGGGCGTGTTGAAAACCGTCACGTTGTCGCACTGATCAGCACGTGGGCACTCGACCGCCAACGCACGCCTCACTGGGTATATGTGTACCGAGGAGAGGAAAATACGGTGTATATCAATGACCCCGATAGCAACACCTGTCGTGGCCAATCCTTAGACAGCAGCAAGGGCCACTGGCAGTCTGAGATTGAATACCACCGCGTGCCAATATCACTTGAACAATTCAGCAACATGGCAAGCTTTGGCAAACGTCGTCTACGCTGCATATTAACGCTACAAAAATGAGGCTGTGATGACATCAGACGCCACAAGTTATAAAACAGCGCTGCGCGCGCTCTCGGATGAGCTGATCCGCATTCAGTGTAAATAGATAGCCCAAATTTGTTTCTAAAGTGTTATATTTTTACCTTACTTTTAGATATTTAATTAGGATTGAGTGTTAGAGAAACATATTAGAAGAACATTTGGTAGGGCATATATCACACAAGTAACAAAACCCTAGAAGGGCCCTTTAATGATCATTCAATTTTAAAGAAGAAAAACCAACTCTTTTAGGCAAGGAATCAGAAATTTCATGCCTGGGAAAAACAGGATGAAAAAATATTATCTACCAAAGAAGCAGTGTCTAGTGCTTTAAACTATTAGTTTATTGACTTACCTATAAGAAAATCCTTTTAGAAGGACCAAAAATCCTATTTTGTCATATTTATGCCGCCGTTGGTCGTGACGGTCGTGGACGAGCCAATGATCAGGTTCGTGAACGCGCCGACGGTGCTTACGGGGGCGCCCTGGGTCGTGATGGTGCCGCCGAGGGTGATGCTGCTTCCGGCGCCGGCGCTGAGGTCGACCTGACCGGTGGCGCCGGTCAGAATCTGGGCCCCACCGCCGCCGATGGTCAAGTTCGTCCCGGCGGTCAGGGTGACGTCGCCGTCGGCGCCGAGGGAGGTGTCGATGATCGAGCTGCCGGAGAGGTCGACGGTCGTGTTCGAGGTCACCGACACGTCCGCGCCGGACGTAACGATGTCGCCGTTCACCCCCAGAGCGACCGCGCCCTCGCCGTGTGCCCACCGGCGCGGGTGGCTTCTGGGGCTACTTCATCCTCGAGACCTCGCTGATCGGCGACATGCGCGCCCTGCTCAGCGGGCCGCTGCGCATCGACGGAGACTTGCTCTCACACCTGCATCCGTCGCTGGGCCTGCTCACCACCGCGTGGGAGCCGGCGGAGCCGATGGTCTACATGCCGCGTCTATCGCGGCGGCCGCTCGAGGGCGTGCCCGCGCGCCCGATCTACGAGCCGGTAGGGCAGGGGGACTCCTTCTTTCCCACGACGGTGTTCGACGCGATGGCGCTCGCGTACGGGCACCCGCAGGCTGGCGACGTGGTGTGGTCGTCGATGCAGGACTCGCTCGCCCATCAAATAAGAGTGTGAGCTGCATGACGAATATGATGCTTCATGTAATTGGGTAGAAAAACTCAGAAACCATGTTGTACTAAAATGTTGAGAATTGAATAATTGCGATCAGGGATACACACCCTCGCGGTGGGTTGGGGCGACAGACGTCAATGGAGTGTTCTCCCTGACACCATAGCAAATTATGTTTCAAAAATGAAACTCACGCAGCGAAACGTACGTTTACAATTATTGATTGGACTCTTCACCATCCGAGCCCAAGGCACACAAACAACAACAATCACACACACAACCTAGGTGCTGGCTCAGCCTCTGCCGGGGATTGGTATCCCATGAATTGGCAAGCATGCTTTCAAAAACGGACCTTCATAAGGCACTAAATGCGACTGCGATGACGATACCTTGCCACTGTTCCATACTTCCATACCATCAGCTTCTACTATGATCTGGTAAGCGGTTTGCACAATGGCAGAACGCTCAGAATACAGTTTCCAGCTAAAACGCGGATGTTGAAAAGATACTCCTACAGGATTGTTGAGGTACTCGGTTCTCAACGCACCCACTGAGGTGGCCTGCGCAGTAATGGCCACGGCCCACAACAGTACAATCAACCCGAGTATCTTCTGGAATCTCAGCATACCTCGGCAATATCGCCAAAGCGGGGAAAATAGAGCGTATGACGATGATTTTTGCTGACAGTGATCAAGAATGCCTCATGTTCATACTCCACTAAAAACCTCAAAATATTCAGAATATCATATATATTCATGTAGTTTGCACGATTTTACTATTAGTTTTGTAAATATAACCCCTTCCCTAAAATAATCACTTGTATATGTACCTTCACGGAATCAAGACACGCTTTGTTTTCTAAGAAACTATTAGCAGATAGAGGGCGAAAAAGATTGGAATCAATGACACTGACAAATGCTTAGTTCTGGAGGAAGGTGGCTAACGTACAAAGAAGTCCCCCACCAAAACAAATCCTGCACAAGCGCCTGGAGGGGAAAGGGGGATCTAATTTTTAGAGGAAGACCTGAAACTATATAGGAAGATCCGCCTGTAGCCCGCGAAAGGATTTTAATGAACATCAACCTGGATATGATCGGCAGGAACGATAAAAATACTATAAATATTTGTGGAACATACGATTTCCCAAAGCTCAATCGACCATTGAAGAAGATCATAAAACAAAGTAACCTTACCATTACTAAAAAACATGAAGGCCCAAATTACAAAGATTCAGATAATTGGACTATGAGCAGCGATCACGGAATGTTTCTCAACCGGGGGATTCCATATTTATATTTTGGAGTGGAAGATCATCCAGGATATCATACTCCAAATGATGACTTTGAGTTCATTAATCAAGATTTTTTTTATAGCGTTACTGATTTAGGAGCGTACACATTATAAAGTTTTTCATTTTTGTTTCAGTTGCGAGGGCAGCCTGTGAGTGATTTAAAGAAGGTGCGTACAAAGAATGAGCTTACGCAAACATTTGATCGCTTTTTCAATGGAAACCCTAAAATCCGGAGGAAAATGTTAGAGAGAATCTTGGATATAAGAAGGCAGTTTGAAAACTCTAGTTTCTTCAAGAGTCACGAGGTATTTAAGTTACGGTACATTATGTAGCTATATTATCATGTTAGCTGGTACAGAGTACCATTGCTATGTGCGTGCCTCTTGAAACGAAACAAAAATATTTTATGCATATAAATGTGTAGTTAATTATCTCAAAATTATTTCGTCCCTTCCAGCTTTCTAACTTTATTGCTACACATTGATTTTAAAACTTATTAATAAATCACAGGCATAAAGAACCCATGACCATCACAACATCTTCCACCCGTCCTATTGCAAATTTCTCAGCAGATTGTTCGGTACACAGCATCTTGTTTGAACCTGAATAATGCAGGCATTTTCAATTTATTTAACTGGAAAATAAAAGTGCCCTATAAACACCCTTTTGCCAAATTGCCAACCCCGAGTCGATTTTTTTGAACAAAAATTAGCAGGTTAGGATGCCCTTGGTTTGAACCAAAAACAAAAAATGATTTTAAATCTGTGTGGTTGGGGGCAAAAAGTTTGCTTTTTCGCCCAATCGCGCCAGACTCTCCGCCTGCGCTGTCGCTGTGCTTCGAATCACCACCGCCTCCAGCGCGATGCTGCCTCTGTGCGGAGGACGATGACGTGGATGGAGTGTGTGACGGTCCGGTCTTCTTGCCAGTCTGCGGCTTGTTGTGCGCTACCATTCGCTGCCGCTTCCGCTTCCCTTTCCCCTTCCCTCCATCGCCGCCACCAGCGGCCGCCGCATCGTCGCTCCACTCGCCCGGTCCACTGTACCACACTGCCGGTTCCGACGACCCGTTCCCAGAGCCGCCACCGCCACCGCCACCGGGCTCTGCGCTGAGATCGAGGGAGAAGTGTGCGATGGTTCCCGCCTGCTTCGCGTTCCAGTGGCCAGTTCGTCGGCACCGCCAGCCCCCTGGACTTGTAGAGAACGGTACCGAGTTCAGGCTCGGCCACGTCCGGCTCTTGATCCGAGAAATAAACAAAGGCGTTGGTCAGCAGACGCAGGGAATCCACATGCGGCGCCAAGCCGAATTTGTGCGTGTAGGTCGCGAGTTGCAGCGAGGTATCCAGACAATCGACGTTGCCGGCCACGGCGGCGGCCCAGCCGGGGCCCATATACGGCGCGAACTTCTCTCCGAAGCGTGACGACAGCCGCTGTTGGATCGTCAGGTTGGCGACGTTGGTGACCCGCGTAACCTTGCGCCAGAACTCAAGATCTTCCTTCCCTGGGCCTATGCGGACGAGATCGCGATGGACCGGCGCACCCGGTCGCTGGCGCCCGGGACCATCGCCACCGTGCTTGACCCAGAGCGCCGGCCCGCCGCCTGCATCGCGATCAATCCGGGCAGCAAGGTGGCGCTGCGCTTCCTCGACGCCGATCCGGATGCGGCGATCGACGCGGCCTGGTTCGCCGACAGGCTGCGGCGCGCGGCGGATATGCGCACGCGGGTCGTCGGCGGAACCCATTGGCGCTGGATCCATGCCGAGGGCGACGGCCTGCCGGGGGTGGTGATCGACCGGATGGGCGACGCGGTGGTGGTCCAGCCCAACGCCGCCTGGGCCGAAAACCGGCTCTGCCAGCTTAATCCAGCCCCCCGGGCGGCCACAACAAGCCGATCGTGCGCCCGTTCCTCATTGACGGTTCCGCTCGCATGCGACATATGCATACCATAGGCAAAGTCCGGCCCACCGCCTGGTCAAAGGGGAAACCAGCATGAGCATTGAGCAATACAGTCACTACGATGGCCTCGGCCTGGCGGAACTGGTGCGACGGCGCGAAGTCGCGCCGCGCGAACTGATAGACAGCGCGCTTGATGCCATTGAACGGCTCAATCCGACACTGAACTGCGTTGTCCAGCGGCTGCGCAAACAGGCCCTCGCTGAGCTTGCGCGCAGCCCCGGGGACGGTCCGTTCCATGGCGTTAGGATCGCGCGAGCGGGCATAGGCATCGATTTGTGCCAAAAGATCGACCTTGGCTTCAAAGGTTACCTCACCCAGCGGGTTCACGTCGGAATAAAGCGAAACATTGGTGCCGATCGATCCGAGATCGACCTTGCCTGAACGGCCGGAACCAACTGCCTTGACCGTTTCAGCAGCGCGTGCGACTGCGTCATTGGACAGCTCGTTTGAATGGGAAAAGGCGGTTGCTTCATCGGCAACGGCACGCAGGCCAAAGCCCTGAGCAGTATCAAAGTTCGCACTGCGCAGGCGGCCATCATCCCAGACAAGGCTTTCGGACTGGCGATATTCAAGGAAAAGTTCGCCGTCTTCTGGACGCACCGCGTTTGGCGCGTTCTTCCATGATTTTACCGGCAAGGATCAGGGTAATGATCGCGGCCGATGCTTCGAAATAAAGATGCATCTGGCCGGCATCAGCCATCACAACGTTATAGAGGCTCAGGAAATAAGCTGCCGACGTGCCAAGTGCGACCAGCACATCCATATTGGCACTGCGATGACGAAGGGCGGCAAATGCCCCCTTATAGAAACGCGCACCGATATAGAATTGAACAGGTGTCGCCAGAACAAGTTCAACCAATGCCGGAAGATGATAGGACACACCAAGGTTCATCCAGACCATCTGCAGAACCAGTGGTGCTGTCAAAAGCGCAGATATCCCCAGAGTAAACAAGAATTAAAATTACAAACATATAAATAACACATGCCAAAATAAAAATCAAGTCAAATTTAAAATGAAAGACATTATCATAAACTGGAGTGGGGCTACCAGTTTCTAAATCTTCAAAAGGACAAAACTTCCTTTATACTTTACAGAAAACAAATTTTTTTTAAGCATTTTCGCTACTTTCATTAGTTATTTCCAGAAATTCTCATTGATCTTCTCCATTTTACGTCGGTGTTTAGAAAAAAAAACCAAACCTGTTAAACAAAAACCTAATTTTAATGCAAAATACACTTAAAACAGAACCGAAAAGCGGCGTGTAGGGGAAGAGGGGAAAACCCGGTGGTCGCACGAATTCACTCTTAATTGAATTATTTTTCAGACTTTCTTACCAAGGGTATATCTATCATTTTACCTATTTACATTCGATTTTGGGGAGTCAATCTCATTTCCCCCTTGTTATTTTGAGAGTTCATGATTGAAAATTTCGTTAAATCTGGTTGTATCACTGACGGCATTTTTTTGCCCTGCAGCACAAGTTAAACATAATAAAAAAGAAAAGAAACTATCAAACCTGCTGTAGGTAAGAGCTAATTTGTTGGACATGTTTATATAATCCCTTGAGACCAATGAGCTGAGCAGTTATTTGTTGAGAAAGTGAACCAACTGTAGTGTCCTTTACATCTCGAAGGAGGTGCTCTGACGAACCAGCTGTTTCCTGAGGCGATCGTCATCCCAATGAGCAATGAGATGACGATTACCCAATGGCACGTACCTGTCGATGACCACCGCTGTTACTGGTACGCGATCTTTACCAGCTTTGGCGATCCGGTCGATCACAAGCTGATGCGCGAGCAGCGGCTGGAGCTTTATGAGCTGCCCGATTACCGACCACGCATCGGCAAGCACAACGACTATGGTTATGACCCCGCCGAACAGCAATCCAGCACCTATACCGGCATGGGTCAGGACATCAACGTCCACGATCAATGGGCGGTTGAGAGCCAGGGGGTAATTCAGGACCGCACCCAGGAGCATCTCGGCGCGACGCGACCTCCGACACCGCTTCGATTGGAGCGGTCATGGTTCCGGAGATGGAGCGCCGCGGTTACTCGCGCGAATTCGCGGCCGGCATTACGGTCGCCTCTTCGACGATGGGCATGATAATCCCGCCGAGTATTCCTATTGTCTTGTACGCAATCGTTGCTCAGGAATCCATTGGCAAGCTCTTCCTTGGCGGCGTTATTCCGGGCCTCTTGATTGGCGTTTGCCAGCTGGCGATCATGTATCGCATCGCGCGGGCAAGAAATTACCCCAGTGAGACTCGGGTTCCGACCGGCGAGTCGCCGTTACAGGTGTTTGTCGGGTCGATAGCAGTCATAGCGCTTCCGGTGATCGTTGGGGCGTGCCCCCTGGCTGGCCATCTCGGCCGCCCTGCACGTCGTGATCTTCCTGATCATCGCCGCCATCCCGTGGAACCTCTTCGACGACGAGAAGGACACGGAGCTGCAAGCTGCGATCGAGCAGCCGCCCCCGCCCGAGTTCGAAGATCCGCCCGAGGAGGAGGAAGAGGAGATCGAAGAGGAGGAGACGGAAGAAGAGCCGATCATCCAGGACTTCGAGGTCTCCGACCACAACGAGACCGACACCGACGAGGACTTCGAGTCCACCGAAGGTGGCCCGGACATGTTCTCCGACTCCCCGTTCGACTCGAAGGCGTTCAACAACGTCATCGGCATCGGCGGCGGCGATGAAAAAGTTTTCTCAACTGGAAGTAAGGAGCAGCATTAAAACTTAAAACGAACATAAATTATTACGCATATGTGGGGCTCACCTTCTCCTAATACCTCGCTCTTTACGCTAAAGTTTTTTTTTGTAATTTCAACTATTTATTCAACGACTTTTGTGATTCAGGGGTCATTCTTGATGAATTGAGACAAAATTTAAGCTTTAGTATAAAGAGCGAGGTACTGACGAGGGGTGAACCCCTCATATCCGCAATAAAAACATGCGAATATAGAAGTTCGTTACGTAAATTAAGTCGTAAATTACGTATATTTTTTTACTAATGAAAATGTTCATAAAAAAATTAAAAGCTCTGTACACCTTGTCGTAGACGGTCTCCGCCGGGGCCGTCGCAGCGTGCGGAGCGCCGAGCGTCGCCGGGTTGACTCGCGCACTGAACCACTTGTCCGAGTGCGTGACCCAGGACTCACCACCGACCACAACCGAGAGGAACGCCAGGACGCAGAGCGGAATCGTCATCGTGAGCGGCGATTCGTGCGCGTGGCTGTAGGCCTCTTCGTTCTGCGGCTTGCCGTGGAAGGTCTTGAAGAACATGCGGAACATGTAGAAGGCCGTGATCCCCGCGGTGAGGATCGCCGCGACGAACGGCAGGAACGCGAACAGGCTGCCCTTGTAGAGGCCGAACGCGAGCGCCTGCCCGACGATTATTCTGTCGTCCAGAACTGCGGGACAGGATGGATTATCGTCTAGCTCCCGCAGAAAGTAAATTAATAAAAAGTAATCCATAAACCTATTTATAATATAGGGTTGAGTAAAATCTTTGCAAGTAAAATAACCTAATAGCCATTTATGACTAACAACAGTTTAGAACTAACTTTAGCACTAATGCTAGAAATGCACAAAAAACCTGCAGACAAGCTTTATAGTTGACTATATAGCTGGAAATTTTGCGAGTAATTGTACTGAATGATACCACAACAGTAATAAGACCTTGGACGTGTCTCTACCTCAACATTTTAACTGAACTCCTATTTCAATTTACAAGTCCAATTTTAAAATGACAGAAGGTTGAATTTATTGGAAAATTTCGAAGGGTCACGTGAGAAGTAAGAACCTTCATAACTGGTTCTCGAGAAAAAAAAAGATGTGGACAGCTGCAGTACATAATGTTATTCATTGAATAAAGCTGTGCTAAATATTCACATCTGCTCTATTACTTATCGATTTGCAGAATTAAAAGCAACAGGTATAAATAACAGGTCTTGTACCATTAGCATATAAAACCTGTACAAAGTATGATTATTGAAAATTGATTTTAAGATTTACGACAGCTGAATAAAATTAAATAGTTAAAATTTGAATGGACCAATAGTAACCGAAACACTAAAAAACGAAATTTTGATAGAAGGCGATTTTGGCGTAGGAAGCGCCAATATACTGCAAAACGATCCGAATATCGCGCCGGGCTATATTTATACCCGTAGCTCGCCGCCGCGCGACGGTTACTATATCATCACGAATAATATGGACGAGTGGACGGGCCATTTCCCAACCTGGTTAAGGGTTCAGGATAATAGTCCCGATCCGGACGGCTACATGATGGTGGTCAACGCCAGTTATGACCCCGGCGTCTTTTACGAGCAAACCGTCGAAGGTCTTTGCGCCAATACTTCCTATGAATTTAGCGCCGACGTTATTAACCTTATCTCCCGCAATACGGGCGGTCATATTCTGCCAGATATCAGTTTTTACATATATTATTTGTTTTAGCAAAAGACGAGAACGAAAGTCGCAAAGACAATGTTAGTCAAAAGTAACAGAAAAGGTAGAGATAATAGAAATAAAACGAAATACGGAGAGAGGGCCGTGGTCTTAAAAAAAGCGAGAAATAGAAATTCACATTTTTAAATAAACTGAAAATCTTAATATTGGCTTTGTCAGACTGTATGTAAAGACGCTTCTTATAAAGCATTATGCAGGAAAAGAAAAAGAATTCTAAACTGAAAATATGCAACATTGAGTGAAAGGGGTATCATTAAAATTTAGCATGAATTAAACTAAAAACAAGTTTTTTCAACTTAAAGTAAGGAGCAACGCTAAAACTGATTTCCCCTCAATACTTTAAATACAGTAGTGTAGTAGTAGCAGTAGTAGTGGTGGTGGTAGTAGTAGTGGTAGTTGTATTAGTAGCAGTAGCATGCAAATATTACCTTTTTGATTAACTGGTCAACACCCTTCTCATTTCCTGGAAGTTTGAAATGAATATTGAAATGAAGTATGAAATGAATATTACCTTTTTGATTAACTGGTCAACACCCTTCTCATTTCCTGGAAGTTTGAAATGAAGTTTGAAATGAATATTACCTTTTTGATTAACTGGTCAACACCCTTCTCATTTCCTGGAAGTTTGAAATGAATATTGAAATGAAGTTTGAAATGAATATTACCTTTTTGTTCCGGAGTGACAGTATTCAACGTTTATGTGTGCATTAAATATTTTTGATAATAAAGGTGAATATGGAACAGCCTACTGGTTATCTACTTCGATGGTGGTACCGTTATTCTTCTTTATTATTGCTGTTTTACCGCCATCTTCAGGGTATCTTCTTCTATATAGTGGGTAACCATCATTGCCGGTAATTGTGTTAGGTACTAAAAGTCGAAAATATTGCTTTTTGTACCTTCCTTTTGGCCATACATGGCGATTTTCCATTCAATGCACCGTAAGGTCCATGTATCATATTTTTTACCACAATATCATATAAGCCCATATCGACATTTTCATCAGGTATTTCAGCGGAAATAAAAAGCAGTTTTTTTTAAACTATTTACCTCATTTCCACCTTTAAGGGGCCTGTAATATGAGGAGTTGCTAATTATAACGTCTTGAAAAACCACTTCTTTAATCGAGATCAAAACTTCAGATCAATCAGTTATAAAAAGGAACATTTAGAACTAATCACAAGACTATTTTGATTTTAAAGCACAAATTAAAGCTAATTCTTCTTCCTTCTCGCCTTCGTTATCTTCCTCATCCTGTCTCACTGCAGCATTATCACATAGTGCCCTTTTACACTCCCCGTCGGCAAAGCTGCTGGGCAAACCGGTCCGACGACAGCTGCATCTGAGCGACTCGCACCCACTGGTGCACTGGATTACATGCGGGGAAGTTAGTATTAAGCGGTTAAGTCGAATAAGGGATGCACGAGCGCCTTCTAAGGCACCTTGCGGGGTCAGAGTTTCTTCTCTGTCTCTAGATCAAATACACCCTTGTTTCATAAAGGTCAGTTAAGTATTGAAACTGATAATTATACTGTCAGGTTAGAATAGGTAATCTACAAGATGAAAGAGAACTGTACTGCTTTACCTGAGCTCTCAGAGATTCTTCGTGTTGTCTTACATGACTAACCAGCTGAGAGTAGAAATATATAATGCAAGTCATCGGTAGGACATACGAGGTGACAAAGACAGTCGCAACAAAATATTTAGTACTCATGTCGTCACCTCTCCCCTGAAGAGAATTCCCTTTGACTCCGGGCCTGTTTCCACTTTTCTGAGACCAAGACATTCGCAGGAACTTTGCACGGGGAGGCAGAAGTCGCTGGCCACGGCGAGAATTGCCCTCACCGTCGGTCCCTAAATCGTCGTTGAGGGAGGACGTAGAGGAAACATTGGAAGAAGTCTCTGCGCTATCTCGTGCTTTCTTCAAGAGAGTCTTGGCCACCAGTCTTCCTCGTTCTTGGTTGTAATCTGACCACAGCGACGGGGATTTGATGGAAAAGGAACCGGAGTCTTCTGTCGCGTCGACATCGGTTGGTAGAGAAAGAGAAAGTGAACTTAGTTCAGCCTCCGTTCACTTTTGTGGACCATCCTGAATCAATCAACAATCGAGCCAAATGATCGAGCAGTTTTGGGTGACTCGGGTGATCGCCGCGGATTCCGAATTCGTTTGGGGAATCGACGAGGCCTTTTCCGAAGTACCAATGCCAGATTCGATTCACGATCACGCGCGAGAACAGTGGGTTCTGAGGGGATGCGATCCAGCCAGCAAGTTTCGTACGGCGATCCGTTTCGGGCGCATTTGCGGCAAGGTCAAAGTTAGCATTCACTCCCGGGACGATGGAAACTGCTCCGGCAGTCACGACTTCGCCAACGTTATCAGGATCTCCTCGCAGCAAAACGTTGGTGACCGCTCCAAGGTTCAGTAAAGAATTTCCATGAAGGGTGCGCAGGATTTTCTAAAACTATTTAAAACAAAAACAATGAAAAGATAAATATGAAAAAGTTTTTTTTCAACTGAAAGTAAGGAGTAGCATTAAAACAAAACAAACAGAAATTATTACGCATATGAGGGTTCATCTCCTCCTAAATACTTGCTCCTTACGCTAAAGTATTTTTAGTAGTTTCAACTATTTATCCTAAGGCCTTTGTGATTCAGGGGTCATTCTTAAAGAATTGGGACAAAAATCGGAAATAAAGCTTTATTGTAAAGAAAAAGGTATTACAGATGGGGCAAAACCCCTCATATACATAATAAAAATATACGAATATAGAGGTTCCACTTCGGCGAACTGTTCGGCCAGCGTCAGAGACACCAGCGACAGACCGAACAGTCCCAGGAACAGAATGTACTTTATCGGCCACAAGCGCTCATGCAGTCCCCAGGGCACGGTGATCTGCGGGATCTTCGCCAGCTTGGCCAAGCGGTTCGTCAGTTCCTGCAGGGCGCCAAAGGGGCACAGCCATCCGCAATAGGCGCCGCGCCCCCAGAACAGCAAGGCGGCGGCGACCGAGAACCAAAGTACGAACACCATCGGATCCAGCAGGAACGCATCCCAGCTGAACCCGCTGATCAGCGCACCGGCCAGCGCCATCAAATTGACGATCGAAAGCTGCGCATTGGCGTAAAGTTTTCTAGCACATTTTTTGTAATGATTAAGCTATTTTTACAAGCACCTATGATACTGTGATTGCAGACAGGCGTGTAACCACTGAGGGAGATAAAGGAGCTTCAGTCCAACCCCCTCCTCTAAAAAATTATCATTAGTCCAAACTCAAATTTGCATTTGAAGAGCTAAAATAAACTTAATGAAATGCCTTAAAATACAGATTTTTTCCGTTGGCTGGCCCAGAGACCTCCGGTCACCCCCCCATAATTATTTTCTGAGTGCGCCATTGATTGTAGATCTTTCACTGTTCACAATGGTCAAGATAATCCAAAAAAAAGTTTCGATTTCCTTTGCCCCATCACAGCAGACCCCTCGCCTGAAGTGGGCCCTTACAAAGAATTATTTGGTCGTCGTCAGCTCATCTTGAAGCATCTAGTGCCTTTTGAATATTATATAATGTGGCGTAACTTCGAATTGAGTAAATTACTAAAAGATATTTTAAGAGACCCCTAATATCGTGATTGTGTGGGCATTTTACATCATTGTACATAATTTGTTAAGAAGAATTGGCACCAGGCAAAATCTCTGGGGATAGAAAAAGAATTGCGTAATCAGTTGATTGCTTATCACTTTAATAAAAAGTATATTTTTATGATAATAAGAAATCAGGTGGCGGGACAAATTGCAAAATATTAGAATAAAACTGAGGAGGGGGGTTTCTTATTCGGTGGCCCCTGTGTTTCAGAAGTCGCTTTTAAGGTTTTGCGATAAAAACTCCAGCTTTAGTATTTCGAGGAGGGGGGTAGCCCCTCTCATGTATGGTACAATTCTTGTTTGTTATAAGTTTTATTGGTATTCCTTACTTTGAGTAGAAACCTTTTTTTATATTTAAATTCTGATCGTTTTTCAAATCATGCCAAGGATTAACCAAGATTTGATATGGGCCCTGCCCAATAAATCCAAGATTTGATGCTGGTAAAGTGTATGTGCCAATAATTGCTAATTGGTTGGTAGCTTTCCGCCTTTTCAGCTTTCTGCTAGAGAAATCAAGTATTGGATTGTAAGAAACCTAATTCACCTATCTTAGACTCTGGTATACCACTCCTGAGCTGGTAAAATATCCCATTTCATAACCCATTTCATACTCGAGTATACCACTTTCGAGTTGGTAGTAGTGTCTGTGTCTGACTGAGTCTTGAAAAAGTTCCACTCTATTTGTCTCTAATTCTAAAAAGAATCCGATTCATCTCTCTCAGACTTTGGTAGAAACCTAATTCCCTTAATTTAGACTTTAGTATACCACTTCTGAGGTGGTAGTAACGTCTGTGTCTGACTGAACCTTGATAAAATCCCATTTCATGTGTATCTAACTCTAAAACAATCCAATTCATCTCTCTCATATTTGGTAAAAATCTGGATCCTCTTTTGGCAGACACGTGCGACAGGGAGTGAGATCAAGATCTATGGACAACTGCCTCTACAAAGGGCTGCCTCGACCCTTTCGGGGTGCCTGCAAGACTGGGGACCTTGCGGTCATGTCCATTCCTGCTTTAGGACTTCCGCCCCTTGAGGAAATTATAGTCTAGTAAACGACACAGTATTCGCAGGGGAGTCTGATTAATGGATAATTCTTCTGAACTTTGTCTTTCTTGGCAGGTTTTTCAGGCTAAAAAAACCCCTTCCTAGCTGATTTATCTACTATGGGTTGGGTCCCCGTGGCAATATAGCATTTGAAGGCATATATATAATTAGTCAGAGGTAATAGGGGTGCCTAATAAGCAGGGGGGGTCCTAATAGTAGGGGGAGTGGGAAAAAATTTAAAAATTTAAGAAGCAAAGGGGGATGGGGGGGGGGGGTAGAAATAACAAATTTTCGCAAATTTCATGCTGGCTTTATCGATATACCACCACATATTATAGCTGGAATTCACTGATAATGGAGCACTTTAAAGTATACATTCGAATTGCAGCAATAATGGTAGACATTTCCAACGTGAAACAATGTCGCAATTTCAATCCTAAATGCTGAGTGCTTGATGTATCTGTTAACTACTGTTCCATGAGCAGACAGCGCGCGTTCAAACAAATGGAATCAGTGAAAATATATCGCATAGATTTCAAAAACATAAATCATATGGAGCCGTTTTCAAGAATAAATTTATAAGTGTATGCATATGTAAGCATTATTCGGCTGATTTTGGGTAATCACAGATTTATATCTCTCTAAATCTAGGTTCACCTTCTGCTTTTCTAAAACGGTCATCCATAAACTCTAACTTACCTGTACGGTATTCCACTTGTTACTATATGCTCTATAAATATTCATGTCACTAACAACATTACTTAACCCGGTTTTTCTTCATATACATATAATACACGTGTCTTGGCTAATGAAAATAGAATACTTTTCGTAACTCAGGGCTTCTTTGTCGTATCATAATAATTCCTTTTCTTCTTAGCCTGACTGTGCCAGGAACGGCGACGCGGTCTCGTCCGGCGGTGCGTCCAGGTCCCCGCCCAAATCGTCCAGGTCCCAGTCGTCTGGAATTGCGCCTGCATCCGGCTTCTGCTCAGCCGTGACCTTGGGCGGGGTGAACTGCTGGTTCTGCGACGGCACGTCGTCGGGCATCGGCGGCTGGTCCCACGCCTCGCCGATCTCGTCGTCGCCATCGTCGAACGGGTTGAGCCCGCTATCCTGGCCCAGGCTGCCGGCCTTGGCATAGAGCGTGCCCTCCGGCCCGTGCGGCAGCAACGATTCGCCGCTTTCCCGGTCGCCCGCATCGTCGAAGTCGTCCAGCGGCAAAGGCGGGCGGGATCTACAATTATCTGCTGTATAATAACTAACTTTAAAAGCCCTTAAATGCCAACTTTGATGAAAGCCAAGCATCATGTGAAATTACGCAATGATTGTGTTTTCACTTAGGAGAGGAATTTGATCAGTCATGAACATTGTGTAAGTGATGCCTGAACTACCATGAGCTGAGAAGGTAGAGCATGTCTATATTTACCCACTTAGAAGAGTTGGTAAACACGATATTTTTGTGCTGGTAATCACAAGAAAAAAATTACATATGGGGTGAATTTACAAGTCACAATTTATTTTCAGCGTCTGTTTTGACTTCATCATTCCCTGTTTAAACATACTGGAAGATCATCACCCTTTAGGAAAGCTAAACTAACAGATCCACCCCTCTAATAAATTTAATTTGATGTATTGCTGTCTGTACCTTAATTGTGTAGCTTATTCGGGGGGCTGAGAGAAGGGACTTATGGGAGGTTTTCTTGCAAACCTCCAGTTAAGCGTTTTGCACCATAATTATTACAATGAGAATATGGACTTATAATTCCATCCTTTTTGCTTAAGAAATGACGCCAAAAATGTTGTTTTCAGTGCTATATCACACTTACGGATGGCAGAAATGATGAAAATCACACATGTATATGAGCAATAGCTTTCAAATAAGTCATTAAACGTCACTCTAAAAAGTTTTAGTAAGCCACCAGCCCCGGCTTTTCATAGCTCATCTTGCTTGCTTCTATGAAATATATGCAGAGTGCAACTTCTTTGCTAGTTGTGAACACCATATTTAGTATACATATGGAACCATTTGTATTTAATTATAAATCCCCCTCAACATTCCCTACAAGTTTCAACTTGATACCTTTATCCATTCCTAAGATGCCATAATATGCCCTTATGACAAATTTGAATGGACATAGTGGCTTTTGATATAGTCTAACATCCCCAGTAGCATGCTCAAAAATTTGCAACATACCTTACCCCCTCTTTTTTTCCTGGGATATTGCACATACACCTTTTTGACAATCTGGATAAACTTAGTACCTTTTGATCTTGTTTACCCCCCCTCTTTTTTTCAACTCCTCAAACCTGTCTTGGTAGGGCCGGAGTGGATTTCCTAAGATTTCCGCCCCCCCCCAACTGCCCCCCCCCCGATGACGCTGGATCCGGTTGAGATTTAAAATAAGAGATCTGAGTTTTATGGTCGTTCTAAATATTAAGTTTCATCAAGATCCGATTACTCCTTCGTAAGTGAAAAATACGTCATTTTTTCTAATTTTTCAGAATTAACCCCCCCCCCCTCAATAGAGCGGATTCGTTTCAATTATGTAAATCACGTATCTAAGACTTCTGCTTATTTTCCCCACCAGGTTTCATTCCGATCCCTCCAATCTAAGCGTTTTCCATGATTTTAGGAATATCCCCTTTATGATACCCCGAAAATTTCATGTTGATACCGCCAAAAACTCCAAAAATACTGCTGATGCACCCTTGTAACCCCCTTTCACCTTAATATTCTTAGCTTTATAAGTGGTTGTAATATAAGCGGTAATATGAATAGTTTAGCAGTAATAGTAGATGTAGTAAAACCATCAGTGGTAGCAGTATTAGTAATTGCAAGAACGTAGTCACTTTTGGTCAATTGATCTCCCGCTTTAACAGGTCTCTGAAAATTCAACCCTACTGCTAAAATTCATTCTTGAAATACGCCTTTTTGACAGCTTGCATGCACATAAAGTGTTTAGATTTAGTTCAAATTTCCCCTCGGCCCCGCGGCTGGCCCTGGGGATCAAGCAGATCGACACCATCATCCTGTTCTCCGACGGGTCGCCGACGGAGATCGCCGGGAAGACGGCGCGGGACTACCTGCCGGCGGACGCGATCCTGCGGGAGATCGACACGCTGAACCGGTTCCACCGGGTGCGGATCCACACCTTCGCGGTCGGGACCCTGGGCGGCCAGGAGGAGCGGGCCTTCGGCGCGTTCATGGAGGAGCTGGCCCGTCGCAATCATGGGACGTTCACGCCCGTGCAGTGAGCGGCTGCGTCACACTCTCCGGCGTTGGACGTTTGGGGGGGCGTGCACGCGGAATCCCTGACGGCTGACGCTCCTCCCCAGCCGACAACGCCTTGCGGGCGTAGAACATCCGGGTCTTCACCGTCGCTTCCGGCGTCTCGGTGATTTCACTCACCTCGCGCACCGACTTCTCGTGATAATAGACCAGGTCGATCACCTCTCGGTGTTCTTCGCTCAGCCGTTCAAGGCAGCTTCGGATGATGCTCCTCTTATCGGTTTTTTGTGCCGCGACCTCCGGAGTGTCCTCGGTATCTGGAATTTGCTCGGCCACGTCGTCATCGAGCGCTTCGTCCTTGCGCCGCCGCAGCGATGAAATCGCCTTGTTGCGGGCAATGGCGTAGAGCCAGGTCGTCGGTGCCGAGCGGCCTTCGAATTTGGCCGCGTTCCGCCAATCGTCCAAGTGAACAACACAAAAATATCCTTTATCAAAGTAGAGAGAAAACTGGTTTCATGTGTTTTGGAAGAACCTTTGGGGTTCCTGACAAACAATTTTGTATTAAAACCTAGCAACAATCTTCTTCAAACAAAGCCAGATTCTATCATCAAGATCAACAGGACATGAATAATAAAAATCGACAAGGTCAACAGAGTTCAGGTAACAATTTTTGTCATTAAGAGAACCGCTGGCAAAAATTTTCCATTTTGAAATGACATTATTTAATGCTTTTCTTTAATTACTTAACTATTTAAGATTCGGAATAAACTGATAACCATTTTTCATGCCCTCGTATCAATTAATTTAGTGTATTTAACTAGTTTTAGGAGATTTTTATTTTTTGCTTATTTTATTTTTGTTTTTTCCTGCCAGTTGTTTATCTCCCGCAGTTTGAATTTGGCTCTTTGGGACTTGAGCAAGAAACTTTGTGAAATAAACATCTTATCTTACTGCTATTAAATAATAAAAAAAACACGTTTTTTCAACTGAAAGTAAGAAGCAGCATTAAACTTAAAACAAACAGAAATCATTACGTATATGAGGGGGTTTCCCCCTCCTCAACACCACGTTCTTCACGCTAAAGTTTCTTGTAATACTTTTAAAAAACCTTCGTATTGTTCTAATTAAACGAACCTTGTGTTTCATAAGTCATTTCCGGTATTATTTAAAAAACAATTGGAAATTAAAGAAAAAACAAGTTTTTTCAACTGAAAGCAAGGATTAACATTAGAACTTAATATGTACGGAAATTGGTAAGTATATGAGGGGGTTTGTCTCCTCGCCAATGCCTAGCCCATACAACTGGTGCCATATGAATGGATAAATATGTCTTAAAACGAATATGTCTTAAAAATTTGAATATGCAAATTAAACTCAAAATGAGCAAACGATCTTTTACTATTAAAGAATAAATAAAACCGAAAACAAGCAGAAAATAATTTTTTCATGGAGGAAATTTTTATGAGGAATAGAATTTCCATGAAGGGGACACAGGATTTTCTAGCACTAGCTCAACTAACTACTGACGGATATACCATGTCTACACCTCTTGGTCCTTTATAGCCCACCAGAATGCATTTTCTTAATTCGTTAAAATAAAAGCTTGACCTATTCTACAGAAATGACCTTCTATAGTAAACGATTGAAACGACATTCTATGGAAACGACGTGTATAGTTCTAATTGGTCAATGAGTTTCCTTGATTGAAATTGTCAAGAATCCTTGTTTTCATGTCTGAATAATCCAAAATATATAATTTTGGTTAGCTGTTTTAACAAGAACAGTGTAATGATTTTGCCATTATTATTTTTTTCACCAGCACAGAAGCATGAGTATTAGCCTTTTACATGTCAGTTGCAGCATCCTTATTTATTAGAAGATAGACAAATGGGCCTAACAATTGGATAGTTACCAGTTGTATAGGTGTTTCACCCATAAAGCACACAAAATTCTAAGACATCTCTACATCATATAATAATAAGCAGTCAATAGCCTTACTCTTATCCTCAGCAAAGGAAGTGCTCATAACAAGTGTACAGTACTATGCACCTGCCTTTAGGCTTAAAATGAGAGCTTAGCTGGCTAAGTGGTTTGTGCACTGGGTTGGGAATCCTTAGTCCAAGGGGTACGAATTCAATTCCTTGTGTGGCCAGTTATTGGGTTTGGGATGGGGGTCAGCGGCATGACTCTAGGGCTGTTCTTTTGCTCCCCCTTGTTCTGCTGATGCCGACCATGGTACCAAGAAGGACAATCATCGTCGTCAGCAACAACAACAACAATCATCACAGGTTGGAACGTTCCTGTACACTGCACCGGAAGTTGCCACAGGATCCTACAATGAAAAATGCGATATATATTCGTTGGGTGTATTGTTGGTGGAAATGTTTTCTACGTTCGGAACTGCCATGGAACGTGCCAAAGTGTTATCATCATTACCAACCCTACCCAATGACTGGACCATAGCCACGATAAGTGGTCCTCAACAGTCGTCGTCATCATCAAGACAACATCATCATAGTTCAACAACAGCAATCGTAAAAAGGTTAGCGTCCCAATATTCGTTACTTCCTTAATTTTGCAACTATACACTAACAATAAGTTGTGGTAGTATTTCCCGAAATTAAATTCATCGATTGTATAAATGATTTCCTTCCAGGATACATTTATAGTTACAAATGGTCTGCTTCTATTGATGTCAGCATTCATCAATCCTTAGATGAGCATTCCCAACTCTTGTTTACTTCAGTTGTTCAAATACGAGCGCTTTCAACGGATCTCCATCGGTTACATTTTCAGGTAAATGTCTTATAGAAATCAGTTGAAATGGTGAGAGGAAGATTAATTTATTATTTAAACTGCTTAATCTTAACCCAACACATGTGATAAATTTTCCTTGTTGCAACACCTTTGGCATCGACAGTCAAAATCCAGGTTGAAAGTAATACTGTGTTACTTGCTTAACCCCAACGCTGTTTCCAGGTCGTTAACAAGATCATTGGCATCTTCAATCCCGACCGACAGGCGCAGCAAGTCACCCGGTACCGGGCTTGTCGGGCCTTCGACGGATGAACGATGCTCGATCAGGCTTTCAACTCCGCCAAGGGACGTTGCGCGCTTGAAAAGCTTGCACTGGTTGTGGAAGTCAACCGCACGCTTTTCACCGCCTTTAACACGAAGCGATAGCATGCCGCCAAAGCCACCCTGCATTTGCTTTTTGGCAGTCTCGTGACCGGCATGGCTTTCAAGGCCGGGATAAAAAAAAAATATATATATATCAAACAATTCGTGGTAACGAACTGTGGTAAGGAGCGACCCGGCTCAATAGTAAACAAAACTCTAAAAAAACGGAATTTTGATGCTAAGACATACATCAAAAGAATCAGATTTTCATGCTGATATTAAATATTAAAGTTTCATCAAATTTAGTCTTTGTCGTCAAAAGTTACGAGCCTGAAAAAATTTACCTCATTTTAGAAAATAGGTAAAAACACCCCCTAAAAGTCAAAGAATTTTAACGAAAATCACACAATCGCATTCGGCGTATCAGAGAACCCTATAGCAAAATTTTCAAGCTCCTATCTACAAAAATATGGAATTTCGTATATCCGGGGAATATTGATGTCTTAGAGTGTCACCCAAACAAGCTCACCCCTCCTTCTATGTAGGTAAGCATGTGAATGGAAACATTTACACGGGCTTTTGATAGCTTTCAATCAATCAGTTATCTCAGCTTTCACAACTATAAAAGGGTTTATGAAAGTTTTAAATCAATCAGGTATATCATAGCAGTTGTTCTATGCCCTTTTATAGAAGTTGCCCTTTTAAAGCCCTTTTATAGCAGTTGCTCTATGCCCTTTTATAGCAGTTGCTCTATGCCCTCTTTGGGTATTACTCTTAGGCCCTCTCACATTACAAATAACTAAATTTGACGATATGTTGCGGTTTCGAATTGCGTGCCATTGCCACAATGGAACAAGCCAGCCAGGCTGAAGATGGCTGCCACGACTACACCTTTAGTGTGGAGCTAAATAACCCTAACGTTTTGCGCATCACCGAGAAGTGGGAAAGCATGGCCCATCTTGGCGCGCACTTCGCCACGCCGCATATGGCAGATTTCCAAGCTGCCATGGCCGCCAACCCGCCCAAGAGCGTAGAGGCTAAGTTTTACGAAGTCACCGAAGTGGCACCCCCAGGCGCTTAACGACTAGGCGGCTAGAGTGATTACCATTCGGGGTGGCGCAACCTCGCGCACGGTACGTGCTCATTGGATGTGCCATGAGCCTGGTTTGGATTATGAACCGAAGCTCAAAAAAATTGGATTTTTATACTGACTTTGAGGATGACTTAATCCCCCACAGTCCGCGGGGAAAGGGCTGAAAGTTATGAACTTCACCCATTGCTTATGTATATTATTGGTTATTGGGAAGTATATAGACATTTTCAGGGGGGATTTTTTCTTGTGTGGGGGGGGCCGATTTCCCAGCAATATTAAAAAAACGGTCAGAATTAACTAAAAAAATGCTTAATTCTTACTCGTCAAAAGTTACGAGCCTTAGAAAATTCGCCTTATTTTGAAAAAAAGGGGGAAATACCCCCTAAAATCATAAAATATTAATGAAAATAACACCATCAGATTCAGTGTATCAGAGAACCCTAATTTATAACCTGCCAAGTTTTTCGAGTATCTTTAATGCAATCTGAAAAACAATTAAAATAAAACTAGGATTTTGCCTTTCGACACACAGAATTGTAAATTTTAAATCACGGAAAGCAAATAACTTTCCTGGAGGGACTAGCAGAGTTAAAGGCTCTCCAGAGTTTATTAATTCTCATACAGCTCCTATGGAGACCATGGATTTAGAGGAAAGGCCTTAATAATGGTAGATGGTAATAAGATTATCCCCATTACCTCTAGCTATTAATGTCAGGTGATTGATTTTCTTTAAACGATAATTTCGACTGGAACTTCGGTTGGCCTCATAAAATATAATAGGAAATGCCTTCTAATCTCTCGGTTTTCTTTCAAGTTGATTTTGTAACTTTTGAAAAAGCTTATTAAACGGCCCTTGTGTTTCAGGAGTCGTTCTTAAAGGATTGGGACAAAAGTCAAATTTTAGTGTAAAGAGCAAGGTACTGAGGAGGGAGCAGCCCCCTCATACAAGGAGTAATTTTCGTTAATTTTTAGTTTTAATGTTGCTCCTTACTTTCAGTTGAGAAATCTTTCTTTTTGTATTTAATTTCTGATCGTTTTTCAAATAATACCCGTAAATCTGGCTAACCCTCTATGAAAAACTTTGTTACCTCACGGGAAACTCCTCCGTGATAGGAACGTTTCTCTCGCGAAAAATATACTCCGCTCGACACCGGCTGAGCTTGTTTGGGGTACAGGTCGTGTTGCTCTTGCAAATCCCGACACAGTGCCTAGCCTGAGGTCAAGCGGAACAGAATGCGGGGAAACGCCTGGCAAAGGCGCAGATCGGGGTTTGCGGGCTGGGCGCCATGGGCAGGGCGCTGGCGCTGAACATGGCGGAAAAGGGTTTCACGGTGGCGGTGACCAATCGCGAAACGGCCTGGATCGGTGATTTCATCAACGAGGCCGGACCTTTGGCGGCGAACCTGGCCCCACAGGATACGCTGGAAGATTTCGTCGCAAGCCTCAAAAGCCCACGGGTGATCCTGTTCATGATCCCCTCGGGCAAGCCCATACAGTAGCAGTGAGAGGTTTTATTTTCAAAACTGACTCTAGGCTTCTATCCATGTATTCATCCAGGATAAACGTAGCGAAGGAGTTCCGAACGGGACACGTGACTGAATAGGCTGCTGTGAATTGCTGTCGTTCAGTGGGAGTGCTGCCTGGTACTGTAAACGAGACTGAGGCAGGGGAAGTGGGCTGGGTAGAAACAGAGGGGGGAACGAAAATGTGTGCAAGGGAATTTGGGAGGGTCTGTAAAACTCTGCCCTTTGGTGCGCAGGGAAGTCGAACTCGTCCGAGAGACGAGTGCTCGGACGAGTCCGAGCAATTTTCATATTGAGTAAATCATTGAACTTAATATGGACCTTGCTTTCTAGATTTCGGTCTAGATTTTTACGGTTTTGTCTGTGTTTCTATGCACTGGTTATGATTTCTATGGATTGGTTGTGATTTTAATTATTGTTCAGGATTTCTACATACTGATATTTTGACTACCTCGGATTGGTCTTGATGTTTATGGTTCGGTCTGGATTTCTACAGCTAACCCTGATTTTTATGAATTCATGTGGATTTTTATGCATTGGTTATGATGTCTATGTATTGGTTTTGATTTTAGAGGTTTCCCTCGATTTCTACAGTCTAGTCATGATTTCTAGGAGTTTCCCTGTATTTATACAGATTGGTCTTGATTTTTATGGTTTTGTCTGGGTTTCTGAATATGCATAGTTATCAAACTGCAAACCCAATGATGTCGAATGTGAGCTACCAACAAGGCTTTCAAGGTCAAAACCCTCAAAATCAACCTCAGCCCAATATGATGATGCCCGAAAGCGGAATAAACGCCGGTCCCGGCGATTTCTCCGATCAGAGGCAAACTGTCGGCCGGGGCCGGTCGATGGCCCAGCCATTCTTCCGTCCTGCTGTAGGCAAGATCCGGAAACGTTCGTTTGACGGTGTTCATCAACAGCGCCAACGGGGCTTTCGAAGGGCCGGCCTCAAGGCCGCCGAACTCCACAACACCGGCGCAACGCAATCCGGCCTCCATCGGAGTTGCGACAAACTTCGACAGAAGTAGTGCAGCTGTCCATAGTCACTACAATAAAGGAATGTAAAAATAAACCATTGTTTATTTTAACGCCCATGTCTAGATGGTGACCCACGGAACTAAATGGAAGCGCACACATGGCGCTTTTCCGCTGACTACTGTTGAGGAAAATATGTTTGCTTGAGGGTATATGATAAAAAAACTAAATTGAAAATCATAAATGGATTTCTTCTCCTGGGAATGGAGAGGGGGATTCATCTATCACCACTTTGGTCACTCTTTATTTTAGATGTTTTAAACAGAACTTTGAAAACTACCATCTTAAGAGTATCAGTTTCTACTTAGATTAAGATTGTAAGAAGTTTGTTAAGGTATTGCTAAGCTTCTATGTTAATCCTATCCTTATTTTTAAGTCTTAGAACTTTGCCTACTTAACATGTTGGTTCTGATTGAAATTTCACAAAACAAATTCAATCTTAATTTTTAGTTATCACTTTCTTTTTCTCTGGCTTTAGTTTTGAAAATGCATTTCCTGTTACAACAAGTAGAATTTCAAGCCATATTGATTAACTTTTGAAAATTTAGGAAATGTATTTGCAGATCTTTAGACCTCATAAATTGAGAATGAGCAAAATTGTGAAGCTGAAAATAGTTTTGTTGTACTTCCTTTAAGCAGGAAGTTTAATTTTTTCTGAGTACTGTTCGAAATTTGTAATAACAAGCGAAAATATACAGCAACAAAGCATAGACTGAAAAGATACTAAAACTATTTATTTAAGATAACCATCACGATACCTCATTCCCACCCAGACGAATTTTCCAATAGTATTTATGTTTAAGTAGCACCTACTTCTCAAAATTTCCAAAATCCACTCTCTCCTCCCAACCTCCCTACAAAATTTTTCCAAACGTAGCTCCCTTAACTCCCTACAATCCCCTAAAAAATGATGCAAAGACTCATCCATCTTTCCACACATAGGGCAACTGTAAGGACCATCCTTCAATCTATTTCTCCCTAAATATTTCATACGTTCTCCAAGAGGCATAAAATTTGCCCTTACATACATTACGTGCGGCGGCCTCTTCGAGAGCCACCGCAGAGACCAGTATCCGGATAATAGGTTATAATATTTATTTGACGATGTACTAACAATATAGCTAGATTACCCGTCGTTTTACACCTGCTTTAAACTACGCGCTCATGACTATGTATACTGAAAATAAAGCCTTAGATATTTATAAAAAGAAGAAAAAGAAAGGTTTGTCGAAAACGACGATCAATATTATTCGCACTACGCAACGCAATAATATCGATCTGACCGCTATTGCCGACAACAAAGCAAACGTCCTGCTCAGCCTCAACGCGATTATGATCACCTGTCTGGTGCCTATCGTGTTTGCTTATCTCGACGTTGTTTCCCAAATTCACCACATTACAAAATTAATTCTCAAACATCTCCTATAATGGTCAACAAGGCTGAACTTGAACTGTGACTTGAAAACCTAATCCAAGTGAACCTATTGGGCCCTATGACCCACACAATAGCAGTTAAAGGAATTACATGCCCAATTAGCACTGTGACTATAAAAGCTCTTCCAAAAATCTGTTAGAACCAAAGTCATACCAATAGACTTAAAAGTAGCCTATATCACCACAATACATAATGGAGGTAAGAGCAAAGCTTACAATTATTGGCCAACAAACATCACCTCTACCCTTAGAACAATTTTAGGGGACATTGTATATGCAGCCATTTTGAGACATCTGGGAATTTAATAAAATTATGCCACTGATTAGAATTATCGATATTTTGCTCTTCTTATAATAATTTGGAGGGAGTATATATAAATAGATGGGGGGGGGGGAAGCTACACGTTGGAAAATCCGCCTCTACGACTAAGCATATTTTCTTCCATACTTTAAGGATTTCCTTTCAACCTTCAGCAAGATTTTATATGTCTGATCATATATCTTGTGAGGATTTCAAAGTTCCCGTGCTTAAGAACCTTACGGAATTATTATTTTAATCTTAGCTAGACTTAGCTTCCTATTCTTACAAACTTTAAACTTTTTTCAACTAAAATCACTACGGCTTGGCTGTTCTATTTTTTACATTTCAAGTAATCTTTAGATAAGTAATGGGTGTTTTAATTTGAAAGGCTGTTTTTTTTTAAGCTTTTATAGTTTGAAAGAGCCATTAAGTAATGAAAATATAGAAATGAAAAAAAAATAGAAACGTACATTGTTTAAAATGAAAAAGATTGAACTGTAGATTGAAAACAGAATGCATTTGTATTTGAGCAAATTTTAGGTAAGATACGGCTATTTTAACCCGGCAGAGCTATTTTGATCTAAAAGAATAGAATATAAAAGATTTTTTTTTTCGGGATTTCCTGAAAAAAAAACAAGACAATTTTCCTGAAATATTTAATCAATTCATAAGAATGGCACATTTCAACACTTGAAGCGAAAATAAATATCTTGGTCAAAATAGTCTAAAGTTCAAATAACCTTGCCTATGGGGATGACAGTACCCTCCACAACTTTTAAGTACCCCCGAACACAATAAAAGTAAACATAATACGTGCACGCTTGTTGTCAAAAGGGCGTATCAGCAATATCCAAGGAACGGCTGTTGGTATTAAGTTTAACATTGCAGGGGATGTTAAAGAGCTATCGGAGGGCAACCAGCTCTTCACGCCCTTTTAGATGCCTCCATGCATGCAATACTCCCCGCTGCCCCCATGGGACCGATTATGCATTCTGCAGTTTACCCTTTCTTAAGTACAGGATTTTTCAGAGGCAATGCTATAGCGTTGCTATGAACTGTTCACTCCGGTCACTCGTTCCTTATGTACTCACCAACACCAAGAAGTTAGAAATGAGTATGATGTGACCCAATTCTCTCTTCAGACTGTGCTTTTCAGGTAATATGTTTAATATACTGCTACTGCTGCCAGTATTAATTTACTGGGACATTAGGGTGTTCGAGGCCATAGCCGTCCATGTTCATCTTCCACCCCAGTCTATTCAGAGCTTTTCTCTTTTCTTCTCTCATAAAGTTACAATTTCTTGTCTTTTGACTACCTCCCCATTCAAAGACGTCCTGCTTTTGCCCCTCCCCCCTGAGATGAATGGCCGAAAAGCATAGTTTTTGGCATCTTGTCATAGCTATTCGATTTTAATTCAAATTCCGCCCTAAGTCACAAATATTCTATCGGTCAAACTTTGGTTTCGTTTTGTATTATTGTGCTTTGTTTATCACCTCTGGTCAGGAGAGGAATGCTTTAGGATAGTTGGTTATTAATGCCCATAGCTATTCAATTTTAATTCAAATTCCGCCCTAAGTCACAAATATTCTATCGGTCAAACTTTGCCTTCGTTTTGTATTATTGTGCTTTGTTTATCACCTCTGGTTAGGAATGGAATGCTTTAGGATAGTTGGTTATTAATGCATTCTTATGATTATTTACGAGCTTTTTCCCTCTCTTTTTGTAGAACAAATGGTTGTTTGCATGAAAGTATTATAGGAAACATCGGCTATGGAAATTTTTGTGATGACAGCAGACCATGAGTAACTGTAACATCTCCTGAGACCATTGTTCAATGACTTCAGCTATTTCATCAATAATCAACTATGAGTTTGGTTCAATAACATTAAACATGTCAAGTCCCCATATGAGTTTTATGTCTGGTGTGATCGTCTTTATTTTATCATAGGGCTCTTGCCGTGCAATATAGCAATAATAGACGTTTTTTGGGTTTTCTGAAAAATTACGATTTTGAATTATTTTCGTTAAAAGTTTGGAATTGCCAGACATTGAAGGTCTGCAAAGAAATGATCTGAATTGAGTTATAAATTGATACATACGTGATTGACATAACTGGAACGGATCCGCTCTCTTTGAGGGAGCTGGGTGGAGGGTTACTTACGAAAGAGTGATTGGATCTTAATGAAATTTCACATTTAGAAGGACCTCGTAACTCAGATGTCTTATTTTAGATAACGACCGGATCGAGGGTCATTGGGGGGGGGGAGCTGAGGGGGGACCAGAAATCTTTGAAAACGCTTAGAGTGCAGAGATCAGGATGAAACTTAGTAGGGAGAATAAGAAATAATCCAAGATACGTGACTGACATAACCGGACTGTATCCGTGCTCTTTGGGGTGGGCAATTCGGAAAAACTAGAAAAATGAGGTATTTTTAACTTAAAAACACCACCTCCTGCAGACACAGAAGAATCAATTTCTCTGGGCGGTGAGTTAAACATCCTATGAAAGATTTGAGTTAAAGGAATGTGTTCGTCACTAGCCATAACTGGCTCCTGAATTGTAGTATTTCCTGATGTCTGTACTTGAGGCAGTGATTTAAACAACTTGATTGGTCGTTCTTTAGTTTCATTATGGGAAGCTGGTGTTTCATGGTTCCTGGTTCCAAACATTTTGTCTAATTTCTGAGTTAGACCAACACCTACCTCTTCTTCAGTATTTTCGTGTTCTAAGGAACAATCAGAAGTTCTTTTTCTATGTTTAACCTTAACAGGCGACTGAAATATTCTTTCCATTCAGCAGACAGAACAAGTAAATACCAAAAAGGTGAAAATAAAGACGGTAATGTCAAAAGCGCAAGTGAACAAACAACTAATAAATCTTAGAGACACTAAATCAGAATAAACTTGAGAATTAATAATGAAGGGAAATTTCAATGTGTTGTAAGGTTTTATATTTTAAGGGACGAGATGCTCTCGTGAAACTTTATTAAATTTAATTCAATTCAATCATTATTTCAACTTTGATGTATTTTTTTCTTCTATTTCTGTTTTTCCTTCACTAACGGTTATCAAACAGTTCGTGGTAACGTGTAGTAAAGAGCGGTCCGGCTCAATAGTAAACGAAACTTTAAAAAATGGGATTTTGATGGTTGCAAAGGAATGCATTGACGAAGAAAACAGACTTCAAAAGAGCTTGTAAACATTGGAACATGTAGTATCACTGTTGTGCACAACTGATTCATGAAAGGCTTCAAGGAATTTTTTTTTTTTGGGGGGGGGGAGTCATCCAACTTTGTTGAACTTTTGTTCGATGGGCAGTAACTCACCTTTGCAGAAAGACAAAGGTTCAGTTAAAGGGTGCTAAGGTATTTCAAGGCAGCTGCCAAAAAGTGCCCCATCTCTTCTAATAGCCATCTCAAAGCGCATAGGGGTCTCGATCCCCCGAAAGGAAAAAGAGCTAGAAGTCTATCAAATATAGTTTTGCTTGATCAATAGGTACGTTTCGGACAGCGCGATGACTCTATCAGTGCCTTCAACCAGCAGGGTGATGGGGTGTCGATCGTTCTCCCACTTGGATGATGTATTTCCAGATTTCCGGAGACTGCACACTGCCTGAACCTCCTCATCGCTCAGGAGCGGAATGTCAAAGACCTTCAGATGCTCGGGACTGTTGCGTCGGTGTGGCGCTGCAATCTTCGGTGTGACAACGAGAAGCCGACCAACACATCCTCTCGTAAAGGCAGGCAGACGATGATAAGCAAAAACTGAGTGCGAGACGTGTCGGTGGCGCGTGGCTACCGCTGAGGAATGATGTGATGAGAAGAAGGATGCAGGAAGAAGGATTGAGAAAATTGTCTCTGAAGGGATAAGGAGAAAGTGCAACGCAGGATTTAAAGGATGTTGGAATTTCTTGAGGAGAGGTAAGGAGCGCTTTAAATAGATTAGGATGGAAGGAGGAGAATGTGCGACTGCATTGGCATCAGGCGGCTTAGTGCTGCAGTGAGCTGTTACTAGAAGTATTTCACTTCTAACAAAATGCAGCATGTCTCTTCCCCTAAAATTTATCTGTGGAGAATGGATCATGTAATTTCAGACTCTTCACCTTTTGAATGCGCGGGTTGACACTATAGCTTTCAATTTCAGATCGAATGGATGATTTTTCATGTTTCTAAGACTATCCCTCCCGCAGAAAGTTTGTTTAATTTATTTGTTTGTTTGTGAATGTGAAGTAGTAAAACTATTAACTTACTAACTAATGCAGAATAGTTTATTTCAGGGAAACCCAGCAAAATCCTCTATTTATTTTTTCTTAATATGAAGTTTTAACAGATATACCAACCCAGGGATAGACAAAGTAAAGGACTAGCAGCATATCATGCATTCCTGAAGTGATTGGTGCCTAGAATAATGGTATAACAGTTTTGTTGTTAATTTACGTTTAATTTATCTAATTCAATATACATTCGTAGCAATATTATAGGAACATTAAAACATTCACTGGTTCCTTCATAAACGAATTCACAGTTCTGGCATTCTGGTGAGGGGTAACAATTGTTTCTTTAGTGCTTCCAATTTTTTGCGAAACTGTTCTCTTTTTTTTATTCGAATTTTTGTTTTTAGTGATAGAGCCATTTTTTTAACTTTTTTTATTTGAACTTTTGTTTTCAGTGATTGAGACGAAGAAAACTTTAAAAAATTGTTTAGGCCAACAATATGGGCACTGGAAAAAATCTATCATTATAATTTTGAACTGAACATAAAAAATGTAATGAGCACTTTCCCAAATATTACACAAAAGCTTCGGCCGATGAATGATTCTGATGGTATTTTCGTTAAGCGTAAAAAATACACTATAAGCAGAATGAGATTTATAACTAGATCATAACTAGGCCTTCCTTTTTAGGAGACAAAAGTGACTGCATTACTGCAAGATGAATTTACTGCGTTAGGCTACTGCAAGATCAATTCCTTGTTCACTTAGAAACCGTTCAGTGATAATGACGTGAATACTGTAGTGATTACCAATATTAATAAACAACATAACTGAATTACCATAATAATTAACAACGTAACTGAACTACCCATTGTACTTCTTGCAATAAAGCAGTCGACAGTTTATTTGACGTCATACCACCTTCAACACCTATTGAAGCTAAGAAAAGATTACAAAACAAAAACAAATAAAATTATCCCTTGGCAAAGCCAGTGGACGCAGTGAAGAGGCAAAAGTTAAATAGATTTTCCTGAAGAAGATCAACCCCACCGGGGGGACGCGGCTGATCCCGGCCTTGAAGAAGGCCCTCGCCGAGGACCGCAAGGAGCTGTCCCTGGTGATCGTGACCGACGGGCAGTTCTATCAGGAGACGTCGGCCAAGATCTACGCGGCCCTCGAGGAGGGCCAAAAGGCGCGCGAGAAGAAGGGGCTCGGCCGGGCGGTCGTGCTGATCTACGGCGTCGGCGACGAGAACACGACCCTCAAGAAGCTCGGCGAGCTCGGCCTCCTGGTCGGCGAGGTCGTCCGTCGCCGGGATGTCCTCGGTCAGCGCGGCGCGCTCGGCGCGCAGCCCGTCCAGGGTGTCGGTGGGCAGCGGCGCCCCAAGTGCCATAATAAGATAATATAATAATAATAAAGGAGTAAGATAAAATAGATAATAAACAAAAACGAAAAAGTCAGCCGTTCCTCTTTCTGTGTATATTCATTAAAAAGTATTACCCGTAGTATTCTTGGTTGTCATTCATGCAAGACCCATCCTAAAAATTGTTTAACAGACAGTGCTTAAGTGTGCCTATCTTTGTCCTAAGAGTTTACTGTAAGAGTTGAAGGCTGCAGGCGTTAACGGCTCTACGTACCTTACCCCTGGTAAGTCAAGTAGCGTTAAGCTTTACAGTGCAAAAGTTTTACTAGCGAATTGATTTTCGCTGCTTTTGCTCCCCTTACTACTCCATTCATGGAAACCTTTATTCTTAATCCTTGTTTTTAGGGAAAATCCTCTTGACTGCATAATATTAAAAGTGAATCAAGTATGTTTACGCCAAACGCTGAAAATACAAAAAAAGTGGACATTGTGTGACTAATCATCCTGAATTGAATGATGATAACTATGTACAATATAGCGTCGATGTAAGGGCGATGACGGTGACAAGGTAGGCATCCATGATGACGCTTTGAAACTCGATTTATAATCCTAAAAATAAATAAAGTGAATCTTTCCCGCGTAAATGTTTCAAGTACTGTGATGGAAGGGGATTTTGGTAGGATCTTTTTTTTTGGGGGGGGGAGATCTGTGTTTATATCCGGCAATGGATCGGCGGGTGACCCATGTCGCAAGCAGTACTCTCAGATCTCAGGCTGGAAGTAGAGATTTATCAGCAGCGCGGAAGCTCGGTTGGTGAAGACAATTGGATAATTCACGATCCACTCCAACAGCGTTACTTTCGGATCAACGATCAGACCCGTGTAATTTTATCTATCTGGGACTCCAAAAAGTCACCGGGAGAGCTCGTAGCTGCTGTTCAAGAAGCACATGGGTTTGTCATCAATGAAAAAGCAGTGCTCGACCTTCAGGAATTCCTGAAACGATCAAATCTGACAATCGAAGCTGGGCCAGATAGATGGAAGGAACTGTCTGCCAAACAGGAAGATGCAACCATTGGATATTCCCTGAATGCCTTACTAAAGTTAGAGGCGTTATCGGTCAAAACCCCTCGTTCCTTTTTATCAACTACAATTTTGTACCTGGTAAATAGCCATTCAGTTGTTCAGCAATCCTGTCATAAGTGTATAAGCCCTTGAACCGGCAACAAGCAAGGACATACGATTTCCATTTCAAATCCTCGTTGAGCAAGTGTGCAGTCATTTCCATGTAGCTTTTGTTGTTGGCAAACCAAATGCGTGTTTTCAGCGACATGTAGTCGGTAAGTTCAAAATCACGAACCATATCTTTGATGTACTTCAAAAACTTAGCTTTAATTTGCACAGCGAAGGCTTTTCTTCCGTCGATTAGCTCGAACTGTATCACCAAAATAAAATTTTTCTTCTTCCGAACCTTTTCACTAGAATATTGTTCAAGAGAAGTGTCAAGTGTGTCATGATCTCCTTGATGAACTTCCTGAAGGCTAACGTAGGATATTGACCGATGGGGGTATTGATTATAAATCTACATGATTTTATATAAATCTTGAATAAAAGCAGCAGTGTTTTTCAATTTACAATATCATGAAATTAAAAGTGGAAAAGTTCCTATCGATCGTTCGGCCAATGCAGCCTTTATAGGACTATGACTATGATAAAGCATTGTATTATATTTCAACAATACCTTCTCGACTTGTGTAATAGCAAATTCACAAACTTCTGGAAAATCCACTAGAAAACCTGCTGCAGCCTCTGCAAAAGCAGCCATAAAACTGCCAGCTGAGAGGCCCAGCCCCCCTATGGATCCTAGAGAAGTAATTTTTTCTTTTTTCTCTCTTTTGAGAGTGAATTTTCTATATATTTAAGTAACTGACCATATTCTAGGTCAGTACCGCCGTGCTGATGCATTTATGCATCAGCACGGCTTCTTCACATTTATTATTGCATGTTTTGTGGTAAATTACAATATTATATTTAAAAAGGCTTTGCACTTTCTTGCGATGTTTAGGAAGTGAGAAAATATTAATGATACCACTAGTACCGCTGATATTGTTTATGACCAAGTTAGTAACTACCCTGGTAAAGGATAATCTAAACCCTATTTTCCGTCTACATTTTTGAATATAGGTAAAAATTCCAAAATTTCTTCTTTTCTTTGTTGTTTTGTATTTATCAGACTTTCTTTTTTCATACTCGATCTTTTATATGGGAATACTTTTTTTTGGAGGGAGAGAGGTAGATTTACCAGGAAAACACTCCTAGTCCCATTATGGAACATGCTCAATGAGAAATCAGTTATATCAACAACTATCGAAGTATTCAAACAAAACACCAATGAAGACAAGTTGACCAACCCCCTGTAACTAGAACAGGATATGCTGATTTAAACATCTGTATCTTCATACTAACAACTACACTAGCCAGCCATGCTTTAATGGGGATTGGAAATTAACCAGTCTCCGAAGAAGCGATGGTAGTGCGGTCCCTCTACCGGATAATAGCGATATCATTCTTTCATTGGAGGGTAACGAACCACCACATTGCCCCACATCTATTGGTCTAAAGGTAGGGAATACAATGAGAGCATCCATTACAACATCTCCCATTGCTTCTGCTTCTTCGGAACAACAACAAGAAGACCGCGACGAAGTCATTACTAAGTTAAAGATTATTAAGATGGGGCCCTTCATGTCAACAATGATGTTACCATCGCCTGCCTTACAGGTTGTTGAAGAAGCATTGTCCAAGGACATTTTACCCAACCGATTTGGTGCAGTTTTCCCGAATCGTTTCCTCGCTAACACGATCCCAAATCACGCCAGGTGATGCAGCAGATGGTTGTTGAGCAACGTGAATCACTATGATTTGTTTCGCTTCAAACAAGGATAACGCGTACTCAACTGACTTTCCGCAGAACTCAGAATAGTCAAACGGAACCAAGACTTTGTTATTCACATTTACTTTCATGGATGCCCTTTTCCAAAAATTGCATTTGGGACTCCTGAAAAGCAAATACAGTGTTCAGGTTGTAAAATGTCTTATGCTCATCACCGCTTAACAAGTTTATCTTCTTTCTTTTTTGATGGCATAGATTTTATAAGAAGGACATGATCTCAAAAAATTGGAGGGCAACTAGGCCTCCTCCCCCACTCCTTTTTTCTCAAAATCTTCAGATTAAAACTATGAGAAAGCCATTTAGCCAAAAAATGTTAATATACAAATTTCGTTTTAATTGTTTATGTGTGGAGAGCCAAACTAAAAACATGCATTAGCTCAAAGACGTTCAGAAGTTAAATAAAAAACAAGCTTTTTTTTTAACTGAAAGTAAGGAGCAACATTAAAACTTAAAACAGAAATTACTCCAAATATGTAAGGGGATTTTCCTCCTCAATGCCCAGCTCTTTACACTGAAGTTTTTTACTGTTTTAAAAAAGTAGCATCAGTCAGCATTAGTTCCTTGATGAGAAAGACGAGTTGTAAACCTCCTAGCTTCTGCTCATGAGTCCTTGCAGATTACTAGGGGAAGTTTAGTGAAGATTTTTGTGGACATCGGCGCGGACATTAAAGAACCGACTATTGAAGATATCTTGGCTAGTGGGGCTAAAATAGGGCTAAAGGTGAAACGGGAAGGAGAAAAATTATATAGGGATGTTGATGAAAGCAGCTTGCCTGCAAAATATGAGTTTATGTGATAGTTTTGTTATGGTTTTATAGTTTTGTATTTTGTTAATCTAATGTTTCAATGATTTATTTCCTGGAATACTAAATTTAGGGTTATATTTTACGTTTCTAATGGACTATTGCAATTTTGTAATCGCAATGTCTTCTTCCAGCAACGGGCTGTGACCGCACCACTCGGACAAGCGCTGCCCCGTGATCAGGGCATTGTCGCCGAGCCGCAGAACATATTTGAAATGGGCTTCGCTCACAGCTTGAGGTCGTCCGGCACGTCGTAAAATGTCGGATGGCGGTAGACCTTGTCCTCAGCCGGATCAAAAAACGCGCCATCATCTTCCGGCTGGCTCGCATGAATGTCCGCCGAGCGCACGACCCAGATACTCACGCCCTCCTGGCGGCGCGCGTGGACCTGCACCTCGCCCTCGGCGGCGGCTTCGGTGGAGAACGCTGATGCGCATCCTCGTCCAGATCCTGTTGATCGTCCTCTTTTGATTAGTTTAAATAGTAAAATTCTATTTCAAACACAAATTGACTAGAATTTTTTAAAGAGTCCAAAATCCCTTAAAAGAGCATTACAGCAAAGTAAAAAGTACACCATTGCTAAAAACTCTAAACAGGACACTTACAGCCCAACAAGGAAATCATATTTCTGCATGGGTAGAATTGATCTCTTTTTCTTTTGGCTCTACTTTTTTTGGTGCTGATAAAAGGGCCGTAAAACAACATAGAGTTGTTTAAGGGCTCACATAAAGGCTATTTTTTATATAAGTGGTTTTTAGCTAGTTTTTTGACTTTAGATCATGGTCTTAACACAGTCATAGTAATAGTCTGAGTAGTATATGAATGGGTAGCAAAAATAAGGCCGGCACCGTTACCATCAATAATGTGGCTATCGATTTTTGGCTCTTTCTGTTGCTAATTAAACGCTTCATTTTCGGATTGTAGCATTAAATGAGCGATTATTTACCCATATATTTACTTCAATATAATGACATTTTGATCTACATCAATGCTTAATTCGTACTATTTTTAATGAAATGAAAATAAAAGAGATGTTTTTGGCGCAAAAAGTATAGAAATTTAATCGTTTTTAACTCTATTAGTATCTAAACCCTACCTTTAAAAAGTCAGAAAAATCACTATTAAAAACCATCAATTTTGACGCACTCAATGCTTGCGAACTTTCTCCGCCTCAATCCACTTGAAGTTTTACTCTTTCCTCATTCCATGATGTTCTAACTTTCTTTAAATTCCTGTCACATTACCTAATTCCACACAATTTGACTTGAATTGCTTTTCACTTTAACCCGAGAAGGGTGGCAAAATAGCGTAGTCTTAGACAATAATAATCCTTCATCTGTAAGGTGTCACCCAGCCATTTCAACTATTCTTTCATTATAGCCCAAGAAAGAAGAATTGAACCAAATGTTTTTCAGACATATTGTTCAATGTCTGGTGAGTTAAGTCAGCAGCCTACCTAAAACTGTTCTCGGATACTTCTTCTAAAAAACTTTTAGAGCAAGTTCTTTCGAAGTGTAAAAGTCTAGATTAGCGACTTTTGAGATTGAAACATTTTAAGAAAACTATTCTTACTTCATAATATGCAGAATAATTAAAGATAAAAAATTTTGACCGTGGCTCTACTTTACTTTAGTCCCCTCTAATTTGCAAATATATAGCCCAAATTATATATTTCGAATACGTTTTTGCAATGCGTCTCTCTCGTTTCAACCCTAGTACCTCTAAATTGAATAAACACTGACGATACAAGAACCGGAAAGCAAGTGACCGGAGGTGGAATATGTTGGAAATATATAATTTGGGCTATATATTTCCATATTAGGGGGGATGAGTTAAAGTATAGTGGAGCTGCAGTCAAAATATGATGGCAAATTGCTCTTAAGTGTGAATCTAATTTAGGTGTATGTGTGCAAGGGGGGGGGATTTCGCTTTTGTTATGTAATTTGATTTTTGTTGCCATGTGTATTCATGTATAATACCCCGGGTTTTTATACGAAGAAGGTTAATGCATCAAGCAATTTTAATGACCGTTATTGAAAAAGAGCGAAAAAGAACCGTGATTAGAGGTGGTCGGGGTGACGAATCGTTGGTCATCACGGCATAATTAGGTTGCGTTTCACCATCCTTGGATGCACATGGAATCGCCTCTTGCTGCGGAGACGGCTGCTGGACTACGCATGACCGTAAGTGAACTCGAAAAACGGGTTCAGGATTAAAAGACATTGATAGAAATATGTGCCCAATGAACTTTATGGCCCGCAAAAAGAGGAGAATCTAGGGACTGTGATTCGGAAAGAGTCAATCTCACCCCCCTTCCTTCTGAACTTTGTGATTTTGCTTGTTTGTCTATAATTTTTTCATTTTCAAGAGTTCGCCAGCTCATAGAATTCACGTGTCATTCTATTTATTTTGCCAAAGTCATCCCTTCAACATAACACAACTGATGCAATGTTAGCCAGCATTAGAGCTATGGATGTTAAACGATAATAATAAAAAAAAATCATCGGCTAGTAGAATGTTTTTCCTGTGCCAATCTTCGCCAGTTTTGTTATTTTTTTAGGGATCGGTCCGGTGTGCCCGTCTGGATTCATCGCCCAAGTCTTCCAGCCGTAACGGTTTTCGATTCCGAGGAAAAGGCAGCCGTCTGGTTTCAACACGCGGCGGACTTCCTTTAGGAAGGCGACTTGAACGGCCCGGGGATCTCCGGGGAGTCCGCCGGGGACCCATTCCAGGACGCCGTTGACGACCACCCCGTCAAAAGCGTTGTCAGGAAATGGGAGGAATTCCGTGTCGCCCGCACACACGAGTTGCAGGTTGTTTTGCCCGTCGAGTTCTTTTCGGATGTTGAGCAGTTGCATGCGTTCGAGCGTGCTGTCACACGCGACGACGTGATCACAGAGCTGCGCCAAACTCCCGCCGAGGACGGAGAAATCCAAAGTGGGGGTAGTTCTGCTTCTCTTTTTAAATATACTAAACAATGTTCCGTGTTTTTTTTGGTTCATACTTGGCTTCTAAGTCTGAGCCTTGTAGGGGGGAAGTTCTCAATTTAAAGTTAGCGGCGATTTGGTATCGCATCTCCTCTAAATTGGATTAAAACATGGTAGTATAATTAGCCTGGTCCGCTGCTTTTTCTGTGCAAAACCTTCCGTCAGTTTGGAAGCGGCCGACAAGGCGGCTCTTCGCAACTGGGCGGTTAGTCCATAAATTTTAGGTTTGAGAAATTTTACTGGGTGGTCAAATAGATAGCCTTGAGTAATTTATGGGAAAACTCAAAACAAAATAAAACTTTTGTGTTGTGGAAATGAAACGCCAGATTTTTTCATAGAAGACAAATAAAGCTTTTTAGTATGTTTTTGCATAGTTTAAATTTGTTGGATTTGTTAAGACTTGGTTAATTTGTACACAACTCCAAAGTGAATATAGCCAGATAGCGTTAGAACGATAGACTAACTTCAGAAATTTGCATCATAACTTAAAATCTTCTTATTACAGACTGGCATAACCAGATTTCCGGTGGTTATATTGTAGTTTGTTAGTCCTTAATTTCAACTAATACTAAAGTGCATGTCTAGTTTAAAATGCTGATTTATTTGTTATATTTTTGATTAAAAGCCGTTCCGCCCGGACACCCCATGCTAACCAATTCCTACGGTGGATTCGATGTGACCGGAGTGACGATCCGTACACCGGCTGGTCGAGAATCAAAACAAGGAATGTCGCGTCGCACGGCCGCGCCGATTTTAGAAGCGGCAACCGTCGGCAACGTGGTGGGCGTGTTCTTTTCGCCGCTCGATATCAGCTGTGCATTGGAAAGCCAGAATTCTGTGCAGTGCCCCGGATACAGCACGGAAGACGCGGCCAAGATCGTCGCCAACCTGGTGCTATTCGGATTTCAACAGTGATCGGATCGCTTACTGCGGCGCGATCACCGAATCGATGATGTGAATCACTCCATTGCTGCAGGAACCAAACAACGGTAATTTTCAGCCAGTGAATAAACAAACAGACAAAGAATATATTTTGCAACAATTTCCTCAATGGTATTCACAGTGCGAAAGAAAAAGCTAAGCTTTTGAAGTAACCAATAGCCTACAGACAGAAAAAATGACCGAAGAAAAACAAACCGCAAATGAAAGACCATTGGATTGGGCATGAGTTGTTTCTCTGGTGATTAATGCAACCGATTATTGAATTGATTTGTATTAAGAATTATAGTTTTTTTTGTGAGAAGGAATGTTCAGTTCAGTTCAGTTCACTCGGTATACATACATAATCTTACGCACTGTGGCTCTCCCTTCACTCTTCGATACAACCGCCTACACACTTTGGATGAAACTGCTATTTGCACCTACTGCACTGCACTGTTCCACTAGCAGCATGAACTCTGCACTCTAGACATGTGAGTTTTATGGGCCTTGACATAATAGTGAAACAAATAATCCATATTATAAAGCTCAGAACATGTCAATGACTGAATTTGGGATTGTAATAACTCCCAAAATGGGTTTCAAATTAACCCAGCATAGATGTTTACATGTCAAACACCAGAAAGAAACTGAATACACTATGTGCATGCAGATTGTCAAAAGGCCATGTCTCAAGAATAGATTTGGGTATTAAGTTGGAACCTTCAGAGAATGCTTAAAGGAGAAGATCAGTTGACCGAAAAAAAAAGATCAACACAAACCAAAAAGGAAAAACGAAACACTTGTCTATATTTTCGATTTCTTCGATTTCTTGGTTCCTCCAAAATATGACATTATAGATCTAAAATTAAAATACACATTAAATCCATCATACTTGGTTGGAAGGATAAAAACTATATAAAACTATAAACTTCAAATAGCAGCGCTTACATCCACGTTAAAATGTAATATTTCATTTCTCTTATTTATTTAAAATCAAATTATTCTCAAGAGTGAATTAGGTACAAATATTTCTTCAGTTCTAAGAAACGAATTCCAGATTATATTGTTACTGTACTCGACAAGTGCCAAAGCTGTACATGTACTTCAAAACATCTCATTTTTTCTAATTTTTCAAAATTAACCCAATTACCTCCCACCCCCAACTCCACCAAAGAGAGCGGATCCAGTCCGGTTATGTAAATCACACATGTGGAACTTGTGCTTATTCTTCCCACCAAGTTTCATCCCGATCTCCCCACTCGAAGTGTTTTCCAAGATTTCTGGTTTCCCCTCCAACACCCCCGATGTCATCCGATCCAGTCGAGATTTATTATAAGTTCTAAATAGTAAATTTCATTAAGATCCAATCACATGTTTCTACGTTATAAATACCTCATTTTTTCTAATTTTTCCGAATTACCGGATTATGTCCCTCCCGCAACTGCCTCAAAGTGAGCGTCGCCGCCATCCGCGCCTACTAAGGTTACCCTGATTTCAACTTGAGAACCGGGAAGTCCGGGAATGGCAATAAGTTCTCTTCCCGCATTATTGAAAGTCAGCATATCAGTAGATGGACAGAGTAGCGATGGAGGGGTAAGATCTTCTATTCTTATCGCCTGTATGCAGCTGTTAGAATTATCGCACTCGTCAGTAATGCGATATTGGTAGTTAATGGTAACGTTTTTATCTGCTTTCTGTTCATCGGCTAAATACAGAAAACTGGCCTCATCTAAGTCGCAATTATCGGAAGCTCTTCCTCCTTGAGTCAAGAAGTCGTTAAAATCATTGGCAGGAGTAGGCAGGCCATTTGTAGAAATATCCAGATGCAATGGCTATACTTTCTGTTTTTTTTTAGAGAGGGGTCATTGAGGGGCTGAAGTCATCATTGTTTTGGCCTTATGTCTCTTTTGTGCTGTTGACTTAATTTATACTTCAAATCTGTAATCTTTGAATATTAAAATAATCTCTTAAAGTCCGCCAACTGTTGTACGGTTGCTGTAACTGTGAGTTGCTAGCTCCAACTATATATTGATAGCCTCACTATGTGTTGGTAGCTCCTATTGTGGATTGGAAAACTCTCTATCAATGCCATTTACTTGAGGTTTGATCCCATTAGAATTTGGGTTTAACCTCTTATTATTTTAGCTTTTTATTGGGTAATTTCTCTCTTTCATAATAGAATCGTCCTATTTGGCTTTCGGCAGATGTAAACGTAAATATGTTTCCAGGGATTAAACATAATAATTTTGGGGGAAAATTTGGTCTGAAAAAATGTTTTTGTTGCAGGCAGCCATCGTATTTTCCAAATTTTACAAGATTTGAACTTCATCTAAATTTCTGGTACTTGAGAGCGACTGACCGACACTTTCCGCCACTCAGGATACCCTTCAAAACAGGGTAAACAGATCTTATTTTATGCTTTTTTCTTATTATTTGGGTTTTTGGAAAGTTTGGGGAAAAAGGCTTTTGATTCAGCCAAAAGAAGAGCTTTAGTGAAGATCCTACCCTTAAGTTAAAAATACCTCAATTTTCCTAATTTTTCCGAATTAACATCCCCCCCCAACTCCCTCAAAGAGAATATAGTCAGTCCGATTATGTCAATCACGTATCTAGGACTTATGCTTTTCTTCCCACCAAGTTTCACTCCCGATCTCTCCACTCTTAGCGTTTTCCAAGATTTCCGACTTCCCCCTCCAACTCCCCCAATATTACCGGATACGGTCGGGATTCAAAATAAGAGCTCTGACACACGAGGTCCTTCTAAATATCGAATTTCATTAAGATCCGATCACCCATTCGTAAGTTAAAAATACCTCTAATTTTTTTTCATTTGTCCTCACCCTCCAGCCCCCCAGACAGCAAACAGGTCAATTTCACGGTTTGTAAAGAGACATTTGTTGAGAGCAGTGGGGAAATGTCAGTATGCGGCCATGACCGTTTAAGCAATCCAATTCTATCTGGAGGGAGTAACTTTAGGAAAATGGCATATACATCGTATAATTAAAACATTAGACAACAGTACTTTATACCTGTGTTTAAAAAGAATTCCAATTATAATTTAAAATTTATTTTACAAGCGTTGATACGTTCGCAGAAAGACGAGGTTGTAGATGACACATGGGCAGATGGTTCGTTTTCTTATAATATTATACTCAAATCATATGAGAAGCTGCTAGTCTTAGATCTTCAATAGAAAAAAAATAGATTGGTATGTATCAGGAAAGCTGGCATCCTAGCCTAGTCAAATTGTGTATAAGAAAATAAGAAAGAAGACTGATCATGTTATTTTATAAGGAAATACAGTTGAAAAGTAGTAAATTTGATAAAAACACCAATGGTCTTTTTTCAATCGATATGTGCGTTCGGCCTTTTTAAATAAACTGTGCTATTTAATCAGATATTTGTGTGAAAATACACGTCTGCACAAAAATATCCAGTTAAACAGCAAACAGCCCCCCCTCCCCACTCACTCCTTATTTGGATATTAACATATACAAATTCACAACAATTAGATAAAGGCTATAACAAATGAAAAAAACCGAGTTTTCATTTCATGCTCATTTCATAGAAAATTGAAATTTTTAGTTCTCTTTTTGAGAGACAAAAAGATTGCAGGGCAACTAGCCCCACGCCCTATTTTCCCAAACGTACCCGATAAAAATTTTGAGATTGTCATTTTGTTAAAATTAGTTTAAACGTCAGATAACAAAAACTCCAGGGTTGACACAACCCCCTGAGCCTGTGCGGCAGACGTTGTAATTTATGCCGTGGGGGCATATATGGTTCTCATGGAAGGGATGGTGGTATAAACTGCAGAGGGGCTGAGTTGATTGGAAATTGAAAGTTTTAGCTCCTTTGTTAAGAGTCAAAAGTAACAGGAGGGCAAATAGCCCCTTCCCCTAGTCCTGATCTTTCTTCTGGCAAAAAAACAAAAAACAAAAACAACAACAGAATCCCACATTTTTGCAGACATGAGTTTAAAACCCCTACAACTGGGTGTTATGGTATGATTTTTAAGAAAATCCTTTGACTTTTAGGGGGTATTTCCCCCTTTTTTTAAAAAATCAGGCAAATTTTCTAAGGCTCGTAGTTTTTTGTGGGTAACACTAAGCTTAGTAAATCTTACATGTCTGGAATCAACATAATAAGCCAATTCCTTTGATATATCTATTGATATCAAAATTCTCTTTTTTAGAGTTTCGGTTACTACTGAGCCGTGTTGTTCCTTACTTACAGTTCGTAACGTTGACCTGTTTGTATCCGGTGCAGCATGAACAATCACCTGCGCGCCGATGGAATGACCAACCAGCACTACTGGTTTGGTCGCACATTCAACAGCGGCGATCAGGTTTTGTCTCCAGTCTTCAACCGCCGGCTTGTGCCAGTCACCCATCTCGACGCGCCTCGCGGCCTTGAGATTGCGCTCCCAACGTGTTTGCCAGTGATCTTTGCCTGATCCCTTGTATCCGGGAACAATGAGGATATCAGCTTCGGAAGTTTTCATGTACTCTGCGGATCAATGTATATTTCGGTTGCACCCGCTATTTGGTCTGTTTCGCCTGAAAGTCAACCTCATTCTGCGTTTTGGTACTGGGCTTCTTCCAGTATAGTATGTTCTAGATCAGATATAAATTTACGTTCATAGTATGTTCAAAATCAGATAAGGGTTTATGTTCATAGTATGTTCAAAATCAGATAATAATTTATATTCATAGTATCTTCTAAAGCAGATGGTGATTTAAGTTCATAGTACGTTCAAAATCAGATTTTGATTTATGTTTATAGTATGTTCAAAATTAGTTCATAGTACGTTCAAAATCAGATAGATGATTTTAATTATAATGAATATATTATTACCTATTAACACATCGGACGTCCTCCAATTTATTCCCATTACACCTATGCAACGGAAAATGGCCCCCTACCCCTGATAAAGTTTCCTGGCGACTTTATTGCTATTGTTGCAGTATTTCAAGTATTTTGTGCAGGATAGCCACCCCAATCACCCCTCCAAAATACATTCGAGGGATGAATCTACTGCCCGATTATTTATCCCCTACTTTACCGCCACCTTCCATTATTTCCGCTTAAGTTTAAATTTAACTTAATTTAATTATATAATTTTATTAATAATTTAAATTAATATTAAATTTTCGCTTGGTGACCTGCTAACCATAAAATAAGTAACTTGATAAATTTTGAAATTAGGTAAATTCTACTTCAATGAGTAATACTTCAATAGTGCTTTTTATTTTATATAATATAACACAAGAAATTTATACAATAAACAATTTTTCGGAAAAGGTAGCGCATTGCTGCTGTCTGATATTTTAATAGATTATCTGCTTTCTGTCAACGTTTTCATCTGGCGTGATGGGGCCTTAAGTCGCAGTTAAACTGTTTATTTCCATTGGCTCTTACCTACAAAGCTGGCTGTATCGACTCTCAACTTAAGAGTGGGAGGGACGGGGAAGTGATTCTAATTCCTAAGGGTCTTTGTCCAAACCAAGATTAGAGCTGGCTTACTCATTCTGACTTCGTCTTCTAAGCCTTGAGCGTTTGCACACTTGCTGGCGAGGCAGAAGACTCCTAAACAATCTAAATTTGACAACACTTAATGAACCTGAAAAGAAACTCAATTTCAAATGAGCTCCACCTAAAATCTTGGAAAACGCTTATAATGGAGGGATCAGGATGAAATATGGTGGGAAAAATAAGCAGAAGTCCTAGATACGTGATTGACATAACTGGAACGGATCTGCTCTGTTTGGGGGATTTGGGGAGGGGGTTAATTCTGAAAATTAGAAAAAATAAGGTATTTTTAACATCTGAAGGTTAAAAGTTTTTGTAACATCTTTGAAGTTTGAAAGAATATCATTTCTCAGAGCTCTTATTTCGAATCCCAACTGGATCTGGTGATTTTGGGGGGAATTGAGGAGGGAGCCTAAAATCTCGGAAAACGCTTAGGGTCGAGTGATCGGGATGAAACTTGGTGGGGAAAGTAAGCGAGGAATATTTTTTAAGAATTTCATCACCTAATGTAAGGAGCAAGGATTGAGAGATGGGTAGCCCCCCTCACGCAGAAAATAATTTCTGTTCATTTTCAGCTTTTCAATTGCTCCTTGCTTTTAGTAGAATTTTCTTTTCTTTTTTTATTTACTACAATACAAGTATCGAACCTTCACCAGAAGTCTTCTCCCCAGCTAAATCAAAATGCCCATTTATTATTTATAAAATTTTGTACTGAAGGGGCCATTAATTTAGACACTTCTCTACTACTAATCTAAGTATGGAAAGTTTGTCCAAATACCCACTGCCCTTTGTAAAACCTTACTAATCTTCTTTTAGAACTTCGTAATCAGTGCTAATGTATGGTTGTGAAAACTGGGCGCTTAAAATGCAGTTAGAGAAAAGAATCCAAAGTTTTGAAAATAATTGTCTTCAATGAATTCTCGCAAGCAGCTGGACGGACAAAATTACAAACTCAAAAGAAGACTTAACAGGTGATATTGGGGACACATGGTTAGAATGGGCAGCAATCGCTTGCCCCATGATGTTTGGCGTTGGACTTCTCCCACAATGCAACGGCACGGATGACAGAAGGCTAAACTTGGACGACGCCTTGAAAATGACACAGCGCTCATAAGAACAACCATTGATTATCTTTGGCTCAAGACGCAGAAAAGTTCATCCTGGAGAGGCATCGCTTGCTCTCCACGCTTAATTTTTTAGTACTTTTAAAAAAGTTTCCTATTCTAATTAAACGGCCCTTGTATTTCAGGAGCCGTTCTTAACAAAAAACGGGAAAAACAGTCAAGCTTTCAGTTGAAAAAGTTTTTTTTGTTTAAGTTGTGATGGTTTTTCAAATAGTACCGGTAAATCTTGCTTCCCCTCCATGAAAAGTTCCTTTGACACTCTTCCGTGGAAACTTCCTCCAGTTTGAAATATACCTTCACCTGCCCCCACCCCATAAAATTCCCAGCGGATAATTACATCCTCGCTGAAAATCCCCTCTGTAAAATTTCTTGCGGACGATTCAGCCTGAAAAATCTTCCTGAGTCTAAATTACCAAAAAAACTACGATTCTCAAAACATAACGAAGTAGAGTTTATTGTCTTGGCTAGCAAAGATTTAAAAAAGCACCAAAAAGGCAGGCTTCATTAAAACTGCACAAACTAAAATAATAAAGAGAATATTAAAGGATCGTAAGTGCTTGCGGGACAATTTTGTTGTTTCTGGCGATAACACAGGATTTTGACTATTGCTACTATTTTTTTTTTCTTTTTCAACCATTAGCTGCATTGATTATTGAAAAAGTCTGGCATCAAATAATACGAAGTCAAATCCCAAGCCCGCTAAGAAAAAAAAATATGCCATCAGAATAGATTTAAAATCCCATTTACGACGGACGGCATTTTGATAATCCCGGCTGATATATTGTAATACAAAAATAAGCTCCTGATGTTGGCGTTCATCGATACTCAAATTTAGTGCTTCAGCTTCGGGGGTTTTAACGTTTTGTGTTATTAAGATTGCCGAAATTGCAACTAACAAAACCAACCCAATACTATAAACGAATTTGAAATTCATGATCATTACCCGTGTGTAGCGAGCAGATTTTAAAACGCATATTTTCAGTCACGGAGTGACTGTGCGAAAATAGCCCAACGATGAATTCTGGGCTATTTTCGATCATCCCTATGGGATGAGGGCGTTAACTATTAATTTCTCAACTGTCTAGCATTGCTTCAAAATTATCAATATTAGCTAGTTTCTTGGGAGAATATGCAATGAACTTTTTGTCATAATTGAAGCATTAGCTGCATTCTAGTATAGAGCGAACCCCAGCCCATAGTAACTAAAAGTTGAAAAATATTTAAACGGTCTTTTTTTGTTTCTTTTTCTAGGCCTACCGGGTTATTGAACATCATATAGAGATGTTTAAAGTGGTTATATAAATTCTGTCATCTACAAGCGCCAGATGGCACGAAAAAAGGTACTTTTCATGCCATTTCTCAAGGGGTGGGGCTAGTAGGCTATTAGGACATCGTAGATAGATTTTTGAGAGATCATAGAAGAAATATTGCTCATATCTACGTTCTCTCTCTCCCAAGTCCAACCTTCTGTTAATCATCCTACAGGATTCCTCAAGGTACAGTTCTCTTCTTTTTTTCAAATCCCTAAATCCATATTTCTAAGTCCCTATTTTCAGATCACCGTATTGATACTGAAAACAGAAAAACGTGTACTTTATTTGTGGGAGACTAAGTGCTAAATTTAATTTCAGGAAGGAGGAGAGAGACTAAAGTAAACTTGTTTATACCCCCTTCTTTTTTTTTATAAATGTTCTTTCTTTTTGAAAGATATTATGAACTTTTAAGAACCTAATTATTGTGCTGCGTCCTAAGTCAGTTGTCCCCCCCCCCAAGCTGACAAAACTCTGAAATGCACTATTGAAAATGCATCTAAGCCTATTAATAATAGTTTCATGACCCTAAACAATTGTTCAGGTAATAGGAACATTGACCAACAGATCTTCTGCTTGAATGAAGTACAACAAAATTATTTTCAGCTTCACAACTTAGCTCAATCCCAATTGATAAGGTTTTAAAGATATACAAATACATTTCCTAAATTTTGAAGAAAAAAAAACATTGATATGGCTAAGAATTCTACTCAAATAACAGGAATTTTATTTCCAAAACTAAAGGCAGAGAAAAAGCAACTGGTAACTGGAAATTAAGGCAAAATGTTGTTTTGTCAAAATTTCAATTGGTAAAATTTGACCTGTCATATAGGCAAATTTTTTTTTCATTTTTATGGCATAATCTTATGGAAAGGCTCTGAAATAAAATCCATAGAGGTCGCAGTTTTTTTCAATAGTAGCTGGTCTATCTTGAATTTTTGTGAAGGTTAGTGTTTGTGTAATGATGCTATTATAATTGGCATCTCACATAATATTGGACGCAGCTCAGAACATGGACTGTCTTGCCATCTGAATAGTGTTGTAAATCCTTCATCTTCAAACCCAACAAAATGAACACAATCCTTGGTAGGGGTGTTGTATGAAGGTGAGCCATCATTCCAGCTTGTGAAGCCTAACATGCTTCCGTCAATCCATTCAAACGTGATGTTTTTCCTCTTAAGGCCAATCCACATTGTCATGACAATGCAACGATACATATTCAATAGTGCTACCATTAACAATCATTTCAAATTTAAAGTATCGATCTATGTCAGCATTGAATATTACTACAACACTATCATGTAAACACACCTTCTTGGAGTATTTCATCTTCACTTTTTAAGAAATAAGATGTTGATGTTTATTCTTCTGATGCACAAATAATACTGAGGCTGGTCATAAGATCCAACAAGTCTCGCAAGATTACGTCTCCCTCAATAAATTTTATAAGCCACATAAGTCCTATAACACAACAAACACCTTTATTTTAAAGAAAATTAATAACAACTCTGTGTGAAGGGAATTGCCGTTAAACTTCTTCGAACTGTTTGATTATTTTCTGATCTGACTTTTTCTTCTAGAAGACGTTTTTTTGCACGAATAGAAAAGATCATGAACCGTAGATGAACTAAGTTAGACTTCAACAGTTAAGAAGTCTTCTTTCTTCAAAAAGAAGAGTTCTTATCTCTTCAAGTTAAGGTTTTCAAGTTTAGGTTCTTATCTTCAAAGACCGCAGTTAAATCCCGTGGAAGCTGATTTGTTGCATTTATGTGCCTGGAATTGCCACCTTACTATTGGTTATGAGGATGTGCTGCAGTTTCTCTCTGATTCTTAAGGAAAGATTAATTTTTATTGGTATATGTGAAAGTTTTTTGAGTCAGGAACACTCTCAAGGTTAAGTGAGCAATAGCCCGCTGCACTTGAAGTGCCTTAGCATCCCTCTGTTTAGCTCCTGATGAGAGAGCAGGCCAAACTTTAATGTTTACCTTGGGAACATCAATTTTATTGGCATTCGCAGGTCTAGTGTAGCGCTCAAATAAATCCTTCTGCCGGAAATAAATCCTATTTCCAGAGGCTCAAAGATAGCTCTGTTTATAAATTAGAGAAGTTTCTTATAGATCATGGGACTGTCCTTGGTACGAGAACGTCCTTACGAAACCTTTTAAATAGAGTGTCAATTGACCTGCTTCGTTTTAATTTTTTGCCTTTGTGCTTTTCCAAAGAAGCCTTCCGTTTTCTGTGGATTCCAGCCGGGATCCCACTCAGATGAAAACGGCCTCACGATGCGCACTCTTTGAGAGCCACCAGGAAAGTCGCCTCTTACGAAGACTCCGCTTCGGACGGCGTCAGGACGACAACCGCGCCGGAGCCTCGATGGAGTGCGAGTCGCTAGAGGTATTTTGAGGAGGAACGACGAATTCTCCTTTCGAAATTCGTCGCGTCAACGAGATTTCCCGAAAAGGCCCCCCATCGCGGCTTCGGTGACGAGGCGATGACGAAGACCGCGCGGGTCACGCCGCCGCTTCCGCGCTCGGCGGCGTCGACACCTTCCAGTTCATCGCGACCAGAAGCGCGAAGAGCACTCCGCCTCGACGGATAAACTTTCGAGGAAGCTTATTTGAATGAAAATTTGAAGTTCTACATCCTTTTTAAAAGTCAGAAGTGATCGGGGGGCAACTAGCCCCCATTGCCCTCTTTTCCTCAAATGTATCGGATCGGAATTTTGAGATAGCAATTTTATTCAAAATAGTCCAACTGTCAAATAAATATGGTTCTGGGTTTGAACCCTATCTAGTCCTTAGGGAAAGGGCTAGAAATAATGTCAGTCAGAAGTCGTCAAAGGGCAACCAGCCTTTTCCTCAAAGGCATCCGTTCAAAATTTTAAGGTAGCCACTTTTCTCAAAATACACGAATACCTCGCTTTGCGTCGTTTCGTTTTTTTGAGTTTTTCTACGAAATTTTACGTATTCAACTGAGGAAAAACATGAATTGAGCTTGAGTTACCGTTTCAATTACTTTTTGGGAGTACATTTTATCTTTTCTAATGGCAACAAAAGATTGCCTGGGAATGGACTTTTTAATCTTAAGAAGATATGTGATTTCAGTGTCCCCTCACCTTCCCAATTGGGGGTGAAACTGTCACTACAGTAATACAGAAGGTCTTATATCATGCTGATGATTGAAGAATCCTAGATGAAAATGTTATCAAAATGAATGAACTTTTAGAAGTTTTTTAAGTTCAGGGTGTAAGAATAAAATTTGAAAATTAATGTTAGGAAGACTAAATCGCTGTCAGCGTGAGGGTCACACACTTTCAGAAATTGCGCCCATCACGATGGTGCGTTCTAAGTGTTGCGAAATTGTGCCAAGCATGGTAGAACTGCGCAGAACATGTGGGTTTCTGAGATGTACATCCGGTAGCGGAAAGTGGGCGCCCTCAACGCGTTTCAGCCTTTGTTACATCCGTGTTTAATTGGACTTGCAATTCACCCCAGAAGTGTTAGGTGCATGCATTCTGAGCCTTCCTTTCTTGATTTTGTCACCGTCATGAGCAATTGCAACAAATTTAGAACAATATCTTCAACTTTATGGTATAAACAAATCTCATTTCTCTGTTAAAGCTTGATTTTTTATGTTTTACTAATAACTCTTATAGTATGTTAAGAAGTAAAACGGCTTCCTATGGTATAGAATTTGACTTACACCGTTCAGCCAGATCTTACGGGCACCATCGCAGGCTTGTGCCTATATTCGATTCTACCTCCAACGCGGACCAAGGCATGTCAAGCGAGCTCACTGTTCCTTCTTCAACGACCCTGCAAGAAGCCGCTTCGCCGCTGGACCAGTTTTTGGCCGGCCAGCTCTCCGAGCGCACCCGCAAAGCCTATCTGGCCGACCTCAAGCATTTCTTCGGCTGCGAGCATTTCAGCCAGATCAATGCCGAACTGCTCAAAGGCGTGACCTTCCACGACGTTATCGCCTTCCGCAACGCCAATAGGACGGGAATGGTTAAGTTGAATAGGTGAAGTTCAAACTTCATGGTAAGAAGTAAAACTCAAGCTTAGAACAGAGCGGGGTAGGAAAAAAATTGCACAGTTTTTTTGGTGTTTGTGTGGCTGGGTGCTTCAAAGAGTTGCTAGTAGTATCAGCCCGATGGAAAAGTATGAGCTCGAAGGAAATCTTAGCCTAAAATTTGTTTATTTTAGCTCCTTTGAGCTTCTTTGTCAAATAAAAAATTCAAGAGAGCTACAAATCTAGCAATTTGAGCTTGGGTTGATTACAATATACGTCACATCTTGAGGAAGCTGAACTCCCAAAATTGATCGTGAAGGTTTACCATCGGGGAATGCCCCCATCTCAACACCTTGTTCATTAAACAATACTTTTTAGTGCGTTGAAAAATCTTAAAAAGCCAAACTTCATAGCAAAGAGTTAGGAGCTAAGGAGCAGACATCCCCTTCATACAAAGAATATTCTGTTCAAATAGGTTCCAAATTTCTTCCTTCCTTTCAGTTGAAAAGCTCTTTTTTTAATTTAACTTCTGATTGTTTTCCAAATCATACCCAGGCCTAACCAAAATATAATTTGAGGTACCGGTCCCTTAAATCCCTGGTTAATTACTTTTAAAATGTGTAAATCAATAAGTGTATATTGATTAGTACCGCACTACGCTTAATTTTGCCATTTCAATATAAGTATTCATTTCCACTATTGAAATCAAGTTTGCTAGTATAGACGGATTTTTCCTATGAAAGCTTCTCAAACAACCCCAAGAAGACTAAATTTATTGGTTTAAGTCATTGACATTTTTTTTTTTTTTAAGCTGGGGCTGTAGCCACCGGGGGTTACAATTCCATATATTTGTAAAGATTAAACTTTTTTATACGGACTCTTTATCTAATTAAAAAAAAACATATTTCAACAAAATGGACGCAAAGGGACAAAATGAAAACTCGGAATAATAAAAAAGTATGCGTCAATTAACAATTACTTAGATAATTAAGATTCACCAGCATAATGGATATTTAGGCTTGGATCTATGTTAAATTGGGTTAGACTGCACGGTGGTTCAGTTGCACCATGGTTCAAATGCACGAGGCTTCATTTACCTGAGTTATGTTGCATGGGGATTCAATTGCATTGGAACCGCCGACAACCCCCTCTGTTAAAATCATTCTCGGAAATACCACATCCTATGGAAAGTTTCTCTCATAGAAAATTCCCCATGGAGAAACCGTCTATATCAGCTTTTTTGAAATTAAATTTGTTCTCCTTTTTTTGCGGGGGAGGGGGGTAGGTTAATGGCGAGTCTTTTCTATACCCTTTTCTTTTTTTACAGGTTTTTGAAGCCAGTGACCTGACGAAAGTTGGTCACTGTGTCCACCTACTTGGCTTACATTAAAATGTGAACATTAAGGGTAAAAATGTTTTTTAGAACTTTTAAAAGTTTTTAAACATCCCTAGCATCCTTACTTCAACGAAGTTCAACCAGAACTCTGTGTTTGTTTGATAATTCAAGTAGGAAGTTGGGGAGCAAATTTTTTTTTTATTCCCCTTCCCCCAAACGCTAATTTTGTAATTGCTCCTAAACCTTGTTCAGCCTTGTGATACTGTTTGTTTTTGTTGTGAGTTTTTTTTCGTCTTGTGATACATAAAAAATGCTACTCAAAATAAAGATCGTTGTCGGTAAAGCACAAATCGCGTTTTGGCCTTTAGAAAGTTTAGGGAGCGGTACTCCTATATAAAAGATCGATTGAACCTATCTTAATTATTAAAACTCAACTGAACTTCTCAAAATTCTAGTACTAGATATTTATCACACATTCCATGGTACGAAGTCATTTATCTTTCTTGTCCATTAATATACTTTTAAACACTGTGCTTGTTTTTACCAGTAATTACTTATAACTAATGTAAATAAAAGTGTTGACAAGGCTGGCAGGGGGAGGAGTGCCAAAATATTTTTCTGGTATAAGGAAGGTAAAGATTTAAAAAGAATTTTTGATTAAAACTTTCTAAATTCTAACTTTTTTTTATGGGGTCATTGATTATCCAATAAATTTTGAAAAAATAGGTTCTAACCCACAATGTCATTTCAGTCTTGAACCAGTAAATAACCTCATGTCAAAAGAATGAGTAGCAATATTCAGTCCAATTAGGGACAGGGGAATAGAATGGCAAGATACATTTGTGACAGTAGCAATTACTGTAATATATTTTGGTAGAATTGTTAAAACTGTGTCAAGCTGTATGTTGAGGCCTATTTTCTGTTGATTGGGTTTTCAGAGGTGAATATGCTCAATTGGCCCTATCCATCTGCAGGGGAGTAGCTCTAGCATTTTTAATGAGGGGGGGGGACAAGAGGGGTCCATATCTAGATAGCCAAGGGGTATGGGCTATATAATAGCTATTTTCTCCAAATTATTGGTGGCAACTGCCCCCGTGGGCAGCAAGTACAATAACGAATATACAGAAGATACTGAGAATTATTCTCTTTAAAGAAAGGATACATGAATATGATTCAACAAAACTTGACAGTTTAGTGTCAACAAAATTAGGGCCTTAGTGGTATCCCGCAACCAGTAAAAATTAATGAGACGTGACCGCGATGAGAAATACAGGAGCTTCCTGGAAAGAGCTGACCAGGGACATAAATTCAAACAAATGAAGGTAGCACGGGCAATATTTTTTTTCTATTCTTTTCGATAAATAACAGTTCAAATAAGGATAATTCCTTTTATTAGACAGTGAAAAAAATACTGAATATTTCGATCACATTAGAGTGACCGTCAGAGAAAGGTATGCATGTTTGACCTTTACTTCCCAAAAAGACGAAGGGCATTCAGGTGATTCTTTCAGAGAATTTAGAGAGGAGTGTTGAAGCAAGTCATAATACATTTTGTGCATACGGGTTGTCAAAACGGCGTAACTCAAGAATGACTGAGTATATTAATTTGGAACTTTCAGGAAATAATAAGGGAGATGATCAATTGAGCAAAAAGGCCAGCTTTGCACGCTACTACAAATACAACAACCACCACTACTGTTGCTACCCATACAACTACTGCTACTACTACTGCATTTACAATATTGGCGGAAAATTTGAACTAAATCAAAAGACTGTATGTGCATGCACAATGCGTTGAGCGCCCAGGATCCGTTGAAACCCCTGGAGAGCCAGGAGTTCAGCGCCCAGCTCGCACAGTTCAGCAGTCTCGAGCAGATCACCAACGTGAACACCACTCTGAAGGAGATCAAGACTTCTCAGGATGCGATGAGCAACGCAAACATGATCAGTCTGATTGGTAAAACGGTGGATGTGCCGGGCAGTGATTTCGGATTTCAGCCGGGTACCGATGTGAACCTGAGTTACGTTTTGCCGGAAACGGCGGACACCGCCTTCGTTGATATTTATAACGCGGCAGGCGAGCTGGTCAACACTTTGAACGGTGGCACGGAAGAAGGCACCAACCTCGTCAACTGGGGTGGAGAAATGTTTACGAAAAGGTGAATATAGAAGATGAGAATTTAATTGAAAAAACAGAGGATATACTGTTTAAAACAATTTAATATTAGAATTAACGAAAATGATAAGAAGTTCTCTTTCCATTATTGGAATTGTAAATTTTCACAAACATCCCCCTAAACCACGGTTTTTTGCCAGTGTAGCTAGATGTCCAACTCGAATTGCTGCTACTGACCACTCTTTAATTTCAAGGTAAATTATAAATAAATTCAAAACCTATTCTTCTGGTATTTAAAAAAATTCAAAATTTAATCCATACTGGAGTGTTAATAATTCACTGCAGGTGATGGACTCGTTAACAAAGGTACGGGTAAAAAAAGCAACAAAAACAGGACAAATAAACACGCATTGGTGATCTTTCTTCTGGCAAAAAATGCAAATTCGACATTTTGGCAGATAAGAGTTTGAAACCTCTATAGAAGGGTTCTCTGATGCGTTAATTAGTGTGGTTTTCATTAAGAGCCTATGGCTTTTAAGGGGGTGTTTCTCCTTTTTTCGAAAATAAGGCACATTCTATTAGGCTCGCAACTGTTGATGGGTAAGACTAACCTTGGTGAAGCTTTTATATTTAAAATCAGCATAAAAATACAATTCTTTTGATGTTATTATTGGTATCAAAATTCTTTTTTTAGAGCTTCGGTTACTATTGAGCCGGTTCGAGCCTCCAGGGTCATTGCCAAAAAATAAGTTGCACTTTTCACCGATCCAAGCCTGAAGTGTTTGCTATCCGATTAAACATATGCATCGCCTTATTTCTGGACATGACTTCATATATGATGTTCAGACGATAATGACATTACAGATTCCAACATTAGAGCCAAAGAGACTACTAATCACAAAATGAATAATAATAAAAAAGAAACTTGGTAAAAGTTCATACACTTGTCTTTTCACACTCAACTTCCTTTATTGTGTCAATTCTTCACTCTCCAAACAACTCCATGGTGAGTAAGCAAATGGACGTCCTTCCTGCTTTCCTAATATCTCCTTGGCAATTGCTCTCCCATATTTCCACCTCGACCGAGATCTCCATCGGTTGTCCGGCCCGGTCGATCGAGAGTTTCAGGGTGTCCCCGGGAAACCGAGTTTGAATCGCATCGATCAGTTCGTCGGCCAAACGGACGGGGTTCCCGTCGATTGCCGTGATCAGGTCGTGAATCCGCAGTCCGGCGGCGTCGGCTCCACTCCCCACCACAATGTTGGAAATGCGCGGCCGCTCGGAATTCATCATGATGCCCAGTTTGCCTTCACTGGGAATCTCCGTGGCGTCGCTACTTACCACGCCAAGGGCCAGTGGCCACACATTGAGCCCGGACGTAGCCAAGATGTTTCTTGGTGGATAGGAGGGACGCGGTGGCTGAATTCGCAAACCACTTTCTTCCAGTTTGCGTAAGCGCCGCAAACATGCCGACTCGGACAGATTGACACGTTCAGCCAGGGCCGTGTTACTTAAGCGACCATCCAGTTGTACCTCATGCAGGATGGCCTGATCGATTCGATCGATTGGAGGCTGATCCATATTGTTAATGCCTGGTATGCAAGTTATCTGACTCGACGATCCATATCGTAACAGAATATTGTGTAGTTATGGATATTTACGCCTGTATATTGTGAATTTGAGCTAATTTGTACATGATTTTGCAATAAACTCCCACTGCAAAAACCCTAAAGTAAGCCCATCGAATGTAGTTGCCGTGGAGTATGAGAAATGCGTAGTATTGGAAGCAATTATTATATTCAGAAAGAGCATTACAACAGGGATTCGGTAGTGTGTTCACCTTCATTCTATCTAAGTAATGTTAAACATTTAAAAACTAACACAAAATAATTAAAATTATATATGGTTAAAACGTTTAAAATTGTGAATTATGTGTTTATAAAATTTTGAAAAATCCAGGAATGAATTTTTTTTTGTGATATGAATTTCTGCTTTGTCAGGTTCTTTGTTTTCAATTTCAGCAATTATCCAGCAACATCAATATAGAATTTATCATGTTATACCAAAAAAGAAAATTGACCAACACGCATTTTTCCTATGGTTGCTGAAGAGTAGAATAGTATGCCAACAGCTAACAATCTGTTGTCCAATTTATTTTTACATTACCTTTCTAGCTCACTGAAATAGGCACTGGCTAAGTTGAGTTTTGAAACGAAAAAAAGGTGACAAAAAGTCTTTTTGTGACTGTGGCCAACCCCCTGTCCAATAACAACGCAGTAGGTTTACCATAAATGTTTGCCACTTTGTGGCGCACATTGGTTGCCATGGGAGAGTACATATAAAAACAAATCGCTTTATGAACTTGACCAATTTTGCTTTTGAACTTACCGTAGTAACAACGCCCACTATAAACTTTCACTATAAACCTTTACCAATTTTATGCACACATTGGGTGCCATTTGAGGCAAACTAATCACTTTTAGTGTTGTTTCTAAAGCTGGTGTTCTATGGTTTTGTGGATTTTTATCTATATTTATTTATTCTTCTTCATGTACTGAGCAGTGGTGCCAATTCACGAAATATAGGGGGGCGGATAGTAAGGCTTTCTTTTATCTTTATTAAAAAAGATTAAAAAAGCACTATTTTTAACATTTCGTGGGCCATTTTTCTGTGCCCCTAACACTTAGGATGCTTGAGAAGAGATCTAGACCAAAATTTTTGCATTTTAACTTTTTTTGATTGGCTGTTATTTACCTCATTTTTTTTATTCTTCTACATTTTTTGGTATTACAATAAGCATAATTTTTGCTGGAGAGCCTAATAGTTTTGCCTATCCGGCGGCCTTCTTGCCGACGATGCGGCCGATGATCAGCCCGATGAGCAGGGCGACGACGCCGGAGCCGATCGCGGCCCACTTCGCCAGGTCTCCGGCGGCGTCGAGCATGGCGTTGTCGAAGACGTCCACCGACGAGTGCATGGCGGCCAGCACCCACTTGTCGCCCTGCTTCACGACCGTCGCCGACCAGCGGGTCTCGAGGGTGAACACCTCGCCGTTGGTGAGTGTGTAGGAGTCGGTCGACGTGCCGTAGGCGATCGCCGTGTCGCCGCCGTGGATGATCGACAGGTCGTCGGACTTCATGTCGAACTTCGCGCTGGCGACGATCTTCTCGGGGCCCTGTTGGGAACCACTGGGTTAAAGGTTAAAATTTTCTGGTGAACCCGATTATGTAAAAAAAAAAAAAAATGCATTTGTGAACCTTCCTTACCCGGCTCGGACTAAAAAGATGTCCTTGGCTCTTCAGAGTCATAGTTATGAAGTAGTTCAGTATAGGCTACAAGTAGACGGCGAGTTCTTTTGTTATCATTATAATGCATGCAATAGTTTTATTTAGCGGTTCTTGGGACCATTTTCCATAATATTTTTTCCTTTTAAATATATATCTTGAAATTGAACAGTTCAAGAGTTTCTTATGTTATGGCGACAGATTTTGAAACGCTATTTGTTTCTTTGTTCTTTCTGTTTAGATAACGGACAGCGCACCGGCAACAAGTGCGATCGAACTAAGATCCAGCCCGGTGGTATTGATTGCCACCAGCGCTGCCAGGAAGATACCGATATAACCCAACCCCGACACCACGGCGTTTTGTCCGCCAATGTCCATTTTTGTTTTGGGCAGAATGGTGTTCTTCATCGCGCCTTGCAGCAGTCGGGTCAGGGTGAAACCGGCCAGGAAGATCAAGACAAAGGACAGGAAGTCTCCGGAAGAATAGCGTTGATTGCCAATTTGTATCCCCTGCGAAAGCTGCAGCCACAACTCTCCAAGGTCGGAACTGCGCGCGCCCCAGACCAGAGCCAATACAGGCATAGCGGCCACCAGTAACAATGAACAAAATAGGACATATTTCAAAAATTCAGATACGTAACATCTCTTCCGTCTACAGTTGGGTTGTGATCTGTTTTTTTTTTAGTTTTATCAAAGTAGATTTTATTTATTAGCGCTGTTGCTAATTTTGAAAATTGGCTAAAGACACTCATCTATATAGGACCAACGTTTAAACCAAGGGTTCGGCTTTTGAAATCTGTCTGAAAGTTGGAATTTGTTGTGTGTAGAAAAGGTTGAAATTAAATCTAAATCGTATATACCATTAAGTAACAATGAACAAAATAGGACATATTTCAAAAATTCAGATACGTAACATCTCTTCCGTCTACAGTTGGGTTGTGATGCCGCTGGGGGCTGGTGCCCGCCGATTGCACCTCGACGCGGGGCGACGCGAAAGGGCTGATGGAGGTCGCTGCCGAGAGCCTGAGCTTCTACGAATCCCGCGCAGTGCTCGCGGATGTCGCGGAACGCTCGGACACACGGCTTGAGGCCAGGTTCGATTTCACCGGAGAGGGCATGAGCTGGCAGCGCGATATGGTGCTGGTGGCCAAGGGCGATACGCTCGTGCGGCAGGAGAGCGGCGAGGGGGCCTTGCCGGAGCCGCTGACATACCAGCGCTGTGGCTGAGAAGGGCCTCCGGCGGGAGTAATTCGGAAAAGATGAACGGTTGCCGGGTTTCGGCAGGCCGCGTGTCCCGCGCCTTCGAGCTCGACCCGACCAACGCGCAGGCGCTCCTCAACCGCGCCACCGTCCGCACCTTCCGCGGCAACATGCGCGGCATGATCGCGGACTGGCGCCTGTTCGTGGAGCGCTTCCCCAACCACCCCAAGGCGGACACGGTCCGCGCCGGCCTGGCGCGCTTCGACCGCGGGCGCTGAAGCGCACACCCGCCTAACGCCCTTGCTTCCCCTGACCCAGGGTAAGGGCGGGTCGTGGGTGTGCGGTCGCTCTGAGTGGAGCGTCGAGCGCACACCTGCGTAGCAGGCGAGTTTCGGGTGCTGAAAGGAGTCGGAGGAGGATAAGGCGCGTCGGTGGGCGTGGCGATCGACCCAGAGGTCCTAGAATGTCGCGAGATGGCTCATTCTAACGGCAATTAAAAGTTCTAGTGCCATTTTTAAGCAACCAAAAAATTGGAGGGCACCTAGGCCCCCTTCCACGCACATTTTTTCCCCAAAGTTACCGGATCAAAATTTTGAGATAACCTGTTCAGCTTACTCGAAAACCTAATAACTATGTCTTTGGGGACGACTTAATCCCTCACACTCCCCGGGAGAGGGGCTGCAAGTTACAAAACTTTGACCATTGTTTGCATATAGTAATGGTTATTACGAAGTGTACAGACGTTTTCAGGGGACTTTTTTGCGTTGGGGTGGTGGTTCCCATGGAGGAATTTGCACCCACACACACGCATGTATCAACTCTTTCTTTTCTCTCTCTCTCTCCCTCTCCCTCTCTCTTTCTCTCTCTATTTTCTTTCCCTGTCACTCTTTCTCTTAGGTTAATGTTTGCATGTGTTGACTGTTTTTTTCTGCTTACGCGCACATACACACAGGCATATATAGTACCGGAACCCGGTTGCCTAGTACTTGGCACGCGGCAGGCTTGCATATATTTGACTATCTAATTACACAATAGCATAGTAATCTCATTAATTTTTACTTTTAAGTCACGAGGTCAGATAGAACTCCAATTCGATTAAGAAATTCTGGTGGGCACTTAATTCCTCCTTCCTGTTAATGCATCTTTAAAACAGTAAAAGGCATGAGCGTAAAGAGCGGGGCGTTGAGGAGGAAAAGCTAATTTCCTATACGGAGCAATTTCTGTTCGTTTTAAGTTTTAATGTAGCTCCTTGCTGTCATTCAAAAAAACTTGTTTTGTTTTTATTTAATAAATGAAAAGATGTGAGATGATAAACTCATTCAAACGAAACAGAACAAAATAATTAAATACAAGTTTTCAAAGCTAATCATGCTTTTTTGGAAGCTAGCATTACAGACCTTTTTGTAACTGGTCCAATACTACTGTAAATTGGCTTGATAAAATATTTTTTAAATCATTTTTATTTTTTAAGCATTAAAAATCTAGTGAATACTGGAGAAAAGAAACATAAATTACTTTTTAAAGCTATTTTTTAAGTAAAGAGTGACATTAAAACATAAAATGATCAAGTATCAACATATATTCTATTGCAAACGAACAAAAACTGATATGAATAAATATTAGAGGTCTGAAGTGAATAAATTTAAAATGAATAATCAAGTAAAACTTGTGATGAACAGAAATTATTGGGCTTGAACCAAAGGATAGAACCAATGAAACCAAAAACGAACAGAAATTACCACAGATAAAAGTAGAAACGCCGTCCCCTCAATCACCGAAGAGGCTACAGTCTCCTTTACCCTTCACTGGAAACAAAATATGTTTTGAAAAGTTTTTATTTCTTCTTCATTAGTTCTTTATTGTTTCAAAGGCTTCCAAATGCGACTTTAGTTCTAAAGTGCCTCATGTAATTTTTGCTCTTTTCTGGAACTTTTTTGGTCTTTCATAGCTCCTCAAGACATTCAATCAAAGCTTTTGGACATCTAGTTTTCCTAGTCAAGAGAAATAGAAACTGTGTCCCTGATCAGTTTGAAACGTAGAGCCGTAAGCCCGCTATAATGGCGACTGAAAAAGACCAAAAAGGAACTTTGATTTCTGATCGGCTTGAAACTTATATCTTTTAGTCCTTTGGCTCAGAAGCCCCCAATAAAGATGGAAAAATTTAGAAGAAAAATATTTTCTACGAAAATGGTATCATTCTCCTATTTCATTAGCTCTTTATACTTGCACCATATGTTTCAAGCCGATTGGGAACAAAAACACTGACCCCTTCGTTTGAAAGGTGGTCATGGAAAGTGATGCTCATGGTTTCATTAGCTCTTTATACTTGCACAACATGTTTCAAGCCGATTGGGAACAAAAACACTGACCCCTTCGTTTGAAAGGTGGTCATGGAAAGTGATGCTCATGGTCCGTAGAATAATGTTCTCAAAGTCCTGCCTTTCGTCTTAAAAAGTAGACGATGGGAGGAGCAGGGGGTTCGCTGGAATGGCTGGGAGTCCGCTTTATGCCTCCATAATGTAGATTGTAAATCCTTGCGCAATTAACCGTATCTGGTCGGGATTTAAAATAAGAGCTCTGAGGCACGATATTCTTCTAAACATCAAATTTCATTAAGATCCTATCAACCGTTCAACCGCTCCTTACTACAGTTCGTGGCAACGAACTGTTTGAAAATGTATCTTGTAAATGAATAAAAGTATTATATTCTACTATAGCGTTACTCGCCCAGAGAGGGGTCTATGAAATACCTTATGACTGTGGAAATTACTATGTTGGCAGGACCCATCAGAATCTGAAAAACGGCTGCACTAGCATAAAAAGACATAGACAAGGCATTAATTTCAAATAGTTCCAACAACTCTTTTGATTCTGCTTTAGGTTGGCATATATTATAATTAAGCCATTCATTACCTTTCGCGTGTATTTTTCTGGCAAAATTGCTTAAGTAACGTTAATGTAAACCACAATGACGAATTTACTAATTTGTACCTTGTTGAAATTGGACAGACTAAACTCTTATAGATCTTTCTTCGTTTCAAACTTGACGTCACTTAAGTAACTTTACCTGAAAAAAATGACGCAAATCTGTGGCCGAACTAACTGTGTTTAAACGTAGCCGCTTAGGGAAACAAAATTTTCTTAGTTTCAAGGTCAATTAAAAGCTGTTGGTACAATGGAAATTCTAGATTTGATTTTTAGATTGTGATCTTAAAACAATTTTTTCTAGATGGTTCGAATTTTCTAAAATTCCTGGTACATACTAAAAACAACCTGGGTACAATGAGGTTAGTTTTCCAAACTACAAGGGTCACCCTATATATTTAGAATTTCCGCATTATTTTTTTATTCTACAGCGGACGATAATATCTTTCCAGCAATGCCGTTAATTGTGGGATGTTACCCCCCCCCCCAAAAAAGTGTATTGCCTCTTCCTAGATTATGAAAAAAAGTATTGTCTTTTCATTGCAAAATGGCTTTTTTGGCACTTTCATTGGAAAAAAAAATTGAAAACTGCCCTCCCCCGCCTAAAATTAAAAAAATATATTTGTGCCTCTTCCCTCTCATTTCCGTGAAGTGAGGACACTCTTTTCAGGACTGTTTTAAAAAGATTTAATTCTAATGATCGTATTTTAATGTGAATTTTTTTCTATTGTTTAATTTATTTTGATGAGAACGGCCTTTAGATAGAGGGACGAAATATTCAATTAAAGTCTGCATTCCGGTGTCTTATAAAAAAAAATCTCTATTATTCCACTTGTATCTTGTTGTTTATAATGAATACATTCATAGCGATTTTTCAATCAAATTTTATGTTCAACGACGACACGACACAACTGCATGTCCATGGATTATTCTTGCGTTTTATTCTGTATGGCTATGCTGTTTGACTTATGTAATTGGATCCATGAGTAGGGTTAAGGCCTCGTTCAAGTACAGATCTAAATTTATTGTGAAGACACATTTATAGAAACTTCGAAATTAGCCTAAAACCCTTCAGAAAGGCTCTAAGGCCCAGTTTTTTCTGTTTCCAGTCACCTAAAATTTTACAAGTCCTTGAGCGAACAAGACCCTCATCAAGAAAGAATCTGAAGCCTAATTTGGCTCTATGGATTCGTGCCACCCTAAGATTTTGTTCAGATCTTAATTGACCAAAATGGCCTGAAAATGACCAAATCAATCTTTTCTCACACCGACTTTACGCTTGCACGGCATGTAAACTGCCGTAGGGCCAGCGGGTTTTGATTGCTGATAAACTCCGTAAATAGATCTTCAATTCGTCACACAATCGTCTCGATTTCATAGCGCGATCTTCCCCGTCAATGAACATCTTCCTGCGGCACAATTGATCAAATTAGACACGATGTCTATTTATGGACATGGTGACTAAGAAGTCAATGGATCAAACCGCCAGCGTCTTTTGGCGGGTCCCCACCCACATTCGCGAGACACGGCTTGAGGACCTCGGGGTCAAAAAAAATTTGGCCGTTGCGGGTTGTCGCTGGTGGCAACGCCCGCAACAGCACCGTCCTCGTTGTACAGAATTTCGGCCGCGGCAAAACCCGGAAACACGTTGACGCCCAGTGCTTCCGCCTGCTCACCCAGCCAGCGGCACAATTTTCCGAGGCTGATGATGTAGTTACAAAAAAATATATTGGGTATTTCGATCACATGTACAGTGATCGTCATCACATATATACTGATGAGAAATATTTCTACTGATAACGATCACTGTCCATGTGATCGAAGTATCCAGTATATTTGTTTTTTAGTTTTTCCTACTGTCTAACAAAACGATTTATCACTATTCGGACTGTTATAAATCGTTAAGTGCCGTGTTATAGCGATTTAAAAATGAAGCATTGAATGTGAATAAAGACAAGTGCTTCTTCATGAAAGATACTACTGAATACTTTAGATTTATCATAGGCAGCGTAATAGCGCTGCCTAAGTAAAGAACGATGTGGGCCTTTTTTTTTCTTTTGTTGTCTTAGTCGATACGATTACCCCTGGAAAAAAAATTAAAAAATAAACACTAACCCGTGATTGGCCTTCTAGCAAAAAATACAAAATTCCACATTTTTGTAGATAGGCGCTTGAAACTTCTACAGTGGGTTTCTCTGATACGCTGAATGTGATGGTGTGATTTTTTTTAAGATACTATGACGTTTAAGGTGTGTTTCCCCCTATTTTCTAAAATAAGGCAATTTTTCTCAGGCTCGTAACTTTTGATGGGTAAGACTAAATTTGATGAAACTTATATATTTAAAAGCAGCATAAAAATCTGATTTTTTTTATTTATCTATTAGTATCAAATCCTGGTTTTAGAGTTTTGGTTACTATAACCCTTCAGCATGTCACTCCTACCACATCGATTCAAATGTAATAGTGTTTGTTGCCTAGTTCTGTGTTCTTGTTGCTGCATAGTATCATCCTCATCATCAGCAGCACTGGATTCATCACCATGTTCCTGATGATCTTCTTTGTTTGTACTATCATCAGGCCCGTAAATGGTATTGAAAATGGAACGATTGGTTTCAAGTAAACGCCTCAATGACAAACGGCCGCTAGGACCAATGACTGGATTATGTAAAAGAACCAGGCTGTGAAGACTTGTACTGTTAGCTAGACACTCGGCCAGTACGTGACAATGTTCATCTTCCAATCCAAAGTGATTGAGCCATAAACATGTCGGCAAAAAGTCTTCGAAGCAAATGGAAGCAGAAAATGAAAGCTGTAAAGAGAGTAAGGTATGATGCAAAAGCTACAGAAACACTAAAGAAACTTTTAGCCATTCAGCAAATAAGAGAACAAGAAGAAGAAGCTAAGAAGGATGCTGAGATGAAGGTAAAAGCAAATTTTAGCAGGATATCACATCAAGACAAGTGTAGCACAAAAAATTGAAATAGGAAAGGCAGATCAAGAATGGGAAACATAAGAAATGGCATATTTGGCTAAAAAACTATGTTTTTAAAAAAAATGATCTAAACTTTCATTCATGATGCACATGAGCACTGCCAGAAAATTTCCGTGGTGGGGGGCCGATGCGGGCGACATCATTCGGTACATCAACTACCTGCAGCCCGGCATCGAGCTGTCGCAGGTCATCGGCCAACCGGTGTACGCGTTCGTGGCGCCCGCCTACCACGACGCGGCGCGCGAGTGCTTCGAGAGGGTTCGGCGAACCGGTGAGCCCGCGCGGTTCATCTCGGTGGGAACGGGGCCCGACGGGGCGGACGCGACCTACGTCAACGACGTCGCCCCGATTGTGGAGCGCGACGGAGGAGCGGACCTCTGCATCGTCAGCGTCGATGTCACCGAGGACCGAGCGCGTGAGACCGCCCTCGCGAACAGCCGGAGCATGCTCGAGCTGGCGACCGACGCGACCCAGATGATAACAATATATAAATCAAAAGAATTGATTTTTATGCTGATTACTAATATATAAAGTTCATTAAGTTAAATTCTAGCCATCAAAGGTCTCGAGCCTCAGAAAACTTGCCGGATTTTCGAAAAAGGGGTGAGGGACACCTGAAAAAGACAAGTGATCTTAACAAAATTACACCATCAAATTCATGGGTGATGACATGACCCAAAGGAAAGGGCTAGTTCCTAGGGAAATAGCGGTTAGTTACGTAATTTGCCCATGTTGTTCACATATAGTATCCGTTATTGGAGAATATACGGAATTTTAGGGAAGTTAGTTGGTTGAGGTAAAGTTTTTCTATGAAGGGAAATAACTGCTAACTCTTCTTGCATTATCTTTCTTTTCCAGTGTGAATTAGAAAAAGAAAAAATACGGGAACAACTTCTACGCGTGACACTGGAGTTACAGCAGAAAACCACATTGAGAAAAGCAATAAAAGGTATGACGAGAATCACAAGCAGCACTTCAAGCGACGACTCTTCTTATTAATATTAATATGTTTGTAAGCGTTGTTCTTTTGTGTCTTTATTTTTTTTTTTCGTCGTAATGGGACACGCTGCTGCTTGATGGCTAAGTATACAACCGTTTTCGTGTAGTTCAATGCTTTTTTGAATTACAAGAATGTAGTTACTTTATGTCTGTGAATAATAATAAATTCACCTTTTCAATAAGCATCTTAAGTCAAAATATGGACCATTCAAATTAAATGAAAAATAATGACTTCAAGCCACTTGCCTTTTAAAATGCGTGTCTTAGACTTTTCCCCAAACCCCACTACAGGCTTTAATCTTAACGATGATGTTTTTAACTTTAATCATGTTGAAAAATATTAATTCTGATTATTTTAAAGCTAAAAGATCGGAAGAGTGTCTTCCATCACAACCTAACTCAGGATGAGTCGCTTTAAGATATACGCTACTAAGATACGCGCTACTAAGAGTATTACTTAGATGTTCCCCACTTTATTATAAAAATACCAATTTCAAATTTAAAAGGGCCACAGTAAATAGCAAATCTTGATGATCAATCGATCGTTGGCCGTCCCGTTGGTCGAAATCGAGGCGGTCAATTGTCCGGTGGCAAAGTCCACCGAATCGACATCGGTCAACGTCAGCAGCGAATCCACGACCGCCGCGGCATCGTTTTCGGGACCGTCATCGCGTCGACGTCGCTCGGCATGTTCTTCTTCGTACCGGGCGTACAATTGATGCTCGATACGGTCGGTTGGCGGGACGCGTTTCTCTACCTCGCCTTAATGCTCGCACTTGTGCCGCTATTTGCGGCTGGGCTGGGCAGTGCGCCGGCAATTCCCGATGCGGGTCCAAAGCAATCGCTCCGCGAGGCAATCGGCGAGGCCCGGTCGCATTGCAGGTTAGCTAGTTAAGGAAGGTTAATGACTAAGACAACTTTGCTATCAGGAAATGACTAAGGTATTTTGGATGAGACAACATGACTAATGTACATGACTAAGATAAGTTTGGTACCAGAAAATGGCTTATAAAACTTTGAGGTAAAATATGTACGGAAACAAGGCTAAGACGGCTAAGCATGACTAAGCATGACTAAGATAACTTCTTAAGAAATGTAAACAGCTTAGTTAGCTTCGTCATCGGGAAAACACCAAGGTATTTTGTATGAGGTAATCTGACTAAGATAAATGACTAAATCAACTTAGTCATCACGAAATACCCGATAGAGCTACAATTTAAGACAGCTTTCCTAATGTTTCTTTTAAAGTGATTCGTAAAAAATGTTTCTATCCTCTTACCTTGTCTCCTGTTTCCTTTAATCAGCAACTCTTGTCAATACTTTCTGAACTTGTATTGTGTGATAAAAAGATAATGTTATTTGATTTCCTTTTGAATATACTGTATTGTGTATATTACTTTTAGCGAATGTGGTTTTAGCCAAGTTTATAATAGTGTGTTTATTTCCAGGTATGCTTTTTGGTGTGTTTGATGGGCATGGAGGTCCTTCCTGTGCTCAAGTACTTGCAAAACGGATTTTCCCTTATATTGCAACTGCACTGACCCACAGTAGAAAGCTGCGGAGCTTTTTCAGTCAAGCCACAATTGTGTAGATTTTCAATCCACTTATTTGAAGAATATTCCTCTTACCCATCCATACAAACTTCTCTAGTACAAATGAAGTTGCACTAAAAAGTATGACTACTATTAAAATGCTTTTTGCAAATTTTGTCCAAAATATAAATAGCTAGCTAAAATCTTGATTCTTAAGAAGAAAAACTGAAAAGGCTTCACAAACTTTTTTCCTATTAACCAACCAAAAAAAAAAAACAAAAAAAAACAATGCCAATTAAAAACGAACAGGAATTAATTAGAAAACCTTCTTCTGCAAAAGAAGCTTTCAGGGAAAGTTTTCAGAAAAAATAAAGAGCTACATCAAATGACAATACCCCTATTACCAAGGTCACGATGGTGGCGATCGGCGTTTTGTTCTTCGGGTTGTTCCCGATGTTGATGAGCGACTATTACCTGTCGATCATCAATCTCTGCGCCATCGCCGTTGTCGGCGCGCTCGGCCTGAACATTCTGGTCGGATACACCGGGCAGATTTCGGTCGGTCACGCGGCCTTCATGTCCGTCGGGGCCTACACCGCCGCCAATCTGGCGACCTGGTGGGACCTGCCGTTCTGGATCACCATGCCGGCCGGCGGATTCATGGCCATGGCGATCGGTTTTATCGTGGGTTTGCCGTCACTACGGGTCAAGGGGCTCTATCTCGCGATCGCCACCTTGGCGGCGCCGCGGAAACGTTGGCCAACGATACGTGTGTTCGAAGCGAAGGCTAATGCGGAAAGTGGCTGGTGATTGAACCCACTGATTTGAAAACCAGTTGCGAAGTCAGATCCTGCGTTTTCAAAGCGACTGCCGCCACTTTCCACCTTGGTCAGGGGAAGTAAAAACGGAGCAAGACGCCCATTTTGAATTCGAATGGGATCAGAAATGCGTTGGTCAGCATCACCTGGTACTGGGTCGATGCCAAATCCGATCGGCCCCAAATCGACCTTGGATTGGCTGAGCGTTTTGGTCGTCCCTTCGATTGTGATTTGGTTTGATTTGGTGTTGTGCTTGGCCCTCAGTTGGCGTGCTTCGGTAATAAAATCAGAGACTATTTACATCAATTCTTATTAAGTGACGAAGGTGTATTTTATTCCGGTCAGGCCAATGGCAATGGTCAATACAATCCATTGGATTATTTCAAACTGAATCATAAAGACAGGATCAAAAAAGGGATCCCTCCTGTGTGGCAAACCATCTATTCGCGAGAAAATGGTTGGGCCATTGAAGCGTTGGCCAGCATGAATGAATTTACCGGTGATACCTTGTCCCTGACCATGGCTTTAAATGCTGCGCACTGGATCATAAAACATCGAAGCTTTCCCGACGGTGGTTTCCGTCATAGTAAAGAAGATGATAATGGACCTTACCTGGCCGACACACTGTAGGTCCCTCTATAAACACTATCTGGAATGGCCCACTTTCTCTCAACTTTAATGGTCCAGGAAATGTTTCTTTATGGTTCACAGTGAAAGTGGTGTCAACATTTGGCCATTTGAAAATTAATATACTACTTTGATCTACTTTAAACATTTTTAGTTTTGACTATCCTTTGTCTTGAAAGTCCAGAATTCTTGAAATATGCATATCCGCATTAAGATTATTAGAAGTTTGTGACACTAAGGAGTTTAAAATGTTTCATTGTGTTGCAGAGCAACACTACTGCTTTTGTAGTTTTTTTTTTTTTTTTTTCACCGTGATCAGCGACCTGTAGCTCCGAAGTGGTAAGAGTTAATTTACGGTTTTATGAGTCGGGTGAACATTTCAGGGGGGATTCAAACCCCATAACCCTTCGTGGATACATCCTTGCCATAGAGATATAAAATACAATGGAGAGCCAGCGTGCGTCTTTTATCTGTCTTGGCTTTACTCAATTTAGCCATGGATCTCAAGTTTTTATACACTTCCAATAAGTTGATTTTCATTCAAAAATCAACGGACAAGAGAATTTGCCTTTTCATTTTCGATTTACTGTTTTTCATTCACTCGTGAAAATAAAAATGAGTACAACTTGAGTACAGCTTAAGTGGATTAGAAGTAATGACGTTTGTTACTAATATATAAACTTAGTTAACATACAATGATTGTAAAAAATCAAAGATAGTTTTGCAAGAGACTTGACATTTTATCTATCTATATTCGCACCAACATTGGAGAAGCTTAATTGAATTTTGTTCTTCTAATCAGTGGTTGGAAGAACCTGGAAAATTTTTATTGTTTACCAAAATGGATTCCCAGTCCCTGATGAAGATACCAATGGAACGATAAAAGGTCCACACGTCCGAAAAGCACAGATGTTACTTATAAATGAGAAATGTACCCTTTAAAACATTTAGAGATAGTCAAGTCTTGTGAAGTCCAGATGCCACCATTTAAAAAGACAGTGAAAATTCATTGCGGAACTCTGCCAAGTGTTTGGGCAACCGTGCCACAGGGGTTTACATGCATAATCATTTTCTTCTTAAACTCCGGAGATAAAGATGACGAGAGAAAAAAGAGGAGAGTAGGTTTGATAAAACAAAAGTTAGAAAACTACAAAAGGAGCATTGATTGAATTTGTAAAACAGAAAGAAACCGCATTTACAATTTGATATTTCTTATTACGTAGTAAGTATATTGTCGGGTTACTCGTCCTGGCTAAGTGGTTGACGCGCTGGGTTCGAAATCCTTTGTCCGAGGGGCAAGAGTTTGATTCCTGGCGTGACCAGTTATTTGGTCTGGGACGAGGATCAGTGGCGTGACTCTGTAAGCTTAGCCAGAGTCAACCCAGCTCTAAATGGATACCCAATGCTGTATCTGATCCCGGCAACACACGGTGTCGTCGAAATACTTAACCGTTAATAGCTACTAAGTTAATAGATTGTAAATTACATAGGGGCTGAAATGGGAAAAAAGCGTTTAGGTATATGGGAGGCAAAGTATTTTCAAAAAAGCTTACATCAATATAAAAGAACGACTTACCATTCAATTTTTCAGCTAGGGGATCATTGACATCAATGGCAATAATTTTCCAGTCCATTTCACCTTCGTCAATTAAAGCAAAACATCCAAGGACCTTGACCTCAATGACTTGGCCACGCTTTGCCACACGGTGCCCGATTTCACAAACATCAATTGGATCATTATCTCCTCTTCGAGAAATTTTTTTAGGGAAAAGTATCATTTTTTCATAAATACCAAAAAAGAAAGGTACTTTTAATGTGTTTTTTAAAGTTTTATTTTACTTTTTGTACATTTGAATTTTATGTAAAGAGTTCGGGGCTAATGCTGAAGATCTAAGCTCTTCAACGACCACACGAATTAAGTCCGTAAAGCAAGTAACGAAGATAATTTAGAAATTAGATTCATTGTTTCCTTTGATTTCAATGCTTCCTCTGGGAAATTTCGTCAATTTTTTAGAATAGAATCGGTTTTAGAATCTGTTCTATTTGTACAATTTCTCGTAGTCATAAAACTAAATGGCGCTTGTGTTTACAAAAAAGGATATGGCCTTTACTATAGGCAATGCTATAGCGTTCTCTGGTCATTTTATACGGAATAAACAGGAACTTTCCTAGATTTAAATTATACTGATGGTTTAAGCATCCTAGGTGAAAGTATGAGCAAATTGAATGAGCTTTTAGAGAATTTCCAAGTTCAGGGTGCTAGAGTAGGTTTGAAAATTAATATTGAAAAGGATTGATCAAGTGGACAGCTTCACTTACCTTGATAGCATTATTAATAAAGATTTTGGGAACAGGGATGATGTTAAAAGTAGAATAGCCAAGGCTCAGGTTTTTTTAACAGTTGAAAAAAAAAATTGGAAGAACAGGAAGATAAATATGTGAGCCAAGATGGGCGACATGGTTGCTGTGGTCATTGGCGTCGAAGAGGAAATCTCGCTGGCCATTGGCGAGCCTGATACTATCTCGGTTTATCTGCAAAACTGGCAAGTCCGGGATGACGACCTGGAGGTGACCCTCTCGGATACGCAAGGATGGCTACAAGCGCCTACCTCCTTCACGCTCACCCTTGCCGACTCTACGGGAGCCGAAGCCTTACTTGCCGTGGTAGTACCCGCAGGTACGCCAAATGGCACAACGAGTACCGTCGAGGCTACCGCTACCTCTCAGGCCGATGCCAGCCATTCTGCGACGGCCACAATTACCCTGATTGCAGAGAGCGCTGCGTTGGCTGAAGTGCTTGATTTCCTCCAGATAGTTCCATCCCCGCCGAAAATCCTCTCTTCCCGTAAAAATTCTTGTGGGCAATTCAGCCTGAAAAAAGGTCCAAATTCCAAATTCAAGGTTTATTTCAAAAACTTTAATCTCTAATCGGTTTCTAGATCCTTCCAAAAATGCCCCCTTCCGTGGAATTTTTTCCGGAAATCAAAGCACGCGGAAAATTGCTCCCGGGTATTTCCTCCGGAACGTCTCCAACTGCGAAATCGAGTTGACAAAGAGAATGTAAGACAATTAAAAAGATTTTCATATAAGAATTCTGTAAAATCCCCTCAGTTTCCCTGAAAATCCTCCCCGGAGATATCCCTCTCCAAGGTCTAATGTTTTTCGGTGTTTATCAAGAAGAAAGGGGGATATGTTTAGTGAAATAAGTTAAACATACAACAATTTTGCTTAGGTTTTGAAAACCTTAAAAATCTTCTTTAGAAAAATAGTTACTCTTTCCAAACTGTCGAGGTTACCCACCTTCAAAAATCGTGTACACCATTTCATGCAGCATGGATTGCTTGGAATTATTTGAAAAACGATCAGAAATTAAATAAATTTTTGTTGAACTTAAAGTAAGGAGCGACTTTAAAACTTAAAACGAACAGAAATTATACCGTTTATGAGGGTGCTGCCCCCTCTCCTCGAAAAAACTAAAAAGATCCTCGCAGTGTTGCTTCTTAATTTTTGGTAGACGTTTAGTTCAAAAGTTTTTAGTTTTAGTTAATTTGTTTTCGCAATAATCTTTTACTTTTAAGATGAGTAAGCGATTTATGAAACTTACTAAAAGTATCTGGCGGGGAAGTATATGTGAGGGGTTCTTATAAACCTCCAGTTTAGGGCTTTAGACCATAACTATTACAATGGTACCGTTTTATGCTTCAAACTCTTCCACTTAAGAAGTGGCATCAAAATTGTCGTTTTTAGTGCTATATCTAACTTGAGGATGAGAGAATTGATAAAAAGCACGCAGATAGGATATATACGCACGATCTTTATTGAACAATACGTATATAAGGTACAGATCTGGTTCAAGCTTCCATCGTATCCAAAATACTTTGAGATAAAGAAGTAGGAGGTGAAGTCTTGGTTACCTGCATCCAACCATACACACATTAGCATCAGAATGGTAACGGCATAAGGGATGTCGGGTAAGCTATAAGACATCACGGCTCATCGCCCTTCACCTATCTTAATCAAAGTATTAATTTACTTTAATCAAAGGGGCAAATCTTGAGCATATATTTAGCATGAGGATTTCAATTCATAACCAGTCATTTAATATTGCTGCTTACCTCAGCATTTTTATTTTTATTCTCAGCAGCAAGTACAGCATATGTCTTATTTAACATATCTGTCATAAAGGGAAGAGAATATCAACCCTAGGAAAATCACCTGCTTGCAGGTGTCGGTGGCATCGTCCATCTCATCTCAGATGAACGCCTCGCCCCGGTCTCGCACCGGGTCGCCTTCGCGCAGCAGCCAGGGGATCAGGTCCGCCCGGACCTGGGCATCCACCTTGCGCGGACCGACGAGGAGGCGCGCCTCCCGGATCGCCTGGGGCAGGCCCCGCTCGTTCTCCAGGTAGGTCCCGTAGGTGCTGAGGACGGCGCGGGCGACGCCGCTCAGGACGTGCAGCTTGCGCTTCCTCCAGCGCGCCGCGAGGAACTCGTGCAGGTTGTAGCGCTCGTCCTCGATCCCCGAGCGCAGGTCGCTGGTGTCGCCCAGGACATATTTCACAATAACAAATAATATACGTAAACAATCAGCAAATTTTTTGACTTAAATCCTTTCTCCAGGGGCTGTGAGGGGTCATATTATCTCGAAAGGCATAGTCACTTGGCCTTTAAGCTATACTGAACAAAACGGCTATCTAAAAATTTTGATCGACAATTTTTGGGGAAAAGGGTGTTTGAAATGGGACCTAGCTGCCCTCCAATCTTTTTGGCCACTTACAAACGGCGATAAAAGTTTTAATCTCCATTGAATGAGCCATCTCCCGATATACTAGAATCGATAGGCCGATACGATCACCTTTGCGGAAAAACAAACAAACAAATAAACATTTGTTTGTTTTTCCGAACACAAATGGTCTTACCATCAAAATCACCGTAAACAAATAATCGGTGCACCAGCTAGCGAAAGCTGCGAACCCCTCATTGACGAAGATGATTATGAGCTAACAGCCGACTGTTGCTTAAAACTCCCCTCCTATATGTCTCACAATTGGTATCGGCCTATTTTTGGTTTCTTTTGTGTACCTTACTATTGAAACTGTCAACCCCTTTACACTTTTTTGTTTCTGTAAATTTTTCTATTTATCACTCGAAGAAGATATATTGGCTGTGGGGGTGGGTAACTGCCGCATATATTTAACGCTTATAGATTTAGTCCATCTTCAATTTGAAACTGATGCCTGCCTACTTGCCTTATCTTTTCAGTTTTGGGTTACGTGCAAGTTTGGTATAAAACTTGGAATGTTTCAGAATTGTGTTAGGATTTAGGACTCAAATGATTAGAAACTGAAAGTTCTAATTCACCTTTTAAGAATAAAAAGTGATCAGATGGCGATTAGTCCCTTCCCATTCCTCCCAACCTTTTTTTCCCAAATGCTTCCAAGAATTTTTTTTTATCTAACCATTTTGTTTCAAATAGACCAAAAATACTATAACAAAACTCCAGGGATAAAAAGTCCCCCCCCCCAGAATCCGGGGGCAAGTGTTGTAAAATGTTCCCTGGGGGTATATAAGATTTTTATGGAAGGGATGATCGTATAAACTGAATTCCCAACAAATCTTTATCAACAAATGAGTTGAATTCAATCTGAGTTGTCTGAAATCATCTAGATTTAGCTAAATTGATAGCTACTCCATTAGAATCTGCTCAAAAAATCCATCTACATTCAAAAGAAATTTGGCTGCATCCCCAAAGTTTTTCTTCAGTCTTTTTCATTGCTCCATTCAAAAATATCCCATTTATACACTTGCACTCACCTTTCACTTCTTTCTTCCATCTTTTCACCTTGTTTCTCATTCTTTCATATCCCCTCACCATACCTTTTGCTCTCTACATCCCAAGCATTGAATTTGGCAAGTTTTTTATAGAAAATACCAAAATTTAGAGATTTGTGGCCCCACCACAGCTAAGGCGTCCCTCAAGAGTCAATATTGTTGAGATTGGCCTAGTTATATCTTAACTTAAGCACAAATTGATCGGGGAAATGTTGTCTTGTTTGTTATTTATTTTGAGGTTTTTCTTATAAATCTTCGACATACAATCGTATTGTTGTTGTTGAGAAAGGTTTTGTGTTTTGATGAGGTGAGATGAGGTGGTGAGGTTTGTGAGACGAAGTTTTGTGGATGCTCTACGAGCTACCTACGGGTTCAAACAAGGTTTTGATTTTAAATAAAGACAGTGTGACCTACAATCTACAAGAATTAAGTAAATGCCATTTTGAAGTGCACACACCGAAAAATTGGCCTCGAGGTAGGCATAGGTGGCCTGCTCGCGCTCATGGGGAATCGTGTCGCGACGGTTCTCGTAGATCCGCCGCGTGGACTCGTAGATCGCGCGAATCTCGGAGCCGCTCAGGGCCCGGTCGTAGATTCGCAAGTCGTCGAGGAACCCCATGAAGCCCTCGCCAGTGACGATCTCAGTGAGCCCATCCCGTTTGAGCGACTCCGTCCTCACCTGCGAAAGGTCTACGGTGCTAATCGGTTCGCCGTCTCGCCATCCGACGATCCTCTTGGCCTCATCGTCATAGGCCACGGCGAACAAGTGCCACTCCGAGTCGCCGATCGCCGCCTGGGGATGGCCATAGAAAGCCCACTGCATTCTGATGCAAATAATATCATTTTTAATATCAACTTTAATACATAAACAAAAAAGTGCTTACATCAACCATTAGAAACAGAAAATTGTTCAACTGTGCAGTGCAAGTAAAATAAGAAATAAAATAAAACCAAAACAAACAATCACAATAGCTAGTATGAGAGGCAACGCTATAGCGTTGTCTATAGTAGAGCCCATACGGCTACAATGTTTTATTATTTACTTATTTATAATTTTTTCACAGAGGCACTTCATATAAGAGTCAAAAGTGTCCAGAGGGCATTTAGTAGCCCCACCCCATTTTTCCACAAAATAAATCTACTTGCAATTATGAGAAAGCCATTCGGTTCAATTTTGAACAGGAGATCAAATTTTGACCAGTGGATTTATTTCCGGAATTAGGGTCTGTGATGGTGCTTCCATGTGATATAGTAAATGTGATGGTGCAACCTCTACCCGCCACTACCTCTATTCACTTGTATGGCTAGAAGAACTCCGTGAAAATGTCTTTATTAACCTTTATTTCAAATTTTTATTTAGAATTCTTTTTTGAAGTTAGATCTCTGCATCGTGTTTCCCATGATTTACACATAATTCTTCACCAAATTCGAATTATTTTCCATGATAGGATTTATTCTCAAAGAATCTCTCTAACTTACAATTAGGAAAGAAAGGGGCGCACGATCTTAAAAACTCTTGTAGTTTTAGGACTTGTTCAAAATCTAGGAACAATTTTTAGTATCCTGCAGTAAAATAAAACTATTTTTGAGCCTTTTCTTAATTTTTTTTCTTTTTTTAGTTATGAGGTGTTTTTACACTGAAAAAGTTGAAATGGAAATAAAGTAAATGTTAAGAGATTTAAAAAACTTCTTGGGCGCCAGTTTGGGCTTTATATCTGGCTCTGAAAGCTTGAATCATTGACAAATAAGAGAATACATTTTCCTACTTTTGCAAAATGCTATGTACCTGCTTACGGACTATAATCAAGCAAAGTTTTATAATTTAAGTCAATTAGTTCGTCGAAAGACCTATTCACAAATAGACTTTACATGGGTACTTTGAAAAATCTAGGAAGGGAACTGGAAGAGGCGGATGATTTGACCCTAATTAGGCGTAGCACTCCCAGTCGAGAGAAGTGTCCGGAGTTCGGAACCGGCGCTGTGCGGACCTTATTAGTCTACTTGCGTTTTCTTTGATATTTGGTTCTTCGAAACTAAACTTAACTTTTTAACTTAAATTCTGTTTCGCATGCTGACCAATGATCTGCGTTATGCAGGTATCGATCTCCTGATTCACTGCCTTCGTCCGGGAGTACAATGCATGGCTGGGGGCTTATCATCCGAAGTCTCCCATGTTTTTCCCCAAATTTCTCCGGGTACCCATTTAGATGTAGGTCGACTAAAAAAAAATAAACTGTTACGCCCACTCTAATTTCTTCAAAGCACTATTTCAAGATGATAAAAATAAATGAAGATATGAATGGCACATAGCTTGAAACAGCCTGGTCATTTAAATTAAACGAACAAACCAGATTTTTTTTGTCTTTTGATTTCTCCAAAAAGTTAGTTTTTAATTTTGTTTTCAAAAACGGTCTCTGTACACGCGAAACTTCGCGTGTAATCTGGCCAAAAACTTCGTTTTTGGCCATATTACGGCTTTTAAAGCCAGTAATGCTCAGGGGGGGGATTAATAGTTTTAAAAATGATAATTTAATAGTCGTTGTATGTATTTGTAAAATAGATATTGATTTTCATCGATTACCTCGAGGAGCGCCTGTGCGGTTGATTCAACCCGCCAAATTGTGTCAGGCGAGTTTAGAAAAAGCGCGCGTGAAATCGGCCGATATTCCCGTGGTTCTTACACCGTCATCGGAATTCAATCAGTTCGCGCGGGCATGAATATTGCCGCGCATTCGGCACGAGAAACCCGCCGCGCCACGCGTCGCTGGTTTTCCCCGCGACCAGGCCAGCGGAAGCCGGCGCGCTCGATCTGGTATTTGCGGATCGCGGCGATCAGCGTGCGCATCGGAACGCCGACCGAGTCCAGGTAGCCGCGGTTCTTCAACGCGGTCTCGATAATGCGAATGTCCTCGGGCCGGTGTCGTGCTGGTTGGTGCGCAGCTGGGGGAAAATGTCGGCACCGCCGTGCGGGCTATGGGGAATTGCGGCCTTGGCGAGCTTCGCCTTGTGAATCCCCGGGCAGGGTGGTTGAACGAAAAAACCATCGCCGCTTCATCGGGTGCCGACGCCATCCTTGATGCGGCGCGTGTTTATACAAGTACGGCCGAGGCGACCGCCGACCTTCACCATATCTTTGCGAGACGCTGAACATCATCAGAAGTGGTAGATAGGGCACGGGGAATGAGGGCGAAGGACGAGGAGGTGGAGGAAGAGGATTGGCAATGCGATCCAACCTTCCGACTGCAACTGGTACGAGCCTGAGCGGTGGTGAAGAAAAACACAATAAATAGGAAAATAGACGGAAAGTGACTAGGCCCTGAAGCTTCTTTATCTCCATTTTCTTACATAAATGCTTGTTGTGCTCCCGTAATCAATCTTATGGCTTTGAAAAGTTACCCGTTCTGTTCTGGAACATCAGTTTGACTTGTTTAATTCCTCCCTGTCACTTACTTAAACTTAGAACTATATATAGTGCATTCTACAAACTTGTTAAGGTTTGGAGGAAGGGAGTCCAAATGCAGCAGGTTAGTTTTAGCTTGCTCGCGAAGGTTAGCTCATTGCTGCCTCAAGTCACCAATAAGAGCATTTTCGTAACGATTTAGGGCTTGATTGTTTTTTTGTTGAAATCTGACCGTGCAGAAAGAGTAAAAGGAATTCGAATATGATTTTTCGCATTACAAAGATTATAATTGTTTCGATCGGAAGTAAAAAACGAAAATACAGTTAGGGGTTGGGAGGGATCACATTGAAACTGAGAAAAAGTAAAAAAATGTACAATGAAGAAAATACAGGGACTCGAGATCGATTAAAAGGATATATCCTGAATGATTAGTTTCCTGAATGAGGTTTCTAGCTTTACCATATTAATTAAAAAAACAAGTATTTCTTTTTTTACTGAAAGAAATGACGAACATGAAAACTTAAAAAGAACATTAATTATTACGTATATAAAGGGGTTGCCCCATTCTCAGTTCTTTTAATAAGGGACGAACTGACAATTTGAAGCTTAGCCACACCTCCAAGGGGATAAGCGTGTGTATAGTCGGCTATTACTTATATTATATAAAAGAACAAGTTTTTTTTTTAAGCTGAAAGTAAAAGTAAAATGCACAAAATGAAAATCAAAGATAAACATAAAAACATTAAATAAGAACATGGACAAATCTGCGTTTAATCGGCTACTACTTTTATTTAGTGACATAAAAATTGCCAGTAGCCTACACAAAAAGTAGCAATATAAAATGAAAATAAAAAGAAAAAAATACAAAACGCACAAAAGCAAAATTGAATATAAATATAAAAAGTACAGACATAAGTACGGCTAAATGGCTTTCTCATAATTTTGATCGAAAGATTTTGACAAAAAAAGGAGCGGGGAAGGAGGCCTAGTTGCCCTCCAGTTTTTTGGTTACTTAAAAAGGCAACTAGAACTTCTAATTTCTTAAGAACATTTTTTTTAGTAAAAGATATACGTAGCTTACGAATTAGCTTACGTTCGTTTGTTTTTATTACGTATATGAAGGGGTCCACCCCCTCGTCAGTACCCCACTCTTTACACTAAGGCTTAAATTTTGTCCCAAGTCCTTAAGAATGACCCCTGAATCACAAAGTCTGTAGAATAAATAGTTGAAATGACTAAAAATACTTAACTGTAAAGAGCGAGGTATTAAGAAAATTTGCTCCCAGAAACATATTTTCTTGTATATTTTTTAAACTATTTGTGCCGTAGGGTGTTAGATTTCATCACTAATTTCATAGTGAATTTATACTTAGAAATTATTTATAATGTCATTGAGCATCGATTCTCTTTATGTCTTAGGGGTAACTTTTATTCTAAATAGGTTAGAATTTTCTAGTTTTGATTTTCTAGTATGATTTTCTAGTTTTAAAACTGTTCCATGACTTTTTCAATTTTGAATTTTGAATTCTGCAGGTTCCCTGCATTTAGTCTTAAGTAAATACCCTAGCTTCGAAGCTTAACTTTTTAGAAATCAGATAACTTTAAATACTAATATAACTGGCCAAGGCTCTTACAGACCTCACCCGGCTACATCCCTGCAAACTAGCGGGCCTTAGCATGTCAGCCGTTAAAACTTTTAACAATTTGCCGAAGAGTTATGAAACCTGGATAGAATTCTGTGATACAGCCGTTCTTGTCGAGAGAACTAGATTCAAATCCTTACATCTAACAACAAAGTCAAGGAAAATATCTTCATTTCAGTGAACATTATCTTTAGCAGTATTATACTTCTTTTTTATTTTTATGATAAAATAATTTCATTATTTACTTTTCTCATGAATTTCAAGTTGGAATTTTTGGGAAAGCTTCATAACAATGATAGTTATTCTGATGACAGTGCTGAGAGAAAGAGCGCACTACCGTGACCATCGGCGTCTACATGCGGAAAGGCTACGGGAGTTTTGAATACATCAACAGCCAGATGGTTCTTGGTGAAAAGTCGATGACCCGCTATTGGAAGCCAGTGATTTTGGCTTCGATGATTGTCGAAAGCGATAGCACGATTGTGCCATGGATGCCAAAAACCAACGATGGCGATGATATGTTGTTGTCGCCAATGCCACCTTTCATTTTGCCCACATTGACTGTGGTGCCTTTAGCCAAATTTGTCAGCTGCGTTAACTCCACAAGCAAACGAGCAGCAGCCAGATTTGCGTTAATACCATCGGCGTAATGGTTTCCGGCATGTGCTGCTTTGCCCATTTATTAGCCGTTTCAATGCAGACGAATTATAATTGTCAGAATAATTATAGAATACAGAAATATACATCGAATCCAACAGCGTATCCAGGATTTTTGTTTGGGGGGGGGGAATTTTTCGGGGAGTTTACAAAAAAAACTAAAAAATGCATAAGAAATTTGTTTGTATGCATTTTTGTTACGTTATCACGAGTCGGACGAAAATTCTGAGGTGGAGGGTTCAAGCTCCGACCTCCCTTTCCACCTGAATGCAACGTTGATCGAATTCTACTATTTCATCTAGGTGTAAATTACTTCATATAGTTTTCTCACTTCCTCTTTAAATACCCAAACATTTTTATTGTTATGTATTGGTACTGTCCCATCACTACTACATACTCTAAGCAATAGAACTTACAACTTTCACCTTATCTCCAAATGTCTGCTCAATTACTTCAAGATCAGGCAAAATATGCATACAATTTATACAGCAGTAGGTAAAGAAGTCAAGAACTAGTAGTTGGCTAGAAAAATCTAGATCCTTTTCTTTGCTGTTGACAACATCTAATGCTGAAATGGAATAAAGAATTGCAACACAGGCTAAAATAAATAGGCTTTTCACTTTATATTTGCAAGGAAAAAAGATATTTCAAAATTTTTTATAATACCTCCAATGAAATTGGAATCTCATTAAAAAAAAAGTATTTATTAGCTATCATACCCGGTTCCGAGATGCCACTTGCCGATGTGGACGGTGTGGTAGCCGGCGGACCGCAGTATCTCGGCGAGGGTGATCTCGGCGCCGGGCAGCCCCTGCTCGTGGATCGGGGGCAGGCGTGCGGAGGCCTCGGGATGCCAGATCGTCGGCGGCATGCCCGAGCCGTCGTCGCGGAGCATCGACATGAACCGGCCGTTCGACGGTGGCGCCGGGGTGAACGCGAATCCCGTGCGCGTCGGATAGCGGCCGGTCATGAGCATCGCGCGGGAAGGCGCGCAGGTCGCGTTGCCCGCATAGCCCTGGGTGAACTCCAGGCCTTCGTGCGCGATCCGGTCGATGTTGGGCGTCGGGACGGGCTGATTTAGCCCATCGAAGAGAGAGAAGGGCTGATTCATGTGTAAGTTTTACAGAATCTGTATTCGTTAATTACAGAATTAACAGGACTTTCCCGGAATCCCAATGTTTAAACCATACCTCGTCGAATGCTTCCTTCTTTACTCCCAATTTTACACTCACGCAGAAAGGTATTGATTTATGATACAAAAGGCCGTATCCAGGGGACGGAGGGTTAGAGGGTTTGAGTCCCTCCCCCAAATATTGTTCCGGCTCGCAAAAACATAACAATATCAATATGAAATGTTTTTTTGATGCGCTTTTTAAGTTTTTTGTACCCCCCAGAAAAAATCTTTTTATACACCCCCCCCCGTTGTTTTTTTTCATTGTATGCTTATTTTATTGGTCCTGGGGGGGGGGTTGGGGGGAGGGGGTATTGGTTTTCTCCTAGCATTGGTTACTTGAACTTTATATTTTTTCGTGAGGCCTCTCCCTATCTTCCAGGACCCTTGGTGTGGTATATTAACTTCTGAGAAATACTTAGGTCATTGAAACTTACTCATTTTGTTATCTTACCGCCCCTACCAAAATATATACCTCCCTTCCTTATTAATTTTTCACTCAAATATGAAGCAAATCACTTTGGTTAAGTAAAGCATTAAATAAATGCAAAATTACTTCTGTGCAGCAAGAGAGTAGGTCACCCTTCAGTATTTTGCGAATATTTTTCGTTATAGCACTAATTAAGCCCAGAAAGTTGAAGAAACGTTTACACTCGCACAAGGAGAGCACAAAAAAGCCTCAAGTCCATATAAAATTCGATATTTATTTATTTGGCTCTTATTATATTTTTTTCTGATGACATCTATTGTATGTACAGCCTAAATATTCGTTAGCCATTGAATTTTGTCGCTATTGTTGTATACTTTACATTTCTGAATAGCTTCTTATTTTTATTAAGGAGAGTCCGTGTAGTCTTCGTCGTTACTTAGACTACGGCTTAGAGATTTCATCACCTTAACATTTAGCCTGTCAAAAAGACACTTTTCACATTTGTCGAAACCTTGGCACGAAAAGAAAAGAAAGAAAAAAAGAAGAAAAACAAGAAAAAAGAGAAAAATATCTATAGCACAATAAAAGCCTAATATACAATACATATACAATGTATTGTTATATATAATACATTGAAAAACTAATTTCGAGATCCAGCTAACGACCGGGCTTACCTAAATAGCATCATTCATGACAAGATGCATCTGATAGGCTATTTCTGAACAGTTTAGGTAGAAAATTTTCACCATATATTCTACTATTTCCTTGTTATTTTTATTTCTTTTTTAAATGCTAGCTCTAGATAGCTCATGACTATCACTAAATCTTGTTATGAATGATTTCATTGTTAGGCATATCCCATTGTGAGCGCTTCGTTGAAAGCAATATATATTTTAGGCGATTTGAAAACGAGAGAGAAATAAAAAATGGAAAGCCACATATATTTTTAAGTAATTGGTCTTTTATTATTATAACATTGAAAAATATGTAGATTAGTGAAAGTTTTCGAGTTTATTGCGATTACATTTTCTAGCATCAGTCTAGTTTCATCAAACTAATATGCATTAAAGCTCAATTAATATTTCTCTATTCCCAACATATTTCTTTAAAATGCATAAAAGAGCCGAATAAATTCGTTATTGTAAAACTTCACTTCAAAGAATAAAATTTCTTCAAAAAATAAAACTATTCATTTTCTAAAGGTAATTGAGGCACCATCGGTGAAAAACCGGTAGAGCTGATCTGCTCGGTTGATAATACCCTTCCCGGAGGCTTGGTGGGCGACCCTGCCCGACTGCAGCAAGTTCTCAGGGTTTTGGTCGACTACGGGATCCAGTCCACCAAACACGGTGAGGTTTGTTTGGAGATGAAACAGGCCGGTATTGAGGCGGGGCGAGTCTCACTGGCTTGTGCGGTCACGGATTCGGGACCCGGAATTGGGCCGGAGGAAGGGGAGCGATTGTTGGAGGGCTTTGTGCCGTTCGAGGAGGGGGATGCGGGAGGCTTGGGGTTGGCGATTTGTGGGCGTCTGGTGGCGCGGATGGATGGCGAGTTAAGGGTCGAGAGTGCGAAAATGTGAGAAATTAAAACTAAATTTCGCATATATTTAATTTTTAATACTAGATAAAAGAAAGTGAGGTAAAAAAAAAAACAACGGAAACCAGCATAATTTGACCATAACTATACCATGAAATTTTCCTTTTCTTCGTTCTAACCTTCGAAAGCATGCGAAGCATGAAAAGTATGTACTAACAGGTGGCCATCAAATGGCCGTATCCATAGTTTTTTTAAGGGGTTAAGAACTAGCCTAGTGCCACGAAGTCAGTTCCAGTGCGTCAGAGGCATAACCGGAAACATAAGAGGCTGTCCCCACCATCCCAATTGTTACTAATTTTTCGGATTACTATTTTCCTGTGACTGGCCATCGACGGGCCGCCGGACGCCGACCCCTGGGGGCGCGAGGCGCTTTATACCCCCACGGGAGAGCGGGTCGGGCGGCTGACCTCGGGCGGGTATTCGGTCGCGACCGGAAAATCCATCGGCATGGGCTATGTGCGGCCGGATCTCGCCGCGCCGGGAACCGCGCTGAAGGTGAAGATCCTCGATGCGCTCTACGACGCCGAGGTGACGGTCGACAGCCCCTATGACCCGAAGAACGCCGCGATCCGCGTGGATGGATGACGGCGGGCGCGGCGAAGCCGCGCCCCGCCGGGGATGGGCGGGCGCAGTCCGATCAGTCCCAGCGCGGGGCCCAAGGCGCCTTGTCGAATAGATATTTGATCAACAAAATAATGCATTGTTAAATTAAATTCGGATCTTGTACGATGTTCATTAGGCTTTATGAGGCCTTAGGCTTTTTATTTAACTCTTTAGCGTCAAAATTACGGCCCTGCAGAGAAAAATGGCGAAAAATATAATTTTGTACAACGTCAAAACAGTTCATTTGGGCAAAAGTTCTTTTAGTACTTAAAAAAAGAAAACATCAGTTAGAAAAAAACTAGAAACGTTAAATTTGTATTATTTTTAACCTATATGTGTTCAAACGTAATAATTGTCAAATGTATATGTACCAGAGAAGTGCATAAAAACAAAAAAAAAGAACATGAAAAGTTAAACAGAATGGTTTCTGTTCGTTTGGGGTTGTAATATCGTCCATTTCATTGAAAAAAATTGTTTTGCTTAATTTCTCTACATTGTTAATTCCATACCCAGGGTCATCTTCTACTTCTCCCTCAAACCTGACTCAAGTTTGAGGGAGACTACTTCTCCCTCAAACCTGAATCGTTTAGCTTTTACAGAACAATGCTTGGAGAAAAGATATCATTAGTGTTTGTTTTTCCAAAGGAACCACAGGTCACCAAAATATACTATCGTCTCTACAATAAGAGGGGCACCTTCGCCCCCTCATCATCATACTCCGTGTTTGAGTATGCGATGCCCTATAGCTATTAGTCTTTTAAGATTAATGAATTTACTTAAAATTTAGCCTAGTTTCCTAATATTACTACAATACTCTTTTTCATAATTTGTTTAATTTTTTAAATAGATTTTGGCACATAAATTATTTGACTATGGTCAATTGTCATATTATTGTATACCCTTGAGTGTATACAACGATTAGATAGGTGACCAGCGATATCGGTGCCCTGTGTATCTGCAAATGCTTTATTTTATGTCCTGTTTGTGGAACAACAACTACCATCTTCGTATCTAGAAACTCCCGAAGGGTTTAGGAAATTTTCTACAAATTTCATCAACTGCGCACAAGCTTCTGTACCCTGTGTGAAAAGATTTCAATTTCAGCAGAATGTGACAGTTAGACACCATTGTAGTCTAGTGCTTGCGCTTCCTCCATTGGATGATTTTTTTTCTTTCCTTATGTAATTGTGTGTACTCATTGAATAGAATAAAATACGCGTAAATACGATATTGTTTTTTTTTTCGGCGAGAAAAATTTCTAGAGAAGATTGTCAATTTCATGTGATTATCTTTTAATTATGTCGACGGATTTCAAACGATTTAACGATGGATGTTCATTAACGAAAGAAGATAATGTCCTTGATCAAATCGACCAGAAAAGACCGAAAGCGTTTTTCAAATGTGTTGTTTGTGGTGATCATGCTTTCGGTAAGAAAACATGAAAGTTAATTTGTTGACAAATTCTTTAAATTTGGAAACGTGTAGATGAGAATGTTCTCGTTAGTAAGTAATAATTGTTGTTTTTTTTTACATGGGAATTGCTTAATTGCTTGTTCTCAACGTTTCAAAATCTAAAATTATTATCAACTTCTTCTTAAAGATTAGTGTAGATTTGTGGGAAGGTCCATTATTGCTGTTGCACAAAAACATCAAATGTTTAAACAGGTAGAAATTTTTTGTCAATGGTCATCGAAAGATTTCCTTTTTTTGACGTATCCCTCAATTGAGGGATATTAATTTCTCACGTTGACTTGGTGCCGTTGACTTAACGTTTCACGTTGACTGGGTGCCGTGTAATGGCTCAGGGGGATCTTATTTTGCCTAAATTAATACTTACGTACTAATTAAGAAAAAGAAAGATTTATCTTGGAAGTCGTGATTTTGCCTTTGAAATATCTTCGGGAAAAGATTATAGGGAATTTTGAAAGTAGCAAGGACAATTAAAACGAAGTTGAATTGTGATTTCTATATATATCAAGAAAAATCTGACTGTTTTTAATGAAAAAGACGTCATATGCAGTCATACAGTTTTTGGTAGTTGCGAGTACCATTTTTCAAAAAGAGAATCTTGGGTGAAACATCATCAAAAGCTATGCTACAAGAAGTGGCACAAAACACCTTAACAAGGTGTGGCTTTTCTTGGAAGGAGTAGTTGTCGCTGGGAATTAAAAAAGCGAAAGTTCGGCGCAAAAAGAAATTTATAGCGATTTCAGGAAAGTCGGAAACCGCTCTAAAATGGTGTCAGATCAAAATGAAAAGTATACCACTGGAATCAGAATGATCGGAATCTAAAAAAAGGAAATTACTGTCCCCTCCTTGAACAACAAGGAAAATCGCTTTTTTGCATTGGTAGCACTGATCTGTCTCCCTTTTTTTTTTTTTTTTTTTTTTTTTTTTTTTTTTTTTTTTTTAACACTGCTAGCGGGTAACCAGAGCATCATAGATAGATGTTTAATGGCTCTTTTGAACGGAAATTAAATTTGCTATTGCCCTTTTTAACTGACGAAAAAAAATGTAAGAACTTTGATCCAGTGACTGTGGAAAAAATGAGCGTGGTAGGGGGCCTAGTTGTCCTCCAATTTGTTTGGTCACTTAAAAAGGACACTAGAACTTCTAATTTCCGTTCGAATGAGTCCTCTTGCGACATTCTAGGACCACTGAGTCGATACGATCGCCCCTAGGAAAAAGAAAAAAACCCAAATAACCACGCATCCGTGATCTTTCTTCTGGCAAAAAAAAGATACAAAATTCCACATTTTTATTCCACATTCAAGATGAGCTTGAAGCCACAACAGCAGGGCTCTCTAAAACGCTGCATTTGATTGTGTGATTTTCATTAAGATTTTATGACTTTCATGGGTGTTTCCCCCTTTAGCATGGAAGTGCTATTCTATTATGTATAGCACTATTACAGCAATTTTTTGTACTATAGCACAAGGAAGTGATACTTAGCACGCACATTTGGGCAATTATAGCACGATCGGACCGAGATGGCACCCCTGTTTGAAATACGGTCTATACAAGATTTCGTATGGTGCACAGGTTCCTAGTCTGTCTGTCACGACAGACATTACAATTGACCCAAGAAAAAATAATATGTTAAATAAATCATTCAGAATTTAGTAGAGTACATTCTAGTTGAGAAAATCTTTATAGCCAAATCTAATAAATTCACTTCTTTCCTTGGCTTTTATTTAAGCTATCCAATCAATTTCTAGCGCAAGTTTTGGGACTTGCCGTCTATTAAAATGACAGGAGAGTGGCATCAAATACGACACCGTTTGCCAGGATTTTCTGATCTGGAGGTGCTTACGCTTGTGTATGTGGGAGTTCGATCGTGTTCTAAAACATAATGGTGGAAGTTGAAAAAAACTGAAAAATCGATTGATATTAGGCTTATGCTATAAATTGATATTTGATGTTTGAATTTTTGCGCTATATTCTTTCCTGTATAATGGCATCAAACCTCGTACTCCCGCATTTCCAAGTATTTGCCCGCAGCAAAAGTTGGTGATGCAAACAAAACTTTAAGTAAACGATGTCATCACTTGAATAAGACACGCATGCAGCAATCATAGCTACTAGAACTCTTTGTTTTGTTGTTGTAGCTAGTTCAAAAAACAAATTTTGCACAAGATTACCAAATTGTATTTCAGAAGTCTATCTTTCTACATTACTATATTCCAGGGCAAGAGTCTTATGAATGGCCTCCGTTGTGCTATAGTACAATGACCAAATTCTTATTTCTTTATGTTTGGAAAATTTGTATTAATCATATTTTCAGATTCCCTTCTACTTTAGCACTCTACGAAGGTTACCACTCACCCCCTTCTGTTTACAGTAAAGATCCGGGTTGCAGCGGTAGCTTACAACTTAGTAAGAGAGGATTACGTCCCATACGAAGAAATACAATAGCACAAGTAAAAAAAAAAATCTATTTTTTTATTTAATCAAAGGTTAGAAGTAACAGCAAATTTGCCTGATTTTCGTAACAGGGAGAAAACGGCCTCTAAAAGTCAAAGAATCTTAATGACCATCACACCAGCAGACCAGCAGACCATCACACCAGCAGACCAGCAGACCAACACACCAGCAGATACAGCGTAGCAGAGAACCCTGTAATTGAGATTTTAAGCTGCCATCTTAAAAAATGTGGAGTTTTTAGCCAGAAGAAAGATCATGGATGCGTATTTATTTTTTTCATTTTTTTGTTCTATACTGATAGACTTGAAATCAGAACATTCATAAAATGTAAGCTTATTTTGCACTCTAAAAGAGAAATAGATGGCAAAAACATTCCAAGGACTAAAAACAAAGCGTCATGGTAAAATGTCATAGAAAAAATAATAAATTTTCTTGATGGAAGTAGAACATAAAATTGAAACTTGAAGAAATAAAAATTATTCCTTCGTAACACGTATCTATAAAACTACTTTCAAAATATATAGATTTTTGGCAATTCCTTATATTTATAAAAAAAAACTCAAAATTACAGCTTTACAATTTTTTTACAATAAAAAATGAAGCATTTATGTTTCTTTTTTTATTATAGTCTGATTTCACTTAACTGAGTACGACTTCCAACCAATTGTTCGTGCCAAATTGGTGCAAACCAGTTTGCACGTTACAAACTTTGACCTGTGTTTACATATAATAATGGTTACCGGGAAGTGTACAGACGTTCTCAGGGGGATTTTGTTGGTTTAGGGGGGAGAGTTGAGGGGGGAGAGTTATGTGGGAGGATATCACCATGGAGAAAATGCTCATGGGGGAAGAGAATTTCAATCAAGGGGGCGCAGAATTTTCTAGGATTATTTGAAAAAACAATGAAAAAATAAATATGGAAAGTTTTTTCTACTGAAAGTAAGGAGCAGAATTAAAACTTAAAACGAACAAAAATTATTATGTATATGAGGGGTTTACCTCCTCGTTATATTTCATTCTTTACGCTAAAGTATTTTCAGTAATTCTAAAAGGTCATAGAGCTTAAAAGTTCAGTAGTCACGTCTTTTGGGATGACAAGTCCCCCACTGTTCTCAGGGAAAGGGTTTGGGTTATTCCATTTAACTATTATTAGTATGTAAGGCTCTTGTAAAAGGGGCGGTCGTATAATTTTTGAAGGGACATCGTTCGATTGTTAATCGCAAGTCCTCCTGCCCCTTTTTAGAGCAAAAAAGATTGGAGAGCAACTATCTCCCCTTATGTCCTTTTTTTCCTAGGTGCATTCAATTGAAATTTTGAGATAGCCATATTGCTTAATTAGTCCAAAAATTAAACAACAATACTGTGGCATTGACACAACATTTCAGAGCCTGGGGGCTGAAACGCCTTCGTCGGACTCGCCTGAAACGCGACGCCGCGCCCCGCCCCGTACGCCGAGAGATTCGGATACACGTAGCTGTCGTCAGGGACCGAAGCTTGGCCGCGAAGCGTTCCGTTGGTCGCCATCCCAAACATGGGGTAGGGACCCGTCGAGTGACGCAAACCCAACAGCGCATCCACCGACGGCCCAATGGGCGTCAATTCCGAGTTGCGGCAGGAAAGGGTGCCGAATCCTGCCGTGTGATTACCTTTCAGGTTGTTACCCGACAGTCCTTGTAGAATCGCGACGCGATCTTTCATGTTTTCAAATGGGCGAAAGATCTCAGGCAGCTTCTTATCGGAGAATGTGAACAGCTTTTTATTTTTTCATTGCGGGGTAGCTTTATAACGCAGTATTTTTATACTAATTTCATTTCAAAAAATTTATTAGAATTTCAACCCTCAACAGATTTTAGATTAAATTTGTGACCATTTCCACTACCTACCTACAACGCATAATTGTTGAGGTTCCTTTTAATTGCTGGTATTTTTTTTGTTTGTAAGTTTATCAAAGCATCCTATTATGCACCCCCCGCTAAAGAAAACCCTGGATCTGCCCCTGCTGCTCAGCCGCAATATCAACCCAAATGAGGCCCCATCCTTAGTCCTGGACAGGGCTACTTGGAGAAGACATACAGCACTGTCAACCAGTTCCCTCGAAATTTAGAAACCTGAAAAGCACCTTTTCTTTTCCATTTATTAATTTTAACCACGTATATCCAGTATTTTGGCAATTGGTCTTTTTTGGGGAACTCTTTATATCCCCCTCGTGAGACCCAGGCAATTCTGAAGATTAGGGCCCACATACAGTTCGATTTCTTTTTATGTCATTCCTTATAACTTATATTTTATCGTTTGTCAACTTTTAATAGTTTCTCTTCTAGTTATAAAATTTTACGGCGTTATTTTTTTATTCCCAAATCTACCGTTATGGGTATCGTGGCACTGGTGTCGCTTTACTAGCTGTTTTTGAGGGGGTTACTCCCTACTGGTGTTCTAACCGTTTACTCTATTTTTGTGATAATGCATAACGAACTTCAAAATTACATTCCCAAAGCGGCGATTCCGAAGGTCCTAGAGTTGTTAGATCACGATCATTTGGTTGTTAAAATTAAAAAAGAACGCAAAACATCAATAATTTTAGTAAAGAGCTTTCATTGTGTATAAATAGGAATTGATTCGGTGGATAATGTTTTCAGGAATCGCAACTTTATGTCTTACTTAGATTTACAACTTCAAATGTTTTATATAGACATAGCTTATATTTTGTATTACTATGTTACTCCTTTATTAATTTTATATTATTAGCTCTATTTAATAATTGTAATATATTAATATTGAATGTTTACGAGTATTAACACAGTTCCCGGGGGAAGGGCTGCAAGTTTTACATGCCCTTGGATTTTTTTCGGGTGAGGGGGGGGGTAAGGGGAGGGATTTACGTGGGAGGATCTTTCCATGGAGGAATTTTTCATGGCAGATAAAAAAAATTCATGAAGGGGTTGCCAGATTTCCCAGCATTATTTAAAAAACGATCAGAAATTAACTTAAAAAAATAAGTTTTTCAAATGAAAGTAATGAGCAACATCAAAACTTTAAACGGACAAAAACTATTACCTAAATGAGGGGGCAGTCCTCTCCTCAGTACCTTACTTCTTCCACTAAGGTTTTGTTTAAACATTTAAAAAAGCTTATTATTCTAACGAAAGTATGAAACCACTAATTACACCCATTATTTTCAAACTTATGAAGATAAAACTACTCTGAAATATGTTGTCAGCAATAAGCATAAATTTCTACACATACCTTTATATTAACTTTCGGTTCAGCGTAAATACATGGGTAAACAAAGGGGCCGGTTGGGAATCCTAAACGTAGAGTAAAAAACTACGAAGGACTGTAAATAATGGCAAGTGGTAAATATAAGTATTATATCCTTATAATTGATTATCGAAGTTGAAGGTTGTCCGTGTCACCTAGATTTCTTGCCCATCCCTAGCTATGAAAAATACCCTTTTCGGGGGGGGGTCACTTAAAATACTTTTTTGATACTTTCACAAATCCACATTCGGTGAAATTCCAGTTTAGCGACTCTTCTAACGGAAGCACTGGAAAATTAACCAAGCAGTACCGTTAGATCCTTTGACAACAGAGCTACTCACAGGGGGGAAGGCAACCACGACAGCTGCATCGAGCGTCCTGGCTAGGGGTGGAGTGGCCGCAGCTGGGGAATCATCCATTTTCATCAAATTTGTCACTTTGATTCAGTGTTTTTTTGCTTATATCTGAGTTAGGAGGGGATACTGTAGTTAATTTTTCCCCGGGCACCACCAGCCCTAGGAGCAGCTCTGCTTAGTAGCATTATATGTTAGAGTGCTCATCAGAATAAAATATCTTAATGAAATAAATTTGTTGGGAGATTTCGATATCCTTTCCCCTGTGAACCTAATTGTGTTTTGACCCTTTCTCTTTCATTTTTAAGAATCCTTCTTGGTATTACAAAGGGGTCCCTCGAGATGTCATCCGTGAAAATCGCCCGTTTTGCAACGAATTGTTGTTATTATTCAGTACTTGGGTTAAAATTCAACTTCCGTATTGACAATGGAAAGTCACTTTTAGTTTAGAAATGAATTTAGAAGAAATTCTTTGCCCTAAGTTGTCACAGAAAAATTCTTTGAAGCATACACAAATTTTTCCTGTGTGACACTGGCAATTTATTGTTCTGGTCAGCTTGAAGCAAAACATTATTGAAAGGGATCTTGTATGAGCCGCCTCACCGCCGACCTGGTGATGACCACCGGGCGTATCGCCACCCTCGACAGCGACAACCGGACCGTGGAGGCCCTGGCGGCGCGCGACGGTGCTGGCATCCCGGTGCTGTGCGAGAAGCCGCTCATCGATCCGGCCCGTGGCAGCGAGGTCCCGGCGCTGGTCGACGAGTTCGTCGCGCGAGGGCTGCCGCTGCTGGAGAACTGCCAGTGGCCCTACGTGCTGCCGGCGTTCTGGGAGCTGCATCCGGAGCTTCGTGGTGCTCCGGTCACCGAGGTGGAAATGCGGCTTTCCCCCAGTGGCGTCGGGCTCAGCATGCTCGTCGACTCGGTTTCGCACCTAAATGTTCGTTGTTCATCTTGGTTTTTCACTTCCATAAGATGAAATTTTTCTTTAATTGATTTACATGAGAAATGCCGATGCGTATATTTTTTTCTGCTTTTTTCTCCATTCCAAGGGTAATCAGCGGCTGTGAACCAGGGGTGTAATTTTCTTTAAGATGGGGGGGGGGAAACTGCCCCTCCCAGACGTCGGTTTGCTCTCTAATCTAAATTTTCTCTGTAACCTCTAATCATCAATTTAAAATTAGAGACCTCCTGACGATTCAAAGCCTTGAGGTTGAGTAGGTGGGATTTGAAAACACATGATCATGGGTGTTTCGCTGGATTTAAGGAGGTTCTCATAGCTCATTTTACTAATAAAAAATCCTTTTCTTTGCATACATTTAAGACTCGTATTTGCAACGACAATAGAAAATAAATGCGACTACCAATTATTCTATCGAAATTTGTTTAAAGCTAATAAATGATTAGCCGCCAAAGCCGAATGATTGGCAAGCTAGACCAAAAAACCTTTGCCCGTGAGGACGGGCGTTCGAGTCCTGGTGACGCTGGTTATTTGGTTTGGAACGAGGCAGTGGCGTGATTCTGTAAGCCCAGCCATAAGACCCAGCCCTAAGTACGTAAATGAAAAATTCTGGCATGCGAAAGTACAGGATGGCTGGTCCCCAACCTTCCACTGCACATCCTGGCTGAAGGGCACTTTCGATTTCTAAACTGGCTTCAAAATCCAAACCCCCAGTATGTATGCTTACCACTCGAAAAAAAAAAACTCCAGGCCCTAATCTTACTCAAGACCCGAACTCAAATAAATCCAAAAGATATTTCAGGTACTCGTGCTTGAGGAAAAGCCCCATTCTCCCCCTTAAAAATCCCCATAAATTCCTTTATTTTCCACATACTATGCTTCTTTTACCATTCACCCCACAAAAAAAAATCCCGCGAACGTGCATAACCTGTTTACATCAAGTTAGTGATTTTGTAATCTTCCTTTGGATAAATAGAACCCCTATTTTCATTAATTAGAACTAAACATCTTCGACGGGGGGTAAGTTCGTAGTAAAGAATTGTAGGTAAGGAGCAAATCGGCTCAGTAGTAACCGAAACTCTAAAAAACGGAATTTTGATATCAACAGATAAATCAAAAGAATTAGCTTATTACGCTGATTCAAAATATATAAAATTTGTCAAATTTAGTGGTACCCATTAAAAAGTTAAGAGCCTGAGAAAATTTGCCTGATTTTTTAAATAGGGAGAAACACCGCCTAAGATTCCAGTAGCAATTCAAGTCCGAAAATCACAGCATCCGATTCAGAGTACCGGAGAACCCTACAGTAGAAGTTTCAAGATACTGCATACAAAATGTAGAATTTTGCTATTTTTGCTAAAAGAAAAATCACGAACAAATCTTCACCAATAGCGTATGCTTACTTATTTTGAGTAATCAACCAGGCTAATTCCAGCTAGAAATATATAATCCAGCCAATTCCAGGCTACTTCAAAGCTAGCCCTTGATGCCGAACGCTGATCAAATCTACCAAACTAGTTGCTATTCAATCTTTGTCTTTTAACAAATATTTCTGAATTTGCAAAGTATTATCGCGGTTTGAAAGATAGGCGTGAATGCAAATTATCGAAATGTTTCTTCAGCTGACTTTTTTAAAAGATTCTGAAGTCAGTATGTTCATGCATAATATAAAACACTGGTTTCATTGTACCATCACCTTCTATTTGTGTTAAACCGTAATTAAATGAGGGGGGGGGGTAAAGTATCCTAAACGCACCCCTAACTTAATATAACCTAATATAGCCTAACTATACCTAAACTAACCCCCATCCCCCTTAATGTTCAAATATATAGCCCAAATTGTAGTATTACATAAACTATAGGTTATATGAAGGTTATGTTTCATCAGGATTAGCGCCAATCTGTCTCACTGTAGCACCAATCCGTCTAAGGCCAACACAGCCATGCACACTTCTCCTCCATTTCAATCTATTCAAAGCCTTCCTCTCTACGCCTTGCCAATAAGTTCCAATTTCACTTAAATCTAACCTTACGAACTTCCCCACCGCATTTGGGAACAACCTGCTTTTTATTCTATGGCTCGTAAAATAATGAAAAAAGTAAAAAAATTTAATATTCTACAATACAAAAAAAAGTATGATAAAGGTTAGCTAGCATTTAGGATATTTGGGTGATATTACAATTAAAATTACTTCAATCTTTACTGACTGAGAGTGATCTTCTCTCATTGATTTGATGTTAAATATTTCCATGTTACCATTTACCCTAATAAAGAAAATCTTAGCAAGTAAAATATTATATCTGACTGGCTGAAAAATTTTTGGAGCCCCGTCCCTCCCACCCCCATGAGTGATGCCCCTGCCAAAAGTATTGTACATTATACCAGTTTAGGCTTTGCACTCGAGAACGCGTCCACAAGGCGTCACGCGGGGCCAGCTGCTTGTTCAACAGCTTGCGCGCCTCGGTGGCGTCGGAAACGTCGCTCGCGAAGGGCGTGGTGCCGGCGGTCCCGATATAGCCGTAAACACCGGCGTATTCGGCATGGACCGAGGCGTTGACCGCGTTGGCCAGCGCCCGCACCGCCTCGGACATCTGCATCGGCACGAAGGTCTCGTTGCGATCGATCTCCATGACCTCCTTGTCGGAGAGATGGAAGCCCGCCTTCTTCCAATTCGAGAGCGCGATCTGCACCTGGCTGATCGTGCTGTCCGAGGCGGTCGGCGGGGTGTTCGACGGGGTCACGTCGCTGGCCGCGATGGCCGAGGGCAGCGGCCATTCGAACGGAAATTTAAAGTTCCAGTGCCCTTTTTAAGTGAACAAAATAATTGGAAGGCAACTAGGCCACCTCCCCGCCTTTTTTCCCAAAATCGTCCGATCATAATTTTGAGATAGTTATTTTTTTCATCATAGTTGAAAAGACAAATAACTATGCCTTTGAGTATAATATGATCCCCCCCCTCCATAGCTCCAGAGGAAAGGTCTTCAAGCTACGAAGTTTCCCATTATTTATGCATAGTATTTGTTATTGGGATGCATGCATATATTTTCAGGTAGGGAGGAGACAAATTTTCTGCTGGAGGTTTTTCCACGGGGAAATTTTCCGTGGAGAGGGAAGTTTCCAGGACGGCTTTAAATGATCCTTAATCAATTGGCTGTCCCATAAACTTTTTCGGTGAAGTTTTGGCCTTCTACGCCATTTTACCGAGGCGCAATCTCTTTTACTTTTTAAAAGGAGCACTATAAATTTCCGATTGAACCAGCTCTCTCCCGGTATCCTAGGACCACTTCCTCGATACAATCATCATTTAGAAAAAAAACAACAAACAAACAGACACACTCAAAGCGAGTAAATAAACATGTGTTCGTGATTGACATTCTACAAAAAGTTATGCATTCTGTGCATAGGAATTTTCATTTCTGTACATTGGAATATGGGTCTTTTCCCTCTTTTTCTAAAATTTGTCAATTTGTCCTTTTGACCATTATTAGAGGTTGCCCAAAGAAATCTTTCAAAAAAGGTTTCAACTACTCAGTTCGAATCAAGCCTCTTAGAAATGCTGCTCTTCACAGTGGGGACAAGGAATAATCAAGGATACATCAAGGGACAAGGATACATAAATTAGGGGATGCGAGGCTTTGCTCCCTCCTACCAATTCTGAAAATACTTGCTTTTGGTGTATTCATTGAAAAATACTTATTTTGGTATTTTCGTAGGAAAAAATCGAAAAACTACAGAATTGCTCGATTATTTCGATGTTTCAGTAGTTAGAGCAACTACAAAAATTTTCGGTTTTTGGATGAAAGGTGGGTGGAGGTAGTACATTTTAAATTTTGTACATCCCAAAAAATATAACTTGCTGTCTATTGACTTCCTGCCCTAGAAACTACTTAGGCTATTGGGACGATTTAGTCAAATTTAGTAATTCTATTCAATACCACAGATACACACAGGTTCAATTTTGGGGAGGGGGAGGGGTCATTTAATTGTTGTCTTGGAGGGCTAGATAAAAAATATGTATTGAAAAATATATTTTCTTGTGTCCAGATAATTAAATAATGTTTTTCACTTTCAGCTTCAAGAAGTTTATCTTCTCCTCAATGAAAATTATGTTGAAGATGGCGATAATATGTTTAGATTTGATTATTCTCCAGAATTTCTCCTTTGGTAAGAGCTCTGGCACATTATACCACGCTGTCTACAATAACGACGATTCATCAGAAGAAACGCTATTTTGACTTTTCCTTTAAGTTTTAATGAGCGATTCTAATGTAAAAGGATATTTTCTTCGAAAATGCCTGAAAAATGTCTTTTGTGTAATAATGCACACGAGAGGGCGCCATGTGCCATCCATTGAGCTTCACAGGTCAGGAATTGCCTTGGACTAATACTTCCAAAAATTAATCTTATATGGCACAAAATAGCAACGCTCCTCCGTGATGGCCTGTCAAGACATGGTTGGCTTAAAGCTTCCTGTTTTAATGCTTTAAACAATGAAAAATTGATTTTTCTGATATTTTGATCGTATATTATTTAGTATTATTTATTTATTTATTTATTGTTATTATACTATTATTGACTACTTACTGCAGCACCAAGCCGCCTTAGGCCAACACAGCTGTGCCGCTCCGTCTCCAACCCAACTTTTTCAAACTTCAAGTTCTTATACCCTCTCACAAAGTTCCAATTGTCTTTAACTCCTTTATTACGACCTATTTACCCCTCAATTGGGACAATGTGGTTTTCGTAAGCTTTTTCTTACCTATCTCTATTTATCAGAGATACTTATGTCGCTAAAAGCATACAGAATCCATTGTTGGTTATCCTCTGAACTAAAGCTGTGTTATTTTTTTTTTTTAGATTTCAGAATTTCACCTAAATTTTTTACAATTTCACGTTTTTCATCCATTTTCCCATGTGGTTTGCTATTTGAATAACGACATGGGAAATTTTAACTGCAATTTTGTTTTCAAAGATCACGACATGCTGAAAATAAATTAAGAATTTACTTTGAAACATTTTTTAACGACTTTAAATCTTAGTGCGGTTTCAAATGCCCAAATTCGCCCACTTCTAGCTGACATATTACTTGGAATTGTTTCGGTACTGTATACCGAAGTTAAGGCACATTTCTCAGCTACAAAAACGCTTAAAACTGCTTTGCATTTAAAAGCCACTTTATTCATTCTTGTGAAATTAGGAACATTTAAAATACCCTCCTTGTTATTACATAAAACATTATACACAGTTTTATCAGTTGGTATTTATGTTTTTAATGCTTATTAACATGTTGATATTTAGTTTTGTTTCTGGTTCTTCTCTTTTTCAATCAAATACTCCAAGAATATAATATATATTATTTTTTATGAAGTGGGTTATAAATAAATTATTACTATAATTGTTTATTATGAAATTTTTAAGACATCACCACGTTCTCATTGGTAATGCCAAGTTGTACCATGAAATTAAATGAGGATAACCAATTAGATAAATTTAACAACGCTTTTCGTCCGTAAAAAGCGAAACATTTTGCATGTGTTCATTTGAGTTTAAAATATGAGTCTGAGGGTGACAAGTAAAATCCAGTCATATTCTGAGCCAATTCTTTTCTTAGGTGGAAAATATTGTGTTTTAATCTTATTTTTCTTCATCAAATAAATTTCTTCATCGAATCTAAGATTTTCTGATTTCTAGTATGATTTGTGGTTCTAACATCTCTCTTAACTAGGAAATGTCGGTTTTGTCTTGCATTTTGTGTATCTGAAAATTTCTTTATTATTTTGAGTCTGTTTCTCTAAGTGTTTTGTTGTGTGTGTCTATTAGTTTCTAAATGGCGCACAGGGGGTTTTAATATCTGTTTCAGTTTTTTATTTCAAGGGTTTCTAATTGATGGCTTAGCTAGAAGTGTTCTGCTTTATATAAATTAGGGCTCATTCGTGTGTCGCCTTGCATCAAATTTTATATCATCTAAAATCAATTTATAGAAATGTTCACCTAATTCAGTTATGATTGCATCAGGCCATGGTTTCGATTCCACACAAATATCAGGTCCTTCAAGGTTACTAAACTCTATTTCTTCCCAAATTTGTCGACAGTTATTTGCTGTGCCCACTTGGGGGTCTAAGAGTCGGTTGAAATACTTTATATGGAGTCGCTTCAGTTTATCATTTAATTTTGATGCTGTCTTTTGGTTCTTTGAAAAAAGCCGGAAATATCGGCGGCCTAGATCGTGGGCTAGCAAATTTAATGGCGGGCTAAAACTGTTCGACCCAGATCAACCGAAAGTACGGAGCAATATTAAAACTTAGAAGAACAGAAAGTATAACGTGTATGATGGAGGTTATTCCTCCTCAACACCTCGTTCTTCACGCTAAAGTTTGATTTCTGTCCCAACTCTCTAAGAACACTCCGGAAACACTATGTTCGTTTAATTAGAACAATAAGAAGCTTCTTTTTGAGTACTAAAAAAATTTAACGTAAAGAGTGAGGTGCTAAGGAGGAATAATCCCCCTCGTGTACGTAATAATTTCTGTTCGTATTAAGTTTTAATGTTGCTCCTTACTTTCAGCTGAAAAAAACTTGTTTTTTATTTAGTTTCTGATCATTTTTTCAATGATTACTAATACCTCAGTGCCTCCCTCTTTGCGCTAAAGTTTGACTCTTTGTCACAACTCTACTTTTTAAACAATAAAAACTTTACCGTAAAGAGCAAGGTGCTAAGTAGGGGACAGCCCCTTTCAGATACCGAATAATTTCTTTTCGTTGTAAGTTTTAATGTCGCTGCTTTCTTTCAGTAGTATCCCCACACTGCTTTCCACAAGGCCCATAGCCGCTACTCTTTTCTTCCTTAATCATTAAAGTTTAACGGCAATTCTCTCAAGAAGTAGGTGCTATTAAACGTCTTTATACGCAGGTTCATGTCACGTCACAGTTTCTTAAAGTGCTTACAAAATCTGAGATAGCTCTTTAAGAAAAGTTGGAAGGCCTGAAAGGCCGACAATTCCGAGGACGGTTCGCCAAAAAGGATCAGCGATGCGACTTCGTCCTCCGGCAAGGGCGGGTCTGAGAGAAACGCGAACTTGGGCGAGGACGCGGTGCCGGTAACCGCGACCTGGGCAAGCGTATCGCCAGCCTGGGTGCCGGCCAAGAAATCGAGGTTGGGATCGTCCGCGTCGGCTCCATTGAAATCGATGCGCCCGCGATCGAAGGACAATGTCTGTGCAAGAACGGTCATGCGTCCTCGGCGCAGGGCCAACTCACCCTCGATGTGGGGGGTCGCCGCCGTTCCAGCGATGAACAAGGTGCCCCCCATTTCGGCGTCCAGCATCTGTGGAATTTACGAACAGGTAAAAGGAATTCCTACGTAAATATATAATTAAGGACACCTTATATCTGGATTCGCCTCTTCTTCGAAACGAGCCATTGCTGGGCTATCTTGTTTAGATCAACAGCATAGGTGAGGTATTTTTCAGTCTCCAAAAACATCTGGGTATGTGGTTGAGAATCAAGCGTAGTAGTTCTCAGCCAGTTCTTTATATTTGACGAATGTTCCTTTGGCAACAGCCATCGCAATAAATGGAGATTCTGTCAATTAGTAAAGACGAGTAGCACGCTTGAGCTGATGTTGCCGGCGATATTCTTGATTTAGAAGCTCTCTGAAGTAAGTAGCGCCTTGAAAGAAAAAAACACTATTAGATAGCATGCACCTGCATCTCTTAGAAAACATTCCCTGTGACGTAACGTACAGGTGTGATATACCTTTACAGGTGCATTATAACATTACGTAAGACCCAGGTGTGTGTAATATAATCTTGAGGGGCTAGTAGCTTCATTTCTACATCCCCTATGGGTATTCCCGAAACCATGGAGGTATCACTACTTTCTAGTGCCCTTTTTAAGAGGAATCTACTCCATCTTGATCTAATGCTATCTTAAACAATGCTCAATATCTTTCTCGGGAATTAGTTTTTTTTTTTTTTAAGTGAGTTATACTTCTATTCCATGTTTATACTTCTAAACAGGACTAAAAATTTATTAGAGTTTAGTGGCTTTATGGTTCATTTTGTGATCTTCAATAATCTAGTGCTCTATTGCTAATTTAGTTATTTTTTGTTTAGGCAATATGAAAAATCACTTGAAATGATGATAAATCACTAAGACTGGAAACCCTGTTTGTATACCTACTGAGCCGTTTTTAACAAAGCATGACAGGGCCTCTGCGTGTTGACTTTTCCCCTCGGGCACCTTCATATAGAAGGAGTGGCCGTAAAAACTTCGCAGAGAACTCATTTGGTTAGAAGTCAAAATTCTTGTGCCCTTTTTAGAGTCGAATTAGATTAAATTAAATTAAATTAGAGGTGAATTAAAGCAAAGTAGTACAGTATCCACCTGGGATGCAGTTCCTCCCCGCGAGTTATTGTTTGGAGTTTTGAAGTGTTAGAAGGTGCCTGGCACTGGTTTATGTTGTGATAACTGGCATCCTGCTTGTCCGCGGTCGCTTCAATTACACGTGCGCGTTATGGTTTTCGGTTTTTCGTTCGTGTCGAGTCATGGTTGAGCGAGAAAAATCTTGATGCGAGAGAGGAGGAGCGATTGAAGAAACCGACAGAACATTTTGAGGGGTTAAATTACGAGTATGTACACTACGCCTTATTGAACGTGAGTGGTGCGCGAAAACTGTTTATGATAGATAGACTTGAAGTGGGCACAGGCTCTTTTGTTCGTTGGCTTCCATGATCACTTTTGGGTTTTCCAGCAGATAGGCCCGCACCTCTTGGCGAAAGATGCTGCGTTCTTCCGGGGTCATATTGGTGATGTCCAATGCCTGGCTTGGCAATGCCAGTGCCGCAAAGGCGGCGGCCAGAATAGGGGTTTTCATGCTCTCACTCCTGTTATTTCCGCTTGGCGGCCCGTTTGGCGGCCAAAACAATATCTTCTGCGCGCCGCCAACCGCTGGACTCTTCGGGCAGAAGGCCGCTGGCACGTTTGGCCTGGATACCTGCATCTTTCATGCGTCCCTGCAAGGCGTATCTTTCTGCCGAGGCCACCGCCGCCATGCCGCTATTGCCGGATTTGGAAAAAGCTTGTATTTTTATTAAAGATTGTTTTAGGCTTAAGATTTTCAAATCTATAAAGGGATGAGAATCCTCTCCATGTTCTTCAAGGGTCCATATATGGAGATTGACAATTCTTGACGGGTATTTATACCAAATTGAACTTTAACAGTTCAGACGATTTTACTGAAATCTAAAGATGAGCAAGACACAAGGGTAGTTAATTTCAGGGTAGTAACCTCGTATCTAGCTACTTCGACGGACAAACCATGTAGTGAATCTTCAACCTATCATAATCTAGAAAGTAAAGCGGGTAAAAATTGAAAAATATGCCTGCACATATAAAATACAATTTGTCTTTAGTTTTCTCTTTGGGCTTTAAATCAAATGACAATTATTGTTCGAATTGCTCAAGCAAGAGGAGATCGTGAAAACTTAAAAGTTTTAGCAAAAAGTTTAATGCGTTTAAATATAGTTCATGAACATTGTAAACAAAAAATTAGTACATTATCATGTGTTGATGATGTTTGTGTTTATTTGAAATATGAAATTGAACTGCGTGAAGTATTAGATCTTCCAGTTCCAGCAACAGATATGATATATCCAAGTTTTATGAGAATTACTGATGAAGATTTAGATAATGCAAAACAAGATGCCTTGGAAATTACAGATGAGGAATTTGAAGAATTTTTAAATAATTGGGATGAATGGAAAAGACAATTCTATGACTGTCTATCTTAGTTCTGCCCTAGGATTGACGGATAATAGACTAGTTATCAACAAGCGAAAAATGACATCATTTGTATACAATCCTCAAAAGGCTTATGCCAGATTTGCTTCTTGCTCAGACTATCTGTATTGTTTTTTTTTTTCCCAATTAGCCACGGCGTGATGGCAACTTGATTTTAATTCAAAAGCCAATTGAATTAAAATCAAGCCATGGCAATTGTAGAAAAAAGCCAAGACAGGTAGTCTAAATGAGAGGCAAAGTTGGTGTCTTTTTAAGTATACCATACAAATGACGTCATTTTCACTTGTTGATAGATAGTCTATCGTCCATCCATTCTGTGGCAATCAAAAACAATATATACAATTACAATTTGAATTCAGAATTTTGGCAAAATGCCAAGGTAGCAAATGACATCAAGTACTGAAGGGGTGAGAAAAATTTTCTCACTTCGTGCCACGAAGGGGAGGGGGCATCACTGAATGCCTACACTTTTTCCTCAAATGATTCTTCTTTCTCAAGAGTGTTCTACATTCCTCCAATCCCAGAAAAGAGCATTGCCCTCTGGTGCACAAATAGCCTCATTATAAAGTGCAATGAGCTTCAATAGTTTACAGCTAATTTATTTCTTGTTGATTTGGTCAGAAAATTAAACGATTAATTGCTTTTTATTGTAAAGCTTCATAAACCGCAAGGTTCACTCATACAGGTATGAGACCAGAGAGGCGGATAATTTTATTGTTGAGTACCGAGACACCACACGTGCAGCTTTCAGAATTAGGTATTTAGCTCCGGCTATATTTTTTTTTTTGAAATAAATAGGTTGAGAATCAGAGGATTGCAGCCGTTCAAAATCTGGCTGTTTGCCATTCCCCGGGCGGTTGTGTGTATGTATAGTTTTTGTAATTAGTAGTTAATAAAGCAAGTCAAGTCAAAAAGTCAAGTCAACTCAACGCAGCACCAAGCCACCTGAGAACAGCACACCTACACAGGCTTCTCCTCCATCTTCCCCCTTTAAACCCTGCGAGGAAGTTCCCATTTCCCTTTTTCATTTTCATAGACTAGTATCATAATAGTATTGGTAGTAGTAGGAACAGTACGAGCAGTGATAGTTCTGTATTAGTATTAGTAGTAGTAGTAACAGTAGCAGCAGCAGTATTGATAGCATTAGTAGCAACTGAATGTTTCCTTTTGGTCAGTTGAACATCCAACTCACGATGCCCCAGAAGTTCTTCTCTTGATACGATAAGCCGTTCCAAAAATATTGCTGATATGTCCGTCCGTATCAGCAATCTGTATGTACATAGTATGTTTTGATTTAGTTCAAATTTCCCCTTAACGTTACCTCAGATGTTTATTCCAAAATCCTCAATATCCTCAGTCTTGATAGTACTCAAAGTAAGGAGCAATATTAAAACTTAAGACGAAAAGAAATTGTGATATATACGAAGGAGGTTGCCCCTCCTTAATACCTCACCCTTTACGCTAAACTTTGATTTTTGGTTCAAATTATTTAAGTATGATTCCTGAAACACAAGGGCTGTTTAATTAGAATAATAAGCTTCTTTAAAAGTTAAAAAAAAATCTTTAGCGTAAAGAGCGAGGTATTGAGGAGGGGGCAACCCTTCTCGTATGCGTAATAATTTCTGTTCGTTTTAAGCTTTAATGTTGGTCCTTACTTTCAGTTGAACTAACTTTTAAAAATTGTTTAAAAGTTTTTTTTTTATTTAATTTCTGATCACTTTTAATGGGGTGGAAATAATTTAAACAATTATTTGACAGGGGGGTTCGAAAAAACTGGGGGGTTGGTTATCGATTTACTGATTATTGAATATTGATTATCGATATTTAATATTGATTGTTGGCTATAGATTATTGATGATCGATACTGATTACTGATTAACGATCATTGATTAATGGTTAGTGATTATTGACTATTGATTATCGATTATTGGTTATCGATTATTGAATATCGATATTGATTATTGATTATCAATTATTGATTATCGATTATTGATTATCGATTATTGATTATTGATTACTGGTGATTGGTTATTGATTACTGATTATCGATTATTCATCAGTGATTATCGATGTGGATTTGCCGTAGTTGGCGCTGGACGCTGCATTGGCGGCGTCTATAAAGTGATTCGAGAGCAAGTGATGCGGCTCTATCAGGCAGTCTCCGGCGGTCCGGCAACCGCTGGAAAGATCGACCGGGAGGCCACCCGAGCGCTCGGGTCCAGGGGAAATCCGCTGTCTGGATGAAAGGCATTCCGTGACCGGCGACGTTGCGCCCACGCTGGATACGCTGAAACAAAGCCCGCAACCGGCCTGGTTGTGGGACAGCGGTCGTTTGCGCGTGGTGTGGGCAAATGATGCCGGGGTCGCCCTGTGGGGCGCAGGCAGCCTGTTTGATCTGGTGGAGCGGAAGTTCGCCCCCGGAAACCCCTCATATGCGTAATAATTTTTGTTCGTTTTAAGTTTTAATGCTACTCCTTACTTTCAGGAGAAAAAAAAATTCATATTTATTTTTTCATTGTTTTTTCAAATAATGCTAGAAAATCCTGCGCCCCCTTCATTGAAATTCTTTTCCCGCATGGAAATATCCTCCCACATAATCCCCCTCCTCAATTCTCCCCCCTAAACCAAAAAAATCCCCCTGAAAACGTCTGTACACTTCCCAATAACCATTACTATATGTAAACACAGGTCAAAGTTGGTAACTTGCAGCCCCTCCTACGGGGACTGCGGGGGAGTAAGCCGTCCCTAAAGACTTATTTATTAGGTTTTTCACTTTGTACTTTTCTCCATTTTAGTTCGATTTCTATGATATCAGAGAACTTCTTTGAAAGCTCCAATTGAAAAATTCCACTTATTAAAAAAGATCTATGTATATAGTATATCAGTAGTTGCCATTAAATAAGTACGGTTTCAGTTCACACATCATAACTTTCAGGCAAGGAGGAGTGACTCTTAAGGAATTTTTCCGGGTGTCTGAAACTTATTAAAGTATTATTTAGACTTATTTCTTCATTTTTACCATGAAAATTATTTTTTTCGGATTTGTATCAGGAGGGGGGTGATTTCCTCCATCCGTTGGAATGGAGTAAAAAAAAAGGCAGATATAATGGTGTTTCCCTCCGTGGTTAGCAGGCTACCGGAAAAACGTGGGAATACGTTGAATTGTTCATGAAGCTACTTCTCATACCTGAGGGTCGGTATCTGCAATAAACCTGTTGTCATAATCGCACCCAAGCTCTGTCAAAAACTGAAAATTATTAATTAATTAATTAACATTAAATTAAATAATTAAAAATTTTATTATTTAAGCCTTAAAATGCATACCTTTTAAAGATAGTATTTTCTTAACAATCCTTAAGAAAACAGCAGCTAGACTATCTTCTGACGGGGTTGCATTGTCTATGGTATAGTCCAAATTTGGGAATTCAAGCCTTCCTCCAGATTCGGGTTTTATATTCTCTTTGGCAGAGTGACACACTATATGCATACCGATTGTCAAAAGAACATCTCAGCAATATCTCTGGAATGACAACGCGTCAAGCTGAATCTTTCTGGGCATCATAAGGGGAATGTTAAACTGGTCAAAAGGCAACATGTGAATACTACAACTGCTGTTAATACTGCTGCTACTGCTGTTACTGCTACTACTAATACAAAACTACTACTAGTACCACTGTTCCTATTACTACCACTACTACTATGATGCTAGTACTATTAAGACTAAGGGTATGAAGTTAGAGTTTTTAGAGAATATAGAGGGAAATTTGAGTTAAATCAAAACACACTATGTGCATGGAGATCGTCAAAAGGGCGTATCTCAGGTTATTGGATATTTTAACTATGCTGAACAAAATGGGTATTTGAAATTTTGATCGGAAGACTTTGGGAGGGAAAAGGGACGTCGGAGGGGGCTAGCTGCTCTCCAATATTTTTGGTCACTTAAAAAGGGCAATAGAACTTTTCATTTCTCATCAAATGCACCCTCGCCCGATCTTCTAGGACCATTAGTTCGATACGACCACCCCTGGGAAAAAAAAAATCAAGTAAACCCACATACAACAGTAGTTTATTTATCACCCACAAAATACATAAAGTAAATATGGCGGAGTAAGAACAAATACAAAAACACAAAGAGAAAAACAATTATACCCACAAAAGAAACGGATAAGACGAAATGACCCTTTCGGATTCTAGCGGGGACATAAATTATTAGAATATAAATGCTCCCTAAGAAAAATGCCTTGAAAGAAAATGAAATCCTGAAGAAAAAAATGCTTTGAAAAAAAGAAAATGAAGTCTTAAAGGATTACGTGACATCCCACGTGTGCATCGTCATTACGTAACACCCACGTGTAAGATTGCGTCACATCGCCCGCGTGTACCGTCATTACGTAACCTCCCACGTGTGTGTTGTCATTACATAACTTCTGCCGCGTTCGTCCGCCATTACATAACACCCATGTGTGTGCCCTCCTCAGTTACAAGTGTGGATTTCCCCGCGGGCCCCAAGTCTAGCATGTCATGGTAGTCGGAGAAAATCTTTATGAAGCCAAACCTTCATGTTCTATCACATTTACAACCGCGTTTTTGACTTAATTTACGCCTTTAAAGCTGATGATGGTGATGATGATGGTCAATCAGATTTAGCAAATAAGTTTAAAATTAAGAGTTTTTGTTTGCACACTTCAGTTTACAACAATCTTGTGAATTCAAATTGTATATTTATAATGCTAAGGTTTATAACCACATGGTATGCCAATTTGCATTGCGTGTAGTTTACATATGCCAATTGCCACATGACAAGCCTACATCATTAACTTGCAGAGAAAGAATAAGCCACTTGAATCTCTAGATTCATTTGTTTCATAAAATCTCGGATCTCACTTATTACCACAACGCCACCAGCAGTCCTGCCATAGATGACTTCATGTCGGAATATGTAATACGCAGGAATGTCTCCTGTCTTAGCAGGAGCGAGCGCCTTAATGAAAACAACTAAGTGACTAGTAAAATGGGATTCCTTTATTTTAGGCAGGACAAGTAGTAAAACAATCTTTTACATGTCAAAACTATACTGTTCTTTCTCGGCCATAAGGACGCTATATTTCCAATCCTATTTGTGCTTTCAGCGCCATCTCTTTACAAGATTTTAACCAAGCTTTTTCTTTGGTTTACTCTGCTGTCCTTTTTCGTCTTTCTTTTTCAATAAAGAAAAAACAGGCAACTTGTAACTCCCCATAGGCACAGGCTCGCTGTGGTGTAGAGGGACTTTCCGATGGCATCGCAAAACTCAGACGCAGAGGGCATTATCGAGGTTGCTCAGCTTGAATCCGGCGGATTGCCCGTTGCGATCGCCGGGGACGACGCATTCGGTAGAATTGCCCGCAAAATCCATACCATTCTCGAGCCGGTTTGCCGTTATCTTTGCTACACGGCTGCCGTCATCACGTTGCTCATGTCCCTTGCGATGGTCGTCGATCTTGTTAGCCGTCTGGCGTTTGGCAGACCGCTGTCCGGCATGATTGAACTTCAGACCTACATGCTGGTTTTCATGGCGTTTTTCAGCATTGCGGCGCGACCTGAACCGCAGCTTCCCGGGCTCGACCAACGGCAGCCTGGCGAGCCGGTTCGCCAACGCGTTCTTCACGCAGGTGATCAGGCGCTGCGACTACGGGATCGACCTGCACACGGGCTCGCTCCACCGCTCGAACCTGCCCCAGGTTCGCGCCTCCCTGGAGTTGCCGGGTACCGAGGCGCTGGCACAGAGCTTCGGGGCGCCTGTGATCCTCGATGCCGCCCTGCGACCTGGTTCGCTCCGGCACGCCGTGGGCGAGCGCGGCATCCCGATGATCGTCTACGAGGCGGGCGAGGCGCTCCGATTCGACGAGGTCGCGATTCGAGCGGGGGTGCGGGGCATCCTCTTGGGACATAAGTCGGTTTCCTCTTTTGGCCCCGGCTCCGTTTTTGTCGGAGTGCGTGCTTGGGGATAGTTAATGTGTGATCAAACAGGGGTCAGCATTTTGATCGAGATATTGGTGACCCCGTCGCGTTCAAGGTGCATTGCCAATTCTTCCGATCCGAAGAAGGCGCGGGCCTTTTCCAGGTCGGTGATCGCGAACAGCGCCACGGCGTGGTTCTTGCGGTCCGGATCGCTCCAGACATTCATGTCGGTGATGCCCGAGGCCTGACGGTTGCGCTTGTCCTGCCGGAACACGGTGAGCCAGGCGTCGAAATCGGCCACATCGGCCTGCCAGAGTACATGGGTTGCCATAATGAAGCTACAAAAAAGGGATTTGAGCTACATCCGTGCGCCTTGGATCTCTCCAAGGTGTTGAACAGCGTTACCCTTTCTCAGGCCGTTCCTCAGTTTTTATTCTTGGGACTACTATTTCAATAGCAATATGCTCTTAGCTATTGGTATTCAAATTCTTATTTTAAAGATCAAAACTGATAGAAAGGTCTCTGCAGTTTGAATTCCCGAAGGCTGTGCTTGAAAAGTCCGGCGAAGAGCTGTCTTTTCCCCTTCTTTTTCAAAAGTTTGTATTTTGTCTGAACTTGGAGAACGGGGTTCGGTTATCTGTCGGAGAGGATTCTAGATTACGGGACCCAGAGGTTGAACCCGTAAAGAGCAATATTAAAGCTTAAAACTAAAATTAATATTGCTTATATAAGGGAGATGCTCTCCCTTATTCCCAGCCATGGCCATGGGAGAGATTGTCTTGAAGAAATTTTTTGTTTATTGATTTTATTGTTAAATAAAGAACTCAGAACTCTCGCCTAAATACCTCGCTCTTTAGGCTAAGTTGTTTTTAGAAAATTTAAAAAAGCTTATTATTCTTATTATACGGTCCGCACGTTTCAAGAGTCGTTCGCAAGGAATTTCGACAAAATAAAATTTAAGGTGTAGAGCAGGGTATTGAAGAGAAAGTGGCCCCCTTATATGTATAATAATTTCTGTTCGTTTTAAGGTTATGTTTGACCTCTTTTCTTATTTCTCTTCTTTTTTTTTCGTTCCCAGACCTCCCGGAAATGCCAAGTTTATGATTTCCCTATGATACACCTTTATCTGCAGTCTTAGCAAATACCACGAACTTAAAAAGCTTCTGTGCTTGTGGAATTCGCCAATTGTATGTCAAGAGTGATCCGCAGATATTTAAACTATAATAGAATATTTTACTGCAATATAATTTTCAAAAATAATGTTTCACCTTTTTTTCTGACGTTTCTTTTCCAAGTAACGCCTAGGGATATTTCTGAACAAAAGATTTTATTATATCTACTTTTTGGATTTTTAGGTGCTAGAGGTTAACTTTTCAGTAAGCTGGAACAGTCGCTTGGCAGGTGAACACAAGCGAATGGTTAAGCTACTACAAAGGGATGCGGCTTCAAATAGTGACAGGCCAACAGTGGTGGCCGACCTGATGGCGGGCATTGGACCGTTTGCGGTCCCCCTCACAGCAAGTACCATGCCGAGAAAGAACAACAAACAGGCCACTGATCGTAGATGCACGCCGGAGATTCATGTTTATGCCAATGATTTAAACCCTGCTTGCTATGAATACCTGCAAATCAATGCCACCAAGAATAAATGTCTGAATTTGCACTGCTCCAACACAGATGCCAGGAAAAATGTGCGAAACCTCCAGTCACAGAAGATACACGTTGATCACTAACGAAAGCCAGCGAAGATTCCCGCGATAACTCTGAACATAAAGATGCTGTTAAATTTAATTTTTAACGCTCATATTTATAAACTTATAGTATAGGCTACTATTATTGGATTATATCTGTCCAATGTCGGCAGTGTATGCCGCAAAGTACCCTGACTCATGTTCACTGACCATGAAGGCTAGTGACTGGAGGATGACTGAAATTAGTAATAAAGGTCTCTAATTGTGCCTACTGCTCTCAGAGGCACTACGAAAAGGTTGTCACCAGTGCACAAAAATCTGACGGAATGATATTGAAAAATACCGTAATCCCACAACCATTTCTCCGTCTAAACCTTTTGCACCAAAAGGAGTAAGGAATTAACTGGGGTGAGGCTTTCTTAACAAAATAGGACTTTGGGCTTATTGACTATTGCCCCCATCTCTAAAAATGTACACAATTGATTTTCCTTTTTGATGGTCGAATGGGACAACTGGGTTTGAGAGTAGCACCATAATGTACGCGGTAAGTTAGTTCGCCTGAGGCAGAGACCAACAAGTGGAGAAAGAGGGAAAACCTAACTGAAGTTAAGGCATGGAAGCAGGCTCAGAAATATAGCAAACATATCGTAAGCAGGGTTACCATCCGGTGAAAAAAAATCACTAGATTTTGGTGATTTTTTGTTGATTTAATGATTTTCTCCACTATTCTAGTGATTTACAATGGGTCCCCTCCGCAATCCCTAAATCTTTTCGCTAAATTTTTAATTGTTTTAAAAAGTAGAATTGTGGTAAAGAGTCAAACTTTAGTGTAAAGAGCGAGGTATTACGGAGGGGACAACCCATTTCATATACGGAGTAATTTCTGTTCGTTTTAAGTTTTAATGTCGGTCCTTGCTTTCAGTTAAAAAAACTAGTTTTTTTATTTAATTTCTGAACGCTTTTGAATTAATGCATGTTTGATTTTGGCTCTCCTTACATAAATTATTAAAATGAAATTTGCATATTAAGACTTTTTTTTGGCTAAATGGCTTTCTCTTAGTTTTGATCAGACGATTTTGAGAAATAAGGGTCAGCCAACATTCGACCAGCTTTTACGGCCACAGGTGTTAATTCAATACCACCTTCCATGATATCACCTAATGCATAAATGCCTGGAACAGACGTGTTTTGCCACTCGTCAACTTTGACATAGCCTTTGTTGGTGGTTTCAACATCAGTTGCAGCTAAATTGATTTTGTCTGTAACTGGCTCACGACCGATTGCCCAAATGACTTGGTCTACAGTATGCGACTCGCCGTTTTCAAGATGGAGTGTGACAGAACCGTCAGCTTCTTTGACAAGCTCCTTAGGTGTTGCATGGGTATGTAAGTTTGGCCCTTCTTTTTCCATCACCTCTGTCAAGGTTTCAACAACCATTGGTTTCTGATTTTTTCGAAACTCTTCAAGTCACTACTTTTACGCAAACGAAAATTTACGTAATAAAAACGGGATTTTCGCCAAAAAAAAAAAAAAAATTAAAAAAGATAAAAAGAAGAAATCTTAAAATTCAGACTTATTGTCATACAAGAAACACCACTCAGAATTGTTTTCTGACAGAGAAAAATATGAGTAAAGAAACAGAGGTTGCTTACTTTTCAGTTTATTCTAGTATTTTTTTTTGTCGCTGAAATTGAAACTGACATCAAATTCTACAATCGTACCAAAAAGAAGATTTTGTGATACAATTTGGTGGGAAAACCAGTGCAATTTATCTTAAAAAGTTGGCAATGCGACAACTATTGGTTACATAAGCGTAAGAAGTGTGAATATTGATGTACTTGTCTCTGTCTTGTAAAAGTACTCTTTTATAGGAATTATCTTACTCTTGTAGAATATTTTAGTAATTAATTAATGGTAAAAATTTTCTCAAAAATGGAAACAGACTACCGAGTTTTTATTTTCTTAGATTCGATATGTCTTCCATCTATGGCATTCCACAAAAATAAACACAATCACCATCACAACAACACTAACAATAGCACTTAACGTATAGGCACACAGCATTTTGTTTGTCTGTGAGAGACGCTTTGTATATGAATGAAAGATTCTTTCCTAGATATAAAATCGATTTTTGCCAATTCCATTTCCTTTAAACCTTTCTTTATGACATCTTCCCAACCGAGACGAGGACGACCTGCTTTCCGTTTAGCCCTAGATGGTTGGCCGAAAAGGACAATCTTCGGCAATCTGTTATCCTTCATCGGCAGAACGTGCCCTAACCATCTCAGCCTTCCTTTCATTTATAGCCTTAGAAAGCGGGATTGAACGACAGTTTTCGTACAGCCAATTGTTTGAAATACGGTCAGTCAGCAAGGTACCCAGAACAATCCGTAGGCAAAATCTTCGGAAAACATTAGTAAATCTTCATTAACCTTAACGATTTTATATATTTGGGATCAGCAGAAAAACCTAATTCTTTTGATGCAGATAGTTGGTAAAAGTTGCCTCCATATTAAAGGATTTCCTTTCAGCAGAAAAATCTTAATCATGGCAGAAGCACTAGTTTAAAGTTTTTTATCTTTTTACTCTTTCAAATGTACTCTTATAACATATTTTTTCTCCAGCTCTATCAAACCTAGCTGTAACTATTTTTTATTTTGGTCTTCAATGGTCTAGCCATCCTAATCGAGTGGTTAATGCTCCGGACTTGAAATCCTGAGGTTTGAGTCCTGGTGTTGCTGATTCTTTGGTTTGGGATGGGGGTCAATATTGTGATCTTGTAAGCTAAACCAGAGCCGCCCTAGACCTAAATGGGTATTTGGAGAATTGTAGGGGAAAACATCAGATTTAGCCCAAATTGATTTTTCGATCGTTGCCAAATCGAGGAAATTAAAATCAATTATGCCTCTCTGATGGTTAGAGAATGCTTATCTCAATTGCATCTTGAGACTTTAAACTCAGAGTGGAGACGTCTTCCCTTTACAGTAATTGAGGCAGATGCAAATGTAAATCTATGTGTAATTGGATTTTGAAGGTTTATCGCGAGTTTAAAAAATGGAGCTTCCTATCCTTCCCTAAATATTTTGCCTAATTTTATGTTGATATTGACGTGTTCGCTTCATTCTAGTGCTGGTGCAAAGTGTCCATTTTATGAATTAAAAATGGCAAAAACCCTACTACGCAATAGACTTTCACGTCCTAGGGATATGATACAAGACAAGTTGAGATGACTAATATATGTTTTTATGGATGAAGGATGACAGATTACCATATATTGCTCTTTTGACCATCCATTTGGGGCAAAAGAAAAACGCGGGCCATCCCCGATCGGGGTAGAAAGAGGTTATAACGAACGATCTAAAGGATATTGAAACTTCAAGGGACGGGATAAAGTGTGAAATTTTGAATTAATTGGGATGGAGGATGACCTTGTGCAGTTGTGTTGAGTTCTTGAAGGCCGATGCAGCTTGGCGCTACAGTCAGTTTCTAGTAGTAGTAGTAGTAGAAGTAGCAGTAACTTCGTAAGTTTAAGAAGATTTGATGGTCTGAAAAATTTGCAAAAGTTTCTTTTACTAGAAGTCCTGGAGCGATTTTTTTTTCTTCCTTCTTTAAGATACAGAAGGCATTAACTTATATTATAGCAACTCCTTATCTTTTTTCCAGTCATCGACTTCATAAGTAATCCTAGTGATAATTAGAAGGCGTTTCCACCGGCAGGGGAGCAATAAAGGCCCAGGGTATTGTAAACGATAAGCGTCTTTAAAAAAGAAAAGACTTCGTTTTTTGGCATCCAAAAAGAAAAATAGCATTAATGCCGCTGGGTAAATTTCTTGGGGCAAAATTACACAGTAAACGACTTGATGATTATTGCAAGAAAAACAACAGCTAAGGGCTTTCATTTTCGGTCTGTGTCTGTGGTTTCAGACTAGTTTTTCGGGCGCCTTCAACTGAATAAACATTGGTTTGGCAGTGTCGATTATTTCTTGTCAACAGTGTTCGTAAAAATCTTTAGTTAGTCCAGCCCAGTTTCACAGTCAGTCACTTGTCTTTCAACTCTTGCAAGAATCTTGTCTTTAGGATTAGTTTTCATATAAGACTTTGATTCTTACCCAATAAAATGGCAGATAAAAAGCCAGATGAACAATTTGTTGGATCAGGCCCTAAGGAAACAAAATGGCAATCATTTAAGGGTTTTGTCTGGAATTCAGAAACTAGCCAATTTATGGGAAGGACAGCTGGTGGACCTTTACTAGTGAAAAAAGACTTTTTTTGTTATTTACCTGTTTTGTTGTTTTTTTGTTATTTTTTGTTATTTTTTTGTTTTTTTTTTATTATTTTGGAATACTATACATGTTTTTCAATACTTTCATTCTGTTTCACTGTAAATGTAAAGGCAGGGTGGTCTAGAACATTACTTATAAAATCCTTTAAGGATTTTATTGACATTTTTAATCTGGTTATTTTTGGAAGATGTGGCATAATCTAGCAGGGTGCCAGCAGCTTTATTATTTAAAAATAAATAAATTATTATTTTTAGGGTGACCCCTTGAGTTCCCAGAGATCTACGAACAACTTAATATTATTTTCATATTTTGGAGGAGGACGACTAAAAAGGGAATGGGAGGGGAACTGGTTGCTCTCCGACCACTTTTTAACATCCTTCAAAACCTGTCCTCACAGTTTAAACTTAATACCCCCAGATATCTCGAAATATTTTAGATACACTTTTTGATAAACTTGATGCACTTAGTTACCTTTGGTTCGATTTAACATACCCCTCAACATCCTCCAAAGTTTTACCTTAATACACTTGGTCTTTTTGAATGTATCCAGAATTAAACATTTCCCATCTTCCTGATGTTGAATCATGCCTGTCCATAACCGGCAAATTGCAAATTTTGTAATCTTTGCCCCGAGAACTTAGGGGGCATGACATCCTTGGAGTTGGGAGGGGGAAACCTAAAATCTTGGAAAATACTTAGATTGGAGGGATCGGGATGAAACTTGGTGGTAAAATTAGGCACAAGTCCTAGATACATGATTGAAATAACCGGAACGGATCTGCTCTCTTTGGGTTAGTAGGGGGGAGGGTCAATTCTGAAAAATGAGATATTTTTAACGTGTGATTGGATCTAAATGAAATTTGATGTTTAGAAGGACATCGTGTCTCAAAGTTCTCATTTTAAATCCCTACCGGATCTGGTGACATTGGGGGGAGTTTGGAGGGGGACCTAAAATCACGGAAAACGGTTAGAGTGGAGGGCTCGGGATGAAACTTGGTGGGAAAAATTTCGAAATAGTCGATTGGAAAAAAAGGATAAAAGATAAAGATCCTCGTGAGTCATTCCTGGTACCTAGGGCGTCGGGGCGACGTTTCAGTTGCTGTGTGTTTTTTAAAGGGACAAGTAGCAAGCTTGTTGTCCATTGTCGATTGGAAATTCGTCTTTAACGTTAATGGGGTTCAAAATAAATGCTCATATACAGTCCTAGCCCTCGTTACCCAACATTTAAGACTTATGTTACCCAACATAAAGACTAGTTTTCGCAAAAAAAAGTAAGAAAATCTAATCGTTGCTGGAAAGTAAAAAGACCCGAGCATTTTAGTGTCAATTTGTGCTATTAGACAAATCCAACTTGTATTCCTCCCTTACCCAATACGAAACTCCTTCCTTTATCAACAAAGCCAGACCGCCTCGCTCCGTAACCTGTCGTCCTTTTCTTTCACTAACATATCCTGGAAACCGGAAATCCCACACTGAAAAAAGTTCCTTCCCAACGAATTGCGGCTTAAAAAGCTTGAAATCCCAACCCTCGGCTATATATTCCATCGTGGTGATCTTATTGAAATGTACAAGCTCTGCAATAAAGCCTATGATAATGTACCAGCCCAGAGAATCGTGCAGTTCAATAAAAATCACTTCCAAGGACATCAGTACAAAGTGAGTACGGAACGCTTTTACAAGGACATGGGCCGATGGACTTTCGGCAACTCAATTCCTCCTTCCTGTTCATCCCTTAGAGACGCTAAAATAACAAGCTCCTTTTCGCATTGTAATTTCTGAAACATCAAAGTTACACTATAACGTAATTATCGTGTTATTCCTAGTTTTATGTCACATTTTCGAAGGCAATTCACAGGGAATTTTACTATTTTTTGTTCAGTGCCTTTTTTTCATTATTCAGAGTCACTCCCCATCTTGTGTAATTTTAAACACGTCATAAGATGATAAAAACCAATTCCTCCTTCCTGTTTATCCTTCACAAAAAAAAAAAAAAATCAAAAATCAAAAGTATGCAGATTTTTTATGGGGGGGGGGGGGGGATAACGAGAGGGGATATTAATTAAGGACAAAATAGCTAACATAGAGATAACCACTGGAAAGATCTTTATATCCATAATGTAACCGAAAGGTAATCATTGAAATTTTTTGATTAAAATGAACTTTTTTAAACAATTACCTTTATAAATATAAATATACTCCTCGACTACAACTCAACCGCTGTTTTATAGTTTCATTCAACTAGATTTTATAAATTATAACAGACACTGACTCCACCTCCAACTCTAGACATTTTCAATATACTGGCTCCGACTCCATTCAGCAAAAATTTACTAAAACTCCAACTCCTCGATTCCAACTCCACCACTGTTTTAAAGTTTCATTTAATTAGATTTTATAAATTAATAACCCTGTTTACCTCTCTCAGATTTCTCCAGGTACCCATTTAGAGCATTAGAGTCAACTCTGGTTGAGCTTACAGAGTCAAGCCATTGACAAATTTGGATTAGTCCAAAGATTTCCAGGTAAGGCCAAACAGTTATAAGTAACACTCACAACAAGGTAAAATAGATAATTAATAAGACGCAGAAAAATGAGTATTGAAAATACAGGTATATACTGGTTCGAACCACGTGAAGGGGGAGGGTGTATTTTAAGGCCACTTTCTCTTTTTCCATGTAACCAATCCTTACGACCATTCTTGAAAGAATTCTGGTTTCAATGAGGTGCAAGATTTCTACCATTCTTCTAAATGTATCTACAAATGCAGTTGTTTTAATATCGAGATCCTTCTTTATGTGTCTGAAAGTTGCCAGAAGGGAATATATCTTGATATACTATTTTTTTTATAAAGATTTTTAATATATTATTGTAGACTAAATTATATTATGCTACTGCAGTATTCCTACACTATAATACCATATAATAACATTAATTACTAATAATATTAATGCCAAAATAATACTAACAACAGTAAAATTGTACTAAAATATCTTAAAATAGTGAAAAAATATATTATAATACAAAATATAATACACTATAATACAAAATATAGTAAATAGTAAATATTGTAAAATAATGAAGTATAGTAGTGTAGTGAAAAATATTAAGATAATGTTGAAGCTTATAAAGGCGGAAAAGATAAGCTATTTGGCTTCTTTGTTGGTCAGGTGATGAAGAAATCACAAGGAAAAGCCAATCGCGGCATGGTCAATGAGCTGCTGAAGAAAAAACTAAGCTAATTAAGTCCGAATTCTTCCTGACATCGCCAGATATGCTGCTGAACCTCTTGAGGGGTTAACGTCTCATCATCTTCTATTTGAGTGACGCAATCGTCATAATTATCGATTTTTTGACCACTATCTACAGATGTAGAAGAATGTCCTCCCTTTTCATGGTCTGCAGTAGCGCAGCCAGGCAGAATGAATGCTGTGATCATAAACACGTAAGCCAATTGTCTAATAGTGTACGAAGCGTGAACATTCTAGGTTTATAGTGAGGCTTCTCAATTTTAAGTTTCGAAACTCTCAATAAAAAGAAAAAAATATCCGATTTCACTTATTTCGAATTTCAGCACATGGAAAAAACTTATTTTTTAAAGGCTTACAAATGTACCGGCTCGTTTTAATATAGATTTGACTGCTTAGAAGAAATTTACATATGAAAGAGTTTCAGGAACATCCCAAATTTCCAAACATAATGCAGTCTAATGCAAAATGTTTGTCAAAAGTAAATAAAAACCTAGTTCCTATCTCGTAATCCCTTAAAACGCAGAAAGTCGTGCTTCCCTAACCCGTAATCCCTTAAAACTTTAAGAAAACGAAGTTTTTTTTCATATTATTTTAATAAGACTTCAATACCAAGTAAAAGACAGTTAATGCAACAATGGAACATTCCACAAATGTTTTGTGGAATTTTTTTTTATGTCCCTTTTAAGTTTTTTTATGGCTTGTCTTTGCTTAAGTTTAGTTTAGTTTGACCAGTTTTTTTATCTTTTTTAACTTTATAACTGACTTTTTACAATTAAATTACTGTCTCACAAATCATTATTCATTGTGATTTTTCTTTTTGCCAGTTTCCGTGTAATCATACCACATGACTATCACATAGCGATAGTGATTTTTTTAAATAAATGTCTCTTATCTTACTCTGTTGTTTCCCCATGATTGGCCACTCCTTCTGTCGGACCAATGAAAATTGACGCAGGTCGCGTCCAACCTTATAAGACAGTACACCTGTATCACCTGTAGGCGGGACCAATCACATCCTCCCGAGTAATTTTCACTACAACGTAGAGCTGTTCAGCCGACCCTGCATCATGATATGGCACTAATGGCGAAAGTTTCTAGTGTTAGGGACAACTCATCACTACGTACTACTACAATTATCCGGTCAAAAGTACATCCAGTGCAACGTCCGAGAGTAGTTTGTGTGTATGTGTTGCCGGTTCCCATAGCGTCCAGTATAAGGTCCCAAACGGGTCCAGACATACTTCTGTCATGTCCTCGTTATAAGGATGCATGTTTAGGCCCTCATGGCTGGGGTAAGGAGGAGCTAAATATTCATGAGAGTATTTCTTTTGGCCAAAGTTTTCAGATATTTCTCAAGCCCTTTTCAGAGAGATATGCCCTCCACCCTTTCTTGTGTGTAGTTATGGCTGTGGATATACTAGTGTTGTGTGTATTTCAAGGGTAAGCTAATTTTTTTTTCTAGTTGTGGTTCAAGCTCTAAAGAATACTCCAGCTTTGGATGAAGATAGTGTCTTATTCCTGGACAAGGGTAAAAAGCCACTTGGGAAAGTCTTTGACATATTTGGCTGTGTAAGTGAGCCCTCTTATGTCGTAAGATTCAACTCACCCGTAGGCGCCCCAGCTATAGACGGAGCTCAAGTAGGAGCAAAAGTCTTAAAGCACCTTAAAGGTGATAAAGTTATTGTTTTCAAAAAGAAAAGACGTAAAGGCTATAGAGTAAAGAATGGTCACCGTCAATCTTTAACTGAAATTCAAATTGAAAGTATTGCTACTTCTGGAGCTAAAAAAGCTGCTCCTGCTAAAGCAACTAAAAAAGCAGAACCAAAAGCTGCTGCGCCAAAGGCAGAAGCTAAACCAGCTGAAGCTACTCAAGATTTAAGCAAAATGACTGTTGCTGAATTAAAAGAGATGGCAAAAGCAAAGGGAGTTACAGGAATTTCTTCAATGAAGAAAGCCGATCGCGCTACGGGCATGCAGTTCTCGGCGATGGTGTCGAGGCCGGTTCGCTGATAGTCACCCTGGCCGGAGGTAGAACGGCCGAACTGGTCCTGCCGAAATCTCAGGTTTTCGAAGACAGATATCCACGCCTTGCCGATCTCGACCAGGACGGATCGATCGAAGTGATCACCATCCGTTCATCCGTGACCAGGGGCGCTTCAGTCACCATTTATGGCCTCGATAATGGCGTGTTGGTCGAACGGGCAAATACCGGGTTCATAGGTCGTGCCAACCGATGGCTCAACATTGCCGGGATAGCGGATTTCGACGGCAAGCCGGGGCAGGAGATCGCCTTTGTCCGAACGCCCCATGAGTTTTTTAAAGTCTTCTAATTTCTCATGGTGCTTTAAACGTCAGTGGATATCCCCTTAACATTATTGGAACCGGTTTTAATGTTCGAACACAGGGTAAGATCACTCAGTGTAATTTTTTCATTTTTAAACGGTTTGGAAGAAATCTCGTCGGAGAGCGAATCCAATGTTTGATTGTTGGTTTCGTCGAATCGCACCATTTTTACTGTGTAGTCTCCATGCGGTAACACTGTTTTAATCAAACTTCCTTTCACAGACTCATACCCGGCAACGTTTGTATTACTTCGATCCAGGGTTACTTTCAATTTTTCGCTGGCCAGGTCCGTCCCTTTTTCTTTATCAGACAATGTTCTTTCCTGTGGGAAAATTCAGAACAGTAGCATGACTTGTTTCTCTTCTAAGGGCAAATCCAGAACAGAAGTATGAGTTTTTTCTCTTCTTTGGGAAGTTCAGAACAGTTAATTGAACTTTTTGGTATATTGGAATCTATAACAAAGGATGTTTTGCTAGACATGTTGAAAATTCAATCACAGTTCAATTAATAATAGTAAACTTCTTCATATGGTCAGAGCTCTGCTCAGATTCATTGTGTTGTTTTATCAACAAAATGCTCAGCAAGCATGCCTATGCGACAGGGCAATCAGAGGAATGATGCCAACAATTTTTGAAAACAACTATCTTAAGAAAAAACACAAAACCTATCTGACACTTGGCTTTGTTAAGATAAACATTATAGTCAAAGTTGTGTACTAATATAAAAAAATCCGACTGAAAAACGCTGTAGCCAAATATTCAAATGCATCTGAATTCTTATTGTGAGCTTTCTAATTTAATAATTTTCTGGTAACAATGGCCAAGTTCGGAGATAATCTTGCATCCAAACATCTCCTGTCGTCATGAGAGAATATACTAATTATCGTATTACAAGGGATTTATAAAATAGTAAAATCATGTTTGATTTTGACCCCCCCCCCCTCTCCCTTCCAAACATAAATTTGCTACGCTCCAAGCTGGCATATATTTTTTTTTCTTTACAAACCTGTTTTTTCTTGAACATAGTCATTCGTAAGCGAAGTCAAAATAGAATAGAAGGTTTTGCTACTTCAAGAAGTTCATTCTAAGCTAGTACCAGGTGCAGTACTCCCACTCGTCTAGATAGGATGTCCAGTAGCTCCTTCTTCAAAGTGGAGGAAGACCAATCCATCGATCGGTCGGTCACCACTACTGTTGCTTGGAAAGGCTGAGGCAGAAGCGAGGTTGCTCGAATGCCTCAACGTACTATCAAAGTGGTCACGCAGGAAGAAAAGAGGACGGACCTAACCGCCGCCTTTGAACCGTCGCACACTAAAACCAAAGTCCGTACTCTCTTTGCTCCAAGGTCCGCAGTAGTAAAGGTAGAGTAAAATTACTTTAATTTCTGATCGTTTTTCAAGTAATGCCAGATAACCCTCACTTCGTGAAAACAAAATTCTATAAATCCCCCCAGTGGAAAATAGTTCCCACGGAGAATCCCTCCCCCCTACACGAAAAAATTCTCCAGAAAATTCCTACCCCGCTAAACATTTCCCCTTGAACGTCTCCAAGTGTTAAATTGAGTCGGCAAAGAAAAAGTAAGACGAATAAAAATAATTTCGTATAGGAATTCTGGAAAAATCCTCCAGTATAAAATTTCCCCTGGAAAGCTTCCGCCCGAAATTTCCCTTCATACGCAAATTTGCTGTGAGACAGGGGGCAAGTCCCCCCAGACCTCTTTAGTAATCTGTGAATTTGCATAAGAAGATCCTTTGAACGATACAGTGGTGAACTTGCGCTTCAAAAAATAACGATAGCGACTCAGATGAGCTGCTGATATTCATAGACGCCACTTCAATGACCTTCTATGACTCAGGCATAGAAAAACTCCAAGAAAAACTAGGCATTACCTTAGAAAATCTTATTTTTGAATTGGTCCAAATGGCCTCGCAATAAGTGTTGAAAAAATTGTGTGTCCTATTCTTTTCTAGGATTGGAACTCTTAATAAAGAAATAACTGAAATTTCAATTTCCAGATGAAAAATAAAATGGCCAGAAATGGGTTTTGCATGGTATATCTCTGGGTTCCTGTTCGTCTTCGTCGTCCTCTACATCACCGGCTTCATCCACGGCATGCGCGGGGGCGGGGGACTGGGACGCCCACCGTCGAGGCGGCAGTGGACCACCTTCGCCGCGCTGATCGGTTGCGCGCTGATCTCGGTCCCGGCTGAGGGTGGATCGGCCCTGAGCTTCCTGCCGTTCATCATGTCGTTCGCCTCCTATGGCCTGACCCGTGTCTGGCACTGGATCACGATGATCGGCGCCGTCGTGGTCACCGTGGCCTGCGTCTTCCTCATCCCCGGCGGCTTCACCTACCTCTCCGTGCTCGCCATCGTGGTCCTGCTCGGTGTCGTGAACACCGTGTCGACCTGGCTCATCTGCCGTTAGGCGGGTTACACAGGCAACATTAGAACAATCTGAGAAATCTTCTCGACGAAAACACTCATTATTTAATTCACGTAAAACTTCAGATATAACAGGGAAATTAAAGTAATGTGAGCGCTACCAGATGAACAACTACGCAACCCATAAACTTTTATTTTAATTTCACCGACTGTTACAAGTCTAAGGTGGAAAGATGCATCAATCGGGTCCCTCAGTAAGGACTTGAACGTCGGATCGCCACTACTAAGTACAATTGACATAGCTAGATTCAGGCAAGTATTCAAAAAATAACTCTTTAATTCATTGCATATATCATTTTCAAACTTTAAAGTCTGTCCCATTGTGTCGACCGGCGAGTCGATCGCGCGGACAGTCACCGCGGCTGAAGACACCCCCGATCGTCCCGAAATCGAATATCGACTGCCGAATGGCGACGTCATTCCCGCGGTGATCGAGCCGAGCGGGGCGGCCATCTGCGCGCGCACGAAGCTGGTCGGTATCTACGAGCTGCTCGTCGGCGGAGAGGTCGAGGCGCGCGTCGGGGTGAACCTCGTCGATCGCGCTGAGTCGACGCTGACACCGCTCGAGAAGATCGATTTCGAAGGGTTCAAAGTCGAGACCGAGGGCGAGCTCGTCGAGCAGCAGTCGGATCTTTGGTACTGGTTTGCGCTCGCGGGGCTGGCGATGCTGATGATCGCAAATGTAGAGCTCGCCGTGAGCGTCCTCGCCAAAGCTGGAGACCATGGAAAGGGTCAGCCCACCGCCCGGCGCGAGCTCCGCCGTTCGGTCGGTGAACTCGGTCACGGCGCCGTTCACGTAGCGGAACGACCAGATGCGATCCATGCGGTGATCGGCAAAGAAGTAGGTCCCGCGCAGCTCGGGGATCGCACAACCGCGGTAGACGTAGCCGCCGATGATCGCCTCGCGAAACGGCGACTGCGTGTTGGTGTACTCGTGGATCGGCGGGGTGAGCGATGACGCCATGCACACGCAGACCGTCTCCCCGGTGCACTGGGTGCCGCCCGTACAGGCCCACCCGTAGTCATTTTTATCCATGCCTTCCGGGATATACACAAGTTCACCCACCGTTCTCCCGGGAACCGAAGATGCCACCGCTGCCGACAACACCCCGGGATCGTTCAAAAACGCCTGTTTGATGATTTCATAACGGCCCGGCAAATCCTCGACGCTTTGCGCCGGAATGGTGATGACCTGTTCTTGTTCGAAACCCAGTTTGGCATCTCGCATAAATTGAAGCTGCTGGTAAACCACCATCGTTCCGGCAATCAGTATCACTGAAATTGTGAATTGGAAAATAACCAGCCCGCTGCGCAAGCGCGATGCCTGGCTGCCGGAGGCTCGCCAGTTTCGAAAGGCGGCAATCGAAGGAATTTTTGTTGTGGATGAAGACCTCAAATATCATCTGCCACACCTGAGCTACAGTAGCAGGGACTAACCAGACTCTTGGAATTATTAAGCATAGAATTACTAGTAGATCCCCAGCAATAGTGACAAAACTCTATAAAAGCCTGGTGAGACCTAGATTGGAATATGGAATTTGCATTGCCACCCCAATTGATAAAACAGACCAGATGGCTCTTGAATCTGTTCAGAGACGCAATTAAATGCAATAAGGGTCTCAAGGATAAAGAGCATAGATGTTGATGGCAGAGTCTGAAGCTACCAACTCTACCATACCATCAACACAGAGGCAATATTATAATGACCTATAGGTTACTCCAGCTTTTTTGCATTCTCCGCTGTCGGCTATCGCGGTGCGACCCTGGAGATCATGAGCGACGATCCGCTGTTTCGCTCAAGCATTTCGCTCATGCTGGTCACGATCGGTCAGACCGTGGGCATGCTCATCTGGTTGCGGTTGCGGGAGCCCGGCGAAATCACCCGCATGGTGGCGGCTCGCCGGACCGCGGTCTGGATGGGGATTACCGGCATGGCCGGTTCGCTGTGCTGGTTCACCGCGTTCACGTTGCAGAACGCCGCCTACGTCTTTGCCGTCGGACAGATTGAGGTCATTTTCTCGCTTCTGGCGTCGGCACTCTTCTTTCGCGAAGTCATTGCGAAAAAGGAACTTGTGGGTAGTTGGTGTGATGGTTAGTGGGCAGTGTTCTGACGCGTTTGGGAGGAGTTTTTTGGGGGGGGGGAGGGGGTTGTTTTTTTGGTTGGGGGGGGGGAAGAAAATTTCCATGAAGGGGGCACAGGATTTTTTAGCATTTTTAAAAAACGATGAAAAAATAAATATGAAACAGTTTTTTCAACTGAAAATAAGGAGCAGCATTGAAACTAAATGAACAGAAATTATTGCGCCTATGAGGGGTTTACCTCCTCCCAATCCCTTGCTCTTTACGCTAAAGTAATTCTATTAATTTCAACTATTTATTCTGCGGCCTTTGGGATTCAGGGGACATTCTTAAGGAATTGGGACTCAAACGTTGTAGGGTAGCATTTTCGATTTGAGACGGTGTTGTTTTGGTATGGTACCAACCCTGTAATGATAATCGTGGTCGATTACCTAATACTTCTTGTACAGAATGAAAGGAATATCCTGGTTGTACCTCAAAGAATACCATACTATTAAATATTGGTAATACAGTCTTACAGGGAACCGTATCAGGTACACGTTGTTGTTCTTCTGCTTGTTGTTGTTGTTTCGTTGAGGATGACTCATCGCTCGTTTTGGAAGTATTCTTGAGGAGGGTACTACTATCGTACAATTCCAGAGCACCGCCTTCTTGAGCAGTCCAATCTTCATCGGTCAAGTATAGAATGTAGGATGTGTGAAGTAAGCATCCAAAAGCAATCTCTTAGGTACCAATAGTATAGTTCAAGATGAGTCAAATATTTGTTGGCTTCAATCCAACGGTATTAGTGCCTTCCAATAGCATGCATTTAATTATTATTAAATGCATTGAAATTATGTATTTCAGCCTATTATTTCTAACTATGTAATTTCCAACCGTGCCAAAGCTAATATTGTCTGGTGTAAAGACAATGAAAACCGGTTATTGTTTCATGTTCGCGATACAAGATCTTGAGTGGGGTGGCTATAAGACGAAAGTATCAATAGTTCGTAGAAGAATTCTGGAAAATTATGTTATACGACATGCCATCTTTTGAATTATCGTGATCACAATGCAACAACACCTTTAGCAGCAGAAGTTTCGAAAGCAATATCCGATGCATTAGATCTTTGGGGGAATCCCAGCTCTTTGTATGAAAAAGGGAAGATGGCAAAAAATGCTATCAGTAAAGCGCGGGAACAAATTGCCTCAATGATAAATTCCCATCCATCAGAGATCGTTTTTTGTTCGGGAGGAACTGAAGCAAATAATAATGTAATCTGGTCTGTCTTGGAAAGTTTTGATAAGTGGAAAGAAAGCACTGGTGATAAACATATTTTAGCACACGTTATTACGACTAGTGTGGAGCATGTTGCTGTTGAACGGCCACTAAAATACTGGCAAGATAAAGGAAGTCTACTTTCGGGATCCCGACGACAACCTCCTCGAGCTGCTGAGCACGGACGGTTAGGCGGTCGCCTACTCGAGCAGGTTCGCGCGGATCGCGTCGCGTTCGGCGCCGGTGATCCCGAGCCCCCGCGACAAGTAGGTGTCGAAGTCGCCCCAGTCGTGCTCGACCGCATCGAAGCTCGACTGGATGTACGACTCGCGCACGCCGATCAGCGGCGCGAGTGCGTCGTGCCACCAGGCGTTCCCGTTCTGCTTGCTGCGCTCGATGATCTGCTCGCCGGCGCGGTTGCTGAGGAGGTACTGCTCGATGACCTCTTCGCGTGGAACGCCGAGGGTGAGCAGGACGACGGAACCTGTCCTTCTAAATATCAAAATTCATTAAGATCTGATCATCCAATCGTAAGTTATAAATACCTAGTTTTTTTCTAATTTTTCCTCTCCCTTTAGCCCTCCAGATGCTCTAATCTCGGAAAACGACTTTATCAAGTCAATTTGTGCAGCTCCCTGACACGCCTACCAATTTTCATCGTCCTAGAACGTCCGGAAGCACCAAACTCGCCAAATCACTGAACCCCTCTCCCCAACTCCCCCAAAGAGAGCGAATCCAATACGGTTACGTCAATCACGTATCAAGGACATTTACTTATTCTATCCACCAAGCTTCATCCCGATTCCTCCACTCCGAGTGTTTTCCAAGATTTCCCCGAAATCGAGCAAATCCTCGATCAGCACCAAGAGCGCATTGGCCGAGGTGGACACCGCTTTCACATAGGTGCGCTGTTCCGGGGACAGCGTGGTGTCGGCAAGCAGGGTCGCCATCCCCATGATGCCGTTCAAAGGGGTGCGGATTTCGTGGCTGACCGTTGCCAGAAAGCGCGATTTCGAGCGGTTGGCATACTCGGCCCGCTCGCGCGCTTCGATCGAGGTGGCTTCGGCATTCTTGCGAACCGTTATGTCGCGGGCGATCGCGCGGTGCGATACGACCCCGGTGGCGTCGTCGCGGGTGGACAGTTCGATCCACGAAAACCAGCGGATGCTGTCGGCGGTCTGGATCGCAACTGTATCTTGGTGTAGCACGTTCTCAAATTGCCCCGCCCATCTTTCTTTAATTCTTTCTTTATCACTGATTGTGGCCCTGTTCTTATCTTTAACTGGGACAGGTCTGGATTGACTGCTACCCCTCAATCTATTAATATACAAGTACAATGTTTGACTATTATACCGTTATCCAGATCCTCGGCAATTTAATCCGTGGCCTTATTTTGAAGCCAATGCTTTACATGTTAAGATTTGAAATGTTTAATGTTTACTTGATCTTTTCATAGCCCCCCTCCTACAGCCCATGGAGCCTTTGTGTAAATTTGTCAATTGTTGTGAAATTATTTTACCACTAGATGGAAAATATCGAAGAAAGATCACGGATGTTTGTTTGTTGTTTTCCTAGGGGTGATCGTATCAAACCGATAGCCCTAGTAGATCGAGAGGGCTCATTCGAACGGAAATTACAAGTTCTAATGCTCTTTTTAAGTGACCTAAAAGACTGATGGGCAACTAGCTCCCCTTCCACGCCCCTTTTCCCCTAAAGTCATCCGATTAAAATTTTAAGATAGCCATTTTGTTCGACACAATTGGAAGATCCAATAACTGGAAGACGGAATCCAATTGGGAGACGGACCCCCCCCCCCATATCCTCAGGGTAAAGGTCTGTAATAAGGAGAAATTTACAGGGATGGATGATCATTTCCTGCCATGATTCCGGGCCCGCAGTTTGGAAGCCGGAGTGGAAACAGTGCTTTTGCGCCGGCCAGCCGCATTGCGAATGCGGGTCAGCATATCGCCGAGAGGATCACTCAATGACATTGTCGGTCCTCCTTACCAGCTTGACTTGACCAGGCCCGGAATCATTCCGAGCGAACCCAGTTCGCGCAACGCAATACGCGACATTTTCAGCTTGCGGTAAAAGCCACGCGGCCGTCCTGAAACCTCACAACGGTTACGGATGCGTGTTTTTGATGAATTCCGCGGCAGCTGTGACAGCTTGAGTTGCGCTGCAAATCGTTCATCCATCGGTTTCGAACGGTCTTTGATAATCGCCTTCAACTCCGGCCACAAGAAGAGACAGTTGGCGCTGAAAATAGTTTCCCGTTCCTTGAATGGAGGATGGAAACAGCACCTGTAAAATAAGAAATAAATTCCCTGATTTAACAAGAGATAAGAGCTCAAATGGCACTTGTGACGAGGTCAGAAGAGCCAAGAGCAAAGAACTCATATGGCATGAGCTCTATCAAATTTTGAAGAATCAATAGATTGCTTTAAAAGGAAAAGGAGAGGCTTAATGCCGGTCGGGATTTAAAATAAGAGCTCTTAGTCACGAGGTCCTTCTAAATGTCAAAATCAATTAAGATCCGATCACCCACTCATAAGTTAAAATACCTCATATTTTGGAACTTTTCCTGGGTCCTCGGTTGAGATCCGAAATTCGGTCGAGGATACAAATGCCGACCGCCCCACGACCCCACTCTCGGTAGCGGTTTTATCCACGTAGTTGATGAATCGAACCGCCCCATAGGACACAAATCCCACACTCAGCAAGTCCGCGGGCACCGTCAGCACGCGGTCCGACGGCTGAAAAGTCGCCCGATAGCGGAAACGATCCCCCCCATTCAAGAAGATCGCCGGACTCGTAGTGGGACCACGCCCAATAATCACCTCAACGCTATCGACATCGCTGAGATCCACCTCCCCCAAAAGAATCTCATTCACCACCCCAGCGGACACGTTCCCAAACTCGTCCCGGTTCAGGATCGGATCAGCGCGTTGTTCGAGGATCGCCAGGGCATGCTATGGATTGGAACCTGCCAGAGCGGTTTGCATCGCCTCGATCCCGCCGCGGATAAAATGACGCGCTTACCGGCTCCCGACGTCCCCGTCCAGGCGCCTGTAGGCGATCCAGGGCCCTGGTCGGCCTGCCCGCCGGTGACGCTGATCGGAGAAGACCCGCAGGGGGGACTTTGGATCGGCTCTTATAACGGCGGACTGCATCGCTACGATCTAGCGACGGGCGCCCTCCAGATTTACTTCCACGATCCTAAGAATGAAGAAAGTCTGGCCACTAATGAAGTATGGTCCTTTTTTGTAGACCGTTCTGGCGTCATGGAAATCCTGTGCTCCCTTCATGGAAATTTTCTTCCCCCATGGCAAATTCCTTCATGAAAAGTTCCCCCAGCATATCCCCCTCTTCTCAACCCTAGCCCAACCAAAAAATCCCCGTGAAAACGTTTGTACATTTCCCAATAACCCTTACTATATGTAAGCACTGGTCAAAGTTTGTAACCTCTAGCCACTCCCATGGGGACTGTGGGGGAGTTTATCGTCCTCAAAGACATAGTTATTAAGTTTCTCGACTATGCTGAATAAAATGGTTATCTCATAATTTTGATCCGGTGAATTTGGGAAAATAATTAGCGTGGGAGGGGGCCTATTTGCCATCCAATTTTTTGGTTACGCACTTAATGGCTAGACTCCTCTAGCTAATCAGGTCCCAGGTCTAGGGTCGGTTGGGCTTGCTGCGCTCCACCTGAAGCTAATTGCAATGAATAGTGATGTTATTGCCTCAGATGATCGATCTTCTTTTTACCCTTCAAGACCTCAGCATGTCCCCAGACCAAAATTTGACCAGCATTTGAACCTTATTGACCAAGGTGGTCTTTAGCTGGCCACCTAGAATGTTCTGACCCTTAACTTCCATGGAGTGAGGTCAATGCTTGCACTAGAACTCAAGCGTTTTGGTGTGCCTATACCAGGTGTAACTGAAGCTTGCCTAAATTGCCTAATCACCTAATCTGGTCAGGTGATGATTATGTAAATTATGTTGATAATTTATTGATTATGTTGATAATGTTGATTATGTAAATTATGTTGATAGTTTGATATATAATATACAAATTAAAATTTAAAATATAAATATATTCATTTAAATATATTTAAATACATTTAAAATATAATATACAAATTATGTAGATAATTTGAGCGTCCTAAATGAAAATGTATGCAAAATGAATTCGCTTTTAGAGGTTTTGAGAATCAAGTGTGCAAGAGTAGACTTGAAAATTAATGTTGTGAAGACTAAATCATAAAGACTGGGAATTGGTGAAGATGAAGAACTGATGTTGAGTAACAAGAAGATCAATCAAGTGGACAGCTTCCTGCAGGATTATTTATCTAGGGAAGTCGCCCGCGATGACGATTCCCCTATAATCCAGTTAAAACCCCCAAAAAATAGTGTTTATCTGCGTGCGCCATAAGAGTTTTCGTCAGTAGAGAACGACCAATGTTTGTATTTATGTTCTTGGAATGTCCATGTGACATCAAATTACCTAGATACACTCCAGGTACTAGAGAGTTTTCTTCTCAGTTTGATATCCTAGGGCTGTTTGAAACGTTTTTATGTTCAAATCATTCTCTTTCGCTTTATTTATTTCCGGGGTACAACCTACATGTCAAAAATCGTGCTTCACTAGGCCGAGGTGGTAATACACTTTTGGTGAAGGAAGGGGCTATAGATTGGACATAATATATGATTTACTAGAATTTGTTCTATTCAATACTCTTAATAAGTTATTGGTAACACATATAAGCATATTATTAGAATTTCTATTGGGGGTAATGCCGAGTCCATTTATAGTGGACTTGTTTTAAAGTCAACTAGAATACGAGTATATAGTTAATAAAATGAACCCATGTAATTTTAAATATTTTCTTTAAAAAAATAAAAGATATTTAGATGATCTTCTGGTGATAAATTGTCCTGAGTTGATGGAGGTTTCAAATAATATTTACCCACCAGAGTTAATTCTGGAACCGAGCTCTGGGAAGCGCAATTATGACCACTTTTTAGATTTAGATGGGTTATTTAATATGCTGAATCGGAGGGTACGATTTTCATTAATATTCCTTGACTTCTGGAGTGTCTTTTCTGGAGGGTTCGTAGATTTTGATGGCTAAGACTAAACTTATACATTTAGAACTAGCATAATAAGCCAATTCCTTTAATACATCTATCAGCAACAAATTACCGTTTTTTAGAGTTTTGGTTACTGTTGAGCCGGATTGTTCCTTATTTACGAAAAATTGATTAAAGAAAAAACAGGTTTAATTTCTATAAAGCAGTGAAAAAAAAATACAAAAAATAAACTTTAACTAAAAAAAATAAAAATACTCCGAATAATTTACGAATATCGTAAATGGAAAAGCAGGCCGTACCGGCTTTTTGTATATGTTTACGATCAAAATGGGAGCGGTGGCCACGCCAATATCCCTTTTTTTGTAAAGGAATAATGAAAAAGGAGGATGATAATGAATAAAACGATACCAGAGAAGCGACCGGTAAATTTATATGGCCTGCTCTTTTTGCTTTTGATGATCTTCGCTGGCGGGCTGGGCCACATACGGGGAGATCAGGATAATACCGGCCAAGCCGCTGAGCAGATGCAACAGGAGAAGAGTGATCTATTAGCTGGTTTCGTAAAAGCGATTGCGTATTCGGGCTTCCGGCATGGGCAACATCCTGATAGGGGTGAAGGAGCGATCTTTCCTAATGAAGAAGGGCGCCGAGGTCATCTCGTGTGCCAGCACGCAGGACAAACTCGATCGCCTGGGCGCCATGGGCTCCGATCACCTGCTGAATTACACCGACACGGACTTCATGAAATGGGTGTTCGGCCAGTACGGCAAGCCCTATCGCCGCTCTTATGATGGCGGTGTCGATGTGGTCGTCAACTTCACCGGCGGCGACACATGGGTGCCGAGCCTGCGCTCACTAAAGCGCGGTGGACGCCTGCTCACATGCGGCGCCACCGCCGGCTATGACCCACAAACCGACATCCGCTTCATCTGGACCTTCGAGCTCAAGCTGCTCGGCTCCAACTCGTGGACCGTTGAAGATCTGGAAGCACTATGAGCTTGAGGATTTCAGGTGTAATAGAAATGGTGTGCGTTCTAATCATATATCCGATTATACACCCATTTACACCAAATTACAAAACCATTTATGCATCCAATTACATCCAATAGTTAGCGAACTAAGCCGACACAATAAAAAGCGCACAAATTTGATTGAAAGGAGTAAACACCCACAACGTTGTGTATACATTCGACAGATAGCTAGTTTTGACTTGCTGTAGCAGAAGCACGATGCTTTCATTCAATTATATTTTGAAAAATTTTTGAATTTGGGCAAAGGCAATGAGCCATAATCTTGAACATCTAAAAGCACATATAATACCTCTTTCAGTGTCTCCTAACTTCGCGAGGGGTCTTCCAGCTCCAGCGCGGCCAGGTCCCAGGTTTGGGCCAGCTGCGACGGATCGGCGAGTCCGGCATAGGGATCCTCAGGTGCTTCCTTGGCCATCGCCACGGCGCGTTCGGCCATCGCGGCGATAGTTTCCGGGCGCATGTCCGACGACGACACCAGCGCCTGCCGCTTGCCCACGAACACCCGCAGGCCCAGATCGGTGCCCTCGGAGCGCTCCGCATGCTCCAGCTTGCCTTCGCGCACCTCTATGCTGAGAGAGCTGCCCTCGGCAGCCATGGCATCAGCGGCATCCGCGCCGGCCTTGCGGGCGGCATCAATCAGGGCGTGGCAAAGCGTTTCGGGTAAAAAGAATTCTTCCGACAGCTCGACCAATGGTTCGTACATGGGAATATCAAACTCCGGATAAGCCATCGCCTCTTTGAAAAACTCGCCCAATTGCAAGATTAGTCGAGCGGGAATGGCAACAGCGCCAAATGTAAATCTTGGAATAGTAACCACCGGATCGATGGCTTTGAAAGTGTCCGCAGCAACTAATTGAAGATCAAGCGGTTGAGGAATGAATTCCAGGCCTGCATCGGTACTTGCCTGAAAGACTGTGAACTTCTCTTTTAAAGCAGCCTTATAGCGAATGCCTTCCGGGCTGTCCGTTGGACCGAATTCTGGTGTAAAAGGCTCGCCAAATTTCAAGATTCCCCTGGATATTTTTAAAGGAGAAACCCTGGCACTCGTCGGCGAATCCGGAAGCGGAAAAACCACCCTGGGGCGTTGTTTATTACGATTGACACCAGCTAATAATGGTAGTATTCTTTACGACGGAGTTGACTTTTTGGAACTACCGGAGAAAACATTTCGCCCGTTTCGCCGAAAGTTCCAAATGATATTTCAAGATCCTGCCCAGGCGCTAAATCCCATGATGGCTATCAAAACCAACCTGGAAGAACCCTTGCGAGTACATAAAGGCTACCGCGGCATAGCGTTAGAAAGCCGGGTAAAAGAATTACTCGATCAGGTGGGGTTGTCTACTGAAATAGTATACCGGCTTTCCTCACTCAATTGCCCCTCTTGAATGAACCCCAAACTGCCTTTTCGGTGCCGTGACTCGGAATCGGAATGCTTTTGGGCAAGTAAAGGAAAACTCTCACCGGCGAGCACCCTTGATCTGAATTCTGAAAGTTGTTCAACCATTTGGGCCTTTTCGACCTCTCCTTGGGCCCGCTTAAAAATATGAAAGACCAAGCGACGCGCTTTCTTGTGAAATCGATCTTTATTCGCATCAAAAAATTGGCGGACGGTCTCAGGCGTCACCGCCAATTCGTTTTCCAAGGTTGCAGCAATGAGTTGATCGGTCATCAATTGTCGTTTGAGGTCTCTTTTCACATCCAAAAAGGCCGGGAGAGTTACGGCTTCTCGTAACTCCGTTAACTTTTCAAATACCCTCTTCTTTCGTCTTTGTGCGCTGAAGATGGCTGAGCGGAAATCTTTCCCCAAATATTTTTTTTTATTCAGTGGCTATGAAATCTCGTTTTCTTCGTTATTTCACTGTTCTTCTAATACCAACATTTAGAATAGTGTTTTTAGCCCTACTTGATCCCTTACTATTCAGTTGTATGATGCATATTCAAAATAAAAATTTATCTTATATTTTTCTCATTATTTCCTTAAGAGGGAAAACAAGCGTAGTAAAACCATTTACCGAAGAAGAAGATAAATTTGATTTAGTTAAAAATACTCTTGAAACGTAGGACAGTAAGAGTTAGTGTAAAAATTTAAGCATTGGGTGTCTGAACGCAGTCCATCCTCTACACGAGGATGAGAAGGGGGTCTTTAAATTTGTACTATTCCAATCTAAAAGATGATCAAATCCCAAACAAAACCTAGTGGCTAATTTACCCTATTTATTTTCTTTTGGAATCCAGTCCTGACACGACCTCTGCTGACCTATGTGGACGAGACTCTTGTCATCACGACATCTACCAGAATTGGTTGCTGGCTCTGAAACAAACTTGGAGGGAGGTACAGCTAATATACTACTTGTACCTTTTGGGGATCTGGACTAGAACCAAATCAAATGATCGGAGGGAAAAGAAGGTCAGGGCAAGGCTGTTGCAAGTCCCGACAGGGTGAGTACGGTGACGTTCAAACTTTCCGGAACCGAGGCGTATGACCGCTACTGATTTCAGGCTTGAGACTTCCGCCGGGGCAAAGAGGCGACCTTACAAGTGGCCCATCTTCGGCGCGTGTCTGCTGGCGCTGGCATCCGGTTTTGTGCTGCAGGGTGATGTGTCCGACACGCTTGAAATCTGGGGCTACTGGCTGAGAGTCACGGCACGCGTAGCGTTCGTGTTCCTGATGCTCGCCTTTATCGCCCGCCCGCTGGTGCAGCTTTTCGGCAGGGGTAAAACGCTGCTGCGGCATCGGCGATACCTGGGGCTGTCCATGGCCTTTGTGATTCAGGGGCCATTCTTAAAGAATTTGAACAAAATTCGAACTTAAGCGTAAAGAGCAAGGTATTGACGAGGGGGCAAACCTACCTCTAATTATGTATATAAGAAAGTACAAACCCTCGTCAATACCTCACTTTTTACGATAATGTTCGAATTTTGTTGAATAAAGGTTGATATAAGCAGCAATTTGATTGTGTTGTTTTCCGTCCATTCATGGCATTTAATTTAAACTTAAGCAGCTTCAGAACTATGATTTTTATATAATAAACCAAAGATATTGTATGTCTTTGGCTTGTGGTTGTTATTAAATTAAAAAAACAACAAATTTATTTTCTAACTGAAAGTAAGACGGAGCAGCACTTCACCCGAGAGGCTACAGGACTTCTCCCGGGCCTGTGGGTCGAGACGCTCGATGCACGCGAGCGGCACGACGTCGCCGGCCTTGCCAGTCTCTGCAGCCATGGCCAGACCATCGCCGTTGTCGGCTCGTCTGGCGTCGGCAAATCGACTCTGGTGAACACGCTTCTCGGCGACGATCGGATCCAGACACAGGGCATCCGCGAGGACGACGCCAAGGGCCGGCATACGACGTCGGGCCGCACGCTCTATCGTCTGCCCACGGGTGGCTGGTTGATGGACACCCCCGGAATGCGCGAGCTGCAACTGACGGACGTTTCCGCCGGTCTAAGCGAAGTGTTCAGCGTGCGGGCAAGCTCGGCAAGCCCTTTGCCGAGAAGCGCGATGTCTTTCGAGTTCACCTCCGAATCCTCGGCATGAAGTTTATCGACTAGGTCAAACATCAACCCCTGGATCATATCGACCAGCATACGGGTTTGTTCACCTTGATTGACAGCATCTGATAGGGCCGGCGTGAGAGCGTCCGTCATTTCGCGCAGTCGGCGCATGCGTTCACCCATTCGGTCGACTTGCTGCTTATAGCGCCCCACTGATGCCCTGGATATATCGTGCCCCCATTCCTGAATCATCGACGTAAGGTCATCGAGAGACAATTCGTCAGCTTTGATCAGTTGTTTGACCTGATTTCGTTATCGAGGGGCAGGTGCATGCCCGCAAGGCGGTCTTCGTGGGCGAGCAGGCCGAGATCGACGCCTCGATCGAGGCCGAGCGGATCGAGATCCACGGCACCGTCATGGGCGACATCCACGTCGCGCGCAAGACGATCCTGCACAAGACCGCGAGGGTCGAGGGCGAGATCCACACCGCTGGCATCGTGGTCGAGGAAGGCGCCCGCTTCAAGGGCTGCATCATCATCGGGCCCGACGAGAGCCCGGTGAAGGCGACGCTCCCTTCGGACGTGCCCTCGCTCGCCACCGTCCGCGACGAGCCACGGATCGCCAGCGATTCCGAAGAGAAGATGTAGGCTCGCCCGGGGCGCTTCGTATGGATTGTTTCAAGCGCTAGTCAGTTCATTCACCATAAGAATCATTCCCCAAATGATCAAGATCATGCCTAAGGGTTTGACGATAAGATAACCCTTCGACAAGTTTTTTTCGATAGCCATGGCCATTCCTAAAAACAGCATCCATCCGAGATGGTGAACGCTTGTGAGAGTCATGGTGAGCATTAAGAGCCAGCAGCATCCTAGACAAAACCATCCGTGTGCCATTCCTAATCGATAGGACTCTCGTCGATCGCTTCGCCCCTGCCAATATCTCATGATAAAACTCAGAGGAGAGCGACACAGCTTCAGGCATGCGTATTTCATAGAACTAAATTGAAAAAGTCCTGATTTGGGAAAATTTTCTCCAACTTTGCCCCCGCCACTCGCCCCAGAATTTTGACGGAATTAGACCACTTCTAGAATTAACGCGATGAAATTCAGTGTCATTAGATTATGCCTTAACCGTTCAAGGCTTTATACACTTTTTCTTGTTTACAGTGTAATTTCATTCAATCAGTTGTTTAATTCTGCTTATAACGATGGATTTTGCATATGATAGCGCTATTTAGTGTCTTTAAAATTTAAACGTATATGAACAACTTTTCGCTTTAATAACTTTCACTTTTTAACATTTTTAACAACTTTTCACTTTAACAGCAATTGTCATAAGCTATAATATTAGTAAAGAACTACCATTCTGACATTTCATTTCCAATTTGAAAAGTTTTCAAACTGTCGTTTCTTTTTTTCAGAGAATTAGTGTTTTTGAGCCCTTAAATATGCGTGACACAGTTCAACATTTTTGTGAGAAACACTTGGATTCAATTAAATCTTATATGGAGAGGGTCTCTGCTAAAATTCCATTGCCGGTCAAATGCACAATTCAAGGTAAGTGGCATTTCTTTATGTGATTTTTAGTCAATAAAAACGAAAATACACGTCTGTCTGTTCCTCTTTGTGTCCATCTATATTTATCTCTAAGCGTATGTTTATGTATTTGTGTGTGTATTTGAGTGTGGGAAAAGAGAGAGGAAGATCTACAGTGTCCAAAACCATCCTTCAATGTGACAAGAAAACCATTGGAATAAGCTTTCGTATCAGGAACTCGGGCCATATTTACATCGATAAGATATCCATTTACTCGTTGTACTTCACGTCCATAACCTCTTGGCAGCTCCACTTCCATCTCTTCATATAGAGGAAGTGATCCATAATCAATTTCTCCAAGTAAATCCTCCATTTCTCTATTAGAAACAGGAGTAATGGCGACTCCTCCGTTTTCTTGGAATTCAGCGGGCTGTCCTCTGACTATCCACCCTCTGAAAGCCTCAAAGTCTAAGCGCAAATGAGGATTTATTTCAGGGTGAACTCCGATTACAGGAATATAGTGATTGTTGTGGCGCTCGCCGCATTCCTCTCGGAGCTCACCCTCTCCGAGAACCCCTCCGGCATCGTCTTCGACGACCCCGTCTCGTCGCTCGATCACGACTACCGGGATGAGGTGGCCAAGCGGCTGGCAGAGGAGGCAGCCTCCGGGCGGCAGGTCATCGTGTTCACCCACGACGTCTTCTTCCTGGAGTGCCTCAGTCGACAGAGCAAGGCGGTCGGACATGGCACCATTCGATATCACACCGTGAGCAGACTTCCTGACGGGAGCCGGGCGGGGGTCGTGGAGAATGGGGTGCCTCCGACGGTTGCGCCAGCCGATGCCATCGCCGACGGAATCGCGAACCAGGTGACGCAGTTGCCCCAGCGCAGGGCTGTCTGCGAGATGCGCGGCAGCAGGCGCGTACCGATCTGCGCGCCGAGCACGGCCCCGGCCGCCAGGATGATGGCGGGGATCCAGGCGACGGATCCGGTCGTGGCGTACGAGATGACGCCGACGCTCGCCGTCGGGACGATCGCCGCGAGCGAGGTTCCGGCCGCGCGGCGCTGGTCGAAGTGGAGCAGGAGAACCAGCAGCGGGACGATGACCGTTCCGCCGCCGACGCCGAAGAGGCCGGAGAGGAGACCGGCGAGAAGGCCGATCCCGATGAACGTGATGTAGGCGCGAGGCCCTCGTGCCCTGGCCTGTACGTCACTCACCGGATCAGCCTCTCTGAATTATTTTTCCTTTTTTTTTTTTAATATTTGGTAAATGGCGACTTATACTTACTTACGACACGATTGCCTGTCCATGGATTATTATTTAGAGTTCATTGTGTATGGCTATGCTGTTTGACCTATGTAATTGGATGGACGAGTAGGGTGAAGGCCTCATTCAAGTACTGATCTATATTAATTAATAAAGAAGGAAACCAGTCTTCCTTTCTCCTTCTGTCTTTTTTTTCCTGGTGTATGTTCATTTCTTTGTTTGTGCTATTGCATTGGTGATTTATTTTTTTTATTCTAGTGTCGATATAGTGTCTTTTCATTAACTTCATTGCCCAACTCATTATTCCCTAGGCTTCACGCCCGAGGTGCCACCGGCGGAGTGCAGCATCAGGATCGCGGGCCCGACCTGGTCCAGTAGCTCGACGATCGTGTCGGCCTTGAAGTTGGAGCCGAACTGCCCGCTGCCGGAGGGGTAGGAGTGACGGATCGGGATCGCCGCGTAGAACTGGTCGATGCTCGCGATCGGGAAGCGCGTGTCGGGATACGGCACGCCGAACGAGGAGCCGAAGCCCCACCGCGACCAGATCTCCTCGTTCGTCCAGATCGTGAACTCACCCTGTGCCGAAGCCGCGCCGTCGCCCTTGCGCGCCGCGTTGAACAGGTTGATGTCGAATCCGCCGGACGGCGTCATCAGCGGGTCCTTTACTTCTGCTGGGAGTTAATTCCAGGGATCAGCGCATCTTCAAATGAACCTGTTTGATAAATATTCCTACCTAATAGTTGCCCGATGAGGATTATGATTATGGGCGATGTTGTAAAGTTACTCTCGTTGTACCAAATGTGATAAATCATGTTCGGGATTTTTTTCCAGAAGAAACTGTAGGCTACTTCTGCTACTCTCAGCAGAAGATACCATGAAAATACCATGGGAGTATTTTGTTATTTTGAAAATACCATTTTTTGCGTCTTCACAAAAAGAAGAAAAATCAAAACTGCCTCCGTAAATTTTGAAAGGAAACAGACAACGTAACAAAGATTTTAGAATATCTTTTCATTCACTGAAAAACGAGAGTCTTTTAGTTTCGATTTGGTTTTTCTACGTGATGAAAATGATTTCTCGTTTAATACTGATTTGACATATCTAAGCTTTAATAAATTTGGGCTTACCACTCAAAAAGAAATTACCCAAGACATAGTTGTTGGGAATTCTTTTTTCAAAGATATTTTTTTTGCCAATTATTTCCAATTGGTAATATCGAAGTTAATAAAAATTCAGTATCCAGAACCAACAGGAAAACTGGATATTTGTCCGCAAATTAGGACACTCCATCCTAATCCCTTTGTCCCTTCTTGTGGTAGGTCGTATTTCTGGCTAAGTTGGTGGGTGTGGACCACGTTGCTGCTCGAGAGCGCGATCACCGCGGATACGCGGTTGTTTATGTTGTGTAATCCGCATAATCCCTGCGGGCGGGCGTTTACCCGCGACGAGCTGACACGGATCGGCGAAATCTGCTGTCGGCACGACCTGATTATCCTGTCCGACGAAATCCACGCAGACCTGATGCTTGACGATCGCCCGCATATCCCGATCGCCATGATCGACAGCGAAATTGCTGAACGTACCGTCACCCTGATGTCGGCCCCATAGTTTTGATCTTAGGAGCTTGAAACTTCTACAGTAGGGTATTCTGATATGCTGAATCTGATGGTGTGATTTTTGTTAAAATTATACGACTTTTGAGGGGTGTTTCCCCATCTGGTTTTGTACTGGGAAAGCCCCCTGACCGGTTTACCCTGCTTGAAATAAGCGACCGGGTCATATCCGTTGATGGCGATGCCGGCGCTTGACTGATAAATTTTTGGCTTTCCCGCCTGAGCGGTGAGACTGGATGCGGATATCAAGGCGATTGAAGTAAGCCCGAAAACGAGGAGGGCGGTTCTTCTGTTTATCATGGTTTCTCCGTTGATAGGTTCAGTAAAATTGTTCCAAAATCAGTACGTCCGGAATATCAAAGTCAATTCAGCGGGTGAGCAGCTCCTTAGCACTTAATCATTTTAGGCACGCTGACAATTCACCGTTGATAACATTCAGGTTATCAATGATTCTTCTCTCAAAACTTTGTTTACAACATCTCTCAGTCTGAAAAGTATCATATTACTTTGCAATTTGCTCCCTACAGGGACCAGACTGATGCCTTGATAATTATCACACTCACTCCCATCACTATTATCATGCAGTTGTTTATTTAAGGTTTTTCTAAAATCGCTAGGTACTTGCCCTTTCTCAAAAATCAAATTCATAATCTTCATGAACTTGCTACTAACCTCAGAGCCACCATATTTAAGAAACTCATTTACCACACTATCAACACCTGGAGCCTTATTATTTTTTAATTCTTTTAGTACTGTCGCTAATTCAAATTCGCCAAAAAAATCTTTCTTCATATCCAAGAGCGCCTTTAAGAAGTGCAGGATGATCCAAAGGAAGGCCAGCTTCAATAAGCGTATTTAATGTCAGAGCCGTATCCCATACAGGGGAATGGCAAGGTTGCATATGAAGCCGATCGAGGCATTGCCCATTTTCAGTAATAGGAGTTTCAATTTCCAACGCTTCAATTTCACGAAGGGCTTTGGCAATGAGAGGATGGGTGGTGGGATAGCCAAGTGCACAAAGGGCAAAAACAGAATTAGCCATGGCTGGATAGATGGCACCGATACCCCCATCGCCCTCCATATGCTGCAGCATCCATGCTTCCGCCTTTTTAATAGCTCTTTTGCGTAATGAATTGATGGGATACTGTTGTTTGACTTCCATTTCTGACATACACTTTAGGATACTGCGATTCGTTTCCGAAAATACGTCAGAGTAATAAACCAACATAATTAAAGCATACTTTTATAATGAAATTATAGAATAATCTTCTCTATTTTTCTCTTTGTGCAAATTATTTTCTTTTTTTCGTGCTATTTCGAATAGATTCTTTATAGAGTGATAAATTTGTATTATTAAGATTTATGTTCCCAGCGTAAGTATTTGGTATATTATTAATATTTTTTTATATTATTTTTTTTCGTCCTACGGTTTTATACATATTTCAATGTAAGACAGCAATGTTGTTATCAAGGGTGTACTCGCGATTTTTGTTGGGGGGTGGTCCCGCACTCTTGGCGCAGGTGCGTCGCCGGACAGCTGGCAGCCCCCGGCCCACAGACACATGTGCGGGTTGGCGTCTTTCAACTCGCCCTCTATCCAGTCCGCGTCTTCGGTGAACTTCCCGGAGACCCCCTTGGGTGTGGTGACCTCCACTACGCCCTCGCCAAGACTACGGTAAATCCAGCCATTCAACGGATGACGCAGACAGGTCATGCCGTTCTCGTCCTCGACGGGCTCCCAGGCAGGCATACCGGCGGTTTCCAGCGCACCGCAACGTATCGCCCGGGAATAGTTGCCGAAGGCATCGTACTTGGTGCACAGAACGTGTGCGCCACCGGTAAGTATCTGTAAAAAAAAAGCAGGTACAGCGTTTACCAATAATATGCTATCCTATTAATCAAGCATGAATAAATCGAAACCAAATCAAGGTTTTAATCAATGAAAGATGCGGTTCCCGGCAACCCGAAGAAGGGGCCTCGTTGAGGTCGAGGTTGAGGTCATTAGGCTATACATTCCTTATCGCCCCATGCTGAAAATGAAGGCCAAACGCGCATCGACGCGCATACGCGATAATTTGAAATCATCCACTTCCAGCTATAATCTCTGCCATAAGAAGTGGGAATTTCTTAAGAAATAGAAACAATTTCATGCCCATCTAGCCATCCCTCTTTCATATCCCCCAACCTGCCAAATACCCCGTTCTTTACTATAGTTTAAATATATCTACAATCATGCCACCAATGTCCACGACACCATTTATTTTGAACTGTGCCGATCCTGTATACATCTATCCATATGTGCTGCATCATCAAGCATATGATGATTTAGTTTGATATTCCAGTTAGCATAAGCAAGAGTTTGCTCTTTATTATAATTTTTTTAATTTTATTTTAACTACAAAAAGATTCTTAACCCCATTAATTTTCTTTAAAAAAAGCCATAAACAGCTCTCTACGTTGTTCCATTGCCCCGCTATATGAGGAAAAGAAAAAAGAAAGAAAAAAGATGCCGTATATGCAAAATATCGTGGTTGCAGCCACTTTTCTTGGCATCACCTTGCCGAGGCCTTCGTTAATCGTGCAATAGGACCGGTTTCCCGTCGTCCGATTCTCCACCACCATCACCAGCTGGCTCTGCGTCGTCATGCCCGTCATCGGACCGACGGCATCGAATTCATGGTTCGGATGAAAGGCGAAGGCGCCCTCGCTCGCCAGTCTTTCGCCGTCTTCCAGATCTTTCGCCCAACCCTCAAAGACGGCGATTCCGGCTAGCGCGCCACGCATCGGGCCGCACATCCGGCCCCAGTCGATCGGTGGCCCGGCATGCAGGATCATGCGTGCGGTAAGGGTCGGCAGCGCATCGCCGGCGGGCTGCACATCAATCAGAAACGGATCGCCTCGCTCTGCGGTATTGGTGGTGCCGAGCGCCGTCGCTCCGGTGGAACGCAACCTTATCTTCAACGCGGCACACCCGGATTTCGCCCGGATCACGACCGGGCTGGAGACGTCCATCGCCTGGGATGCCCGGCTGTTTTCCCGCTAGGCCGAGTCGCCTGGCGCAATGTGATCACGCAAGAGGACATGCATCAGGAAACTGATTTCATTGTATTTCTCTCCACAAGACATGCCAGCATCACGCGGCGCTTTACAATAGTAATAAAGTAATACTTAATAACCGCAGGACCTGAGGAGAGGTCCATGGGAGGACATCATGAACATTCTTAAAAGCTTGCTCGCAAGCGCCGCTATGACCCGGTATCGACGCCCGCTTCGAGGGGCGCGGGTCGACGCCGCCCGGACTCTCGCGTTGGCTCGACTCTTCGAGCACCGGCCGAAGGACTTTCGTGCCGATCGCACCTGGACCATCGTCGCCGGAGACGACGATGACGATGCGATTCCCGCTAAGTCCGGGGGAGTTCGGTTCTACACAGTCGATTGGGGCGAGCCCATGGGCCACAGTGTGGGCGACCTCAAGCTGGTGGCTCGAGCTGCTTCGGCCAGCAATGCGAACATCCTCATCGATATGGAGAAGAACAGCAGACGGCGTGTCATGGTTTCTGTCACCTACGCCGCAGCGAAGAACGGCCAGGTGCAACAATAAAGAGTAGACTGGTAATATCAACCATATACAAAATATAATGGGTATATAGATTATGGGTATATATTATAAATATATGGGTATATGGGTATACAAAATGTATGGGTATATAATATACCCATATACAAAAGAGTAGACTGGTAAAAACTGGTAATATCAGAAAACTGGCACTGGTTCTTAGAAAATCGCCAGTATCCTCTAGCGATTAGGATTTTCTGCGAGTGTCTTAAATCTTAGGGGCTTGGAAGCGCCTTTTTAGAGCAAAATTTTGACACCAAAAGTACCCTGATAACTTGTTTCTTAATTTGCCAACTTTTCAACAGCTTTGACCTGCAATTCAGCTCTAAAATGGGGCGGATCCGACGCGTCGGGCAAGACCGTGATCGCGAAGGAGCTCCAGCGCGAGGCCGTCCGCGGCGGTCTGGTCCACGTCGACTTCTACGAGGTCGACCTCACGACGAAGATCGAGGTCTCGGTCCCGATCCACCTGACGGGTACGCCTGCCGGTGTGGTGCTCGGTGGCGTCCTCGACCAGCAGATGCGCGACATCACACTGATGTGTCTGCCGAACGCGATTCCGGACTCGATCGACGCCGACGTCTCGGGGATGGAGCTCGGTGATTCGCTGCACGTGAGCGATCTCGTGATCGACGGCGCGATCGACATCGCCACCGAGGACGAGCTCACCGTCGCGACGGTGCGACCGCATGGCCTTTCTATGACGAACAAATAAATGTTCAAATGGAGATAAGTCCATTGTATATTAATTCATATAACCGATTTACCAGTATTAGTTCAGTAACCGATTCAGTATATTAGTTCAGCATAATTTCAGTATATTAGTTCATATAACCGATTTACCAATAAAGTGAGCATACCACTCGATGCCCTTTCTTATGCTCTTTACGAATATAATTGCTTCTACCATATATTCAAATTTAGTCACTTTTTAAGCTCTTAAAAATGACACGTTTTCTAAAAATTATGACAGTTCATATAACTGCCTAACCTTAACTTTTAAGTGAAGATACCGCTTGATGCCTTTTTTATGTATTTACCATTACATATGCATCTTTAACTGAGATGTCGGCATCCTTTAGAGATTTTATTGCGTTTACTACAGATCCCCCTGTTGTTGCAACATCATCAATCATCAAGACTGTCATTCCTTGATGAATTTTTCCTTCAATCATCTTTAAAGTCCCATAATCTTTTGGTTTGCTTCTTACGTAAATTAGTGGTTTTACTGTTTCTATTGCTAATGCAGAAGCAATTACCAAACCGCCTGTAGGCACTGACACGATAGAATCAAAATTATCTAATCCTATGCTTTCTTCAATTTCTTTTTCAAGATATTTTATCATCTTCCTAAATTCATGAGGATAGCTTGGAACTAGTCTTATGATATTATTTTGAAAAATGAACCAATATTCAAAAATAAAGAGTTGCAAAATATCCAAGGGATTAGTTCAAGTAAAACGTCTAAAAGAATAGAAGTATCAAAAGCTTTGCATAAATTTATTTCGCAATAATATATTTCTATTTTATTTATTATTTTGAACTTTTTAATCCAGTAACTTTCGTGGTTCAATGAAGGTAGCTGCAAACTATAAATATAAGTAATTATATTTTATATATTTTATGTTACTCTATTTTAGTTTTATGCATATTTTTAGTTACATTTTTAATTTTAGTCCCTAGTTTTTTTGTTGCTGCTTTTTTTTTACGCTGAAGACGCCTTGTTGTATACTGGCGTTTACATGAGCGCGCATGGCTTCTACCGCTTTGCCGCCGCCGACACCGCGTCGGAAGCGTTCCGGCCCAAGGCAATTTCCTACGTTATGGCGGGCGGGCTTGCGGCGGCGATCATCGGCCCGCATCTGGTCAAGGCGACGAGCCAGGCCTTCGTGATCCCCTTCCTTGGCACCTATCTGGCGGTGATTGCGGTGAACGTGCTGGGGGCGGCGCTGTTCCTGTTCCTCGACATTCCGACCCCGCCGAAGCCTGCGGTGGATGCGCCGCGCGGCCGCAGCCGGGGAGAACTCCTGAAGACGCCGGTGATTGCCGTCGCGGTGATCTGCGCGATGGTGTCTTATGCGCTCACGTATTCCTCGTCGCTGATGTTCTCGACGAAGGCAATGAATCGAAACCGGCTCATGTTGCCGGATGGCGTCCAGATGGCGCGGAAGTTGGTCAGCGAGAAGTCGTCCTGCAGAGCAAAATCGTTATTGAAGATCGTATGGTACATCTCATCCGTGTAGGCATATTCACCACGCAGGGTGAGCAAGCCGGCGTCGCCCATATCGATGTCGTACTCGGCACTCACCGACACTTTTAATGCCGGGGCCCTCAATAGATCGTTGCCGGACAGATCCTGCACGCAATCCAGCCCCGTCACCGGATCACAGTTCATGCCCACCTGGGGAAGGAGCGGGTCGGTGGAAAGGAAATGTTTGAGACTTCCCTAACATATCATACTCATGTTCCTCAATATAAGCCGAGTCACCAATTTTCGTTACACCTTCTTTACTTGTATTCCATGATTTTAGCATAAATTCGATTAGTTCTCCCGCTTCTACAGCAAAGGCTGGATGATAATCTTCTTCAGGAAATAGATAATTATCGAGAATCATAGAATTGACATTCATTAGTCCATTCAATTTGGGAGTTGTAAGTACTTTGTGAGCTTCTGCACAATTCAAATCCACATGATTATTGGCGAGAAATCGATTGAAATATTTACATATCCCCTCTTCTGCGAACGGAATAAGCAAATTCTCCTTCAGTTTTACGTACCTTTTCCTACGACGGCGCCCGCCTTGGCCGTTTCGCCCGCTACTCGCTCGGCTTTCAGCTGGTGATGGAACACCCGCTCGGGCTCGGGCCGCTGGAGTTCAACAAGTATTTCCCGGAAGACGAACACAACGTCTATCTGAAAGGCTACACGACCTACGGCTGGCTCGGCGGCTCGATCTACATTCTGATGGCGCTATGGACCTTCTGTGCGCTGGTGCCGCTCCTGTTCAAAGCCCGCCCGTGGACCGCCTTCACCCAGTCCGTCTTCGCGGTGTTTACCGCGCATCTTATCCTGTCGGTGATCATCGACACCGACCACTGGCGGCACATGTATATGCTGTACGGCCTGGCCTGGCTTCTCTTACACTACATGAAAGTTCCATCTCTTAAGCCGTTCCCAAGATAGCAGACATTGTATTTTGATAATCTGGATGGACACAGTTTCTTTTGATTGGATCAAATCACTTTCCCCAAGCCATGGTTAAACCAGGAGTGGCTCAAAGTACCCAGGCAAAGGGGGGAGGAGGTAATATTTCTTCATTTAAACGACTCCTAGGTCATATTATACGACTTATTAAAATTTATTATGCATTAATTCTTTATCGTTTATGATTCCAAACCAAACAAACTACTAACCTCACTTCCTACCTTGCCCGCAGAAATATTTTTCTTGTACATAACGCTAATCACTTTAGTGCACTCGTGGGAACTGGTGAAAGTCCAGACCGCTCGCGAAATGCAGAAAATGGTGGAGGCAGCGCTTCCCGCTGATATTGCGGTGATGGTAGCCGCTGTTGCAGACTGGCGTTCGGCTGACGAGGCTGATGAGAAGATGAAAAAGGAGGGTGGCAAGGGGCCAGACTCTTTAAGGTTGGTCGAAAATCCGGACATCCTCAAAGGTTTAGGCCATCACAAGAAACGCCCGGAATTGCTGGTCGGATTTGCCGCTGAAACCGAGAAGGTTGAAAAACACGCAAAAGCTAAACTGAAACGCAAGAATGCAGATTGGATTGTTGCCAATGACGTGTCACCGGAAGGAGGTGTGATGGGGGGCGGCAGAAATTAACATGAGTAGGGTTGACGACCCCCATGCCTTCTCAAGACCAGAACATAATTTGCACTTTACTGATAAAAAAAAACAAAACAAATGATGTTTATTCCTGAAAGTCTTAACAATTTTTATTTATAAAACTCAAAAAAGTGAAAATGCTTCTTATGAATTTTGTTTTCAGTAAAGTGCAAATTATATTCCGGTCCTGAGAAGGTATGGGTGTTGTCAACTCTACACGTGTTAATTTTTGCTCGTATTGAGTTTGAGTTGGTCATTCATTTATTGAAGGTGATTTATGGTAGTTTTACGGCTGGACGATTATTTGACTTTATTTCTGCCCATTTTTGCTTCAATCGTCGGGTATTTTTCTATCCTATATCGTTAAAAAAGAGTGGATACCCGAGGAAAATGAAAATATCACATTCATCGCGTGTGCCTTAGGAATTTTTACAGTTTCCGATTTAATTTCTAGCGAGAGTGGACTTTTAAGTGTGACCATAGCCGGTTTCGTCATTGGCTACCTTCAGAAGGAAAAAATTGAAAAAGTCAAGATATATAAGGCCGAATTGATACAATTACTTATCGGATTGCTATTTGTCCTTCTCACCGCAAATCTAGACTTAGAATCCTTTATAAACTTTGGTTTATCTGGCTTGCTAGTTGTTGGCGTAGTGATGTTTATAATTCGGCCACTCAATATCATTATAATTTTATTAATTGGGACATCTGCATATTATAAAACAAAAATTTTATTGATTCATTGTTTTAAATTAAATGTTTATATATTCTTGGTGCTATATCTGGGACTATCAGGGTCGGTAGGTCGGTATTAAGTTTGGAAAGAAGTCTCCTATATGGAAAGAAGGCATAAAATAAGAAGTCATTTTTGTACTATTTTTACTTTATTAGCAGGTCTCCTTTAGAAGTAGTCAACCACAAAACTGATACCGATAGGCCATCTATGGCTTTTGCTATATTTTTTTGAAATAATTACAGTGAGTCTTCGAAATTAAATTAGCAGATATCTGATAGTTAATTTATTAAAGCTACTGTTTCAGCGTGAAATCTGCTGCAGCCTGTACAGGTATGCGCACTACCAGGGATTTACGGTAAGTCTCGACTTCTTTCTGGAAGGTTTCATCAAACTTGACCTTGCCCTTGGGCATGTCGATTTCGCCGAGTTTGGCATCGTCCGAACTGAATTTGAAACGTTCGCGGTAGAGGTAGTAGCCGTCTGCTATGGTAAAAGTCACTTCGGCCACGCCTGGCTCTGCCATTTTCGCAGATACCTTGAATGCGACTTCAGGATCGAGGAAGTCTTCTGCGCTGGCGAAGGATGAGAATAAGGATGCGAACAACATGGCAAACACCAGGGCACACAGGCGCCATAGCGGTGCTATCCGGTAATGTTGGAGAAGGCCCGAGCTGCAGAGGTTCCAGTAAGGAAAGAAGATTTTCAAACGTTTGGCGGGAAGTTGACGCTTTTTGATGGTGTGCTTGGCTGGTTTCCCAGGATCAATTCGTACGCTGCGGCCAGTGGAATCGATATTCAACACTACATTATTTCGTCTGGGATCCGGGAGATGGTTCTTGGGTCTCCAATTGCGAAGTATTTTTCTGCAGTATTTGCTTCGTCATTCTGGTACGATCATCATGGTGTAGCAAAGTGGCCGGCGCTTGCGCTAAATTATACTACTAAGACTCAATACTTGTTTCGGATAAATAAAGGTAGTCATAGCGTTTATGATCATTCCCCCCCCAAAAAAAAAAAGAAATTAGAATAACCAGCATAACCAGAAACCAGCAAAATTAACAGGAGTAGTGCTATCAACTCCCATACCTTCTCAAGACCAGAGTATAATTGGCAGTTTACTGAAAAAAAAATACATTTAAAATGTTTTCACTTTTGAACTATAATGAATAAAAATTCTTGAAACTTTAAGGAAAAAACATCAGTAGATGTATATTAAGCTGACAATTCACAATGATCTTTATTTTTTCAGCAAAAGTGTAAATTATTCTCTGGTGTCAAGAAGGTATGGAGTTTTCAGCACTACTCCTGTTAATTTTTGCTTATTTTGAGTTTGATTTGGATATTTATTGTTTATCCAGCCCAGTTCCCCCACCCTGGGACCAATGCTGGACATGATGACCGTCGACAAACCGACTGTGCGTTCAGCCAGGAAAGCAGCAGCCTTTGTCGCGACGCTTGAGGGCACGGCGGATTGCCGGTGGAATGGTGCGGGTTTTGCGTCCGACGTTGAGCGGTTCGCCTGATGAATCTGCAGTGTGGTTGACCACGCTTGCATCGCAGGTGAGTTGCGCTCGAGAAGCAACAGACAGATCTGGATCATCGGCGTCGATATGGACCACATAGCGCTCTGCGCTGTTGCCGGTAGTGCTGTGCTGTTTCAGCGAGGCTTCGGCGATGTCCAGTAGAGCAAAGGCGCGACGGCAGCTGTCCGCCTTCGAGGCCAACGGAACAGTGAAAAACCTTGTCGTGTGGAATGAGAATCTAGTAGTCGCCTTTCGCCCTATTGGAGGGCATACCCGGCTGTACTCAACGAAGGGCGATCAACTGGTGCTCGATGAAGCACTACTACCGACCGACGCCTCGTTCCACACATCCATGGGCTTTCACCAGTTGGGCAACGACCTGTTATATGGGGCGAGTCTGCCGACGCCTGAAGGGGCTGAGTCCTTTCTGTTTCGCAGTGACGGGACGACGGCGAGAGTTGTGGGTAGCGTCCCCGGCCTTGCGAATACTTCATTCGTCATCGACGAATCACTGTATCTGTCTTACGTCAAAAGTCACCAAAGAATCTTGCCTTACGTATTATCCTGGCCTTAAGTGCGTTTGGAATAAAAGTCAAAAGAGATGTGTTCCTCTTTCTGTAGCCACTGTTGAAGGAACAGAAAAGTGTTTAATTCAAACCAGAAACCTCACTGAAGCCTGTTCCACTATTACCACTTGTCCAACGTGTCTACATACTAGTTTTGGTTGTGTTTGGTGTACAAATAATTGCCAGTATGGCAAATGCAATGGAACCAAGGTGTGTTTTTCTTCTTATTTTTCAAATGCATTTTTGTTGCTTTGCTGCTAAGTTTTTCATTGGTTAGGAATTCCATTGATACTAAAAAATTGCCAATAATTCAATTTTTAATAATGACGGAAAAGGGGGTAAATTCAAACTGAGGGGTTACTCACTTTCAAAAATCATGAACACCTGGTGGTTAGTGGTATATGGTGGAAGTGCAAATGTGGGGCATGGTAAATGTGCACCTAGTGTAGCTGACCGATTGGCACTTTAATATACATATCAGTTGGTGAAGAGTTGGCAGCCTCTTGATCCTAACCTGACTGTCTAGAATAGGTGGCTCATTGGACTTAATTTTATCTTCCCTGGGGGCTAAATGTTTGGTAATCTGCTAGACCAGTATTTTAAAAACTGGATCAATAAAAGGAATATCTTGATGTCCGAAAAGACGAAATTAAATACCAGTTCGTGACAGTTTCTCACGGTTGTAGAAATGAATTTTAACGGAGGCATAAACTTATTCGATGACCTTCCGATTTATACGATAAAATATGCGATATAGATACGTATACGATAGGTTTATGCGATGAAAACGACTATACACAACTTCACAAGGACAATTAAAATGGAAGAATAAAAAATCCAAACAATTTGACTGGAATTCGAGAATTCGCTCCACAAAAAAACAGGACAAATCTCCTTCGGCCTGTTGATGTAATTGAACATTCCATTTACTTGACTGACTACATTCGTGAAACATTTCTGCAGTATTATTTTACATTTTTACCAAAAATCTCGGGCTTTTACTTTTTCTCCTGTTTGACCACACCAACAGTTTTAGCGTATCAGAGAACCCTACTGTAGAGGTTTCAAGCTCATATCTACAAAAAAGGGAATTTTGTATTTTTTTTTGCCAGAAGACGGATTACGGATGTGTGTTTATTATTTTTTTCTTTGTTTTTTTTCCCAGGGGTGATCGTATCGAGCCTGTTGTGCTAGAATATCGGGAGAGGATTTATTCGAACGGAAATTAAAAGTTCTAATCCACTTTTTAAGTTGTAAGGGCAACTAGGTTCCCTCCTCCCGCTTATTTTTCTCAAATTATCTGATCAAAATTCTGAGATCGTCCTTTGTTCAGTATAGTTGAAAGCCCGAATAACTGTGCCCCATACGAGACAGCGCGTTCGGATCAATTCATGGCCACCGTCCCGAAGGCGGCCTCCCGATCCCTTGAACCTCGCCTGAAAAATCGCCTCTTGCGTGAGGCCCTTTTTAAGACAGGTTCGGCTGGGCCCGGAGAACTCCGGACCCAGCCAAATTTCCGATGCATCGGAGATGCACCAGAGGCAGGACTTAGGCCAGCTCGACTTCGGCGCCAGCTGCTTCCAGCTTGGCTTTGATGTCTTCTGCTTCGGCTTTGTCGATGCCTTCTTTGATTTTGCCGCCTGCTTCAACCAGCTCTTTGGCTTCTTTCAGGCCCAGGCCGGTGATGCCGCGAACTTCTTTGATCACGTTGGTAGATACGTGATTGAAATAATTGGAACGGATCTGTTCTCTTTGAAGGAGCTGGGGGGTGTTGATTTGGAAAAATTATAAAAATTGAGGTATTTTTAACTTAAGAACGGGTGATCAAATCTTAATGAAATTTGATATTTAGAAGGAACTCATGTCTCAGAGCTCTTATTTCAAATCTCGACAAGATCTGTTGACATTAGGAGGAGTTGGAGGGGGAAATCGGAAATCTTGGAAAACGCTTAGATTGGAGAAATTGGGATGAAACTTGGTGGGTAGAATAAGCAAATGTCGTAGATACGTGATTGACGTAACCTTACTTGATCTTCTCTCTTTGGGGGAGTTAGGGGGTGGGTCGTATTTAAAAAAAATTAAATACCACAATATGATTACCCTGAAGCTTATTATATATTAATCTATTTAGCGCTGTCACTAATTTTTCCTTACGAAATAAATCTTCCTTCACATTCGATATTGCTCAAACACTTACACCACTGTTTTTCTTGGTATTTCTAATAAGGTTGCAAACCAATTAGAACTGAAATAGTCTTACAACCTTCGGTACCTGTGCTCTACTAATCTTTGCAACAGCTTTGATTGGTATAGCACATCTATGGGAGCAATAAATGTGACAACATCTCACGGGTAAAAATTTTAACTTCGTTTCAAACAGTTCGTGGTAACGAACTGTAGTAAGGAGCGACGCCCGTCACCCCGCGCAACAGGATCAGGGGGATGGACCGGTTGCGCAACTGGCCAAAGCCGCCCGAGCTCGCCAGCAGGATCATCACCGGGACCATGGTGAACAAGGCATTGAAAAATATGATCTGATGGATTGGGTAGCCGCCCGACAGCCATTTGGCGAGCGTATCCATGACCGTGAACAGCAAGAAGCCGATCACGGCGATGCCGATACCGATGGACGCCGGATTGAGACCAGCGGTCAGGGACGCGGAACGGGCCCGCATCGAGGGCAGAACGTAGGCCATGGCCAAAAACCGAATTGTAAGGGTGGGTTCGTTGGGCAAGAAGATGCCGCCGAACGTTCAAAATGCATTGCAGACGATGCCTCGAATTTAGATATGGAAGCAAACCCATCTAAGTCAATGATGATGTTTCCTTAAAACCATACTTCGATTTTTTAACCCAGTCCCCTCAGGAATTTTTGCGTAATCCTCTAGGCTACTTGACGTCACAATTTCTTCTAATTTAAAGCGGGATATTCACATTATAAATATTATTCATAGAGCTAATGCCTCGATTTCCCTTCTTAAGCTCTTAAATAAATTTAGCTCCCCCCTTCTGATTCTTTAAGGATTTGTACCTCCTTTATGCACCCGCATCTTGAATATGCTTGTCCAGTTGGGCGCCCTGGCATTTCCCGTGAAGAATCAGAAAAAATTGCGGCATCTTCAGCGAACAGGTTCTTCGCTGCCGCCAAGTCGCTCGGGTCGAGGCGCTTCATCAGTGAGATATTCGGGTGTTCTTCGGTCATCCCGTGCTCCTGGAGGTCATGCCACGCATCCTCCGCTCCGCCCGCCAAGCAGCGCACCGATGCGCAGCTCACGAAATCCGATCACAGCGTGTCGCTGCCCGCACTGACCGAAGTCAACTCGGCGGTCGCCCTTATGGGCCTCCTGTCAACGCGATGCCTCAACTCGGCACAAAGAAGAGATGCCCCGCGCCAGCAACCGCAAAGAACAGCGCGCAGCTCGCTGCCAGCCAGAACGCCAGCTTGCGCCGCTCCGGCTCCGGCCGGTGTCCATATGGTTGGGCTCCAGCGACGCCATGCGGATTTGGAGAGCGCGCTTGAGCATCAGTTCGGCGGCCGATCTGTCGTCGGATGCATACAGCGAAAGCCCCATCGCGTTCAATGTGCCCGCCACCTGCGGATGGTTCGGGCCAAGTTCCCCCTCGCGGATGGCCAACGCTTCCCGGTAAAGCGACAATTCCTCCTCGCCGCTGAGATGTTCCGCCCACTCCATGGCCAGATGCGCCTTTTCAAGCGTGTTGTGGCCGCCGATCGCATTGGCGGTCTGCCAGGCTCTGCTGTAATATCCCGTTATCTTGTCATCATCATATTGATCATCCTGCGACGCGTAGTTGTACTCGATGAATACATCTCGGAGGGCGCGGCGAAAGCCGTCTACGGCGTGGTCATCGACACGAACGCCATGCAGGTCGACGAAGCCGCGACCCGCAGTTTGCGCGAGGAAATGGCGGCCGCGTGATGCGCCGCCGTCGGGCGTGGCTGACAGCCATGCCCGACGGCGACACAAAAAGTTGCACCCCAGGTGCGCTTCACCACTGGACCTGGCGCGCGAAAGGCGCGTAGTCTTGTGCGTAATAAAACAGCGCCGCGGTGCCTACGGGCAACCCGGTAAAAAAGAATTTGAATTATCGCTACACAAAGCTGACCGGGCTTGCGCTCGCTGGCGTCCTGTCCCTGTGGACTGACACTACTGTTTCTGGGCTTTATTTGCCAAGACCGGTGTCTGACAATTAAAAAAAAAAGCTGCTAAAATTACAAGGGAGGAATCACAATTCCAAACCATTTAATTTCTGGTGGAAAAAGTTTCTCTACCGGTCTTCAAGCACACAAAAAATCTTTTCACCAGTTAATAGGGCTGAGATGCTGCCTGACTTGACTGATTGTCGTTGTCAGAATTTATTACTGTCTAGATCTTTTGCTTTGGTACAATGACAAATTCTGGGGACATTGAACAATCCTGTTGACACGCTAAGCTCAATCTTACTAGGTAAAACAGTAATCTAAACTCTCGTATTTAACTTTTTTTTTATACCATTTTGTTCAGCATATTTCAAAGGTATAAACTCTTGCCCCTAAGGCTTGGGCTGTGCAGCTGAGATGGGGAGAGAAGTAATATTTAATAGCCTACTAACTTGGAGAGAAAGTTTGATAGGAAAATGATATGGATCCAAAATACAAGACACAAGCAGCGAACACCGCGTCTACCAAAGCGTAATCGATGACGCTAGGATTCACTCTCGAGCAGTAAGTGTACTCGCCTCTACCTCTGTCCTTGCCAAATCTTCCATTAGAAATTGCTAGTCAATTTTCTTCCTCCTAGACTGATGGTCGCTGTTTGTGGCGCTCTGAAGACCTGCAACAGGATTTCAGAGTTTTCATCTACGGGGCTTTTTCCTTTACACTCAGGAATAAACTAAACTAGTGGTCCTAAAAACTAGAAAACACAAACTAAAAAAAAGGGGGGGCAATGTGATATCATTATAATAGACATGCGAGGATCGAAGGCCAGGGCTCTTGATGTAGTGAGCGAAGCGAAACAACGTAAATGTCATATTTACACCAGCGACGATAGCGCTAGCTTACAGAAGATAGCGAAGAATTTGCTACTTGTTGAGAACCTTTTATCCGAGGGCCACGGGTTCAATTCCTGGCGTGGCCTGTTATTTGGTTTGGAAGGGGGTCGGTGGCGTGATTCTATAAGCTCAGCCAGAGTCGATTCTGCTCTAAATGGGTGTGGCTGCGCGCAGTCACTAAGGGACTTTGGGAATTTCACAATGGGATTTTAGAATTTTTTAAAAGTGTTCCTAAGGTATTTGATTAAATTAAAAACGAGTTTTTTTTAACTGAAAGTGAGGAGCAACATTAAAACTTAAAATGAACAGAAATTATTAATCAAATGAGGGGGGTTCGCCCCCTCTTCAATACCTCGCTCTTTACGCTAAAGTTTGAACTCTTTCCCAATTCTTTAAGAATGACTCCTGAATCACAAAGGCCGTTTAATTAGAAGAAATAGCTCTTTTAAAAGTACTAAGAAAACTTTAGCGTAAAGAGCGAGGTTGTGACAACAAACGCTTTTGTTGTCATACAAACAATAGTACTACTTTTCATCCCACCGAAATTCTTTAGTAGTAATATTAACAAGTACTTTTTACCAAATTACTGTTCATCGCCAATTTTTAAGTATATTCAAATTTTATCCAAAATTGAAATTGTAAATTTAAACGTAGGACGGTACTAATCAACGAACAATTGTTGATTTAGACATTTTAAAAGCAATTAATCAGGGACTTAAGGGAACGGTACCTAAAATTATATCTTGGTTAGGCCTGGGTATGCTTCGGAAAACAATCAGAAATTAAATAACAAAAGAGCTTTTCATCTGAAAGCAAGTAATAGATTTGAAACCTGTTTGAACAGATTATTCCTTATATGCAGGATACCGCAGAAAATGAATGAGCCAAAAATTTATACAGGAAACATAAACCTTGAAATGCAAAAAGCACAAAAGTAGAATTTTGGAAAGACATGAAAAGTAGAACAGCAAATGCCAAAGGCACCTTTGCTGAACGTGGGAAATTCCTATGAGAAACACAGAACAGGAAATAGGCTAAAAATTATTTAATATTGATTCAAGATGACAGCAATAAGCATATATAAAAACATCGAGGAATTAAGAACAACAAAAGTAGAAGAATGTATGGAGTGTATTTCTCAGAGGCAATGTTTAAAAAGAAGGAAATGAGAAAATTAGGACTATTAGACTTCATTCTTAGACATCTTTGTTCAAGGAGATGTCATTTATTTTAGTGGATGAGTTAACAGAGCTAAGACGCCCTCTGCCCACTAAGCATGAATAAGGGTTATCTGCATTACTAGAAGCAGACGAGGCGCTGTTCCTATCTCCACTCCAGTTTCCCGAATCTCTGGACCTTGGTGTATTAGCACTTTCTGACATGGTTATTTTCAAGTCTGGTGCAACTATAAGGCGGTTCATTTGATGATCAGCAGCTTTGTATACAAACGAATCTTCGGAATCAGACCGGCTTACGTTGTTTTTCGTCCAGGTTTCTAGATCTTTAACATTCTGATAATCTCTAAAATTCTCTATATTCTTTTTTTCAGGGCTAGGAGTTTTACAATTTTATTTTTTCTGTTAAATCTTCTTGGCATTCCTGTACGCCTGCAACTTTTATATCTGTTAATTGCATGGCTGTAAATTTTTGCCCTCCTCCACACGCCCAAAATTAACAAGCTTTGTTCAGATATCGTTACCAGTAGAATATAGATACTATAAATAATCTGTCTTTAACTCACTACAAAAAAAAGTGGAGTAACAAAAATAAGAGAAACAAACACTTCAAACAAGGAAAAACTTTGGTAAAGGTACTGTGAAAGGGTAGATACTTGTAAGCACCGTAGGGTAGTTTTCCAGCAAGCTTCTTAAGGTTCAAACCTGTCAAGGAGTCTCTAAAAAGATATGAGGTGGTGGAAAAAGCCAGCTCTACGAGGGAGGGATTCGTGTGCCATTACTTGTGACTTGGCCCTCCGCTTTACCAGCTGGCAAGGTGAACCGGTCGACGACCATGAATACTGATTTTCTACCCACGCTGCTCGAGGCGACAGGGATCGCTACTCCATCGACTACGACGCTCGACGGGAAATCGATGCTTAAGCAATGGAGAAACCCGCATCAAGTGACAAACTCAAGAGTAATGCACTGGCACTACCCGCTGGATCGCCCCCATTTCCTGGGCGGTTTCAGTGGTGGCGCCATTCGAGATGGAAATTGGAAACTGATTGAGCATTTTGAGACTGGTAAAGCGGAGCTCTATGGTCGGGCACGACTATGCGTCGCTGTCCGCGCCGCCCCGTGTCGGCGACCTGCCTCTGTCGGTTGTCGTTCTGGACCGGAATGACCGCCTTCTACGGGCTTTCACCAGCCAGGACGACAAATGGCGCTTGCCGGTGGAACTACCAGAAATAGATCCGCTTTATTTCCGGATGTTGCTGGCGTTCGAAGACAAGCGGTTTTACGAACACGGCGGGTTTGACGCGCTGGCGCTTGCTCGCTCTGCCCTGCAAAGTCTCAGGAACGGCCGCATAGTTTCCGGCGGTTCGACGCTGACCATGCAGGTTGCGCGGTTGCTGGAAGAGCAGCCGACGAAGTCGCTTGAGCGTAAATGGCGGTTTTGGGCTAAGGGACTGTGGCGTGGTTGCTGACGTGGTCGGGGACTCGGTCCTATGCCGACCGTCTTGGGCGCTGAACCCGCCGAACGGACTACTTGCGAGCCCTGGAGACTTGGCCATTGATGCAGCTGGGCGTCTGGTGGTAGTGGATGGTACCTTTGCCCGTCTGCAAGTGTTTACCCCGATGGGCGAGTTTCTATACGGTTTTGGTGAACCCGGAAAACGGGACGGCGAGCTCGAATCTCCCATCGAAGTGGCCATCGATTCGAATGGCAATCGTCTGGTTTTGGATGCCATCACCGATCGGTTGAACTTTTTTTCCGAGGACGGCCGGTTCTTGCGATTGCTGACCCCGATGTCGGGGTCGAGGATCTCGTAGCCGACGTCGCGCAGCATGTCGCACGTGCGCTCGATGCCCGCGTGGTACCAGCGTCCGGGACGCGGCTCGGCGTCCTCGTTCATGTCGCAGCGCGGCCACGACATCCGCGTGCGCACGCGGTGCTGCACCGGACGCCGCGTCCAGCGCAGGAGCGGATGCTTCGGGTACGTTGCCGTGTAGATGCTCAGCTCGTCGAAGTTGTCGAGCGCCGCGTTGTACTTCTCGTAGTCCGCGACCATGAGGAAGCCGTGCGCACCCGGCTTGAGCTTCGGGAACAGGTTGCGCATGTACTCGGTCGTGCCGTCGAACGAGATGTCAAAATCGGATAAGATTTCTAGTTTCTTTGAAGAAGTCCACCGATCAGATAACAAAACTTCTGGGTAAACATAACCCTCCCCCCCCCAGAGCCTGAGGAAAGGGCTGTAGCTTATGCTGCGGGGCATATAAGGTTTATATGGAAGGGGTGGTCGTCTAATCTTTAGAGGAAGTTCATTTGATTTGAAATTGAAGGTTTTAGTTCCCTTTTAAGAGCCAAATGTTATAAGAGAGGGCAATTAGCCCTTTCCTCTTGCGCCCTCTTTTCCCCAGACGCATGTGGTCAAAACTGTGAGATAGCCATTTTGTTCAAAATAGTCCAAAGAACATGTAAAAATCCAGAAATAAATACGCAGATCAGCGGATTGATGGCCAAGGCGCCCGAATATGTCGACCTGCTGCGCAATTTCGTCGAGACCCGGGCCGCCAGCCTGCTGCCGGGCGGCGAGACCGGGATCTCCGCGGCGTTGCAGGGCGCGGCGGCGCGGCTGCGTGAAAACGCGCAGGCGGTGACGATGGAGGTGCTGCAAGGCGTGCTGACCGGCGGCAAGGCCCTGCTCAACTTTCTGTCGCTGGCGGTCATCACGCCCGTGGTCGCCGCCTATCTGCTGTACGACTGGGACCGGATGGTGGCGGCGATCAACGGCTGGCTGCCGCGCGACCATGCCTCGGAGATCCGCAAGCTCGCCATCTCCGTCGACCTCATATACGTAATAATTTCTGCTTGTTTTAGATTTTAATGTTGCTCCTTACTTTCAGTTGAAAAAACTGTTGTTTTTTATATATTTAATTTCAGATCGTTGTTTAAATAACTTCGGGAAATTTGGCTCCAAATCTATACAAAAATCTCCCTTCCATGGAAATATCCTATAGACAATTCAGTCCTGGTGAAAATTTACCCCGGACAATTACCCTTAACATCTCCACACATAATTTGAATCGGTAGAGAGAAAGCAAGACATAAAAAAGTTTCGTATAAAAATTCTGGCAAATTCCTCAGTATAAATTACCTCTGAAAAGTTCACCCCCTGGACACTACCCTCTCCATGTTTTTAAAATTCCATCCAAAAAAATCAATTCCTTTGCGGTTGCTGATTTCGGTGAAAACCATGTTAAATTAATTGTCACTTACTATTATTTGTCAACTTTTTACGTTGTTTTTAATCAAAAACTCCAGAAAATATCTCACGGAAGATTTTGATTTCGTTCTTGAAGAGCGATTTTATTAAATAAATTGATTAAGCAAGCTAATCAAGAATTAGGAATTACTTTGAAAAACATTAGTTATAATTTCCCGACCGATTCAATTCAAATCAAACTTGATTATAGTTATTATCATCGCTTTTCTAAACCAACGGTTTTAAAACCAAGACATTTAGATTTTTTGATCCGCGATTTATTTGTTTATCCAGCACCTCGACAAAACCCGCAGCATCGCCTTTCGGAGAGGCATCCATGTTACCGCTGGCATCTGCGGTAGAGAGCACTAAAAACGGCGACTTAGCGATGTACTCATACGCATAATCATCTAGGTGATCGAGTATTTTTTCCCGCAAAGCTGGGACTTCTGCACCGATAATTTCACGCAGAGCAGCTTCATCATTTATGTCGTATTGGCTATCCATTTTTGTCACTCCCATTTGGGAAACAAATAGTAAGATGAACCGTACCGAATAAAAACAGGCAAGCATGTGGATACCGCTCAACTCACACAAACAGACGTGCACAACTGTGCTACTGAATATAGTCAGCGGCTCGAGCTCAGGTGACCTGTTACGCGGCACCACCGGCGCCAATGAAATCCTTGGTGGCGGCGGTAACGACTGGATCTGGGGAAACGACGGCAATGACATCCTCGAGGGTCAAAGCGGCAATGATGTCCTGTCCGGTGGCGGCGGCGATGACGACCTGTTCGGTGGAACCGGCGCCGATGCATTTGTCTATGGCGCCTTGTTCGGCGACGGCGGTGACGATGTGGCGCACGACTTCGAGGTCGGCATCGACAATGTCTTCGTCGAGATCGGTTTCGGCATTTCAGACTTCTCCGACGTCTCCCTTGCGGACAACGGTCTGGGTGACACGGTTGCCAGCTTCAACGGCGGACGCCAACTCGGCCATGACGAACGGGAGACCGACCGAGGCATAGATCGGCGGATGTCGCGTAGTGACGACGGCGGACACATCGATGCCGGCGCAGCGCGCCACCACCGTCGGGTCGACCTCGTCGCCGGTTTCAAAGGGCGCGGGCGCGGTCAGCCGGGCACCGTTCGGCGTGCCGTCGGACGCGCGCTGGATCGCGACCGGGACCAGCCCGACATTTTCCTCGAACACCACCCGGTCGCCAACCGGCCGGCCGAAGATCTCGCCCATGCGGGAAAGCGCGTAGGCCGTGCCGATGTTGGGGTGACCGGCGAACGGCACCTCGCGTCCGGGGGTGAAGATGCGCACGTTGCCTTCTCGGACAAAGGATCCTAAATCCAGCGCATCAATCCACTCGGTAGGACGACTTGAACCTTGTAGATGGTTCTAACGAAATAAAAAATTGATATTTAATGAAAACTCAAAAGGCTTAGGATGCAAGGAACATTTTTGAACATTTTGTATTTTTGTCTTTTGTTATATTTAGCCCTTAGATTATAGAAAGGCTATCTCTTAGACACAAAATATTATGAACAATATTGACAATGAATTAGATAAGAACATTTCCTTACGTTATTACTCACCCTCAATATTTTGCTACAATGTTACTTCGTTGACGCGTTGAAAACAATGGGATACCGGCCGTGTGCAGCGTCATCGTTAGTAAACTTAACCAGAGAGCCTAAAAATAAAAATAAAGTAACAACTATAACATCAATAGCATGGGTGCCCACAGCCAAAATCCTAGTAGAGTGGTAAAGATAGTTTTACTCAGAGAAAGCACCAGAAACTTTTTTACATAATTTTTTCAATTTAAATTTGAATTACCCTTCATAAATGTGGAATTAAAACACTGATGGAGTATTCAATGAAAAAAAAAAGAAACAACTAAAAATCAACCATAAAAAAATCAATTTCAAGAAATACACTCAATAGAGAACAGTTTCAAAGAAAGACAATGGGCAAAAAGATACCAAAATGACACAATGATGAGCAAATGCAGGAAGAAAAACACGTGCAACTGAACCCTCGTGCAGATGAATCACCATACTCTTTTTTCAGTATTCTACAAATACGAGGTATTATCACTGGGTAAAACATAGTTAGATCCTTTGCATGCTCAACCTTGTTGGAATTGTTTTTTTTTTTTTTAAATACAAAAAAATTGTGTTTAAAAGTTAATTGTTTTAAAATGAATTGTTTTTAAAAGTCGTGATATAATAAAATATACTAACCAAAATTGCAAGTTTGGTTAGTCTGAATCATTTTTTTGCTTAATTTGACAGGTTCTTAATAACGAAATTAAATTTAGGCATTGAGGGGAAGTACCAAAGAACAGTCGAACTAGAAAGAACGCTGAAAGTTGTTGTATACCTTCAACGGCCTGCGCAGAACGGCGTTTGAATCACGCCCGGGGCGCGCTTTTGCCGGCGCCACAGAGGCCATCCAGACATTGCACTCCGTGCGTTGGATGATCATCGAACAAGACACCAAACTGCTGCTGACAGTGAATTTCGACAGTCCCTGGGAACCCTATATTCGCCGTATTGTTGATGTCGCCGGTCCTATTCTGGACGCGATCCTTTGTCACTGCGTCGGCTACGAGCCTTATTCAACCGACCTGGGTTTTCGTCAATTGGAAAGGTAGATAGAATAGCACAGGGACGTCATGAAGTATTTATATTAGGGCGGCAGAGAGGAAGAGGGTGGTGCAAAGAACTCATGATTTTTCCCTAAATTTGTAAAAGTTGAAAAACCTAGTGCTTTACTGCAGACTAAGCTTGTCTAAGTTTTTTGAGAATTACAAACTTGTCGTAAAAATTATATTTTTAATTGCCGAAAAAAATTAGAGCTTAATGAATTACTTTTTTTCTCGCGTTGGTGGCGTTAATTTGGTGTTTTCAGTAAAGGGGTAGTTTTCAAATTTTGTAAATATAGGGAAGCATCGTTCATTTTTGATCGGATTAAGCTCCCTATGTTTGTATAATCTGAAAAACTATGAAAGAGTATTGAAAGCTTAATGAATTATTCACTTAAGTTTTGATTGTATTTTCAAAGGTGTCCGGAGTGGACTTTTGTGGGCCAGTTATGGTTAAAAGCAAAGAAGGAATGAAGAAGTGGCATGGTTTCAAGTTAATAAATCCAATGTATCTCGTAATGTCTCTTGTAACTTTTGATGGGTAAGACTAAACTTGATGAAATTTATATATTTAAAATCAGCATTTAAATCCAATTCTTTGGATGTATTGATTTTTATTAAATTTCATTTCGTTGAGTTTCGGTTACTATTGAACTGGGTTGCTCCTTACAGTTCGTTACCACGAATTATTTGATTCCATGTCTTGGTTTCAAGTTAATAAATCTTATGTCTCTCGTTAATGCAAGGCCCATCAAACAGTTCGTGGTAACGAACAACGAGTCTCAAACACTTGTGCGGCTTCTTCACGCATAATTTGGAATTCGAGCATCTCGTTCCACTTGATGCCTCGGGTTTCGTCGGATCTCTTTTGCACGTCGTTGATCCATTCACAACCCTTGGCGTACCAAGTTCGCGCTTGCTCGGAGTTGCCAAGTTCGTTTTCGATCAAGGCCAAGACAAGCCAGTCGGACGGATTGCCATCAGAGGAATGCTGTTTGATCGCGTTCTGCAATTCGTGGCGAGCCCGTGGATAGTCTTTCTTTCGGTAAAGCAATACTCCCAACGTGTTTCGGTACAGATGGCTTCTCGTGCCGGTTGGAACCGCATCGACCAACCGCTGCGTGATTTCTGTTTCCCCCCTCAAACCCCCTATATCCTTGGATCCGATTTGAATTCAAGATGGAGCATCTAAGACATAAGACTTTCTATATATCAAGTTTAATTAAGATCTGATCACCCATTCGTAAGATAAACATATCTCAATTTTCACGTTTCCAAGATTTCCAGTTAACCCTCAAACTCCCCACAATGTCACCAGATCTGGCCAGGACTTAAAATAAAAGCTCTAAAGCACAGGATCCTTCTAAATGCCCAATATCATTAAAATCTGATTACCTGTTCGTAGGTTACAAAAACCTCATTTTTTCTAATTTTTCCAAATTACCACCCCCACCAACTACCCCAAAGAGAGCGTCCGATGCCGACCGCCCGATCCGTCCGGGCATGGAGGGCGGCGTTTACAAACCGCTCAGCCAGGACCAGATCGAACATATTCACGAGGCCGCGCTGAAGGCGCTGGAAACCATCGGCCTGGCCGATGCGCCCGATAGCGGCGTGGCCTACCTGACCGGCGCCGGGGCCGTGCAGAGCGATGATGGCCGCATCCGCTTCCCCCGCGCGGTGGTCGAGGACGCGCTGGAAAAAGCCTGCAAAAAGATAACCCTTTGCGGCCGTGATCCGAAAAACGACCTGCATCTCTGGGGCGCGCGCGTGCATTACGGCACTGCCGGGGCTGCCGTGCATATGGTCGATGTCGATGGCCGCTCAAGTTCAATAAAGGGCAGTCCTAGAAATTTTCTAGCATACCTGCTTGAAATTATTAAAATTCAGCTCAAAAGAAAAAACATTGAACGAATTGACAGCTTTAGAAGTTCCCTGTTTCGCTAAACGCCTTCGATTGAAATATTTACCGACACAGAATGTATATTATTTTTGTTGCATGTACATTAAATAGACAGCGTTTTTCTTAACAATTAGCAAGAGATTATACGTTTTATTTGTTTTAAACTGGCCTCTCATTAGCTTTCTGAGCCGTTAACACACCTAAAACCCCGTATCAAATATAACAAAAATGCTTCGGAAGCTCCTTGTGGTGCCGGAAAGATTTGTTATTCTGAACCTTTCAATAATGCTGAACAAAATAGCTCTCTTAAAATTTCAATCATATGTGTTTTGGAGAATGATCAGCTTAGGAGGGGGGGGGGGCTGACGTCACTCCTTTTACTTTTGAATCTAAAAAAGGGCACTTAAACTTCTGAATTCCAATCAGATGAGCTCCATCTGATATAACTGTACATTACAAATCAATTGAGCCTCTCCTAAGGTTCGCTTGTCTCTCTCATTATGCCTGTGTATCTGAGCGGGTGTTTTCATGTTTCTGTTTCAGTGTTTGTGTGTTGCTCTGTCTGACTCAGTTTGTTTGTAGGTGTTTTTGTCTCTCTCTCTCTCTCTCTTTCACTATGCCTTTAGGCTTTACCTGACCTTACAGTCTTGTCAATAACTAACATGCTCTGTGCAACTTTAGAAAAAGCGCTTATCTAACCACGTCAAAAGATAATTAAAAATTCAAATGTTTTATCATCTTCCTGTTTGAGTCAAATATCACTTTAATACAAGCAGAATGTAAGACACCATAAGTGCAATCTATGACCATATTAACATTGAAATGGTGACCAATTTTTTTGTTCTTTGCTCTTCTCCGCTACCCGTGGCTACATTGATGACTCAAATATTATACTTGCCAAAAAATCTCGTCAACCTTCTAAGATAGAATGTTAATTGTTCTAATAAAATTTTGAAAGTTATTTAATTTGCACGATAAGCTAAAAATCGTTCTTTTTTGTTAGTTTTAAATGAGATATGAGATATACAGTTATTAAAAAAGAAAACAAACACTATTCGCCATTTGCCTGCCAAGAAAGGCAATAAGCTTGGAAGGACAAGCGAGGTTATCGCCATCGGCTAATTAAAACCACATTCATATTACGCTACTCAATACAGAAGAAACTCAACTGATGAAGGAAGAAAGGAAAAAAGAGAAAGAGGAAAAGACAAGAAGAAGACAGAAAGCAAAAAAATAACAGAAAAATAAATCAGGGAAATGCCTTGAATAGAATGACAACCTGGAGTTAGTTTTAAAGATCCTATAGATTCTATAAAATCTATCTAGTATTCAAAGAACGGCCGTCCATAATAACCAAAAATTAAAAAACACATTAAAAAAATTGGTTTGTGATAAAAAATTGCCATTTGTAGCTAATTTAGGAATGGTAACTATTATCTCGATTAGTCTTAACAGTAAAATATTATTTTGAAATCTAAGTTAAAGAATTGATGCAACTGATTGTAAATTATCAAATAGCGACAATCAAACAGTTCGTGGTAACGAACTGTAGTAAGGAGCGACCCGGCTCAATAGTAGCCGAAACTCTAAAAAATGGAATTTTGATACCAATAGTAACATCAAAAGAATCGCATTTTAATGCTGATTTTAAATATATAAGTTTCATCAAGCGGTCTTCTGCAAATAATACAAAATTCCACAGTTTTGTATATAGGAGCTTGAGACTTCTACAATAGGGTTCTCTGGTATGTTGAATGTGATTGTGTGATTCTCGTTAAGATACTATAACCTTTAAGGTGTATTTTCCCCTATTTTCCAAAATAAGGCAAATTTTCTCAGGCTCGTAACTTTTAATGGGTATTTGATTGCTAGTTTTCAAATATATTTGCTCAGCCCAGCGTGATGAACATGGTAGAACCTCCAACAGATTGCTTCTGATTCGGCATTTTGGTGAAATACATTAGAACTATATAAAATGACATAAAATGCCTTGAGGCGAGCTACAAGCTTTCGGTTAAAAGTGTGCAATAATCTTTTTTTTTTTTAATTTGACATAGCTTACTTAATTGCTAACATTAGATTTTTTGTTGAAATTTTCAAAAAAAAGTCTATAAATTTGATACCAGTATCAATGAAAAAAGACCTGCATATTTTGTTTTAATTCTTGTTTTTAGCTTCTTTTTTTTGAGCCTTAAGTTGGCTTTCCTCTACCAAAAGCTATTATCTGTGTTTTTCTAATCTTCGAGAAAATCATAAATTAGTGATTTTGTTCATTATTGGAATAGGAGAAACAGATTAAGGGGCAGAATTTCGTCAGTAAATCTTCTAACTACCTTTTTTTTCTGGCCTTAGTCATTCCATTTTCTGCTTATATAAATTAAATAAGTAATAACACTGAACTTAAAAATAACAGATAATAATATAAGGAATCATTAGATCCTAAACAAGTCGTAATACAAATTAATGCTCCTTTCAATTTGAAAACGATAATTGACTACAAAAAAAATTTTGGGTACTAATCCCCCCCCATCCCCTCTACTCACCAGTATTTTGAATTCTATTGTGTCATTTGTGTTTTATTTACACCAAATACAAACATTTTTTTTCTGATTACAACATGGAAAAATAAAAAATAAAATCCACTGTTGGACTAACATATAGTTTGGCTACTACCCTCTACCTAACGCACATATTTTCAAACCTTTTGAAAAAGATAGAATAAATTGCAATCATTTCCAATTCATTTTCATTGCAATCATTTCCTTTTTCATTGATTGGATAGGCTATTTGAAATTGTGAATCTGTAATAGTTTAGAGACAAATTTGGGCTATATATTTTTACATTAGGGGGTGGGGGTAAAGCATAGCATATATTAAATACGTAACTAGCCATTGCTGTATTTAATATATGCCATGCTTTACCCAACCACAAACCCCCCCTTAATGTGCAAATATATAATACTCCATGTTGGTGAGTTTGCAGTAGTTCTGCAAGAGAGAAAAGATGTTAAAAAGTCAAAATGCATCTATTAAAATTAGTTTCATGGCCCTAAACAATTGTTCAGGTAATCTCTAATGCAGTGGTACTCAGCCGATTTTGGGCCATGCCCCACCTAGGCATTTCCATCCCCCTTGGGGACTAGGCAAGTCCTGATCCCCCTTCATGATATTTAAATTTTAAATTTTGCGTGTATTCTTCTGAAGGAAGCTTAAAAGGCCATTAACTTGGTATATTTTTTTTTGGTTCGTTCTCTAGGTATATTCTATACTAATGAGAAATACTGTCTGAAGACAATCCTTTTATATAACGTATAACGTCATTGCAGTACGATCATGTATCTTTTTTGCTCTTTAAGTGCATATGAATTTGACGTCATTCACATGAAAGATATTTTTTTCCCCAAAAGTAAGGCTCTAAATCGCGGTTGTGGAGTGCCCAGGGGGCACCAATGGATAAGGTGCAGGTCGAGGATTTTCTGACATGGGCCATTCTGGGGGTGATCCTGGGCGGACGCCTGGGGTTTGTGCTGTTTTATCAACCGGCCTATTACCTCGCCAACCCGCAGGACATTCTGAAGGTCTGGCAGGGCGGCATGGCCTTTCATGGCGGCATGTTGGGTGTGGTGATCGCAGGCTGGCTGTATTGCAGCCGCCATGGGCTGACCAAGCTTTCGGTTGCCGACGCGGTCGCTCTGGGGGTGCCGGTGGGCCTACTACTGGGCCGCATTTCGCATTTCATCAAGGCTGAACTGTGGGGTCGCGCAACCGGCGGCGATTGCGGATTAATCTGATCGGGTTGCCCACCGAGGGTTTCTACGGCATCGCGCATGGCAGCCAGATCAACAACGGCGGGCACGCCCGTGAAGTCTTGTAACACCACTCGCGAAGGCGTAAAGGCAATTTCTGTTTCCGGCGCCGCTTTGGGGTCCCACTGGCACAGGGCTTCAATGTCGCTGCGGGTAATGTCGACGCCATCTTCGTGACGCAACAGGTTTTCCAGCAGAATTTTCAGACTGAACGGCAGGTGGTCCAGATTGTACTGTTCGCTGAGTTTCGGCAGGCTCGGGTAGGGATAACTACGGCCATTGGCCTCGAGCTGAGCGGCAACGGAAAAAGAGTCGTCATTAGGCTGTAATACTGTTAGTTACGGATGGATTTTACAAATTGATGCAAAGAATTCATAATCTCACTAGGTTGCAGGGGTTTACCCCTGCAAGAAGGAATGCAAAGGACTGTCAAGCACTGCTGTTAAATTTCTTGTAGGATTTCACTTAAGGAGGTAGGAGGTAGGGATAGGATTTTCCATCACTTATTAATATGAAAATGTTTTATGAAGTTTTACCTATCTTAAAAGTAAATCTAGAAACAAATTAAATGCTGAAAATGTTTTAAGATTGTATTTAACTAAGTAATAACCCAATTTCGATAAACTGTTTAAAGGGAAACAAGCTCATCCTTCTAACTAGTCTCCTTGTCAGTTTTCGCGTCTAGAATTGTCACTCAGAATTAAGTAGCCTGAAGCATTAGCTAACAGTTGTTTTAAAGAGCGAGGGTTTTTCCCCTCAAAAAAAGGGAACGACATGGTTAGCTTGTGAAAATGTGTTACAAAAATAAACCGTGAAAGTAGAGGAAAGTTTTCAGCATGGAATTATAGGGCAATAACCTCTTGTTTTCTATTTGGTTGAAGATTTGACGTTGCTTGAGAAACGTGAATTATTGCAACAACTTTTCATTCCTTTGTCGATAGAAGTTTTTTGGAAGAAACACTTTTTCCATCATCAATTTTCGCAACACATCAGAAATGATATGTCTCAAGAATATTCGTTGTTTTCATCAGAAGTGTTAATTTTATAGTTCTTAATTTTATAGTTATTTGTTTCCTTTTCTTTTATTCACTATACTCCCCGGTGAGCATTAATGTACATATTGGGGGCATAATTAAATTATTATTTATAATAATCAAGAGGGGAAATCTTTACTAACTAATTTTTGGGAAAATTTGGCTAGGACAAAAATAGGCAAAATAGCACAGCCTATAAGGACCTAGCTGAGAATACCAAGTCGTATTGTATATTTGTATTACCACGCTTTTTTTTTTTACCAAGGACAAAGAAAAAACATTCTCTGATCCCTGCACACCATAAGTCTATTCATACCAGGAAAACTGGGAATAGTACCTTCAGAACCTACGTTTTCAAGGAAACAGAGTTCATTGCAGTCACAGCTTATCAAAATGAAAAGGTAAGGCTCATGAATTTCTTAGTTGCACGGATATTAAACTGCCAAATTATTTGCAGCTGCAGAATTTTTTCCTTGAGAAATGTTTGTAAATCAGGTCAGTTTGCTCTCTGGCACTTACATTGAAGGGAATTTTGTTTTAAAATACTAAAATGTCAGTTTTCTAAAAAGGTAAGGCTCATGAGTTTCTTAGTTGCGCGGATATTAAACTGCCAGTTTATTAGAAGCTGCAGATTTTTTTCCTTGAGAAATGTTTGTAAATCAGGTTGGTTGGAGGGGTTTAGCTTAGCTATGAAAACTCAGACTGTATAATATGGGTTACAAGCGATAATTTGACGAAAGACGTTGCTAAAGCATTTTCAGGCATGTTGAATTTGGGAATTTTGAGAAATCCTAGACTGTGGTGATCCCTAAGCATGGAAGATTATTTGACTTCTCATTTTTGGGCTAATTCTGCTCATTTTTCTGCTCATTTTTGGGCTAATGGAGCTACTTAATCTTTTGGAAAACTTGTTTACGGAAAAGGGTTCTTAAAATTAATATCATACAAGAATAAGACCTTCGCTATAGCTCTTGTATCAGCTGAATCAAAAGCTTGCTCAGATTCAATATTGAACTTGAAAATTAAATGTCATAAATGGGCAGTTCCAGAGATGTTCCAAGAGTAATGGCGGGCAAGTCGGAGAAATCTCTTTTCTTCTTTGTTTGATCAATTAATGTGTCGTAAATTATGTATAATATGCATTGTTAACACTGTAAGCAGTTGACAAAAACGCTGAAATCTAGGCCAGAATTGCCAAAACCTAGCCACTTGTATAATATGGGGTAAGCCCGACCCGCCTACCCCATGTTGGAATTTATCCCATACTTGAATTTTAGTTTGACATGTCGGATTTACCCCAAATTGTGGTTTTCTGGGGTAAGTCCGACACCCCTTGTATTTCCTAAGTGGTTTGAGAATAAAATACTAATAAATAACAGTGCTCGGTGAATCATGATTGCATCGACTGAAATGCTCAAACACCAATCAATCGATCGATCGTTCGCTGTGCACGAGCAGACGTGTGCGGAGTTTCTGGATCCGAAGCTCAGCGAACACTGCGATGGCTGTGGGCAGATGCTGACAGAGGAGACGAGATACGTGAACAAAAGCAAGTACGGCGATGACGTGAATGGCGACTACTGCAACGTACGCAAGGCCTCCCACCACCCGCTGTTTTTGCTCACATGCATGTCACTTGCTGCAGGACTGCGTCTTCGAGTGCGATGGATGCGGAGGACCTGGCCTCTGGAGCGAGCTTCCAGATTACTATGAGCGCAGTTACTGTTCTTGCTAAAAGAGAAAAAAAAAATCCAACTCAGAAAAGCTGTAGCTTACAAAACCAGGATGATTTCAGCCAAAAATCAATTTTTGCAAAAAAAAAAAAACGAGGAAATCCAATCCCAGAGTTCCAAACACCAGTAGTGGTTTGTTAGAACTGGTAAAATGAGTACCCAGGCCTAAAGTATAGCGTCAAGAAAGATTCAGCCTACTGCCTTTCCTGTTCGTTGTTTCCAACTGGACCTTGCAGCTAATTCAGAAACCAAAATTCTTCATTTATTACAGGAACTAGAAACTGGTACAAAAGGTGAAGTAGGGGCGCAAAGGTTGAAATGCTCGTCAATAACGTCCAATCAAATCATGTAAAATTACGAAAAAAAACACGAATTCAGTTTTTAAGGAAAAAGACCTCCATATTCAGCTAATAAGGTTTGGGTAGTAGCGGGTACTTAATTTGAAAAAAAAAAAATGTGCGAAAAATAAGTAAAAAAAAACGAATTCAGTATTTAAGGAAAAAGACTTCCATATTCAGCTAATAAGGTGTTTGTATAAGCGGGTGCTTAATTTTAAAAAAAAAGAAGTGTCTGGGAAAAATCAGTAAAAAAAAAAACAAAAAAAAAACACGGATTGAGGTTTTAAGGAAAAAGACCTCCATATTCAGCTAAATAGGTTTTGGTAGTAGCTGGTGCTTAATTAAAAAAAAAATAAAGGCCCCACCCCATTAGGTAGAAAAGTTCTCACTTGCTCCCAGGATAGAAAATTGAACTGATTCTTGTATGTTCAAGCAACCTGCAAGTCACAATGACATCTTCTGTATACCAAAGTAGTTGGTCTTAGGGACCTAACACACTCTTCATAAGGTTTTTCTTGCAGGTGCAATACAAGCTTAGTTGCTAGGCATTGAACATTCTCAAGTATCTTAGCATATATTTTACACTGGGGACCCAACAATATCAGACCAAACTCTATATGTAGGCAGACTAATGCTGTATAGAGTTTCCATAGTACACAGGTTTTCCTGGTGGTAAAAGTTCTCTTTATTTGCCCAAGGGCTCACTTTCACATCCCATCCTCCATAAAATTCATCTGAAAGTAGCCAAGAAAGGCAAAGTCTTGCAACTTATCTCACAGTCAGTCACTTAATTGAGGATAGTAATGAACCTGAAAAAAACAAAATATTCTCAGGAAGAAAGCTATCACTAAACTCCTAGGTAAGGACATCTTACAAAGAGCTATAGCTCATCTATCTTCCATCAAAAGGGACATATATTTCGTCGGCTGAAGAAGAATTCAAATACTCAAATCAAGGAAATGATGAAACTCAGACAACAATGGATATTTAAATGTGTACTATGCAAGATTTTACGTTTCTCACGAATTTATCACTCTACCTAAATATATCTAATTCACTCTGCACAATGGCAAATGGCATCTCCGTCTGTTCGGATTTGGCTGCTTCCAAATTCTCAGTTTCATCACTCACCGGGCTTATTATCCTTGCTCATGGCCTGCTTGTCATTGTCCAATTAGCGGTAGGACAAACCCATAACCTGGCGCACTTCTTCCAGGGTATCACTGGCTTCGTCCCGGGCCGCCTCACAGCCTTCATTAATAATGGCTTTGACAACTTCAGAATCTTCCTGGTACTCCCTGGCCCGTTCACGAACAGGCTGCTGTTCTTTCAGCACAGCGCCTATCACCGGTTTTTTGCCATCCAGACAGCCGATCGACGCACTTCGACCGCCTTCGTCCACCCACTTTAAAGGATTTTCCTACCAAAATCACACATGATCGGGCAGCGATTCGCAAATTCCGTCTCGATTCGCGCCGCGCCATTGAGTCCAAGCACTACGATCTAGTTTCGCTGTGCTTTTTTTTTAACAGCGCTGCCAAGATCAATCGTCTTTACAGGTGTCGTGGACGTTGTTGACTTTACGGCTGCCGTTTTCTTCTCAGTAGGTTTAGGCTTTTCAAACGGTACGAAACCGATGAGGCTTTGCAATGCAGTGGTCAACTTTGGATGAGCGCCAGTCTCAAACAAAGCGTCAGTCACCGACTTGCGTGTTTTGCTAGACAGGCTTTTATTGACAAAAGAAACGACAAAGGGAACCTGGAGGGCAACTATGCCCCCCCCCCCTATTTCTCAAAATCGTCCTATCAAATTTTGAGAAAGTCATTTAGCCAAAAAAGTAAAATTAACATGCACATATCGTTTTAATTATTCATGTACGGTGAGCCAAAATTAAAACCTGCATTAATTCAAAAACGTTCAGAAATTAAATAAAAAAGAACAAGTTTTTTAACTGAAAGTAAGCAGCAAGATGAACACTTAAAACGAACAGAAATTATTCCGTATATGAAAGGGACCCTCCCCTCTTCAACGCCCCATTCTTTACGCTAAAGTTTGACTCTTTCTCACAACTCTACTTTTTAAAACAATAAAAACCTTAGCGTAAAGAGCGTGAGCTGGCCACTTTAGGGGGCCCAGAAAGGTTGCTTTGCCCCCACCCCCTAGCTCAAAATAAAATGATGCCACTGGGAGACACTCACCACAGGTAGGAATGATCTAAGGGTTATTTTTGAGTAACACATTTGAGTAAGGGTTATTATTTATTTAAGGGTTATTATTTAGGTTATTATAAGGGTTAATCCTGAATATTAACTTAAATTGCTGCTCTGAACAATAAGGAATTTTCCTTGTGAAGCAGTGGCATATCCAGGGGGCGGGGAGCGCGCCCCTTGACGTCGTGATGGTTTTATTGTTGGGACTGCTTGCTCTGATTTGGGTTGGGACAAAAGTCCTGGCTGAGTCAAGGCATTGATGTCTTAATATCCCTATAGTGGTTTGCAACCTCTTTCTTCCCGGCTAGTGCTACCGTTATCAGTGCTACTGTCTATTTATTAAGTTTCTTTAAAGATTTTTCCAAGTGGGCTTTCGAGGGATTTCCGATCCCACTTTACACGTTATAAAATAAAACCAACTAACCATTAGAGATAGCGTCGCAAGGAAGCTGACTAATTTTGACATTCCATGTTCTTTCCAGTGATTCTGCTTCTGAGCTGGCTCCAAGAGAAAAACTGAGAGTAAATGATCCACCTCCTGTCGTCATGTCAACATACACTTAAAGAAGTGAAGGTAAAGTAAAAAACTACTTTTCTACGGCAGCAGGGCAAGGTCTGTGTTCTGATTGGTTGAATTGTTGGTTCATGTTTATGACCTACTTTATGGTGATAAGTTAAGCCTTATTTGTTATCTTCATGATATTTTATCATTGCAAACCTATTTTCACCAGAAATTGAGGGCAGTCAAGGGAAGAATCTGTGGTGTTAAAAGTTCAAAGGCAAGATATTTTAGATTTTTGAATTTTTTTTTTCTAGTTACTGTAGCCTATATGGCTAGATTCTGATGATTGCATATTGTTTTTATGTCATTATTCATTCATATTGTACACCCTCAACATTTACCTTGGCTTCAAAACCCTGCCCACTTTATACATTTTTAGTTTTGTTGGAACAAAATAAAAACAAACTCTGTTTAAATAAGTTGTCAAAAGGGCGTATCAACAGTAATCCAGGAAGGGCATAGGGTATTGAATCGAACCTTATAGGACATGTATAGAGGGATGTTGAACTAGGCAAAATTTATAATATGTATACAATAACAACTGTTAGCGCTGCTAATACTACTGCTACTACAACAACTACTAGTACTGCTGCAAATGTTATGATTGCTACAACAGCTGCTAGTACAACTACTACTAGCATTACTGAAGCTAACGGGATTACAAGGATACTTCTTGGGAATTTGGAAGAGGATAATGAACTAAAGTGAAACACGCATGTAGGTTTTTAAAATGCCGTCTGGTCTAGAAATTTTTTAGAATCAATTGTATATATACAGTTGTTATTCTTTAAGTCACCCTTTTGCGATTTTCTGCTCTTCTCTTGCTATAATATTCCAATGTAAGACTCCAATTCTGGTATCATTTTTTTACTAAAATTTTATTTTGTTTATTTGCTAAGTTGTATTTCTGTACTCTGTTATCTATATAGAAAACTCACCGAAAATCGTTGAAAAAGCAAAATTTTCCTTCTTTTAAGAGCATTTATAGACCCTGCCTCATGCATAACTACGTGGTAGGAAATTATTAAACTCAATGATTTAAGTACTTTGTCGTTTTGGCGTAATTAATACCTCCAGGATAGTCACACAAGCTGGGAGTTTAACGGTAAATGAGGGAATATTTATTAGAGTAATCTTTGCGATTTCTATTGTACTACTATAATAAAATTTCTGCTATAGCTTTTCTTTTTCCAATTTCTATTTTTATAAAAAAAATTTAATTCCTATTGTAAACCTCATTCTATTTTATGAACCAAATTAGCTTGATTCAGTCTTAAATCACTGAGAAACGTACCAAAGAAACCTTCTCAGATCAACACCAAAAGTTTTCGTTTTTCGCACTTATTATAATGCCTTTGAAAATCAACTTTTTTTTACTGTTATATTTTCTAGTACCAAAGTTATTCACGTAAACTTGTCTGTAGGGAATGCGTTCATGCTTCAGGGTATTGAATTTGATCTAATTTCAGATACTTGGTTAGAATTTGGAATTTTGGTGACAATTTTAGGGTATCTATTTTGAAGGTCCCGTAAATTTTCGGGTATGGTTTTGGAGAAATTCATAAATTTTAGGGTATGATTTTACAATTCAAAATGGCACACCCTCGTCATCCATCTATTGAAGTTACCCCCGGAAATGGTCAATATCAGTTTGTAAGGATAGATAAATACGTATTCTTTCCAACTGATCAACCATCTTTTTCTTCAGCATGTAAAGATAAAAATGGTGTCTTCTGTATACATGCAAAGAATTGGTGCAGTCAATGGCCATTGCTCTGGAGAAAATGTGAAATAATCTCAGTATATTAGAAAAACACAATCGCGAAGTTTGGAAGCAATGCCAAGAAACGTCAAACGCGAATTGCACGTAATATTTGCTAATGTGTTTATCTTTTGATCCCACTTTGCCATTAGACCTTTGTTTATCCACTGGAACGAACTCCTAGTTGGGATGAAAGTGAAATCAAGTCTGTCTTGAGATAACACCCTAATTTCAGTTGGGTGAAAAGCATTATCCAGTAGAATCATTATAAATCCTAGATTCGTTGCTTGATGATATTTGTTTTTGCTTTACTATTAGGTAATTCCTTTTATATAACCCAGTGGGTAAATTTTTCGTTGTTCATATTATTGACTGGTATATATAAGTCTTGAATTTAAGAAAGCAAAGGTTTCGTCTAGGTATAATATTCAATTTTTCTGTAAGTCTTTTCTTGAATGAAAGATATTCTGTCATAGAATTTTACTTATTTTATCAAACTGTCAAATGACGGTTTTTGAAAATCATGTCAGAATATTCATTTTGGCATGGTGTGCTTCAAACTACCACCTAATTTTATAAACGGGTCGGATTCCTCATGTTGAACGGGTTCGGCCAAGCAAACCTTGAAAAAAACGGTACCTAGGATTGCCGAGGCGCGCTCGGTCATATCGGCGCGTGGTTTTGAGCTCGCCTTCCAGCCGATCGTCGAAATCGCGAGTGGCGAGGGGATTTACGAAACTTGGTCACCTAAGCGGGCTTAGTAGAATAAAGAGTACAATAGTACATGGGAGACAAATAATTCTTTACTTAGTCAACACTATGGTGTTGAATATAAAAACAAAAAACTTTTCAAAAGTTTACTATTCAAAGACGAAAGGTGGAATTAAATATCAATAATATTACTGTACGAAAAGTGTGGTTCAATCCCACTCTCTAGGGCTATAATGAAAGAAAGGTTGAGATGGTTAGGGCACGTTCTGCAGATGAAGGATGACAGATTGCCGAAGATTGTCTTTTTCGGTCAACCGTCTAGGGCTAAACGGAAAGCACGTTGTCCTTGTCCGCGGTGGGAGGACAAAAATTGCATATATTCCGAACTTTCGCCTGAACAGTATTCAATCACTTGATTGCATATGGTGCAATCACTTGGTCATAGGATCCCAGTCTGTTCATTTGGCGTAATGTAGCTCTCCAAAAGCTTTTATCTTACTCAAATATATTATAGTTCACTTTCCAATGATAACTGTCAATTACTTCCTGTACCATAGACAATAACAAAAATGCACATTCGAATATAGCACCACAAGATGATATTTTCAGGCAAATTAATTCAGGTTCATATAACTTAATCATCTTGGAAGCAATTGATGTAATATTTAAGCATTGAAGTGCTTCATCAAACTTTTGCCAAACTTTCTCCAAATCAGGAGACATTTTGAAGTATGTCAAGGAGAAGGGATTAAAACCTGTTGTCTTAACTGGTATGATGGACTGTGTCTGTTTTTGATTAGAGAACACATATTTAAGCTTTTATTTTAAATGGCTTTTGGTAATGTTTTAGGCTAGTTAATAACAGGAGTTGAATTTCTTTGCAGTAGCCGGATTTTGCGTTGCCTAAATGTTTGTATTTTTATTACTTTTTTGTTTTTAGAATTTACCGAAAACGTTGTTAAGAATTCAAGTCGTTAAATCTTAAATATCTAACAAACGTTAACGTTGCTGAACGTTTGTTAAAAATTTAGAATTTAGTTTAAACACTTGTGCCTGGAACCTGGGAGGTTGTCTACACAAATCTGAACCTGTTCATGGAATGTCATTTTGAGTTTCTACATTTGCATTGGGCTTGTTCATGGACTTCAATGTAGCTTTTCAGGCTGACTGGCTACTGTTTTATTGCCTTAAACAAGAGACTGAGTCTCTGATCAAAGAGTTGTCTCTAAACTTTCTGCAGTTGGACTATGTGGAATCAACTAGTGCTTTTGAAATCGATGTGAACAATCGGAAGTTTTAACTTCCTCTTGAAAGCGTTTACTTAGGCCCAAAGGGACACAACCCTCTCTCGACGTTAAGGTCAGATACCGCCGTCCTCCCTGATTCAATCGAAAACGTTCTCGAAGCTGCACAGATGCAAAACAGTGAATTTCCTTGCTTTTTAAGGTAGGGAAGCGTAAATTTCTGGGGTGTCCGGCGTTTATCCCCTCCCAAAAAATACGCACTACCTAAGTAACGCACTACCTTAGGTAGCGCGCTAGCGCTACCTAAATAAAGAACGATGTTGGCACAATGTATTATTTATTCGTTATTTATTATTATTTTTTTTTGGTTTTAGACCAGGGCGCTTCGTAAAGAAGAACTTGTCTTAGAAACTTCAAAAAGGGCTAATTCGATTGTAAATTCAGAGGACTAGTCCCCTTTTTGATAGTCGAAAGTGATTGGAGGAAAAATTGCCCCCTCCTCACGCCCGTCATTTCTCCACCACATGTGTCTTTGACCAACTTTTCCTGATGTTTCTTTGTACTTCTAGCGTACCTGAGAGTTTATGTGTGATGCTGTTTCTTCAGTTATCAAAGAGGGGAAAATCTCCTTTTAATTGCTCATCTTACTTGACCTATTACTGTCTCTTGCACTTTCAGTTAATTTCTTGAGCATGTATTTCTATCTTTTGGTGCTAATAATATGCTTGAGGGAGATAAACAGTTTCGATTTCGGCCTGGAGTAGGTTGTCAGCATGCACATCATGTATTATATTTTTTGCTCCTTAAAAATTATTCTAATTAAATAGTATTTATCTTTGTGTTTTAGATTCATGATAGGTGTACGAAAGTGATTGGCAAACCCGTACGTTCGAAAGGACGTGCAATCAACACACTGGCAGGTGGTGGGCTCAAGGTTTGGGACATTCCGTATCCTCCATCTTGCGGGGAAAGTTATAGGGGTAGCCGGCAACCCCATAGAAAATATTGTCCGCCGATACTCTCACCTGATCGCAGGGCAAAAAGTGCACTTTCAAGGTTCCGGCTTCTTGGTATTGAGGTATCTCCACCACTACACGGTGGCGGGTGTAATTAGCTGCGTGTTTCTTATAAGCCTCTCTATAAGCGTCGGTACCCAATGGCGGCCAATTCACATAAGCCCTGGGGTCGGGATCTTTCTCCCACTCCACAATAGCTCTGAGCAGTCTATTCAAAGCCTAGAAAAAAACACTAATTCAGCCTGGAAAAATGTAAGATTTTGTTTTCTATTAGGCCTAATACTAGTACTACTTATACAACAACTCACCGCAGCACCAAGCAGCCTGAGGCCAACACAGCTAAGCACACTGCTCCTCCATCCCAATCTATTCAAAGCCTGGAAAAAAACACGAACCAGTCTGGAAAAAATACAAGATTTTTTATTTCACTAGTACTACTAACAACTCACCACAGCACTAAATCGCCTGAACTCCTCCATCCCAATCTATACAAAGCCTGGAAAAAACACCGAATCAGACTGAAAAAAAATATTTAAGATCTTGTTTTATACTTCGGCCTACCTGATCTTTGCCAGCTTCGTGCTGGCACCAACCCTGATCTGAGGCCGTTCTCAGATCAATGCCATCCGTTCGGCCCGCTCCGGATCGGGGAAGGGCCGGTAGAGGCCGATTTCCGCCCTGGCGATCAGGGCGGTGACATTTGAATACAGCTTTTCCACTTCCTCGTCATGTTCACCCAGAACGCGGAAGGCTTGGTCGAGCTGGGTCATGTCACGAAATTCGATTTCGAGAAGAAAGTCCCGGCAATTGTCGCTGGCCAAATTCAGTTTGCGCCGCAGCAGACGCCAGCCCAGCACCACACCGCGTTCCTGCAGATAGCTTATCCATTGCTCAACCGCGCTGGGTGAATCATTCTTTTAATTCGATTAGGCAGAAAGGTATTAGAAATTACTTCGGTGAACTAACAAGTCTGGATTGGGTAATGCCACAGTGGGCTGCTGAAGCACGATCTGAGGTAGGAAAGTCTGGTTTAGTTTCACTGATCCTAAAGATGAATTTGATCGTCCGAATTCAGTAGTAGCTTATCTTTTAGCACAACCTATTTAATAAATTAAATTCTTTTTTTCAAACTTGTATCTAACTTAAATAAAGAGGAAAATCACATATTGAAATTGTGTTTTTCTCAGAAGTAGTGATCAAAATGGCCAGAGGCCGTCGGAATGGTACATATTAATTTTGTATTCTAGGTTGTATCCGGCTGCCTAACATCTGCATAAACCGCGGCGCTAAATCCGGCGTGTCGGCTTTGCCGTCGACAAATTCTAAAAGTGCGTTTGTGGCGTGCAGGGCAAACCACCGGCCGCCACTGTCTAAGAATCGGCTTAAGCCATCTTGTTCTTCCTCGCTAGGGCGAAGGTCACAGGTGTAGGTGATGAGTAGGCTGGATTGAGCGATCCCCTCAACGTCTGCAAAGGAATCTGCAACGCGTGTGTTGATGTTTGGGTCTTCAGCCAACAACTTCAGTAGCTCAAGCCTGGCAAAATTTGTATCGTGATATTTTGCGTTACACACCAAGTACACCTGGTGTTGTTGGTCGTTGGACACCAGCACAAACAACTGTGCACATACGTTATTGACTATGGATCTGTCCACTAGCTTTTTTTAATTTACCACACCTATGTTTACCAACTAGTCTACTAAAAGGGGTTTGTCCTTTTTTAAAAGAATAAATACATAAAAAAACAAGTTTTTTTTAACTGAAAGTAAGCAGTGACATAACGAACAGAAATTACTCCTTATATGAAAGCGGCTGTTCCCTCTTCAACACCCCGCTCTTTATGCTAAAGTTTGACTCTTTCTCTCAACTCTACTTCTTAAAACAGTAAAAAACTTTAGCGTAAAGAGTGGGCGTTGTGGAGCGAACAGCCCCTTTGTGAACGTTTTTTTGTGAACGCAGGATCTGGTCATACGCGTCCTGGCCCTCCCAGAAGCCGGCCGCCGGCAGGACGCCGACGAGCGCGAATGTCAGAACGGCGAACAGATTGGCGCCGAACCCGATCCACACGCAAAGCCGGGCCTTGGCGAAACCGTAAACTTCGGTCAGAACATCTCCGATAATGTAGCTGATCGGGAAGATCACGATCGCGCCCGTGAGGACATAACCGTTTACGTCGATCAGCTTGACGGCCGTGATGTTCGAAACCATCAGACAGGTCACGAACAGGACTGCGATGACGAGGAAACGCGTGGTCAATCCGGGCATCGAAATTTCACTGTCTCTGGGGCACTACGTTCGGGTCATGCATAGTGGGTATTCTAAGATAAAGAAAAACCTTTAAACCTGGCTACTTCCCTGTGGGTTCTCAGCACTCTGCACGGGGCTGGCTTCTATATGTGGATTCTCACTTTCTCTTGTCTTTTAACCACATACAATTTGAACCCTTTCTTGATGCCATGACGTCATCACAGGTTCGATACAGCCACCCTGTGAAAAATACGCATTCCTTCTTAAAGTTCTGACCTATTTAGATCGTTTTTGCAGCCAGTCCTCGCTGTTTCCTTATTTTTGACTCGTCTTTTGTCATTACAAAATACATACCACCAAACTTGTATGTTTTTAGCAAAGCACTGATGACCTTATCAATGTTAAAATCGAGTAGGGCTCAAAACCCCTATGGCTTCCCAAGGCCAGAACATAATTTGCACTTTACTAAAAAAAATTCAATGTTTTCACTTTTATAACTGTAATAAACAAAATACTAGATCTATGTTGCATGAGCAACATGAGGTGTTGTAGCAACGTTTGTTTGGCTTCCCCAAGTAAAGTGTTGCAAGAGCAACACTTTACTTTTGTTTTCTTGCTTTGGTTAAACGCTGAAGTTGGTAACAGCCGACTGTTGCTTAAAACTCTCCTATATGTCTCACAATTGGTATTGGCCTATTTTTGGTTTCAGTGTGTACCTTACTTCTGAAATTGTCAACCCCTTCAAACTTTCAAACTGGTATACATGAATTCTCTTAGTCGCCTGTCTTCTAACCCACAGTCAATTTGAGCCTTTGTTTGATGTCATGACGTCAGCAAAGGTTCAATAGAGACATTTTGAGAAAAATACCCATTTTTTTAAAGTCGTGGCCTATTTAGATCGTTCTTGTGGCCAGGAATGTCAATTTGCGAATTCTAAGAAGGAAAAAAATTATACAGTCGATTTTTAAGGCCGGGCCCCGGCATGGCTACGCGACAGTATTGTATATATTGATTCTCAGTCACTTATCTTGCCCGATTATTTTGTCAAATAAATTCTGTTTATTTATGTAATCATCGCAAGCTCGATAATTATGTCAAATAACTTAACGTAAAACTGTTATAGCTGAAATTAAATACTTTATTCATTTATTTCTTCGGAGAAAAATCGATCTGTGTGAAAAGTTTATAAACTTAATATGTGTCTTGTTGAAAGATTGAGAAAGTGTCAGTACGGCTACATCTTCATTTCGATAATTTGAAGATTTGAGAAACATAACCACTTTAGTTTCACACATTTTATGGTAAAGAACTGTAAATAAGGAGCGACTTGGCACAAAAGTAACCAAAACTCTAAAAAACAGAACTTTGATTACAATTGATGCGTTAAATGAATTGGCTCTTCATGCTGATTCCAAACCTATAAAATTCATTAAGTTTAGTTTCACCCATCAAAAGGGAGGCTAGGAATGCCCACTTGCAAGGGGGCATTAATGCAGTTGCTGAGGAAACCCTGTTTTTTTTGCTGTTAAATTGTATATCAATAATTTGAATCCTGAGCACTTTGAATTCCAAGATAAGCCTAAAATATAATAAATCTACATAAATAACCGGGGATTTTTTTCAAAACTGTTTAATAAAGCCTTTTATGCATAATATAGCCAATAACGTCTGGAAAGCTTGGTTAGTAATGCTCTGGCAGCCCTTATCGTTCTCTTTTCTTTTCATTCTTATGCCGAATGTGACCTGAAATATTAACAGTAATATTTGGTATGTGGAGCACCCAAAGAAAATGATTGCCATGTTATTACTACTGTTTCAACATGGAGTAATTACTTAAGTTTGAACTTCATTGCCACTGATTAAACGAAATAATGTCGCACCCACACTGGATTTTATCATGGATTTCTTTATTTATTATTATTAATATAAATTAATCATGAAATCATTATTTATCAGGAATATCAGATTTATTATTTTATGATTTATATTTTATTATCATTATTATCATTATATTTTATTATTTTATTTTATCATTATTTATCATTATTGTTCATTTATATATTATATTTTATATTTTATTATCATTTATATGATTTATTATCATTATTTATCAGAAACATTATTTATCATGGATTTCTAAAGTAGCGTTTTGTGTCTTTGGGGAGGGTCAGGGTTAATTCTGAAAAATTAGAAAAAGAGGTATTTTTAACTTATAAAGGAGTGATCGGATCTTAATGAAATTCGACGTTTGGAGGGATATCGTGTCTCTGAGCTCTTATTTTAAATCGTGAGTGGATCAGGTGACACTGGGGGGAGTTGGGGGGGGGACTAAAATCTTGGAAAACGTTTAGAGTTGGGGTATTGGGTTAAAACTTGGCGGTAAAAATAATCACAAGTCCTAGATACGCGATTGACATAACTGGAGCGAATTCGCTCTCTTCGGGGGAATTGGTGGGAGGAGGGTTAATTCTGAAAAATAAAAAAAATAAGGTATTTTTAACTTAGGAAGAACCACATAAAATTTATGTCCCAAATAGTTAATACCCCAAACAAGTCATTGCAGAACAGACGCAATTCAATAGTTGAACAAAACCAAACCAGTGAAGTAAAAAAATTACAAGACCCAACAATTATTTGGCATCCTTAAGTCTTTGCACATAGAAACAATATGAAAAAAAAGAATTGTACTGCACATTAGGACGGTAAAGACTGGAGGTCTTGACACCAGATGTGCAGATGGTACATGGGGGCTTAAACAGTACTTTTAGGTTGGTTCAACTTGCGACGTATGCTTCGTACTGGATATATTATTTGAAATATATTTTGAGAAATTAAATTGTATTAGATTTTCTTTTCGCCGATCACGGACTCCCAGTTTCAATTTCCAAGAGTTTTGCTTTTTCCTTACAACAAGAATAAATGTCAACACTGAACACAAAAAAGGTCATAAGTGGTACAAGGTTCGTACCAAAGACTTTGAAGAGAGTATAAATGTAGTGTACAAAAGCCGATGGGATGACTGGGCAAATAACGTTTTCTGGAGCATATGTACAGTGTCGGCCCCTCACGCAGTTGAAGCCATTTACCATGCAGCCTGTTCTTCAATGTTTCTATCAAAGAAGAGCATCCCAACCACATTTACAACGCAAGAACTCCTTGGAATACTCGAAGATACCGAGCCCGATAAAAAAAAATCCAGAAAGGGTTAGCCACGGCCTGCAGTTCGGGGGCTCTCGCCCTCGTCGCAGGGCGGCGGATGCTGCGAACGGGCATGGCGGATGCCGTGGTCGCCGGCGGCGTGGATAGCCTTTGCCATCTGACCGTTAACGGGTTCAACGCCCTGTCCGCACTGTCGGCAGGTGTGTGCAACTCGATGAGCCGTAACCGCGATGGCACCTGTAACGGGGAAGGTGCGGCGCTGTTCCTGATGACGCGTGAGGAATCGGCGGTCGCGCTCATCGGGACCGGGACTTCGACCGATGCCTACAGTATGACGGGGCCTGAACCCGAAGGCCGTGGCGTCGAGGAGTCGATACACCGCGCCCTATCGGACGCCGGTATCTGATGAACGCCATAATTGAAGCAACTGTTCAAGCGGCGGAAGCAGACAACGACCAATTGAATAAACTTCAACTAGAGTTGATTGACAAAGTACCACCGGATACGGCTCACTTTATTTTGGGGACAATCGAGCTCAATCGTGGCAATATTCAGGCAGCCTCTCGGCAGCTGGAGATTGCAGTTGCTGACAACAAGAATATGCCTGGCATGCTCAACAACTTGGCCTACGCTCTGTTGCAAGAAGATGAGCCTGATTTGGAACGAGCACTTTCTTATTCGCAGATGGCACTCGAGTCTATGCCTCGCCATCCGGCCCTACGAGAGACTCGTGGGCAGATTTTACTGAGACCCCAATAATTTAGAGAAAAGAAATTTATATATAGCCCGTATCCCTTGACACTCCGGATGTAGATTCCTCTCCCCCCCCCAAAAAAAATGCTGGAGCTATATCCCTGCTTTTACATATCTTTGCTTTTTTTCTTTCCTAGCCCCAAGACTGAGAGATGAGTTTCAAAAAATTAAAATAGCATAGTTTGTTAACTAAGTTCGTCAGTCCGAATAACGGCCAAAGGCAGCTGTCTTCCAACGTCCAAACATTCAATGTCTCAATTTTTCATACAAATTTAAAAAGTTAGGGCCCCGAGCAAAATAGTGGTTCTGACATTTGCCGGCCAGGGATCCATAGCGCCTTCTCAAGTTTGAAAATACTTTTTTTGTATCTTCACCGAAAAAAAATATTTGGCCCCGCCTCTATATATTCTTGAATTGGTTCTCTGATTACAACTAGAGACGAGATGAGATGAAGATAGGAACGTGGGAACTACTTCTCAGGCCAAGTAGAACTTTAGATTTATTGCCGAAAGTTTCGTTCCGCTGCACTTTATTTTTCTGAGCCAGTGTTTAAAGCTGATGACCTGAACAAAGAAAAAGAAACTGACATTTGAATTTGGGCACTCTTTCTTGACAAACTTCATTGAAAATGCTTTAGTTGAGTAACTTCATTGAAAATGTCCTTTCCAAGGAATTTTTTAAGTATACCCAAGAACTTAGGAGGGGTAGGGGTATTTGTGTTCAGAGTTATACAAAATGACGCATCAAAAATTTGTCTGAATCCTTTTCTTACTTTGTTACGAGTCCAATGAAATTTCTTACAGCTGGGAAGGGCACTTGCCTTATTATCACTATCCACCATGTTGGGTTGAGATCCGACTGCCTATAGCTTTCCCCGATGGCTTGCCAAAGATTTCCCTCCTTTCACCAGGACTCATAATGTGTCCAGAGACCAAAATGCACAGCACTAATATTAATTCTAACTCCAGCCAAGTTTGTCTTGCAATAAACTTATCTTCCTTGGACATGTAGTAACAAAAGCTTAGAGATTTCCTCCCTTCCGCAGAGCCAAATTTTTTTTTTATTAAACTTGAATCTTATCTTGAATTCTCGTTAACTGGTGTAATACCTCTTAATATATTTATATTAGACTGGATCACTTTGAAATCCCACTTTTTCTCCTCTCAACATCTTTTAAATTCAAAGTCAATAAAAAAGGAACCTTTGGTAACTGAACAAAATAGAAAAAAAAAAGAAAAGAACAATGAACAATGGATACACTATCCTTAATTAGGAATTATTTTACCATAAGGTAATGCATATGTTACCACGGGTTAAATTGTGAGAATAAAGCACTTAAACACAAAACACTAGAGCTAAGGCACAGGCTAAAAGCACTGTTTTATCAATGTCTTTATTATTTTGATTCAGTGCAACATCCCTCAAAAAATTCCTTGAAAGTTTCCAATAAGTAGGCTATCCTTAGTCGCTGCTCAAATAACGCTAGTACGTCCTTATTACAAACTGGATGCCCAAAATTTATTTTTATGCAGTTCCAAATCTCTGTTAACATCCTCGGTTCCCATTTAATACCCTTAAGTGTTCTGGAGATATTGCAGATACGCTCTTTTGACCATACAGATGAACAGAGAACGTTTTGATGTAGTTCAGTTAAAATTACAGTTACCTTATTATTCTCTACTCCCCACCCCAACACATAGTTGGTGGAGGCGCCTCGCGCCCCCCCCAAGCCCCCCCCGCGCGCGTACAGACTAGAGACAGGCCAGAGAAACAGACCAAACCGACGGACAGAAAAAAAGAGAGACCAGAAAGAAGGACAGACAGACAGACATATATACAGAAATAAAGACAGACCAGACAGACATACAGACAGACATACAGACCAGAAATACAGACCAACCATACGGAAGGACAAACAGACAGACAGACAGACCAGAAAGATAGACAGACAGATCAGACAGACAGACAGAAAGACACGACAGACAGACAAGATAGACATTACAGACAGAAAGACAGTTAAGACAGACAGACAAACAGACAAGACAGAGGGGCACATGTCGCAGCTCGTATTACAATACAATTAACCGTTGATTTGCTACCGGACCATCAGGATTTAGACAAAAGGGAGAATGCATCCAGAATGCGCTCGCCCTCGCTGTAATCAGTCCACCAACTGACTCGCCATAAGTTATACCACATGGCTGCAAACACGCGTCAAGCGAGTCACGCAGCAATCCACACGGCGTGCAAAACTACGATTACCGCACCACTTCCCACAAATTGTACTGCCCTGGCCCCTGAGTTGACCGGACAAGCCCATCTCTGCGCTTGTCCCTCAAGCAACCGGCCACTCGCTGTGTCATAAGGCGCAGGAGGCGCTTGTCTGTGGTGTCCAGTGCAACGGGGCTGCATGATCTGTACGGCTATCTCACGGCTTGTGAGGGGCGGTATTTAATTTTAATATTGTATTTAATTTTAGTATTGCATTTATTTGAATGTTTGTTATTAGTTTGTCATAAATTGAAGTGACTAAACAACTGATATTTTAATGTCTCTGCTTGTGGCAGTTGTCTTAACATATCATCTCACAATAGGCTGCGTAATAGTCAACTATAGAACGCAGAAGTTATTTTAAAGATTCCTATTCGCAGATAATTCTTTTCCTGCCTCCTTTAGGCAAAAATAATCTTTTTTTTTAGTTGGGGTCTGGGGGGCTCAGGCCATGTAAAATAGACTTGCAATTCAGTGGAATGTTATGAACTACACTTCGAATGTTCATGGCTATGGTCAGCTTCTTTCTTGGTTTTAAGAGGATAACCTTAATTTCTAGTTTGGTCCTGATTTTTATGAATTCGTTGTGATTTCTATGTAATGGTCATGATTTTTTAGAGCTTTGCCGTGATTTCTACAGTTTGGTCTGGATTTCTAGGGTTGGCTCTGATTTCTATGAATTCGTCTCGATATCTATGCATTGGTTTAATTTCTATGAATTTCCCTGAATTTCTATGCATTGATTATGATTTCTATGGGATTTTTCTGGATTTCTATGGACTGGCCTTGTTTTCTGCAGTTTTTTCTTGGTGTCTTTTGTTTGGTTTGGATTTTTAGGGTTGACCCTGATTTTTATGATTTGGCGTGGATTTCTATATAAAAATATTGCTATGGTCTTTCCTATAAACTCCACCATCAGCAAGTTCCAAATGGCACCAAGAACGGCACTTTTGGGGCCATGTCTCAAGTGGAAAAGCTGGGACTAGTGGGCTACAAGAACTTTCTAGAGTGATGTTTAATGGTTTATTTTAAAGCTAATGCTTATATCTAAGTTATTTTATCAATTCTACCATCCGTAAGTGAAATAGAGCACTAAAAACAACACTTTTGGTGTCACTTGGAAAGTTTGGAGGTGTAAAACGATATCATTGTAATAAAAATGGTCCAAAATAATTAACTGGAGGTTTGCAAGAACACCTCCTGCATTTCCTCTTCCAAACCCCATTTATACAATCTTAAAAGCCGTCTCGTACAAGGTAAACCATACACCCGAACAGGTGACATTGTCATTGCCTGCAATCCCTACAAGTGGTACCACTCTCTTTACAGGTATGTACGGCACCCTAGACGACATTTTATTTCCACGCCAAAAATCGCTTAACTCATTGCTCTTGTTCCCCCCTGTTGACTTCCATCATGTCCATAACATACGAACTACAGTGAAAAAATGCGAGGCGTATATGCCGAATCGTTGGTCTGGAATCCGACCGATGTTGATGCTCGTGCGGCCCTGGAACCGCACGTGTACGAAACTAGCAGTCTAGCCTATCGTGGTTTGGCTGTGGAAGGGGACGACACCGACGGTCGAGAGATGCTCGAGACCGCGTTGGTCGACGCGCCGTTCCTGGAGGAGTTGCTGGCGCTTTGGAATGCGCGGCGGGGCGAGAGGCCGCTGCCGGCGCGGCGGGATTTCGACGCGGTGGAGCTCATGCGATTTGGCGGGCGCATCGCCTTGATCGATGTCGAGTATGAGCCGAACCGCTATCGCTTTCGGCTGATCGGCGCGAAGATGACGGAGGTTCTCGGGCGTGATTCCACGGGGCGCTATGTCGATGAGCTTTACGAAGATGACTTTTACGAAACGGCGGTCGGGCCCTATGAGCGCGTGCTGCGAAACCTCCAGCCGGTGACCTCGCACGGCAATATAATTTCAAGCACTTACCATAAAAAAAGAAAAAAAATACTGATAGAGAATTTTATGAGTAACTTCTCATGCGCACCACAATAGTGCTGCCAGTAAGGACTTTGTTATATGATTATGATTTTCTACCGAAGAAGCTGTTTTAAAAACTTCGGAGGAGGCTCATTCGATTGGTAACTGAAATGCTAGTGCCTCTTAAAAGAGTTAAAAGAGACTGGCGGATAACCAGCTCCCCTCCGATGCCCCATGGGACTACGAGTACATGAGACTGCAACGGCAGCTACTTGTGACTACGACTTTGAACACTTCTGACTACGAGAATTTACGACTACCTGTGATAATGACTACTTCTGACGTCATTAGTAAAACTTAACAGAAACTGCACAAAGTAGCTAAAACCTTGTTTCAAACATGTTTGCAAAAAGAAACAATCTTAACAATTAAAAACTTATTGAAAACTCAACTATTAAAAACCAATTACAAAAAAAATTACTTTTGTCCCAACCCAAACCAGAGCAAGCGGTCCCAATCACAAATTCACAACTAAGTCAGGGGGCGCGCCCCCTGGATCTGCCACTGGCTTGGAATTGTGTGGATATGGTTCCTTTTAATACTAAACGCACTCATTCAGTGTTTTTATTTTATTAAAAGACTAAGAATTTAAACAAAAAGAAACCTAGAAACGTAACAAAAAGAAACCTAAAAAATCCTTCATCATCAGTTTTGCCCAGGACATTACCATCGTAACACTCGATGCAATGAGTACAAATGTATTAAACATTCCGATGGGCACATTCAGCACATCAAAAGAACTGGTGTATAAAGTGCCCTGGATCATTCCCGGCCATTCCGGTGCGCCATCTGACATGCCCCCATGCCTATTTCCATGCGAATGAAGGCGAGACTGAAGAACAGTTTACCGAGCGGCTAGCCGATGAACTCGAAGCGGTAATCGAGGAGGAAGGACCGGAAACAATCGCTGCATTCATTGGGGAGCCTTTGATCGGTGCTGGCGGTGTGCTGGTGCCGCCAAAGAGTTACTGGCAGAAGGTGCATTTAGGTCTTTCCCTTTTCCGCTCATTCAAACATTTTTTATTCATTAGTTACACATAAAACACTATCAACAGGAAATTGGTTAAAAATACTCAAAGAAGCTCAATTTTGAACAGAACATTATTGCTTATCGAAGACCTTATCAAAAAACTTTTTTCTGGAAAGCTATACATCCCGTGTATTTTTCAATTCGTTTCAGCCCAGAAAGATAAAAGTTTTAGCAATCTGTGTTTAGGGGGAAGGGCTGCTAGGGGCTTAAGCTAAAAACTTCTGGGGAATGTTTTTTTTTGGGTGTAAAAAAAGAGATAGGGAATCTTTTACCTTTTTATATAAAATTTTTGTTTTTTTTAGAGAGTTTAAAGGGAAAAATAAAATGGAGCAGGAAATCACACTGCTCCACAAAAATAAGACAATAACTTCTGATATAGATGGACTGCAAACACATTGAAAATATGGGAAGGGAGTATATAATAATGCCCTTGATAAGGATAAAGAAGTTGCGAGCTATAACTTGGGAAATTTTCAAATTCCTTTGAGACTGAAATTTTTTGAATAGAATAATCAGATAAGACCCTGAACCAATTAAAAACTATATAGAAGACTATTTATGCCATTCCTGATGACCAAGCCCGAATCAATGAGGCTCTTGAGAACCTTTAGAGCAGACAAAAAAGTGAGTTGGAGTGCTAAGTAGTAATAAACTTTTTTCTCCCTGTATTTTTTTCTCTTACGTTCACAGACTATGAAGTCTTTTGTGGGGGCGTTAAAAGAGATGCATATATTGATTATTTGATATTAATAAAGTAGATTTGAGTTGAATATTGAAATGAGTGAATTTTACGATATTTGAAGTTGATAAATTGGACAGCAATGATACGAAGACAGTTGTCCCGAACGTTACAGTAGAAATTCCAAAGGGTTGTAAACCCCCTACCCTTGCTCATACGCTTTAAACTCCCCCCCCACGAAAAAGATTAAAATATTCTTTCTTTCCTCCGCCTCTTGTAGGACAACTCTGTTCAAGGACCATCTGAAAGGCTTTTAAATGAGTTTGCCCGCTGCTCTGGATCATGCTGAGGAGATCGACCAGGCTGACGGTCTCGGCGCTACCCCGGACGGTCAACGTTTACACCGCTCTTGGTTGGTCCCCCAGGACCAACTTTACTATGAGGTGGACGCGCCCCGACGGCACCCCTCCCCGGGGGGGACTGGCACCGGTAGGGCGGGGACACTAGGCTCAGGGCGACGTGGCAGAGTCCGAGGTCGTCCACTTGCTCGCGCGGATGTTCCCCAGCTTCAGGGGGATCCCGCCTGATGAGGCCATGCGCCGCGCCGAGTCCCTGGGCCAGTTCGCCTTCAAGGCCTGGTCGGCCGGGCCCCAAGCCCTGCACGGGCGGGGGATGGGGCGGGGGGGGGGGGGGGGGGGGGGGGGGGGGGGGGGGGGGCGGCGGGGGGGTAGCTATTAAATTATGGACATTTTGCTAGACCTATGTTGGAAAGCATTTGAGTTAGGCCTGGTTGAATGAGATTTTTAAGAACAATAAATTGTCCAATGTTTGGAGTAATTTGCTAGCTGAAAAATGGGAGCAGCCCTCGGTGTATCATTTAATACGATTGGTAATTGTAATGATCAGGTACTTATTTCAAGTAGCCTATTCCCCCCTCCCCCCAAAGAATGAAGTCAGGAAACTACTGTAGAATAATCATAAATTGGTTACTTAATGTACTCCAGTGGTGACTCTTGGTTTGAACCGAAGAGCACTTACAAAAGAGCACAAAGGGACAACTGTTCCCTCTTGAAGAGAAATAATTTGTTACTAAAATAAAGTAAAAGGGCTCTAAATAGCAGAAAAATATCTAGTTTAGGGAAGTTCGGCAAAACTTCCATATTCAGATAAACAAAAAATCGAAAATGATTCATCTCAGTTTCCTGAGAAATAACTCCTGAAATACATAAAGGTGGATCTCGCGCAAAATTTAAATGTATCTCCAAAGACATTGTATGAATACTTCGTTTGCGTTCCCTAGGGCTTGCTGGTTACCACCCAACAAATTTGAAATTGAAAAAGAATCCTTTTTTGACCTTCAAATTACTTTTCAAGGATACGTTATTAACATAACCGGATCAGATCCGATCTCTTTGGGGGAGTTGGGGGATTTCTAGAGCTTTGACGATTTCGAGAATAGGCACAAGCTCTAGGTGCGTGATTGACATAACCGGACCGGATCTACTCTCTTTGGGGAAGTTGGAGGGGGGCTCCAGTGCTTTGGCGAATTCGGGGATTCTGGATGTGCTAGGACGATGAAAATAGGTGGGTGTGTCAGGGTACAAATTGACTTGATAACAGTCGTTTTCCCTGATTCGACCATCTGGGGGGCTGAAGGCTCTTGGCTCTTCCGACCTCGTCACAAGTGCAATATGAGCTCTCGGCTCTTGTTTATCTTCTGTGTTTATCAAATCATTAACAGATGTTCTTAGTAGTTCCATATCTACTGAGAATTGACATTCGAAACTTTCACTGTTGATACAGCATAATTGGCGTCTTTACTAATCTTGCTCTTGCGCATGAGGAAAATACATAAAATACAGATTGGCTTTGATTGCTACTATCACCATTACAGGAGTTCGCAACTCTTGTTTTACGTTTAGAATGCGAAACGAATTTGCTGTCTCTGTCCCATTTCTTTTTCTTTGTTTAGGAAGAATTGGTCATTGTCTGTAAATTTTATAAAAGAAACTGGTCGTAAAAAATATTCATGTTGATGTTGTGAAGCTGCAATTTGTCAAACATAAAAGGATGTGATGGTGACGCGCGCGTAGAAATCAGCGCCAGAGAGTTCGTCGACCTTGTCCAGCGCTTCGACGCTGGTGACTTTAACGGTGATGACGTGCTGGGCGGCTGCCGTGCCGGCCGGGGCCAGCGTGAGGGCAGCGAGGGGCAGAAGTAGAGCGCGCAGATGTGATGGCAAGCGCTTGTGAAACATGTATGTCTCCGAAATCTAACAGTTACTAAGACGTGCATGTTTTAGCAGGGATCGTGGCCGGGCAAATCCGGGGTCCGAATGATTTTGCGCCACTTGTTGCAGCTGGGGGACATGGGCTGCGGGTGGTTGTGCGCAGTGTGCGGCGGGGAGACGACCAAGCGCGACGAATCAGACCTCCAGCCCGGACGACGAAGCGATCCCCGTGGTGATGCCGGCCGGCTCCATGGTGTTCTTCACGGGCACCCTGTGGCACGGGGGCGGCGCCAACCGCACCGACGCGCCGCGCCTTTGCGTGACCGCGCAGTACTGCGAGCCCTACCTGCGCACGCAGGAGAACTACTTCCTTGGCGTCTCGCGCGACCGCGTCGCGCGTAGCAGCGAGCACCTTCAGCGCTTGCTCGGCTACAGCATCCACCGCCCCTTCGTCGGCATGGTCGACGGCAAGCATCCGCTGAGGCGCATCGCAGGCTCGGAGTAGCGCGCCTGGGGTGGACCCTGCACAACCTGTCCACGCAGCGTTCTGCCACTTTTTAAAATCAGAATCATGCTGTAATTTCTAATCTATACTACTGTATTCTGGCATCAGTGTAGGCTTTTATCCCCCCCCCCCCAACACTGTACCCACAGATCCGGCTTTGTAGCAAAAGGGCAAACAAAATTAAGCTCATGACACCTTGTCAAAGCGGAATCACAAAAGGATTTTGATTTACAAAAGAACAGAGTGGACCCATGGTCCCTCAGAAAAGTGGCCCCTCCCATTTTTTAAAGGTAAGTTTTGGACTTGCTTTCAAGCATTAAATAAAATGACATTTTTGACATGCTAGGCATCTGGTCAAAAAGATCATTAGCTATCCGTTTAGTTTGGCCCTAATTAGATGGACGGACTAGAAGTTTTTGTTACGAGAATCCAGTGTACCAATAGCCATCGTGTCTGAATTTTGGGATATCACAAACTATACCGGATATATCAAAGGGTATACTTGTTTTGTTTTTTTTTAAACCCGCCAGGATAGAGGCCTAAGCCGCAGAGATGGTGGTGCCGGACCATGACATAGTCTGAACTGAATGTAAGCCTTTTCAACTGCCAAAGAAATTTTCGTTCCTGGTTGTTGAATCTGTCTATCCTACAAGTGCCAAAAACCGCAAGGGGGCAGTAATTTGCTCGCAATCCTGCCTTGATAAGTTGCGACGCGTAATTGAGGCTCCTGGCTTTATTGCTATAGAGATATGTCTAATGTTATTGCTGATTCTATGTTCCAAGCAATTACTAATATGTTCCAATAGAGCCAATGTAAAATCTTCAGGTTTGGAATTTTGCTTTAAGGATGATGAAATAGAATTATGATGTTATAGTGATTACATGGTTAGTATGTCCCATCATCCTTAAAGCAAAATTTCAAACCTGAAGATTTCATGTCAGCTTTATCAGCACATAGTTTTAATTATCCACATCATTTTATTTTATTTGAGAATGTCTATTCGATTTCTAGGGACCAAGGTTTAAAGCAAATTTTCTAGGAAACAATTGAAATATTTGTTAAAATATCTCATTTTTCAAAATTTCATATATTCATAAGATAGAAATATCCCAATTTTCACATTTTCCAAGAATTCTGGTTTCCCTATAATTCTAGCTTTAAAGAGCTTAAAATAAGAGCTTTAAAGCACAAGATCATTCTAAATATCAAATTTCAAAAAGATCTGGTCACCCATTTAGAAGTTAAAAATACCTCATTTTTTAAAATTACCCCCCCCCCCTAACTCCACCAAAGAGAGCAGATCTGGTCTGGTTATGTCAGTCACATATCTTAGACTTGTTTTTATTCTTCCTATCCTGATCTCTCTGCTTTAAGTATTTTCTAATATATTTCCACCCTCCCCCCCAAGTCGCCAAGGGTGGCACGTTGGATGACATTGTCCCTATCCGGATGCTACTGTATCCCCTGCTATTATTCCCTGCATGGTATGGATTTCTGAGTCATTCAAACAGTATTGGTACAATGTGGAATCCCACAATGTTGTTTGTACCACTGCATGGGGCCTTGTGTTTACTGAATTTCAAGTGGACATATGATCTACTGACAACCAAGATAAGGAAGATTAAATGGGGATAATGTATCCATAGTCCTGTTCGCCAAATACAATACAGTAGAATGCTCTCTCTGTTTTATTCTCCATCATCTCTATAGTTAGGAGAGTTAAGCACCATAAGCCTCCCACAATGGAACGCCTACAAAGAAGACAAACAAGCGGCGACAGGAATGGGTATTATGATTTTGTGTTTTTGCGACAAAAATTGATACTTACCGCTATTTGTAATAATAAATAAATAAATAAAAACAAAGTTATCATTAATAAGATTTTGTTTGCCTGTTATTGGATTACCCCAAAAAATAAAATTTTCTAGAGAAGTTTCAAGATTTTGTGTCTATTTTTTTTGTTTTTGTTTAATAATCTCTTAGACCGTACTGTCTTTCCATTTACCGAATTTAGCAAATGAAAATATCGGGAAAACAGGTAAAATATTTTAAAACAAGTAGAGGATGGCTATTTCGATGCTTTTAAGACATTTCAAACTAAAACTGTACAAGAGACAACCCTATTTTTCATTATATTGCTACAATCATCTTTATTGAAGAGGGATTTGTAACTTTTGCTAGTTGGTGTAGCCTACCCATACTTACTGTAACCTAGAATTAAGTGTTTACGCAACGGGCGCAAATGATAACGTAATACAACGAGGGAGTTTTGTAATAATTAATAGAGTGTCATCTATGGTGTTTTGATCCTGATAAGTTACGGATAGTTTATAATACCAACTAGACTATATAAGATATTGTTCCAAGTCTTGATCCGTCACGATGTCTACGATTGATAAGGATAAAGTTCAACTGGCTGCAAAGTCATTGCTGAGGAATAGCCTTTGACCATGTTATTACTGATTACGTTTTTCTTTGAACATAACATTAAAAAAAAGGAGTAATTTAAAGGTATAATTTTACTCTCATAAGGTAAGCGTGTTGGTTCAAATCCAACTTCCTTCTTTTTATATTAAAAGAAAGGATGGCTGAGTGGTTTAAAGCAACGGTTTTGAAAGCCGTCGTGTAATACACCGTGGTTCGAATCCTACTCCTTTCTTTAAAATACTTAAAATAAAAATTAAAATAATTAAAAACAAAATCCCACTTTGAATTTTAAATAATTTTGTAAAAAATTATTTTACTTTTGTGTACTTATTTTAAAATACTGGGAAAGCAAAAGATTTTTTTTTTAAGTTTAAAAATATATATATGACGTGGTGTAATGGTAACATTTCGGCCGGTTCATCCCGCCCGAAGAGAAACTCTACACCTGGTGGAGCTATCGCGCACGCGACTGGGACAAAGCTGACAAGGGCCGCCGCCTCGACCACATCTGGTCGTCAGCCAACATGGCGACTGAACTGCAGGAGGCTACGGTGTTGCGCCACGTGCGTGGCTGGGAGCGGCCCTCCGACCACGTGCCGGTGATTGCCCGCTTCGCGCTGTAGAAATTACGGTGACAGTTTACAGAATCCCTAAATACGGTCCGGCCGCTTGTAACCTTCAGAGCCGGTATTTAGGGATTCTGTAAACTGTCACCGTAATTAGTTCTCGAAATGCGGCGATAGCTCTTCGATGCGCTGGATCACATATTTCAGCCCGCATGGATTTTTTGCAAACTTGACCGGAACATTTATACATCAAAAAGTAAACCGTTTGGGAACTGAAAATGAAGGGACTGAAAACTTTTATCTTGTCGATGCATTACTTGGCTATCGCTTCCCAAACAGGAAAGGTATTTTTACTATTGAAGTAAGAAATATTTTTGATCAATCGTTTCTGTTTCGAAACAGAAATTTCGTAACAGTCGAACCCACCAATACTTTTTATATACCAACACGAACAATTTTTGCAAGATTCACCATAAATTTTTGATATAGGGAGATAGATTATTATGTCATGCATAAAAAAACTAATGGTAGTTTCAATGGTAAGCGTCGATAGTTCAAAAAGCTAATGAGTGACTAGTTTAAAATAAAGAACAGTATGATTTTAGTAATTGTGAAGCAAAGCGATGTGTGTATTCAATGTTCTCACGGCATAAATAATACGTTCCTCGTGTCGCAAGGTTTTCAATTAAAGTGGCTAGCACCACGTGGAACTTTCAAAACTTCAAGTTACTCGAATAATATTTCATTTGAGCTGATTTTAACGTTTTCTTAGTAGGCATGCTAGAACGTTGTAGGGATTGTCCTTTCCTGAACTTTAAAAAGAAAATTCTTCTTCGTTTAGTCGAAAAAAATTCGTGTTGTTTAATGATTTGAGTCTTTTAGTTTTATATGGTCTGAAAAAACTCACTAGGGAAAACATTGGAATTGTTACAGGATCGACAGATTAGAAATCATATGTCGCTTGTTATAGAACGAATACTCGATGTAAATCAGTCGCTTCGCAATTTCTCACACTCGTAGTAATCCCTCTGTAAGATAGATTCCCACACAAGTTATTGGATCGACAAGGGCAAGCGGCCACTAAATATCGTAGGCCGAAATCAGAGTCCTTAGAGTCCTTATGGATTTCTCTAGCAAATTGCACTCGCATAGATTCGCTTAGAAAATTTTTAAATATGTTGCTGGCACAATCGAGCGTTTACTCGATAAAGATATCGATCTGTAACATTTTGACTTTTCGTTGCAATATCTATTTATAGTTTATGATTTGTCATCTACAATTCATTTATTTTTGGTAAGGGACAAACATTGTGCTGAAGATTACTTAAATTAGTACATAACATTAATAATAGAGAGTTGTGTGTGACAGGGGTTTAGTATTCCAGGTCCAGCCCTCAAAAGAGCAAACCCGTTCCCATTTCAAATTTAGAGTTTTTCTATGTAAATATTTCGTCTCCTAGACCATAGGGTCCATATGAGATAGTGAATACAATTTCATTTCATTCTGCTTAGCATATTGACTAAGCTGCAGAGAGAGTAGAATGGAAGATGACATAGCAACAGCTTATACACGATGGAGATAATTGAAGATATACGTAAATTAATTTGCGAATGAGGGCATTGGCGGCTCTGTAATATTTTTAATGACAGGGCAATGGCAGTACTTCCCAAGTTGAAGTGCAAAACGTTCTTTTTTTTTCTGAAACCAACGGCAATTAATCAATCAAGCCTTTGAGAGCTTTTATAATTAGCATACGTTTTGAAATTGGCACTATTATACCTGTTTAAATTAATTTGCGAATGATGGTGCTGACGGCTATCATATATTGTTATATTTTAAATGACAGTGTAACGATTTTACATCCCAAGTTGATGTGTTTTTTTCTTTGTTTTTTTTTTTTGTTTTCATTTGTTTTTATAATGAATGACAATTTTTCAGTTAAGTTCTCGGTAGCCCTCCTGCATGCGGCCCTGATCAGCCAGCAGGTGCGCGCGCAGCACCCGGGCCGGGACGTGCTCGGCCAGGAGGGCGAGCGCCTCGTCGCAGAGTTCGACCGCGCGTGCGTTCCTCCGCTCGAAGCGAAGCAACCTGGCCTGGGCGACCAGGCCCGGGGGGCCGCTGGGAGCCCGTCGGATCAGCTCTCGCAGGACGGCCTTGCCGCGCACCGTGCTCCGGTGCGGGTCGGTTCGAAGCAGGATCAAGCCGAGGGAGAGCGAAGCCTCGGCGCTCCACTTCAGGCGGAGCGAGGTGTTGAGGAAGGAGATCGCGCGCGGGAGGTCGTGGCGCCCTCCCAGTAGTTGACCTTCTTCCAGGATCATTGCATTCCGACCAGAGACGAGTTTGCCAATGTTCGAGAGCTGAACTATTCTCCACTCAAGTCAAAAGATATCAGATGGAATTTTGAAAAATTTTTAATCAACAAGCATGGACATCCTATCATCCGTTATGATTCTAAATCTCGAATTGGGGACATTAAAAAAGATGTGGAGCACGACTACTTTTCTTAGTTTTGATGTTTTTTTTTTTAATGTAAATACAAAATTATTTTAAAAAAAATATGTGGAGCGTGACTACTTTTCTCAGTTTTAAAGTTTTTTTTTTAATATAAATATAGAATTATTTTAAAAAAGATGTGGAGCATGACGTAACACATGAGTATTTGCCTACTTCACAGTAACTCAATTTGTATATTCATAAGCGATGAGACTCATAAAATAATAAAAGCAACATGGTCCAAAAGGTCCTTAACAATTTTAAGTTGCTAAAATTTCGGTGTTCAAAAATTCTCACTACAAACAAAATTTTCCTAAAGGAAAATTTTCACCACTAATACATGTATATCATCTTCATTTTGTGTTTTGAAAATATCGCAAATGAATATTTTTTTTAAATATATTTTATGTCATTTTAAAACATAAGAAAAAATTGACAAAAAAATTCTAAGCAAAAAAAACTTTAACTTCAAAAAATACGTAAAAAAGGGGGAAGCCAAGAAAACCTGTATTTCTTGTGTTTTTATTTAAAACTTAATGTTGGCCTTAAGTTTTTAATCAGAAACATCAACAATTCTTAAGCAGCACCAATAGTAAAAATAAAACACCCAGCTTGATTTGTACGCTAATTGGTAACAAATTTGGAAACTTGATTATGACTTCAGACCAATCAGGAGCATTCTCTGAATGCTGTTGAAACATAAATATTTTAATGAAAATCACATACGACAGTTACCTATCTAGTGTGGAACTATCTAGTGGAAACACACATACGAAACCTGTATTTCTTGTGTTTTTATTTAAAACTTAATGTTGGCCTTAAGTTTTTAATCAGAAACATCAACAATTCTTGGGTTAGGCCAAAATTTTCAGAGCTTTCTAAGACAGTACTCTAGAAACGACACTTGTTCCTAAGTAAATATAAAGACGTTTTTGCCGCTGAGTTTGCAAATTGGATGGAATATCCGAGCTGCAAATTTCTGGGAGTGTTGGCGGGGAGGGGGAGGTAGTTGCATATCAAATTTTTATCGAGGAGAGGGTGAGAGGTAGATTGGAAAACACTATGTGTATCCTGGTTATCGTAATATCATTTCTGAAGTATCTCAGGAACGGCTTGGGGGATACAGCCTAAACTTTCAAGCACTTTTTGAGAAAGGAAGGAAAAGATTGAAGGTGTGAGACTTCAAATTTTGCGTTGGGGGCAGTCCGATCACCGGCCAGGACAGCATTCCGCGCAATAGAAGATGCTTTCCCTTAGATTGAGGGGAATAGTGAATCGGCAGGATAAACCATAACGCGAGACAATAACTGGCATACAGCAGAAAGGTAAACGACAAAGAATCCATAAACGGGATATTTGAAATATGCAATTACTCGCCCACCGTCGACCCCGTATAAAAATAATCGCCAAAGGGAAACCCTATCCGCGTAGATAAAAACTCGCACAAAAACGCCGTAAGCCACGTGATTCCAAACATCACGCTCGTACGCTTCCACCCAAGAAAGCGTGATGCCGCAAACAATGACACCCCCAAAAAGAAAAAGACGTACGACAAATAAATAATACCAAAAAAAAAAGGATGAGTTGTTTCGAAAAAAAAGAGGTGGGGGGGGTGGGGGGGGGGGCGGGGTGGGGGGGGGGGGGGAGGCTTAGTAGGATAAAAGCAAAAGTTATCTTTTCCAATATTTATAAGAGTGTGTGTGTGTGTGTGGGGGGGGGGGGTCAGAATGTCTGCAATATTGGCCTCCAAGGGCTTGGAATATTGGTGAGAGGTAACAAAATTCTGTTTGTTTCTATCAAATGTCAGTGCCAAGACAAAAATGGAAAAGATTCCCTCACTCTGTAGGGAGTGTGTCAATGCAGCCAAAATCATGTGGGAGAGGTGGGAGAGGTGAGAGAGCGGAAACGATGGCCGACGGCTTCGATCATTTCGATCGAGACCAGCTTGTCGTACTGGCCCTCGAGGTCGCGGTAGTCCTCCAGCAGCAGGGTGACGCGATCCTCCAGGCCCTGCTCGCGGATGCGTCGTTCGGTGTAGGCGTACTGCTCGCGCGACAGGGTGGTGGTGGTCACCCTGCAGCCATATTGGCTGGCGGCGTAGATGGCCATGCTGCCCCAGCCGGTGCCGATCTCCAGCAGGTGGTCGGACGGTTGCAGCGCGAGCTTCTCGCAGATGCGCTGCAGCTTGTTGAGCTGCGCCTGTTGCAGGCTGTCGTCACCGCGCAGGAACATCGCTGCGGAGTACATCATGAACTTCCATCTTAATAAATAGATGTTGCTGAGTGCCCACATGCCAGAACTGACAAAAGTTTTTTTGCTGGGAGTAGGAGCAGTTTTTTTGGACCGTAAAATTTCAACTTTTTATCAGACGTTAAAAATATGGCCTTTTCTGCACATCCTTGGTCTTCTAACTGGAAGGGGGGGGGGGTGCTGGTTTGATCCCGTAGGTACGTCCATGTTAATGTCTGGTGCAAACCTTTTTAGTATTTTGTATGCAAAGTGTAGATTTATTCAAATGTCAACTCATATCTCTAAGATTTTTTCGTTGAATACCTTAATTTATATTATCTTTTCTTTCAAGGATATCGTTGTGACCTCAAGAACCACAGGAACATACACACAATAGTCATAGAGAATACACCCAGATCAGGCTTACAATTTGAAAGAGTCGATGGAATTAATTAACGAATGACAAGGTTGACAAATTATGTTGGAGGTACTTATAAGGAACTACCGGAATTTGTAAAAAATTAAAAGACATGCATTAATATAAAAAATAATAATAGTATATGCCTTCTTTGGCCAATACTCGTCTATCTTCTCCCAGGAAATGACTGACATGTTGATAGACGATCAAAATATAAACCCAATGAAAATGAATTCAACTTTAAAGTGATTACTAATTTTCCAATGGTTATTCAAGATATTTGTAAATTTGAAAACAAATATAAGGAAGGGAAAGAATTATATAAAATAATTGAATGAGAATTTAGTGAATTTAAGGTTGAGAACCCTTGATTTTTATTTAAACTTCACAATTACAAGAACCACGTTCTGTTGCAACGACTTTATATGTAAAAATGAACGCCATTACACAAAAGGACAGCAATATTACATTCATGCTTCCATAGAATTGGTCGCTGCATAACTCTTTAATATTCAACCTATAAGAGGAAAAGAGAGGCAATTTATTTGAAATAAAAAACATGTAAAGTAGCAATAAAAAGAAACAAAGAACAACGCTGAGCGTTTAAATCTCTATCGACTACATGCTAAGGCTGTTCGAATTAACAAACGTCCTAAATTTCCCAAAAAATGAATGGCTAACACAGACACTCATTTTAACCATAAAAGACTGTTCCACAGCAAAACGGTGTTTCAACCATTTTGTGGTGTACTATGTAAAATTCTGAAATAATCAATTGACTTAGAATCATCGGAAATATGTACGCATATTAAGCCTCAAGTTTCAGCGGCAGTAAAGCCTTACGGTAGCGCATTCATTCCTAAGGGTGGAGGTAGTCCTGGCAAATAACTTAAAACAGACATTCATTTTAGCCATAAAATACTGTCCCACAGTTAAGCTTCTTCAGCCATTCTGTGGTGCAAACATTACTTTTTGCTACCTTGAAAAGAGGTTAGGTTAGGAAAAATGCGAAAAGACGTCCAAATTTGGCGTTTTGTTGAAATGCCAACAGACGAAGGCACCTCAGTCTGATAAAATATATTTTACGTAAGAGACCTTTAGTTCGGGCTGGTCATTCGCATAATTCAATTTCTTGATAAAATTTTCCCGTTTAGGGAGAATTTCAATGCCCAATGTCCAAATTCACCAAAGTGTCAATTTGGACCTGGCTGGATTTTCACCCCTTAGGAAATTCTTACTGCCATTGTAGTTTAACATTTTTTCATTGATTTATTCAATTTAGTATTTTAATTTACTTTTACGAAATAAAAGCAAAAAAAGTTAAATTCGTCAGAGCCCCTATTTTATGATTGCACTACAACAGGTTTCACAGGTTTCATGAGTCTGATGAACAGGTTTCACGAGCAAAATCCACTCTGCTACAACAGGTTTCACAGGTTTCATGAGTCTAATGAACAGGTTTCACGAGCACAATCCACTGTGCTACAACAGGTTTCACAGGTTTCATGAGTCTGATGAACAGGTTTCACGAGCACAATCCACTGTTCTACAACAGGTTTCACAGGTTTCATGAGTCTGATGAACAGGTTTCACGAGCAAAATCCACTGTGCTACAACAGGTTTCACAGGTTTCATGAGTCTGATGAACAGGTTTCACGAGCACAATCCACTGTGCTACAACATGTTTCACAGGTTTCATGAGTCATCATCATCAACCCTTACAATAAATTGAAAAAAATTACTGACCGGTGAATGTCGACATTCACCAATTTGCGGACATTCACGGTAACATTTATAAATATATATTTTTGGACAGTACGTATCAGAAATTACGCCCTACTAAGACTTGGCTTCTGCCTTCAATGTAGGCTATTTGTTAAAAGTAAACGATAAATTCAGAAGCCAATAATTAGCATCTGATAGAACTGACGATAGTTCTCCATTCTGCAAATAGGAAAAACTTCCCTACTTTTTTCCCTAGTCTATAAAAAGTTATTTTTAATTGAATAAGAATACTTGTAATACTTAAATAGTGTCGTACACAAGCCCAAATAAAAGTTTATTTGTTCTTTTCCAGCATTTCTTCGAAGTTATACCCCCCTCCACCGAAAAAATCTTCGCTGTACAAGCCTGTGCATTACCTTTACTTCCCTATAGTCTCACTAAAATTTTACGTCGACCAGTGAACAGCCTATTTTTTTTTGTTCTCAAATAGTCTTTTTCCTAACAATCACAAGGATGTGTCACCTCTTAAGTTGATGCGAGGACCTTCGTCATTAGGAATTTCAAAGAAATTGCTAAATTACAATTTTCGTCAAGCATCAGTGCCCCCCCCCCCAAAAAAAAAAAAAAATTAAGTGAAATTCCACAGTTTTTAAGAAAAGAGGCGGAATGAACCACGATGTCCCGAGATCAGCGTCCTTTCGACGGTGAAAATCTATTACCAATCGCCTGGCGATCCAAAGAACCCAAAAAAGTAGCCGTTAGGATATGCTAGGGCAGTTTACTCGGGGCTGGACTTCAAGATGACGTTCCTGATCGCCCCTTGTTCGCCACCTACGAAGACCTCAAGGTGAGACCTGCCCTCTGCTACGACATAGGCCCAACCGTCGATCACTTTTCCGTGGTCGGTTCGCGCAAGTGTATTGGGGTCGATTGAACGGACCGACCCGTCGACGAACGTCACCACCAATCGTGACGAATCGGTTTTTGAATCGCGAATCCACTTCACATCCAACGGCCTTATTTCAAAGCAACTTTAGCTTAAAGCGAGGTGTTGACGAGGGGGGGGGGGGAATCCCATCACATACAAAATAATTCCTGCTCTTTTTCAAGGGAAAGCTTAAGAGAGCCACGAAACAAAACTTAATACAATTCCCAATTTGAAAATAGAACTTAAGTTTACTTTTTTAGTTTCTTAGCCTGAGTTGGCCATTGAAACCATTGAAAAAAGATTTTAGAAACGGGTTTATTACAAAATTCTGGAGCAGCATTTTACGTTCCTTTCACTGATGTTACTTTTATAGATAGCAACAGTTTTGATTCAAAAATGAAGCAAAACTTCTTTTTTTTAGTATTGTTAAATCCAGAAGTCATAACTAAAGAATAATTTTCTCATTAATTGATGTCAAGAGTGACTCAATAATCCATGGTTTTCTTAACAAAAGCTTTTTATGATGCATTTTTCTTTTGTAAGGACATTTTTGTAGACAAAGAAAGATCGTAAAAAAAAAAGAAAAATCAAATTTCAGAGTTGAAAAAAAAAGTTTCAATATCTCTTAAGTCGAAAATTTTTCAGGAGTCACGGCGAAAATTTGAAAATTTGACTTCAGTGCGAGGAGATTCTAGTCCTGGTGCCATTAACCGTCCAGTTTTATTTCATTCACGCTCTACGTCTAGCGAACTTGTTGGTTTCAGCCCTCAGCGTAGACCATCTAATTCTAGTATTAGCTCTGGGAAACAACCCCTAAAAGTCGTGGAATCTTAACAAAAATCACACTATCAGATTCAACGTATCAGAGAACCCAACTGTAAAAGTTTCAAGTTTCTATCTACAAAATGTGGAATTCTGTATTTTTTTGCCAGAAGACAGATCGCTGATGCGTGTTTATTTGTTTGTTTGTTATTATTTTTTTTTTCATGGGTGTTCTTATCGACCCAATAGTCGTAGAATGTCGTGAGAGGGCTCACTCTAACGGAAATTAAAAGTTCTTGCGCCTTTTTAAGTGACCAATAAAATTGGAGGGTACCTAGGCCCCCTCCCACACTCATTTTCCCCCAAGGTCACTGGATCAAAATTTTGAGGGAGGAGGCAACCCTTCGTATATAGCACAATTTCTGTTCGTTCTGAGTTTCAAAGCTGCTCCTTACTTTCAGTAAAAATAAACTTGTTTTTTTAATTTAGTCGGTAAATCTGGCACACTCTCCATGTAAAATTCCTTCTCCTCACAGGAAACTGCTCCATGGAAAGTTCTTCCCCGGTAAAATACACCTCCCTCAAAAAATCCCACCCAGATAATTCCATACTCACCGAAATCCCCTCTCCGTAAAATTTACTGCGGACAATCCAGTCTGAAAAATTTTCCCTACCATACTTTTGTTTGAAAAAGACCTTAAAGTCTAATAGTTTTTCCAACCACTCCGGAAATCCCCCCATTCACGCTTTTGGAGCAAATTAAGATGAGTCTTGTTCTGTTGATTGCTCCATTCTTGATTATGTGAATGATTATTCTGCCTAGTTTTGCCTATATGTGTTATTGATAGAAGGCTGTCGTTCTTCTATGTTGATAGTATCTCATCCTTGGTCTGCATTATTTATTTGATTTTCTCTTAGTGTTGGTTTGATTTGTATTTATTTATAGCCTTTTCTTTAATTTTTCATTTTTTTTATTACTCCATCTTAAGGGCGTTTCGCCCTCTTTTTGTAAAAGATGGGCTATAAATAAATTGAATTGAATACTATATGTAAACAATGGGCAAAGTTGATAACTTGCAGAACCCCCCCGATTCAGAAACACAAAGTGAGTTTTTTATTCTTGTGGATATTCTTATATTCGTAAGAGCAATTATGCTTTAGGGAAATTTTGCTGAATTATGCAAAGATGTCCAGTGAGAGCATCCATAGATGTTTTTTTTTTATAATGACGCGTGTACTTTCTGGTTTGCCCTCTGGCAGCTCTGATCGAACCATGGACTCAAAATCTTTTTTCGTTACATACCAGTACAGCGCCACTAAAGGTGTTCCAAGTCTTGACATTCCTTACATAAAAACAGTTACAAGGCCAAGGTGGTTTTAAGCAGAAAAGTAGGCTGTTTTTGATGGCCTAGGACTAAAGCCTTAATTTTAGAATCTCTCTCACCAAGTTTCATCCCGAACTCTCCAATCTAAGCGCTTTCCATGACTTTAGGTTCCCCCACCCCCAACTCCCCCCAATGTCACCAGATTCGGTCGGGATTTAAAATAAGAGCTTTGAGACACGATATCCTTCTAAATATCAAATTTCATTGATATGCGATCACCCGTTCGTAAGTTAAAAATACCTCATTTCTTCTAATTTTTCAGAATTAACCCCCCCCCCAAACTACCCCAAAGGGAGCGGATCCGTTCCGATTATGTCAATCATGTATCTAGGACTTGTGCTTATTTTTCTCACCTCATCCCGATCCCTCCACTCTAAGTGTTTTCCAAAATTTTAGGTTTCCCCGATACCACCGCGGAGGATCTTGAATCGGTTGTGGACGGCATCGAGCTCGCCCGTACCATATCGGACGGCTTCCGCGATTCGATCGAGGAAGAAGAACTACCGGGTCCTCAGAACAAGACCCGCAAGCAATTGCGGCAGTTCGTCAAGGACGAAGCCTGGGCGCATCATGCGTCCTGCACCTGTCAGATCGGACCGGCGCATGAGCCGGCGTCGGTGCTCGACAACAATTTCAGGGTCCATGGCACAACCGGCCTGCGTGTCGTCGATGCTTCGGTTTTTCCAAAGATTCCGGGCATGTTCATTCTGTCCGCGGTGTACATGATCGCGGAAAAGGCCGCTGAAGTGATCCTAAAACGGCTATCTAATTTTGTTTATCAAATGCATTTGGAAAAAGGCGTGGGGGGGGGGTTTAGTTGACCTCCAATGTCTTTTGACTCTCAAAAACTGAACTTTCAACTTTCAATCAAATGAGCCCTCCCTGAAGTTTATACGAGCATCCCTTCCATAAGAACCATATATGTCGCCAGGGAATAACTTGCAATGCCTGGCTCTGGGACCTGGGGGTGTGTGTTGACCCCAGAGTTTTCGTTATATAATCTTTGAACTATTTTTTGGGAAATTGTTGGCATAAGGGGGCCAGTTGCCCTCTGATCCCTTTTTACTCTTAAAAAGGGCACTAGAACTTCCGATTTCCAATCGAGGAAAATCTGAATTTCTCGCCCCCTTATAAATTTACCTATCTACGCGACTGGTTACTCTAATCTCATTGTTACTTTATTTCTAAGGTTTCTTGTTGGTTTTTCACGGACCGGCTTGACTCGATCACGGATCCAAAAATCCGGAAACAAATTCTAAAGGAGCAAGAGGAACACAAGGACATAATATTCACACCAGTCGAACCTGGAATCTTGTTTGGATTTCGATTTTTATTTGTTATTCAATGGGCAACTGCGAATTACAATTTCAATTACACTCTCCGTGTTGATGATGATGTTTTGCTATGCCTCGATCACTTGATGTGGGACCTGCCAAACCTTCCTTCTAAAAATCCACTTATTCCTAGCATTAGTGACTTAGTCTTCTTAACATTAATTTTCAAGCCTACTTTAGCACCCTGAACTCGCAAAACCTCTAAAAATTCATTCATTTTCCTCACAATTTCATCTAATATGCTTAAATCATCCGCATAATCTAAGTCCAGGAGCGTTTTTCCTCCCCATTTGATTCCGTGGTCTCCAATTGCCTTTCCTGTGCTCCTTAAGACGAAGCCCATCAAAATGATCCATATAAAGGGGGATAGAATTAGAGCAAATAGAAACAAATAAAATAACAGTATCTCCCTCTGTAACTGTTCAAAGCTTTTTTCTTTATTCCCTTCCATGAAGTGACAATTGCCTTTACTCCAAAACCTTTACATGCACACTTGTTTAAGATACAGCAAACTTGCATATCCGACAAAAATGCATTAGTTATCAGGAATAAGGAATCTTCAAACCATATTATACAATCATATATATGATTACTGTCAATTCTAGCACTGTTCCTAGCATTAAAATACAGCAAAAAAAAGAAACAGTGGAATTTCAAATACATTAAATCAGTAAAAAAAAAAAATGGTTGCATGGGTTTAAAAGACAAAATTTCTACAAACACGAAACTGACTTCAGAGGAGAAAAGTGGAAAAATGTGCTTCTTTTTGAAATTTTAAAAGCTCCAATTTACAATAAGTTCTATGACTGGGAAGAGAGGAGCCGAGGTGCAGGTCGCCCTGGAGCAGGCGGTCGCCGACGTGCCCGGGTTGGGCCCGCTGGAGAGCAAGCGCATCATGCGCACCGGCACCGTCGCGACGATCGACAACCGCAACTGGGGACTGCGAGTCCAGAGCGGCCCGGTCCACCGGCTGTCACAGTCCCGCGCCATCGCCCTCGCTATGGAATCGGCAACGATCGCCGCCAATGGTTTCCGCTTTCGGGTGCCCTACGGAACGTTACTGTGCGTTTCAGACAAGCCGCTCCACGGCGAGTTGAAACTCCCGGGCATGGCCACCGATTTCTATCGGACGCAGGTCAATCAGCACCTGAAGATCGGGCTTCTAGCATTAGTCGAAGTAGCTCTGGCCGGTGGCCCTTTCGATGATGACGCCGAGGAGGAGCATACCCGTGTTGCTGTAGCGAAAGCGCGTGCCTGGCTCAAACTGTGGGCGTTCGCCCTGGACGAGCGGTTTGAAATCATCGACGCTGCGGAAGTTTTCGCGGGAGCTTCTCCAGTACGTGCTATTGAAATAACTGCCGAGGCCTGAGGTATGGCTCAGCAGATGATGGATCGTGATTTTGTCCGTAATGGACTTTGGTAACCACGTTTCGTCCACGTAGGCGCTGATGGGCGTGGTGTAGGTGAGTGTGCCCTGCTCAACGAGTTGAGCGATGGCCGTAGCCGTGAACATCTTGTTCGTGCCGGAAATTTCAGGAGATCCGGACGTCTCGGTCATTGTATTGGCTTCCCCCCAACAATCCTTATCTGAAGAGGAACGAACTTCCATTCAACGTTTTCTCCAAACCGGCGGACGCCTACTTTTGCTCGTTGACCCTCAGAATGAACATTCTGTCGATAGCCTCACCGAGCCATGGGGGGTGACATTAGGGGAGGGAATCGTGGTAGATGAAGAACACCGGCTTGGGCGAGGAAGCCCCACGGCGCTACAAATTCGAACCTTTACGGGCCATGATATTACCGATGAGTTTACGGTCCCAATTCTGCTTCCCGTTTCTCGGCACATTAACTTTGATGTGGCCCAAGGAACGTTTCGGCTTTTTGTGGCCCGGTTATAATAATGCTATTTACTAATGTAAACCGGTTAACCCACAAATAAATCAATTTAGTAAAAAAATCTTAAATCATTCTTCAATAAATCACGTACATTAAAAGTTTAATGTAACAAATTAAATCTTACAGGGTCAAAATCTTTTCAACATTATGAGGAAATGAATAGAGGGATAGGCGGGGCTATTAGAATAGACCTTGGTTTAATTATGAGCTTCAGCATTCTGTTTTGGGTGTTGGGGTTGGGGAAAGTAGAGGGGAATATGTACTGCAGCTTTAGTAGTGAATCTGGCTGAAAAAAGCCGAGTGCATGCAACATTGACCTTCGCCAAAATTTCTTATTTTTTGCCAGAAGACCGATCACGGGTGCGTGTTTATTTGTTTTTTTTTTCTTTTCCCCAGGGGTGATCGTATCGACCCAGTGGCCTTAGATTGTTGCAAAAGGGCTCATTATAACGGAAATTAAAAGTTCTAGTGCCCATTTTAAGTGACCAAAAATATTGGAAGGGACCTAGACCCCCTCCCACGCTCATTTTTTCTTGAAGTCAGCGGGCCAAAATTCTGAGATAGCCATTTTGTTCAGCATAGTCGAAAAACCTAATAACTATGTCTTTGGGGGACGACTTACTCCCTCACAGTTCCGGGGGAGGGGCTACAAGTTACAAACTTTGACCAGTGTTTACACCATCTTCATCCAAGCCGCCGTGAGACACTGTGACTGAGACCTCTGGCACCTTCTAGCATCCATCATCATTCGTAAGACATTTTCCAGATATTTTCATGATAAAATCATGCATTAAATCCAACGGTTCGTAATTTTAAAACTCATCTGCTCGTGATACATCATGTCAATTCACGCCACCTTGGCAAGGTGTGCCTGGCCCATGAGATCCGAGTGACACATATATCATTTCTTAGACATTTTCAAATATTTCCTTGATAAAATTAGGTTTTAAATATTCTACTTCCGTGACAAAATCATGCATTAAGTCCATTGGCTCAGGTTTTCGCAAGCCACCATTATCTATACGCGTGTTAAGCGTACTATTTTGGTCGGTTATTTCTGCAGCATTAATTGGGCCGGGAACGGTAACTACTGCTTCTAAGGCCGGCGCCAGTTATCAGATGAGTTTGCTATGGGCATTAGTCTTTTCCATTTTTGCAACGGTTATTTTACAGGAAGCAGCCGCGAGAATTACGATTGCCTCCGGAAAAAGTTTGGGCGAAATAATCGCCTTGCGTTACGCTGGGGGCAATAAGCGAAGAATACAGATATTGGTATTTTCGGCCGTAGTTTTTGGTTGCGCCGCTTATCAGGCCGGCAATATTTTGGGAGCTATATCTGGTTTAGCTTTAATTGGGGATATTCCCCAATTTGTTAACGCCGCCTATCTTTCGCTACCGGTATCAGTCGCTTATTCGCAGTAGCGAAACTCAAACAAAAACCAATGTTGATTTTTGGAAGGAACACGGCAGCAATACGGCGATACCGATACTCGGTTTAAAATGGCAGCCGTCTACCTCCCTGGCATTCGCGCTCAGTAACCGCTCCAAAGAAGGCGAACACGATTTTCAGATCGCCTCCGATTTGAAGTTCCAAAATTTTGATGTAACAACTGCAATTAATTTGGAAAATGGCACTGATGAAGTTGGCGCTGCTTTCGGCATCGGTGGTTATTTAAAAGGGATTGATGCATTTGCCGCTTACGACGTGCGTAAAAAAGATTTTCATCTCAAACAAGAAGATGGTGACGTTTTGTTCAAAAGTACAACAGTCCGGTTAAGCTAGGCAAAAACAAAGTAGAGTACTACTTTATCTTAAAATCGATTTCATTCGTTGAATTGTCTTCTAGATTAGATTGTCTCTGCCTTATTTAGAATATAATTTGAAAATATTTGACCAATATATATTCCCTATTGAAGGACACTGTTAATTCTATCTATAATCCGGTATCCGTTGAAAGCACAATAGAAAAAGCAGGGCTTACCGGCCCACTATCGAGGACCACTTAGATTGAACCTAAAAAGCTTCTTACTTTAGCGACGTGTTGTTCAGCAATAAAGTGATCATAGTGACTTGGCAGACCCTGATTTTGCGATTGAAGAGGCGAACGAGCGACCTCGTTCTCTGCGTCGGGCGGCAACCCTGGGCATCTTTTCTACAATGCCGCCAAACGAATCTCTGCAAGAGCGGTTTGCCGTCGCCCAGCGCCTGCGTTTCCCCAAGTTATTTCTCGAAGGCATGGGTGACATTGAAAGTGCTTGGGAGGAGGCATCCAACCTGGAGGATTTTCTGGATGCAACGCTTCTCCGTGCTGGTGTTGTCGCGCGATGGATCGAGCTGGACCCAGGTGGTGCCTTCGCCGCGCTGAATAACTTGGGAGCGAACCACCCTTTGTCCAATCGAGCAAAGAAAGCATTTACAGAGTGGACTGTTTATACTGATTCGGAACTTTCAGGAAATATGGGAGGTGATCAAAAAGGGAATATTTGTATACAATCACTACTACTGCAATTACTGCTGCTATTACTACTACCACTACTACCAGACAATTCGATTTATAATATTGAGGGAAAATTTGAACAAAATCAAAAGGCTCTAAGTGCATCTGCATTTTCAAAAAAGTATATCTCGAGAATTAATTTGGTTATTAGGTTAGAACTTTCGGAGAATACTAAAAGGAGAAAATAATCTGATCAAAAGGCAATATATACGCACTACTACTAATACTCCTATTGCTGCTATATTTACTACTACTACATCAACTAATACTTCTATTCCCCCCCCCGCTGATATATTCTTTAGACAATTCAATATTGGTGAATATTTGCTCCAGACAATTACCCTTAGTATTTCCACGTGTAAAATTGAGTCGCCAAAGAGAAAGCAAGATAAATAAAATAATTTTGCATAGGAGTTCTGGCAAATCAGAGCGTAAAATTTACCCTGTAAAATTCACTCCTAGAAACTTCTCTCCCAACAAAAAAATCTCCCTTGTAGAAAATACCCCCTCCCCCTAAAAAATGTCAGTATACTTTCAATAACAAAAACTACATGTAAACATTAGGCAAATTTCATAACTTACTTGCTTTGTGATTGAAGCAACATGAAACGAGTGAGCTAGTCTATAATTGAATTGAATTGAAATTTTTAAATTGCAATTTTGTGCAAACCAGTCAAGCGTTCTATTTACTATATCTCTTGGTATACCATGCCCTCCCGCCACAGCACCAGAGCAAAGATTGAAATCTATGTAATTTGCTCATTGTTTAAATACAGGTATCTTACGGCAGAAAATTGTGCAGATTTTCAACCTAAAAGTTTTATTTTTAAATATCGACAGAATAGATACAGTGGCAGATCAAGGATTCCAGGGAGGGGAAAGGGCTGGTTACAATTAAAATTACATTCTTGTCTAACAGAAACATGCTGATTATATTATATTTTAAAAAATGATTTAAAGTGGCAAAAATTTTTGTGTCCCGGACCTTTTTCGTCTGCCGGACGACCTAGCTTGACATAAATGTAAAGCACTTTCAAAGAATAGGCTGTGTTTAGGTTTGCTAAAACAATTATTACTCAGCTCTTGACAATAAACACGTCTCATTTTCCCTTTTGTGATAAACAGATCGACATATTGTCAGTCTAGTAGCTGGAGTTGTTTGAATCTTGATTCATGTCTTTTAGGCGGTGGCCTTTATGTTTCTATGATTTCTTTGTCTGCTGTAGTTGAAACGTGTTCTGATAGGAACGCCTGGGAGCTATTATAACTTAGCTCATTTCGTATTCCGGGCAGACCTATATTTAATGCTGAATGTGAAAAGAGTTTAATTAAAACAAAATTTAAATAATAATGTTTTTTTGGCTAAATGGCTTTCTCATAGTTTTAATCGGAAGATTTTGAGAAAAAAAGAAGCGGGGGAGGAGGCCTAGTTGCCCTCCCATTTTTTATTATTTACAAAGGCAACTAGAACTTTTAATTTTTTACGAACGTATTCATTAGTAAAAAATATACGTAACTTACGAATTAACTTGCATAACGAACTTCTATATTCATATGTTTTTATTACGTATATAAGGGGGTTCATCCCCTCGTCAATACCTTGCTCTTAACACTAAAGCTTAAACTTTGTCCCAATTCCTTAAGAATTACCCCTGAATCACAAGGGCCGTAGAATAGACAGAGGGAATCAGACCGTGTCAAACATGAAACTGACAAGTCATTGGGACCCTTCAACGTTATATGTACTCCCTGTGGAGCCCTCTATTTTCTCGAGGAAAGAGTAGCAAATAAAGGTGATTCATTTGGAGTTTGATGCTTACAACAAGAATCAATATATACAAGCCTGCCGTGTGCCGAATGCCGGGGCCTGGCCTCCAAATCGGATACGTAGTTTTTACGGCGCTTGGTATGTACCAAGTGACATATTGCGAGCGCAATTTCTGTCCGTTGGTATGTCTGTCTGTCTGTCGGTCCCGGTTTTGCTAGTTGGGGCACTTCCAGATAAGCTAGGACGATGAAAGCTGGCCCTCCGCGGCGCGGAGGGAGGCGACCAGCTCGGGCGGGATCGGCTCGCCCGTCTCGTGGTGGAGCGCGAAGCGCTGGAGCGCACGCGTGTCCCACGCCCACTCCTCGTACATCTGGCTGGGCACCTCGACGAAGTCCCACTCGGTGCGGATGCCCGAGAAGGAGAGGTACCGCTGCCGCCCACCGAACAGGTGGTGCAGCAGGTGGCCGAACGCGTGGAAGAACGTGGTGACGTCCGAGTGCAGGAGCAGCCCCGGGTCGGAGTCGGTCGGCTCGGGGAAGTTGCACACCAGGCACGCCTCGGGCACGCACTCGCCCGCGATGCCGGTGCGCAGGTCGAACATCGCCGCGAAGGTGTTTAAGCATAACTGTCTGCTTAGCATCTTCAGGTTGAATCTGAATGATCTCATATCAAACGTGGATATGTGACGAATCTGTGGCATCAAAAGATGCGTTGCCATCACGACCAAGGAACGTCAACTGAAATGATTGGGCCATGTGTTACGGAGGCCAACAGAGTACTTGTCTCATTAAATCCTTCTAGCTGAGCCCCTAACTCATGGAAAAGGCGCCAAGGAGGACAGCAGAAAAGCTGGTGGAACTTGGTTAAATTAGATCTTAGCCTATTGAAGGGTTCAGAAATTTTGGTCATAGATGGACAACTCAATGGCTCTCATTTGCAAAGCAGCTGGCAGTAGACTTGATCATTATATGAAAAATCCAGCCTTAGAGGAGAAACAACTGATAGAAGCGCTCGAGGCATTCAGTGAAAAATACCAAGTCTTTTTTACTTACGACGCCACCTTGTTAAAAGACGTTACGGTGGATTTTTCACTTACTCAAACCGCAGATCTCGACGCGGTTATTCAAGACCTGTTAGAACCGGTGGGGCTGTGTTACGAACACCTTGGCAGCAAATACTACGTCATCTACAAAGAGGGGCAAAAGGGGCGGAAGTCCATGAAAAAGGTGCAGCGGAAACTCCGGCAAATTCAAAAGCTGGAAGAGAAAGGGCACTTGAGCCTGCAACAGGACCTTAGATCCTCGACTCTGTTCCGTGGCAACCACTCCGCTGACATCGCCCGGTGCCTCCAAAGCCCATAGTGCGTCATGCACACCTTTCGGAATTCCTAGGCCCGCCGAATATTCACGGGGAAAGTAGCCCCAGACCCCGCCTCTTTTCCGGGTTCCCCTATGATCGGAATGACGCTCGGCAAGCGGCCCAAAATGGGCGATTGGGAGATCTTGTTCACTGATCTCTCCCCGGATCCGCTCCAACTCGGCTTGATCCCCGTCGATGTTCCCATCCTCGCTGAGCGTTTTACTAATGACGGCAAGGCGCCGCAGCTCCCTTTCGGGGGGGAGCGGGTTTTTGTTGAGATAGGTTGAAAGCTCTCGTTCAATGACAGAAATATTAACTCCACCCTTATAAGCAGTCAATAAGATATGCGGATATACACTCTTGTCAAAAGCTCTAGATACGTCTAACCCAGCGAAATACAATACCTCATTACTTTCTTGAGCATGTAGAAGTAAATTAGCAATCAAATGGTGAGTGTAGTCGTGGCCTAATTCTTTCTTGAAGCCGAATTGGTTACCCGGTGTATAACACTCATCACTTATCTCGTTAATAATCTGTAGCTCAAAAACACAAAAAACGGTGACACCGTAATTGGCCTAAGAGAAGAACATTGGTCCGATGGCTTTCTTTTTTTTAATTCCGAGGTTCTTATTCCAGCACTGAACAAACCAATCTTATCAAAATATTCATCAAAACCTTTTTTAGTTCAAGATATTAATTTATAGTAGTTTCTGTTTTGAATTTGACTTATTATAAAGCTTTTTTCAACTTGGTACACTCTTTGTACACGTCTTGACAAACTTCTTTGTATTAAATAAACAGTATTTTAAGTTAATTTATGTTCAATTTCAATTTACCATTTCAATTTAACATAGCTTTTGCTTTTCTATTGGGCTGCAATTACCTTCACCCAAATTATTCATATATCCTTGAATACAAATGTGTCTTAATCTATCTTTTCATTAAAAAACTTTCTATGTTCTGCTTTGTTGCACGTCTGCAAAATTAAATGCATGTCCACCCGTCGATTGACGCCTCGTTGCCGACATCGCAGGGCAGGACGATATCGCTGCCCAATTGCGCCGCCAGCGGGCCGACCCGTTTCAACAGCGCCTCACCCTGGTAGGAAAACGCGAGTTCCGCGCCGGCGTCGGCCAGCGCCTTGATGTAGGCGTCGGGCAGGATCATCCCCGAGGAAGTCTCAACATGCGGCGCAAACACGACATCCGGTTTTTCCCGGCCGATCGCAGCCACCACCTCATCGATCGGCGCCGGTGCGTAGGGTGCCTGGGGCTCGCTGCTGACCGGGCGCGCTTTTAATACCGTCTCGCTGGCAGGAATGCCGCCCATGGCAAAAATCTGTGACCAGCTTCACATAAAAAAATAATTCGCACTTTATGCTGGTTAGAAATATAATTAAATTGAAATTCCACTGTTGAAAATGGGTAAAACTTTTAATAAGACAGTGAACTTTAAAAGAAAAGAAAATATGTAAAGTAATAATTTATATCCTAGTGTATCGACATCCGAAGGGTTTCATCCATTTTGTTTAATTTCTTCTACAGCATTTTAGTTTTTTCTCGTCTTTTTATGCATACGTTAAATTACTTAAACACATTTACTTTAGTTAATTTAAGTTAATTAATCAATTTAGTACGATTTAACTTTACAATTAAAATTATTTGCAATTTATATTTTCGGCCGAGTTTAATCTAATTTTGTGTTCTCCAAAAACCTAAAATGTGAGAAAAAATTCCGAAGGCCAAACTCCAAAACAATGGCCCACATTTACAAGCAGAAAAACTGGAAACAATGAGACATTCAGAGATTAACCAAAGAAATTCAAAAGTGGAAAAAATGATATTAAAACAAACTTTATCCGTTAAATAAAAAAAGCAACACGTTTTCGAAATGGGAAAGGATTCAAATGTTGTGCATTAACTTAGTGATAAGGGCACTTTCTACAATACACCTAACAAGGCAATACTGTATTTACAAGCACAATAAAATAAATAAATAAATGTACCTTTTATAAGTTGCCTGTCAAAATTCATACCTGAAACGAAAAGAATAAACAGAATCGCTCGTAGGCGTAAATCCAAATTCCGTTAAATATGCTGATAGCGACTGAAACTGTTTATCATAGCCTCTTAACGGAATTAGTCGCAGGTGCTGCCACACTTCGCTGGCGTTAGCGTCTGAAATTGCTATTTTTTCAATGGTCAACCGAACAACTGTTTTCTGTTCAGTATTCAAAATGCGGATGGATTGCGATTGAATATTGAGGGATCCTTAAATAAACATCTCCTAGACATATTGGCAATAAGAAATTTTATTTTTAAATGTCTAAAGGTTCAAAAACAAGAACCTTTAACTAAAACTGCTTCCCATAATTTTCTGTTGTAGTTTCCATAATTTTGTGTGTAACTTGTAGCCCCTCCCATGGGGACTCTGGGGGAGTAAATCGTCCCCAAAGACATAATTATAAGGTTTCGCTGAATAAAATGGCTATCTCAGAATTTTGATCCGCTGACTTTGGGAAAATAATTAGCGTGGGAGGGGCCTAGGTGGCGTCCAATTTTTTGGTCACTTAAAAAGGGCACTAGAAATTTTCATTTCTGTTAGAATGAGACCTCTCGCAAGATTCTAGGACCACTGGGTTGATAGGATCACCCCTGGAAAAAAACAAACAAAACAGAAAAACAAACAAATAAACACGCATCCATGATCTGCTTTCTGGCAAAAAATACAAAATTCCACATTTTTGTAGTGATGAAAAAGAAACATGAGAAAGATGCTGATCAATAAAGCCACCAGTGTGGAATTAAATGCCACACCAAGACTGTTGGTCATACCGGCGATATCGCCCGCCAGCGCTTCGTCGGCATGAGACAACGCTTCGCCGATTCCCCGTACCGTACCGATAAAGCCGATTGATGGAATGGCCCAGATAAGATAGCGAATCATAGAATTCTCTGCATCCTGACGAATAGCCAGCGCTTCTACGCTGCTTTCAACCGCATCTGATAGATTTTGAACATTCTGTGTGCCCGCATAACGCCATAGCGCAGTGCGTAACGTTTGAACGGGTGGCGCTGAACTATGATCCGTGGAAAGTTCCGAAGTAATTTCTGTGCGTTTCAAGTTTTAATGTCGCTCCTTACTTTCAGTTAAAAAAACTTGTTTTATTTATTTAATTCGGGAAGGATCTAAACTTACTTTTAAAATAGGGACACCGTCCCTTTTCAACTGTTTTCGGTATATTTTCAATCTAAAAAAACACATACCCGAGATTTTGCGTATGTAGTTTAGCAGATTGATAGAAATGAATCTCAGCAATTGATTTCTACATTATATACATAATCCCAACAATATAGGAAACACTAGCAAGGGTACCAAGGAAGGTTCAGTCTTTCTAATTTATTTTTCGTTTAGGGTATATGATCCCTGTATACAAGCAATTTTACAACGGAAGAAATTACGCGTTTGTTCTCCACCCCCGATTGGCACGCTTGTTTTTATTAAGTTTTAAGGATTGTAGTATTTATTAATTTTATACCAAAATATGAAATAATCTGTTACAGGCTTACAACCATCTTTAACCATACAGTAAGACAGTTATTCAAAAACATATCTTTGCACATCAAAGAAAATACAACATGAACACTTAAAACAAAGATATTACCCCAAAAATTAAATCTTAAGGGCAGAGATAAATCTTAAAATCTTAAGTTCTTGGTAGTATAGGAGTTTTTTAGACCAATACCCTCCCCCCTCTTCTAGGCAAACGTAGGCTAAGGGAGGTAATTTTCAATTCTGGTTGCGTTTCGACTTAGTTCCATAGAGCTTCTATACATTCCAAATTTTTGGCTTTAATATCCTTAATTTTAATAGCAGTAGTAGTATTAGTAGTAGTAGAATTAATTTTAGTAGCCTAAGCTTTAGTGGCAGTAGTAGCAATAGAAGTAGTAATAATATTAACAGTAGTAGCAGTATGAGTAGAAGCTGTAGCATTGGGATGCAAATATTTTCTATTGGTTGGTTTAACATTCTTCACAACGAGCCCTGTTAGTTTAAACTTCACAGACCAGACTGTTCCTAAGATATTGCTGTTACGCCCTTTTGACAGAATGCATACAGATGGTGGGTTGTGATTTCATTTACCTTCCCCCGCCTGAGGCGCGGGAGGCGGGGTCGAACATCTGGTAGGAGAAGCGGACCTTCGCTGGGTCGCGGCCGGCCTCGACGATGTAGTCCTGCATGCGTTTGACGCGATCCTTCACCTCGGCGAGCTGGGAGGGGAAGTCTTCCTTGAAGCTCAGCGTGTTCCAGTTGTCGGCGTATCTGGCGTGGATCGGCGTCCTGCGGGGCCTACGGGCTGCGCCGGCACGCCGCGCGCGCGCGGTCGACGTGGTGGCCATCGGCGCGATCTGGGTCGCCGGCCTATGGGTGCTGGAACGGGTGCCGCTGTTGTGGGTGGAGGTTTAGCGCATTTCTCGGTTGATCTGTGCCAGCCCACACATTTCACGAGATTTTGGTGGAGTTTTAATACAATTACGAGTAATGTCAATAATGTCTGGTAATAATTTGTTTATGCCTTTATTTAAGAGACTAATATCCTTGCTTTGAGTGAAATTATGATAGAATTATGCTAGAATTGTGGACAAATTTTGGTAGAATTATGAGTAATGTCAATAATTTTTAGAGATAGTTTTTTTATTTATCCATTTAAGATACTAGCATCAGGATCTCTGGGTAGAATTACGATAGAATATCGATAAAATTATGGTATAATTCTGAATAATGCTAAGATTTCTGGTGGTAATTTGCTTATGTCTTCATATAAGAGACTAGTATAATTGATTTTGAGCAATGATTTCTGGGCCGCGGCCACCCCCATCTCGATCTCGCGACACATGATTTTCGCAGCTTTTTTGATCGCCCGTTTCTGGGTTTTATCCAGCTCGCCATAATCGCCGCCCTCATGCAGGAAACCAATGGGTAGCCCAAAGGCGCGTTCATAAAAGGACAGGGTTTCTTTGACGTCTTCGACATAAAAAATGGTGTATCGGAGTTTCATGCTCACCTCTTAAAAATCAGTCTGATGTGCAGATAGCTGAGGCCTCCCAAGGAGGTCTTGAAGATTTCGGACACAGTGCCGCAAAAAACCAAGACCGCATTGCTGATTAGGGTCTTAATGTGGTGCCGAGGGCTTTTGGTAAATCAGACAAATAGTTTCAATTTTATGTTTTTTTTTTTTTTTTGTAAAATGTTTTCCATGGAAGTTATTCCTTCCCAGTTAAGCTCTAAACAGTAAACACATCCTATTAACTATAATTATGAACGAATATAAACTCTAGTTAAGTCTATTAGCATCTCCTGCCAAATTATCACCACACAAACTTCCCACTAAGTCCTTCCAATTCTCGTAAATACACTTAGATACCAACGCATATCTACAGCGCACAACAAATTTTGCCATAAGCAGAATTTTTGTGTTGTTGTATCAATTACTTTTCCTTAAAAAATAATGACTTTTACAGTTCTTTTTTTAAACAAGAATCCTTATGATATGAAATGGATTATGAGGAACTAATATGAGTAGAGCTTTAGACATAGCTGGAGAAAACATAACTGCTGCAAGCAATGTTGCAGCTAGCAGTGCCCCCTGCCACTATCTTAAAGAAGCCCGAGATGACTTAGAATCAGTCGATCCACAAGAGTTGCCTGATTCCAAGAAAGGTATTTATTCCATGCTGCAGCAAAAATTGCAAGCTGTTGATCCAGTTAGCTATCCACAATTCAGCGCTTTAGCGGGTTGGGATTTAAGTGGGCCACCACTTCTTGCAGATAGCAAGTGGCGATACCTTGCAACCAGTGTTCTTCTAGGCTCCACTGCAATTTTTCTTATTGGTCAGCCAGATTCTGTGCCAAAGTTGATAAAAAAGGCACTGAAGGTGGAATGGTGTCTAGATTTTTGGTCATTTTGCCGTCACGTCAGGCAATCTTAGCCCGTTTATGAGGTGTTTCCTGCCAATTCGTTTCGCTTTGTGCATTTACCCGTTCCAGGTCAGCAGGTGTACTTATATGATGCCAATTACCTTTATGTTCAATAGCATAGAGTCTTCCTTGTTCTTCAGCCTCATCCATTAGTTTTAAAAATGAAAAACAATTTTCTTGTACGTTTTGAATGATTCCCGGTTTTGTGGTGCGAATGCCAGCAGTCATATATTTGCCAGTCTTCTCTTGGGGACGAACAGCTTGACCATTCTGGCAGCCCGCGCAGCGCCCGAGCTGGAACTACCGCACGGAAGACGGTGGCGGCATCATCACCGACATGTTCCCGCACTGGAACTACGTGCTGGAGAATCTCTTCGGCGAGGTCAAGAGCGTCTACGCGCAGGCGGCCGTGCACATCGCCGACCGCTGGGACGAGCAGGGCGAGCACTACACGGCGACGGCCGAGGACGCGGCCTACGGCATCTTCGAGATCGAGGGCGGCGTGATCGCCGAGATCAACTCCTCCTGGACAGTGCGCGTGAACCGGGACGAGCTCGTCGAGTTCCAGGTCGACGGCACCCACGGATCCGCGGTGGTCGGGCTGTTCGGCGCGAAGATCCGTTAAATGTCTTATACCTTAAAACCCCAATCTAGAGTAAGTGCTACTAAACTAAAAAAAAAAATACTGATGGCTTATGAAATCCTTAAAAATAGGGTGGAACAGTTTCAGAATTGAGGAAAATCAAGTTTTGTCTTTTATCCTGTATGGAAACTGTCTTTAAACATGGAGGCACTCCGTATGTCACTGACAAATGCAACGGTAAAATAAATTAGACTGGCGTAAAATATTCAGAAATTCGAGTTCACTCTCACTCTTTCCAGAATAGAAGGCCTAGGTCTACTCCTGTCACTTGCCAACTGTGATTAAGTGTAGGTTGGAAAAAAGGAATCTATGAAATCTAATGTATGGCTAATAGAAATTTTGAAATGACAGTGTGCTGTCGTAGAAATTTCGAAAACAGCTCATTCGACTAGAAACTGAAAGAACCACTACCCTTTTTAATAGTCAAAAGTGATTGGAGGGCAACTAACCCCCCCTCCCACACCCACCATTTCCTCAAACACATCCAATCAAAAGTTTGAGATTCCCTTTTCGTGCAACGGAATTAAAAGGTCCGTATATTATCTTTAAGGATGACAACCCCCCCCACAGCCCCCATGGGAAAGAGTTGTAAGTTATACCCTGGAGACATATAAGGTATACAAAGATAGGATGGTCGCATAAACTTTGGAGGCGGCTCATTGGATTGGTATAATCAGGGTAAAGATTATGGCCCTAGATTTTACAATCCCTACCAAAACCCATTTCTGAGACCAGACTGGCTAATCATGACACAAATAAGAAATTGTAACGAAAAGAGAAACGAGGCTAGTAACAGACAGTAAAAAATTGGAGAGAACGGAGTGAAAAATCAAAACCGAAAAATGAAAGCAACAATAAATGGATTACGTTTTCATCGTTGCTTAGAAAGGGTCTTCTTTTTTTTCAGTGATTGTTTTAGGATTTGATTTTTATATTATCCTTTGGACATTTATCTGTAAATTTTTTTTTTTATTCTACACAGAGGACGTTTTTGCAGTGGTCTTGACCGAAATATATGCAAATTGTTCGGATAAAAATTAATTACAGGGCTCCCCCTTCCTACTCAAATATAAACAAAAATTCGAATCCAAGTGAACAATTTGATAAAAGCAGACAATCCCCCAGTAGCGGCGCCCTCTAGCTGCGATCCCTGAGGGAGCTGACCCGGTCTCTGCCTCTTCCTTTAAACGGCTCTGGACCAATGTTCGGCTTGCTTCTGTTTGGAATCAAATCAGGAAAACTTGTTCTCGACCTAAAAATTGTGCTATAAATACATTCCTGTTTGTGTACTGTTTAAGTTTTGAAACTTAACATTTTAAAGGAATTTATTATAGGAAATTTATAATTGGTGTCTGTTTATATCTAGGTTCTTAAAGTAGACAGCTCTTTACAGAGGCTGCTCTCCATAGATCTGGATCTGACGCCCTGCCACAGTTGTCTTCCTATAAAGGATCATCCCACGAGGGCGTTCTGTATCACTATGCTATTCAGCCCATTAATGGGAGAAGTTTGGTAACTCATAGGTCGTGTGTACAAACCGGTGGGCCCCGTTGACTACATTTGAAGGGCTTCTTCCTCCTCGAACTGTATTTACGGCCCCGGGTGAGGGTGCTCCAGTTCTATTATGGACCCTCAGGGACAAGTTCCCCACCTTGTCCGTGCCTCCTATGGTGTTATCCTACATATCTGTTGGGCGTTCCGCTATCGCCACCTGAGGACACGCTGGAATATTTTTGTTATTTGTGTCATGCACGTATGGAAAAGATGACAGACATGGACAAACATGAGCATTGGTAAAGATCAGCAACCTCGGTCTATTTTCTTTCTAGCTGTTTAGTCTATGGATTAACGACGCCACTTGACTACAAAAGTTTTCGCGTCTACCCTGCCTGGCTTGACAAGCAGCATTGACAGCATTGGCAGCATTAGCATTGACAAGCAGAGATCAGTTCAGTGCGTCACCACACGGTTGTCGCTCTAGCTGTATTTAATTCTAGTATTTAATTCTGTATTTGATTCCGCAGGATAGCAGAACAGTGTTTCATTTCATCAGATACGGCACAGGAATTTATTTCAGAAGTGCAAATTATGTTCTTGGGTTGGGAAGGCATGGGAGTTGTCAGCCCTACTCATGTTAATTTCTGTTTGTTTTGAGTTTGACTTGGTTATTTATTATTTATTTTTCTGTACATTTTGGGTTTAATTTATTTATTGATGGTGATTTGTAGTAGTTTTACATTTGAAGATTATTTGACCTTATTTCTGCTCATTCTTGGCTTGATGGAGCTCTTTACTTTTCTTTAAAAACCTTATTTTTTGGAAATTTTTTCAACACAATGCAAAATATTGCCTTTAGACCAAAGGTTTCACAAATGGCTTTCAATTTCCAATGCATTTATATTCAATGTCTTCTGAGCTTGTAAGCTAAGATTAACAATTTTATATCAAGTTAAAAACTGAGCTTTGATGTTTACAAGCTATAGAATATAAACAGCTCTATCAACTTATTAAAAACAAATTCTGCTAAAAGCGAAAAGCAACATTAAAATTAAAACAAACAAAAACTATTTTATATAGGAGAGGTAATGCCTCTTGCTCAATCTTACTATATGAAGGGGAATTCTATATCAGACATAAAATTATTTTTGTTCCTTTTAAATCATCATGATGCTCCTAAGATTCAATATTGCGTATTTTGAATTCATTTTTTTCACTAAATACTTTAGTTGAAGTGTTTATACTATATTGACTAAAAACGAAAATATTGAGACTTCAACAATGAAATATTGAATGAAGATATCAGTATTTATTTATAGGCTCTTCCAGGCACGTACTTCATGAGTTTTATATTTTTCCGTATACTTTAAAAATTATTTGCTGACTTTTTACTCTTTTCACTAGTTTTGCAGCCCGCTCGAAACAGCTTTAAAAACACTGAGAGGATTCGCACCCATTATTCTAGCAACAAGATCGATTTGGGTACAGTGGATTCAACTAGGGGGGCGTGGATTTGCCCCCGCTTAATTTTAGAAAAATATTATTTTTTGTTGTTTTCATTGAAAATAGCTTTTTTTATATTTCAATTGAAAAATTTGTAAAGCTCTATATTTTGAAGAATATATTTGCCGGGGGCTAACAAAATAATCCCCCATGTAATTTTTCCCATTTCATTGGCGGAATGTTTTTTCAGGGAGAATCTGGAACAAAAGCATGAGAAAGCAAACACTTTTTTTTTCTCTAAATTGCAAATTACATAAGAAAACAAAAACCAATAAAACAAATTAACAAAGAAACACGCATCCCTGAGGTTTCTTCTGGCAAAAAATACAAAATTTCACATTTTTGCAGATAGTAGCTTGAAACTTCTACAATAGGGTTGTCTGATTCGCTGAATCTAAAGGTGTGATTTTTGTTAACATTCAGTTACTTTTAGGGGGAGTTTCCCCCTATTTGCTAAAATGAGGCAAATTTTCTTAGAGCAGATTTGAAACGGATTTGAAGACTTCTATTTACGGATCGCAGAATTTGAAGTTCTTGTTTTGATTAACTTTATGTAAGCCCTGACCTTTTGTGTTTGTTTTATTTTGTGGGCGGCCTTGTCATAACTTGTAGAGTTTGGATAAAAAAAATCCAAAAAAGCGAGAAAAAACTAAAAGCCGTCAACAATTTTCCCAGAAATCCTAGATAAACCATATAAATTCTCGCGTTTTGTTCCAGAGATTGAGGCATTCAGTTTTAACGTAACTTGTGTCACGAGAAAGCGTGAATTTTGATTTTATGATTAAACGGAGCAGGATTTTCTTTTCAAAGCAGGAAGTCTGTAAAATGCGTCATTCCAATATCGCTATTGAATATCTTTCCCCTTCTCTTTTTGCTACGCCATTGGAAAGTGCTTTGTATTTTGGCATAGTACATTGCCAAAGCCTTTAAATCTGTTTTTGCTTTGTTCACGTAAATTTTACACGGATAATAATTTAAGTTGTTCTTTTTTTCTGCAAAAGAACTTAATTTGAGAATATTAAAAGTTTACTTACATTAGGTCCTACTTTTATAATAGCCAGTTGACCGTCTGCAGGTTCAACGCCTATGAAACGGGGAGCTGGAATCCTGCAAAAAAAAAGATGGGTTTTACACAGAGTAATTGGAAACAAACAATAATCATAATTTTTTTCTGTTTCTGTAAGTAAGGAGCGACTTGGCTCAATAGTAATCGAAACTTTAAAAATCAAAATTTTGATACCAGTAGATACATCAAAAGAATTGAATTTTTATGCTGATTTCAAATGTATAAGTCTCATCAAGTTTAGTCTTCCCCATCAAGATTTACGAGCCCGAGAAAATTTGCCTTATTTTTTAAAAAGGGCGAAACACCCCCTAAAAGTCATAAAGCATTAATGAAAATCACATCGTCAGATTCAGCGTATCAGAAAACCCTTCTATAGAGGTTTCAAGCTTCTATCTGCAAAAATATGGAATTTTGTATATTTTTTGCCAGAAGAAACATCATGGATGCGTGTTAATTTTTTTGTTATTTTATTCCAAACGTTACGAAGTTTTGAATTGCTTGTATATTTTTAGTCTTCTAAGTAGGACTGGCGTACATATTTGTTTTGACCCCCCCCCCCTAATTTAGGTGACCATAACTTCTCTAATAACATTAAAATGAATCACTTCTGTATCCTGACTTTATACAAAGCTTAATGCAACACAAACTGAAAGTGAAAGCCAAAGTTAAAATGTAACTTATGTGGGAATAATCAGCTTGCAAAGAAATTAAGCTATTGTTTTTTGGTTTTTTTTTTCAAGGTCAAAATTAGCTTATTGAATTTACACTCTAAAAGTTAATTTGCAATTTGCCATTTTTTCCTTCTTTTTTTTACCAAAATAGACGATTGGCCTTAAAAAGATAACTTACCTTGAGCTCTTGAATGACATTTTGCACAAGAGAAAAAACCACATTATTGGAATCAAGATTGTTTATATACGTTGACATTTTGCAGAGTTTGACACAGGTTACTGCAGCGGCTTCTGTGAGCTGACGGCTACTAGTATGGGGGTTCAGCGCTTTCTGGAACAAAAGTAGGCAATGTTCTTTTTTTGAATCATGTCATGAACTGTATTTAATTTTTGGACCAAAAAAATTTATACAAATTTGAGCTCAAGTAAAATGAAAAGTGCATTGGAGGAATTGTTATGAATTTTTTGCTTGACTGTATTTTACAACCCTATTAAAACAATGATGATACTTTAGAGCCTTATGGCCTTTTACTACAGGCAACGTCATGGCGTTGTCTATTGATTAGCATTTGTTATTGGGAAGTATATATGTATTTCAGGGGTATTTCCGCAGGAGGATTTCTCATGGGAAAAATTTTCCATGGGGAGGCAAGCTTCTGAGGATGAAATTTGTAGAGAAAATTTTACAAGGAAGAATTAGCAGGAATTTCTATACAAAATCCTTTTAATTTGGCTTACTTTCTCTTTGGTGACTCAATATTCCAGGTGAATTATCTGGGTTAAACTTTCAGTGGGTTCGGAGGTTTCTGGGATATTTTTCTGTCGGTGGGGGGATTTCCAAAGGTCATTATGTCTCGATTTCAGTAGGTCCCAAGAGTCTCTTAGTATTTCTAGCACGTATTCGAGATACCGCATAAAAAGACAAATAAAGAATAGTTGGAAAAAGATGAAATTAAACTTTCTACCCGCTTTGGAAATAGTGAGGCTCCTAGTCCGTCAAATATGCAGTCTGACAGAGGGAGACCAAAAATAATAAATACGGGTTCGTATTTAAAGGACAAAATTCTCTGAAACCAAGCAGATTTAGATTTCCAACAGAAAACGAACTAAATTTGACATTAATTTACTGAAATTTCTATGGTAACGGAATGTGTGAATATAAGGTTGAACTTCAAAAATGTATCTTTGGTTGGCAAAGAGATTTTATAGCTACTTTCTTTTATCCCAGAAAACTTGAACAATGAATCAACCGACCAGCTTGTCACTATTGCATGAGACGGAGCATCCTTGATTCCGGAAAGTACACAAAAAGTTACCGCATAATCTCAATATGTTGGGATGCGATATCCTGCTGAAATACGATAAGGAGTCTGGGTCTAGCCGATATATGTCGCGATCTAATAATTCCATTAGAATCTGTTCATTTATATGGATGGATGCACAAGATTTAACTAACATATCCCCTTACTTTACTTTTAATTCCCTGGACCTTAATGAGCAATGGCATTTATGATATCTTAAAGCCATTATTTTAACCTTCACCTGTCTAGGCGGGAAGAAAATTTCCATAAAGGGGGCGCGGGATTTTCTAGCATTATTTGAAAAAAAAAACAATGAAAAAATAAATATGAAAATTTTTTTCTACTGAAAGTAAGGAGCAGCATTAAAACTTAAAACGAACAAAAATTATTACGCATATGAGTGGTTTACTTCCTCGTTATACCTTACTCTTTACGCTAAATTATCTTTAGTAATTTAAACTATTTATTCTACGGCCTTTGTGATTAAGAGGTCATTCTTAAGGAATTGGGACAAGATCTAATCTTTAGTGTGCAGAGCGAGGTATCGACGAGGGTTGAACCCCCTCATATACGCAATAAAAACATACGAGCGAAATCTCTTTATATGTCGTGATTTCTATTTACTGGCTTAATTTTCCACGCGGATACGTTAAGGGTAATTGTTTGGGGTACATTTTCACCAGGATTGAATTCTCCAGAGGATATTTCTGTTGAGAGGGAGATTTTTCTACCAGATTTCCTGACGTTATTTAAAAAACGATCAGAAATTAAACAAAGAAACAAGTTTTTTCAACTTAAAGTAAGGAGCAGAATTAAAACTTAAAACAAGCAAAAATTATTAAGTACATGAGATGTAAGTGCCGAAAAAGTTTAAGGTGAAGAGTGTGGTGTTAAGGAGCGGACAACCCCCCTCATATACTTAACAATTTCTGTTCGCTTTACATGATAACCCATTGCGCACAAGGACAATCCACTGTTCGCGCATACTAGAACGATTAAATGAAATGTGTGATCCCATGTGGCTGCAATAACTCACGCACAGAGGGGAAAATTGATTGCTAGAAATCGCTTACATTTGGTATGCACCTGCATGTCAAGCAATGCTTTTAGAAAGTGTTATAAGATGATAGTGTGGATTGCTTTTATCGCAATGTTTTAGTAATGGAGTCTTTTACTCTGATGGAACTTGAGTATGCTATCAGAGGCGAAGTCAAAGCAAGAGTATCATTATGGCCAGAATATGATACACATTCATAACTGATCAAAAGTCTTTCTTTTCCTCTTCAATAGAAGAGAGACCTTCTCCTCCGTACCTCTTCTGATATCTTGACATTTAAGTATTTTTTACTAGAATCGTTATTACTACAATTTAACTAGTCTATTTCTAATAGCCTGCGTTAGCCTCGTTTTAATAGTCCAAAATATAGCCTAGTAGGCTGTTAGGTGCCCCCATGCTCAACCCGGGGGGATTGGAGGGAGATAACATTTTTCGTAGCACGAGAGAGAGGGGTGCGAAAATTTTTGCTCGTTTCTAGATAAGTAACTTCTTACAGAAATCGGAAGTTTACCAGATATAAACAAGGCAATGCCATCTTTGGGTTTTAGCCGCCGATTCAATCTTTCTTTTTTTCCATCGTAGACCCGAAGTCGGTTTCAATTTTCTTTTTCCTATTTTTGAATGTACTTGGCCTGCGGACATATGGATGTAACTTTCAAGCATACATTTTCAACAAGTTGGTATTTTCGAAGAGCACACTGTCTTTCCATGACTTACAAATAAGAGTTCAATAAGGACAAATCCTGAACAATCATTGTAAATCCTTTATTCTGGACGAAAACAATTTGGCTTACTTTTTTTAGCAGTTCATGTCTAGCTATTCTCGTTATTCTGAGAGGTTCAGACTCTGAGAGCATTAGGTGAAATTGCAAAGTTGTTGCTCATCATATTTCTGAATAATTGTTAGATCTACTTCAAAAACACTGTTCTTTGGTTCCAGTTCAGCGGCTCGAGCCTGGAGCTGTCCGCCGAGAGCTCGGGTGTGGGGCGCGGGGACGTCGTGATGGACGTCGACGTCAAGGGCGCCGGCGGCTGGATCGGTTTCAATCCGGACTACGTCCTGGATGCGTTGAAGGTCGCCGAGCTCGACGTCGTGCGCCTCGACATGACCGACGACGAGACCCCCGCCAAGTTCACGTTGGGCGAGTCGTTCAAGTACGTGCTCATGCCCATCAGCAGCGGATAATGGGCCAACCGAAGAAGGCGTCGGACCTCCTCGGCGCGATCCTCAACTCCGCACAGACCACGGCGAATCGCTCCGACGTGGTCCGCGCACTGCAGGCAGCTTCTTGTCGATGTTGCCCGGGTTGGTCTTGGCGTCGCGCAACGCCGTCTGCGCCGCATCGAGCGGTTGGTTGACGACGTCGGCGACCAGGACGGACTCCGCGCCAACGTTCATGCTCATCCCGCGCGCGGTCGTCCCGGGTGGCGGGTTCTGCGCCTGAACCAGCCCGACCTGCTCGGTCGGGACTGGCACCGGAGTGATCGTCGCGTTGACGAAAGCGCGCGAGACGACGTCATTGGCGGCCTCGGACTGCATCCCGGAGACATCCGGGATGAGCCGGCGCTCCGGCTTGTCGATCTAGTTCGCCCAGGCCACGATCTCGTTGAGACGGGCGCGGCCCATCTTCTCGAAGGTGCGGCTTTTGACTGCTTTGGCTCTCCATGCTTGAATATTTAAATCATTTAGTTTTGCTTGACAAACGCAACTTCAGTTTCCACGAGAACTGACTTAAAACAGTCTTAGGCCTATAGGGAGGCAACTCATATTTAAAAATAAATATATGAACACTCCGGTATAAATAGAGACAATAAGAAAATTTTTATAAACCAATTGCATTATAATTTAATGCAACGAGAACAAACTAGCATTCCTTTTCATCAAACAGTTCATCGTACGAACTGTAAGTAGGGAGCAACTTGGCCCAAAAGTATACGAGGCTGTAAAAAGGGAATTTTGATTATAATTGATAGATCAAAAGATTGCCTAAAGGGGTTATCGGATATAAACCGAACTGGATTGGCAGCAAACCTAATGTCTTAGCTATGGCTTTAAATTCATGTAATCAGGACACCCGATAGAGTGAGCTATCAGATTTCATTGAAACTTGACGAAAAGTTAGAACTGATGTCCCAGTTTTGTCTGTTTTGGTGTATTAACTTTTCTGATCTCTGTTTGGGAGGGGTTTTTTCAAGTCCCAGCAATAGGTGTGACCCTCAGAAGGAGCTTTTTCAATCTCAACTTATTTCCCCATTATCTCCGGTATCGTCATTTATTGCATCAGGTGCTGGTCAGCTATTGTGCAACTTTGACTCTGTGGCAATTGACCATCGGATTCTCTGAACCCGTGCCGCCACAGGCCGCCAGCCCTACAGCAAAAACTATCACTACAAGGATCGTGAAGGCTGCGCTGCGGTGCATGGGTTGGATGCGCTTCAAGTTTTCGGGTACGTGCTACCGAGGCCCCATGGACATTCGCTTGTATCCGGCTTCGGGCTCGAATGCTGCCGGGTCTAAAAACTCACGGCGCACGTTGCGGAGCCAGGTCTCATCGTCGAGTTCGCCGACCAGGCTGCCCCCGGTCCCGCCGGGGCCGTTACCAGCCAGGGACACGACGTACACCCCGCGGCCGGGGATCGTGCCGCCGTTGAGCACGGCGATCAGTCGCGACGGGTTGCGGGCAAAATTATAGGACCACTGAATCGATACAATCAGCTCTGGAAAAAAACCCCAAAAAACCAAAAAACAAATCAACACGCATCCATGACCTGTCTTCTGGCAAAAAATGCGAAATTCCACATTTTCAAAGATAGGAGCTTGAAACTTCTATAATAGGGTTCTCTGATACGCTCAATCTGATAGTGTGATTTTCGGTAAAATTGTACGATTTTCGGGAGTATTTCCCCCAACTTTCTAAAATAAGGCAAATTTTCTCAGGCTCATAACTTTTGATGAAAAAAACTAAATTTGATGAAACTTATATATTAAAAATCAGCATTAAAAAATGCATTTCCTTTGATGTAACTATTAGGATTAACCAGGTGAAGTAAACCGTTTCATTTGACTCCAAATTGGACAAATACAATTTAAGATATAGTATTGAACTTTACTTGACAGCATCTATAACATAGGCATAGTGTAACCGCTTGTATCCTCGTATCCATAGGAATGAGTGCTTATATCAACACTTCTTTTAGAGGGAACGTTTGTTCATCCACGCCCCTATCTCCAATGGTCCCAATACCCCTTCCCCAGCTTTTCGCCCCCTTTTTGGAATTCAGAATTATTTTTTATACCTTTGAAGTTTTTTATATTTTTTTTACTTAGAAATTTTTCAACTTTTTTGGGGGGACTTATAAATTTTTTCAACTTTCCTTTACAAAGTGGTTCTGGTTTGTACATTGCCATAGGGTCCGCCGGCGGAAAAAGATTGAGAAAAGTAAAAAACGATTTTAGGATTAGAGGTATTGTGATTTTCAATTTTCCAGAGATCGGCAAAATCTTCATACATGGAATATACGCCTGAATTGATGACGTCTAATGCTTCTTTGGCGGCCTTGGGGAAATAGCTGGCGTCATTAGTAGGCCATCCGGACATTTTCAAATAGACGTCGGCAAGCAATGTTTTAGCCCCCCAAACATGCATTTGGCTGGGTTTGTTTGCCGGAGCGCTGGTCTGAATATTTTCCACCGCCCATTCCAAATCAGCAATGACTAAGGCCATAATTTCTCCTGCCCCACCTGAACCTGGCCGTTGCGCTTAAGGAAACCGGCCAGGCGGACGCCGCGCGCGCCGCTCTGGATGTGCTTTTAGACAGATTCCCGGCTGCGCGTTGCATCGCGGTTCTCTGCGGCAAAGGGCATAACGGTGGCGATGGGTATCTGGTCGCCGCCTTTGCTCACGAACAGGGTTTGGAGGTACGTCTTGTCGGGCTGACCGATGAGCTGACAGGCGATGCAGCAGAAGCACGCAGCTATGCGGAAGCGGCGGGATTACAGGTACAGCCGCTGCAGGCGCTGGACTGGAGCGGTGTGGAGGTTGTGGTAGATGCGCTCTTGGGCACCGGCACTGAAGGCGACCTTGATCAGCGCGCTTGGCGAAAACCCCATTGTGGAAGTGGGCGACAATTATCCGTATTCCGGCACCCATCCGCATGATTATTCTGTGGATCATCATGGTGAAGGCAACGGGCTGGCTTGTTGTGGGATTGAGGTCCGGCAGGATTTGTTGGCGACGGCTACCAGTTTTAATCAGTGGTGTGAGATTTTGGGGGATGCGCTAGATATTGTGCTTAGGGACGAGAGTCTTTACGTCGCTGTCTGACTTTTTTATAAACCCGTGGTTTGGACCATATATCGTTCGGGTTCTGGTTCGCTTTTTTTCTTAAGTTGTTTTTCCTTTGTGCTTTTCTCTGTGGGGTTTTGCTGTCTCATTATTAGCACTATTCGCCTTTTTCACTCAATTACCCAAAACTGAAGGATCTTTACTACCATTACATAAAAAAAAACATGTTTTTTAAACTGAAAGTAAGGAGCGATATTAAAACTGAAGGATCTTTACTACCATTACATAAAAAAAACATGTTTTTTAAACTGAAAGTAAGGAGCGATATTAAAACTTAAAACGAACAGAAATTACTTCGTATATGAAAAGGGCAGTTCCCTCCTCAACGCCCCGCTCTTTACGCTAAAGTTTGACTCTTTCTCTCAACTCTACTTTTAAAAAACAGTAAAAAAAACATTCTTAGGCTCGTAACTTCTGATTGGTAAGACTAAACTTGCCAAGGGGGAAACCGTTTCATAAAATCAATTTTTGATGACTTAATAAATCTGACAAGAAAATAATTTACTCATTCTTTGGTGTATTTCATGGTATATAGGTATTAGAAGTTATTAACATGGGAGAGAAAAGAACACACTATTGACGGATTAAGAATTGCTCATTTTTTATTGCTGCAGGGGTTTAGTGGGTACCTTTATTGGCCACTTCACCGTTTTGACAATCGCAAAGTCACTATTGTCAAATTTGTATTCTAACTTGTGCGTCTGAATGAAATTCATTTTTTTCTGTTCGTTCCCATGTTAAAATGTATTTAATAGGACCAAATTCATAAATCTAGCTAGGTGGCGGCGAGGGGCGTGAACTGGAGCTGCAGGCCTTCAGTGGCGTGCGCGGTGACCACGAGGTGGACTCCGTCGTCCTCGGTGCAGACGAGCACGTGGACTGGTTGCGACCCCGCCTCCGCGGCTCGCTCCACCGCCTCGACTGGCGCGCGCAGCTCGGCCAGCGCGGCTTTTACCGCCTCGGCGTCACGCTCCTGGCGCCAGTCGTTCAGCCGCGCGATCTGTTCGGCTTCGACCGCAGGATCAACCACCATGATGCCGCCATCGCCGGTCATCAATGGTGAGACTTCACCCTGCTGCCATTTGTTCACACCAACCACGACCACTTCGCCCGCCTCAATGCGGTTCAGACGGTCGTAATAATAAATATAATAAATTTTAATAATAATAAATGGGATATCTATTCCCATTTCAAAGCTTCAGGTTGTCATTGAAATAGCAAACTGCAATAACACTTTTGGTTACCAAGTTTTACCCCTTTTCTCGCACTTTCCTACTTGTTCTGTGGCTCCTCCTCTAAGATGAAATTATGGCAAATAAAACAGTTGACATGTATGGCAAACAATGTAGACAATGCAAACCTCTATAGTAATATATTCGTTACAAAATTTAGCTATGATAAGTTATGTTATAACTGCCATGGCTCGTAAATTTATTTCTGTTTTTCGAAAAAGACGCCGAGATTTACAAGAATCAAATTTTGCATGCTAATGTCAACTTCGTCTTTCCTGTTTCTCTACTTTCTTGGTTTCTACTTATTACCAGTTTTTTTTATTGTATGCTAGTGTTTATTCTCCTTCATCTTTTTTCCGAATGTATTGTTGGCTTTAAGGTATTATTTATGGTTCTTTTAGTGTAAAAAAGTAGTAAGTAAGACGACACTAGACCCTTAAGGTCCGAACCGGTGGTGCTGATCTCCATTTCATGGTCCTTCAGCCAGGAAAAGCAATGGGGGGTTGGGGCCAACCATCCTGTGCTTTCAAACACCCTTCCTGCTTACCTTCCCGAGATTTCTCCAGGTACCCAAATAGAGCTAGGTCGACTCGGGCTGAGCTTAGTGAAAAATTGAAAAATTATGCAAATATTTCGGTCAAAACACTTTCACTGTAACTCAGAGAGGGTCGCCTTATTTTAGTTTTGTGTTTTGGTTTAAGGTTTGGTTTTTTTATGTTTTATCAGTTTTGTTCTGCACCGAGGACAGTCAAGCGGAGGTATTGACAAAAATATTTGCATAATTTTTCAATTTTTTCACTGGCTTTTTATTGCCCTCATGTTCTTCCTTTATTCGCGATTTTATGTTTTATCATGCTTAGCCAGTGTGGTCTCAGAAATTAGTTTCAAAATTAAGCTTTAATTTACTATAGCAAAAAAGTAAGGTTATAGTTTAACGTGAATAATCGTTTATTTTGTTTCATTTTTAGGATTACATGACCTGCAAAGGGGGGAAGAGGGAACTTTGCCACTTGAATTAGGGAACTGATGTGGAAACACCAGAAAATTTAGCCTATTTGATCCAGACAAAATTCTATGATAAATATTAGAAAGGTGCTTATTGGGGGAAGGTGATAGGGTTGGATTATTCTTATTTAATTGCACCTCTGACAGTTTCCAGTGGTAAATATCTCTATTGTGGATTGGTCTCCCACTTGGCTGGTCAATAGTTAAAGCATTTTTTGCAATTCCATCTGCCTTATGGTTACCAATTATACCTGAGTTGCTTGGAATATACTGGAATATACTCTTGAAGCAAGATTATCGTTAATGTCTGAAGTTTCATAGAACATCTTACAGTACTTATATCATCTTATAGCACTTATATCATCATGGCATGTACTGTCATGTACTTTTATCATCATGTTATGTCATGTACATATCATATAGTACTTATATCGTCATGCTCTGTCATGCATATATCACGTAGTACTTATATCATCATTTCACTTATATCATCTTCTAGTACTTATATCATCCTATAGTACTTATATCATCTTATAGTGCTTATATCATCGTGGCATGTACTATCATGTACTTGTATCACCATGTCATGTCATGTGCATATCATGTAGTATTTATATCATCCAGTGGCGCCATTTCAGAAAACCTTTGGGACTCTTTCTAGTGGGAAGGAGGATGGTAAAATCGAAAGACTTGACATCGGGGGATAAATTAGAGGATCACCTGCAATAAATAACCGTGAACACCACACTCTTTGTTCGTATTCAGACGCAGAAAGAAATGGAGTTTATTTTTCATAAGATAGTGGAATGGAACAGCCATTAAAAAATGTCTAAATATTATTATTGTGGAATTGACACTCGTCATTACCATTGAATTTTCAACATTTGCAAATTAGGTAGAAGCAACGCCAGACCTCAGTAAAAACACTAATTTCGTATTTATAGTATCCTCCAAAACAGATTAATTTCACACAGACTTAGACGTCAAATAATTTAGCCCGCCGCCGGATGGATCGACATGCAGTTCGATCCCGGGGACAGCGTGTCGGTCACGAGTCATGGTTCCACCGGAAGGTTTTCGGGAAAGCTCGCCTGAATGCGGATGGCTGGCCAGCGGTTTGTCGTGCCGGGTTTCAAGGCGGCGATCATGCGATCGACCGCCTGATCGGCCATGACGGACGTATCCTCGTCGATGACCGCATCGAGCACGCCGTCGAGCAGAAAGCCACGCGTATCCGTCGACAGCCCATGCGCGATGGAAATCACGGTGTCCGCCCGACCGGTGTCGATCAGCGCACGGGCGACACCGGGTTGACCGGCGCCGATACAATAGATCGCATTAAGGTCGGGACTTACACCTTGGAAAGCAGGATAATTGGAATAATCACCTTTCGATTATAAGGCCACACAAACACATTTTTACTTGCTTGAAACAATACAGACATCATTGAAAGTCACTAAATTTATTTCATCCTGTTAAGACACCTCAAACTGATTCTTCTGGTCACTTTGCATTCATGGCTCAATGCTGTAAATACATCTGAAATAAAAAATAAAATAATAATCCTCTCGCAGTAAACTGACTTTTCTTTTCAGTCGACAGATAAAGTTTTCTTCGAAATTAGAGCATGCGCTGTGTTTCTAGTGATTAAATCGAAAATATTTGCTTGCCAAGATTCGTTTCCAACACGTCTATAATTTAATGCCCTAAGCTGCTCTAGTGATATTGCAGGACCCCTTTTTGATAACTAGAATGCACAAGGTATCTTTAGATTAATTTTAACATGTCCCTCAATGTTCTTTAAAGTTTCACCTCAATATCCTTAGCTTATTCGAACACATCTAGAATCAAACTTCCCTCTTTCCTAACGATAAATCCTGCATGTAATAAAACAAATTTCATAATTTCCCATCCTTGCCATGGGGGCTATGGGGACAATACATCCCAGGAGGCACAGTTACTATTATTTTTTAGTTTTGATTATTTTCAACAAAATGGTAATCTAAAAATTTCGTTGGATATTTGGGGAAAGAGGGCATGGGGAGGACTATGTTTTTCGTCAAGATTTCTTCGAAACTTGTTGCTTCAGGTCCCAGTCAAGTGGGAAACCCCCAGCTGTAACTGAGAAAGACGGATTGCGGACACCTGGCTATTACGTATAATATAGGGCATATTTTTCTTCAAGAATTTTTTATTCGACATTTTTTTCTTCATGACGTTTCTTTCTTCGAAATTTCTCTTTGTTTCAAGATTTTTCCTCAAGACACTTTATTCTTTAGAACAATCAGTTTTATCAAGAAAAGGTCTGAAAATGCCTAAGGAATGCTAATTTGTGTCAAAGAGGTGCCACATGGCAGCCATATATTGTCAAGATGGCCTGAACTGCCTTGAAGTGTCTTGGAAGAATTCTTGTAACACCTCCTACCTTATCTTTAAACTGTTTTATGGAATTTATTTAGTTGCAATAGCTTGTTGGGTGTTAAAATCAAATCCCCTCCACCGGAAAAACACTTCTAATATTTACCAGCTTAACTTTAAGCTGTTTTATGGAACTTCATTATTTACAATATCTTGTTGGGTCGTAGATTGCCCCTCCCCCGGAAAGCCTCCTATAAACCCTCCCATCTCCACCTTAAACTGTTTTATGGATGTTTTTAATTTACAATAGTTATTTGGGCTATAGAATTCAATCTCCTTCCACTGGAAAAATCCTTCTAACAACTCCCTCCCTAAATGTAAGGTGTTATATACACCTAATTTAGAAAAGGGTTATAATTACTAGTGAAATAAAAGTAATATCAACCTATAATAGACTTTTCACTAAAATGTTGATGATGAAAAAAAGATCTAACTGAGACACATTTTTATGCTGAACATGACTGCGGATTAAAATTACACAAATCTTAGCTTATATTATCCTTTAATAATTAAATACTCCTTAGCAAGGACATGTCCAGGGTGGGAGATCCGGGTTTGAACCTCTCCCTCCCCCCGAAATTCTTGTCCTATTCGTAAAAACGTAACAAAAATCGATATAAACAAATTCACCATTTATTTTTTTTTTTTTTTATCCCCCCCCCCCCCCCCGAAAAAAGTCCTCCTCAAACATACACAATAACAATGTTGAGATAGCCGTTTTGTTCAGTGTAGTTAAAAGGTCCGGAAATTATGTCTTTGAGAATGACAACCCCCCACAGCCCTTAAGGCGAGGGTTGTAGGTTATGTCGTCGTGTCATGTGAAGTTTTTATAGAATGGGTGGTCATGTGAACTTGGGAAGGGGCTCATGAGGCTGGTAATCAGAAGTTCTAGTCCCCTTTTTAAGAGTCAAAGTAATCAGAGGGTGGATACCCCCCTCAAACACACCTCGTATTTTCCCAAAATGCATCTGATAGAAATTTTAAGATGGATATTTGTTGTCGTAAAAACTTCAAAAAGCGCTCATTCGATTGTAGTTTTACACCCCCTCAACTTTCCCTCAAAGATAGAACTTAATATCATGTTTTGTTCCAAAATTTCTCTTTTAAATGGCTTATTTAATTGATAGGAACCGCGTAACTACGATGAATTTTCAGAAATTAGAAAGGGAAAGCCATCCATTTTGGTATACATCAGTATGTCTGTCGGCCCTTTTGCATATGAATTACTGCTTATCAATCATTCCTTCTTTCATGCTTGTTGATATTAGTTCTGCTACTAAAGAAATATGTAAAGGCAGTCAGGAGCCTTCATCACCTGATTCGATCAATCATCATTGAATACTTGTTTCTGGAAAAATATAAATGGCTGAGAGGGTGCCATTGAAATGTAGCTAAGCAATTCGGGTATTCGGAAAACCATATCTTTAGTATTTCCTTTTTGTTTTATCTCGCCGTTCACTTTGCAAACGAGTTCAAGATTATGAGGATCTGATATGACTGATGGATCAATAAACTGGCTGACAGGACATGAAGTGTCAATACATTTTGCCAAAGCCCAAGGCTGACCTTTTTTGGATGCTTCTCTCTGGAAATAAACTGTATGAGAATTTATAAGCTAACCACAAAACGATAAGGTTGAAGGAGAAAAGCAGTTTTACGCCCCCTCCTTTTTTTCTCCCCAGAGTCGACATTTAAGGTTTACTCAGCTCCATTAACATCCCCTGAAAGTTTGTCAATGTCACAAAAGTACATTCCTAGCAGGATCCTAACTCCAACAAAGTTAATGCTACTATCCGGGGTCTCTAAAAAGTACTACCACAGCATAAATAGTACTACCATCCAAAAAATTTGTAGCGTTTTGTGCTTCGTACGAAAGGTTGAACACATCTTATTTGAGCACCATAGTTTCTCTTTGGCTTATTTGTATTTCTCTATAGCCTCCATTTGCCATGGAGGTGAATGGAGCTCGTCCGGAATGAGGCAGATTCTGTCTGCTGACCACGTGCCTCTGGATATAGGGTTTCTCCCCTATCTAAACACTCCGATCAGGACGGCCGCAACCTCACGTGGCGGGTGGAGCCCATGGTTTACTGTTTGAAGTATCACGCTGTTCAAAAAAAAGCTTGTTGGCCCATTTTAAGGTGAACCAATTTTTTGGCGTTTTTCTTGCACATCAGGGTCGCCATGGCCCTGGAACTTACGAGTGTAAGTTTGAAGTCATTTAGAAATTGCATTTTGGTCCCTGTTTCCAGGATTTTTACTAGGATTTTTACCAGGATTACTAGATTTTTTTTTCTATTCTATTTTATGCATTGTTTCCTTCTCAGTTCAAGGACTTAATCATGGAATCCTTGAGCCGTTCAAAATAGGTTTTGCCCCTTTTCGGGCCCTACTTGGGAGGGGGGACCGTGCATAAAAACAATGCTTTTTTTAGGAAACAGCCCTCAACTTTGGATGTAGATGGTGCAGGACCAGAAATCTATAATGACTCGCTGGACAGCCAAACATGCGTGATAAAATTTTAAGGCAATTTTCAAGATAAAATTTGTTAAAGCCAAAAAATGACATTTTCCAGAAAAGCCACTGCACAACCCTTTACAAAGGGGGCATGAGCAATACCCCCAAACCAACCCCTCAATATATTCAGTTGGGGAAAATGGAGACTGTATGAGGAGCGTAAATACGTTTTAATTTATTTACAATACTATTCCAGCTCAGAGTGTTTGGTAAAATACACGTATTTCCATAGGTAAGAAATTTTAAAGTACAATTTGAAATCCTCAGCTAACTCATCTATCTTAAGGGCTTTTTTTTAAAGAGTTATTTTTAATCTGTACACTGTATCTGAACACTTATAGGTCATCAAAAAATAAGAAGACTTTTACTAGCTTTTATATGCCTTGATAGATTTAATTATGACTCGGTTGGACCGCAAAGATTTAACCCGAAAAAGGTATATTCTTAGCAATTATGAAACCAAAAAGTACGTGTTTATAAGGGCTCTTGAGTCAGGAGTGGAGCTACTTCCTAGAGATTTTCCACCAGCTACGCAATGATTAAAGTGGTGCAGTCAAAAGGAAGGGTTTATGGCGCCAAGTGCCCCTCTTCCACTAAACAGTAGAAAGTATTTTGATATTGATTTTCACAAGAAATCTAAAATTCCTTCAGATAAGGAATTAGAAGATTTATGAATTTATTTTGAAGATTGGTTAGAAAAAGTACCTAATACCGAGTCTAATAGAAAGGATTGAGAGCTTTTAAAGAAAGTAAAAAATTTTGATTTTCTACAAAGAAAGCCAAATTTTAACTGAATAATTTTTGATAGTCCCTTAGAATGATCTAATTATAGTGAAAAAGAAAGGGAGAATTTAATTGAAAAGGAATTTGATTTTGTTAAGAAAACAGAATTAGAGGAAGATAGATTTGAAAGTGCGTGAAAATGATTAAACTCTCAAAAAAAAATTGATTATTCTGATTATTCATATCAGCCTGACTGGGCCCCGGGTCTCCACTCGGGTGGTTGTGAATCAAAACGATGGAGGAAGCCGATTCCTGGATCCCTGGTATCATCACTTCCCTGGGATGCACAATGCTGGCGTTAACACTGCCCTCTGAAATGGTAATGTCCTTTATGAAGCCACCGACATCTACTTTTCTGGAAGCGACGTGTGGGAAGAACTGAACCCGTTCGTCTACGCCGATGGACGCACAGTTCCGCCGAACCTCCTTCGTACGCTGCCAAATCAGAACTACTTGAGCTCAGGACTCCGTATCATGGGATTTACGTTTGTTGGGATTGTCCTACTGTGTTCTGTGGTAGCGATTGTCTGGATATCAGACACAACAAGCGACGAGATAGACAAGGGAATTGGCACATGGCCCAGATAACCTCGTGGTTGGGTTTAGTATATTCAGAGAGAAGTTTGGATGAAATATCTTTCCGCACATAGATTCCAACACCGCCATTGAGCCGGTTTTCACTTCTACTGCTACGCATACTGAGACATGTGTTATATTCTGCAATTTGTCTAGAGCCATCGTCAAGGTTCCAGATTCCCGTTACAGCAGCAATTGCTGCATTTTCACCACGAAGTTAAACTTAGAAATCCTTCATCTTATTACAGAGAGATCGGCAATTTGCCAGAATGAATTTCGAAATGGTGTAGTGGGACTTTATTGGTGTACTATACATACGTACATACATACATATAGTACATACATACATACATACATACATACATAAGTACATACATACATACATAATTCTTAGCCTTTTATACCATCTCGGTACCTGAGGCATCAACTTGGACTGATAGCATAGGAGGGCGCTTATGTAAATGAAAGGACTTAACCCTACCTTATATGGGCTTTTTGGCTCTTCTCACACATGGGGGGGGGGGGGGGGGGCTAGGAGGCCCGCGGCCCTTTGACACACTATAACTTTATACCAAGCAATGCTATGACAAAGATGTTTGGCAGGTTTATAGTTTTACTCTTTTTTAAAATATTTTAAAGAAACATAAAAAATTTATCATACTAGTTTCATGTTACTTATATTGTTCCTATGATTCTTCGCGGGAATTCAATTTAAAAAATAATGACAAAGACATTTGCAAAAATCATTGTGTGTAGTCAAGGTCAGGAACTTTATCAAGGAGGATGAAGTTTGGGTCCTTAGCCCTCTCCTCTTAGTCCTAAATTTTTCCAACTCTTGAGCACTTCTACTTATTATTGTAAAAATAGTTTTTTTTTTTTTTTTTTTATTGACCCTCCAGCCCCGCCAAAAACAAATTTGGATGAACTTGCTGAGTTCAGGCCTACTTATTGTTTTGATGATTACATTCTCTTAGGGAATGTACCAAATGTTTTTAGGGTTTTTACTCTAAGTTCAAGTCACTGTCAAACTTATTCATTAATGCAAACCAAACATAACTAGACACAAGACCACAAACATGAATAAGATCTTTGATTTCCAGCCATATGTCTGTACCCTTTTTACAGACCTGCAAAGACCTAAATTATGGTGGATGAGAGATGGCTGTTTAGAGACTGCATAGTTTTTTGTCTTTTTTTTTCTGTATTTCTTTGATATTAAATGAATAAGTTACCATTTATATGCTGTTGTTTTGCTGCTTAAAAGGGGCATTTTAGGTCCCTGATTGAGCAGCATAATGTTGATTCTAGTACAATTTTAGTATTTTTTTTGGTTGAAACAAACGCATACCAACCTAGTGTAATTTATCACAATACCATTTGAAATAATTTAAAAAGTAGATGGTAATGGACAAAAATGTAATCCAATTAAAAACATGTTGTATTTTGTAAAATAAGATTTCATTGTTGAAATCTTATCATATTCCTTGGGCTATATATGGAACTATCAGGAGGGGGTGGGAATTTGCAAGTAAACTGAGCAGTGTTTTGTCCTAATGTCAGTTTTGGGATCTAAAACCAAGCCAAACTTATGCTACCTTTTGCTGGCACTATCTTGTTGGTGGACTATGTATAACCACCATACAAAGTCCCTATTTTTCAGCAATTTTTCTTTTATTGCAGTTTTCATTAAAAAAAGGCATTGAGTGATTGTTGCTGAGGGGGCTACCATCTCTATTCTAAGTTATTTTTCGTACTATTGAGCAGTTTTGTTACTATTAGTCTACCTATCAGAAAAGCTGGTCAGTGCTTTATATTAGTTTTTAATACCACTGACTCCTAGCTAAAAAAAAAAGAAGCTCAGATTGCATGATAATGCCAGATATAATCCATGATTTCCTTTATCACAAATATAAATTAGCTTGTATTTTACCTTTTGGAAATGTGAATTATCTTGCATAGGTTGTTTATGTCTGCAATTTAAGTGTGCTGCCAATATGAGCTGCCACATTACCATACCATTAGTGCAGCTGTTAAGAAAGCCTATAGAATAGAAAAGAAATTTTAGATAGAACTAAGTTTGAGATCTGGGTTGCGACCCCTAGTGATTTATCACTAATTCTAGTGATATTTTATGTTGCCTAGTGATTTTCTTCTATCTAGTGATTTATACTGATATGTGTTCCAAAACTAGCATTTTTTCCTAATTCTAGTGACTTTTAAGATATGTGTTTTTCCGGGGAAATATGTAGAGGAGGGACTTTGTTCCCAATTTATTAACACCAGCACAGATCGGAAGTATGATAGTGAGGCTATTATAATGTAGCATTGCAGGAAAAGTAGAACTTGGAAAGTGCTAAAGATCAAGTCTTCGGGAAATATAAAATGACAAGTTTCTAAGTACCTATAGCTATTGGAGTTTTCTCCAGCCCTCAAAGTTGCTTAAAATATCTAGTATTTCTGCCCTCGCAGAATGACTGGTACCTCCTAAAAACTCTTATTTTGGCTCTTTTCTTGCTTTTCAATGCAATTGACAAGTTTGCAATGATGTACTGTATAAAGAAGCCTATCACAACTAAAAAGTTAAACAAAATCCCTAGTTGCTTGCTGACCAGCTGCTTATTAAGAAGTGTTTGCTGGTACGAAGCTATGCTGGTTTAAAAAGGCGGACCTTGGACCATGTCTTATAGTATCGAGTTGGAGATTAATTACAAGGTAACCAATTCCGAGGATTAAGGCGATATTAATTAAGAAGTAAGTACGTACGCCAACAATTTAACGAGCAATCAGTATTGCTACGCCGGTTATAATCTACGCAAAGAGTTGTGTCAAAAATATTAACAAACCCGACATTTTAATGTTTCAGACCAGAGCACGAAACACAACCTTAAACAGAGCTCTTTAAACTATTACAATACACCTTGTGTTTTTTTTTTTCTGTCTCTTACAGCTTTGATTAGTACAGTCAAAGAATAATTGTATGTATATAAATCTTTTTTAACTTTACACTATTACAATACACCTTCTGTAGTGGCAATTATATATTCTTCATCCCACATAGACCTGTTTTTGCCCAAAAAAAGGGAAAAAGGAGAGCATAATTAATAAGTGGAAGCAAAAGAAAGAAGTTTTTCGCCAGGTTATCAAAACACTGGATTTACAATATTTCAGAAACGATTTAAGGGATACAGTTGAAATTTTCACTGAGTGTCTTTAGGGGGGGGGCAAGTTGAAAGTTTCGTAGACTTGAGAGGAGAAGGCTTAGGAATTTAACTCCCGTCTGCATAAAATTTAAACATAAAATGATGTTACTAGACAGAATGTTTTATTGGCAAAGTAGGAACGTAAATCAAAAGGTAACAAGTGCAGACGGTATCTCTAAATAGTTTATAGGCTTGGGGATGGGTATGTCGAGTAAGGCCTGATAGATCGGGCTAAAGCTTTCAGGAGGGTTAACCACAAAACAATATTTTACCTTTATTTTCAGTTACTAGTTGCTTTTTCTCTGCCTTTAGTTCTGAAAATGCAATTCCTGTTATTTTCAGTGGAGTTTTGAGCCATATCAATGTTTTTTTTCAAAATTTAGGAAATGTATTTGCATATCTTTAAAACTTTATAAAATAGGATTGAGCAAAGTTATGAAGCTGAAAACAATTTTGCTGTACTTCAATTAAGCCAAAGATCTATTTTGCTAGGTTTCACTTTTATAACACACATATTTTAAAGGTCATCAAAGGTCAGGGCCCTCTAGAGTGCAAAGGAATGGAGGTAGGTAGTTCAAAATACATCCCTGGGACATACTTTAGCCGGGGAACCCTCCCCCTGAATTTGGAGTATTTCCTAGTTTTAGCTTGTGTTCTTCATAACCATGTGCTTTTGATGATTACTTCTCTTCATTTGTTGATGTCCAAGAAGCAAAAATAACAAAAGTAGACTTTCTTACAAGAAGTCCAAATTAATGTCAATATTGTCCAATGGCTTGACCTTTAGCCTCTAAAAACCAATCCTTGGTGGTAAACTGAAGTGCAGGCAATCAAAGGGTTAAAATAATCTCAAGTAGAGTTTACCAGACTTTTTTTTATTGGTTATTTGAATAACCCCTATCTCTGTCTTGACAATTTCGAATTTTCATGTACAGAATTTGCCAATTAGTTTCACAGAAGCTTTTAGTATTTCCTGTCTCATAAGCCGTGGTGTTAATCAAGGTACTGTCCTAAGTCCTGTACTTTTTGTTAACGCAGTCAGAGTTGTCCTTCGGCAGACACCACAAAACACAACTGAGGCATGTATCGATGGAAGTGACTTGTCATATGCTGACTAATCTTCTCTTAGATGGTAATTGAAAAGCCTTCCAGAAAACAGTTAGTATAGTTTACTCCAAACTGAATGGAAACTTTTTATCGGTCCCTTATTCTAAAACCGAGGTTTTCCTTTTTGAACCGTTGACCAATATGATACAATTCATTCTATCAAATTGGCACAACATTGCTACAAACACTAATACAGTTTGTGCGAAACGTTGCTCCCGCAACACTTTACCGACGAAGCCAACCAAAGATTGGTGCAATATATCACTTTGGTAGCCTAATAATTACATAAGTAACACTTTTTTAATAAAAAGCCACATACCAAGAGAAAGATTAGCGGCCGTGCTTTTTGACATTTTACCCTAAAAAACCCCTTTGAATTATATACTGTTATGCATAAGCTTCTGTATAAAGTGCAATGTGCAGTTGAATAGAACTACAATGTGCGAAACGTTGCTCCCGCAACACTTTACCGACGAAGCCAACCAAAGATTGCTGCAATATATCACTTTGGTAGCCTAATAATTACATAAGTAACACTTTTTTAATAACCCTAATCGTAAGTCAAGCAATTTGTTTTGAAGTGTGGAAGCAAGGAAAGCTTGTGCTTTGCCATATAAGAGTGTGACTTCGAATAAATACCAGAATAAACCAAAGGTAATTAGGCAATTTGACTACAAGTTGTTTTATGGACAGGTAATGTGTAGAATTGTCAGTTAAATTGAATAAACTGTGATGAAACAAGAATGGGAAAAACAAGTGGAGTCTAGAAAATAATGGAAATTGTAAAAATTCTAGAAGACCAGAAAATGGCAATTTTCTCAGTCGGTTCGTAAAAAGGGCTAAGAATGGGCTAAGGGGGATTTTAAGACCATACAAGACCTTAAAGAATCGCCCTATCTTTGGTTTGCAGACTTATCTTTCTATTCTTCCTACATTTTTTTTTTTTTACTGTGAAAAAACACCATTAGCCTTGGTTATCCTACTTTTAGGATCTTCAGGACTCTCCCTGTCTTTACTAATAATACTACCAAGGTAAGTGAGGGGTGTCACACATCAGTGCTACCTATGCAAAAAAGGGATTTTACTTGTGGTTCAAAGTGGGAAGGTATAAGCTTCCTGTATGGGGTTATCTCCAATAGTGATTCTAATGTTGTACTTTTGTTTCAATCTGACGCCATTTTGTGGGGTTTACGGATATTTTTCAAAGCTTTCATAGATTTGTTTTAAAAATTACATTTGACTATTAGGGACGGATCAGTGCTACCCATGCAGAAAAGTGATTTTCCTTGTTGTTCAAGGTGGGGGACTGGTATTTCTCCCTACAGTGTTTTACATCATGCTGATTCCAGTGGTACACTTTTTGTTTTGATCTGACACCATTTTTGATGGGCTCAGACTTTTTTCTGAAATCACCATAAATTTTGTTTTGCAATAAACCTTTACTTTAAAGACGAACCAAAATAATAGTTAACACTCGTGAATTAGGATCATATGGCAATTTTTTCACTTAGCATTTTTTTTCTAGACGCGTTTTTAACTTTTGGTTACAATAGGCTGTGGTTTGCTCTTTTCTAGGCTGCAGCCATTACTGCTACCATACTACACCAAATGCCCAGACGCTATAACGTAATGAATGGAGTGAAATCTCATAGAGACATAGTTTAGGAAACGAAAAAGTTTTATAGACACATGCCAAGCTAAATGTACTTGTCAAAATAGAAAGTGGCTATTTTAGGAGATTAAAGATTAAGTGATTAATTGTAAAACAAAGTATAATCTGTCTAAGAGACTTTCAAAATGGAAAGGGGGAATTATTTTATTACTCATGATGTAATATACAACTCCAATGGTACCGAAAAAGAGAGGAAGACCAAGTCTTTGAACGAAATTACGTTGTTGTTGTTCAGGAATCCATTCGGATTTTTTTTGGGTTTTTTCCTGTGACATGATGCAAAATCAATAAAACCCTTTTACGAAGCCAAATAAAACGTATACAATATCATAAAATAAGCTACAAAAAAGAAGTAGAGATGAACAAAGGCTTGTGACCTTTCACAAACCTTTGTGATTACCTGACTGTAATCTGACCAATTTTTTTTTAACGTCTAACTTGTCTCTCGCTTGACTGAGAATACCACGACCGTACTTTGTTGCAGATTCAGATTTGAAAATTTTAGAACCAGCAAATTTTGATTTGCTTGCGAACACTTTACGGGTCATCTCGAAAGTATAAAAAATTCTAAAAATTGGCGCAGCTGCATCATTTTCGAATTAAGTAATTACGTCTAACAACTTTTGTCCAAAATGTTTACCTAATTTACCAATTGGTTACCAGTGTTTGGTAAAGTTACCAAATGTTTACCAATTTACCTAATTTACCTCCAAAAATGCTACAAAATTTAAATAACATTTTATCTTAAGTAGAACATTTCAAGTTATCACTAAACAAAATAAACGAAGTTTTTGTATAGGCTACAGGCAATAAGCAATCACAAGTTAATAATTTTTTTTTATGAAAGCCACAAAACTAATGCAACAAATGATTTAATAGTTTAAGAGATGATATAACACAATATAGGAAATTACTCAAAAAAACTGATATAGCAACTTTGGGTTTTCTGATTGTCGTTAACAAGCAGTTGTTTTTAAGGGGGGCAACTACCCCTCCCAGGGATTGGTTTGAAACTTTATATTTTTGTTATTGACTAATTGTTTAAATAAAGAATTTTTTAATAAGATATATCTGACATTGATTTGATATCAGAAGCTTATTTGGGAAGACGGTTCTCAAAAACCGCAGACCTGCCACTTCTGTCTTACGATTGGCTGACAGTTCGATAATGGAGATTATAGTTCTAAAATAGAATGCAAAACTACTAACTGAATTTTGACCTCAGTCCAAGATAAAACCCAGCTCCTGAATGTTTCTCTAAGGCTTTAGCCTATAAATATAAATTCTATGTAAATGTCACATCATGCCTTTTGAATTGCGGCAGATGTTGTGTATCACATGAATGTTTTTTACAAAAACCATGATGAGATGGATGCCAAAGAAGATTTGATTCAAAATAACTTTATATTCTCTTGACAATTAGTTTTTCCATAATTCTGGAAAAAACTGAAGTGTTTGATACTGGTCTATAGTTTTTAAATTGTGTTTTTGTGCCACTTTAATACAGGGGTTTAATTATTGATTTTTCCATGCCAAAGGGCAAGCACAAGACGCGAGACACAGATTATACAAATATGTCAGTGGTTCAGTGAGTACTATTGCAAGTTCTTGGATCATATGGTTTGAAAATTCATGAATGTCTGGTGATTTGTGTCAAGATGCTTCAGGACCTCAAACGACTAGCCGCTGGATGTTCGGATGATGAAAATCAAAAAACAGAATCAAATCGCTGGCTGACGTCTTGGGAGGAACCCAAATCATCGCTCCATGTGTCAGTTCGCCGGAACGAATTCGGAGGTTCTCAATCAAATATTGACGGCGGAGTTTCTCGTTGAGGCGATACTTCAACGCTAAGTCGTTCCAGGGTAAATCTTCGATTATTCGTAGGCACGTGACCCGGTCTTCCAACTGCCCCGCCTGACAGTACTGCGTCAAATAATTAGTCTCGACCTTGCGTCGATAACTGTCAGTTGAAAGAATCGCCACTCTTTTTCCCTTCTCTCGATACGCCTGCATGATTGCTTGGCGGCCACAAGAACGGCCTCGTCAAGATCCGCACTGCCGTCAAGAAGGGCGACCAGGGTCTCGGTACGCCTCCCGGCAAGAAGGAAGAGGCCGCCGAGGAAGCGCCCGCGGAGGAGGCCGCCGAATAACATCGGCGCGCATCCGCGCGTGCAGAACGAATCGAGAAGGCCGTCGGGGTGAACCCGGCGGCCTTCGTCGTTTCGCGGCCTAGCGGATCGCGATCCGTACGAGCGCCGCGCCGCCCCGGATCATCCAGGCGCTCATCCGATCGTCGCCCACTCGGCCGGGCGCAGCGCCCCCGGACACCGCTGGCGCTCGCTCAACCTCGCCGACCCCGACCAGGTCGGCATCCGGTATGCCCGCCCTGGTATCCTTACCCTCTGATTTAAGTGTTTCGAATTTAGACCTTGCGAAGAGAAAAAATTTGTGGTGCTCCGTTTCTTCTGCTGGGGTTTCTCTCCATTTGCCCCTTGACACATGCTGCTCTGTGTCCCTTGTCAGCCAACAACACACTGACACGATCCTTCAAAAACGCCCTAACCTCAAGTTTGCACGGTTCGAGCAGCCTATTTCGGTCTCCGTTGCAACTCCCTCGGCGTCTCTCAAGGCTGTAGGAAGTATGCAAGTTCCTATCGTCTTCGAAAACGGTTATAACGCTACTTTTACCATGCTTGTAGTACCTAATTTATCTTGGCCTATATTCCGCAAGGAAGAATTGCACAAAATATCTACAATTTCAGAGAAAACTTCTAATTAAAATAATTTAAAATAATTTAGTCATCAACGATAGTCAATGGAGAGTCATCGCTGTAAAGTAATATAACTTGAGGTCAGAAATGGACCATCGACTGAGCTAAAAAACTCACTAAAAATGGTTTTCAATGGATGTATATAATCATCATTGAAGCTCTTTCTTACAGCAAACCAAAGATGTCCTCTTCAGTACACTATTGGAACCCTGAGGGCAGCCACACAGATAGGAAGTGTGTCACCATTTCTATTAACAAATACTTTATAACCATGCCTTCTGCAGCTGCCACAGATACCTAAGAACAAGTTGTTGTGTCCTGTTAATTTATCTAAAAATAAAATTTCATAAATTCTCAACTGTTATTATAGTTTATTTAATGGACTGCAAAATAATATACAATATTATGTAAGAATGTAATATATTTATTATAAGAAATATAATAACAAAACAAAAACGAGTATATAATTAATGCTACTACAACATAAAAATTTAATGTGACAGTTGAGCTTGTTTTTCAGCGCGAATTTTCTCAAACGCTTTGTTTGTCAAAGTAGGTAAAATCATCCTTTACTCGTAGCTAAAACGTTTGGATTCCATATACTGCTGATTCATTTTTTTTTACACCTATTCGACTTTTTTGGTTTGTATTAGATCACGGATGTGTGTTTATTTGTACTTTTTTCCCCAGAGAGGATCATATCAACCCAGTGGTCCCTTAATATCAAGAGAGGGCTCATTCGAAGGGAAATTAAAAGCTCTAGTGCCCTTTTTAAGGAACCAAAAATATTGGAGGGCAACTAGAACCCTTTCCGCACCCAATTTTTCTCAAAATCGTGTAGTAAAAATTTTCAGATAACCATTTTGTTCAGCATAGTTGAAGGAACAAATAACTACGCCTTTGGAGATGTCATGAGCCTCCACAGCCCCTAGTAAAAGGTCATTTAGTTATAAAATTTGCCGATTGTTTACGTATAGTATTTGTAGGGACTATATATACATTAGGAGTGCAAAACAGTGTTCAAGTATAGTTCTGGGTAAAACGACTTTCTTATAAAACGATATAGGAATGTCTTTCATCTCCTTCATCATAGTTTCTTTGAGTCCAAAAACAGTCCTTGTACTATTTTGAAAACTCTTTCCACTAGAATAAAAATACAGAGAAAAACCTAACAGACGAAGATCTGGTATGCTGGGGAACTTCTTAAAGTAAGTCCAAGACAAACCAGCTGGCTACAACAGAAATTCAGCTACAAATTTCTAGAAAGTATTTGAGCTGGGAGGGCTGGCTTCACCTTGCCATAACCATAACTTAGTGATAAGTCGGTGAAAGGCAAGGTATACCCAGGAACTATCAACCAGGATTGTTTATTAAAGACAAAAAATATAATTCGTTGAAAAATATTATACTGACACTAAGCAGGCGTATGAGTTGGACTTTATGGAAAGACAGTTCATCACTACTCGAAATGAGAATGAAAAAAAAAAATATGTATTTGGCAGGCATATAACGCGCACGTATTCAGAACTAATCCATAAATAGACTACCCAGAAATAGCTTTGTCAAAGCTTATTTCGAAAAGTAACCGTAAAATCAGTTTTCATCCATGGCAATCCCTTCTTAAATAGTCAATTTTGAATTAATATGCATGTGAGTGTTGTTCAGTTTGCAACACATAATCTTTATTATATGTTTTGATTTACCCCCCAGTTCCACCGGAAAAATTCCCCCCTGAAAACGTCTTTATACTTCCAAATAACCAATACTGTATGTACACAATGGGCAAATTTCAAAACTCTCAGCCCTTCCACCGGGGACTGTAGAGGATTAAGTCATCCTCAAAGACACAATCATTAGATTTTTCGACTATGCTTAACAAAATGGTTATCTAAAATTTTGATCGGGTGACTTTGGAAAAAAATGAGCGTGGGTGGGGGCCTAGTTAATCTCCTGGTTTCCGCCCCTTAAAAACCACACTAGAACTTTTAATTTCCGTTTGAATGAGCCCTCATACGATATTCTAATACCATTGGGTCGATACGATCACCCTTGCTTTAATTTACAATTCTAAAATTTGTTTGTGTTTCTCGCGCAGATGCGACGCGATATGAATAAAGGGGAAGGAGGATTGGGTGAAAGATTTAAAGGAATGAGAGTCGAAACATTTATACATAAAAAAAATAGGAACAGAAAGAGATGGCTGATTTTTGACTTTTAATTTATAGTTTCAAAGCATGCTTGTATTTTTTTATGGAAATTCAAGTGAGGTGAAACGAGGAGGGATTGGTTGAAGGACTTTAGTGAATGACAGTTGTGATTTAAATTGAGAGGAGGGTCTATTTTTGGGGGGCCTCACTGTGAGTTTGGGGAGCTTACAGTTAAACGAATTATCACAAAATATCACGCCCTGCGGATTGCCCTTGCCGAAGCTCGACGGGTCATCCGAGGCATTCTTGGCCGCATTGTAACTGAGGAAGGCCGCGATATTGCCGCCCGCGCCGGGCAGGATGCCGACGCCGATGCCGATGCCGGATGCACGGATCCAGGTCGGGATCAGCCCGCGCACCTCGCCGGGCTTGAAGGGCACATTGGTCAGCTTGAGTTGCGCCGCCGACAGCCCCTTGAGATCGGTCTTTTCGGCCAGTTGCAGCACGGGTGGTAGTGCGTAGAGCCCCACCAGCGCCACGATCAGGTCGAGCCCGCCCAGAAGCCAGGTCTGGCCAAACGTGAACCGCGCCTGCCCCGAGAGGTTCTAACAAATTCATTTTAATTCTTCTAAAAAAAAATACGATTTTGAATTTATATTTCTAATAATTTAGATTATATAGCATTAATTGTTATGTTTTCAATATTCTTATATCATTTTTAATATCTCTTTAATCATTATTAATCTATAATGAATCATTTTCATAAAGTTTTGGTATATTAGTTCTTCTAAATTAGATAAATCTCATTTTTTTTTACTATGCCATTCACTTATTTAAGACGAAAATTGCTTTTACTATGTTTATTCCCAAATCATAACATTCTTAGTAAATATTATTGTCCAAAAAATTAACGTGTCTAACTCATCTTATATTCTTGTTGCATACAGACAATGTAGATTTTTTTAGTGTTGTTAGTATTTTCTTTTTAGTTTCTTTTGTAGTTTTTACCTTTTTTAGTTTTTTATTCTTTTGTATTAATGCTAAGGCCAAGTTTCAAACCTGGAGCCTCTCGGACCTAGAAAATGAAACATAACGCTTTACCAACTCAGCTGCTTCAGCTGACGTCACTCGACAGATCCAAAGACAAACAAGTTATATATATACCAGCTGTTTGGGTGGCGCTTCGCGCCACCCCAACACCTAGTTGGTGGGGAGCTTCGCGCCCCCCAAGCCCCCCCCGCGCGCGTAAGTCGTTAAGCGCCATATTAGTTGCGCGGCATTTAGTTTTGTCCCTGTGTCCCACCTTTGAGCCATATACTAATCATGAATTAGAAAAGGTGATCAAGTCAATTACATCTAATTCAGCTAGCGTTGATGGATTGAATCTTTGTGCATTCAGAGCAGTTATGACTTACCTTCTACCCTGTTTGCTTCATATCATAGATGTCTCACTACAACTGGATTATTCCAGGGAGCTTTAATAGAAACAAAAGTGATCACACTGCACAAACAAGCTGTGAAGTCGAACTTATCGAACTGGAGACCTACTTCAATCCTTTTATTATGCTCTAAAATAATAGAAGAAATTGTGTACCGTCGCCTGCATGATTTTTTGGCGAAAAAAGGACTTCTTTCTGAAACACAATTTGGACTCTGGAAGGGCTTACATCTTCATAGTTGATGTCCGAGAGACCCTCCGACATGCTGTCTCACCACACTTGGGCTTGGACTGGACTGCAAAACCTCGGGAGCGACGGACTTTTTGTTTCCGACTCCGACTTCCGTCTGTTCTGTTTAGGACATTGACATTCTCGTGGAGGTTTGCTCGACATCATTGAGGTTTGCAGAATTGGGTCCAAAACAGTCCATGGACGATAGCAGGGCCTAGTTCTCCTGTTGTAGACCTGTACTCTCGACGCGCATGGCGTCTTTGGATGAGGGAGATGGTGCGGCGGCCGGTGGGGCGGGTTTGAATGGCGATTCGGCCTCAGGCGACGAGCATCTGGCAATTTTTTCGGGATAGGGCAAAGCTAACGTTTTAGTAAAAAGCATTGATCCCTTCTATTGTCTCAGACAAAAAACCATTGTTCTCGCCATCATTTGGAGGGAGAGTGCATCCCATCGGCACATTCAAGGGTCCGTCACTGGCTTGTGGTCAAAATTTTCGCTTGCATACATGGAGCTCTACATGCTATAGCAGCATAAATTCACCTTGATAATAGCCTTACTGGAAGTTCAGTCTGAGTCGAACATTTCCCGTGTGCATAGGCCAAATATTCTCAAGGATATTTTCGTAGATCAAGAAAAAGAAGGCGATGCTAAGAAAGGATACGATTTGTCAAGTTTTGCTAGCGTCTCTACTCTCAGCACCATCAATGGAAACTTGCACCCCTGCTCACCAAATGTATCAGTTTGGACCAAATATTTTCCAAAATTTTTGGAATTAAGACACAAGCCAAAAGAGACTAAAGAATATTTTGAAAATTGTGTCCTTCTTCATCTTCCCTTCTTTGATATCACTTCTTCTGAAAAACAGCAACTGAAATCTAAAATAAGACTCCTTTTGGCTTCTAACAGGTTTTCATCAGATTATCACATATCACCAATACAATCTTGATGTAGATCAAATTCTGTTCTTTTTATTTTTGTCCATACCATTATGAAAATTATAGCTATTGTGGTCACCCCTTTGATTAAAGCCTCCTGTGAAAATTGATGTTAAGAAGACAAAGTCGCTAGGGTTAGGAATGAGTGAAGATGAAAAGGTGACGTTGGGTAATAAAAAGATAGATCAAGCTGACAGCTTTAATAACCTTTGTAGCATTGTTAGTAAAGACAGTGGGTGCACTGAAGATGTTAAAAATAAAAAAGCCAATGCCGAGGGTGTTCCTTCACGGTTGACAACAGTTTAGAAGAATAAGAGGAAAAATCTACGAACCAAGACTAGAATATTGGATGCTACAACTATAATAGTGGTTAAGTATTATTCTGAGGCAAGGGTGCTCTCAAAAATCGAGGAAGATTTGTTATAGGTTTTCCAGCGACATTACCTACGGGCTGGACCAACAACACCCGACACCTGCGGGATCTGGGATACTCTTGAAGTGTCACTGCAGGACGCAGACGCGCTCGTGCTGAAAACGCAGCCCTACCGCGAGAACAGTGTCATCGCCTCGCTCTTTACCCGCGAGTATGGACGGCTTTCCTGCGTTGCGCGCGGCTACCGCTCCAGCAAGCGCAAGTATCGCCTGGAACCCTTCGCGCACTACGAACTGCGCCTGGCGGGCCGGTCGACGCTGAAAACGCTGACCAGCGTGGAGCTGCAGCATACTTTTCCGCTGGACGGTCAGGCACTGGCATCGGGGTTCTATGCCATGGAGCTGGTCCATCGCGGGCTGGCAGAAGGCAATAGTTAGTAATATTAGTTGGTAGTAGTAATAAGTAGCAGTAGTTATTAGTAGTAGTAATTGTTAGTAGTAGTCAGTAGTAGTAGTTAGTAATAGTAGTTAATACAAGTAGTAGTGGCTAATAGGTAGTAGTTAGTAGTAGCTAGTAATAGGGGTTAGTAGTAGTAGTTAGTAGTAGAGACTCTTCGTTCAACATCCCTCTCAACATTCTGATGAGTTCCAATCGCATAAAAACAATTTAATTGGAGCCTGAGAAAATACTTGTTTTAAAATAACAATGGTGGCTATTGAATTTATAATTTAGGTAGTTGTCCGTAAAATTTACCCATTATTGAAAACGTTGCAAAGGGTTCTTTGCCTGAGCAGTTTGTAAATTTGTCCTTATCATGCTGCTTCCTCATTTGAATCGAGAACAGACCATTCTTTAATACGTGCAAGGTGCTCATAGTCGTTATAACGCGGTGCTTTACTATGGTTTGGAATGGCGTAATAAGGTGTTTCTTCTTTCGCAAATGTTTCTATTAGATTAGTTAAGCTTTGATGGCTGTTTTCAATAGCCTCTTGGATAGTATTAGGCTCATCGAGCTTCTTTGTTTCAATTGTTTGAGATTTGTTATCAATCACCCAATATCCTAGATAATTAATATTATTGTGGTTCTGCTCTTGTTTGCTGATAATGAGCGCTTCCAGTGGTAGTTTTCTTTATTTTCTCTTAAGAAAGGAAAAGAAAATATTTTTCTTTGAAAAATGTGGATAAATAGGACCGTAAATTTTATAACTAACGACGACATAAAAAAAGAAAAATTAAGTGGCTGAATCGACAATGTTACTTGAAACCTTTTAGTAAGGGATATTATCTAGGGTCGAAGCGGATAGTAACTAAATACGAAAGAGACAATTTCAGTGATCAAACTGAATGATTAATATCCCAATCACAATGGGAATTCACTATTAATAATACAGAGATTCAGCTAGCGCTAATTTAAGCCTATCAGAATTTCTTTGTCAGTCAGAAAATTCTATGAACTTGGCTCAAATTAGCGGTAGCGGCGTGCTCGTCTCCTTTGGGCTGACGTTCACCTGGCTCCCGGCGCTGCTCATGCTGAGCGTCGCCGTCGAGCCGCGCGGGATCTCCCCCAGCCGGCTCTTCGAGCCCGGCCGCGCGGCCCGCTTCTCCCACCGCATCGCGCGCGCGTCGCCCGTGATCCTCGTCCTGACCGCGGGCCTGGCCATCGCCAGCGCCATCGGCGTGCAGCGCCTGAGCTACGAGTCCCACGTGCTCGAGTTCTTCGCGCCCGACCACCGCCTGCCCGAGAGCTACGCCGAGATCGAGCCGGCGCTGTTCGGCATGACGCCGCTGGAGGTCATGCTCGAGGGCGACGCCAGCGCCGTCACCTCCTGATTGCAAACCTTGGCAAAAAATACAACTGACTGATTACACTGGCAACATCTGATTATATAGATTGATTTACTGATTGCAATTGAATACCTTGGCAAAAATACACCTGACTGATTACATACATTGATTATTTACCAGATTGTAACAAAGGCCACAACTAGAATATAGTTTCCATAGAAGCTCAACATAAACTAAGACTGAAACACCAAAATAAAAATAAGGCGAAGTCACCTCTTTTCGCGGCCCAGGAGGCACTGGGCAATCTAAAGAAACATATATCAATGACTGTCTGAAACTCAATTTGGCAGAATCCAAAACGTTAAATCAACGAAAAAAGATTAAGTCAGCTACATATGTAAATACGCCAACAAAGGCAGCGACATGGCAGTTTTTGGCTTGCAGTTATTTCTCCTATTTTAGTTTTTCTTTTTTTTAATGTTTTTCTTTTTTGAGTTTTTTTTTTCTTTTTTTCCTTTTTAGCTTTTTTTCTTTTTTACATTTTTTCTTTTTTTGGTTTTTAGTTTTTTTTTATTTTATTTCTTTTTAGTTTATTTTTACCTTTTTTAGATTTTTAGTTTTCTTTTTCTTCTTTATTTTTTAGTTTTTTTCCTTTTTTTTATAGAAGACTAGCTGTTGGGGTGGCACTTCGCGCCACCTCAACACCTAGTTGGTGGGGGCGCTTCGCCCCCCCCGTGCGCGCCATAATAAAAGTGAGACATTAAATGAAGTATCTGACCATTTTGGGATATTAACAAGTGTTAAAAATTTTTTTGATGGCATGGAGGGCATCATCTTGTGGGTTGGCTTGCAAAAACAGGAATCAACTAAATTAAATCATATTTTTATGATATAAAATGTCTAGAAAATATCTTAGGAATGATAACTTGTATCATTGGGTGCCATGAGGTAGCCACATATTGCCACGGTGGCTTGAATCGCTTGTACTAACATATTCTACAGCTTAAATTTAAGGTGGGAGGTGTTAAATGAATTGTCGGCGGTAGGGTGACTGAAATCTAATATCCTCAAACAAATGAAAAATTTTCATTTACTCCATATAAATAATAACAACAATAATACCGACAAATAATAATAAGTATACCAAAATATTAATAATAAAATAATACTTCACATTTTTAATTTAAAAATTAGAAGAAAAAAAAATTAAAAATGAATGCCCTAACGGCGCCAATACAGTTATTCACAGATTCAAGAAGATATCCTTTAATGTATCATAGCCAATTGCATTTTTCGGAAACATTTGCGACATCAGCTTAGGAACCAGATATTCTAGACTTCCCTCTTTGGTAAGCCCAGGGAACGTAAGAAATTAAACACAAGACTTCAAGAGGAAATGAAGGTTACCTTAGAAGGATTACTTGGCGACAGAGCATAATACGATCGCGAAAGTGATGAGGCCATTTTGCGGTGGCCCATTTGCCGTTATTGTAGATGCCGAACCCAAGGTTGCCCGAAGCGTCGGTGAATAGCTGTAAGTCAGGGCTAAGAGTGATTTCACTGTCTAGAATTTGGTGTTTACCGTTCCATTGTGGGAGGAATTCGAGCCACCATTTAATATCTTCCCTAGCCTCAGTGTTTAGAGATATATGATGATGAAGTTTTTTCACCGTGGTGGATAACTGAATCAATCTGCGAAGGAAAGTTCGACCGGACGGAATTACTTTGGACGCAAAAGCCAATTTCCCTATCAAGGAGAGTAAATCGCGCTTCTGACATTTCTTTTTATTGTCTGAGGAGGAACATTACGGAGAATTAAGCTTATGAGTGTTTATCTTTTTCCTTCAATGGAAAACAATCAATAAGTCATATCATAAAAGTTGCGATTGAAAATGAATTTGCAATAATGGTATATCCAACATTGATCAAAAATGAATTATATATAGAATTTAATGATCCAAAGGAAACTGGAGTTGAATATTATGTTTTAAATAATATTGGTGAATTATGTAAGCAGGGGGTAATGGCCCCGGAAGCTAAGATCGTATCAATAGATTTAAATTCGTATCAATAGATTTAAATTCGTATCAATAGATTTAAATTTACTAAATAATGGAATATATTTTTTAAAAATAAAAAGCGACGAACACGGTATTGTTCTGGTAGCGGACGAAATCCAGACCGGTATGGGCCGGACCGGCAAGCTCTTTGCCATGGAGCATTTCGGGATTTCCCCGGACCTGACCTGTATCGGCAAAAGCATTGGCGGTGGCCTGCCCATTTCTGGCATTGTCGGCCGGGCCGACATTATCGACGCGGTCCCTCCGGGCGGGCTGGGGGGCACCTTTGGCGGCAATCCGATCGCCTGCGCCGCTGCGCTGTCGGTCCTCGATGTGATCGAAACCGAGGGCCTGTTGCAGCGCGGGCTGGACCTGGGCGCCCATATCGACGCCCGGTTGCGCAAGATGGCGCAACGCAACGGCTTTACCTGTGCTTTTACCCTTCAACTTACTAATTGAAAGAATTTAGATAAATCTATTTCGAAATAGACTTAACATCAAAAATTTGGCCAAGAAAATGCGAGAATCTCAATTTATCAATCTTTGGTCATCAAATCAATTTATCTTTATTACATTTTGTGGTCTAGCCCACAGAAATATAATAAATTTTATTATTTTAAATAATAAAAGGAATATAATAAAAATAATAAAAGAAAATATACTAAATTTCGTTATAAATTTCATTATTTAGTGAAACAAAGAGTTTATAAGGAACTTTGGATGCTAAGTGTCTTTTAGTATTTACATGGTGTTCAGGAAAAGTGTAATTTTCCTTTAAATGGAGAGGTTATTTCTGGGATGGATGTTGCAGACGAAATCGTCAATTCCAAACGAGACGCTAAAGATAATCCAATCGAACCTATTGTGGTAAATTCTATTAAGATTGAAGTTCGTTAATCTAAAGCGATTTATAAAGTTTTGCTATCGCCGGTTCCTTTTTATAAGGATAGGCGATAACAAACTTAAATTTTTATTGAAGCTTGATTAAGGTATAAGCAAGGGAAAAAACATGGAAAAAGAATTCAGGGTTAATATTTATCAAATTGTAAAAACCCAGACACCAGAAGGAAGATCTTCTGATGATGGAGAAACAGGAGCGGATAACATTCGCGAAATAATACTTAGTAATTGGGCCATTCTCACTTCGATTTTTTCGCCTGAGAAAAGAGGACGGGCACTGGGTATTAATGTGTCAGCAATTTATTTTGGTTTGACCTGCGGTCCGCTTTTCGGTGGCTGGGTAACCCAGCATATTTCATGGCGGGCTGTCTTTATCATCCATGTGCCGCTTGCGATTTTTATAGTGATACTGGCCAGGCTTAAACTGGCGGGAGAGTGGAAAGGGGTCGAGGGACAGAAACTGGATATTGCCGGTTCATTTATTTATGCCCTGACTATTATCTCACTTATGACCGGGCTCAGTCTGCTGCCTGAATGGCAGGGCTGGTTTTTGTTGCTGGCAAGCGTCATAGCGCTAAGTGGAATGATGTTCGCTTCATGCCTGTTATTATTGACTGTGGTATTGATTCTGAATTTTATCGCCATTATGGTGCGCAACCGATTACAGAATAAGTATGGTCATTAACCAGAGGAGTTGCCGGGTAAGTGTTTTCTGATAAAACTCTTAAAAATGGGGCTGCGGAAAATATTGCAATCAGAGTGGATGATTTGTCTTTGTGTTTTGGCGACAAATTTGCGCTGCGCAATATTTCATTGGCGATACCGGCCAACAGTATTACCGCTGTGATCGGCCCGAGTGGTTGCGGCAAGTCCACCTTAATTGGGTGTTTTAACCGTCTCAATGACTTAAATCCCGAAGCCAAAATAACCGGCCACGGCATACTCGTCGGAAGTGTCCATCTGGACGGCGAGCGCATCGCCGCCCTTGGACACGATACCGTCGGCCGCCGCCTGGGCGCTGTCGGCCTCCAGATCGGCGACGACCACGGCTGCACCCTCGGCGGCGAAAACCTCCGCGATGGCGCGCCCGATGCCGTTGCCAGCACCGGTCACGACGGCGACCTTGTCCCTCAGCCGCATGGCTTTCCTCCCCCATTTTGGCGCCATGTTAGGCCAAGCTCGCGTGGTTGTCGGCGAAACAAAGCGACGCGACGATATTTTGAGGCGGCGATATCCGATAATGTGGCGGCCGCCAAATCATCCCCGGAGACCAGATGACCGGTAATAGCTGAGCAACTTTAATAATATATCCTTATTAGCGACAACATATTTTGGGTTACAGGAATTATTGCATACCAAAGACAGACCTTTGCAGGTTTAACTGTTTTGTAGATGATTTTTCAAATGCTACTATAATTTTCTGACAGAATTGAAAAGTCTTCAGACACCATGTTTACACATAGATGCTTTGTCATCTATTCTTGATGAATTCGATCTGAGGAATGGCATTCTTCCCTCATGTGGTGAGTTCAACTTTTGTTTAAAAGTTTTGGTGATTTACATCCTGATTTACATCCCAAAGATTTGCTTATTATTTGATATTGAAAGAAAATAATCTTGCATTCATTTTTGTTCGTGCGCGGCTTCAATATCCGGCCAGATGCTGTGCAGGTCAACCTGTAGACCAAAGGTGTCCGCCAGGTGTTCGTGCAGTTCCTCGATGGTGGTAATTTCGCGGGATTGTTTGCCGGAGGCGGAAATAAAAGTACTGATCTTACCCAACTGCACATGGATCCCCTCTGCAGTGAAACGTTGGGCAATCAAGACCATTTTGAACGGCGATTCAGGAGAGGTCTGTAACCATTGGCATTTGGCGGCCAGGGCGCTTTCATCCGCCGTCTCGTGCTTAAAATCGAAGGACGCGACGTTACTCAAAGCGTGGTTATGCATGCGCCAGTAGCCGTCGGCCAATTCCTCCAGGGTTTTATTATTCATATACGGTGAACCAAATTCAAAACCTGCATTAATTCAAAAACGTTCCGAAATTGAATTAAATTTTTTTTTTAAACTGAAAGTAAGGAGCGAAATTAAAACTTAAAACGAACAGAAATTACTCCGCATATGAGAGAGGCTCTCCCTCCTCAACTTCCCGCTGTTTACGCTAAAGTTTTTTATTGTTTTAAGAAGTAGAGTTGTGAGAAAGAGTCAAACTTTAGCATAAAGTTCTGGGCGTTTAGTTGAGGGGGGGACAGCCCCTTTCATATACGGAATAATTTCTGTTTGCTTTAAGTTTCATTGTCTCTCCCTATTTTCACTTAAAAAAAATATCTCCGAAATTTTTTTTTTGTCCTAAAAATCTATATAAAAACAAGTTTTCAACCAAAATTGCTTCTCTGTGATAGGAAGTGTTATCTAAAACCTTCGTTCCCTTCTCTTTTATTTACAAATCTGAATAACTAAGTTAATATTTGTTGGAAAACAGAATAAAATATAAAGGAAATTTTTAATAATTTCTTTATAACATAGGAATTTACTTTGAATTGAATGCTGTTAGAATTTGCTTAAATCATGACAGTTGTCAGCAATTTTAGCATACAAAGAAAAGCATTATATAAAAACTAGAAGAGACTAGCCTTAAAGATCTTTCTGTTTTGGTATGTTCTGGTTTGGTAAAGAGCCTTTTCATCACCAGTTTCATCACCAGTTTCATCACCGGTTTCATCATCATCTTCATCAGTGATTGGATCTTCGGTTTCGTCGCCATTTTCATCATCTTCATCTAGAATTGGATCATCATCACTATTGTCAGAATCACGATCACTGTTACGCGAGCTACGATCACTATTGTCAGAATCACGATCACTGCTACGCGAACTACGATCACTATTGTCTGAATCGCGATCACTTCTATCGGATCTGCCTTCAGCAATAAGTTCATCCATGCCTTCGACTTCGATGCCACTCACAACATTCGAAGTCTCTGGTAGCTCAATTTTAATCACTACGGACTCAGTGCTACCATCCTCTTTTATAGCAAGAAGTTAGGTCAGGTCAAACTTAATGGGGTGAGAAGGGTTTTCAAAAATATGATGGGCCAGTGCAGAAAAACTTATCACCCTTCTTAAGCTTTGTGTTTTCAGGGCAGGCATCAACGGAATTAGCATGTTCTTTTAATCGGTAGTATAGAGATCTCATGTTACGACCTATACAGGTATCACTGCAACTCCAAGGAATCTCATAGACCCCAGTGGATCTGATGTAATCTTATTATTGCCTTTTTTCAAGAAGGAGGAGATTGTCATTCCAGAAGGAAAAATCACCTTAATGCCAAGTTTAGCGAGTTTGGAGCTTAAAATGTCAATAATGCCCTTAATATAAGGTCTTTGTACTTTTAGAGTTTGTTGTAATCGTTATGATTGCACATTTTCTTTCCCAACAATATTAATAATAAGTTAATGAGAATGAAAATGGATTAAAAAATAATAATAATGACGGCTATACTAATTTATGCCTTTTTTTTGTTTGATAAAACAAGAGTTCAAAATCTTTAATTTATGGCTTTTTTATAATTTTTTTCTACAATTGATAGCAGAATTTTATTTTACGGTTGTATTTATTGGCTTATTAAAAATACCGTCCACACATCAACTATTTTTAATCCCTTTATATTTGTCAGGAAAATTCCCATGTGGGTAAAAAATTTGCAATTTTCGATGCCATTTTTTTCACATTATAGATCCATTTCTGAAAGTTAAATGCACCTTGCCCAATACTTTTCCAAGATAGCAAAAGGAAACTAAACTATAAATATAGCACATTTACAAATTTAACTGACACAAATATAATAAGAATTGAATTTTGAACAGCCAATACCTAGGATTTCAAGCAATATTGTAAATTCAGTTCTACTTTAAAAACCACTTCCAGTTGTTGCTAAAAACAATGATAATGATGATAATGAAATTTAATCATCTTTCTCACTGGCATGACTTGAGAATCATGCAATTTATATGAACACTACTGAAATAAAAAGGTTAATTATAGGGGCTTGTCCCTCGAGATATTCTGTAAAATTTTATTGCACAGCGACGATGGTATTTTGTAAACAGAAAAAGATAATATTGTTCTGTATATTCTCGGGCTATATATGGTCCATAAATTTACTCATAGTGTTGTACTAGAGGGAGATTTGGGACTAAGTAGGCTAAGAAAAGATAGGGTAAGAATGGCGAAGTTTTGGATAAAAATTTTAAGAAATAAAAATGGACTAGCGAAAGAAGCATATTTTAGTTTGTAGGAGGATAAAACAGAGCTAGGGTGGCCACAGGAAACTAGAAAATTTCAGATGAAGTAGGATATTCGTATTTTTGGAATGAAGGTAAGGGATTGGATTCGGATACAGTGGTTGATAAGGTAAAAGAAAGGTTATAGGGAGGGGAGTAAAGTCTTAATAGTTTTTTTCTAGTATTTTTTTTTAAACTTATTAAATAGTTATTTATGACTCATAAAATTGTACCCTTCTCCATAATTAATTCCTATTAAGCCTCACTGGTCATCATTGGTGTTTGTCTGAAAATAATCTCTGTCCTAAGCTGAAAATTCATCTGGACGTCCCAAAATATTCATTTTAAATAACGACGAAGACCACACTGCCTTTCCATCACAAACACCAAAAACAAGAAGAACAATGGGAATTTCTCAAGACAGTGGGAAACACTGTCTTGAGAAATTCCCTATTGTTCTTCTTGTTTTTGGTATCAATATTCATTCTGTTTTCATTGTGCACGCGGGAGGGCTTGGGGGAGCGCAAAGAGCCCACACAAACTAGGTGTTTGGGTGGCACTTCGCGCCACCTCTAGTATATATCTATACTATCATATACTATGTTTCTGTTTCATTAAAGCATATAAGAAAATAAAAACACTAGTTAAGTTTCCATTTTTTTTAAGCACATACAGTTTTGATAATTAACAATCAATTCTGTTTAATTACATAATTCACAAGGGCCCATATCTTAGTCACTCTTTACTTCCCCTCTATCCCCACTCAATATACCAAAAGATTCCGACGTTATTTTGCCTAACTTCCTAAGGTGTTTTCTATGTAATATCAGCCAAATAAAACGATTTTCCACTTTTCCGGTTTTCGCAAGTTCTATAACAGCTAGAAAATAAATTCTAGTCGCCTCCGAAAATCAAAAGATCATTTCTGATTTTGAGAAAAATGCTATGTAGCCAATAACTCGATAGGGAAATGAATTTATCAATCTTATTACGTATTAAATAAAAAAACAAGTTTTTTTTAACTGCAAGTAAGGAGCGACATTAAAAACTTAAAACGAACAGACATTGTTCCGTATATGAAAGGGGTTGTCCCTCCTCAACGCCTCGCTCTTTATGCTAAAGTTTCTATCTTTGTCACAACTCTACTTTTTAAAACAATAAAAAACTTTAGCGTAAAGAGCGAGGCGTTGAGGAGGGGAAAAAATTAAATAAATAAACACGCACCCGTGATCTGTCTTTTGGCAAAAAATACGAAATTCCACTTTTTTGTAGATAGGAGCTTGAACTTTTTTCAATAGTATTCTCTGATACACTGAATGACATGGTGTGATTTTCGTTAAGATTCTTGACTTGACGTTAAGATGACTTTTAGGGGGTGTTACCTCCTATTTTCCAAAATAAGGTAAATTTTCTAAAACTCGTAACTTTTGATGACAAAAACTAAATTTGATGAAACTTATATATTTAAAATCAGCTTAAAATCCGATTTTTTTAATGTATCTTTTAGTATCAAAATTCATTTTTTTTAGAGTTTCGTTTACTATTGAGTAGGCGTTGTGGTATAAACACGCACACAAACACCACGTTTTTGTGGGCACCCCTTAAGAGCTGGCGCTTTGGTCTTCTTTGTAACTACTTTTCGCCCATTGCGAACTAGCTGATTAACTGTTGCCATAAGAAGATAATACTCCTACTTTAAAAAACTAATAGACAGGAATACCTGCTGCCTAATACTTAGGAGCAGGATTCTACACCATGGCTAACCAACCTGTCAATTGGCAGCCAACAAAGAACTACTTAGTTAAGTGAATGTAGCTCGTTGTAACACTTTGGTAAAATGTTCGGAGAGTTTAACATAGCAAATTTGAAAATGATACAACTAATATAAGTTTATTTTGAATTTTTGTTGTACATCATTTGAGAATAAGATCCATTTTGTAAGATTTCACTTTTAGACTTATTAAAGGTCATCGAAGGTCAGGACCCTCAAAAGGGCAAAGGCATGGAGGTAGGTACTTCAAAATACCTTCCCAAGACATACTTTAGCCTGTAGACCAATCCTGGAAGTTTCATTTTCCTAGCCTAATCCCTTTCCAAGATAGCCAAAAGTAACTAAAGTATAATTTTACCCGTGACTTTAGCCCAAGTCTCTTTAACAATTTCTACTTTTGGTGTGAGACAAAAAGGCTAGATAATAAGCACCCAGCCCAAAAAGAGGTTAATGTTCTAGATAAGGCACAGATCTTTCTAAAACAGTTGTGAAAATTGACCTATATGAACTAATTAATTTAATTATTTTGGTCGACTTACCATTTCCTATCAGTCTAGGAATAGCGCCTTAGAGTATGAATATCAAACAATTTAATTTTAAACCGGTATTCTAGAACCGCCCTCCCCCCTCCAGTTTGCGGTTTCCATTCCTTAATGCAATTTGTTAATTGTACTAATCACTGGAATCATCTAACTTAGTACTTGCTCCTTGACGGGGTTCAAGGCTACAGAAAAGGTTTATGCCGTTTTATTTACTTCCCAAAAAAGACAAAAGAATAAACTGGGATCCGCACGCAGTGAGTAGAAATACTTTGTAAGATATTGTTTTATTTCTAAAGATGCAAATTTCCCTTTTATACAGACAGATAGCTTAATTGTTCACTTTTCTCAGTAGTTTTTTTTCATTAATTTCCATCTAGTCATTTCTCAGGGAGACCCCCTGTTTTACTGTTTTTCCATTGGTTATTCAGTGTCTATTAGAGAAGATAGGGACAAATCAAACGTTTTGAGGTTTTTGACCCCAAAAATTGTGACCTCTTAAAGTGTCCAAAGTTGCCCCAAACATAGTGTGGCTTTGGAAACACATGGGGCATTTTTGGACATTCATTACTTCATGCTTTTAATGGTGTATTCAGGCTATATTATTCTTTAAGTCAGATAATATGCAAGTTAAATGTAAGTTTTTTAAAAGAAAATATCACCTCTAATTACAACATTCGACTTAATTCATAAGTAACAAAATACTTATGTTGTGTGTTAACACATCAATCAAACAAGTTATTTTTCCATGCACAGACGTTCAAATACACATGTCTGCGGTTTAAAAAAGTAAAAATATATGTGAGTTGCTTTTTATTTTCTAACGGCTATTTGTTGCAACTGTGGGTTTTCACACCTTTTCGGTTTTGTTGGTAATAAAATTTGTCAGTTATTTAAAGTATCTCATATGATCCAACCGGAGAAACAACTAATTGGGTGTAACGATCCAATAAAATGATGCCATGGTAGCAACAATTAGAATTTCTTTGGGTTTTTTTAGATTTATTTTCGTCTTTTAAGAATTATTTTGGAATTAGCTTGAACTGCTTTTGTATTCTCTAATAGGTATTTTGGATGCTGTTAAAAGTTTTGCGTTGTGCTACAAGCATTTTGTATTTTGCAGCAACTATCTTTCATTCTGTTCGAACTATTTTAGGTTTGTTTAAATTATTGTTTGTATGCGCAAGAATAATTTTTATTTTGTTAAAGCTATTTTGGAAACTATTATAAATTTCTTATTGTGTAAGAATATTTTTCACTTTAAGAACTATTTTGAAATTCCTTTGAACTTTTACATTCCGTAAGAATTAATTTTGATATTGTTAGGTTTTGTGTTTTACTTGCCAGATCCTCGTAAGCAAATTCACTGCCGACGAACGGGCCGGATTTGTTAACGGACGAGATTCGCTTCACACGCTTGATCGCCGGCAGGTAAATCCACTGATCGTCCGGCTCGGTGATTTTCGTATGCGACAGAAACGCCGTGCCTTCAATGTCGCGCGGCCTGTCAAAGATGGTCAGCCCCTTGTCACCAAGCCCGATTTCTGTGTTTTCCAGAGACTGGGTGCGCAGGTCCCGGGTGCTGGATTCGCCATTGCGGTTGGTAAGAATCATGTTCAAATCGACCTCGCTGTCGATCCATCCAAGATCGCGGCGATCAATTTCGCGGGCAATGGCGAGGCCCTTTTGTGGGAAACACGTTGCAGGAGATTGTTGACGACGCGGTTTGCAGTCGTGTGATGCTTAAATGGCCCAACGATGTGTTGGTCGATGGAAAAAAGATTTCCGGTATTCTGCTGGAAGGCAGTTCGCGAAACAATGTTTCCGTTGTTGCCGTCGGTATTGGCATCAACTGTACCAGCTATCCGCAGAACACTAACTATCCAGCAACCAGTTTGAAGGAATCCGGCTGCAACCTTTCAGCTCCTGCGGTGTTTGAAGTTCTGGCTGTTCAGTTTGCCCGTGCACTTACAATCTGGGATCGCGGGCGAAACTTTGAGGTCATCAGACGGTTGTGGATGGCTCATGCAGCGGGTATCACATGCTCAAATTCATATTGAAAATTACCGGGAGGAACGCATGCATTCCCAAGAGTCTCTATTGAAGGATATCCTCTAACCCTAAGGGTGCTAAAAAAAAATGCTATCAACCACAAAAGGATCAAAAGCAAATTAGCCACCAAACACACTTGTAGAAAACTATCTGATGAAAGACTACTGAACGGAGAGCATAGGTCAAGGGAAATAAAAAGGGTTGGAGTAACAAGGCAAAAGTTACCAAGAAAGATGAAAAACAATGGTTTTCGACAGCACAGATATTAGTCAGGATGGCTTCTTAGCCAATTCTAGAAGCTAGTATGTCTGAATGTTCACTGACAGAGATTCATTTTCTTCCGCTCCGAACATGTACCCCCCGTGAGCTTCGATTCTCAGGTGGTCCGGATGCGGAGGGTGGCGTTTGTCGAGGACGACGAGCCGTTTCTAGAAGCCCTGATGGCATACGCCTCGTGTCGCCCGGGCTGGCGCGCAGAGGGTTTCAGCAAGGCACGCGAGGCGCTGGCCGCGCTCTCTGAGCAGCCTCCGGAGGTGCTCGTCACGGATCTCGCGATGCCCGATCTCGATGGCCTCGCGCTGATTCGTCGGCTGCGCCTCACCCTCGCCGACGAGATGCCACGCGTGCTCGTCCTCAGCGGCGACGTCCTGGTCGGCCCCGATCGCCTCGAGGCCGATGACTACCTCGAATCAAAATAAGGTATATAAATCAACCAATTAAATCTGGTCTAAAAAATGATCTGAATGAAAAATTCTGAAAAAAAATGGTCTGAATCAAAAAATTGATTCAGATACAACTTTTAAAAAATTAAAGCGGTTCCATAAATAAAAATTCTGCTTTTTTGGATGAAATATTAATTACGGATTTAATTGAGGGTTGCGTTTCAACCTACTAAATAAGCATGTTTGGCCTACTCGGTTTTTGAATATAACCTTAGTTGTAACCAACGCTCCCTTACTATAGCTTATCCATTGTCCTTTTTTGCTTATCCCAATTTATTTTTGGGCTGGAAACTATATTCCGGCCTTGATTATATGACCGCGACCACATCTCTTGCCCCCTGGTAGCTGCTGAGGATGTTTATTTTGGTCCATGCGTTGTCTACGCCCGTGTTGCGCCACCATGCTACCTCGCCTTGCCCGCCGTTAGCAAAAACATCGGCTCCGTAAATGTCAGGTTTGCCGTCGGCATCCAAATCGGCGACCCGTACGCTGGCAACCGTGGCACCCGCTGTATGCACATCAAACTTGGTCCATCCCCCATCGCGCGGCGTCCCGTCGTTTTTCCACCACGCAATGTTGCCTCCTGCGCTCGCCACAATATCGACATCGTTGTCGCCATCCATATCGCTGGCAAACAGGGATGGAGCCCCCGAGAAACTGCCGTGGGCTAGCTGCCCTCCAATTTTTCGGTCACTTAAAAAGACCACTAGAACTTCTAATTTCTGTTCGAATGGGCCCTTCCCCAATCTTATAGAACCACTGATTTGATACAATTACACCTGGGAAGAACAAAAATAAAATCCTTAACATTTGAGGAATGTTTTCTCTTTTCGAAAATCGGGCAATCTTTCTTAAACCTGTAGCTTTTGACGGGTAGCATTGAAATTAATTAATCTTATGTAGTTGGAATCCGCATAAAAAACCAATTATGTTGATATATCTATTGTTGTCAAAATTCTGTCTTTTAGAGTCCCTGTTTCTTTTTAGTTTTTTTTTTTTACCAAAAACTGTTTGGAGCTTCTGATTTCCAATCAAATGAGCTCGATCCAAAGTTTATACGACTACCCCTTCCATAAAAACTTTTTATGTTAACAATGGGCAACTAGCATAACTTATAGCCCATGCCACGAGGGATTTGGGTGGTTGACATCACCAAAGAAATAATGACCTTTCACCTATGTTAAACAAAATGGCTGTCTCAAAATTTTGGCTGGATATACTTGGGAAAATGAATTGCGTGGTACGGAGGGGGGATAGTTACCCACCAACTGCTTTTGACTATTAAATAGGGCACTAGAACTTTCAATCTCCAATCGAATGAGCTCCTTTTGAAGTTTTTACGACAACTCCTTCTGATGCCTTGGGTCTGTTGTTCATGACACGCCAAATGGATGGGGTCCAAACACCATACCAGAACAGTATAGAGATATGCCATATCAACCATTTTCAAAAGGCGATAGACTAGGAAAGGTAAGTTTTTTTCTAATGTCTTAATTGCTTATTTAGTGCACTTTTCAGTGATGAGAAAATTAATTGTCCTGTTTGATCAGTTATATTTTGAGAACCAACTCCTGTTTAACTTGCATAGTAAGTAAACCCATAAATATAGTTTTTTTGGGTTTAGAGTAAATTTGACAAAATAAAAAGAAAGTAATATTCTGTGAAGAAAATAGGGATTTGTAAAACTAAATGTAAAGACCTTTTTTTTTTTATCGCGGCCACCGTGCTGGGCGTGGCGGGTGCCTTATTGGGCGTCTCGGACGCCTTCTTTGATTCCGGGGCCGGCGTCTTGGCCGGCTCGGACTTGGATTCCTTCTCGCAAGCCACGAAAAGGGCGAGGCTGGCGCAAAGCGGGACGATCGTACTGCGGGTCATTGAGGCTCCTTGGAAAAGGGTGCACGTTTTCGACGTCATACTTGTAGCGGTCAATGGCCGCCGATCCTAGTTCCGCAGGGCATTTTTTTGACCGACCGGTCCAAATCACGACGTATTCGTGGGACGGCGCTCCACCGGGAGCCCTAGCCACAGTCATTTTTTCCAATAGTAGGTACCAGCCATCCGCTCGGAGGCGGTGTTCGGGACCCGCGGCGCCTGGCGCGGATACCGGTTTTCCGGCAAGACCGACGCACAGATCGTCACCGAGTTGCTCGAACCGGTGGGCCACGGGGTCGACGAGGTGGTGCACCGCCTCGGGGACATGCAGTCGATCTACCTGCCTCGACTCGAGCGCGAGCTCGATCCCAAGGAGATGCTGCTGCTGCCGGGGGTCGTGGAGTTGCTGGATCACCTCGAGAGCCGTCACGACACGCATCTCGGCCTGCTCACCGGAAACTGGGAGCGGGGCGCCCGGGCGAAGCTGTCTCACTTCGACCTCAATCGCTACTTCTCCTTCGGTGCGTTCGGCGACGACGGTCCTCGCGGGCTCTAAAGCCGGTGTGATGCCGGATCAGGATGGCTTTGCCAAACTGTGGAAACTCGACCGACGCTTTGAGCCATCAGCCAGCGCGGATGCCTGGCGTGAGCGCCGCTATGCGGCATGGCAGCGCGCCGTTGCAGGTGTAATTGCCCAAGCAGGCGGCTGAATCGCCACAAAAAATAGCCGAACCGGAGTCGTTTTAGGCACGCCGTGCACCGCTGCAACAGGCGTTCTCGAAGGCAAACGCAAGCCTGGGGATAACGAGGACAAGTTCGGAATGCCACTCCTATAGTCGCTGCGGAAGCTGTTTGATCTTCGCGAAATCAAGGCAGCGGGGGTTGCAGCATGTAAGGACCGAAAATAATTTAGAAAAAATAAATTAAAAAAAAGTAAAGAGATAAAATGTAAAGCGAAAAATAATGGAAATAAAAAGATCCAACCAATATATCTGCAAATAGAGATATATATATTGAGTTGTTTCTGTGTTCATACTCGTACCTTGCTAATTGTAAACTGTCCATGATATGTCCATCATCGAGTTAAATTTGGGTATATATCTGTCTTCTTATTTTTATTCTTTTTTATTTTATCTCTTTTATTGTCATTTTTTCTAAAATTAAACCTCTTGTCTGTTTTAAATTATTTTTGTTGTTAACACTGAAGACACCTAGTTTCTATAGCAAAATATTCGTTGTGATCGATGTCTGCAGATCTCGCCACGTTCGGCTCCGTCATGGACGCCATCGGCAACACGCCACTTCATGAAGTGACGAAAATCGACCGCGGTCCGTGCCGCCTGTTCCTCAAGCTTGAGAACCAGAATCCGGGCGGGTCGATCAAGGACCGTATCGGGCGGTCGATGATCGAAGCAGCCGAGGCGTCTGGCGAGCTGAAGCCGGGCGGAACCATCATCGAGGCGACCGCCGGGAACACCGGGCTGGGGCTGGCTCTGGTCGCCGGCCAAAAGGGTTACAAGCTGATCCTGGTGGTGCCTGACAAGATGGCGCAGGAAAAGGTCTTTCACCTGCGGGCCATGGGCGTTGAGGTGGTTCGTGTTCATCCCCGGGGGTTCGGGGTTTCTGATCAGCGCCGACGGCTTCGTCCTGACGAACGATCACGTCGTGAAGGATCTACTTCGCCCGGAGGGTGAGGTCGATTCAAAGGACGGTGATTCAAAGGACGGCGATTCCAAGGAAGGTGATTCTAAAGGCGGGGACTCGAAGAGCGGCGACGAGAAGAAGCCCGAAGGCGACGACTCCAAGGCGAAGGACGAAGAGAAGAAGAGCGCGACGAAGCCCGGTGAGCCGGTGAAGTGGCGCCCGCTCGAAGTCCACCTCGCGGGGGGAAAGCAGTACCTCGCGGATCTCATCGGTCGCGACCAAGTGGGAGACGTGGCTCGGTAAGAGAAACTCCCCTTTCTGCAATTCATTTAGAAAATATGTTAAAACTTTCAAGATTGGGAATTGTTATCTTGCCTCCTGTAACTGAATTTTATACCAAACCAAAATCACTTGATGATGTTGTCAATCACGGTGTTGGAAAATGCCTGGATCAGTTTGACATTGAACACAATTTATACCCTAGATGGGGATCTTCATAAATTATAATTGCCACAATTTTCATTTGAAAAAACCAGTACTGCAAATAGAGATGTTGTCTACAAAGTTTTCTCAGATTATGAGAACTATGAAAAAAACTCTCCTGAATTTTTCCCATCAATTCGAATACGTTCTGTTAGAGACAAGGTTTCTTTTGGAGGTACCGTCTTTTATAAAAAAAAACCGAACTTGGTCAACAAGACGGCGATTTCTGCGTAGTATTGCAATTCAGGCGGAAAAGCCAATAAGGGCCATTAGTCGGAACATACTTAAATTCGACAGTCCAAACATAGCGTAAGAATAATTTTTACTTAGATGGCAATGTCGGGTATTTGTGAACCATAATTTGAAGAAACGAAAAAAATATTTTAGTTTAAATTCCTGTCTTGTTGATATGTATGGATATATTCTTGTCTGTTTCTTTTTTTAAAGTAGGATAAATTACGAATAATTTTGGTAAGTTTATTTTTCTTATAGCATTACTTTTAATCAGTTTAGGCCTTCAATAGCTATAGATCTTCTCGAAGGGGAGCGATCTTGGCCTGCTCCTTCAACCCCTCACATGCTTGTGTTTCCTACAAGTACAAGTAAATACAGAAAGATAGTAACATATAAAAATAAACTTCTTGCACAATTTGGACCAGCATAATAACAACATTGCTTAAGAATGAAATAACAGATTCGGATTGCAGCGTCTTTCTGAAGTCTCTATAGCCTACTATCAGAAATACGCAGCCAGTAAATAAGATTGTTTTAAGCTTGGTTTTGATTTAAATTTGAGATCGTCGAGGGAAAGGCTGGCATGTTAAAAGAGCGACATCCAAGATTTTTTTTCGGAGGGGAAGGGCTGCAAGAACTGTTTTAGTTGAGGGTAAGATGCTCCTCAGAATTATGGCCCATATAAGTTGAAAAAACCTTTTCTGAGTAGCTTGAAACTTTCAAGGATCGTTGCCTGGGCCAAGGGCATCGCACATTTTACTTGGAATAGGAAAGTGTTAGGTGGCCGGAAATTAGCCAAAAAGCCTAAGCCCGTGGGACAAGAGGAGTGTGTAATAAAAAGCTAAGCTTGGGGAGATGGTCCCCCAAAAATAGGGACCAACAGTGACCAGAATTTTTTTTTGACCCGTTCAAAACTTACATCCTTAAGAGATTGTGTAAAGAAGATATGTCCGTAAGTCCTTTGACCAAGAGCACCCCAATACAGAATCGACCGGGTGTGTTCGGACGTTGGTTCTTCGATGCGCATCACGGTCAACGCAGAAACCAGCCGTGGTTCGGTGCGCTGAATTCGGGTGAGCTGTTCGTCCGTACATTCGATGACGGCTTTCAGCGTGCCATCGGCGAGTTTTGGCGCTAACAGCGATCCGCACCCACCGCTGCCCCGAAGCCGACCTGATTCGCTCAATTCGACCAGGTTGCCCAAGTGAATGACCGAGGGATACTTTCGTGCTTCTTCGGCCATTTGCAAACACTGCTGTTGCCACATGCCAAAACCGCTTTGGCCTGAAATCAAACGCGAACCATCCGTTGCCCAGCACTGAACGGATTTTTTTTTGAAAAGCTTGGACTTTAATTTACGGGTCAAATAGACACTATGCAACCCTATGTTGATAACGTCTCGTTAAACTCTCTAAAGGCCAAACCATCATTTGTACTTAACTGAAAACAAAATATATTTCAAATTGTTTCTCAATATTGGAATTCATAATATTGGAAAGTCAAAAATTACTGGGAAAGTTAAAAAAAATAAAATGGACTTTAAATGCACCTAAGGGACCTAATGTACTTAATATGGACATTAGGCACCTAAACGGCCATTGGGTTTCAGGCGTCGTTATTAAAGATTTGGGACAAATTCAACCTCTAGCGTAAAGAGCGAGGTGTTGAGGAGGAAGCTACAGTTGGAACAATTGTCGGACGGAAGTCCCACGGTAAACCTCGTCAACTTTGTAATCGTTCAAGCCCTGAGACAAGGTGCCAGCGACATTCACCTTGAGCCGGGTCGTAAAAACTCTTCCGTTCGATACCGCGTTGACGGACAGTTGATTGAGACTCTGAGACCGCGACAAAATATGCACGCTGCCATCGTGTCTCGTATCAAAGTGATGGGAAAACTCGATATTGCGGAGACACGAGCTCCGCAGGATGGTCGTTGCCAGGTAGCAGTCGAAGGAAAAGAAGTCGACCTCCGGATTTCTACTTTGCCAACGATTCTTGGAGAGAAGGCGGTCATTCGTGTCTTGGATCGTTTCCGAGAATACGGGATCATCTTCTGTTGTTACATAGGCAAGAGGTTCTCGTGAGAACTTCTTTGTTCCCATGACAAAGTCACCGGTATAACCAAATTCACGTGCAACATCTTCAAAGATTTCATAACTTTCTCCACCGACTACGTTACACTCTCCATTTTCCATTCGAGTGAAACCTTCACCAACGGTATCAGTGTACACAAGATACGATTCGGGGAACAATCCAAGTAACACATCAACCCATGTTGTACCGGAGGTGATACAAATCGATAAAGATGAACAGTCACCATCCACATTCATGGATTCAATACAATCCACGTAGGCAGGGATTCCAGAAAAGCCCAATCCTTCTCAGCCACTTTATATTATGCCAGTGCTGCCATGATGGCAGTGATGACCCTTCTTAATTACCTTACATGGCGAACCAATAATAATACTCCGGGCACCTTACTCTATATTTTCTACCCTTTAGTGATGTTTGCATCGGTAATGAGTTTTGCACTGCATGGCCATATCAATAATATTGCTAGTGTTGCTATCGCAAACACCCTACTCTTTAGTGCATCCATTATTCATGTACTCGCGATATGCCAATTTTTAAATGCCAAATGCGTCGGTTTTAAAACCTTTGTTGCGATCACGGTGGTGCTCGCGATGACCATGGTTTACCTTGCCACTGATAGCGCCGAGTTACGTAGTCGCAGACCGTCTCACAGTCGATCCCAGAACCGGGAACTATAGCGCTGCTAAGTCTGGCTGTTCTGGGTTGCCGGACACGCCGTACCTCGGCGCAAGTTGCCTTGGACTGATCCCTGACGGGTTCCCCCGATTGCGCGATAGCAGGTGGCCGTAACCAACTCTCGGATTCGAGTGGATCACTGATCGTGGCTTGGCAAAACCTCCGCCCGGGAAACACATTAAGTAGCGGTGACGTTGCGAGTCGATCTGGTAAAGATGGCCCGCAGATGTGTGCGCCGCGTTTTGTGGAACCCTGACTTGCCCCTTTGCGGCGATTGGCGAGCTTAACGTCGCCGTAATCTGATGCCTGCTTCTGAAATTGAGGAACTGGTTCCAGACTCTACAAGAGTGAGTGAATAGCAGTCACCTCATTTCCCTTCTTAAACATACTGACCTATCAAATATGACCCAAACATTTGTTTGTGTCAACAAAACGTGTTGGGGAACTGTAATCTCGTTTTTGCAATTTTGGGCACGTTCGTTTAGTGGCTTAATTTTAGAAAACATTGTTGATATGATAGACGTCGTATATGCGTTCATGTCCATTCTGTTTCTTTTATTAATGTTTCCAAGCCTGCCTAGCGCAATGGATAGTACTTTGGACTTTTTTTTTCTGAAGATTGCAGTTTCGATTCTTACTGTTGTCGAATTTTTCACTGGAATGCTGACAGAACTCATTAATGAACTTAGGTCTTCGACTTAACAGGCGTAACCGAAAACCAAATTTTTATGCCCGATAAAACTAAATTTTCTAGTGCAACTGATATCGAGCTATTGTCCAGAGAGACACGTTTCGATTCATTTTTGCAAGTAGATTCGCTTGTCCTGAAGCATCGGCTATTCGAAGGCGGGTGGAGCGAGCCACTTTCTCGTGAGTTAATAGTAAAAACTCCAGCCGTGGGAGTCTTGTTGTACGACCCAGGCCAATCGCGATTCGTAATGATCAAACAGTTCCGCGTAGGCATGCTTGATAGTGAAGATTCTCCTTGGCCACTCGAATTAGTAGCAGGCTTCGACCACTTCCAGCGAGAGGCCCATCTGGATCTTGCCGATCTGTGCGCCCATCGGATTGATTTCCGCCTCGACGATGTACACCCGCGGATCACGCGAGGCGGCATCGACCAGCTTGTCCAGCGGCGAACTGCCCTGCCCCGCCGCGACCAGCTCGCGCACCCGCGAGTTGCTGCGGTTGAAATTGCGCGTCAGGCGCTTGCCCTCGGCGTCGTAGACCACCGCGAAGAGCACTGCCGGGTCCTGCTGCGCGATACGGGTCAAGGCCGTCAGCGCCGGGACGTCCAGATCCCATATGGCCTTGGGCGCCACCCCGGCGAGCAGCCGCGCCAGCGATTGCCCGGACTGCTTGCTCGTTGCGGCCCAAATATACCCTTGAAATTCCACTAACCCCCAAATAGTACCGTGAGACAATTCTCCAACCACAGATTCAGCCTGGACATTGTCAAAAATATGATTCTCTGGCGGCAAGTAAAAAGCACCATCGGTTCTTGTTGCAACCCAAATACCGCCATTTTGATCTTCCTTCAAGTGGATCACACTACTATCTGAAATTGAAAAGCGGCTGTGAGATAATCGCAAATCTGGTGTGACTACCATGGACTCTGGGTCAAATCGCATCAGCCCTTTATCCGTGCCTAACAGTAGATACTCTTCCTGCTTCAACATATGCCAAATGTTGAAATCTTCAAGCAACGTCTTGCTGCCAGCCTAAACTTTCCCAAAAATTTCTTTTTCTCACCTAAATCCAAACAATCCTTTATTACCGACAACAAATTCTTTAAATCCTCTTTATTCAACCCAAATTTGAGATAAACCTCCTCCCCCCAGCAATCTTTAGCTCGGGAGTAGAACCTCAAGGACACTGATTGGTCCTTATGGGCTTGCCACTCTTGGATTTCTTGGTCATTTAGGGTTTGCTGAAGTTCCTTCCATACTGACACGCTTTCGCCCATTGGGCCCTTTCCATCATTCCAAACCTCCGAAAGGCCACAAAGCAGTATTTTCTAGACCTTATTTGACCACGAATCACGTCTACCGTCCTTCGAGCTGTAGGCATTGTTATTGAATGTCTCAAATATTTTGAGCAAAATGGCTATCTCAAAATTTTTATGAGATGCCTGTAGGGAGAAGGGCAGCAAACCCGGGCGTGGGAGGGAGGGTTATTGCCCTCCAAACACTTGACTCTTAAATAGGACAGTAGAACTTTCAGTTTCCGATCGAATGAGCTCCTTCCAAAAATTCTACGACAACCCTCTCCATGCGAAGTGGCCTGGGGAGAAAATACGCTGAAGCCTTTTTGCCCTTATTTAGGCAGCGCTGTTGTGCTGCGTATGACTGACGCCCGTATCATATCAGTTTTTATTCTAAATACGTAAATAGGGAGTATATTTTCGATAATTATTTTCTATGCATTTTCCCATCCGTCACTCATTTTTCAACTTAATACCCGTAAAGTGAATCAATTTTGACCTAAATTAAGAAAAGGAAAAAATCTTTTGAGGTACAAAAGAAATTTTTCAATGTCATAGGGGACGAATTTGCCGCTTTTCAATATTTTCATTAAATATACCAAAAACTTTTTTTTCAATAAATGAAACTAGCATGGACATTCCCCTCCCCATAATTATCTCATTGATGCCTGCATGTTGCCTTTGTTAGGAACAAAAGTTGACTCATTTAACCTCGGATTATATCGTACCGTTAGGAAAAGAGGGGAGGGGTCAATAAACAATGAAACTGGATATGATTTGTACGGGCGTCGTCATCGACGGCACCGTGCACAGCCGCGAGCGGCGCTGAGTCGCGGACCGCGCGGCGCGACCGCGTGTTCGGCCAGGTTTTTTGGGGACTGGTGGTTTCGGGCCGTCCCAGCGCCCAGGTCTTTGCGATAGCTTGAGGCCGACGGCGCGGCATGGTCCGCGCCGCATCTCACTTCACACCCCGACGCGCACCATGCTTCGACGTTTCCAGTCCGCCATCCTTCCGGCGCTCGCCTTTCCTCTGGCCCTCACCCTGACTCCGGGTTCCGCTGCGTCGCAGCGCATTCTCCACACCATGAGTGGGGCCGTGGCCGACCAATGGGGTCAAGTCTGTGACGTGTAAAGATTACCATCAAGCTGTGTGGTTGTCAGATTTTATACAGTTTGTTTAGAATTAAAAAATTTTTAAGTTCAATAATTCTTAACTCATTTGTGACCCTCATTATAGTGCAATTATAATTAAGGTCTTGTCCAGATTTAAAATCAATGCTCAACTTGAACTTGTCTAAAGGAATTACTGTTCTTGAGAAAATTGGCCATGAGTCGAATAAAAGTTGAATATGATCATATTGTCATCCCATTTGGTAATCTTAGTTTCTGTATTATCCTTCTCTCTTTCCCGAGGATAATTGGACAGCCGCAACTTCACAAAAATGTTATCGATCATCTTCAATTGTTCATCATTTTGCGGTACCCCTGATCTATTTGGCGCGGGATCCCGACGACATACACATAGAGTTTCCGCATGCACCAACGGAGAACGAAAATGGCAGGTAGGAAAGGTGAGACGACTGTACGCCCTTTGAAGGAGGGCTATATTACGAAAGGTGGCCAGAACCCTGGAACGTCTAAGATCACGGTAAGGCCACCCGCGCCGCCAAAGATAGTTGCCGCCCATTCTCCAAAAGAAAGGCCTGTTCCACCGAAGCGATAGATCGTTCTACCTCAAGATCCGTCGTGTCGCGCCATGCCGCGACAATTAAAATCCCACCCCTGGCCTCGAGCCACGGGTGGGTTTTTCGCTATTTCGTGACGTCGCTGCACAGCGTCAAAACTGTTTTTGCCATCTTCCGCCAGAATACCGACGCAGTACACCACCGCATCCGCCCCCTGCATGGCGGCTGCCCCTGACCCATCATCACGGATATTGCAGAAAACAGGCTCCACCTGCCCCACAGATCCATAGGGTTTGACAAACATGGCCTCATTGGGCCGACGCACCGCCACGCGAACGCGCCACCCTTCTTTTGCCATTCGCCGAGCAATGTAACGCCCGACAAAGCCGGATCCGCCGTAGATGGTGACCAGATTTGTCATGGTGGGTCTCCGTTTTCAGATGCCTGGCTCATTGTTATAGGGCGTAAATTATTGGAACAAGTCAGATTTGCACTGTGCATGTATAATACTCAAACGGAATTCTATCTGTGGGTCACGGCCAACATCTGTGGTCCAATCTCCTTTGTATTTCCTATGAAATAATTATTAAGTGAGATAAAATACTTAATATATTTTGGATTAGTAACATTTTATAACATTGAGTAAATTGCATTTTTGGGTAATTTCTTTAAATTATTTTCAATACATAAATCAAAGTCTAACTTGGCAAAAAATTTATTATGTGTTAAACGCATATAGGGGGTTTCTAACGTTCCTCTCCATCCAAAACTTAGGGTTTTTAAAAGTTAACCATCATTTGTTTCATTTTTCATATAATTAAATTGTGTGTTTTTTTCTAGTTTTGACAGCGCAATACAACTCGTGAAAAAACCCTAGGCCAAGACCATAGGTAACGCCTCTGAAATTGGGCTACGGTGTGCCACAAGGTGTTTATTTGCTACCGTCTTTCCCGCGAAGGCGGGAATCCAGAATTAATTGCTACGAAATATTGCGTTTCTGGGCCCCCGCTTTCGCGGGGGATTCGATATAGCCGCTCAGCATGCGCTTGCTCAAACATCCCTCACACAATAACCGCTAAGCTCGCAGAGCTTAATGCGTCACACAAAAATTGTTAGCCTAAATAAGCCTGTGACTGCATCTCATGCAAACGACTCACCGTACGCTGAAACTCAAATGCCATATCACCACCTTGTCAGAGGTGATTGTGTCAAAATAATGGTCTTATAAAATCGGAAAAGAGTGTATTCAAACGGAAATTAGAAGCTCCTGTGCCCTTATTAAGTGACCATAAAGATTGAAGGTTAACTGGGCCCCTTTCAACACTTATTTTTTCCGCAAAATTATCTGATCAAAATTTTGAGATAGCAATTTTCTCCAATATAGTTGAAAGATCAAACAATATATGTCTTTAGGTGTTAGATAACCCCCCATTGTCCGTGGGAGAGACCTTTAAGTTATGATATTCGCCTATTATTTACGTCCAGAATTTGTTATTGGGAAGTATACAGACATTTTTTAGAAGGGGTGTTGTGCTTGGGATGGCCAAATAGCATCAGCAATAGTCACAGTAAAGAATTATTGTATTAACCAATAACAGAATATGCCATAGGGTTGTCTAACAATTATTAGGCTTGTCTTAACAATTATTAATTGTTAAAATTATTGAATTTGATTTTTTTTTTCAGTTAATGACTGTTGTATATTACCTTTATCCTGTTATTCTGCAAGTTGGACACCTTGCTATCTGTGTGTGCTGCAATTTCATAGGAACTGTTGTGTTTTGCTTTACAAAAGAAGGCATAAATCTCTGAAATCTTTGATTTAATGACATAATTTATTTCTTGAAACTTTGAAGTTAGACAAGTAACATTTGAAGTAAGAAGTGTCAACTGGTCGTCATAGACCGGGTAGCTGTGGCGGCTGCCCAGCTTGACCGAGACGCCTTTGACCTGGCGCACCTGCTCCAGGGTCTTGTTCAGGGTGCTGGTGATCTCCGCCGCCAGTTTGGCCGGGTCGGCATTCTGCGACTCGGTGTACAGGGTGACGTGCATCAGGTCATGAGCGACTTCCTGGTTCACCTCGGCGCGCAGGGCAATCTGGTTGTAGCGCGCTTCGTCGGCCAGCAGGCCGCTGCTGGCCAGGCCGGCGATGGTCAGGGCGATGGCGGAGGCGATACGGGGCATGGTGAGCATGTGCAGTTCCTTTTTCAGTGGCCTTGATGGCCGTTTCCCCAGGTTAGACGCGACAGCACGTACGCCCCCAATCGTCGTCGGCTTTCAAACACCATCAACAATAGCGAAAATGGTGTTTCAACATATGAGGTGAAGGATGGCCAAGAACAATCGTTGAGGCGATCCATGACTGGTGGTCTTCTCCTTGTCGACGCACGTTGTCACACCCCCAGGGATACAAAGTTTCCTAAGACCGTTATTCTTCTCATCCCGACCAAGGAGATCACGGCAAACCTGTGCGAAGACAACCTGTCCGAGAGAGGGTGCCGATAAGGCCAAAGATCATTAGAGCGTACAAAGTGGCAGAATGCCGCGTTACCTGGATCTCATTATCTGGAAAGGGGAAGGGGAGTAGCTCTATGTGGATCGTAACTGATTTGCTGGAACGTCGGACCGTTCATTAGAATAGATACCGCATCGTGGCTGTGAAGCGATTCCTGGTGGCTGGCAGCCACGCGGAAATCGCCGACGCGATCGTCGCATTCCAGACCGTTGCAGATTAGCCGTACTGCGTCTTCAACGAAGATCGGATTGGAACCATTGAGCTCCGCAAAGGCTTGCTCGTCTTCGCGCTTCACCATTACTTGAGTCTCTGTGGGGATTGCGGCAACGCACAGTTCAACAAGGTCTTCGGTCCAAATGGTCTGATCATTGTCAATCACCACGGAAACCCGCGCAACTGAACGCTGTGAGTGCGGTGTTGCAATTTGGGTCCATGTAGTCCAGTTTAGTGGGTCTGGCAACTCTGGCAACTCAACAATGGCAACTCTGCATTGTTAAATAGAAAAAAATTGACAGTAATCTATGTGACCAGGTTGTCAACAATCAGATAAAAGTAATAGCAGGTAAAAAAGCAAATTATTGAACTTTGTTGTGCCAATAAAAAATTTTGTATAACAAATATTTTTTAATTTACAAAGTCCTTGGGCTGATGTAACAAATTAATATTCAGGTCAATAGCATCTAGCTCAATTGGAGGCTCAAATAGGGACTACGGACAGGCTGGTGTCAATATATACTAAATGAGAATAAATACTAATGATAATAAGTGCATAAGGCCCCACTATTGGCTCGTTCTCTCGTTGTTCCGACATGATTACATATTCCACGAGTACCTGGGCGTTGTCCTGCAGTTCACTGTCCTTCAGTACATCTGTCCCTCCAAAGGCACACACACGTAACGGTGGAACATCCAGCATCCAGTTGAACAGATCGAAGTGATGGCAGTTCTTCTCCAGCAGCAGTCCACCGGTCAGACTTTGCCTGGATCGCCAGCCAGGCCGCATGGGGCCTCGATATTCCCGACACCACATCAGGCGAGGATCGCCGATGTCTCCTGCCGCAATGATTGCGTGCATGCGCTGATACAGCTGCTGGTGACGCATTTCGTGACCAACCTGCAGTACCAGGTGCACACAAAATTCCAGATAGAGAAATACGGGCTATGCAAAGTTATATGCATATAGCAAAACCAGCATATGTAAACTTAAAAAATATATTGCAAGATCAGTTTGAATTGTTAAACGAGATTGATAAAATTATGGAAGCTGATTCCAGATCTAAAGATTCTTTGTTGGCCAGTGAAACAGTGAATAATATGCAGCAGGCAAATGATAGCTGGCAGGAACTAAAAATTGCAAATGAGACTCAGCAATCATCGTTACCAGAATATCAGCCATTTCCACGCAAAATAGATGTTGAGTTACCAGTAACAATTACTGATAAAGAATTGTATATTACAGCTCGAGAAATTTTAGAACTTTAACCACTGCGGTGTGAAAATCGTCAACGGTGATAACGGGCTTCTTTTTCAGTTTGGGCCATAACCAGTCTAGTATCTCGACATGACCGTTGTAACACACCTCTTCGAACAATTCCTTTGAAATAGTTGGCTTGGTTTCGTATCGGTTCCAGACCTGCTTGACCATTTCGAGACTTCCTTTTTTACAGTAGTATTTCAACTGTTGTTCGGGTCCACGAATGGGTTCTTCATATTTTTCGTCTGCTTTTGTCTCGGACATAACTACAATTTATAACGGTTTGTTATAAATTTCAATTTATCCACTCAAAGTCGACTCTTCTTTCAGGGAAAAAGATGTTGACGTAGTGACGAGCGCTGCGAATTCTATCTTGATATTGGGTTTTTTGATGGCACGCCAATTGAAGACAACGCCACTATGTTGGTGGAAGGAGACTATCCTTATATTGGATTTAATTGGGAAGTTATTGACGATTACATCTGGCCATTAACTGTAGATCCCAATCACACGAAACAGGCGTGGGTAACCGTTATCACCTACTTGATGACCCACTATCACTATTTGTATGAGTAATGACGATGCACCGTAGAAGTTTAATCAAAGCGTTGGCATGGGCCGCAGGATTGCCTGCGATCGGCGGCGTCAATGGGTCATTACTCGCGCAGACTGCTTACACAGGCAAGCTGTTGATGACTTTGCAGTTTATTTTATACCCTAAGCTGTTCCTGACACGTTGCTGATACACCATCGGCCGCCAGATCCCAGGCCAGGCTGAAGGACAGGATCCAGACCAGGCAGAGCTTGACGGACGCCATCGCAGCCGGATTGGCGGCGTGGGCCCGCAGACGCCACGCCGCAACCCAGCCGGCAAGCGGGATCACCGCAATCGGGATCGAGAACATCGCCCCGCGCACCTGCCACAGGCTGACGAGGATCGCCACGGCCAGGAACAGGCCGACAAGGAGCCTCTCCCGCGACCAGCCACGGCGCCAGATATCGTAGCCAATCAACAGAGCGCCCAGCAGCGGGGTCGCGTAGTAGGAGGCCGCCACAGACTCTGCAAAGGACTGCCTTGACCCTTTCGGGATACCTGCGAGACTGGGGACCTTACGGTCAACTCTATTCCAACTTGAGGAGTGGCATCCCTCGAGGAAATTATAGCCTAGTAAACGACACAGCATCCGCAGGGGATTGATGGATAATTATTCTGGGCCTGGTCTGTTTTAGCGGGTGTTTCTGGGCTGAAAAATCTCTTCCTAGCTAATTTATCAACTATGGGTTGTCTGCCTGTGGTAGCATAATATTTGTAAGCATGAATATATAATGATACAGAGGTAATAGGTTTTGAACTGTCTTTGCAGGATTTCGACTCTTGTTGATAAAAGAGCATCGCCAAGAGCTTTCGTGACCTATCTTAGATCGTTTTTTCTGACCAAAAAATCCCAATCTAAAAACTCTTTTTATACTGATGTATATGAGGATAAAGTTATCTTGTAGCAGCCGAGAAAAGCTTTCCACCATAAAACACACTTCCAGGTACATCAGCTCTCTGTTTCTGTTATTGGAATAATTCCATAGCTTTTATTGAATCACTGTCGAGGACTTTCGCACCTAGACAAGCACAGGTCTTTGCGGAAAAAATATGAAAGAGTGACAGCGCTATTTCAGTCTGTGCCTCTCTATTATTAGTGCCTCTCTCTATTATATTAGTGAAAATATTCCCTACTGCTGAGAAAACTCTTTCTACTAATTTGAGAATTCCGGTGTTTCTCTATGAGGAAGCTTGTAATCAGCCTTTCCGTAAACCGTTAGAAGTTATTCGGCGTGGTGGCTTATCTAGTCTAGCGGCACGAATGAAGTCTGATCCTGCCTGGTCACCTGACTTCGGTCCTGCCAAGCTGCATCCCTCAGCCGGTGCCATCGCGGTTGGTGCTCGGCATCTCTTGATTGCCTTTAACATTGTTCTGGATACCAACGATCTAACTCTTGCCCAAGCCATTGCCAAAACCATTCGTACCTCGGGAGGCGGTTTGCCCGCAGTCAAGGCATTGGGCTTGGAGCTGAAAAGCAGGGGTTTGCTTCAGGTGTCGATGAATCTCACCCATTACTTGACTTTTCCCACAAATATTCCCTTTTCAATTCAACTCAGCTTTTCACAATATACTCAACTCTCATCTATTTTATAAGATCTACTCAACACGACCAACTCTTCACTATCCTATCCATTGAGGACGATCTGAGAAATGAGCTTGTTGGATTGAGAACGATACTGCACAGCTCTACGGGATCAGGTCTTTACCCTGAACGAAAAAAAATCTACTACCCTTTCTATACTATTCTATACCCTTTCTCCAACCTTTCAATAAGTGACCATAAAGTTTGGAGGGCAGCTAGCCCTCCAACTTTTTCCCCAAATGTGTCCAATCAAAACTGGAAGATAGCCATGTGATTGGGTTACTGCCCCTTCAATTTCGAACTTTTTATGCCAAAGTTTGACTTTTTTCATGATTACTTCCCTTTTTCCTATTTTAATAAGCTTTCTACGAATTACTTGTTAGAATGTATCTTAAAGAGGAAAAGTGACTGGAAGGGATGTTAATGGAAGTGATTCCTTTCCTTATTTACAAGACAGTTTCTATTAGTTTTCAGCCTTAACTTCGCTTTTTTTTCTACTGGAAAAACTTGTTTTATATAATTTCAATACAAGTGGAAAATAGGTACTAACTTGGTTGTGCGCCTTTTGTTTAACTCTGTGCAGCAATTTGAAACTTTTTTTTCTGTCCTGCACATAAAACCATGCGTCGTAGGGCTGCTAACGATCACTTACCTCGGGATGATTCGTTTCGGAATGGCTCCGCCGTTTCTTCACCCCGCGATCGAACTCGTCGAGTCGCGTCGCTCCTGGTTCGCGATCTTCTTTCTACTGATTCCAGTGGCCATGACCATGACCCTCTCCTGGAAAGTCAAGGAGTTGGTCATCGACGGCGTAATCAAGAGCGAGTTCTGGCAACACCACCCCGTAAAATCCGAGCCTTGAGCTGCTGTCCGAAGGATCCGGACAGCCTACCGCCCTTGAAAAATGCGGTCCGCCTCCGCCAAGGTTTCCTTGGATCCAATGTCGTACCAAATACCGGGAATAGCCCAGGTGTAGGGCGGAAACGCAGTGGGTGCCCGAGACACCGCCAATCGATCCGTGTCAGTCTCGCTCACCGGCGGGCTCGCGCTGTCTACGCAACCGTTGTTCATGATCAACGGCTACCTGCAAGTCGGATTAGGCAACCTCACTCTCTCTTCACCTGCACTCGGAAGCTACCAAGTCACCTTCACGGCTGCGGGAGTTCCGCAATCCGTGTCCATCCCACTCTCGGTCCTTGCTGGATATCCACGCTCGCTGAGTCTCCAGCTTGTGTCAGGATCCACTACCCTCGCGTCCGACTACACAGTCGCCCTTCCTCACATCCTACTGAAGGCCCTGGACTCAAGTGGTCAGCAAAGCAACCTTTTTCCATCACTGCATAGTCGATAGAATCACTTGGGCATGAAGCAAATATGTCTTTGTCTACACGAACAAAGTCGAGATCTTTTTCGGTTTTTTCAATCGCCTTTTTACATATGGTATGTATGTCTGGTGCGTGTGCCTCCAGCGCTTTTAGAAATGCACTGGCTTTAAACATAAACATGCCGCTATTCCAAAAATACTCGCCTGAACTTACGTATTGTGTTGCGGTAGGCATATCTGGCTTTTCAACAAATTCACTCACATCGAAGCCAATATTCAGTTTGCTTCCGGCTTTTATATAGCCGTAACCAGTATGAGGCTGAGTAGGGACAATACCGAAAGTAACTAACTTGAATTGAACTATGTCGGCGTATTGACCTTGGAGCTGTTCGAAACTGAAGATGGCCTGGTCGCCAACGAGATGGCACCCCGGGTGCACAACTCCGGACACTGGACGATCGAAGGCGCCATGACCAGCCAGTTTGAAAACCATATCCGAGCGGTGAGTGGTCATCATCTGGGCAGCGTTGAAGCACGAGGCCTGAGCTGCATGATCAACATCATCGGCGAACATGGCGAGACGGAACGCATTCTAGAACTGCCCTATGCCCACCTGCACCTGTACAACAAAGGCGAACGTCCGGGGCGTAAGCTGGGCCACGTGAACGTTCTGGCAGACAGTTACGTAGAGCTGGTTTGGCGTGTGTCATGCTTTGATTTGTCATATTGTGTAAGTCTAGGTTGCATAAAGTTAAATTATAATTTTATAGCTTTAAGTTCGGTTAATTCATATTCAGGTAGTGGCACAAACTTGACCTCAATTACCCTAACTTAAATCTATGGAAATATAATTACGCCTTATGGTGAACACCTAAACACTACCAAGGAAAACTCCTCTACAGAGAAAATAAGGTAGGTGAGCCCTGTTCGAATATACATTATCCTTAAAGGCACCAATAGCCCTGCAGGAAATGGGCTTGGAGGAAAGAGACAATTATAATTTGAGCCTGCACTCAGTTCTGTGAGTCTGTCCATAAAAGCAATAATGATAGGCAGGTAGGCAGTAATCTGCCCCGGACCGTGATAGGTCACCTGACCACCGCGATCTGTTTGCACCAACGGGATATCACCCGCTGCAAGCACATGTTCCGCCTTACCCGCTTGCCCTTGGGTAAAAACCGGCTGGTGTTCCGTAAACCAAATTTCATCCATGGTTTCTGCGTTGCGCTGTTCAGTAAATGCTTGCATGTCCGCAAACACTGGTTCGTAGGCCGTGCGTCCAAGGTCTTTAACGATGACCGGGATCACAAAACCATCCTCACACTCGGCAACGCCATAAGGCCTTCGTGCAGTGCTTTCAGCTGCGGTTCGCCCGTGGCAACGATGTTGACCCGGATAGAGTCCAGAAAGCCGACAGAGAAGACAAGACAGAACGTAAATTTATTCATCAAGGTATTGCAGAGCGCAATTTCGAGCAAAGTTTTCAGCTGGGGGACCATGTTCGTGTAATTGGTGCCGAATTAGAAAATGGATTACTTGTAATAAATCTTGAAAGAGAAATACCAGAAGCGCTCAAACCAAGAAAAATAGAAATCGGTAGAGGTAAGCTGCTAGAAAACGAAGGCTAAATTAATCCCTACTTGAGTTTTCATTGAATTTCCCTGAATAAGCCGCTTTTGCGGCTTTTTCCGCTTTATGTAAAGCCCCTTTACAAGGTTTAATAAGCTCTTTCGATGGCACACAGTTCATCATGACAACCAGTGAGGATGATGAGAGTCACTATTGCTGGATAAAGGACTTTAGTCGTCTTTTGGCAGGTCGTGATGGTCATAAACATAAACGAAAAAGTTTTTACTGTCCTCTATGCTGTTCGGGGTGTACAACTCAAAAAAAAATTGGAAAAGCATGAAAAGCTATATCACACTCCTCAAGCTGTTGAATATTCCCAAGATATAGAATTAAAATTTGAACGCTTCAAAAATCAGAGCTGGATACCATTCATTATCTATACAGATACCAAATCCATTTGGAAAGCTCAAACAGGAGAGCTGTCTATCAAGAACACAAGCCAATCAGTTATTGCATTCATGTCAAATCAATTTTAACTCCACGAACTTTTTTTTTATTTAATCTAGTATTTTTCTAATTTAAGTTCGTATTTTCATGATTTTATTTTCAAGATATAAAAACAGTATATACCATACGCCTGTCATATTTTTAATTGTAGTTCACGTGGCTTCATCGTAGCCCCGGTTTGGAAACTCTGGTTTAGATACTAATTTTATAGGATACTCATCGCCTATGGGAAAGGAAGTCTTCAGTTTTGCCATCAGCTCTTCACGAACCAATTTCTTCAAAGATGTCAGATGACGATGATAATTCTAGTAGAACTTGCAGTGCTCCAGAGAGGGATGATGATGATACGGAAACCGCACCAGAGGCTGAAAATTATCCAGGCAACTTTAACGGTTATTGCCAATAAAGGTCTGGCCGGAACTACGCTGAGTAGCGTCTCCGAGGAGAGTGGCTTTTCCAGAAGCTCGGTTGGCTTTCACTTTAAAAGTAAAGACCAGATGCTCACCGAGGCCTTGCGCGATCTACTGCAGGATTATCGTCAGGGCTGGCTCGACATCAATGAGCGGGAAGACCTCGGTCCGGCACATAAGCTGGAAGCGATGATCGCCTGGGAACTTGGGCCGATTGCCTGTACGCGTAAAAACCTGGCCGTGTGGTTTGCCTTCTGGGGTGAGATCACCACCCGGAGTATATACAGAGACCTGGTGAATGAATCCGACCAGCAATCGGGCACCCAAGACGTATCTGAAGGATTGTATATGTAATTTTGCTTATATTATTACAAAACTTATTCTTACCAAAATTTATATCGATTTTCAGAGTTTCATAAATTGCGCTATTTTTGGGAAAATATTGACAACTTGGGGGTAAAACGGGTGATTTGAAGAATCTTGCCTATAAAGATTAAACTTACTTATCAATAGAAATATTTTCAAATGACTTTCTAATTGACAAATCTGGCATCTTTTATTATCGAGATTCCATGCGTGCAGGACCTTACGATGTTGTGATGGTTATATCACAACATGTCGTGATGTTGTGATAATGTGTGTAATTTTGATTTTAATACATCCTCTACCGTTTCGGCACGGCCGTTTTGGCGATGTATAAAGGGAATATGTGTATGGCCATAAAATAAAACTTTTAATCCGTTTTTCGCCATAAATGCCAAATTTTCGTGAGAGGTCGTTTCATTAATATAATTATAAAATCGAACCGGGTCTGTGGGGGAGCCGTGTACGATCATCAAATCATCGACAGTATGCTCCAGGGGCATTTTTAACAGCCAGGAGATTTCTTCGGTATGAAGGCGGTCGCGGCTCCACTTTGCCGTTATGGCAATGATTTCGTCTTCCAAATCATCGACGATTGCGCTGCCGACGGAGTTATCGTGGTTTCCCTGTACAAACATTACATCTGCCAGGTTTGCCTTCTGGTAAAAATTTTGCTTTTTTTTCAAACTGAAATATTGTTTGAATTGCACAAGATCTCCAAGTTAGCACCCCGCTTCTTTTATCTATGACAAGCATGTACAAGGAATTGAGACAATTGCAAAAGAAAAAAAGGGAAAAAACATAAAAAAAAATAATCAGAACCACTCTTCACACACTGGTCGAACATCCCGAATATTAAATACAGTAAGGCATAAAGCTTAGAGAAAAAAAAAAAAACAAAAAAAAAAAACAAAAACAAAAAACTTCACAGTAAGATATACACAAATTCAGTAAAAAAGTACTTGGTTAAGAAAGGTAATTTGACAATTTTCAATTCAAACCTAGACGAGGCAAAGTACCGGGATGTCCCAAAGAAATGACGCTCACCTGGGTATTAGGCTCGCCTCCAAAACGCGTATCGTCGCTGCAAAAAGCTTTACTGTTAGTGGATAATTGCACATGGATTTCCAGGCCGATAACCGTCTCATATTGCTCGTAAACGGACATGTGATATTTATTTTTCTTTTTTAGAAGCTGTTTTTTGGTTTATACTACTACGTCTATGTGTTTGAACAATTTGGTTAGGACGCGCTAGAAAGGCGCAAAAATAACAATTCAACGGGCGAAAACAAAAAAGAAGCCCGACCTGAAACAGATCGGGCTTTTACAAACAATTTTCAATTTTGGTCTCTTCACAGCGTTAGTGTTTACTAACCTTCAATTATCTACGATGTCTGAGCCCTTAAAAAAATCAACTTCAATACAAGGATTTTTGTCTTTTTTTGGTAAAAAATCTGAGTGATTTTTTTATGTTCAATTTCTTTCCCAACTAAGTGTAAGACACAATATGTAGTGTCTCAAATTATAATTTTTCACTATATGTGCGAAATTAAGTCGATTGGGTGTTCTAAGTTTAGTTCAGCTCCCCAAGAGAGGGCATCTTCTAGTGAGGGTATGAACCCCCAAAGTGCAGACACAGAACGCATTTGGGCTGCATGGGCGGCTTCAATGTCTCTTTGTGCATCTCCCACATAAATACATTGCTGTCTCGCCGATTGCTGGATGTCGTGGAACGCGGCCCGGCGCGCCCATGAGGAATACGGCTACAGCCGCGTGTTCTGGTATCCGGACGGCACGGATGGCTGGGAATTCATGGAATACCCGACCGAGGCGGCGACCCCGGCCGGGTGATCGTCGTCACGCCCCCGCGAGCGGGAAGCTTTTCTGGAAGATCGCGCCTTCGGTGTCGGTCATGCGCACCCGGATTTCGCGCGCGCCCTGCGGATAGCCGAAGACGAGGCGCGGATCCTCCGAGAGCGAGATGCTGCCGGTCATCGAGAAAAGCTTCTCGTCATCCGCCCAGATCTCGACCGTCTCGATGAACCGCGCAAGGCAGTAAGTCCTTTTGCAAGAAAGGCGTATGTCCTACTCTCTTGTTGTAGAAGAACTTAAGGCCTTTGAATGTTTTCCCTCTTATAAGCAAAGATACAAACAAAAATTATTCCATGTAATTTTGAAAGAAGAAACGTTCAAAACAAATCTTTTGTTTTATGCTTCAAGGTAAAAATGTAACTTCTTGGTAAATAAACTCTTTATGACTCAGCCTTTGCATGAAATATTTGGAATTTTCCTCCTTCCTCTCCCTCCCCTCTTTCTATACATTTAGCTTCTGACAAAAGAGAAAGTAAAAAAAAAATCTGTAAAATAAATTAAGTTTTTAATTGCTATAGCATCATAACGTATGAAAAGCTCATCCCCTGGAAAATTGCATCTCCGTGGAATATTCTCCCCTTGCCAAATCCTCCCAGCAGAAAATTCGTCCTTCCCTGCTCATTCGAAAAATGTGTGCATACTTCCCAATAACAAAATTATACGGGAAAAATGGGCACATTGTATAACTTAAGAAACTTTTGCTAGGAGCTGTAGGGGGTCATTTTATCTCCAAAGACATAGTAATCGGTCAACTATGGTAAACAAAAAAGCTATCTCATAAGTTTTGATCATACGATTTTGTAAAAAAGTAGCATGAGAGGAGGCCTAGTGCTCCTCCAGTTTTTTTGGTCACCTAAAAAGAACACTGGAAATTTCCATTTTCCGTTTACATTTTTTCCAAAGATTTGAAGTTTCTCTACCAATACATTATATTTTTATGGTTAATTGACGATGTATGTGGTAAATCTCAAACTACGACAAAATAAAATCACTATTTTCACCCTGAAAACATTTAGGATTTTTTATGCCTGAAACACATGAATTTCGCACATTTTCTTTTTAATTTATCCGAAAATCAGGAGTATTTAGGGCAATATTACATTGTTGTCACAGACACCCCCTTAAACTGAGAAAAAAGGAGACAAAGTAATTAGTAACATTTAACAAAGCTTTTCGTCTTTAAAAATTTTAACATTTATAATCTCTTGATTTCTAAGACAACTGCATCTTTTCTCGTACAGAAAAAATATGCATCATGAAGTTTGTATGTTGCAATATCAGGTGCCAATTTTTTGGACAGCCTTTCTTTTGATTGATGGAATTATATAGACACCAAAATTCCATGTACTAGTAAAGCCAATTTTCTAAAACAGAAACAGAACACATATTAGTGATTGTTTACTTTATTTTTTTTGCATAAGAACTAAATTTTTTTTGTTATTTCAAACATGTCCAGGCTCAGAGGTGTACTCACGGGTTGGGGGTGGATGCCACACATACCTTTCACTTCACATTGACATTATCAAATTCTGAATTCAAATTCTGAGCACTTCACATTGACACTATCAAAAAAAAATTATGGAAATAATAGCTCTTCTCAATTGGCTCATTGAGACAAAATTCATATAAGCCAGTTAAAGCTCTAAGATAAACATAGATAAATATTGAGGCAAAACTCACATATATTGAGGCAAAATTTCTAATAAGCAGTTAAAGGATCCCATATACGCATAAATAGGTTCAAGCCAAATACCAAAAGATTTTTTATTATTATCTTATGTTTAGATTTGTCAATTTTTTTTATCTATTCTATTTATAATTGCTTCTATCTACTACGTCTCTCTTGACTTTTATCTATTATTTTATCTTATTTTCACTTTTTTCTAACATAGCTTTCGAGAAACAACAAAAATTGTATTTTAATATTTCCTCATCGAAGGCATTCGCAGGCAAAAGTGGTTTCGGAAAGTATGCCGATTTTGTGATGGAGACCGATTGGGTAATCGGACAGATTGCTGATGCGGTCGATCAGGCGGGGATCGCCAAAGAGACGCTGATCATCGTGACGGCCGATAACGGCTGTAGCCCGGCTTTGTGGCCGCGGTAGATGCCACATGCGTATGTGTTTGTCGGCTTCCGGTGCGGTCTTGTCTGCTTCGTTCAACGTCAGATTCAACGTGTTGCGTCCGGCACGACTGGCCGCTTCTGACATCTACGAAGGTGGCCATCGTGTCCCTTTCATTGCCAAGTGGGACGGGAAAATCGCCGAAGGCACCGAGTGTACCGAACACTTCCACGAAATAGCTGCCGACAACATCCAACGGAAACTCGTCCACGATTTCGGACAATCCAGGTCCAACATCATCGACGACCAACAGTTCGGTCGTGCCATCGCCAGCAAGAATCCGTAATCCCAAGTCGCCTTCTCGTTGCCGGTCGACGGGAACTGGTGTTCCGAATTGCGGCCCGGCATCGTACTGCGTGCCGGTGGGAGTCAATGTCAAACTGACCGCCGTTGCACTAGCAATGTCGAAGGTAAACAAGTCCACATCGGTCGCGCCATCGTCGATCGACAGTCCAGAAATCGTACCCGCCTGGTTGTTCAGCGAACCAAAATCAAACGCGGTCGCGCTTGATGAAAATCATTCAATGAGATTAAACATGTCTCAAAAACCTAAAACCACCATCTGAAAAACATAAAATCTCTTAATTTTCCAGAGAAGGGTTATGTCCCGTCAGGCATCAGTAATCATTTTCCCCCAGGGTGATCACGTCGAACCAGTTGTCGTACATTAATGAAAGAGAGTTCATTCAAACGAAAATTTAAAGATAGACTTTTTAAGAAACAGAAGAGAACATGCTACGGTAAAGTGCCAAGTTCTTATATTTTGGCCCATAAAACATTAGTTTTGGCCTGAACCGGGCCGAATTATTATCGCTCTAAAATTATGAGGATCATTGAAAGGCTAATTATAAGACCTCCGTATTACTATGCCTAAAATTATGGGATAATATGGTTCATTTACGGCCGTAAACTATAGCCGTTTTGATCAACATGAGATGTTGTTCTACTACTGAAAAAATTCGATCACTTAGTGCACAAACAGGTTTACCTATTGGAATTTATTCCAAAAAAAGATTATATATTGAGTTTGAGAAGTGTACCACTGGTATATCCGAATGCAACTATAGTCAAATTTGTTCTTCCTGGTCAAATCGAACCTGATATGTATGTGTATCTATTTTGTTAAAAACTGTTATGCATTTGTAGATTTCCATGTGAGAATGAATGCATCAGATCACCAATTAGTAGCTTGGTCTGATGCCATCTTTTATGATGAAAACAACACTGCAATCGACAAAGCACGGGCAATTTATGATTGGTTAATTGATCATTTTCAGTATGATGAAATGACTCGTGGAAGCGGTGCAGGAGATATTCAATACATGTTGGAAAATAGCCGGTTAAGCGGCAAATGCGTGGACATCCATTCATTGTTTACAGGTTTGGCGCGATCTGTCGGAATTCCCGCCCGCGTTCAATATGGTATCCGAATGACGGAGTCCCAGGTGCATGATAGTCTTGGCAAGCGCACGGACATCAGCGATGCGCATCACAGTCGTGCCGAATTTTATCTGAATGATGTTGGCTGGGTACCTATCAATCCTGCAGATGTTTGCTCAATTAAAATATTTCGCTGGAGCATGAAGTAGGAGTTAGCAGGATTTATTATATGGCCTGACTGCTTGCTCAAGCGAGCAAGCAGTCAGGCTGTTTTTTCGTTCTTCGCTATGCCAATTCCATTTAGAAACTCTACAACGCAGTACGGGCTTGGCGGTCGGATATTACACTGGACCAGTGTTACCTTGCTGTTAACTCTTATTTTGACTGCCGACGGCTTTGAAGGTCTTGATTTCAGTCCGCAGAAAATTCAGTTGATCAAATCACACGCCTCATGGGGTCTGCTGTTCCTCATTATAATGTCTATGCGGGTGACCTGGCGCTTGAAAAATCATAACCCGGTACTTTCGCTACGGAAGAAAGAGCGGCGGAATTAGCCTGGGCGGGAGAAAAAGACGCCTCAATAGCTTTGGAATCCGCCCAAAAAGGTTTTGAATACTGGTCGGCCTTGTCGTTGGCGGAAAGAACCAAATGGATGCTAAAGCTCCGACAAGCCGTTTTGGAAAAAGAGACTCTTTTGCGCCGCGCGATTATTCATGAAATGGGGAAAACCTACGATAGCTCCTGGGAGGATATTGAAGCTTTGATTAACGGCCTGGAGTGGTACCCCTCTGCTATGAAGCATTTAAAGGAAGAGCAAATTCCTGATTACGAAAATACCCATCGTCATAAAATGGTTCATCAGCCCGCAGGCGTGGCTTGTTTGTTTTTCCCCAGGGGTGATTGCATCTAACCAGTGCTCCTAAAAAATCTTTTGAGGGCTTGATCGACTAAAAATCAAAAATTCTAATGCCCTTTTTAAGTCACTAAGAAGATTTGAGGGTCGCTAGTCCCCTCCTGCACCCCTTTTCCCCCAAATCGTCCGATCAAAATCTTGGGATAGCCACTTTGTTCAGTATAATCGAAAGGTGCGGAAACTATGCCTCTGGAGATAATATGATCCCCAATAGCCCCAAGGATAGGTCTTTACATCATAAAATTAGTATTTGTTATGGGAAAGTATACAGATATCTTTTTACGGAGGGGAGGGACATTTTGTTCTCGGGGTGATTCCGATGGACAATCCAGATGTGGACCCCTTCTTGCCCCCCACGCCAAATAAAAATTACGGAGCTACACCCTTGGATTTGTGTTGGTTCTAGTTTTAATGGAACTGTTTGGGAGAACCCCTCGGATGCTGGAAGAAAATTTAACACTTTAGTATGCCAAAGCCACCAAAATGGAAACATTATTTACCCCCTGTGCCCACCAATCCCCTGGGCCCATTCACATCTAAAAAATATGACTTCCTCAGACAATTTTTTTCTTCTCTTTCAATGTTTTCTTCTCAGGTACGTGTTTTAAGCTTATTTTTGGCTGATTTTTATCAATGTTTTTTTTTTTTCTAACTTTGACCTCTGTAGCATGGTAAAGGGGAGACACAAGAAAAGCAATACCTGCCATCTAGCATTGCTCTTTAGCATTAAGCAGGCGATTGCAAATCAAACATTATAGCAAAGAAGAATGAAGCAAATAAAATAAAAACCACAATAAATAATGTTGTTTTTCGAACCTTTCTTTCTTATTCATTTAAAATAGCCATTTTCAAAGGCTTGCAATTCAATTTTATAAATGAAAATTTTTTTGTGTCACTGTTGCCATTTACCACCTCCTAACTAGGCATATACTTTCGGCAAACTTAAACGAATAGTGAAAAAAGTAATTCCATAAAAAAATTAATTTCTCGGATACTCATTTTGTAAACAAACCTCTATGGGGTCATTTCGTCCTCAAAGGCATGGTTCTTGTACCTTTTAGATACGCTGAACCAAATGGCTATATCAAAACGTTGATCAGATGTTGTAAGGAAAAAAGCGCGTGGGAGGATGGCAAGTTGCCCTCCAACCTTTTTGGTTATTTAAAAGGACGCTAGAACTTTTGATTTCCGTTCGAATGAGCCCTTTCTCGATCTTATAAGATCATAGGCTCGATACGATCACCCTGGGAAAAAAACTTTCATTTTTCTGGCAAAAAACACAAAATGTCATATTTTCGTAGAGGCAACTTTAGCATAGAGGCAATTCTTTTCATAGAGGCAACTTTAGCATAAAGAGCAAGGGGCAGGTTCTTGCTGCGGTGGCTGACCTCGCGCATCAGCATCTGGCGCACCGCCTCCGAGCGCTTGCGCTCGGTGATGTCCTGAATGACCTTGATGAGGTAGTCGATCCGACCGTCCGGTCGGCGGACGCAGCTCACCGTGGTATGGCCCCAGACCGCGTGGCCCTCCTTGTGGAGATAGCGCTTCTCGAGATCGTATTCATCGGCCTCGCCGGAGACGAGCCGGCCCCACGCCGCGTCGCCCATGGCGCGATCCGCGGGATGGGTGAACTCCTCGAGGCGGTGGTCCTCCATCTCCGCGACCTCACGGCCGAGCATTCGCGCCAGGCTGTCATTGACGCGCAGCAGCGCGTGGGTGCCACCATCAGCGCACATTCGTCCCGGCCAAAATATTGCGTAAATAATCAAGAATAAACATGCAAAAAATATTAGTGGGGCCGTCGAGTTGCGTTTAGCTAAGGTGTTTGTATTCATGTTGAGTGTTGGTAGTCCTTTTTTAAAACATGAATAGTTTCCCAATTAAGTTGAGGGTAGTCAATTGTTAAGATCTCTTAGCTAAAATCACATAGTTATGATTATAAATTTCTTTGCTCATTCTTTCGCATCAACTCCAAAACTCGGGTATACTGTCTTGTACTTGACAGAGGGCGTAGGATGCGGCGAAGTTTACGGATAGTTATAGGTAGTTTGGACTTGGGTGGGTCATCTGGATGAATTCATCGAAGCCGCCAAAACCAACGAGAAAAGGCAGGTCGATTCGGTGCCGTTTCCGCTGCTGTTGGACGAAGACCTGGCAGCGGTGAACTACTTTGGCATTGGATCAAACCTTGCTCATCCATCGACCTACATCATTGACAAACAGGGCAACGTGTTGCTGGCGTACGTGGGGGCTGATATGTCAGCCGATCGGCCTTCGGTGGCAGCGATGTTGCGAGTGCTGCGGCAAGCCAACGAAACCGCCAACCCGAAACGCTAACGGAAGGGCGCGTTGTCGTGCTGTCAGAGATTGCTGCTGATTCAACCGACCGGATGAAACCAAAGTCAGATCGTCGATCTCGGCGTCGACCTGTCGGGCCGGTAAGCCTACAGGTTTTGGTCGTGTCAGTGATCGCGGTCACTGACTCGGTTTGGCGCCTTGGGATATGATTAACGAATTCCTTCGGAAAGGAGGGACAGATGCCGGACAAGACCAAGATTTCGAAATCAGGTTCGGTCGAGTTGACCGAACAGGAGCTGAGCGCGGAGGATCTCGATCAAGTCGCGGCCGGACGTGCTTCGAAGAGCAAGGACCCGGCCTATTTCACCGTCAAGATCGACCCAGAGAGGCTGCAGTCCTCGTCATCGATCGCTATCAAGAAGTAGCCGAGCCCGCCTGTCCGACGACCCGCGCGGCAAAAACCTTCCGACAGTGTGTATATGCAGAAGTAAATATGTCTATTGAAAAACCGACCGAATCCACCAGCAATAAATATTAGTCTTTAACCAGTTAAGCACAACCATTGTTTTCTTGTTGCCTGATATTTGATGCCGCAACGTTCATTTCATGCATACAGCAGAAAACAGATTCGTTCCTGTATTTCAATACTAAATTCCATTTATTTTTTGTGGGAACAAATTTCAGACGAAACACCTTTTTTGGGGTGGGACGGGGGGTGGAAATATTAGTTTGAAAACATAGTGTAAGCTTTATATAAAAAAAGTCATTTGAAATTTTGGTAAAAATGTTAAAAACTCAGTTGTCGGGTGTGGGGGGGGGGGCGCGAAAATCTTTCAAAAATGTATCAACAATGCGGAATTGATATTTAATCCCTCTTGATTTCTGTGAATATTTCTGCTCTGCCCTGTTTATATGAAAGTAAAGAGTAACATTAAACCCCAAAATGAGAAAAACTTATTCCGTATAGGAGGGGGCTGCCCCTTTATCATTCTCACCTCCGCCTCGTGGTCATAGAAACTTCGGAGAATGCTCATTCAATCAGAAATTAAGAGCTCTAGTCCTTTTTTTATAAGTCAAAAGTGATTGGAAACCAATCAACTGCAGGGGAGGATTTTCCGAGGGGTATTTTCCATAGGGGTATTTTCTGGGGGTATTCTCCTAAGGGTCCATTCCGACGCCGCCCGGCGCTGCGCTTCCTCAAGCTCGTCACCGTCGAGTTTCCAGGCCGCCCACAGCTTTTCCGGCTCGGCCAGCCAGTCCGGCTTGGGCAGGCTTCCGGCGACGGTGGCTGGGATCATGCGGGTTCTCGTTTTCGAGTGTGTTTTTTGCGTCGCCATCTTGGGGGGACAAGGGTTGTCAGTAAAGCCGATCGAGCGGTATGGCGAGCAAAAGGAGGAAGGGAATTGCTGACCGACGTCTCGGGACACTTCGTCCGGATCGTGTTCGGCGCTGACGTCGCGATCCAGCTCGAGCAGCGGCGCGCGGATCGGCCGGCGGCGCGCTTCAACCGCACCGGTCTCGCAAACCACCTCGTGTATGCCAAGCGCGGTGTCTGCGCTGGTCATATCAAGGCTTTCGCCGAGCCGCGCGGCCGCCGTGTCGGCGGCGCCGACGTCAATCGTAAGCGCGCTCGAGGAGAAGCCCGCAGGATCGAGATAACCGAGCAGCAAATCGGCGTCGGTCACCGTCGGCTCCGTGCCCCCCCGGCCATAGCACGCCGGACCCGGTACCGCGCTGGCGCTTCGGGGGCCGACCTTCAGCAGGCCCAGGGGGTCGCGCCGAGCGATGCTACCGCCGCCGGCTCCTATCTCAACCAGTTCCACCGTCGTGATGTTCACCGGCAGCCCGCTTCCGGGGGCGAAGCGCCCTCAACATTCTCTGAAAATCTCACCTGAATATCATTCGTCTTCTTGGAAAGTAAGTTCAGACATGCATACGTTTCTCAATAACATATACTATGTGTAAGCAGTGAATGAATTGCCTATCTTTCAGTCCTTGTCCTGAGGACCATGGGGAGGTTGACATCCCCGAAGACATAATTCCTTATCTTTTAACAATGCTGAACAAAAACAGATCTCTTATAATTTCGATCTAATATTTTTGGGGAATGAAAGGCTTAGGGGAGGGCTGATTGCCCTCCATTCACTTTTGACTCTTAAAAAGGGCACTAGAACTTCCGTCTTCCAATCAAATGAGCTCCATCCGATCCACAGTTGGCGCGATGTCGGGCAGGTTGGCGATGGCATCCAGGCCCGTGAGCAACTGCTGGATGGCCTCTTCGCGGGCGTTCATGCCGTAGTTGACGGTGGTGCGTTCGGAGATGCGCACCGAGGCGATTCCATCGTCGCCCTGATAATAGTCGAGCTTCGGGTTCGCCAGCATCTGGGTCGAGCTCAGGCGGCTGACATAGTAATCCCACAGGCCGGCGTCTTCGCCGACGAACTCGTCGAGGGTCGGGTTGTTGAGATCGGCCGGGAGCGGCGCCGTCGGCGCGACGCCGTTCTTGTCGAAATAGATCTGCTCGTAGAACGACCCGGCCGGGAAGCCGGCGCTGCCGAGGACGTCATAAGGATACATCGACATAAATTCTTGCAAGTGGCCTACAGTATAAATAAATCAACAAGTAGGAACAACACGGAATTTTTTCCTTAAGACAGTGGAACCTGTCTTAAGACAGGTTCCACTGTCTTAAGAAAAAATTTCCTGTTGTTTCTAATTCTTGTTTGTATGTATGATGGAAAGGCAGTGTGGTCTTCGTTACTACTTAGGGCCTACAGTGTGTGTTAAGTTAAGTTTTATTGACTCTGTCGGAGAGGACTATCTGAAGTTATGCAGCCGAGCTTTCTTTCAATCAAGCCATGTTCCTGCATTTGACTGGAAAGATTCGTTCTAGCAGGCAAGAAGACGGGCACCAGTTCACCAGGCTTTAGCACCTTGTTTTTGTTCTTTAAAATAGGCTTACTGAGTTGTAGCTCTTCTTCCGGATCAGGTTGATAGCCCGTATGAATTTTTAGTTGTGGAAATTGCTTTTGCAAATCGACTATTTCTTCTTCCGTAAGTTGCGTGTTCCAAAGATATACTTCGCGAAGAGCGGATAATTGTGGTAGCGCGTCTTTCAGTCTCGCGTCAATCTGCGTATTCGACAAAGCAAGCGAACGCAATTGATTGGCCGCGCTTAATTTCCCCAACTTTTCACCCTGAATATCCGTTCCGTTTAAAATCAACTCTTCCAGATTGCGGAATTGAGATATCGTTGTCAGATCTTGTAAGAAGTATTTTTGTTTTGTAACAAGTATTTTGTATTTTTTTTTAAGAGCCATTTGTGATTGTTTAGGATTGTTTGTAAGAATTGTTTTGTATTTTGTAAGAAAAATTTGTGATGTCTTAGGACATTTTTTTGTAAGAATTTTCTGTTTCGTAAGAAGTATTTTGTAAGAAGAATTTGTGATTTCTTAGGGTTTTTTATTTTTGCAAGAATTATTTTTTTCTTCTTACGGAATATTTTGTATTTTATAACTAGTATTTTGTGTTTTGTAATAGCATTACAAACACAAATTACTTAGGATGCATTTTCGTCTTGTGAGAATTATTTTTTGGTTTGCAAGATGTATTTTGAGGGGCAACTTAATGCCATGCCTCGTCCCCAATGGGAGACTGATTCTGCCTTCCACCCCCGACGAATCTCACCCAAGTCTGGCCGTCACAGAATGTATATTGGTCAGGGACGAGTCATCCTAATTGTGGAGCTACTATCCAAGCTATTTAGCTTTTCTCTGAGAAAAAAAATATTACGTTTAAAGGGAAAACCAAAGATCACGAAGTAAAACGAAAAGACGAAACAGATAGTAAAGAAATGGAACTAATTTGAAATTAACGAGAGAACAACAAAAAAAGGAAAAAGAAACGGATATTTATCTGGTAATTAGTGCCAAGAGCCCTAACACCTCTCTCCTAAGATAAATTTCAACCGAAGCAATGTTATTCTTGTACATAGCAGTTATCACTTTATGATACTGATGATGAGATGATGAGAATGAGAGAGAGAGAGAGAGAGAGAGATCTGTGGTGTTGATTGTAATGAAATTATGTAAATATCTACCGAAAAGAAGGAAGAAAAGTAAACGGATTTAGTTAAGAAGGTTTGATTTTGAGTGTAGGAGAATAATAGTGCGTCTAAGTGAGAGTGAAAGATGGAAAGAGTGGGTGGATGGACTTGTTGGTTGAAGAATCTATTGGAAAGATGTAGGTTATATTTGAGGAAATTTGTTGTGAGTGTGTGAGTAGAAATGGAGAAAACAGCGTTGCCAGTTTTATTCAGTTCTGGGGTTGCGAGCGCGGCGACGGACTCGGTCGGTGTTCCTGGCATTAGATTTTCCGGGCTTGGTTGTCGGTCAGGCGGCAGCTGGTGACAGTACCGCCCTTCGCGCGGGCTGGCCAGGGAAGCGATAATCAGGCGGCCACTCCGTGACGTTCGAACCATTGCGGTATCGCGAGCGCCGGCAGCGGCTTGGCGAACAGAAAGCCCTGCAGGTGATCGCACCCGTGCTGCGCCAGGGCGGCCGCTTGATCACCATTTTCCACGCCTTCCGCGATGACATCCAGGCCGAGGACTTGACCCAGTGTCACCACCGCGCCGGCGATTGCCAGATCGTCCGAATCCGTCGCTCGAGCGTCCGCGTTCTGGAAATTTAACATCTCCATTTTAGTGTTAAGTGTCGGGCAGACATAGCGTTTTTCAAGCTAAAATGACCGTATATAAGATGTATTTTACGCCAGATTACAAACATGCTATTAAATGTCCTGGCCATAAGATTCCTTCTTTGAGCGTGCACGTTTTTCCAAATTTAAAATATTTGCCAAGAAACCACTGCTTTCTCCGTAAAAAAAAAAGGCCGCGTATCGTCTGCACATGTAAGGTCTTAAAATGTTTAAGAAAAGGCACCAAGTATGTCCAGCCCTTTAGTGTTATAAGTATTTCTTAAAATTTGACTCAAGAACGCTACGCTGTCTGTAACTCTTCGTTGTATCAGATTCGACGCAATAATATACTCATTTAGACTCGCAATAATATCATTCCCCCTCCATTACAGGCCTAGGAATCCTTAGAGGATTAGTACCAGGTATTCATTGTATGCTTAAAAAATCATGAATAAATTGTATCTATCCATCTATCTAGGGTAAAAATTTGCGTTTAATTGGTAGCACAAAGATAAATAAAATTTATATATTCTTTGGACTTCACTTTCCAGCTCATGAATAAAGGCCTTAAGTTTTATATTACAATTATCAAATCTTGATTCATTTTGCTTATTTCTTTTTTCTTCAATTCCTTTTCACCTTTTTGGCCAAATGGTTAGAGTTCCTCTATTCAGTTAGGCTATACGAACAAAATAAACAGAGACCTTAGATCCTTCAGAGCGAGGAATGGCGCATAGTTTACGTAACTTTTTTGCATGCTGAATAGTCTGCGTTGAACAGGTACCGATCTCTTGATTCACTGCCTTCTGCTGCGAATACAATGCGTGGTTGGGGTAAGCCAACCGAAATGCAATGGCGCATAGGACGTCTATATCACCTCCCCAGACATCACGGAGCATAGTTGCAACCTAGAGAGCCTCAAGCTGGGGTTTAGGCAACATATCTTCAAAAGGGAAAGAATATGCAGCTTCATAAGGGGAGAGGTAGCTTTTTTTCAATGAGATTTACTTCTTTAGAGTTTTACTGCATTTTAGGTCTTTTCTCCCCTTCCCCTACTTAGGTATTTTCCTTCCATTTAATATACTCTTGGAACCTAAGACAGGACAAGGGGATGTGGTCTCTAACTGACTTCATACATTATTTTTTTTAAAGCACAGTTCTGTAACTATTTTCACTGCCGATTTTTGAAAGCTTGTATTTGTGAAGGGATTTTTAGAGAAAGGTATCTGTGAGGAGTGAGCTAAAAGTGTGGAAACTTCTGATGCGTTATTTCAAGAAAAATGTTAATATGGTTCCTTGAAAATGTTATGTTGTAGATCATGGACGTATCCAGGATTATACTGATGGCCAGGCGGGATACAAAAAAAGTAAAGAGCAGGGCATTGAGAAGGGGACAGCCCCGTTCATATACAGAATGATTTCTGTTTGTTTTATGTTTTAATGCTGCCCCTTACTTTCAGTTAAAAATCTTGTTTTTTTATTTAATAAAAGTAAAAGACAAAAGTAAAAAACTGAATAAGCTAAATAAAAATTATAAACATACCTTCAGTAATGCAGTTACAAATCCTCAAAAGCTGAAGCACTACACAGTTTAGGAACAAATTGAAAAAATTATAATAAACAATCTGAAAAAAGCAATAAACAAAAACTAGAAGAAAAAATACACCTGAAAAAAAATAACAAAAAAACTAAATAAAAAGGGATTGAAACATAAAAGGAGGAGGTTCTTTTTGAATTATCCCTACTGGTGAGGTAATTCCATGCGGTGACAGTACGTCGCACAATATCTTTTAGGTTCTCGTGTTGGAACCCTGTAGTGTTTATCTCACAGAGGAATATCCCTGCAGAACCTGAGGCTAGAGTCTGAGCTTAGAGAGCTCCTCTGATAGTGGATAGCTCATGTACTTGTAAAGTGCTGAATGCATGTCAAGAGGTTCCAATAATAGCTTAGGGGATTATTAACATGTTAACACATGCTCTGGTTCCGACTGGTTGATTAATGATTTGCTGGTGTGGAGTGATATGAGTGTTTAGAGCATTGGCAAAAAAGGGACCATTGTGTCCAATCAAGGGTTAGACTACTCCTTATCACACATTTGAGCAAGATGTATTTGGCATGTTAGGCTACTGTAAAAGATGGAAGGAAGTTAAATTTAGGTATTCTCGGAGAATTGAGATAGATTTTCCAACTTTTTCTCTCCCTTTTATCCACCTTCTTGTTGAAATTTTCACCAATAATTTGTCAGCATAAATATAAAATGTTGTCTCTGTTTTAATATGTATTTGAAAAGAAAAAAATTATATTGAATATTTCTGATTTATAGTATAAATCTCAAACAATACAAGATACATTTTTAGAATCAAAGAAAATCAGGTTTTTGTTCATTTTTGAGTTAAACTGAAACACTGAAAGATACCATCATGGCTGCATTTGCCCGCCATGTTGCGCCAGAGCAGCGTTCGCTCGCCTTCGGCTTCGGGACTGCCGCCGGTTCCGCCGGCATGTTTGCGTTTGCACCCATTACCCAGGGACTGATCGACACGGTGGGATGGTCCGACACGCTGGTCTATCTCGGCATTGCCATGTTGGCGATACCCGTACTGGCCGTGGCTTTGCGTGGTAACGCTGCGACCGGGGCCCATTCAGCCAACGAATTCCAACTGACGACCGGTGAAGCTCTGAGGGAGGCTTTCGCGTACCGCCGCTATCTCCTGCTGACCGCGGGCTTCTTCGTCTGCGGCTTCCATGTGGCTTTTATCACGGCCCACAACAAAGAATTATGGAAAGGGGCCCGCCCAGTCCGCATTATATTAAATATATAACCTAACCTAATCAAAAAGCCAACTAAATATTTGATTAAAATATAGCTAAAATGTAGTTTCCCATCGATCCAAAGCTAATATTGCAGTTTCCTCACCTAACCTGGCAGTTTAATTTCAACCAAACTTCAATTTTCAACAGAAATTGAGTGCGGTGGCTATAAGACACAAGCACCCAAACTTGCATGCATGTGCGCAACTGTTACAAACAGAAACGCTCAAACTTCCAAATAAAGTTGTAACTGGGGGGAGGGGCTCGGGTTTAAACCAACTTTAAAATGTTCTTTTTTTGGCTATACAGTTCCTCCCTCCAAATAGCTGTTTCCTCCCTTCCTAACATCCCAGGATTTTTACAACTTCTTTCTTGCAAATATAACTCATATATTTTTGCGTCTTTGAGGTATATGGAGAGTTGGATACTCAATTTTTTGAAACTGTAGACAAAAGACGTACTATATAGAAAATACAAAAAAATGAGATTTAGGTGAAGGGGCCACAGGTCCGAAGCCTTCATTAAAAGATGTTGTGTGGTTCCCAAGAACAAACGAAAACATAAGTTTGATAATCTTTGACAGCAATAACGGGTTAATAATAATAATAGATGAAGCCACTCTTCTCAGATATGTTGTGTTGAGAGAATATACCCTAAAAAAATCAAGTTGTTGACTAGAATAATTTAGTTGCTGTTATATTCAGGACAAAACAGTATCAACAATTACCTCCTACTCTAACTCGTTTTATACAATACATTGGAACATAAAAAAAAACGAAAAAAAAAATACTATATACATCCTTACAAAATAAGATCGTTCGATGAAAAAGCTAAAAGTGAAAACTGAATACGGAAAGTTAGCTAAGTACTATGGAAACGCTGCAAAAGCAGTTCTGAAGTGCAGCCAGGCGAAAATGAATTTTTGATCATTATTTTGAGTTTAAAAATTTTTAAATTAAATTTTTTTGTATTAAAACTTTATTTTGAGCTAATTATGGTTTCCATCTGGTGCTGACTGGCTCGGCCCACACGTTGGGTAATCCACATCAAAAAGGCGTGAGTTTCGTTGGTCGACGCTTGCAACACACCCACTTCAAAGCCAGCACGGAGATACATTTTGAGCCGGCCGCGAGTCATGAGAAAGCCGGATTAACGCTGCTCAACAACGGTACGCATTTCGATATCATGGTTGGCACAGACAATGGCACCCGATATATCCAGGCCACCTTCCAGTTTGGCGAGATTAACTACACTTCGGAAAAGCATACTTTAGCACCGGGTCCGGTAGTCTTAACGGTAGAAGGAACAGGAAGTGACTTCCATTTTGGGTTTGAACAGCAAGGTAAGGCCACCGTGGCCACCGACAGCATCCCGTCCGAGATCGCCACACCAATGGTCTTGTCGCCCAGGTCCAGCCCCATCAGCGCGCGATGCGAGGGCAGGGCGGCGGCGAAATCCTCGATCTGCTCGACGATCATTCAGCCACCCCGGCCTGAACAGCGGCTGCGCGGATCTGTTCCAGCGATTCAGGGGCATCCCAGAAGGCCTGTTCGGCCTCTTCCCAGACCGCGCGGGCCAGATCCTCTTCACCCAGAACGCCATAGGCCGAGATCAGCCTGATCCAGTCCTCCGGCGGACCGCCTTCGTTGTCGATCCGTGCGGCCAGACGCTGGACCATGCCGCGGATCATCTCCTGCTGCGCCTCGAGTGAAAGGGGGTCACTCCTTCTTATTACTAGTCTATCTGCTCTGTCCAGACAAAAGCGCTGTAGCCTATGTAACAACAAGTTTTGTCTTTCTTGGAAAAGCAAAAACAAGTTCCAAGAATCTCAATCGAAACAAAAATACTGAAAACTGTATACTCACAGGTACTCGTAGCCCTTAGGCTTTCACCTTTAGGCTTCAGGCACCCGTTGTATAACTAATATCACTCAAAGCTGAAGACTAGTGAATAGCTGGGAGTTGCATATGCATACAGACCATATACTGAATCTTATGTTTTCACACTCGTGAGATAATTTCTAAAAACCATTTGCTAAACTGTTCTCAAAGAGACAGCAAGCGAAACCAACTAGGTATTTTTGACAATTCTTATCGTTCGTAAGAATTCAAAAATTAACAATCTGTTGAATTACATACTTAACCATACCTTCAAAATTTCTTCCTAGGTTTAAATTAAATTAAGTGAATTTACAAGTGTAAATAAAAGAAATCCTCGAGTAAAAAATTTTCTTAGCTTTTTTTTTTATTTTTATCTCCGTCTTTCGTGGAATTTGGTGCTCGCTGCTACTAAACATAACTGCGTACATAACTAGCCTACATAACTGCGTAGTGAGGTGTTTTCCATTAAAAACTGAATTTGCTATTTCATCTTATCAAACAGTTTGTGGTAACAAACTGTAAGAAATAACTTACATCCCTTGCCCCTAGGCTCTTGCATTTGTTCCAACGCCAAAAGCCTTGCTATATGATATTTAGACTGTTTTGAATAAAATTGATGTCTCAAAATTTCTATTAGATGCATTTCGGAACAATACTACGTGTGGGTGTAGAGGGGGTGGCTACCCTCCGAACACTTCGACTCTTAAAAAGGGCACAATAACTTCTGCTTACCAGGCCAATGGGCCCTCTTCAAAGTTAATATGACCACGCTTCCTATAAAAACTTTATATACCCTCAAGGCATACCTAACCACCCTTGCCCTGAGGACTGGGAGATTTGTTATCATCAAAGATATCATTTCTGAACCTTTCAAGCTTCATGACAATAATCCTTGTGCTGGACTGGTGGCTCAATAGTAACCAAAACTCTAAAAAGCGGAATTTTGATACCAATAGTTACATCAAAAGAATCGTATTCTAATGCTGATTTTAAATGTATAAGTTTCGTCAAGTTTAGTTTTACCGATCAAAAGTTACGAGCCTGAGAACATGCTACCTGAGAACCTTAAAGGTGATAGAATCTTAACGAAAATCACACCATCAGACTCAGCATATCAGAGAACCCTACTGTAGAAGTTTCAAGCTCCTATCTACAAAAAAGTGGAATTTTGTACTTTTTGCCAGAAGGCAGATCACGGATGGGTGTTTATTTGTTTTTCTTTGTGGTCGTAGCACTCCTTCTGTTGAAAAGTACGCACGAACCATCGGCATTTTCACGTCGAAACGGATCAACGCACAAAGTCAAAATATTGTCGCCGAATTCTCCGAATTCGGAAGCAGCGGAATCGAATTCGGAGAATTCGACGACCATAGGCCGACCGCTGATCTTGTCGCACTCCAAAGTCAAAGTTCTACCGCGCGCTAGGGCGCGAGGTCATATTGGCCCGTGATCAGTGATTGCACGTAGACCGAAAGCTCCGACGTCTCGCCATCGGTTGCGATGACCGTCTGCATCGGAATTCCAAAGGTGACTTGCTTGATCGCCAGCGAATCCGGTTCCGAGTAGGCTCGCATTGTACAATTTAGAGGTACTGGTACAAGTCGGTACATTTATAAATTTTGTTGTAGAACGAAACTTTTCTGTACATTTTGGTTGTGTCTGCTCCTTTCTGACTTGGATATCTGTTCAAGCTTTAGTTTAATGAAAATTTTCTTCCTGTTTTGGCAAGCTTTTTGCCTTCTGTTTCAGATGGTACAAATTGATCTTTTGTGGTACAATTTTAGTCGCTAAACTGGTACAATTTTGGCAACACTAGTCCATAGCCTTTTCAAAATCTTCTTGCGAAGCGATTTCAGCTGCTTCTTGTTGTTACATTATTTTTTATATTCCATTTCGGTGGTTTTTTAATGGGGCAGTTATTGTTTGGTAAAGTCTTTAAGTTCTTTAAAAATACTTCATATTCAAATCCAACGGGACGTGTGCTTGGGTAGTCTTTCTTAAAGAATTGTGACAAAAAGTCAGACTTTAGCGTAAAGAGCGAAGGTTGAGGAAGGGGAAGCCCCCCATATACGGAATAAATTCTGTTCGTTTTATGATGCTCCTTACCTTCAGTCAGAAAAAACTAGTTTATTTTTATTCAGTTTCTGACATTTTTTCAAATCATACCAGGAAATATTTCCCTATCCATCACACGTAAATTTCAAAATAAAAATCCTCCTCCCTCCAAAAAAAACTTCCCTCCCCATGTTAAGTTATCCCAGAGAATACATCCCCTCCTAAACCCGTCACTCTTTACCCTAAGGTTTGACTAGTGCTCTTCTTCAATTATTTACAGTAAACAAAAAACACCTTCTTAAAAAAAGATGTTTTAAAAGAAAATATAATAGAAAAGAGGTACAATCGAAAATCTAGGGGAGGATATTTTTTCGGAGTTCCTTGTGAATATAAAGGAAACAGATTTTTTTTTAATATAAACAGAGGGGAAGTCCATACCCCCACATTACCGCATTCAGAGGCAGCCATTTGAAATACTATTTTTTTTTCAATAGAATTTCAGTAGCAGCAGTTTAACTAAATATCTCTCTTGAGGTGTAGGGGTGTGAATCCATTATTCTCTGAAACAGATTAATTGAAATTTTGGCAACAAGGAAGAAGAAAATGCCATAACATTGATAAAATTTTTTTATCCAATTTAATTGTAGAAAATCAGTGCCTGCAGATAATATAACATTAAAAAAATGGATTTATAATGAAATGATCAATTTGAGTCCAATGTTTTAAAGTCTGAGACAAATGTTCTCAGCCTTTTTTTATCCCATAATTAGGTCATTTTTAAGAGGTCAAAAAGTGCTCAAATCTGAATTTCTGGTAGAAGCAATTATTATATTTGTAAAGAGTATAAAAAAGGCATCAAGTGGTATATTCACTTTATACAAAAGCCAGTAATACTGTTTGCTATAACTTTACCAAATTCTTTACTCAAAAGTTCATTAGATATAACAATTTCCATTGGAATGAGCCCTCTTCCAGCAGTCTCAATTAGTAATTCGATACATTCACCCTGGATAAAAACAGGAGACGCCAGTGCTGATGACTAAAAAGATGAACATCCTTGTTGATTAGAGGGGTGGGGCAATGTAAGTATCCAGTTTAGGTTTCAATAGCGGCATTTTCAACAAGTAATTTTCCGTCACTATTCTTGAGGGTTACAAGCTTTCATCTCCCCACCATTTTTATTTTGCATTAAACTAATAATATTTTACTAAGCCTATGTAAAAGTTATCATTCCGCCCATGAAAATCCAACTTAACTAACAAAATCTTATTAGTTCTGTAAAATGTTTCACCCCTATCTGGTTTATTAGCCTCAAATTTTTGCAGGAGAATTCAAAACTCACAGTAGCTTGCATTTGAATTAGTTGAATTCTGTAAATTAAATTTCGTATTTGGTTTCTAAATCGAATTCTAAATACTGTAATAAAATAATTGGTGGCTTTTATAGACCTCATGGAGTCTGTAGATCAAGCAGGTTACTGGAAATGATTTTGAAGAGGGGAAGTGCTAGGTTAAACAGTGAAAAAAAAAAGGCGAATTGAATAGATATTAAAGGAAAACTGTAAATTCTGCAACACTTCATGGGTTGGACTTGGGGATAGAGACTCCCTCTATTATATACATCTTTAGACATTTAATCTTTTTTTAGTTAAAACGGTCAAGCAAATTTTAGGCTTCGAGAGCCTTGTGCAAAAAAATTGAATTTTGTTCTGTTTTAGTGTCAATTCCAACTTTTTTTTTTTACTTTTGAGCCTAAAGTACACTTGTTGACTCAAAAAATCAGGAGAGAAAAAATCGCAGGAAAAGATCATTAAGGACAAAACAGCAACAGCATAGGACATGAGTCTTATGCAATTAATTTTTTTACTTTAATTTTATGGCAGGACAGACCCTATACATTTCACAACCAGGTATCAAAGCCCCATTACCTTTACACCCCAAAAACGTAAAAGTTCAACGAGAAAAGTCTAGCTTTATCTGGGCCTCTATCTGGGAATAATTACTTCTGGAAGCGCAGTGTATTCTTTTCTCCCTCTACGGTTCTTACTGGAGATCGTTTTATTCCTGATTTTGTTTTGAAGTTCCCCCTTTTGCATGTGTCAGAAATGTCTATTTCACCTCCTGAAAGATATAGGGTTCTACTGATGGTAAATTCCCTTGGGTACTTCTAGCGGAGGTTGCATATAAATGTGAATCTGAATACGATTTTTTTTTTATTCACCGCGGTAGCTTTTTTCGGATTCATCTCTAATTCTATTAGTTCTTGTCCCTTTTTTGATCTTGTGTGAATCATCTGTCTGTCCACCATTATTTCAAAATTCGCAATTGGATCGTCGTATTTTCCTGGATTGAATCCGGGCCCCATAAAGATAATCGGTACATTGGTATCATACTCATAAGGCGTTCCATGAGAAGTGCCGGTATTAAAGTGATTGACGAGATAGTTTTTCTTGTAACGGACTTTCATCTCGAAACCTCGCTCTTCCCGATAGGAATTTTGATACAATTGAAGGAAACCATTTCCCGTATCAACCCCTTCCTCTAACTCTGTAGTCGTAAAAACCTCTTCTATAAATTCAGTTTCTTCTAAAGCCAGTGCTGAGAAACCAAAGTATCGGCGTCGCTATGGTCCAGAATTACACGAAATGAATAGAGAAGATCCAGTTGGCTGCTATAATTGTCTACAGTTTTAAGCCCACCCATTTCCTCTACATCACGAGTTTCATTGTAAAGTCGAATTGCTGCCTCTTTCCCCAAAGTATTCACAATATTTTCAATGAGATCATAGTTGTTTTCAAAAAGTTTTGTTTGTATATCTTTGGCCACTTCTTCATTCTTATTCTCTGCTGTAGTAACAAGAGGTTGTAAATAACGAGCACCATCATTCTTTGACTGAATCTTTTTCTTTGGCTTTACTTCTGAATATGCCAATCCTGTTGTTTGAGTAGAATTTTGAGCCATATCAATGATGTTTTTTTTTGGAATTTAGGAAATGTATTTGTATATCTTTAGAACCTTATATGCATCTTAATACACTTAGCTCGCGCAGCAGCAATAGCTGTAGTAGTATTAGTAGCAGTAAGCATATAGCACCTTTGGTTTCTTCAACATTCATTAAACACATGCTGAAAGTTTCAGCTTAATACCATCAACCGGTCCTGAAGCATTTCTGATGTATCCGCTTGACAGCCTATTTGAACATAATATGTTTCGAATTAGTTCCATACAGTTTCTATGAATCCAAATTTTTTGCCTTAATACCCTTAGTTTTAATAGCAGTAATAGTATTAGAAGCAGTAGAATGAATACTAGTAGCCTAAGCTTTAGTGGCAGTAGTAATAATAGAAGTAGTAATAATATAAACAGGAGTAGGTGCCGTAGTTACTTTTTAGTAGTAGTAGTAGTGCTTTCATACTGACATAACTCCTTGGTGCAAATTAAATTTTTTACTTGCTCATAACGATCAAAGAGGGTATGATCATAGGGTTTCTTTCTGTGCTTAAAGAATTGACCAAATTTGTTTATTATGCAGTATTTGAAAAGCAAATCATAAATAATGATTTTTGTCATGAAGAACGTGCCTTTTGTGAATGCAATTTCAGGGATAAATCCACAGTGCAAAGTGTTAAGACATGGACTTCTTACGGACTTGGAAAACGTTTGGTTGTTGGTGAATTTAACGTTTGGTTGTCCGTGAATATTTGTTTTCATAATTGGTTTTAATTAAACGAAAGAAAAGTAAAAAAATACTTTTTATTTTTGGCGTTTTAATTTCAACAAAATCCTATCTTACAAACGAGTTAATTAGAATCAGATCTCAAAACCTCTAGTTGTCCAATATTTTAAGATTTAGCAAATCCCAATCAAGTTTCTGTGACTTCCGCCACCAAACTCTGATTTTAGGCTTTAAAAACTCTGGAAAAGAGTAAGGTTAAAAATTGTCATTCTTTGCTATTTTTTAGCCATTTTATCGTATTACCTTTACCGTCTTGTTATTAAAATATATATGCATCTGTCATCTGTAGACCTCACTACAAAAGTGGAAAAACCCAAAACTAAGTATTGAGATATGCAAAAACGATCCAGGTCCTAGCTCAATTGGAAAACGAGCTAAGCATTGAATCGGAGTGAAAACGAGCTAAGCGCAAAGTTGTATATGAACTCGGTACGTCAACGATCTCTACGTCATGACTCAGTGCAGCAGCGATCTAACTCAGGACTTGATACAGAAACGAGCAAAGACTTCACCGCAGAGAGTAATACTTCAGTGATACTGCACACAACGGGTAGTTCAAACTACTAACTGACTCAGTGCAAAAACGAGATAAGGCCAGAAAACTCAGTGTTAAAGCAGGATCAATCATGACTCGAAGTAAAAACAAAACTAAGTTCTGGCCCTGTGTGCAAGTCCTGAATCAGCGTGAAATCTCCTTAATACTGATTGTTGGACCCTCCCTGGTCTTGTAGCTGTTTTCCCAGAAACATGTATTGCCCGTGGCTTCACTTTCACAAATCGCGCCTGCCAGTGCCAGTGATAGTTTAGGGTTGTCTTTCGGAGTTACCTGATAGCGCCTCAACAATGCACACAGCCCTCTTGGCAATGTCTTGTTATAGTAAAAGGACACTTTGGTGTCGGGATAGATATTGCCAGATGAAAGTACATCATCATGAAACAGCAGGCTATCAGCGGTGGGAATTGAAATTGTCGGTTTCCACAATGGACTACCAAAGGGAGGCGGTTTTGGAACTGTCTGATCACTACAGATTCTATGTTTGTGTGTCTGACTGTGTGTTTTCAGGTGTTTTTCTCTCTCTCTTTCTCTCTCTGTGCGTGTGGGTCTGCGTGTCCAAGTGGCTATTCGTTTATCTTTCTTTTTCTGTACCTGTATTTCTGAGAAGATGTTTGCTTGTCCCTCTCTCTATACATGGCTGTGTGTCTGACTGGTTTCCCCCCTCTCTCTCCCTCTCTTTCTGTGTTAGTCTGTCTTACTAGAGTTTACTTGCTTCTTTGTCTATATTTTTGTGTTTGTATGTCTGACTCTAAGTGTTTGTATGTGTTTTCTCTCTCTCTGTCTCTGTACCTGTATATCTGAGCGGCTGTTCGCTTGTATCTCTCTCTCTCCATTTTGCATGCAATTTAATTATTCTTTTTATTGGAGAGTGTTTTCCTAAAAGTACTAAAAAATAAACTTATTTTTAAATACTCCAACTTTTTTTCGGGTCTTCAAAAAAAAGTAGTAGCCTAAAATCAAAATAAAAAAAAAAAACAGTTCTCCCTCTTTAGAGTAATGTTTAACTACAAAAGACAATCAATAACTTCTTGTATTCAGCACCGTTTATAAAAGTAGATATAACAACAAAATACTGATTCGTCAGGGAGCTTTGAAAAAGAAAACAAAGCAAAACTCAAAAATAGCGTTTGTACAAACTGAGTGTCAATTCCAGGATTCAAATAGCATTTTGCGTGCAAAGAGGCCTTTCCTGTCTTCGACATTGACGAGCCGATGGGCGCCTCCACCTGCGTGGCCTGCGGCGAATGCGTGCAGGCCTGCCCGACCGGCGCGCTGATGCCCGCCACCGTGGTGGACGAGACGCAGGTCGGCGACAGCAAGGACTACGACAGCGAGACCGAAAGCGTCTGCCCGTTCTGCGGCGTCGGCTGCAAGGTCTCGCTTAAGGTGAAGGACGGCAAGGTCAAATACGTCGAGGGCATCAACGGCCCCGCCAACGAGGGGCGGCTCTGCGTCAAGGGGCGCTTCGGTTTCGACTACATCCACCACCCGCACCGGCTGACCAAGCCGACGATCCGTCTGGACGGGGCGACTGAGGAAGGGCCTGGAAAAAATAATTTAAAGCGATCTGATTTCTTACATCATATTCAGTTCTCAAGATAATTACAAATTTGGGTTATCAAAATCGTTTATACCGAAACTTTTGGTATGAAAATGTTTCTGCCTTATAGATTTTCATACATCTTAAGATAAACAAGGAACTTCCACTACAAATAAGAGGTTGTTTACAAAAAAAAATTGGGGAATCGAAAAAGTGTGTTTAGTCTTTCACTCACCTTTAAAAATTATTATGCTCGGTTTCGAGTTAGCACAACCCTTTGGATTTACCACCTCCCCCACCCCCACTTCACTCCTTCTCATCGCCAGGTTAGCAAAGCCAGGTCTTTGCTCTTGTCTCTTCCGACCTCGTCACAAGTGCCATTTAAGCTCTTAGCTCTTATTTTAGATATATTGTATCTTTTTTCGTGCCGTAGGAGAGATCTAGGATGCAGCACTTGACGTAGTTTTTGCTTTTAAATTGTTTACTATTTTGATTAGATTACCTTTTTTTTCAATTGATTATAAATTTAATTTTTTGATAGATAATACGATACTCGCATGCCCTCTACCGCTCAAGTTGTTCTTGCATTGATGCACTGTAAACCGGTTTCTTTTGCTAGTTTATTTCAACTCAGCATGAGAAACGACAAAGAGAAGTGACAGAATAGATGGGAAATATATAATTTGGGCATTTTTGGTGGTTTTCCTGTTCAAAAATTATTTATCATATAACTTGCGATTATATTGATATATACTATGATATAAAATTATTTATCTCTATTGATTTATAATTCATATAATATAATATATTTCCACATCAAACCCCCTTTCTTCACACAAAATTTAACTTTTTTCGTAATGCTTTCATTTTAATAACTAACGTTACCCCTTTAAAAACGACTGCTTCTACAAAACATTTTTAAGGGCACGTGTGCATTATTAAGTTGTTGGTCGCCTGTGTTGTCTCATTTTGTTGATATACTAGTGTTGAAATTGTCTCCTTTCGTGAAAAAAATTTTTCGTCAGGTTCGCATTCTATGTGACAGCAAGAAATTTGAATTTGAACCTGGTGATGATTAGCAAAGGTAACGTCGAAATTATCGTTTAAACAAAATCAAGACCTGACATCTATAGCTTAGGTAAGCTTATTACCATCTACCATTATTATCTACACAAATAAGCTAGCCGGATCGGGCCTAGTAGCTATACGCCTATTAATAAGTGTATAAACCTTTTCCAGGGCATCCTCGTTCTGGCAACGACACCTTGAGCTAGGAGAACAAAATTTTCCAGGAATTAATGTACATTCTAATTTGATATTGAGAAACTGGTCTCAACCTTCCCTTGAACCCCTTCCCGACTCCAAAAGTTACGTAGAATATTTGGCCAAAACGTATCGTGTAACCGCTCAGGCAGATAATCCCTACCGCTTGGATTTACGTGATGTTGCGAACTTGCGAACGCGCAACACGGATGGTGACATGGTGCCTATTGGTTCTGTCGCGAGTTTCCAGAATACGACCGGGGCCTATCGTGTGCCGAGATACAATCTCTATCCCGCAGCTGAAGTCCAGGTTGGTCTGCAACGGGGATTTTCGACCGGAGAGGGTATTAAGGCCATCGAGAAGATCGTCTCCGAGCGGCTGCCCTCCGGCTTCGGTTTTGAGTGGCCCGAGATCGCACTGCAAGAGAAACTGGCAGGATCGACGGCGATACTTGCCTTCACATTGGCGGTGATTTACAACTTTGCAGGTCAGCTAGTGGTGGTGAGACTGTGGGTGGCTCCACGTAGGCGGAAAAGGTAAGGGCTGTAGCCTCCTCACTGCGGTGAATGGCGCGGAAACGTTGTACAAATTCGGTCATTTCCGTAAGTGAAGGAGTTGGATTGTGTTCCAAAAGCCGTAGACGCAAGGATGATGGCAAACCATTTATAAATTGCCGAGATAGCAGGGCATTTCGAGCATCAACACTCAATTCCGGATCCGCTTTCGAGAGAATCTCCTTGAGATTCCACAAAAATAAGGAGGGGTCCTCCTGAGGTCTCAAAACTCGCTGTTCAAAATCTTGAAAGAACTTCTCGCGGTCGACAGTTCACCACATACTCGGTGTCGCGGCGGAACATCTTGTGGGCCCGCAGGCTCTGTTGCACGTGGTGCAGCACTGTCACGTTCTGGCTGTCGTACAGGCCGCCTTCCATCAGGCCGGCCTCGCGCATCAGGTCCTCGACGTGCTCGACGCCTTCCTCGGTCATCGTGATCGAGCGGTTCTTCTCCTCGATCTCGTAGTCTTCCTCGACCAGCTTCGGCACTTCCTTGTTCACCGCCTCGTAGAGCGCGGAACTGTCCTCGGCCGGGCCGGAGATGATCAGCGGCGTGCGCGCCTCGTCGATCAGAATGGAGTCCACCTCGTGGACGATGGCGAAGTTCGGATCGCGCTGGACGCAAATGCGCTCATATAAATTTGCTATGTCTGGAGTGTTTATAAAATGAGTGTGAAATTTACTAAGAGAAATGTTTTGTTCCTTTTCAAATAAATGGTGAATTTTAATTTTTGTCTTTGTGGCGAAGATAGGCTGTACGTCAGATTAAAAGTTTTAGAAATTTTATCCTGCCTTGCCTAGCGAAATGGTATATTTGATAAAATCTCAGTTTTTTTTTTTGGCTTTCTAATAATTCATAAAGCTGTTTGACTAGGCTAATGAAACTTTTAGAAATTGGACTAGGAAGGTGTTTTGACCTCCTCTTCCAAGGTACTTGTAAGATTCAAAAGATTTTATGAAATATTTTTTATCCGGGGGTATAGAGGACGCGAAGTTGTCGCCCTCCAAGATCCAGGATTTCGTTCGGTTTTAACCATTCATCTACAAGCAGTTCAGGTAATTCATAGCCTTCGGCGCTACCAAGATGTTCATGCCATTTGCCGTGGCATCCTTGCTGATATGTATGGTGAGAAGATTGCTGAAGAAACGAGGATTCTTTATGGTGGCAGTGTTGGTCCCGACTCCGTTGACGGTCTACTCGCCAAGCCTGATATTGATGGAGCTTTGGTGGGCGGAGCATCGCTGGCCTCCGACAAGTTCGGTCGTATCATCAACTTTGAACCAGTTATGGAAGAGGCTTTGGCGTAAGCAATTGTTTACTATAGAAAACCAACAGGATTTCCAGAATTCATATTATGGCTCAATTCATCTGCATTTCGAGTTTTTACCGTTTCTTGCTTTTTATTTCTTAAAATTTTTAATTTTATATTACGCACTATTATAGCTGGTGAAACCAAAATTGTACCTGATAAATCTATTTATTACTCTAGTTGGCGGGGGCGCTTCGCGCACCCTCAAGCCCCCCCCGCGCGCGTTAAAATAAGTTGTATGTGTGTCTGTGTATGTGTGTATATGTCTGTTACACTATGTCTGTTACGCCAGATTATATCTTCTATGTATATAAAAATAAGTTGTATGTATTTTTGTGTTGAGGGTTTGCATTTGACGTCTGGGGTCATTTTACCCCTAAAGACATAGTTATCTGATCGTTAAACTATCCTCAACAAAATAGATATCTCAAAAATTTTGATCAGATACCTTTGAGAAATAAATGGGCATGTGAGGGGGCCAGTTTCCCTCCAATCTTATTTCTCATTTTAAAAGGCCACTAGAAATTTTACTTTCCGTTGAAATGAACATCTCCCAATTTTTCAGAACCATTATTTCAATACGATCACCCCTGAAGAAAAAAAAAAAAAACTGATAAACAGATAAACGCGCATTTTGGTAAAAACAGCAAAATTCCACATTTTTGAATATAAGAGCTTGAAACTTCTACAGATGGGTTCTCTGATACGATGTAGTTGGCCAGTGATTTAACTCTTAAAAAGGAGCTAGAAGTTTCTATCTCCAATTGAATGGGCCCCCTCCAAAGTTAATGCGACCATCCCTTCCACAGAATCTTAAATTCTAATAATGGGCAACTTACATAATTTACAATCCTTGCCCCGAGGACTCGGGAAGATTTCTCAATCCCTAATTCATAGTAATTTGAATTTTGGACTATTTTGAACAAAATGACTATTTCAAAATTTTGATAAGATGCATTTGGAGAAAAAAGGCACAAGGGAGGGGGGGATTGGTTACTTTTTTATCACTTTCGATTCTTAAAGAACTTACAACGTACATAAGTCACAAATCTTGTCCCGGGCATGAAAATTCTCTTCCCTCATGACAAATTCCTCCATGGAAAGATACCCTCAAGTAACCTTCTCTACCGATTCCAAATTCCACATTTTTGCAGATGGGAACTTGAAACTTCAACAGTAGAGTTCTCTGATATGTTGAATCTGATGGTGTGATTCTATGACTTGTAGGGTGTATTTCACCCTATTTTCTAAAATAAGGCAAGTTTTCTCAGGCTTGTAACTTTTGATTGGTAAGTCTAAACTTGACGAAACTTGTATATTTAAAATCAGCATTAAAATACAATTCTTTTGGTGTAGCTATTGGTATCAAAATCCCGTATTTTAGAGTTTTAGTCATTATTGAGCTCGGTCATATATATAATTAAAACAAAAAGTAAAAAGAAGAATCTTGAATTGCTGAGTTTCTAGGGATTAGTATCATTAGATATTAAATATTCAGATTATTTTAATAAATTATATCCGGTCACATTGATTTTTATTGTGATTTGTTATAGCACACTGTTCAATATAAAAATATTTTTCAATGAATCTCGAATGATGCAATAGGCTTTAGAACTTTTACGGTTAGAGGAGGGAAGGCAGCAGTAGCTAAACTCCTGCTTGAAGTAATTTTTGTTCATTTTAAGTTTGACTTGAATGTGAAATTTAACTGTTATTCGTTTTAAGTATTCATCTATATCAGTATGTGTTATCTTTATGCTTGTATCAACCCATGCCCGACTTTACTTTAACTGTGCGACCTGGGGTGCGCCGGCGGTAATGCTGGGTATGACTTTATTTGGCTGGTTGCTGGGCATGCAGAATGCACGCGCCACGCTGATGTATGCACTTCTGCAAAATGCAGTGAACATCATTCTCGATCTGGTATTTGTGTTTGTTTTTGACATGGGTGTGTTTGGCGTGGCGCTGGCGTCTGTTATTGCCCAGTACAGTGGCCTGTTCCTGGGCCTGTTCCTGGTTCGTCTTGAATTGCAAAAATATCCAGGTCACTGGCTGCCGGAAGAAATACGCAACCTGGGACAGATTCAAAAAATGCTTTCCCTGAACCGTAATTTGTGTGTGTTTGTGTGTGTTTGTGTGTTCCTGTTTGTGTGTGTGTGGGTGTGTGTGGGTGTGTGTCTGTTTGTGTGTGTGTTTGTGTGTGTGTCTGTGTGTTCGTGTTCGTGTGATCGTGTTTGTGCGCGCGCGCGCGTGTGTGTATCTGTTTGTGTGTGTTTGCGTGTGTTTGTGTGTGTTTGTGTGTGTTTGTGTGTTCCTGTTTGTGTGTGTGTGTGTGTGTGTGTGTGTGTATCTGTTTGTGTGTGTGTTTGTGTGTGTGTGTGTGTGTTCGTGTTCGTGTGATCGTGTTTGTGCGCGCGCGCGTGTGGGCGTGTCTGTGTGTGTTTGTGTGTGTGTGTGTGGGTAGCACAAAAGCACAAAAAGCACAAAATCAAAGTAATCAAAGGAACCCATGTAAGCTCAGAAAGAACTTGATTTTTTCACTTACTGGGGCGATCAGTCCTGCTGTGACCTTCTCTCATTTTAATTCTCAACTAGCTACGCCAATACATTATGTTCTATGCCCAACTTGACTGTGTGGTTTTTTCTTTATTGATCAAGCAATGCAGCGCTCTACTACCATGTACCTGTTCCTAGTATTTCTTCCTGTTTTATTTTTATTCCATTTTTCTTTTAATTCTAGAAAAATGATCTTTTTTCTACGCTTTTAAAAGGTGAATTTCCCCCTTTTTTAAGTTTGGGCATTTTTATATCGGATCCCGCCCGCAACCCGCTGCACGGTCTCTTTCTCTGCCGGCCCACCGAACAGCAGCAGCGGCATCCCGCTCTCCCGCTGCAGCTGGGTCCCCACCTCGGCGAACCGATCAGCGGGCCACCGCTTGTACTCGTACGACCCGCCCGGGTTAAGCCCGATCAGGTCCCTGCCCTGCAGCTGGTGCTCGTGGAGGAACCGGTCGACATTCTCCTTAGCGGAGGCGGGGGTGTGGAACGTCAGCTCCGGCTGCCCGTTGAAGCCGCCGACCCGGAGCTGCCAGTATCCGGTTTGCTTCGCAGATCTCAGCAGGACGCCCCTTCGTCTTTTCTCCACTGTCGGCATCTTAGGCGGGTTTTAAGCTATGCCCTGGGGGCATTTAATGTTTATATAGACAGGGTGATCGTATAAGCTTCGGAGGGGGCTCATTGGATTGCTAATCAGAAGCGTAAGTGCCCTTTTTGAGATTTAGAGTAACCGGAAGGTAGATAGCCCCCCCCCCAAACACACACCTCGTATTTTCCCAACTTCCCCCCCTCCATTCCCACCATTTCCCAAACAAATCCAATCAAAATTTTTGAAATAGCCATTTTGTTCAACGTAATTGAAAGGACCGCAAATAATGGCTTTCAGCATGACAAGCTTCCCCCCACAACCCTTGGGGCAAGGTAAGTTACTCCCTGAGGGTATATTAGGTGTATAGGGAGAGATTCGCTCAAGTGAATTCTTTGTGGTCCTCCTATCTCAGGATTCGATTCACAGTGAAATGGTTGCGGGCGAGATTGAAACCGCTTGTCGCTATGGAGGGCAACACGGCACGCCACAGATTCTACCCGTCCGCCTGGCCTTCAATGAGCCTTTATCCCATCCGCTGAGTGGCTACTTGGATGCAATCAACTGGGCGCTTTGGACGTCGGACGATGATACCGAGAATCTCTTGTATCAGTTGCGTTGTGCCATGGAAGGCAAGGATCTACCTCCGATTCGTGAAGCAGCACCTCCCGGCAAGAATACGGATAGTGAGGGAATTCCCGTGCCGCAACATGCGGCGCACTCTGTACAATCTCATTCTCTAGACTGTCTTTCACTTCTGGTTTGTTTGTCTTCCACTTATGAAGATCGAATCCACCACTTTTCTTGACCTCTGTTAGTTTCCTCTGCAACCTTACAGCTTCCTCAGAATTGCTTGCACCACAAACCACATCATCCACAAACAGACTATACATGACTCTTCTAACAAAACCCGGATCCTCTCTTTCATAACTTTCCAAATGTTTTCTCAACGTAGCATTTAACAAAAATGGACTCGGACCAGCCCCAAAGATTACCCTCGTAAACCGCCATTCATTCACCTTCCACGCAACCTGACCAATTGTATCGTCAACCCACGGAAACCTCAAACACTCGAACGTGCACATAACTTTAAACAATAAAATGCGCCCGGTTCGGGTCGCTCACATCAATGCGACTCTTGTTCTGAAAACAAGCGAGCTACACATCACGTCCAATGTACAGGGGGACAGTTCGTTCCATGATAAGTGCGAGGAGACAGTTGCATTCTCGTTGTTCGTTTTACGCGATGAGGGGACGCGAACACTTATTGTTGCTTTTCATCTTCACCTTGGAGAGAAAAGCGAAGCCGAATGTCTCTTTTTCGTATCCGCAAACAGCGCCGGGATGACCGAACACTTCTTGTCGCTGCCGTCCTTCTCCCATTGAAACGACTATGTACTTGGCTCGAGGTCGATCGTCGAATACAGAGTGATTTCTAATAAGCATCAGTCCGAATGGCCATCACACAAAAAATATGTGCCTGAAAACTGAATGTCTGGGGCATTTCACAATCTTTTTCCAGTTAAAACAATTATTAAGGCAGAGGCTGAATATTTATGAAGAAGTTGAAATTTTTTAGGCATCTCAATCTTTCTCCAATAAAATAATTTTTAAGGTAGAGGCTAAACATTTACGAAGAAGTTGAAGAAGAAGCTAAAATTTTTAAGGCATCTCAATCTCTCTCCATAAAAATAATTTTTAAGGCAGAGACTGAATATTCATTAAGAAGTTTAAGAAGAAGTTGAAATTTTTAAGGCATCTCAATCTCTAAAAATTAAGCTAAAAACATAGATAACACAAAACAGATGAGGAGGGAGTAACTTTCCATTGAAGGTGTAGTTGTCTTAAGGAGCCAATGGATTCTTAACGTTTAAATTTTGAATGTGGTAACACTAACAAAAACGTAATACCAAAAAAACTACCCCAAATACCCCCAAAAAAATACCCCAAAAAAACTCCATAATTTGTAAAAAAACAAAAGAAAATTCTTATAAAATAGTGGTTTTTGGATAGGAATGGATGAAGCAGTTCAGAAAATAAGCAAAAACGTATGACAAGCAATGGGTTCAAGAAGGAGTAGCTATTCCTTTGAAGTTGTTGTTGTCTTTAGGTACCGACATCATTTTCAACAGTTGGAACAAAGCTTCAAGATAAATTTGAAAAACTACCGAAACCAATAAGTGATCAATTAACAAAGCTAGAAAAAGAAGTTTCTGCCAAATGCTCTGTGAAGGATGTATAGAAGCATGCTACTACATCACTCAAAGTCAAGTTTGATAACCTTAGCAAAAAGCTGAAAGATGAAATTAACAGCAAAGAAACAGCCTGGAAGATTTGGTCATGAAGCAAAAAAATTTAGTTGTATTCAGACTTCAAGAAGATCTAAAGAACTACAAGAAGATCTACTTCAAGAAGACTGCAAGAAGATCAAGAAGAGCAAGACTACTTCAAGAAGATCTAAAGTACTACCCGGGGGGCACAGACCGGCCTGGCGCCCCATGTTTCGAGCCCGGTGCAGGTCAACTTCATGCCCGGCGGCATCGGCGCTGTGGCGTTCAACCAGTTCAATACCAACCGTGCCGATGACGGCAGCGCCATTGTCGCCTTCTCGACTGGCTCGCTGCTCAACATCATCACTGGCAAGTACGGTGCCTTCGACGAGAAATCGGTGCGCTGGGTCGGCACCGCAGGCGCCGATTTCGGCGCGGTCGTGGTGCGCGCCGACAGTGACTACCAATCGCTGAAGGACGTAATGGACGACCTCAGCGCCGACCCGCAGAGCGTGGTCGTCGGTGCCGGCGGTTCGGTCGGCTCGCAGGGGCAAAATATTGCACTAATTGTTTGACAGCTCTGCTATTTGTTTATTACCTGTTCATGTAGAATTGGTTTCTCAAATCCTGGGACCTGTTTACAATTCAATACTTTGATTTGCAAATTTTTTTTGTTTCATTATATATAGGCCGTGAGCCAAGTACCTGCCTCATTTCCTAAGAAGCATTTGCCTTAGTTCTAAGTCTCTGAATTAGTGAGAGCTGACAAACTATTTCCAAGAGTTATTTATTTACTGGTTTTTTATATCCAATAAGGCCAAATGCAAGCATATCAGCCCAGTGAAAAGCCATGATAAATGTGCAGCATGTACTACTGAATTGAATCAGGAGTCTTCACCGCCGCCCAGCGATTTCAGCGCGGGCGCGCCGCCCGCCGCCTCGGCCGGGAAGAACTTCTGCATGTCGTCGCCGCGGGCCAGCAGCCGCATCGCCTCGGACGCGGTGGCGGCACCCGGCAGCAGCGGCAGGCCGATCGCCTCGCAGGCGATCAGCAGCTCGTCGGTGGCGCCGGGGGAGACGCCGAACTTCGCACCTGCGGCCTTGGCTTCCTCGGCGTCCTTCGGAGTGACGAGGGTGCCCGCGCCGACAACGCCGCCTTCGACCTCGGCCATCTCGCGGATCGCGTCGAGGGCTGCGGGGGTGCGCAGGGTGACTTCCAGCGCGGGCAGACCGCCCGCGACCAGCGCCTCCTAGTATGACTTGATATATGCCAATTAATGATAAAATGGACATATACAAAACGCTCTTTTAAAAGTTCTAGTAAGGTTATATACTTTTAGACTAAATCACAATGAGTGTACACTGCCACTAGGACAGAAAGTGGTCATAAATGAGGCCTCCCGTTCCCCCCCCCTTTTTTTCAATTGACTATATTCCAGTTCAGTTTCCCTAGACGGATTAGCCCTCAGATTCTACATTATTAACATGACAGATTGCATAGCTTTGTTTATTAATTCATATAACCAGGGATGAATCCTATGTAAAATCTGCAATTAAATGAAATAAAACAGCCTTTTTCAAATGAAAGTAAACAGTTACAAAGCCATCTCAGCCTTTGTCTAATTAAAGCCCTAGATAGTACGATAGAAGTACTTTTTTGCACTGCTTGCCTACAGTTTGAAATACGGTCAGTCAGACGGGTATCCAAAATAATCCGTAGGAAAAATTCTCCAAAAAACTTCTAATAGATTCTTCTCCGTCTTTCAGAGCCATACTTGACTGAGTAAGAGCTCATACAATTTATTGTATAATAAAATCAAAAAGGCATATTTCTGATTTTCATAATTTTACAGGTTAGCAAAAAGTAGGTTTTTCATAAAGCTTACTCTTTGAAATACGGTTAGTCAAAAGTGTCTGGGAATGCTGCAGGTCGTCTGCAAAGCAACTGATTCAACAACTTCAGTTGTTTGTTAGTTACTATATAGCTACAATTTGCAGTTAGTAAAATCCGCAGCTATTTCTTAGACTGATTGCATCATATAGGTAAGGTAAGCAAGAGCCCAGTAACGTTATATTATAATAATTAAGGGAAGGGGGGCCAAGATGCATCTCAAATCTATGGGGGGGGTGCTACTTTCTTATTTTTCGATGAAAATTGAAAGCAAAGATATTTGTCAATGAAAATACCCCAGAGAAAGGTATTTTTGTAAATATAGGGGGAGGGTAAATACCTTCTGCCTTTCCCGTTTGGTGTCCCTAAAATAGCCTTCCGGATGCAAGTAGTCATACAAGGCTATAGCGGAGAACTCGGGGATCGTCGTCGTCTCCGGCCCGCACGCGTCGGGCAAGACGACGGCCGTGTTCGCCATGCTCCACTGGATCAACGAGACCCGCCCGGTGCACATCTGCACCGTCGAGGACCCGCTGACCTACGAGGTCGAGTCCAAGCAGGCGCTGGTGCAGCAGCGCGAGGTGGGGGTGGACGTCCCGGACGTCGCGGCGGGGATCGCCGCGGCGCTCGAGCAGGACGCCGACGTGATCGCGATCACGGGCAAGCACGACCTGGAGTCGCTGTCGGCCGCCCTGCACGCCGCAGAGACCGGGCACCTGGTGCTGATGCAGGTCCACGCGAGCTCGGCCGCGGAGGCGAGGGGGGGGGGGGGATAAACAAAATTTTACCCCGGAACCAGAGAGAACAGAAACACCATTGAAGATGAGACCTCCCTCAATTAATGCATTTTTCCACAAAACCGTCTTTCAAAGCGGGAACTAAATAAAAGAACACATTTATTTTGCTCTCGTAATATACAAAACATTACAATAAAAAGCTAGTCAACACAAAGTGGTTTTAGAAAGAAAAATAAAGAGGATAAGAAACAGAGGCACTATTGGGTGGCCGAAAGAAACGAAAGAAGAAAGCATCTTATAATTCAATTAATTATGGCAAATTAGTCTCTTTATCTATGAGACTAAAGCATTAGTCTCTTTATCTATTATAAACGTGTGACGGCGGGCCTTACCTGGTTGGAGGAGGGGGGCACAAGTTCGTTGGTGTTCTTTAGAGCAGCTAGGCAGCGGCGATATACGACATCTATGGCATGCCTTGCATTGCCTGATGGCCAGACTTTGGAGGATCCCACTGATTTGCAGAGGTATGTGCACGCTCATTTCTCAAGGTTTTTTGCACAACGCACTCTTCCCTATGAGCAGGAGATGCGGGAGCTTGTTTTGGGGGTTGTTAAACCATCTATTCTGCCTCATCAGCGTGAGAGCTTGGAGCAGGAGCTCTCCAGAGAGGATTTAGCGGAGGCATGTATGTGCATGGCCAAGGATAAGTGTCCTGGGTTGGCGGGCGGCCGCTGTTGGCCAGGATGTTGGCCGCCGCGCCATGGCCCATCAGGCCAACCCCGATGTAGCCCACCCCAGATTGCTCGCTCATGCGTTACCTCCCCTCGTGTCGTGCCGGATCGCTTTGCCGATCGCCGCGTGTGGATTCGCCCGCGCAGTATGGCACATTACCGGCCAAGGCGATCCCTGCACCGCGTGCACCATGAGAAAGGGCGGGCCTTTCGACCCGCCCCTTGTGGCGCAGATTCATGCGGAGGCTGATCATGCTCTAGCGGCGCAGGTCCCAGAACAGGCCGTACAGCGCGCCGTTGTAGCTGTGCTCGGTGTAGAAGTCGTACCAGATGCCGTAGTATTGGGTCATGAAATTAGCTATTACAAGGGTTTTTTGTCAATGTCCAGCTACAGTCTTGGCAATTGGTATGCTTAGTTGTTTTTTTATTGCTCCAGTTGCTGTGGACTTTGTGTCTTCTACGATACACGATTAGGGCTCTTGGAAGGATTTTAAAGAAGTTGTTTCACAAAATCTGAGGTCTATTGCACAGGCAAACGATGGAAATCACGACAAAGCGAAAAAGATTACTCAAACCTCATCACTCATCAGTCTCTACTCAGGTCAGAAGTGAAAGACATCGCTCTTGTCAAAGAAGAAAAAGAAATCAAGAGGCATTCATATATAAATGCAGAAATAAATTTTATCAGAGTTCGTGATCCTGGTGTTGTGGAAGGGCATGTCGAAGATCACCGTCGGCCTGGACAAACGCGCCGATGATATCCGTGCCCAGCTCGACGAGGCGCAGAAGCTTCGCGAGGAGGCTCAGGCGGCTCTCGCCGGTTATCAGCGGCAACAGCGTGACGCCCTGGCCGAGGCCGAGGAGATCATCTCCCACGCCAAGGAAGAGGCGGAGCGTCTGAAGAAGGATGCCGCGGCGGCCCTGGAAGCGACCCTCAAGCGCCGCGAGGAGCAGGCGGTTGATCGTATCGCCCAAGCCGAGGCCAAGGCCTTGCAGGACGTGCGAAATCAGGCCGTGGATCTGGCCATCGCGGCGACCGGTCAAACTTTCCTGGATTAGTTCTAATTTCCTCATGGTATGAACTTTAGTACTATATATAAAATCGATATATTTCGATTTTGTCTGAAAACGCACATAAATTATCCTGTGTATTAAAGTGGTTACCCCCTCTCCAGTCTTCACTCACCATTCTCCTTAATCTCCAAAATTTGACTTTTCTGTCAATGCTTCAAGATATGATATATTTTGATTTTGCCTGAAAACGCACATAAATTATCCTGTACATTAAAGGGGCTGCCCCCTCCCCAGTCTCCACTCACCATTCTCCTTAATCTCCAAAATTGGACTTTTTCTGCCAATGCTTCAAGATTTGATATATTTCGATTTTGCCCGTCGAGATCGCGGCGACCCGCGTCGACGAGCTGATCCAGGCCCTCTACGCCCGTTATGCGGATCTGGACGGTCAGCTCGAGAACGCGGCGGTCGCCGTCGACGGTGTGATCTACAACGAACCGCTCTACGTCGCGCTGCCGCCGACGGCCGAGGTGCAGTTCGTCGGCCAGGTCGCGGGCGGTTCCGGCGACGCTGTCGCGGAGCCGCTCGGAGGGGTCGCGGGCACTTCGATGGCAAAGGAGTGTCGCAGCCGGCGAACCTGGGAAGGCATGTGCTTTCTCCCAGACAATGGCGGCTATTGGGTGCCGAGTTCGGTTTGGTTTTTCTAGCATGGTTGACGAAAAATCCTTAAGTTTTTTTTATTGAATTTTAAAACAAAGCTTATTGTTCTAATAAATCGGCCATTGTTGTTTCAGGAATCGTTCTTAAAGAATTAGGACAAGAATTCATAACTATAGCGTAGAGAGAGAGGTCTTTTGGATGGTCAACTCCTTTCATATACATAATAACTTCTGTTCGTCTTAAGTTTTGATGTTGCTCCTTACTTTCAGTTGATTTTTTTTTAATATAATTTCTGATCGTTGCTAAATAATCCTGGGAAATACATCCGGCTCTCTCTCTCCGTCAAAAATTCCGGTACTTGTGTATTATGCGCCACTCACTCGAGTCTCTGATGCATAAAACTCAAGAACAAACCGCTGGGTTGAAATCTCACCGATACTCTAACTTGAAATTTGAAATCTCACCGACATTCTAATTTATTAGATAGAATATCTTATATTTATTTTATTCATCTGGGTTGAAATCTGGGCTTAAAGGTTGTCTGAGCTGAAATCTCACCGACACTCGAATTTGGGTTTTGAAATCTCACCGACACTGTAATTTATTAGATAGAATATCTTTAAATTTATTTTATTTTTATGTAATCCAATAGCAAAAGCAGACTGTTTTTATATAATAACTCTAGAGCTTAAAATCCTCTGAAATCCGTAGGTAAGGTCTCTGAGACCCAGATATGGGCCCCAATCTCTACTTCTTTTTTTTACAAATGGTAAATGAATAAGGCTAGAGATAGGTAATTTAGCTACGAGAGTTAAAACCAAGGGCCTCATGTTACAAGAATCCACATGCGGGTGGAATTAAATTTTGCATACTGGAACAACTATATCGTCCGTGGACCACAAGTGTACACTAGGATCAAACAGGTACAAATATGGAGAATTAATTTGCTGTTTAGTAGGCTAATATGAGGTCATTGGTTAATTTCTTAAGGATTATAAAATTTTCAGACCAATATTACCATTGGAAACAATAACATATAAGGCAATGTCGAGGTTTTACACGATGTAAAGTCAGTATAAATTTAAGATCCAGCACAAATTTAACGGCTTTATAAACCATAGAGATTTTTTTTATTTTTATACCCATGACCGCCCGGAGCAGCATCCACAACTAAATCGCAATCATCTAATGCAGATTCTATAGTTCCAGATATTTTATAGGCCTTAAAATCATTTAATTTACGTTCAGGCACATACACATCCAAACCTCTAGATAGCGCCAGGTCGACTTTATCATCTGGAGAATATTTACCGACACCAATTATAGAGATTTCAGGATCGTCTTTTAAAAATGAGGTAATCCTGCTTCCGATAGATCCATAACCATTAACAAATATTTATTTCATACATAACCCTAAGAATACACCATTTATGTATATGATGTAAGATCTAAAATAAATCAGATTTATCAAAACCCGCAAACCAGGGATTTTCATTGAAAATACCCCAAAAAGTATTTTTCAAAATCTAGTAGGAGATGGGGACCAATACGCTGAAAAGAGGGTTAAAATGGTGTCAAGCAAAAATTCTGAGAAAACCAAAGTATCCAATTGCTTGTGTGATCAGCCCAGATTTCATTTTACTGCAAGATGCTCAGTTACAAGGATTCCTGAAGAGCATTTAACTTGTCAGAGAGAGGATCCTTTTCGTTATGTTTTTTGTAGTGTAAAATCATAATCTTTCATCTTTGCCGGCTTCTCAATTGGGATGCTCCTTGTTCAAGTAGGTTTCTTTGTTTGTTTCTTGCAACTTTCTTGCTAACCATCTCAACCTTTCTTCAATTATAGTCCTAGAAAGCGGGATTGAACCACACTTTTTATACAGCCTAATGTTTGAATTACGATCAGTCAGCCTGGTGCCCAGAACAACCCGTAGGCAATTTCTCTGGAAAACATCTAGTAAACCTTCATCCGCTTTTCGGAGTGCCCATGCTTCAGAGCCATATTTAACCATTGTCATCACTGTAGCTTCTACTGTTCTCATCTTGGTTTGCAGACTTACTTCCTATTTTTCCAAACTTTTTTTTAACTGTGAAAAAACACCCTGATCCTTGGCTATTCTACTTTTAACATCTTCACTGCTCCCTCCGTTTGCTGTGAAGCTGCCCAGACATTTGTCAATGCTTTTGCCTTAGCTGTGTGGATTCACAAAGAACATGTATAGTTTTACATGATGTCATAGATACCAAAAAGCTTCTTTCACAGCTTTTCCCTAGTATTTATATTGTTGCTTTGATTGCGTTGCTGGATAATTCAGTAACAAGCAGGAATTTTCCAATGTCCCTGTTCTCTGACACATCTAAATTATGTGCTGTCATAGCCATTGTCTTATTCTTTTGTTTCAAGTCATAGGGTGGCAAATCAGTAGTTTTCCTTTAACTAAGAAATTATGACGTGGATTAAATTCCTCCTTACTCTTTATTCTTTACAGATGCTAAAATTAGACATTCCTTATTCTGTTTCTTGACTAGTTTCTCTTATTTGCTGCCTTTATCATTTGATTATTTATTTATCTTGCCTTGTAAAATTGAAAAGAATTACCACTGCACTGCAAATTCTCAAGCTTTAACCCAAAGCTCTCCATGGTTCCAATAGATTTGCCTTTGTTAGAGGTCCCCAACAATGGCTGTCCATCAATAACAGGAGTTTTATAAACAAGACCTGTTTCATAAATTGTCTTTGATGCATTTTTCAGTGCATCGATATTGATTCTGTCTGCCAAATGGCCAGGTAGTCCATTGTGATCTTCCTCTCGGTATATCAAATTCCTGAACGGCATAAACAGAAACAAAAACAAAAATAATAGTCATCTCCTTTCTACAACAAAACTGACTTGACATCTGGAGCTTAATTTCCTATGTGGCAGATGGGGGGGGGGGGCAACTGTCCCTCCCAGACCTCGGTTCGTATCCTAGACCTGAGTTCCCCCCCCCCCGATGGAATTTAGTTTCTTCAAAAATTTGGCCAAATTAACATAAGCCTGCATATTTCAAGCATCAATAGAAACGGATCAGTTTTCTTTAGCGTATATTTACTTTAGTAGTATAAAGTATCTTCATAGTACTTTTGTGGTAAAAAATAGCTCACTTTTCACTTTTTACTCTCATTTTCACTTGATTTGAGAAAATTGGTGCCAATCTCGTCAACCCCCCCCCCCCATTCTTAATGTGTTTTTTTAAAGTTTCTTTTGTACCCCATCCCCGCATGGAAAAACAATCCACCCCAAAATTTCTGGTAACAACCCTGGGGATTATACATCAATATCTACCTCCATAATCTCCTCGTCTCCCCTTACTACTAATTCTTTATCAAGCGGTTCGTACTGTCAGTGAGGAGCGACTCAACTACAATAGTAACCAAAACTCTAAAAAACGGAATTTTGATATCTATGGACACATCAAAAGAATTGTCTCATCATACTGATTCCAAATATATAAAATTTTCCAAGAATTTATCATTAACCATAATTCATAAAATTTATTTTTACTATTACCCGTCAAAGTTAGAGAAGAGCCGAAGTAGTAATAGTAGTAGCCCTAAAAGTTTTGAGTTTTCACTGTTTGAGCATAAACTGTGGATAGTTGATATACCCAATATTCCTATAGACATAGTTACTGGAGCATTCAACATTTCTGAACAAAAGTAGGTGTCTCAAAATTTGGTTGGATGAGTTTGGGAAATAAAGGGGCTTGGTTGGAGGACTGCTTGCCCTTCAATCACTTTTGACTCTTGAAAAGGTCACTAGAACTTTTAATTTCCAGTCAAATTTGTTTCTTTAAGAGCTGCAATGATATTGCTAGCTATAAAAGAGTGGCACTGTCTATATTATTGTTTATATACCCTTTTGAATACCTGCATACTATATTCCAAAATCCATGCTCTTCCGAAAAAAAAATTGCATTTTGGTATATTTAAAATATGCACTTTAGGGCTCTGAAAGTATATGCTCCCAGGTGATCTTTTCTATTTTGGGAACGACTGGGGGACTTTGCCACTTTCAGTGGGAGGTTAGGAAGGTCAAGAGGCTTTCAAATGTCTTGATTTATCTGAAAACTTAGCCGTGGGTAAATTGAAAGTCGCATGAGAACTTTCCACGCCAAGACGTTTAGACAAAACGGACACCTTAGAGACAAAACTTTTTTAGCCTCCCTGCCTGCTTCTTATGTCAAAATTATGGTCTAAGAGGACAAAACGGACAACTTTAGACATTACCAAAATCCTATGTGACATTATCTAGATCTAATCTGTTATTTCAAAATCTAAAATAGTGACATCAAAACCATGGCTGCTATTACCGAAACTTAACGTAGTAGCATGAAATCATGTCTGCTATAATTAAGATTATCAAAATCTTGCCAAGTATTACCAAACTCTTGTATGATATTATCAAAATATTATCTGATGTTATCAAACATCTTGCAGTACATTATCAAAATCTCGACTGATATAATAAGAATCCTCTCTGGTAATATAAAAACCACATACGATACTATCATCATCATGATAATGTTATTATTATATAGATGTTGCTAAATAAGTTATTAGAAACATCTTACATATAAGATTTCCCCCCTGATTTTGACCCTTCAAGAAAAAATTTGGGACACTTGCGGGGATTCGGGTGGATTTTCTTGTGTCATTAAGTTGATTCTTCTGTACATTTTGGCGCAAAAAAATCAATCCTGTGACAAGCTTCCCGAGGGCAAACCGTATTTTTCCTCCACTATATCCGCAGAACACGGTTTCACCAGTGATGGGCAAATTGCTAGAGTTGATAGTTTTCGATGAAATCACTGAAGTTTGTTTGGCATCAGAAAATGAGTTTAGTTTTAAAAAAGGTACAAACGCAAACATGTACTCAGAGTTATTGCTAATGTTTTAGTTGACGTTGAACAGTAGTTATTATAGAAAACGTCGGTACACTTTCCAGTAGCCATTACTATATGTAAACACAGCTCAAAGTTTGTAACTTGCAACCCCGCCCATGGGGACTGCGGGGGATTAAGTCGTCCCCAAAGACATAGTTATTGGGTTTTTCGACTATGGTGAATAAAATGGCTATCACACAATTTTGATCCGGTGACTTTAGGGAAAAAATGAGCGAGGGAGGGGGCCTAGGTACCCTCCAATTTTTTGGTCATTAAAAATGGCTCTCGCTTTTTTCTAGGACCACTGGATCGGTAGGGTCGAAAGCCCTGGAAAAAAAAGACAAAAAAAAACAAATAAACACGCATCCGTGATTTGTCTTCTGGCAAAAACTGTATATACATTCGTTTTTGAATTGGTATATGATGAAATAAATTTTTTTCCTTGTTTCCTTTTTAGTTTTTTTTTTGGTTTTTACCATTTTTAGCTTTTTTAGTTTTCTTTTTTTTTTCTTTTTAGTTTTTTTGTTAGTTTTTACCTTTTTCATTTTTTTTTATTTTTATTTTGTTAGTTTTCTTTTTCTCCTTTTATTTTTCAGTTTTTTCCTTTTTTTAGTTTTTTTGGTTTTTCAGTTTTTTTTATTAGTTTTTAGTTTTTTTTTCTTTTAAGTTTTTTATTTTTTACCATCTTTTATTTTTTTTGGTTTTTTTCTTTTTTAGTTTTTAGTTTTTTACCTTTTTTCACAGTAACCGAAACTCTAAATAACGAAATTTTGATACAAATAGATACATCAAAAGAATCTTATTTTTATGCTGATTTTAAATATACAAGTTTCATCAAGTTTAGTCTTATCTATCAAAAGTTACGAGCCTGAAAAAAATTGCCATATTTTTGAAAAAAAGGGGAACGGCATTCTTGAAACAGGAGTCTTCCTTAAAGAATTTGAACAAAATTCAAACTTTACCGTAAAGAGCAAGGTATTGACGTACAGGCTTAGCCCCTGATATTACATATATGAGGGAGTTCACCCTCCCCCCGTCAATACCTCGCTCTTTACGCTAAATCTAGTTAAGCTCAAAGTTAGTTAAATATGCAATTGAATTTAACTTTTTAGCAGGTGACTACATAGCAAGCAGAAAAAACATGGTGGACAATCACTAGAAAAATAAGACATTTACGTTTAGATTTCCCATTCAATGAACTTCCTGTTATGATAATCACTGCTGCGAAAAATTATCCCCTCCCCAATGAGGTCAGATACAGGTCTAGCCTGTATGCAAAAACTTACGGTTTTTTCCAAATTGGATACATTATAGAGACTTAGGAATACTGCCTACAATTGCTTATTAGCATAGAAAAGAACTAATTAGCTATATGAAGTATTTAAAAAGAAGTTTTAAAGAAAGTCGATAAAAAAACAAAAAAAAACAATTGCCCTGAACGGCTGTCCGTTTATAAACGCGGCCGGAGAATATGGCGATCGCAATAGTGCGGTGTTTAATGCGGCAATTCTTCACAAAAGACTTATGGTCGCCTACTTTGAGGAGTTGGCGCGCAGCGATGATCTTGAAAACCCACAAACTGTTGCGGAAGAGATTAATCTGCTGCACGAAGGTGCCATTGCGGTAGCGCATATCACAGGTGACATGACCATCGCCGAGAAGGCTAAGGTTGCAGCAACAAAACTGGTAGAAAGTTAGCAGCGCTCCCGCGGGGGTCAGAGCTCCGGAGGGGGTCTGCGCTCGTGGTTAGGCAATTCATTGACACAAACGAGCGTACTCAATTAATTTGGTTTTTTCCAAAGCTCAATTAAGAGTCCACTAATTGTTTAAATCAGCAAGTTGCATTGTCATTCGTATTTCTTTATTCTTTTTATTATTCTCATTATTATGTACCACTCCAAGCTTCACAAGTCAAAAATCAAAACTATTTTCACCATTGTTTCAGGGTCAACAGATTGATTCTTTTCGTTAAATATGTACTTGATACACGTGTGACGTTAATAGCTACAAACTGTAACTGCTGAAAAGCCTGTTTTATATGAATCTCTTCCCATTTTATATGGTTGGAGTAAAAAAAAAATATTTAATCAATCAGTATAAGTAATTAAGTAATATGAGTAAGTATGGATAAATTTGACTTGTCGATCAGGATGACGTCGAAGAGCCTCTTCAGACTCTGGATCTGCTCCCGCCACAGATCGAGGTGATGGGCCTGCAGGAGCTGGATCGTGTCGATGTCTGATAGTGAAATATTTGACGGCAAGACCCAGAGATTCTCGAAGACCGTCTCCTCCACCAGGCCGGGAAAGAAGCCCGGACTGTGAAGAGCCCGGATGAAGGGAGGGGCTCCCCGCGGAGCCTCGACGGCGAGGTGTGACTCGGGAAACTCCTCGAGCTTCGACCGGGAGACCCCACTGGTGGCGTTGGACTGGGGGTCGAAGTCGAAGAGGAGGCACTTCTTTCCGGCCAGCCCGAGACCCGCCGCGAGGTGTAATCCCTATATGGAACATCTAATTGGATTTTTAGTTTTAATTGGCACTTTGTTGAGGTTTTATTGTGAATTATTTAAAATTCATTTAGATTTTCACCTATTTTCTTCTGTTTGACTAAGGACAGGTACTGATTATAAAATTTCCTTCGCTATTGGAACTGTTATGTTTAAAAGAAGAGACTTTGTCGAGTATGGCAATATTCAAACATAACAGGGATGTTCTTCTGAAGTATAGAAAATTTCCATTAATTTTCGAAACAAATTTCTACTCTGTTAAACAGTAGAAAGAAAATGCTGGATGAAGCTCTCGTTGATCTGAAGTCAAACATTATATGGATCACGTTCTATCGCCACGAGGCTCTCCATTACAATATTTGGCACCAGAGTGGGTTTCCACTCCAATATGTGTTGCAGCACCATTTCCGGGCCAATATCTAGTGGCAGCCTAGGTTACCATTACGGAATTCAATCGAGCTGCTCAATGGTGCTAGATAATGGTGCTAGTCTTAGGTTAGATAAGCAAATTTGTAGTCTTTTTCAAATTTGCTATATTTGGTAAAATGAAACAATTGTTGATGAGAAATAAGCAGAAAAGGTAATAGCAAACCAAGAAGAAGAAAATTTGGAAGAATACACAATTTGCGAATCGCTGATTTGGAAATTCAATAGATTACTATATCAAACTAAACTGATTCTTTCGGCGCGAGATTCTCGCGGGGCAGTTCACGTCGAATTGATTGGATCAAAAACCGGACATCAGATTTGGTACCAGCGATTCGACTGGATCGACATGCCGCGACGACGTGGGGTTCCGGAAATCCAACATTTTCAACGAACGTTGCTTCAGGGACGTGAATGCCTGGTGGCAGTGATGGCCAGAGATTCTGGATATCAAGAGTCGCCAAGGTTCGAAACCGCCGTGCTGGATGCAGCTAGTGGCGGGATTGTCAGTATCGGTTCGATGTTGGCGATGGAATCGGTTTGGGAAGATCCGGCAAAGCGACCAATCTTGTGGTGTCGAGACAGTTTGCGGCAGAGTCGAAATCGCAATATACCAAGTTGTATTAAGACGCATGCGTAAGATAAAGATACCTCAGTTTTCACATCATCCAAGATTTCCGGTTTCCCTCTCAAAAAACCCCCCACTGTCAGTGCACCTGGTTGCGATTTAAAATAAAACTCTGAAGCACAAGATGCTTCTAAATATCAAATTTTATTAAGATCTGATCACACATTCGTAAGTTATAAATACCTAATTTTTCTAATTTTTCCGAATTAACCCTGCCCCCACTCCTTCAAAGAGAGTGGATCCGGTCCGATTATGTCAGTCACATATTTTTAACTTGTGCTTATTTTTCCACGAAGCTTTATCCTGATCTCTAAACACTAAGTATTTTCCCTTACCCTCAGAGAAAGAGGCAAAATACAGCAGAAAATAATCATAGAGATACATCCATAACTTGAAATAACAATATAATCGAGAATCGAGCTCTAAATCAAACAAGGGTCAGCATAAACACAAGAACAAGCTACAGCAAAAACCCTAATCAGCAAAACCCTAAAACTCACCAGATCGATTAGAATCCATGGCACCCTGAAAGGCAAGGAAGACTCGGATGGTAAGCTTGGAGAAATCTTGGCAACAAGATCAAGCTGGGTCAGGCTCCCTGGGCGCTGGTCCTGGCCGCTGGGCGCTGTAGCAGGGCTCTGCTGTCCCAAAATCGAAAAGGGCAAGATCTGGGATCCATTGGGTTCTTCCACTGTGATGATTCGTTGTCCACCTTGAGCGATAAACGAATCGATGAGCATGGCCAAGGAAGTTGTTTTCCCTGAACCAGCAACTCCCGAGAACAAAACGATCCCATTGCGGAATGCAGTGAGTCGGTCCGCAAGCTCGTAGGGAAAGTTGGCCCAGGAAAGATCTGGTATCTGATCAGGAATTACTCGAAAGCACGCTCCGAGCTGATCTCCTGCGTAAAAATAATTCGCGCGAAACCGATGGGAGCCTGAACTGCGATCTGCTTTTTCGTCCTGAGCGACTTCTAAAGCAAAATCTAAATTGCGCTCCCGCTGCAACTTTTCCCAATCGGAAGTTGGGCATTCAGGGAGCGTGACGAATGACCGGCATAAAAAAGGAAAAAATAGCTTATACTCTTTTGGGAGGCCCAAAGAACAGATATTTAGCCTCCTTCCCTCCAACACAAAATTTAGACTAAAAAAATCAAAGTTTTCATAAAAGTTTCAAATAGATCCCCCAGACCCTTCCCAGGATAATATGGATACGGTGTTTTGATAGCCTGGTAACCTGGGTATGTGTGATGTCTTTTCAGTTTATTTTGTTACTTTGCTGTTTTTCCCAGGGACTTTTTTTAAACAGGCCAATAACTTTTAATAGACCTGGGGACAATAATTTGTTGGGTCCCAAAGCCATAAGTACAAAATGAAGGTACCTATCTCAAATATTGCTCGGGTAGTTTTGGGGAAAAATAGCATGGGAGGGGGACTATTTGCCCTCCAATTTTTTGTCACTAAAAAGTGCACTAGAACTTTTAATTTTCGTTTGAATGAGCCCTCTCGCAATATTATATGACCACTGGGTCAATACGATCTACCATGGGAAAAAACACGCATCCGTTATCTTTCTTCTAGCAAAAATACAAAATTCCACATTTTTGCAGATAGGAGCTTGAAACCTCTCAAGTAGGGTTCTCTGATACGATGAATCTGACGGTGTGATTTTCATTAAGATTTTTTTACTTTTAGGGGGTGTTTCATCCTTTACTTCCTTTCTAAATAAGGCTTAAAAGCTCAAATTTTCAACAGAGGGAGGGGCCCATGGACCCAAATATCCATTCTCCTTTATGTGGGTTTACCTATATACGCTAACGTAACACCCTAAAAAAATAACACATTCCATTTTAGAAACAGTATTTCTAGAATTGGCAAAAATAAACATGAACTAACATCCATTTATTTCCAAATTACAGTCACAGGCAACACTGATGGACCGAAAATGTGTGCTATCAATTCCTACATGGAGAACAGAATATATTTCACTTTCATACAATAATCATTTCCCCGTTTCTCTCTAATTTCGTCAGATACAAAACTGTCTCCATCTATTTCCCAGCTAATAACAAAAGTGTTACTGCGGGGGGTCACTCACACTCAGAAACCATTTGCACCATTTGGTAAGTAGCAAGCGTGGCAAAACTGGGCTAAGCGTTGCAGAACTATGACGAGAGTGGAGGAGTTGCCAAGCATGATGTAACTAAACCACACACGTAGCTGTCCAGGATGTACACCGGATGGCGAGAAGTGAGTAACTCCTCGCATCGTTGAAGAATCAACTGATCCGACTTTTTTTTTATTTCACTGATTAAATTACGGAAAAAACCCTTCATGAAAAGCAAAAAGCATATTTAAACTTTAAAACAAGCAACAATAAGCTCATACATAAGTCGCTAAGTATAACAAGTAGAAATTACCAGGAATGAAGGGATTACTCTGTTCATCAACGTCCTTCGATTCATTCTGGGAAATTTTTGCCGAATCACGAAGATCTGTTACTGATGTTGCATGCGAGAAATTCGCAGGGGTTTCATAAGGCGTACCTAAAAATTCAAAAATCAGGATATTGAAATCTTTTCTAATGCTAAACTTGCTTACTTTGAATACTAAAAATTTAATAAAATGCTCAAAATATGTAGTATACGAACAAAATGCTTAAACTACTCGGTATTAAAAATATGTACTACCCAAAATACCCAATATTCCAGATACGTTCGTAATACCCAAATACCTTAAATACCTTATAAAAACCAAAACACTTAAAACTAAATTCTCAAACTTTACAGAAAGACTGATGAAGACCATACTGCGTTCCTATCATACAAAATAAGAGAGGACAACAAGGAAATTTGTGAAGAGTGAATCTTTGTTGAACCTATGTGAGGTAAGGAAGCTGAGACTCCTTACCTCACATGAGAGGCAAGGAAGCTGAGAAACGTAGTCTATGAGTTTGGTTATAAACTTTGGTTGACTAATGAGATTTTTGGAGTATGTTTGTTTCCTTTTTATTTATTTTATATTGTATTTCGCTGATAATGACTGTTGCATATATAACCGAAATATCCGCCTTAATGACACTCACTGCATTTCTCTCTGTCTTCACTAATTCCCGTGTTATCCTCTCTTGTTTCATAATCAGGCTCAAGATCATTAACTGTACTAATCCTTCTGATTAGGTAGATCAATTTTAATTGTCATTTTCATTATTACTACTGTAAGCTAAAAAAAAAAGAAGGAAGAGCATTAAAAATAAATTTCATTCCTGGCTGTATGCCCGTTAGACATGTGGAGGGGTAGTAAAAACATACAAAGTGCAAAATATACAAACATACAAATTCTCCCCTATATTATAAGTGTAATAGATTTACTTTAATTTATTTCTATTAATTAGAAAGTGAGGGCTATTTATGAAAAACAGTTTCTTACTTTTATATATTTACTTTCTTTTGCTTCCATTCATTTATGATTAAGATCTTGTATTTCAACCCCTTCAGTGCAAGTCAGGTTCGCATGGATTTTTCAATTGGGATAAGGGAAATGTTTTTCTCGGCATATGGTATTTTACCTCTGATGCAACACATATTACAGAATTTAAGCTGCCGTAGCTTGGAAACTATCAATACCGGCATAAGCCGTATAAACTGTTAGGTCCGTCTTATTGGAGAATTTGGTACTGTTCATGTTGCAGATTTTGTCAATGTAGTCTGTGAACGGCTTATTTACAGGTAAATCTGTTGGTAGCACTACTCAATAAGGATTTTGCATTCCTGGTCGTAAATTTCTCTTTTTTTTGGAGAAGGGTATGAGGCCTGTTAGGTTCAACTAAACCAGCATGATTTGCTGCATAATGAGCCCACATTGGCACATTGTCTTTTACTTCAGAGAGACATGCCAGCCTTGCGTTTTCAGGCAAGGCATCGATTACACTTTGGCAGATTTCCAGCTCCATTTTCGCCGTTTCGGCTCCGGGCTTAAGACGTCCGACAAACTCTTCATATTCAATCTGATCAATCTCTTTTTTCATCAGTTCTTCAACGCGTTGTTTGGAGAGCATCGGGCCCTCACCAAAGGCAGCCTTGTGAAGGCTAATCACCTGCTCGATAGGCAAAGGCTTATAAACCGGGCGAATATCAAACGGATCGTTAACCCAACACCCTTTACTTAAGAAAATCTGTCTGCTAAGATCGATGTGTGTCGAAATTTGTAATGGGTGGGACAAATTCTTTCCCTGAAAATATAAAAAGGTTGTTTTAAAATTGTCTCTGGTTTCCCAGTAATTATACTAGCTCAACTAGAGTAAAAAGAAAACTGTTCCTACATTTTTCTTGGAAAAAGCTGGAGTTCTGAATCGACAAGGTTAAAAAATTAAAAAGAAAAAGTAAATATTTCGATTTCATCACCCATAATGAACTTTCAATGATCGGGGCATAAGCCAGTGGTACCAATTCTGGAAAATACAGGGAGGATGGAAATATTTTGTTCTATTCCCTGTTTAAAGAAACAAAAAGGCGGTTTTCAACTTTCGCTTCCCACATAAATACATACAATGGCAAGACAATGCCAGTTTTCTTTTTCGCATGAAGAGGGTAGGGAAGGGGGAGGAGATCCATGAAAGGATCAAACGGGGAAATAAACAAACAATCACCGCTACCATCGAACGATGGTTGAAAAAACTTTCTGAAACGAAAGCGGCCGACGACGTGGTCCCGGCATTAGGCACGCCGCAAAACACCAACAAAAAGGACATTAAGTGGGTTAAAAGCCCCACAAATTTCTATGGCAATTTCGCCATGAAATTATCTTTGGAGGCAATTTTAGCCTCATGTACAATAGTCCCCCCCCCCTTTTTAATAACATTAATGCGCCTTTCTAAAGCGCTGATTTAATGTTTTTTTTTTTCAATAACCTAGTGAATTTTATTTTCACCGGTTTTTTTTTAATTTTATCGGCAACGCTTATTACACTCAGGACACCCGGCAAATGGTAGAATGGATGGTTTTTGCTAGGATCTTGCATAAAAAATTAAAAAAGAGGAACGTTTTGATCTATTTACATATTTAAAGAGTTGTTCCTAATATTTCGCATAGGTGTACCTTGGCATATCCTACCAGGCTAACATGGTTACTGTTATAACAAGTTGTATTTTGAGTTGGCCTAACACTTTGCCCCTTATGCTTTTGGTTCTAGGCTAGTTTAAATGTTTTAATTTTTACATAGGCTGATCCAACATACGAATTTGGCTCCGATGAGTCAGATACGTCCAACAGTGTTGCTTTACAATTGAAAGGTACTTTATCACTCCGCAAAAGTGAATTTCACAATTTTTTAAACTGTACAATAGCGTTGTCTCCTGCCGGCATTTCTACCCTTTGATTGCTGCAATTTATCATACGATTTCTGAATTTTCTTCAAGTTTTAAATAGAAAAAAAAACACATTGGAAATTAGTGACGTTCCCCATACTTTTTAACTTAAGACAACAGTCAACTAATTGTAGTAATGGGGGAAAATGACCATGCGAGTTTACATCTTTGAGTGTTCATAGGCCATCCAAACCAAATTTTTTAATTTATCTACTGTGACCTGACCGCTGCAATTGCGATTGCGCCGCTAGCATCGGCGGAAGGTCACAAACGTCACCGCCACGGTGGCGATGTTGCAGCAGCTATTGCGCTGGGCCTATTTGCGGCAGGTGTGGCAAGCCACGCGCACAGGCATCACCACATTCGCCGCCACGGCCGCAATTGTTATGGCCTGCCATATCGCGCGTATCATCGGTGCATGAGCCGTTACCATTATTATCATCCGCACGGGCATTATCCGCACGGTTTCTATGGCGGACCGGGTGGAAGGCACATTTTGAAGAACGGCCGGTAGACCAACGATCCTAAGAGTTTCGCGCCGCGGTAAAGATCGCGGCGGCGGCAAGCTTATTAGGTAATTCTTTGGATTTTTGTAGATAAATTTGCCCTTTCAAAAAACTTTGAGCTCTTACTGTTTTTTTACTATGCTAAATCATGAGGTCTTATGTATTAACGAATATCACTTTGATTTTGTTGTACTACTTTATTTCGTCGCTCTTTTGTTCACAGCTTGTAGTCCTTATCTAATCATTTGTTTTTCTTACAGGTTTTTTGGGTTATTATTGTTCATTCAAAGTCACCCAGTAATAAAATTTAAGTTGCCGTAGAGTCCTCCAAGAGGTAGCCGTAATATCAATATTATACGAATTTCAAATATCAGTTTAAAAACATTATTTTTTCAGAAAATATTTTGACGATTTTAATTGGATTTTTTATGTTTTGAAAAACATTGGCTCTTTTCTATTCACAAAGAAAAACTAACAAAATGTATGACTAATTTGTATAAAAATAGACCTAAAAGTCTAATAATGGTTAAAAGAATCAAAAGTTAAGGTTTATAATCCCTGAACGTGTGTTGGATATTGTTTCTCCAGATCCCAGATTTTAAAACTATCCCTGCGCTCAGAAATTATTGCAATTGATGTTTGCTATCTTCGGTACCTTGTAACAATGGGCACCTGCAACTATTGACTTGTGTTCAAAAGCACTTTTATTCATATTATTTTATTTTTTGTATTTTTTTGTAAGGAATTCATTTTTACATTCGGCCTCACATTTGTTCATTCATTTTATGGTTTTTTCCCAAAAAAAGTTTGGGGGGGGGGGGGGAGTTGTCTAGTCAATCTTTATCAGCACCTTCCCCAGAAGCTTCTCATGTGTAGAAGAATGATAATAAAACAACTAACTTAATAACATATATGCTTATCTTTCAGGACAAGCAGCTGGTTTTATAGAGTGAATCACTACTTTGTTTGGCTCCTCAACTATGGTTGAAGCTTCTGATGAGAAGCACCTCAGTTCATGTATTAGAAGATCGGTCCTTACGCTATCTAGCCAAGGTCTTGATAGTATTTCAAACTTAAATGACCCTCTAAGAGAGTTGTTTGAAGCGTGCCCCATGCCTAGGAATTCTTTCAATTTACGAGCAGTTCTAGGGACTGGAAGGTCAACAATAGATTGCACTCGTGTAGGGTCTAAACGAATTTGACCGCGGTCAATGATATGTCCAAGATAAGGCAATGTTGTTTGAAAAAAACAGCACTTTAAGGCATTGAGAGTGAGACCAGCATCCCTAATTCTTGTAAGCACTTTGCGGACATTGCATAGATGCTCTTCAAAGCTTGTTCCTTTTATCACTACATCATCAAAGAACGGCGGAAAATGCAGTTGGAAAGATCTGAAAATGTTTGCTCCGTGGTCTTTTGAAAGTGATTTGAAGCTGGTTTGATGCCCTGAGGCATGACGGATATTTTCGATTTTTTCCTGGAGGGGTTTCCGGTCTAAACTTATGAGGAAAATTCTTTTTATACCTTTCGTTCTTTGCAAGTAGATTGATAAAAACATAGATAATTTATTCCCCGATTAAACCAAAGACAAAAAAAAGAAAAAAAACGAAACAAACAAATACAAGCTACAAAATAAACTAACAAACAGCTAAAATAACATGTTTAAAAAAATACATAAACACTAATTAGAAATCGAGCCTATTCGTACCAGTTAAAAATCTTCTCACACTGGTACAAACTCATTTATCTCTCTAATTATCCGACCTAAATCAAGTAATATACTTATTTCATAATCACCTCATTCAAACTCTGTGCCGGTGTCTCTGGGCGGGTGTTTTCTTGTCCCAGTGTCTGTCTTTCTCTGTTTGTATGTCTCAATCTGTATGTTAGTTTGTGTATTGTCTCCCTCACTCTCTCTGCATGTGTGTCTGGGCGGGTGTCCGCTTGTCCTAGTGCCTGGCTTTGGCTCTGAGGGATGTCTAAGTCGGTCTGTTTGTATGTGTTCTTCTCTCTTTTTTTATTCTCTGTGCCTGTGTGTCTGGGCAGGTGTTTGCTTGTCCCAGTGTTTGTCTTTGTCTGTTTATATATCTAAACAAGTGTATTTGTTCGTGATTTCATCTCTCTCACGTTCTATGCCTGTGTGTCTGGGCGGGTGTTTCCTTGTTACTGGGTCATTCCATGTAAAACAAGGACAAGGTTTTAACCCTACCTCTCAGATTTTCTTCAAATTTGCACCATTGATACATACCTTTGAGACATGAAAAAATCCAAAATTTTAGCTCTCAACTCCTTTTCCTTCAAAAGTTACGGCACTTTGAATTTGTGAGCAAAATGCCTCCAAATCCCTCGGTGGCGGCCATTATGGATTTGCAACCGAGAGTAAATGTCTTATTAATTTGCGTAGGAATAAGCTGTAAACTTGAAATTTGGCTTATGGCTGCTTTAAAGGGTGTAGAATTCACAAATGTAATCAAAACCATCATAACAAATCTCTAACTTGAAGATTTTCAGATAAAAGCTTCCAAGCGTAAAAGTACCACAAATCACTATCAATAAATAAATGAAACTCAAAACGAACAGAAATAACAAAAAAATAGCCAAGTCAAACTCAAAACGAGCTAAAATTGACATGATTTGGGCTGATAAACCCCATGCCTTCTCAAGAACAGAACACAATTTGCACTTTACTGAAAACAAAACACATTTGAAATGTTTTCACTTCTCTTATTTTCATAAATAAAAAATTATCCAAATTCTAAGGAATAAATATCAGTATATGCCAATTAAACTGACAATCCACGGTCATTTGTTTTTGTTGTTGTTGTTTTTTTTTCAGTAAAGCGCAAATTGTGTTCTGATCTTAGGATAGAAAAACTGGGTAAATCTTCAATTTATTTTATTATTGTCTTTCTTTGTTGTACATCTTTAGATAATGTCTTTCTACCCGCACACTATGACATACTAATTTCTTGTACAGTGTCAAACAGAAGTTCCAAGTACCAAAAAAACTGTCAGCTTGCACTGAAATGAAAGGAAACTTTTTAGCTTCTTTATAGTTATAATAATTGGATGGATAAATTGGAAATGAATGACTTTCGCATACTTAGAATCACCATAAAAAGCAAATTCTGCTGATACATATATTCTAATCAAAATTTTGTTGTTTTAGAGCGCTGGTTTCTTTGATCAAGGGTAACTCTTAACTTACAGTACAACAACCAAACTCAAACGTATTGCAGGGACAACCACTGTAATTAGGTCCAGCTGCAGGTGTATAACTATCAGGACAGCAGCCATGAACAGTAGTATGACATCCACAGCCTTCATTCTCTGGCCCACGAGCTGCAGTCTGCTTATCTGGACAACATCCAAATTGTGTATATTCACAGCCACATCCTAAAACCATAAAGATATATGTATAGATAATATGTATAGATTTTCTTTGAGGTTTTGTTTTTGTTAGGTACGTACGGATATTAAAATGCACATAGATAATAATCCTTGTTTTGCTGTAATTATTTTTACACTTTAGTTACCACGGAGAAGTTGATTATTGCGACCATCAAAAGAAATTGACCAAAAACCAAGCAACAAATATCGATGGAATAACCTAAGGCAAGTTTTAAGCAAAAGAAATAAACATGGCTCGGTAATTTATTAAGTTTACGAAGCAAACACGTTTACAGCAACTATACCCCAGTCGTATATTGGGTACAGCTCTTTTTCTATCTCCCTCTTTCTTCCTCTCTCTCACACCCATTTCATTTCTGTCTCAGTTTCTATCTCTCTCTCTGTGCATCTGTTTCTTTTCTCTTCTCTCTCTCTCTCTTATGTTTGCTTGAAGTACCAAAGACATAAACAAAAAGTAAACTGTTTGCCATCTGGACCCATCAAACGTCTATTCCATACCCGGAACTCAATATTTCGAAACTCAAAAGAGACAAAAATACAAGGCTCCATATACGAATTCAAGAATTTTGAATGACACTTTTCAAAGTGGTATATAGAGGAGCTCAGTGTTGCCAGACATCTGGTCTAAAATTGTACCGCCATAAAAGTGAAAATGACGCCGAAAGCGTCATTTTTCTATTGAAAATGCACCAAATGAACGATTTCCCTCAAAAAAGCACCAATTTGAAAAAATTCAATGCACAACTGCCTCAAAAAAGCGCCCAAATGCGCCCCATCTGGAGGAGTTACCCTCTTCAAATAGAGCCTCAGCTTCAAAGTGTGTTTTCATGTTTTGGACCACTTTTTTCCAATGTCGAAACGTTACTGGTTTGGTTGTTATGACTATCCTATATATATATATTTATAGAGAGAGGGAGACTCAAAAGCCGCCTACCACCTCTGCGTATAAATATTATATCAAGCTCAAAAGATACACATTATCTTAATGTTTCGATGTTGTCTTCATCAGATTGAATATGATGAAGATAACATCAAAACGTTAATATAATGTGATATATATATATATATATATATATATATATATATATATATATATAAGTTGGAAAAAGCTGTCTTGGAAAAGCTGTCTATATATATATATATATATATATATATATTATATATATTTTTATTCTATGTTCTTATATTATATTTATGTCGCTTGTGGTACTGCCGCCTACAGCAGTGTAGCCAGCCACCTGCGTCGCCTCTGCATACGAAAGATAGAGTGTACGCGAGGCATTGCTCCCTGCTTGGGTAAGCCAGCTAATATCGCCCACAAAAGACAGTCGGTCGTCGTCGCGATTTGTATCGTCAAACGCCGCACCTAAACGAACGGTAAGCGATTCATTGCTGTTCAACTGAGTTCGATACTCGGGCACTAGGCTTATTTTGTAGTAGTCGCGAGAGGTGAAATTGTTCTCTAGCGTGGTTGATGTGATGTCGTCTGCAGTAAACTGTGCTGCGTAGTTGATACCAAATTCTTGCGATACATGATGAGTACCGGAAAAAGAGGATGCCGCGCGCGGCGTCCGTGCGGGGACGGGGGATCTGTGCGAAAGCCATGCGTCAGGCTTACGGCGCTTTTCCCGGGGTGTCCATTGGCGCTGACGCCGTTTGGTATCAGGCCTCTTCCTCGTCGGTGATCAGGGTGATGGTGCCGGCATCGGCCTGCCGCCGGATCACGGCCACCACCGCATTCATCGCCGCCTCCGCCGCCTTGGGTTTCTGATCGCCCACCTCGTTCATTTCGTCGCGCAGGCTTTCGGCCATGCGTTTCGACATGTTGCCGAGCAGGAATTCGACGATCTTCTCGAGCCCACCGGCGCTGGCGGCGGCCAGCGCGGCGGGTCTTTGGATCAGTTGAAAAACTTGTTTTTTTTTCATTTAATTTCTGAACGTTTTTGAATTAATGCATGTTTTATTTTTGCTCTCCGCAAATGAATAATTAAAAAGAAATTGACGTATTTTTTTTTGCTAAATGCCTTTCTCTTAATTTTGAGAAAAAGGATGGGGGAGGATGCCTAGTTGAACTCCAATTTTTCGGTTACTTAAAAAGGCAATTAGAATTCTTAATTTTTAACGAACGTTTTCATTAGTAAAAAATATACGTAACTTACAAATTAACTTACGTAGCTAACTTCTATATTCGTATATTTTTATTATGTATATGAGGGGGTTTGCCCCATCGTTAATACCTCGCTCTTTACGCGATGGCCGCGATGAGCGCGACCAGGCAGATCACCGAGAACAGCACGACGATGATGACGATGAACACGACGCTGGCGCCGCCGCCCGAGCTCTCCGGCTCGTCGTCCTCGAGGAACTCGCCGCAGTGCTTGCACTTGATGGCGCTCGCCGAGATCTCCTCACTGCAAAACGGACACTCCACGCTTCACCCCGGGTCGGCGGCGAGTCTATGGCGAATCGGATCCCCCTGCTCCTGCTGCTCGCCCTGCTCGCGGGCTGCACCGACCCTGAGCCGGACGCCGCGCCGGTGGCTCCGATCACGAGCGCGCCCTCACTCCTGAAGCCCGCACGTTTCCTGGCCCTCGGCGACCATAGTGTAGGCAACATACAATGATTGACTGATTTTATGGGTTTAACATTATCTTTTTAGGCTGATTTATTATCAATAATTAGATTATTATAACATCAATTAAGACAATTTAAAAAAATAGCATATCAATTCAATTGTTTTAAATAGCCTAGGACTGTCTTGTTATGGTTAGGGCTTGGGACGCATCAAACATGTCACTAATGATGACATTTAAAAATAGCCATTAGTGAGAAAACAAATAGCATATTCCATTTATACTTCTTTTGGCCTTTTTTCTAACTTAGAAACAAGCTAGCTACTAAAAAGTACAATTGCTAGAATCAACCTACCCACGGCTGGTCTAGGTATTTGCTGACAGGACGAATATTTAATATGGGGGATATTAAACTTCAGATTTTGACTTTTTTTTTACCAAAAAAAGAAGATTATGATATTACCCTGTTCATGCTTTCAAGCTTGAAAGCCTTTTCGCTCAAGAAACGGCACTCAAATTATTATTTTTGAGTGCCATATGACTCATTATGATGGTGTTATCAAACCAAGTTTATAAAAAAGCCCATAAATATAAAATTAGTTTTCAAATGAGCCCTCAAACAGGTCTCCATGATGGTTCAGTGCACTAGCGGCAGATAAAAAGAAATCAAAGAAAAAATCTGTGCTTTCCATGCAAAAGTGTTTTTTGGTTGTTCACGGCGGGGTGGCTTAAAATATCAAACGTAAAACTTTAAGTCCCTCTCCCCTAGAATAAAGGATGTTAAAAATACTTTATATTCAAAACGATACCAATCGCTAAAAAAATAGATTCTCCATACCGAAACTCATTAAGTTTCTAGCATAAAAGTATGGTGAAAAGTCCATTTCGTGGGGCTTCTAGGGTCCCCTCAAAGCCCCTCCAAACCTAAAAAGAGGGCTATTTTATTAAGCTGAAAAGAAACCTATACTTAGGACTGGGCAAAACCATCAAACCCCGCTCCAGGGGTAGCGAAAAAGGCCCCTGACATCCCACTTATTTCTCCATGCTGAAAAACTTTAAGTTTTTTACCGCTGAAATATTCTTCCGAAGGTCAGTAACAGCCTATAATACATTGCCAATTTTAGAGTTCTATTAGTTAATAATAGATTTTGCCCAGGCTTCTGGGAAGGAGTTTGCTTTCCTTGTAGTGTTAAAGACATGTAAAATGGGGTTTTGCATTTGTGTCCTGCTTCTAGCCATTTGGGAGTGATTTTATCGAGTCCCGGAGAGGAATCAATGTTTAAAATATTCAGACAGAATTCCAGTTCAGTTTCTGTAAAAGATGATGACACATTGTTGTTTTGCTTCATCTTCTCATGCAACTTGCAAACTTTTTGGTGTGAGCCAGTTGTTGGTATTGGTGGCTTTTCAAAAGCTTTGGCTGATGAAAAGATCAAAAACAGTAATTTGATCAATTGATGTCATTTTTAGTTTACCGATATTCTGTCCACTTAATTTAGTATTTTTATCAAATTTTACATCAATTCATAAAATTTTTTCTTGCATTGGATTCATTTTTCATTCATTGAATTGTTGCATTAAAAGTTTTGTAGCTGGTTTTTTCATTTGAAGCGATTGATTTATTACAAAAATATGATTTTCAAGCGCAGCATTTGATAAAATTCCCGCTAAAACTTTTCGATAAATGTTACGGTTGACTTTTTTATGATAATTTTTTTGATTAGTTGGGCCAAATGTAACACCACCACCAACTCAAATTGGTGATCGTTTAGAACCTGGACTATTCTTGAAACAGCTATTTCACTTGTTTAAAACATTTTTTTATTCTGGGCGCTTCGTTACACAATGATATAGCCCTTTTCCCCCTGGCCTGCATGCAGGATAAGCCACGATCTTGCTGAGCAGGGCAAACCTTAATTAATAATCAAATATAATTTACAAATTAACTTTTTGTTTTGGAACAGGTTATTGGCTTTATTCTGGGTCCTTGCCCAGATTGATTAACGTCAACATCACGTTGTTTCTGGCAACTCTTTAACTAAGTCACCGCTAGTGCCTTGAATATGGTTACAGACTTTGAAATCCAATCTTTACCGACTTTGCTTTCGGCGCAGCGAGTTGATTCTTTTTGGTTGAATGGATTTCTTTACTTCTCTTTGAAAAACTTATTTTGTGGAAAAAGTTTTTTTTTAATTAATTTCTGTTCGTTTTATGTTGACGTAATCTTTTCATGGAAAAAGAAAGTGGGGCTAGAAATACTACTACCACTACTAACAGCTCATTGTAGCATCAGTGTGCCTGAAGTCCAGACAGCTGCGCACACTCCTAACCAACCTCAATTTATTCAAGCTTTAACTCATCCTTTTCTTAAATCCTCATTTTACTCTATTCAGGGGCGACCTGTTTTTTGTTTTGGTCCAGGTAGATGGCAAAAACGCACAATCTTTGATAATTTATCATCCTGTGAAACGTCACCCTCATCCCTTAATTCTATGGTCATCTACCTTAGTTCTGACCTAGGATGGATGGATGATAGACTATTTATCAACAAGTGAAAATGACATCATTTTCATACAATCCTGAAAAAGGCTTATGCCAGCTTTGCCTCTCACTCAGACTTGGCTTTTTCTCCAATTGGCCATGGCTTGATGGCAACTTGATTTTAATGGAAAACAAACCGTCATGAGTCAACCCAGAAATTTTGATTATCCTTTAGCTCTATGACTATCTACCTTAGTTCTGACCTAGGATGGATGGATGATAGACTATCTATCAACAAGTGGAAATAACATCATTTTTTTTACAATCCTGAAAAAGGCGTATTCCCCTAATAAAATATACCTAAATATGGTAAAAATACAACATTTTAAAAACACTTTCGGGCCATATAAATACAGTTTAAGATGGTGGGTGTAAAGTACAGCTGATCCGCATGCAAAATATGTTAGGTACAATTATCATTGTATTATGAATTAAGAATTCTTTTCTGACTTCACACTGTCCAAATCCTTTATCCCTATCACCCCTAATATGCAAATACATTGCCTAAACTATTATTTCCCATCTATTCTGTCACTTCTCTTTCTTTTAACTTTCTAAGCTGAAAGAAACTAGCGAAACCAGAAACCAGTCTATAGTAATTCTATGCATGAGCAACTTGGGTGGTAGGGGTATATTCTTTATCATTTTTAACAGGTACGGGCTCGGATGGCAAGCTTTTTTTGGCAAAAAAAATTTTTTAATTTAAAACGGCTGTTTTGGTTGAACCAAATAATTTATCGAATATAAAGAAAAGAAAGATTAACATATCCGTTCGGAGCTTTGCCTATGTAAATTTCCCTTTACGTTCAATAACTTGAAATCAACAAAGGAGTGAATCGCTGAAGACCTTTATGGGCTAATACTAACTCGTTAATGATTAAATAGGAGAGCGCCATGGCACGCAAAACGTTTGTTTTAGACACCAACGTTTTTCTTCATGACCCAGAAGCGATTTTAAAGTTCCAAGACAGTGACATTGTCATGCAGTAGCGCGCAACACGGCATGCGCGGAGCGCTTTATTTCAACCCGGACCGCTCGTTGCCGGCAAGCCGCCGTCCGAAGGTCGACCGCTGGCTGCTGGTCTGCCTTGCTGTGCTGCTGGCATTGGCGCCTTTGCCCTCCAGAATGGCATTGGTCACCACAGTGGTGGCATGGGACAGCAACGACACATCATCGGCGGGGATGCCATGTTCTTCCAGGGCGATGGACAGGCCCTGCACCACGCCTTGGCCAAAGTCCCGCGGCGTGGTCGACACCTTGGCGATCCCGATCTGACCCGTCGTTTCATTCACCAAGGCGACATCCGTAAAAGTGCCGCCAATGTCCACACCCACTGAACGACACCGCTGGCGAATTGTTTCGTCTGGGTTAATACCCAGGTGGTCAGCAAGCCGCCATAGGAACCGCCGGCTAAGGTCATCCGCGTGTTGTCAACATACGGCTGTCGGCTCAGGACGTCGGTAGCTCGCAGTACGTCTATCGTCGGCTTGCCCAGGGGGTCGCCCTCTATCGCCTGGGCAAACGCTTGTCCGTAGCCGGTGGACCCATGCACGTTAATGGCCGCAACGACGTAGCCGCCATTGGCCAGCGCCGACAGATTCCAGCGCCAGTTGAACTCGTTGACCCAGGCGCTGTGGGGGCCGCCGTGCAGTACGATAATCCAAGGCCAGCGCAGGTTTTCACGCTCCTCGCTCTCAATCACCACACTTGCACCTTGTCTCGGTACAAGCGGTCTGCGTGCGCCGGTACTCGCTGTCCCAGGTGCTGACGTCGTTGTCCTTCTGCCCTGGTTCACTGGAGGTCCGCTGTGCCCGCCGCCACGCTCGTGTCCACCGCCGCGATCACGTCCTCCGCCGTGCTCCTGTGCTCCTCCGCCTGGCTTGCGACACTCGCTCGCACGATGCCCGCGTCGGCCACAGTTGTGGCAGCTGCCGTTGAACCGCCGGCTCCCTCTGTCTCTCTCGCTGTTGTCGCTCCGATCTCTTTTCTTCTCTTTCCTGGAGCCGGAGTCGTCATGCAGTGCCATGACTCGCTTTTAAGTGATCGAGTTTAGTGTTAACGGATATTTTTATATGAAAATGTTTGAAAAACCCTTAGTTGTCATAATTTGTGCCAGACTGTGTCTTGTGCCATTTGTAGTTTGCCTCAGTGGCATGAATTGCCACGGGGGAATTATATTTGGGGGGTTGAATTGCTAAAACATGAACCATTGGATTTAATGCATGATTTTTAATAAGAAAATATCTAAACAGGCTGAATAGTGGAGTAAGAATAATGAGGTGGTGTTAGAGGGTTGCAAGAAGGCCAGCCATGGTATGCCACGGGGACGTGAATTGCCATGGGGGTCACGTTGGGTGGTGCCTTGCAAACAAATAAACCAAGGGTAGGCCGAATGCTACTCCGGCGGCTGCGCAACGGAGCATGTCAGGCGATGTGCAACTTTGATCGCCGATCCCTATCAACTTCATTGGTGTTCACGATCACGGATCGACGTTTCAATCATCAGCTGAATTCTCAATGATGAATTCTGCGACAATTGACGCTGCGTGATCATTTTAAAAGGCAAATCACGGCATATGTGCGAGGAACTGTCCGAGTGAGCCGCTCGAACTAACAATTATGCGCAAGGTTGATCATGGCAGCGACGTCCGGCCTGGACCACGACATCGATGTCCAGTGTACTGCGGGGCTCCCCGTACCACATGGCGGCGATCGAGCCACCGACGAAGAGGGGTGTAAAATATAATTTAAATCTGATCTGTAGCTTTTAGGTTTGCTAAAAGGATTAGCAGATATGCTTTGAATTTTTAGCTACTTTTAGGATTTATTTTTATTGAAAGAATATTCATCGGAAGGTATTTTTTAAGGAGCCTCGTCCCATTTGCCCTTGATTGGCAACAAGCCTGGGCTTTCATCACATTTTTGCTTTTGTTTGCTAGTTTTATTGAAACTTGTGGCGTGAATATCCTAAATTTCTTGGTGCTCTGGAGTTAGTCTAATTTGTTTTTACCCTAGATAGTAACCATTTCCATCAGGGTTTTATCCAGGATCTTTTTCAGGGGGGGGGGGTGATTGCTTTTCTTTTGCAAGTGCAATTGCTTGCGGTCAGGCAGAGGGGCTTCCGCCAACGGTGGCGGCCTCGAAAGCACCACTTTTACAGGTGCTATTTGCAAATAATGAAGTGGCAAGACACGTCCGATTTGCTAAAGCCCGAAGAGTGGGGTTGGCGCCTCTCTTCGTCACGGAATATGTATCTTCCAATAATGACGGATGCTTCACCAGCACCGGAGAACCTGTTGAAGATGGTGCGGTGCCAGTGCACCAGCAGGTGCGAGTCGCCCAGATGCAGCTGCCGTCGGAACGGTTTGCCCTGCAACTTTGCCTGCGGGAGCGTAAAGGGGCGTTATGTGCTAACGCTGCAGCAAGACAGGATGAAAAATAGAAGCAGGCATCCGACAAAGCCTTTCCTCTATAGTGATTAACGATTGAATACCTTGTGGGTGTTTGATCCGCAAAACGGGGTACAACTTTCGTTGGTGACGAGCCAATTGGTTCAATGATTGAATGGCATATCGCAAGGGCTGTAAACAGGTTACTATCATGAGAGCCGTAGCGAGCAGTTTCATATCCGAATCTCCTTGTCAGACATCAGGAATGTGAGTTTTTTCCATGCTGGCAACATAGCAAGGGTATTTTACCGCTAGATCACGCCTTTGTTAGCTTTGGGTTAAATTCATAGAAGTCTCCATGAGTCTTAACCGATATCTTTGCTTTTCATATGACGGTTGCTAAGATTCCCTTGTCATTTATAGCTTATGGCTGTAATATTCAAGCTGTTTAAAGAAAATAGTTTCTGGTCCACATCTCAGCCTGTTTAAGCCCCTAGCCCTTCTGTCTAAAAAAAGAATATGATGCTTTTGACCCAGGTAATGTTTTTTTTTTTTTTCAATTTTCAAGGCATTCGGAAAAAAATTTTGTTTAGGCTGTTTTTGACCCCAACATGAGGAGGAAGGGCTAATGCCGCAATGAAAAAGAAATTGACCCCTTTTCAGATCTCTGTTTGTGGGGCTAAAATTTTCCGTGTTTTCTTTTGCATTATGCTCTCCACGATCCAAAGACTTGAGGATTTGATATCCAAAGAGAAGAGTAAAAGTGGTGACCTATAAATTGAGTGTTGAAATTTCAGACACCCTTCCCCCAATATATGTATAACAATTAAGCTTGAACATAAACAGTAGAGATGAAACAGGATGCCTCTTTATATTCTGAGATTTCATGATCAAACAGTTGGTGATGATGAACAGTGGGAAAAGAAATTCTTTTGTCAGTAGAACTTAAACTATACTTAATGAAATTTGCTCACAACGTGTTCATTTAAATGATATACTTTCTATGGTGACCTTAATGATACAAAATTGGTTCATTTTAAATTTAGTCATCAATGGTTATCTTCATAATGATGGTTTGATAATTTTGTAGAAAGAGTGTAAGTTTTCAATGTATAAAATTTACCCGCCAAAGTTATAAATACGAGCATGAGTTTTTAATGTTTTTCAATGAGACTCACCAGTTGTGGAATCTCTTGCCAGGTGACCTGTTTCGTGCTTAAAGTCTGCTCTCTCTTAAGAGATGTATTGTAGATGCACTAGTATGTTTAGTTTAGTACATTGATTCATTTTACTAGATTTGTTGAAGCAACCCTTATGTTTCTTTTATTTTAGTGGCGTTGTTCGTGTGTACAATTGTTTTTTGTAACGACAAGCACTCTCTGCTTATAGTTTTTTTTAACTAGTAAAGTGTAATGAACTGATTGATAATAAATTCAATAAACACCGCCAAATTTTTCATGGATAACGCGCCGGTAGAATTGGAAGTAGGCAATCGCGATTTACCGGGAAAGAAACTGAGTATTCGTTATAAACTTGGCGATAAGGGAGAGAAAAAACTAGAATTCTTGCCCGATCGCATTCGTGTAAATATTCGTTATTCCGGCTCCTTCTCCGAACACCTACCCTTGCTTACATCTCCCGATAAATCGCCCGACGTACAATCCGGAAATGTAATTCTTCCCGGCCAAGAAGGCGCTGCGCAAACCGCTGGAGATTATCATTGGAGGCCGCAGTGTAGCGAGTGGCACGGTGGAGCAGTTCGTGGAAGTTCGCCAGCCCGCGACGAAGTTCCCGCAACCAAGTTGATGATTAACATCATAATGTCTATTCAAAATTTCTAGTAAAGGACATCTTCAAATAGTTCAAAGATGACTGAGTTAACCGTGACAATAGGAGTCACAAAAATGGGGGCTCCTTCATTTTTCGTCGTGACATAAGTCACAATGCATACACTGCAGTGAGTATGGACTGCCCCGTAATATAAGATTGGAAAACCAGATTGGTAATATTTTTAACATAACATCACGGTACTAAACAATGGATGTTCAGATTTAATTCCATCTCTCCGTGGTAGAAGAATCAAACAGTTCGTGGTAACGAAATGTAGTAAGTAGCGACCCGGTTCAATAGTAACCAAAACTCTAATACACATCAATCCTCTAATGTTACTCTACGTAAAATACTGTCTGAATTGTCTAAAAAGCGTCACTCATTTGGCACTTTTGGGTAAATTGCAAAAAGATTTATGATTTCTGCATATTTATATCTTTTTAATACCTCCGTGCGGTGAATGTCCTTAGGCCGACTTGGAAATACGTGTTTGTATTGTTCATTACGCATGACAATTCGTTCTGGCTTTGTTTTCGTCAGGCTACATTTTGTCATTTTCCCCTAGGCTCAGAAAAATAGTAACTCCATAAAAATTCAATAAAATCTTACATCTACAACATAGAAAGCTTTCTTTTTTAGTGAAGGCAGTAAGTTACAATTTATTTGGCAAACACAGATGAAGAACTGGCAGCCTACAAAGCGTTGGCTCCCCTTTAGAAGAAATCTAAGGAAGGGCAGGGGAATTTTTAGTGAATATGAAAATAATCAAGGGAACTTTAAACGAGGAGTATTTTACATTGGAGGAACTTTGTACAGAGGAGTATCTCATGAGGGTAGGGAATTTTCATGGAGGGGAAAATTTAAGGAAGGATTATCCTTTAAAAAGCAATCAGAAATTACATGAGAAATGTAATTTCTTGTTTATTCACAAGATATTGAGGAGATGTGAATTACACTGAATAGACATCTACAATTATTTTAGCTTCCTTCAGTTTTTTGAAATCTGCATATAGGGAGGAACAATGTAATCTGCTTAAAAAATACGTTGCAAATTTTAAACAGTGAGGAGTAGACCTCCGGTGCAAAGGATCTGTGGATTGCTGCAGAAACTGCTATTCATTCTGCTAAACTGCTACCCATGAGTAACACATGCAACCATATCTAACAGAAACTAATTTCATTTATACCTCCAGAACACGTTTTGCAGATGAGTTATTATTGTTTTAAGTCATTTTTAGTAATTAGATAACATCAAAAATAAGTTTTACTTGTGCAAAGCAATCGTCAAACTGTCTATATTGTTTGTGTTTTTACCTGTAGTATGATAGCAGGCTATTTACTGCTGTTCATGAACATTTGTGGAACTCGTTTCGCAGCGTGCGCATCGAGAAGAAACGCTTCATGCACTCGGGGCAAGGCGATTCGAATCTCGATATCGACGAGCTGCTGATCGTCTGCACCGATCCGAAGAGTTAACGCTCCGAAGATTCGGCGCTCCTAAGATTCGACGCCGGTTAGTCGCGGAGGCGAGCTTTGTAGTTCGCTTCCGTCAAGACCTCGACAGCTTCGCTCGCGAGCTCCTGCGTCGCGAACGCGAGGCGCATCGTGCCGCCCTTGTCCACGACTCCCTCTTGGCTCTCCATGAGGTCGATCACGGGATCGGGGGTCTCGGCTTCGAACTCGGTCGAGTGGGCCTTGGGGAGCTTGAGGAGGTTTATAACTATAATATAAAATTATTATAATTTTTATAATATTATATAAAATTATATACTTTATTTTTTCTTTATTAAGAAAAATTAAACTATAAAGCCTATAGTTTTGAAGCTTATAGCTTTGAAGCTTATAGCTTTGAAACTTATAGCTATGAAACTCATAACTTTAAAGCTTATAGCTTAACTTTAATTATGAAGCTTAACTTCAATCCTAAGTAGCTTAACTATAATACCTCAATTCGCTTAATAATACTTTAACTAGTTTAGAGCGTCAAAATATTGTATCCCCAGTGTACCGACTTTACTTTATTTTTCAAAATCTTTCTTTTAGTGTCATTAGGGTCTAGAGCTTTGAACGCGCGGCTTAAGGGAAAGAATAAATATTTCTTCTGAGGAAAAAGATGCATAGGAGGAGTTTTGGTTCATTTAATTGCCCTTAACAAGCATTTTAACAGCTACCAAATTATGTATTCATGCAAACTAATACTTTCGTTATTGTTTTAAATTGTTTAGTTAACGTTTATGAGAAGGCGACGACGGCTTGAATGTCTTCTCTCCATGAATCTAACGGAGCTTTTATTCAGGGCCTGAATAAAGTCTAATGTTGTCAACTTAAGGAATTTCCCCTCCCGCGCCCTAAGCCTGAAGGGAACCCAATCCGCAGAACTATTAAAATTTTTTCGTATGGGAAGGCCGTCCACCCTCTTTACTTTCAGCAGGTTTTTTTTTTAATTAATCCATGCTCATGTTTAATATAAAAAAAACGCGAAAACTGGGGTTCCTTACACTTTTTAATATCTTCTACATTTGCATTTATGCAAATAAGCCGCCTTTAAAGCTTCTGATGCCGTACAATAGACCCCAAAGCCTTATTGCCCTGAAAACAGATGAGCTTTGTTAAAGGCAAAATTATGGAAATGATCTGTACTACATGTTTCGCCACGTTTGCGCAGGTCAAATTTTGTTTCCTTATATTTAAGACTCTTTTACTCCCTAAAATCTATGAGTTCAAGATTAGATTTTCTTGTCTCACCATTAGTGCCTCCATATGCCAAGCAAAGACGGAAGGAACATCTTTGTTAGCAGCCTTAACAATTTAAGTAATTTCACTTTTTATTTCTTCTCGCAGCTTGCTTTTTGCTCTGGCTACTGTTGAGAGATTAATTGCATTCCCTTTTGTAAAATCTCTTAAAGGAGGTTCGACATTATCTCCTTGCATCCATGGTTTATTTAAATCGCAAAACTCTTTAAATCCTGGCACCCAAATCGGATTGTTATAATTATAATTTCATCATTACATTTACGGGAAGAAGTGTAAGACCATCCTGGACCTTGGACCCATGGACTTGCTTACTTGTACACATTTTGGGGGAACACATCCTGTATAAGTTCTTCCTACGTTCTCCGCCTTCTCACGCTCCTTCGAATCACGATCCGGCCTGACCCAGAACGCGAGGTAGTCGCGAGCCAGGTCGCGAAGAACCGGCCACTTCGACTCATCCTGAGCGCAGCGGAGGAACTCCCCGAGATGACTTCGTTGGATCGCCAGGAACCTCATGGCGAAGAGCGTGACCCAGGGATTGGCGTCACGGACGAGAGGGGCCATGATCTCGTCGTCCACTCCATCGAGATCCCCCCAAGCCCACGCGCCCCAGATGGCCCAACGAACCCGCTCGTCGGTTTCGCTCGCAAACAACGCAGGGAGTTGCTCGTCGACAGCGCTTTCGACGCCTCCCCACCGATCCACACCGACAAAATACATCCCACTGTTTTTTTAATCCGCACAATTTACACTACAAAAAATGTTTTTGTTTAGCTCGGCCGATGAAACCGAAGAAGTTAACATAATTTTTTATATAGAAGGCATCAAATGTATGTTTAACATCTGCAAATAGTTTGCGAGACCACTCTGGTTAAGCATGACAAAATAAGAAAGAACTACAAAAAGAAGAAAAAACGAGAATTTTCACAGCCAGTGAAAATGTAGTACCAAAAAATCGGTCAAGACCTCCACTCGGCCGTCTTCAGTGCAAAACAAACAAAATAAATCCCTATAAAAACAAGCACTAAAATAAATATAAACTAAACCACAACAATCTCGATTTTTACTCATTCTTGGCTTCATGGAAAACCTCACTCATGCAACCAATTAAAAGGCTGAGTTTCTGTAAATTTGTAAATCACCTTCTGTAATTGATGGTTTTGTATTTGTTAGGCATCTTTACGGGCCAGTGCCCTCTGTCCTTCAACCTTTCGTCTTCTTCTGTTTGTGGTTCTGTTTTTTATGTCTTATTTTTTAACGCGTGTTTTTCTGCAAGTGCTTTAAGTTACTCGAACATCACATCGTATAATAACATTAGCACCTTTTTTTTTTCACACCTTACAGGTTTAAAGCATGACGGAAGTGCCATCAAAAATGAAGATATTGAGAGCGTCAAAAAAGATTCGGTCAGTCCAAGGACTATAAAGAAGACATTTAAAGAGTGTTTGATAAGTGAATATAAAAGTTTGTCTTTCTTTTTTTTTCGATCAATTATAAATTATTACTACTTGTTTCTTTTTGTGGTTGGTGGTATTTTTGTTTGTTTGTTATTTTGTTTATTTTTTATGGGTTCCCCCATCTTGTCAGTTCTAAAGTTGTCTCTTTTTTTCCTTCTTTATGGTTGTAGTTTGATTGAGAATTTGAACAGGTGGGTACTATTTTTAGTATTTGTACTTTTAGTATTATTATTTTTTACTATTATTTTTCTTTCTTTTTTTTTATTTTGAAGGAAGTTGTTGTTTTCATTTATAACTTCCGTACTTTTTTTTTTTTTTTTTTTTTTTTTATGGTAAACGCGCTGCTTTCAATTCACTTCTAAGTTTGTACTCTGAAACGCTTAAATACTTTTAATTTTAATTATTGGAAAATATTTTTGATTCGTTGAAAAAATTCCATTAGAATGGCCTCTTCGCATATGTTGAGTCAATAATCTGGGGATCCTCTACCCCCTGATATTTCTAGTTTTTTACGATGTGCCAAAATTTTATTCGCTAAAAAAACGAGGTACCCCCCCCCCCAAAAAAAAAATGGATATGTTTTATTGTTCAGGTGCCTTTTGTGGGTCACAAGAAAGTTTAACCTTTTTCAAGCCTTCCCAACAATGCTTCAATGCCTGCCGGCCAAGGTGGTCGAGAAGACCCAGCGTGTGGTTCGTGACCGCATTGAAGCGCTGGGCAGCGACCTGACGGATCTTTCGACAGTCGCGCATGCCTCGGAGCCGATTGCCGAGATCCTGACCGGGCTGGTCGACGATGGCTCCAAGATCTGGTGGGATCTCAGGCCCAGTTCGCGCCACCCGACGCTCGAGTTGCGCATCTGCGACGTGTGTACCGACGTGGAAGACGGTCTGACGATTGCCGCGCTCTACCAGTCGATCCTGGCGTTTTTGTTGCACTTGCGCGAGAACAACCAGCGCTGGCGGCACTATCGCCGGCTGCTCATCCTGGAAAACAAATGGCGGGCCGCAGTACAACGCCATCGGAAGCATTTTCCGCCTTGTTCAGAAGACTATATGCCTTTTTTGTCGCGCTAAATTCTCTCGCGTTCACCGTTCGCACTGCACCTTTGCGTCTTTTGGGACGCCAAGGAGCCGCCAAACATTCATTGGCCAGTGTTTCCAAAAACCAAGGGTGGAGGTAGTTCGGTGACAATCGATCTGTTGTTTTGAACTGCTCAGGAAGGTTCGGGAAGAAACCCACCACGCCTTTCCGTGCATTCTGGATTTGATGAATTGAATAGACAGCGAACAGTAAGTCCCACTTAGGTGCGGCACCCAAAAATTGATGAAGCTTACCAATTCGCTGCCGTTTAGAAGTAATCATCAATTCGTTTAAAGTAAGCATGTTCACGTCTGGAGTTTACCAAAGGATGTTGAGGATTTCCCAGGTAGAGCATGATGACATAACACTCGAGCATAGGAGGGACACTAATCACTAAATCTTGCTCTCCTTTATTCAGTTTGTATTTAGAAAGTTCGGTTTTTCAGTTAGTTACAGTGCTCTTATATGCATTAGTGTTTCTAATGCTTTCGAAACTGGAGATTTCTTCTATGTGTTTAATGTTTCTGTAACCATTGTTAACTGCTTTTTGAAGATATTCATTGGCCAGTTTTTTATTGTTTAATTTGGCTTCTAATTCTGCCTTTTCAACCAACCAATAGTGGTTGAAGTCACTGTTTTTCCACTAAGGGACTTCGAACATACTGCAGGATATTACTAAGTAGTTGTTTAGTAAATAATCAATTAGAAATACTTCATTTCGTCTATCTCTCCCACGCTATGTGGGTTCAGAAGCTCAGAACAGTACTGGAGGTTTGCACCAATTTCAGTATTTAGATCTCCAACCACATAGAGTATACCGTGCTAGGGAACATCTTTAGTGCCTGTTTCCAGCATGCAGTAGAAAATATTCTTTTCTTTATCATCACCTTCGTTAGTTGGAGCATAGCATATTTTTGTATGATTGGATATGAAGCGGACTGACATTAGGCGTTCACTAATTGGGTTCCAATATCGCCGGCCGCCGTTTCCGGAGGCCGGGAATGGTGTGCAGATTGGTATGCGTCCCCGTAGTCAGCCCTGATGTGGTGGGGGCAGGGCGGGATTCACAGGTCCAGCCTATAAAATTCATCGGACCAGCCGGAATGTTGGCGACCGGTCTATACGGTCACGACGACGCCCGCATCCACGACCATTGCCTGGCCCGTCATCACGGTGGATGCTGCCGACGCAAGAAAGAGTGTCGGCTCGTCCATCGCTTCCCCGACATAGTGGGCCAAAAACGCGCGATTGATCTCATCCGGCACGATCTGATCGAAGCGGAGGAAGCCGTCGCGCACGAACGCAACCATCCGGTCTGTTTTCAAGATTAGGATTAACTTTCCTAAAATCTTTAAAATTTATAAGGTAGGGAAGTATGAAGGTACGGGGATGTAAGTGTTTTCTATGGCTTTGTTTAGGCTCTAGATCCAATAGTTTTAATCGTCTAGATCGTCTAGATCCAATACTTTTTGTTAACTTCTGGCAACCAGATGAAGAAAATCCCGCGATTTCAAAAAAAAATCTAATAATGTTTGAAACTCTGTTTGAAGCAACAACAAACAACAATATTAAAACGTTTCCGGAATAATTTTGAAAATAGACATGGACCTACTAGTGAAAGTATAAGTACTATAACGCAATCCATACATAAATATAAAATGAGTGCTATAATTCTACACTACATATTTTAAAATATACATCCGTTTCTTTAAGCTGTATAGGGGTATACTACCCAGGTTGTTTTCTTTTGTATATTTGGGAAGTATATTTACCTAGAGACAGAATACAGGTGTAATTTTGGTACCGCCCATTTTCATATGTTATGAATTTTTCAAACATTCCGTGTTTTTACATTCCCATTTAGCCTTTGATAGCATACAACAAATGTAATAAAAAAGATAAATTTTAATTTCTAATTTGAAAGGATATTTTGTTACTAGTTATAAGTGAAGAACACCCATAAATTACAAATAAAATCTCCAATTTCCACTCATGCAAAGTTTTTATGACTCATTCTAGGGCCTTACTCAATCAACAAAGCACTAATCTGAATTTTTCTCAGTTTTCTTCTTATGAATTGATTGTGTTAAACGAATTAAGCAATATCTCGTCGGGCCTGTCTTTTGAATTACAGCAATACGTCAATAACGGCGGTAATCTATTGATTTTCCCTAGCCAGAACGCAAATCCTACGGCTTATAATACCTTTCTCAATAGCTTTCCAGCTAACGAATTGCTGACTTTTGAGCCGCAAACCCGGCAAGTGGTCAGCGTCAATACCGATGAATTCGTATTTCGTGACGTTTTTTATAATGCCGGCGCCGATCTAAAACTGCCGGTTTCACCGGGTAACTTTCGCTTCAGCCGCTTTTTCTGATCCTGCGCGTGTGGTTTCAGCGACTGGGCAAGCGATTCGGCTCGGTAGTCCTCCGGCACGATGTCAGCACGAAGCCGATAGTCGTTCCACAGGGCATGCGCGGTTTGGCTTCCTACACAAGCCACTTTGCCGGAAACATTGCGGATGTCGCTGTCGGTTCGAGTAAGCAGTCGGTCGAGAAAAAACTGCGCTCCGTTTCGGCTACAAAACACGACGACATCAAACTGCGCAAGGTCATCGATGGCCTGGTCCACCGGCTGCCAATCATCAGGTGGCCCGATCTGGATCGCTGGTTGAATCAGCACGTTGGCACCAAGATCGCGGAGCGGATCGGCCAACGCGTCCATTTTTTCTTGGTTTTAATGTTCTTACTTGTACCATATAAGTGGGAAATTTAGATAATCAGAAATGGATTCAAAAAGCCTGTATCGACACTAATGTGTTCCCAAGCATTGTCTTAGGAATCGTTTGCCAGACTCATAATAAAGATAGGAAAGTTGCTATTCTAACCTTGTTTCCTTTCTAATTTCCAAAAATTGTACCTTAAATATCCATTCTGGAAGGTCTTTGCTTAAAGCTGAAGGATTCTCCACCCAAGAAATTAACGAACAAGATTTATTATTGACACCATAGTTATGCTTAAATTTTATTTCTTCACGTAATTTTGTGTATGCAGTAAGTAGTTTTTCATAATCTCGACCTCCCGGTTGGGATCAGTCTCGACCTGCTGCGAACCGAGGATCGCTGTCGCAGCCAGATCCTCATTGACCGCGGGCAGGAACTCGATGCGCGCTTGTTTCAGCAGATCGCGGCTTCGCCACATCTCCAGGTCGACGCCGCCAAGCGGCGAACCGCGATAACCGGAAACGAAGCCGGCGGTGTTCAGGCCGGCCTGACGATCGCGCCGCGCCTGGTCGAGCACAATGCGCGTGATTGCCTGGGTGCCGGTCATGTAGGCGCGGCCGGATTGCGCCGCATAGCGATTATCCAGGCTGTAGCTGGCGTCGAAGGCCGGTGCGTGAATGTTCATGGTCGCTATTCCTCGATGTGAGCCAAACCTGCAGGTCCGGCCATTCGGTCTGGAGATAATCCTCCATTGTGTTCAAGACGTTCGCCGCGCCGCCGGTGGTTGTCGTCACATGAAATTTGTCCGCCGCCATTCTGCCGATGACACCGTCATCCCGAATGAACCCGTCCTCGCCCAGGAACAGGCCGTAGCGGCAGTGCCCGACACCGAGTTTCGTCCAGGGATTGGTATACATGCGGTTCATGAATTCCACCGCATCCGGACCAACAACCTCGATCTTGCCCAGAGTGGAGGCATCAAAGATGCCAAGGCTGTCACGGGTGGCTTTGCATTCTCGCGAAACAGCCGCTTGCATATCTTCACCCGGTCGTGAAGGATGTGATCTCGCCCAATGGAGCCGTTTCGATCACGGGCGAACGTGAACTCCCGTCAGGCGATATCAATGGCCACACAACCGTTGGCGCCATCCGCACGCATTTTGCCCAGACCAATCCAGTTGGAAGCTTCGCACAATCGGATAAAGTTGTAACGATCGAGCAAGAACCTGATCATCAAGAACTTTGCGATTTGGAGCAAATGTTTATGCTCAACGCCATCAAGGATGATTTGGATTTGTCAAAACATAATCGCGATGCATTGCTTTCGTTAGAAAAAACAAACTTGTAAATAATAAACAAAACAGATGTTCTTCGGTGTCTCAATTTATGTATACGCCACTTCATAAACAAAATTTTATATTTGGAACTGCTTTAGAGAACAAATCAATATTAGTGGGCAAAATTAAGTTTATAGAGGCAAAAAGAGGCGTGAAGGGCACAAATATACCCCCTCCCTCTTAATCACGGTAATTTACATCCAGGGAATAGATAATATCATAAGAATGGGTGAAGCAAAACCCCTTGAAGACAATCTACGATACAGATCAGGCGTATATATCTACGATATCTATCTACGATATCTACTATATAGAAGACGCTAGATGGATTTGAATAGTCGTTGCCAGCTTTCCAGTTCCTAAGTTAATAACCAATTGTCAATTTCTATCTTCTTCTTTTTTAAATATTTCCCCGGTTACGGTCATGGCAAATGGCTTGCTAAGTTGTTTTTTTTCTCTAGCCATAGCTAGAAATATATTGTACCGGCTGCCACGGTTTTTATGTCCTGTTCACCACACTATAGGAGATCTTGGAAGGATTTTGAAGAAATTTTCTTATAAAATCTTAGGTCTGGTGCGTGACCCCTCGGCGATGGATTGAAATCATGACATCAGTCTCAACTCAGGCCAGAGGCGTAAAACATTACTCTGACAAAGAAGAAAAAGAAACCAAAAGTAAAAATTGTCAAATCGGAAAAGGATTTCTTTTGCAAGAAGTAGCATATTTGCCACATAGGGATAGCCTCCTAGATGCTTCTGCTCGATTTTGATTATAAATATAACATATAGTCTTGAATATGACAATAGACATTTCGGGCATAACCCTTCATCAGCAATAACGAAGCAGAGTACGTTCAGGTCGTTAGAATAGAAAAAGAACGATTGATAGAACAGGTGATAATTGGAATGCAGAACAGAACGCGACGCAAGAATGCGACGCAAGCGAAGGAGTAAAAGATTGGAAGAGAGATGCTACGAAAAAGTGAAATTAACACAGATGCTAGGATAAAAATGAAAAACGTTTGTTGAGTCCATATGGCAAAAGAGTCCCTAATTTAAAAATGATCCTTTTCTCTAAGGTTTTCCTCTTTGTGGAATCTTTATCGGCAAACTAAACTCTGGTGGTCGGGAGTGATGCTAATAACGTAGCTACCGCACGGTAGGGGGTGCATAGCGTGACAGAGCTTAATTTTTGCTGGCATGCATGACACAAAAAACAGCCGAACAAATTCTATGATCTTCATCGCTGGCATGACGTGGATCACATGAGTAGAATAGTGGATTTTTGTAGTTACGTAAGCTGGTGTCTGGCGAAATTACACATTCTTAAAAGGAAATTAGCTCTTAAATACACACGCTTGAATCGCTAAAGAAGGTGGGTCACCTTTCTACTTTGCACTCTAATAGCTTCAGTATGTGTGCAAGAATGCGAGTGATGAAATGAAGAATTACTGCCGAGTCTCATGGGCAACGTGAGGTGTTGCGGCACGCTTTTTTCGGCTTCGCCAAAGAAAGTGTTGCGTGAGCAACACTTTAGTTTTGTTTCCTCGCTCTGACTAAACGCTAAGTTGTTAATCTGTAAGGATCTTAAAATAAATACTATGTACACCAACTCGCAAAAGTTGCAGACCCCTCAATGCCACTAGTAAAAGTCGCAAACCCCTCATCACTGAAGATGATTTAGCGTAACAGCCAATTATTACTTACGAGTCCCCTACATATATTACACCTGGAACTAAATTGGTCTTACTATCAAATACAACGGAAACAAATAATAGGTACACCAAGTAGTAAAAGTTGCGAACCTCGAATGTATGAAAGAGGCTGTTCCCTTCTCAACGCCCCGCTCTTTACGCTAAAGTTTGACTCTTTCTCACAATTCTACTTTATTAAACAGTAAAAAACTTTACTGTTTGAGCCGGAGCCGGGTCGCTCCTTACTACAGTTCGTTACCACTAACTGTTTGTTAAAAATCATGGTTATGAAGCTGCTTAAGGTAAAATTAAATGCTAAGATTGGAAGGAAAATAACACAAACAAATTATTGCTTATATCGGCCATTACTTTACAAAATTCGAACTTTAGCGTAAAGAGTGAGGTATTGACGAGGGGTTGAACTTCCCCATATACGTAATATGAGGGAGTTTGCGCCTCGTGAATACCGAGCGGGTCGAGGGATTTCATGCTGTTGCCCCGAAGCTCGCGTAGGACACAGGCTGGCGACCGGACAGAGCAGGCAGCGGGGCTCCTTGGGCTCGCAAATCAGGCTGCCGAGGTCCATGAGGGCCTGGTTGAATTGTCCCACATCCCGTCGCGGCAAAATGGCTGCTGCAAATTCCCAGAGCAAGTTCTGTCCGGCCGGAGCGCGTGGATCACCTTCGTACCGCAGCAAGCGGCTAAAGAGCCGGATGGTGTTGGCCTCCAGGCCCTCGCCGTTCCGCGAGAACGACAGCAGCTTGCGTGTCGGATCGAACAGCACGCCGACGGTAAGGTGCTTGCCGCTTCCGGACACCAAAATGATTAATTTATTTGTTTATCAGAGACATCATTCACTTACGCGCTACTGTATTTTCTTGGGTTAGTAGGTGTCACTTATGCAACAACACTAATTGAGCTTGGTATACTGGAATGCACCAAGTCTTTCATTGGGTTCCAGTTTCAATAAATCCAGGATGAATAGAAGAGAGAACAAGTTGGCTGAAAATGGTTTATAACCATACTACAGCCATACATATTATAACCATACCCCAATATAACCATACATAGCTGTATAACATACAGATATAATAGTAGTCACAGCAGTAGTAGTAGTATCACTAGCTGCAGAACAAGTTGTAGCAGCGGTCGTAGCACTAGTACCATTTTTAGAAGGACCTCGTAATTCAGATCTCTTATTTGAAATCTCAACTAGATCCAGCGTAATTGGGGGGGGGGGCGAGATACGGATGAAACTGGATTGGAAAACAAAAAATCTTCTTGCGAAAGCGCCGGCTCCTGCCCAAAAGATTCGATATATTTGCCATGTACAATCAAAGTTGGGATATAAGTCGCGTTTTTTTCTTTTAAAAGCCGGATAAAATCTTCGTCGATGGAGTCGTCAACGCTGTGGACAAGTATATCTGCGCCGGCTTTAAGCGCAAGTTTGGCCGTGTTTAACTGGGTAGCGTGCACGGCGACTTTTAAACCGTGTCTATGACTTTCCTCAATCGTAGCTTTTCTTTTGAATAGCCATATATTAAATGATAGGCCGTAAAAATGTGGTTCGATCTCGTTTTTACGGATGAGTTATGATAGGTTGTGCTTTATTGGGCCATCATAAGCCCCACAATTGGGCTTTTCGGGCATCAAACCAAGGACCAAATAAAAGGAGGACACCTACGAACGGGGTAAGAAGAGATCATAATAAACAATGTAAAAAAAGTTAAAGAAGGGAGTAAAGAGTAAAACTTCAAATAGGTTGGTGTGGAGGAGGAGTGTATACAGCTGTACAACAAACAACCTAGTTCATTTTCTGTTGATTCTTTTCAGAAGTTACTGACTGACATTTATTTTCCCATTTTATTACGCTTCGGGTATGACCTGAAATCTCAGATACTTCGTCAAACTCTCACGGCCACCGGCATAGCCGTCACGAGTCTCGCTCCTTGGTTGATAGCCTGCAAATCTTTCCAGCTCAACATACTCCCCTCGTCGCCATTCAGATAGCTTATACGGCCCGGTACCAATTGGATTAAGCCACTCACCATCGTCTGATACAGACTCTGGATGAACGATAGCCGTTAAGCACTGAACATTCGCCATGCGCTGAAGAAAAGTTGATGAAGCTTCGGCGATCTGAAATACCACTGTTGCACTGTCTATCGCCGCGACTCTATCCAGCTTAACGCCCTGATCGCCGGTGCCGTCATACCATGGATATTGATCAAGGCATGGTGCTCAAAGTCGGCGATCAAATATATTATGGGTCAGATGCCATTCATGCTCTTACGTTGCTAGGCACCCGTTCGGGGTTCTTCAATCGAATCAACTATTGGGTGTTTCGCTCAGAGCGAATGTCCAAAGTCTTGTACCCCGTATTCAAGTTGTTCCGTAACCTGTTGTTGAAGGCGCTGCGTGTCACCGCAATCAACAGTCTGGGTACTCCGGGCAATGACCGGTTTTAATTCGCTTTTTAACTAGTTGAATGAGCGCGTTCCCAGTCCACTGCGCTCATAACCACGAAATCCGCACCGTTCCGGCAGGTCACACGCAACGGTGTATGCTGTAAAAGTTTCAAGCTCCTATCTAAATAAAATGTGGAATTTTGTATTTTTTGCCAAAGAAAGATCACGGAAGCGTGTTTATTTGTTGATTTTTTTTTCCCAGGGTTGATCGTATCGACCCAGAGGTCCTAGAATGTCACAAGAGATCTCATTCTAACGGAAATTAAAAATTCTAGTGTTGCTTTTAAGTGACCAAAAATTGGAAGGCACCTAGGGCCCCTCCTACGGTCTTTTTTCCCAAAGTCATCGGATCGAAATTTTGAGATAGCCATTTTGTACAGCATAGTCAAAAAGGTAATTACCTTTTTTGGTAATTACCTAGTAATTACCTTTTTTGGGACGACTTAATCCATGTTCCATCGTCGCCATGCCGGATGTCAGTGCATGCTCCAAGGGTACGGCGTCCGGCACGTGACCAGCGAATGGGAAACCAATTTTTCGAGAATGTTCCGCGACAGCATCAAACGTGTCCCGCGACAAATGCGAGTACACCTTGAAAAAGTCGTACCCGGATTCAAGCTGCTCGTCCATTAATGAACGCGCCAACGGCCTGATGGCCAACATCAGTGTGAACCGCGTAAGCAAAGTCGAGCGGCGTTGCCCCATGTGGCAAAGCAATCAATCGTCCTTTTGGTGTGAAACAAAAAACTTGATCCTGAAACAATTCAAGTTTGGTATTCTCAAGGAACTCTTCAGAATCTCGGAGCCACATATTAGATGTCCTACACCCCCCCTATAAGTAAAATACGCTTGCCCCCTCTCCCACACCAATACTCCGCCAGTTTAAGATTAGTCCTCGCAAGTCTTCCCCAAGCTGTTGTAGCTACTCCGTTTCGATAGACAGGACACATACTTTCTTTTGACTTGCATCTACCCTTCTTCAAAGTTAAACTTTGAGGTCACTTGGCCCTCCAGTACCTTTTGGAGACTTTCCAAGCTGTTCTTGAGATGATGCAGATACACAATTTGTATAACCTCGGTACATATTGTTACATTTGGTGTACATCACCACTTCACAGGGAATAGATTTTAGTCTAAAAGGGCCTCATAGTAAATGCACCTTTTCTCTATCCATAAAATATCCTTTTTTCTAATATTGTAAGACAGGGCACGTATACATCTGTATTTTATACTTTTTGCATGTGGTCCATATCGTACAAAAAATGTCCGATCCATTTTACTATAGCTTAAACAGAATCATTCGCTTTTACAGAATTTGTTCAGCTTTTTACTCATTGCGATTCCTACAAAGGAGTTGTAGATATCCTCGAAGAGAGGGAGAGGTTTTGAACCCGCGGCATCTGCCAAAAAATGAGGTTTAGATGAGTCTACTACGGTTTCATTCATTTTCCATTAAACTCGATTCAAATGTGGCGTTTTATCAAAGTTATGCTCCATCCCGAAGAGGCCGTCCCTCCGGCCGTCTCCCTCGTCGCCCCGCTGGGCGAAGGCGAGCAGCCGCACGGCGTCGACGAGGTCGTCGCGAACGTGAGTGAGCGTTATGGCATCCCGGCGGACACGGTGGTGAGCCTGCTCGAGACGAGCTTCGCCGAGGCCAACGACATCGCCCCTCGTATGGCCTGAGCTGCGTCACGGCTGCATCCCCTTCGCTCGGCGGCGCAAAGCGTGCGCCGGGACCCTCGCCGGGCTGGCGGAGGGAGCGACGGAACGGTTGATGCGTGGGTGTTCGGCATGGCCCAAGCACGACGCCCCGTGTGCGACTACATGACGCCTCTGCCGCAGGTGATCGGATTTCAAGCGCGAGAAGCACGGTGTGCCGGCGAAGGTCGCGACCATCGAGTACGACCCGAACCGCTCCGCACGAATCGTACTGCTTCACTACGCCGACGGTGAGAAGCGCTACATCCTCTGGCCCTCGAAACTCGAGGTCGGTACCACGGTTCAGTCCGGGCCCGACGCGGAGATCAACATCGGCAACGCGTTGCCGCTTCGCAACATCCCGCTCGGTACCGTGATCCACAACATCGAGCTGAAGATCGGCAAGGGCGCCCAGATGGTGCGTTCCGCCGGAAACTCTGCTCAGCTGATGGCGAAGGAGGGCGCGTACGCCCAGGTTCGCCTTCCCTCCGGCGAGGTGCGCAACGTCAATTTTCGAGATTCCACAAATAAGAAGCTCAAGTTCTTTTTCATCAAACGGCTTTAGCGAAGCAGCGGCAACCACTTCGAAGAAACCCTTTTGTAATGATAAAAACTGTTGCTCAGTGCCACGCATGAATCGGTAGCTGACGTATAACCTATAAAAATTAATAATTTTACACTCTATCTAAGTGAACGCATGCATACATGAGTTAAAAAATTTCATTGCGTTTAATGAATTCTTACTCATTCTACAGGGTTTCGACTTTGTTATGTTATTTTCAAAGGTATTGGTAGTCATTGAGGTATCAAATACCGTCGATGTGACATAAACTAAATATAAAACAAAGCAAGAACAAAGGTTAGGAACCCCAGAAATCTTATCCTAAGAAAAGAAAAAGATCATAAAAAAGCGCAACAAAACCCTAAAAGAACAAGTTACACTGGAAAAAGGAGCTGATGACAATTGCATAATCGAATTCAGCATATTAGAAATCTCTATTGCTGAGGATTCAGGATCACAAAGTGTGATATTGAGCTCTATGTTGATGTAAAGCTTTATTTTAAGTAATGTAAAGCCCCTACCCACGCACTATTATTAATAGGGTATAATTTTTTAGGAATGATTTTCACTCTCAAAGCATTGTTTTTCTTAATGTTAGACTTGAAAAAACTAGACTTGAGGGACAGAGGGAGTAATACTTTTTATTAATTTTATTCTTACCTTCATGAGAATAACAATTTTCTCGAGGCAAAGCTTCCTGTCACTGACTAGTGCTATCAATGGGGAAGGACATTATAACCCGGATGAGATCCCCCCTAGACTTTGAAAAATATACTGTTTTGAGGGGGTATTTCCATGCAATATTAGCGTCTTCCGCATGTTCATTGAGAAAACGACAAATTTGTCTCTCCTACAAAAAATATATTATGTCTCCTCTTAAATTATATAAAAAATTAAAAAAAAAAAATAAAAAATACATTCATTAAAAAATAAATAATAAAAAAAATACATTATGCCTTTTCTTCATAAATTTTCGTCGATCAATTCCAGAACTGTTGAATGTTTTTACAAAATGCATAACTTAAAAGAGAAAAAACGTCTTCTTTTCAAATGTAAAATACTAGCACCCCCCCCCCTCTCTGAGTATACCTCGCCTATATTCATAATCAGCGTTATCGTTTTCCGTGGTCACACCTTTTACTGCTAACTGATCACCTACTAGTCACATTTCAGCAAGTGACTAGACTTGGCTAGCTTCCACTTGCAAAGTATGGAGCGGAGACAAGGACCCTAAAATCCAATCACAAGCACCAACTACAAAGAGACAAGTGATTTGCAATATCTCTCGGTACTAGAGGCTGGGTAAGTCATTAATTGTGGACAATTACTTTTTATTTGTTGTTTAAAAGAAGTTTAAAAGTGTGTGAATAGAGAAAATTATTTTCGCCAGTCCTATGGCATTAACATTTCATGGAAAGACAATTCTAATATCACCCAATAGCTGAGACTAAACTTCATTCATATGTCAGATAAGATTTTTAAAGTTTCATTGTTTCTCGTTTTTTTTTGTTATATATAGATAGTTAAATACGTTGGAAACATCCAAAATTTGACAAAATGTTTAAGCAAGTTTAAACCCTTCTCTAAGAAAAAAGACTACCCAATATCGTAATTCTGACTGTGAATGGAAAGAACTCAAAGTAATGAATTCAAAAATATAAATATTTTGTCCTCTCGGTACAAAATACGGCAAGAGCTGATGAAAAAACTTATCAGAATCTGGGATCCGCTGCATTTGGATCATTGGTTGACAGCAAGAACAATCAAGGAAGAATTGAATTTGACTCACACTACTGCACATCAGACTTTGACCAATGAATTAGAGATGACAAAAATCAGCAAAAAATTGTTCCAGAAAAACCTGCTGCAAGACCAAAATGACAAGGATGGAAAGGTGGCATTTTTAGATTCAACTGAAAAACAACCCCAGTTGCTGGAATATGTCATTACTGTTGACAAGTCTTGGGTGTTTGAATATCAACCAGAAACCAAAAGCCACGCCATAGTGGCCCACTTCAACCTCACTAAGGCCCAAAAAAGCCTGTGGAAAATTCTTTCTAGGGATATCCCTTCTGCAAAATCCCTGTTTGATATTTCTCCTTCACAAGACCCCCGCCCCCCTAGAAAATCTACTGTCAGGGCAATTCCTGCCATCCTGCAGAAAATTCCCCTTCACCCGGGAATTGAATCAATAAATCAAAACATGATAATGCACTGAATCAAGAAGCACAGGCATCAAGTTTTTCAAACATGCTTTCCGTAGTAAGATTAATGACACTGAATAAAGCTATTATTAACCCTACTTTTATATATATTGCCTGATTAAATTGTTTTGATTTTGTTTGCAAAGAGTCAGAAAAAGATATGCAAATCGAATTTGTCTTAATATGGAGAGACATCTTTAATCGTGGTAGGGTTATAGACTTTGGGGCTTTGAATATAATTCCCTATTAAATCTTGTAAAAAAAAATTATTAGTTAAAAAGCAGTAAAGTATTTTCTTTGTAACATTAAGCTTTTAAAAAAAGGTATTTAATCGATTATTTATTTGTTGACATTAATCAATATAGGTTAATCAATATAGTTTGTAAGTAACTTATTTATGAGTGACAAATCATTGCCTAAACATGACAAAAAAGAACCATATTTGACATTGTTGACGGTGACTTTGTAGAAATTAAGCTTTTAAGTAGTAATATTTTATCAGTTTAGCTTTTGAATGGCTTTCTTATGAATGATATGCGACCCGATCACGGTCTACGGCGACGGCAAGCAGACCCGCTCCTTCGGCTACGTCTCCGACCTGATCCGCGGGATCGACCTCTTGCTGAACTCGGACGTGTGGGAGCCCGTGAACATCGGGAATCCCGTCGAGGTCACGCTCCTGGAGGTCGCCGAAGAGGTCAAGGCGCTGGCCGAGTCCAGCAGCGAGATCGTCTACCGCCCGCTCCCCCCGGGTGACCCCAAGGTGCGCCGGCCCGACATCTCCCGCGCCCGGGACCTGCTCGGCTGGAGCCCCAGCGTGGGGCGGGCCGAGGGCTTCAAGAAGACGCTGGAGGATTTCCGCCGGCGCCTCACTTCGTAGGGGAGGACAACGCTACCGTATACGATCATCATCGACCAAAACGGCAAGGTAGTGAAAGCATTCCGTAAGGAAGTTGGTAAGCAGGATATCCTTACTGTCGTTAATCCCCTATTCGACCAGGGCACATCAATACACACTGCTGAATAAGTGACCAACCACAAGCCTCACCAAAAAGTCTGAATACAGCAACATCGTCTATTTATTCCAGACATAAAAAAACCTGCATTAGCTATGGCCAAAGCAGGTATATCCCACGCTTTAGCCGTATTTCTTGAGCGCCCGCAAGCTGATTATCAAATCGGCGCTGACTCGGATGAGTCGAAGCAATGAACGTTAAATCAAGCGTCGGCGGCTGTGACCGAGCAAGAGCCCGAGGCCACCGAGTCCAAGCCCCTCGACTCCGGCGCGCACCGCCGCGTTGACAAGCTGTTCAGCATGTTCGACGACGACTCCGCCGACGACGACTGGTAGCGAGCCGTGGACCTCTCGACCCCGAGCTCGCTGCGTCGGCTGATCGCCGACTCGGGTGAAGCCTTCGCCGTGATAGAGGAGGCGGCCAGCGCCCTGCGGCGCAAGATCGCCGACCTCGAGCCCGGCGACCCCGACGTCGTCTCGATCCTGCGCGCGCACCTGCTCGCGGTCGGCAGCCCGTCCGACACGCTGAAGTTCTTCAGCATCGACCTCCTGGAGCGGGTCGACCCCGCGGCAAGTAATCTTGGCAGGTAATGTCAATGCAAAGCTAACCTGATCCTGCATTGCTTTCAGTTGATCTAAGTTGCTAGCAGATAAACAGAACACTTCATCTGCATCTCCTCTGCAAAGCTGAACTTCAAAATCTGTGTAAGGATCCATGTCCAAGTCTCCCCATAGCTGACGAATTGAGTTTTGCAATTTCTTGAACAAGTCAAACCGCTTTGCCTAGATGAAATGAAACAAAAATTAGATTGTAATAATTCTTATTGTTGCTAAGTGTGACTATGTTGCTTAATAGGTGTTGGTCTGTAATGTCTCTTATTTCAGAATATTTTGTTATAGCAGCTATTTATAGGTCACACCTTTTTTTACAATATCAGCGAGCAGAACGTACTCCAAAATTCGACTTTAAGAAACATCGACAGTATGGGTCGATAACTTTACAAATACTATGGATCTTTGTCGCGTTTTAGAACAAAAGGAACGTTACCCGTCAGGAAATTACTCAGACCCGATGCCTCGTTCAAATTTGAGTTGAGAAGTTGAATACAGGGCGTAAATTGAAGAGTGAATTGCACATGTCCTTTCCTTATTTTGTCCCCCCCCCCTAGGGTTTGCAAAATACCTTTTTTTTTTATTTTGTTCAAATTCCCCCCCCCCCCCCCCTCTAGAATTTCCTAAATTGACGCCATGTGTCGAATGTAGTTTCAATCGCATCTTACAAAAATAAGGTGTTACGTCTGAGCAAGCGTGTATGTAGATTATTATTTGTTTTTTCCTGAAATTTATTAAATTATATCCCACTGGTAAGCTCAGATAAATATGTTTCATCCACAAAAATCACAGTCAAATCGTAATGACAAAATAGCCTTGAAGCTTTTCATGTTTGATTCGTCATCTAAACTGAGGAAAAACTATTTTAAAAAAAATTAATCTTAAGAGTAATGAATTGATCCATCAGGTGTCGAAATTGGCTGGTAAAGAGAAAGGAAGACCAATGCCTGTTCTCTTGATTTACAAGCTGGGCAATAAAATTCACTATGAAGGTAAGAAAGGATTTAACACACTAATAATTTAGTCTGATTATTTGAATTGTTGAAGTGGAAATTTAAACAGACACATACATCGTCAAAAAATTAGGAAAAACGGCCTCTTCCGCCACATATGTTTCATGCCATATGTTTTTATCTAAATTTTCGTGGATTTTCCTCCCTCTTTTCTTTATTTTAATTTGGCACCTCCTACTACCAAAAACTCCATCACTGCGTGTGACGGTCTTTTTCGTCTTATATAGGCAAATAAAATAAAATAAAGGATTTACTGAAGAACTCGGGTTTTTGCCATTATACGGTCGTTATCGTGACGCCCCACTTTTGGTTTTTTGTTTTTCCTTTGTTTTTTTTTGTTTTTTTTAAGATCTTCTAGACATCTTACTGCAACAGTCTATGTTCCAGAAGGACTAAAAGATGATACTCTTCGAATTCCTTTAAGCATATCATACTATAATGCACATGGTGATCAACAAGTAATTTCAAAAATTGTTGATTTTTACATTAAAGGATTGATAGAACTTACACTCTTCAACATTGATGTAATTGAGTTATCTGGAACACAGATGGTGATAGGAGAAATCATTAATGAAGGAAATGAAGATGGTTTGTTTGGATTTGTAAGCATTGAGCCTCGTGGTGACTCAAATATCAAACCAAATACTCAATTTATTGATGAAATTGAAGTAGATGCACCTGTACCATTCAATATTCGCCAAAAAAATAAAGCTATAAACTAAAAAAAATACCATTGTTTTTATTTTAACAATGGTCATATAATGGTAGAAACAATGGTAATAACAATGCCATTTATTGTTAGACTGCAATGTTCCATGCCGATTCCCGGCTTGTGAAACTCACTGATTGACCCACCCCCTAGTGACCAATTTTAACAGGGATCCTAGAAACCCATTGTAAAGGGGGCTGTTATTAGAGATAAATTTAAACCAAATTATTAGTTATTTCCTAGAGGTTTTAATGGGAATGCCAAGTTTCTTTGAACCATGGCTGTGCATATTCACGGAATCGTGACGATATGTTGCTGACTCACGCCCTAAGGAGCAAGTCTACAAACCAAGACTAGAATATTGGAAGCTGCAAGGATGACATTGGTCAATATGGCTCTGAAGCATGGGCGGTCTGAAAAACGGAAGAAGATTTGTAAGATTTTTTCCAGAGAGATTGCCTGCGGATTGCTTTGGGTAGTCAGCTGACTGAATGTATTTCAAGCAGTAGGTTGCACGGTTATTGTGGCTCAATCCCGATTTCTAGGGCTATAATGAGAGAAAGGTTGAGATGGCTAGGGCACATCCTACAAATGAAAGATGACAGATTTCCAAAGATTGTCCTTTTTGGCCAACCGTCTAGGGCTCAACAGAAAGCAGGTCGTCCTTGTTTGGGGTGGGAGGATGTCCTAGCATTGTTAATTAACATAACAACTAAAAGGTATAACAGCCCCGGCCTTATGTAGAAACAAGTTTCGTGTTGTTCACTCTTGTTTCACTCAAGCTACTACAAATAGTGATATCCATGTCTATTGTTCAAGTTGGGGTAACTTTTTTTTCAATATAAAATTAGCGACAATTAATTTTAAAAAGTAAGGATTTCCCAATGGAAGTAAATTCTGAAGGTAAAATTATAAAAATACAAAAATTATTACATCGTGTCCTAAGCAACTTGTAGCTTTAAAACTACCGCAAATGCAGCAACTGATGATATTTCCCTATGTTGGTAGGATTGTACAAAACTAACTTATACGATCTCCAACTGCGAGTCGCGAGAGCATCCATAACTTCCGGGTAGTCATTTGGGTCGACGACCACCAATACATCGGCGTAGTTTTTAGCTGCACTACGCACCATCGCCGGACCGCCGATGTCGATGTTTTCGATGCAGGTGTCATAGTCAGCGCCCTTGGCGACGGTTTCCTCGAACGGATAAAGATTCACCACCAGCAGGTCGATCGCGCCGATCCCGTGTTCCTCCATCGCCGCGACGTGATCGCTGTTGTCACGCAGGGCCAGCAACCCGCCATGTACCATCGGATGCAGGGTTTTGACCCGGCCATCCATCATCTCGGGAAAGCCCGTCACGTCGGCCACGTCGCGCACCTCCTAGCTTTTCCTGGATGATGACCTATATATAGCTTTTAATATCATTAGTGGCTCTCCTATGAATCCTTGTGTCCTAGGATACATATTACATCATTCATATACATCATAGAAATTAATAATTATGATAATCAGTAAAGAACCTTTTCTAATTGTTCTTTTTAATTTATGTAAAGTCCATCTGAGTCTCTACTGTTTTTAATATTCTGTTCTACTAGGGTAGTATATAGTATCTGTGACTGATAATTTGCACTTTTTGATTATTCAATAGATAATATCTAAAAACTAGCTTTCTACAGAATGCTTTCTTATTCAATAGATAATATCTAAAAACTAGCTTTCTACAGAATGTAAAACAAACTCCGACTATTAAAAATTTGAATCCGTTTTTTACTTAAGATATATCAATCCACTCATGTAACCTTTAAATATCAGAGGCAATGCCTCTTTACTATAGGTTATGCTATAGCGTTGCCTATAGTAAAGAGCTATAAGGCTACAATATTTAACATTTTTGCCCTTGGAGGCACTTCTTATGGAAGGGGTGGTCGTAAAAACTTCGAAGGTTGCTCGTTCGAAATGAAATCAGAAATTTTAGTGCACTTTTTACGAGTCAAAAGGGATCAGAGGCAACTAGAGAGGGCTAGTTGCCTCCGATGCCTTTTGACCTTTTGAATTGACCGATCCCTTTTGCCCTCTTACCAGTAATTACAGAGTAATTCATTACTACATTACTACATTAAAGTGTAATTCAAGCGTAAATAAAGAGCAATCACTGCAAATAAATAAGTGAAACCCAAATTGAACAAATGTTATAATAACTAATCAAAAGAAATTTAAAAAATACAGAAACTGTTGCAAATAAGAGCGGACTAACGAATTTTGATAGAGACAAGCGTGTCATTTGTGCTTTCCTGAAAACAAAACCCATATAAGGCATTATAGCTTTTAAGCACAAGTGGTGTCAGTCCTAGTGGTCTCTGTTGTAATTTAGGTTCACTTTAAGTTTAATTTGACTATTTAATGTATTTTTTGCCGGTTAAGGGTTTCACTGTTCTTGCCCCGAACCTCAAAGGGCTGGAAGCCGCCATCGCCAGTGGTGCGACCGAGGTTGCGGTATTTGGCGCGGCATCGGAAAGTTTCTCGCAAAAGAACATCAATTGTTCGATTGCCGAAAGCCTTGACCGCTTTCGCCCGGTAACAGACGCCGCGCGCCAAGCAGGCCTTGCGGTACGCGGTTATGTGTCCTGCGTACTTGGCTGCCCCTACGAGGGCGAGATCGACCCCAAGGCCGTGCTCGAGGTTGCCGAAGCATTACTACAACTGGGTTGCTACGAAATCTCCCTCGGCGACACCATTGGTGTCGGCACCTCTGTGAAAGCTCGCCAGCTGTTGGAAACCATGGTGTTTCTTTGAATATTGATCGATACATCTTGTAGTCATTAATTGATTTTAGTGCTTTTCCTAGTTTATACTCAAAGTTGTCCAAGCGTTGTTTGTTACCAAATATTTGAAAGCACCCATTCAATTCTTGAAGTAATTTCAAAGCAATTTTAATGTCATGTAGAGTTCTACTTATTTTTGATAACAATTCAGGATCATATGTGCTTAAAAATTCTTTATCAAGAGAGTTTCGAAAAGTTTCTATTTCTTCTGATCTATTACACTTGTTCAAGAACATTTCAATTTCTGTGGGATTAAATTTCTTGTTTTTGGAAGGTGTCGTAGTATGTTTAGTAGTAGTTTTAGCTGTAGATCTATAAACTTTCACAAATGTGGTATGTTCAACTTTTTCATTTAAAGAAATCGATGACAACGAAGAAAAACTAACTTAAGCAAATACAACTAAAATAAACATCGCAACTTCGGAAGTTTGCTCTGACAGCTCATTAATAGAAAAAGCTTTTTATGAGAAGTAAGGCTCTGTCGTTAATTTTGTTGGATGTCATTTTAGATGCTTCTCTTCATTGTAATTGAAATCTTATGTGAACCGAGCTGTACATAAAGATGGACGTAAAGAGGCAAGTTTTTGTTTGAATGGGGCGTTTTTCAATGATCTAAAGGGCGTGGTTTCAAAAACGTATCCTTCACCGCCTACTTTAGTTAGGTTCAGTGTGCTTTTTGTGCAGATGTGGTTCGAAACTGGGAAAAGGGCGAGGTACCTATAGATGAACATAGAAGATACTCTGAAACGTGCCCTTTTTATCAAGCAGTCTATGTAGGAAATATTCCAGTGGAACGTCTTGCTTTAACTGGAATCTATGACATTGTTGAGCGATACATGGCATCAAGAAGCTATAGTCAGAGCTATCTTAATTTTCATCTACAACTACCAAGGTATATCTCCCGACCTCTACTGTCGTAAGAAGAAGGTAGTGCTCTTAAACGAGAGGATATTACACTAAGAACGAATAATGGAAGGTGATCAAAGGATTTCATTGGTACCTGAGAATTTTCCTTTAAATATTTCTTTATGACATCCTCTCACCCTAACCGTGAATGACCTGTTTTCTGTTTAGCCAACGGTTGGCCAAAAAGGACACTATCTTATTTAGCAACAGTGATTTTTCAAAGTCATCTGATCTCTACTGATTAGTTGGGTTTTGATCATGAGCGGTCTTACTTAAAATCCGTCCACCACTACTACACACACACAAAGACATTATGAGAAGAAGTCCATCACGGATTGTGCACGAGCTACGGACCAATGCGCCTTTACACAATAGGTTTTTGCAACAAATCAGGACCTAGCTCACTTTTATACTTGATTAAAGACTTGAATCGTTTCAAACAGTGTCAGGACTTCCCTGTCTGTCTTTGTGTGACTTACTCTGTGTTTTTTAGGTGTTTTTATCTCTCTCTCTTTCACTATGCCTGTGTGTCTGTGTAGATGTTTGCCTGTCTCTCTCACTATGTTTCCCTGTCTGTCTTTGTGGGACTTACTCTGTGTTTTTTTAGGTGTTTTTATCTCTCTCTCTTTCACTATGCCTGTGTTTTTGAGCTGTTGTTTTTATGTCTCCGGGTGTGTCTATTGTGCTTTTGTTTCTGACTCATTGTGTTTGTAGGTGTTCTTGTCTCTCTCTATCTCTCTCTATCTCTTTCTCTCTCGTATAGAGAGAGAGAGAGAGAGGGCGGGAGAAAGAGAGAGAGAGAGTATTGGTCATGCATTGTTTATCATGGAAATCCTCAAAATTTCAATGTGATTTCTACGAAATTTTCTTGATATATGTGGACAAGACATGATTTCTATAATTTTTCTTGATGTCTTTTGTTTGGTCTGGATATTTAGCGTTGATCCTGATTTCTATGAATTTGTGTTGATTTCTATACTGTGCTTGTGATTTTTATGAATTCTTCTGGATTTCTATACGTTAGTTATGACTTGTATAGGATTTTTCTGGAGTTGGATAGACCGGTCTTGATTTCTACAGTTTTGTCTTGATGTCTTTGATTCGGTCAAAAAATGCAACAAAAGAGAAGACACTTAGAAAACAATTTTAAGGTAGTTATTGATATTTAGTTATGTAAAATATAATTTTATATAATATAATTATATTAGTTTAATTATTATAAAATAAAATTGGGATTGGGCATAAGTGTCAACCTTCGTCAACCTTCATCAACCTTCGTCAACCTTATTTTGTGTCAACCTTAGTCAACCTAGGTTGATGAAAGTTGACGAAGGTTGACGAAGGTTGACACTTTTTCCCTTTTAGGTTGACATAGGTTGACAAAAAAAATATTAATATTTAAAATAGTAATTATAAGATTTTGAGCTATAAGAATTACATATAACCTATATTCATAGTGTAAAATTAGTAAATTACCTATTTAAAATAGTTGATTCTTTATTATATGGATGCAAGAACACGGAGAATTCATGGTGCAATTAAGAGGTAGAGTACAGCGCAGTATTTCTATTTGTTTCTTTCTCTTTTATGGACTTCCTGAATTATTCTATGTATTTTTGTCCTATAGCATTGGTTTTGGGATTAAATTAGTCACATTATTTGTGTCCTCTTTGTTTTATTTGTCATTGTATCCTTAATAAAATAATACAATTTTTCTGAGAAAAAAAAATTAGATACCAAATTTGGGAATATATTGTAGTATTTTTTTTTTTTGAAAATTATTGGTTTTGGGATTAAATTAGTTACATTATTTGTGTCCTCTTTGTTTTATTTTTAATTGTATCCTTAATAAAACCCGGGAACTGCACTTTTCAAACTAAACTTTGTGCAATTTGAATTTTGACTTAAATATCTATCGAAAAAACAAATGCTGATTAATATCATCTAAAGAAAACTTTCAGTTACAATCCTATTGTATTATCATTTAACCATGCGAAATACCGAATTTTCTTTGAAATTTTCTTGTTTTTTAAGGAAGTGGCCAGACAAACACTGTAGGTGGCGGTAGTTTAATCCCTACCTTCGCACGTCAAACCACCAAAGATTAAGCTCCAGTAAGTTCCCCAATTTCTTTGTTTAAAGCCACATATGTAGCCCATACATGTTCTTCTGCACTTTCAAACTCTTGCATAGAAATGCACCGTTTCCGAGCGCGGGTCCTGCAGCCAGCTGCGCACGTTGCTCGGGATGTCTATGGCGTAGCGCGCGAGGATCGCCAGGGCCTCGGCCGAGGTGGTCGGGTCGCCCACGGTGGGGCCGGACGCGATCACCGTGGCTTCGTCGCCGGGCACGTCGGAGATGGCGTAGGTGTAGACGGTGGCCGGCCAGCAGGCCTTGGCCAGACGGCCGCCCTTGATCGCCGAGAGGTGCTTGCGCACGCAGTTCATCTCGCCGATGGTGGCGCGTGATTTCAGCAGCGCCTTGTTGATCGCCTGCTTGTTGGTCAGCGAGATGCCCGCCGCCGGCAGGGCCAGCAGCGAGGAGCCGCCGCCGCTTCACAATACAAGTGAATACCATCACGTTTAAAGATTTGATGTTCACGGATATGTACTTGGACATACAAATCGCCAGCAGGTCCACCTTGCGGTCCGGCTTCACCTTCGTTGGGTAAACGAATTCGATCACCGTTATCGACTCCGGCTGGAATTTTAACTGATAAAGTTTTACTTTCTTCGATACGACCATCACCATGACAAGCTGTACAGTGATCAGTAATTATCCGCCCTTGACCTTGGCATGCCGGACAAGTTTGTTGAATTGAGAAAAATCCTTGTTGAATGCGTACCTGGCCATGACCATCACAGGTGGTACAATTTACCGGTTTGGCTCCATCTTTAGCGCCAATACCTTGACATTTATTTATAAACTGATGCCACAAATTCCGAAAACTTCCTTAATACATTAATAAACAGTAATTTAACTCATCTCTAAAAGTGAATAAACTTTTAATCATTCATACAGAAGATTTTGGAGAAAGGAAGATCGATAGGTTCATCAAGGGTAACAAGGCTAAGTTTTACTAATTATGTCTTTAGGTTTTAGTCATTTATATGCCCTCAGGTTATTCTATGATGTTTTAATGAATTGTAGCTAACATACAAGGGCTAGCCAACTCAGTGTCTGTTTTGTTTTTCCCTGCTTTGGCTTAGTTGTTTACTAATTTTGGTTTAAGCTCGTGATTCCAAACATGGGCTCTTGATATCGAAAAAAGTCGTAAACACAAGTCGTAAAAAAGACATTACGCTGCAAAACATAAAAAGGGGAGCCTAATACCCCTCCCCTGTGCAAGTGGGTGCCCTGAAGTATCATAAATACCACAAGCAAATTTTGAGAGAAATATTTAAACACGTCCAAGGATCTAGGCAGCCGGGTCCATTTTTTTTATTTAACACCCCCTCCCTAATTTCCAAAAAATCCTTTAATGCCTCTCATCCCAAAATTTTGATATTTACTTCGTGTCATAATCACAAGATTTCTAAGAGATTTAATTATTTTAAACTAAGTGCAGCTTCAAAGCCTAATATTCCGATCTTTTGAAATTGCTAACGGGGCAAAGCCCATGCTCCAGAAACCGAGGTCTCTTTGGGGAATTGGCATGGGGGGGGGGGGGGTGGCTGGGAGCAGGGAAAATATTTTGTATCTGTCTAGAGAAGGTAGTTGGTTCAAGGCAGATTAAGTAGGTAAGTGGAGCAACAGAATCAGAAGGAATTCAATATGCCATATGATTATTGACAAAATGAGCCAAGCATCTGAAACTACATGGGTTGTTCAATCACCTGTTGTAAGGTCACTCTTATTCAATAGAAATTAGAGTTAGTTGATGCCCTAAATCTAAAAAATGGGGCAAATTACATTATTTACGAGGCCTAATCAAACTCATGTAGAATTTGTACTTGTAACGGTAATACATCGAAGTCAAACCTAAAATAACTAAATACACCAACGACATAAAATTTTAACTTTAAATGGTAAATAAAGTATACAAACTAAAGAACAGATTAAATCCATTGTTTGTACATTTTGTGGTATGGTCATTTTTTTTAATGGAAAAGATTTTTGATTGGCCGTCATGCCGGTTAATCGCTGTCCATTGCGGATAGAATCCGGCAATTCTTCCCCTTCTCTTTCTCTGAGCAGCGGTTTGTAATCAAATAATTCCATTTGAGCCGGTCCGCCGCTTTGAAACAGATATCTGACTCTTTTGGCGCGAGCGAGGTGGAGCAATCCAGACAAGGCGTTAGCGCATCCTTGCGCCAGCATCCAGCGATAGACCGTTGCGCCTGCCGGAATATCCGCCATCGAGAATTCGTCGCCAGCCAGAAAGCGATGATCCGCAAGATGGCGATCGAGGATCTGCAGCTCCGCAATGGTTGCAACGCGCGCTGCTTCCAGCGCTTCGGCTGACCTCTGATCTGCAGCCAAGCGGACAAGCTCCATGACCAGCGTATGGAGTTGAGGTTCGAGATGTTCGTTGGTCCAACACATCCACTGCACGGACTTCGCAAGCGTCACCGGTGAATTGCCGGAGAGGCGATCCGCTGCAAACTTCTAGGCGATATGGACAACGATCGCGATTGAGACCCAGAGCACGAGTTAGAAGAACTCCCTTAGAAAGCAAGAAAAAGGGGATTTTGAATTTGTTTCGGTATCTTAGTTTCTTCTTGACATCCCTGAGATAATTAGTAAAATTTAAAAACTAAAAATTTAAAAACTTATTTAAATTCTTTATTTTTAAAAGTCATGTTTTAATGTAAGTTTCTCTTTTATATTTTTATTTGTATTATGCTGAGGACAGTTCTTGGACATAGTGTTGAAATACTCATTTAAAGTTTGGAATTCCACTGTCTTACGAAAAAAAATCCCAGTTGTTCTACTTGTTTATTTTTAGTTTATGATGGAAAGGTAGTGTGGTCTTCCTCGCTATTTAAACTGTAAGTAAAGATATCCACCTTTTCTCTTCTTTACGATATTTGTGTCATTTTGTCAACGCACCCCCTCCCTTTTCTAAAGCCACACTGTTCTTCTCTTAAGACTTTATCTACAGTATCTTCAAGTCTAAAAATTGTCAATTTACTTCGTACAGAAACCAGGCTAATGCCTGTATAATTACCACAATGACTCTTATTTCCTTTCTTATAGAGGGGTTTAATTAGACTATTCCTGAAATCTCTATGTACTTCCTGTGTTTTAAAAATCATATTCATAATCTTCAGTAAATTATCTCTAATTTCATATGCCATCTTTCGACAAAAACGAGGGTGATGCAAACCGGTCAGAGCCCATATAGATACCGTCGACCGTCACGAAGAGCAGGCACATCACGATCGCGGCGATCGCCAGAAGCTCGCCGAGGATCACAACGTCATGCATCGCGCGATTGCGATACAGGTAGGCCGGGATGACCATCATCACACCGCCCGCCGCGAGTCCGACGAGGAACGTGAAGTTGGCGATGTAGAGCCCCCAGCTCACGTGATCCGTCATTCCCGTGAGGATCATTCCGTCGGCGACTTGTGATGCCCACGCGTTGGCCCCGACCAATGCGATCGCGGTCAGCACTGTCATCCAGACGTAGTAGGCGGGGCGGCCGTCGGTCGCGAGCCGCAGCAGCCGCAGCAGGAACTGGGGGTACCTGACGAGATTTTGTTTTTTTTTTTCTTGAATATAAGTCTCCTCTGAAAAATTCTTCCAAGGGTTTGGCTTTATACTCTTAGGATCCGATGATTTGAATTAAGTGTTTGAAGAAATTTACGATTTTGTATTCTACTTAAAAAATTCTTGTTTTACAGAGCGGGGTTCCTGGTGGATCTATTCTTGGTGCAGTTCGAAATGGGTGAGTTAATTTGTGCAATTGCTAACCCACTTGTCGAATTATTAATTAAATAGTTTTGTTTGAACATACAAAACTATTAAATAGTTAAAATAATTAATAATTAATAATAAATAATAGTTAAAAATTATTAATTAGTTGAACAATTACTCGAATAAGAATCAAAATTCTATCAGTAGTCTGCAGAAAATTAAGGACTATGTCAAAGCCTGTTAATACTCTTTCGCCAACCATTATATTGATAACTATTAATCTACAACTATAATTTTCTTTTTAAGCTCAAGCTAATTTTTAGAAAATCACTGGCTTTATGATTCTAAACATATTGTAAAAAGTCACGAATCAGTTTATTTAAGCTCTTTGTGGAATTTAGGATATGAAATCAAAGACCTTAATATGACGCTTTTGCAAAATATAAATATAAGTTTTAAATATAGTTTATAGACTTTAGTTTATAGATTATAAGTTTTAATTAGTTTATAGACTTTAAATATAAGTTTTACTTCCTGTCTGTTCGGAGGTTTCGGAGTTGTTTTGACAGAAGAAGCCTTGTGCGGTTGCTTGTAATCAAAAGACATTCCTAACATGACTTTATCTTTTAGGAATCAGTAAGCCTATCCAAAACTATTTTCTAATTTTTAATTTATTTAATATCAATTATTAACAAAACACTTACCGTAAACACATCCCCTCTAAGTGCCACAGCATGATGGGGAGGAAGGATAACCAAACAAATCCACAAAAAAAATACTTAAAGTTAACCTCAAAATATGTTTAATAACAAAACACAACTAAAACATCATATACCCTTCTATAACTAACTTAACACTCGACATACCTCAATCAAAATAAAACACTAAATAACCACTTCGTCAAAGAAACCCGCGGCCAATGCGGCATCGACATCAAAATATTCGGAAAGGGTGACTGCGCGCTGAAAGGCAGCAGGTGTTAGCCGATGCCGCAGTGTCAATGCGGCTGCGCGCGGCATCGTCAGCCCAATGGCAACTTCGTTGGCGGAGATACTGAAATACCCGCGACTGCCAATAATGTAGTCGGTCGACAGCATCATGAATACGCCCATCGCAAGTGAATGGCCATTGCAGGCGGCAATGACCGGATAAGGGTAGGTCATCAGGCGTGCTGTCAACGCGTACCCCGAGCGCAGCATACGAAGCGCATCAAGGCCTCCGCGTTTCATGACATTCAGGTACGTAAAGGATGTGATGAAAGTAAAGAAAACAGAAATCCAAGAAAAAGGGTTTACTGGAAGTACAGAAATATAAGAAGATGAAAGTAAAGGATATGATAAAAGTATAGAAAAGAGATGCAAGAACTTTTACAGATAACAAAGACACATAAATTAGATTTTTTTTTTAACATTGACATAATATGTATTACAAAAATTCGCACTACCGTGTCCAAAAACTAATTATCATCCTTCAGAAATCTATGCATCACTTTTAGTGATGCTATTTTTTAATGACGTAAAGGATGTGATGAAAGTAAAGAAAACAGAAATCCAAGAAAAAGGGTTTACTGGAAGTACAGAAATATAAGAACGACCCATCGATCGATCGAGAATAGCTGACAATGTATATCAAAATATATTGATGGACATTCCATTTTGTCGGCATTTCTGTTATGAATAATAAAAATAAAACGAGGGATCAGTGGAAGATGATTTTCAAGCGATGTAATTTATGATCATCATAAATTTGATCAATCAATTCTGAGATTGCTCTTTTTTCATTGCGAAAAACCCAATAAAGTTTTGTCAATGTTTGAGATTGCGATCGATAAAAACGAAAATATCAATTTTCATTTGCTCTAATTGCCCTTTCTAGTATTATTTCAGTACTATCTCTACATCTCCAACAGACGACTAATGACTATATAACGCCATTTGCTTGTTGTGCCTAAAATGAAAGAGAAAATTACCTCGGCAGAAAATCCTTCAACAAGAATAGCCACTAACAAGTTAAATAGAACATAATTCCCAAATGTCATGAGGGCAATAAAGTAGAGGGAAGACCAATGAGTAGTCTTCTCCATTCCGTTAAACAATACAACATTCCAATCTTCTTGGGTCAAAATCTGAAAATATTATAAAACAAAACAACAGAAAGAAAACAGAAATGCAAAAAAAGAAAGAAAAAAAAAAACAACAGAAAAAAACTAAAAAAAGATAAAAACCAAAAAAAAAACTAAAAAGACAAAAAAGGAAAAAAAAACAAAAAAATTATTTCATAATTTTGGGTGATTATCATTCTTTCCTCACAAATTCACTAAATAGCCTAATGAAGACAAATCACGCAAAAATTAATAACAAACTACTCTTATAACGCTAAACATTCATCGTACTATCAAATCCCTTTCTATCTTTTGCATTCTTAGCTTGTTAGTTTCATTCTTTTATTTATTTATTTTTATTACTTTCTTGGTTCTTTCTTTCTGTTTTTTCTCATAAAAGTTTCATCTTTCTGCTTTATTGTTTGATTGGTTCAACTTTAATCTTCTCTTTCCTTTTTTTGCACATTTAAATTTTTCAATCCGTTCCCTTGCTATATTTTTTTTATTTTTAGCTTGTTAGTTTTATTCTTCATTCTTATCGGAAATAAATGATAGACACACCAACTAGTAAAAGTTGCGAACTCCTCATTGCCGAAGATGATTACGAGCTAACAGCCGAATGTTGCTTAAGACTCCCCTATATGTCTCACAATTGGTATCGGCCGATTTTTGGTTTCAGTGTGTATCTTACTACTGAAGTTGTCAACCCTTTTAAACTTTCAAACTGTTACATCTCACGAAGGAATTTGTCTACCAAAAAATGGATGATATATACTTTGATCAGCTCATCAAGAGCTATCGACTGCGTTGAAAAATCTCTCTGTCTTAGGTCAAAAGTTGACTTTTTTGCCATAGGCCAAGTTTCTAATGTCATGACTTAGAAAGGAGCAAATTCATCATTTCCTGGGTTTCTGCATTTTTATTTATTTATTTTAATTACAAACTGTACAAATAGTAAAAACAATGAAAAAAATCAGATACACGTAGTGTGCCAAAGATTGCCAGATACAGGATAAATACCTGGAATCACTCTTACTGCTTGTTGGACATCAATTTTGACATGAGGTCAATTTTTCTCTTTGCAAGAGACTGCTCCATTCTTGCAAATTTCACCATTTGCTCTCTTTCACTTGTTCTGGACTTCACAGCTCCTTTGAGCAAAGAAACAGCTAGGGCAATGTCTATGGAACTCTCGGACTTGGCAGCCTTCTTCATTCTGTTGGTCACTTCCTGAAGCAGCAAAAACGATTTAATTCGAAGCTGCATAATTTTTGTCCTGACTCTGTGAAAAAATAAACTAAACCAAACCAACTGACTTGGATGCCATGATGAACCTTGTTTGAGCCAGAAGTGTGTAAAAATTTTGAATCTTAACGGTTTGAGGGCAAAAGTGGGCGAGATTTCTTAATTGTTGATTTGATAAGGCTAAGTTTGACTTCATTATTCATTTAATTTCTGGTGATTTTGTGTTTCATGTTTTGTTTTTTATTTGTCAAGTTTCAACTGACGTTATGTCTACCAATTTCAGGTTTTAATGTCATTGTTTTTTACAAAATTACTCCTTGGAACCGTTCTTAAATTAATTGATACAAGTTATGTCCTGGGGTTATATAAGGTTTCTGTTCAAAGGAAAGTCGTATATACTCCAGAGGCGGCTCGTTGGATTGATAATCAGAAGTTCTAGTACCCTTTTTAAGAGTCAAAGTCATTAGAGAACAGCTATCCACCCCACGTCGTGTTTTCCCAAAATTCATCCAATGTAAGTTTTGATATAGCTATTCTATTCAAAATAGTCCAAGGAAGATATGACAAGGATTTTGGGGTTGATATAGCCTGGGGTAAGGGTTTTTACTGAAGGGATGGTTGTATGAACTTCCGCTTTTAAGAGTCAAATATGATGGAGGGCAGCTATCCCCTCCCAAACTACACACCTTTACAAGGAAAATATTTGATTTTCAGTGCATCCAAGACAGCTAGGGGCATTAAGGTGAAACTTTGGAGATTGTTGAAAGGCATTTTGTAAAAAATCAAAAGGCACTATGGACATTTAGTTTATCAAAAAGAAGGGTCTGCAGTATTTCAAGAACGGCTCTTGACTTTAATTTGAAACTTTCAGGACATATTGAGGGGGATGCTGTGAAGTGTTTGGAGGGCTGCCAGCCCCCTCTCATGGCCTTTTCAGTTGCCCTCTCTCCAAAAACATTTGATTACAACTTTGAAATAGCCATCTAGTTCAAAATCAGATAAATATACCTATGGCGATGATAATAAACACAAGGCGTGTGTGTTGTCTTCATTCCAAGACTGCTGAAAGCTCATTAAAAAGTTTGATACCTGTGATGGGTCACTTTCTAAGATGGCAACGATTCCTTGGTCTATTGGAGGTCCAGATTTTGCAAGTTGTAGAGCAGTCATACCGGTCGACTGTAGGAATGAAATTATATGAAACGAATATGACAAAAATAGCAAAGACCAGAAATGTTTCTTATGCGCGCGCAGAATCGTCATGCATGGCTCCTGAATACGAGGCGAACTGATCACGTGATAATCCCAATGGAAAGCAGAAATTAAATCAGCTGATGCCATAGCTAGTAGTGGACGATAGAAATGAAGCATAGGAATCATTCGTCGTACATAGCAATGTACCTAGCAATTGCTACTATAATACAGTATGGATTGTCAAAGGAAAAAATAAAGGAGCCCCCATCCCACAAAATGTTTGTCCAACTCTCAAAAACATAACAAAAATGAATAAAAAACAATTTTTTTGTGTGTTTTTAAGGTTTGTTGTACCCCCTGAAAAGAAAACTTTTTTTTTATTCTTTAAAATGATACCCTTAAAATTGTGCTAATGTCCCATAACTAGCAGCATCCGAGTCCAAAGGCTGCTTAAGCACAAACCCGAATCTTTCGGACAACAGATATCAAAATCAGAACGTTCTCGCCTCACGGTTGTTAATTGTCATAGAATATAGTTTCGATTTGATGGCAAATAGCCCAGGCCGAAAGATCCATTTCAATGTGATATATTTAGTGAGTTTTTGACTTGTCACTGAGTTCAAGCCTATGGGAAATTTGAGGCAAAGTGTATAAGTGAAGAACAATTACATTTTCGTGACCTAAAGTTATTACTATTTTTCTCATGTATGGAGTATATGCGTTGTAATACTACTACTACTACTACTAACAACTTACTACAGCACTAAGCCGCCCGAGGCCAACACAGCTACGTACGCTTCTTTTCCGCCCTAGTCTATTCGAAGCCTCCCTCTTTACACCTTCCCACGAAGTTCCAATTTCCCATAATTTCTTCCAACAACTTTCTCCCACTCCATTCGGAATATGTATTTCCGTATGTGTTCTTTTTTTATGAAAACTGGAACCCTACTTCCTTTAATGGTCAAATATTGTTAAAAAATATCAAATGTATTTTAACCGTGTGTGTTCATATTTCTGAGAACTAAACCCAAATTTCTTAAATGGTCATATCTTTTTTAGTAAAATAAGATGTATTTTAACCAAATGCATTCTTTTTTATGGAAACTAAGCCACAAGTACCTTAAATCCTAAAATATTATTGATAAAATCAGGTTTAGCTTAGCCAAGTGCGTTCTTACTGTTGATAACTAAAAAACAAATTTCCTAAATGATTAAATACTTTTTAAAAAATCAGATGTATTTTAACCACGGTCAAAAAATCTGTCGCCACTTTGTTGTAAGCTATGTTCCTGTAAAAGTTGGGATACTCTTCAAAGATGTAAGGAACAAGGGACATCATGCTGTCACATTTTGATGCTTCGCATTCAATACCAGAGTCGAAGCCAGGTGACGTTTTTCCCTAAAGTTCATCGTTTGGACAGGCTCGTCGTCCCTATGGGAATTTTTGAACGAGGCAATACCAAAATCTTTCAACTAATGTCATTCCAATTAAACTGTTTGTCTTGTCTGTGTCAAAATTTCTTACAGTCACTTTTTTACTGTTTAATAAAGTAGAATTGAGAGAAAGAGTCAAGCTTAGCGTAAAGAGCGGGGCGTTGAGTTTTTTGTTTTTACCGTTCCTGTGGGTCTGACTGTGTGTTTGTGTGTCTGATTCTGTGTGTTTGTGTGTGTTTTTGTCTCTCTCACCGTGCCTGTGTGTTTGCCTGTCTCGATGTCTGTATTTATGTGTGTGTGTGTGTGTGTGTGTGTGTGTCTGACTATATGATTGCCTGTTAGGAACTGGGATCGGAGTGGGCTCAGTGGGAACTGGAACTGGTTGAACCAGGGTTGAAGCCAGCAGAATCGGAACTGGAACCGGGGTATGTGAAACCGCGATAATTTTGCTTTAAGTATAAACGGTCGACTCTAGTGTTTACGGCTATTTTTGTAGGGAATTGTCTGAAACTGCGTAGGTTGAAAACTATGCTTAGACGATTGAGTAAAGTTCAGACCTCCGTGGCAGTGAAAGCACTCAGTGCGCTCTGAAAAAAACAGATTCAAACCTTCAAGCTGCTGGGCGGTTAGTGCATCGTCATCTTGAGCGTAAGCGTAGTTATCGAAAGCACTATTAAACGACACTAAACTTCTCACGTAGCTAGCAAGCGCCTTTACAATATTGTTTAAACTGGGTGTATCATCACCATAAGCCGCTTCAAACAGCGCTCGATATTCGCTGCCCTCAAAGCCCTTTAATATACGCTTTTCATTTCCCGTAACGCCCATTTCCACAGGATGTTCATTAAAAAGCGGGATCATCAACTCTGTTATGTGTTTTTCGTTTACATTATTTGAATTTGTGTTTTGTTTTTTAGGCTTACAGAATATTAGATTAATATTCTGTATTAATATTACAGAATATTATTGACATTCCGAGTTTATTAGTTTTAAAGTAGGATAGAATTTTCTCAATTATTGTATACCATCAGGAAAATTTGTGCAAAAGCCAAACTTATGCTAAACCCATCCATGGTCTAAAAAAATAGTGAGCGAGAATAAAAAAAAATTCGGCCCCGTGGGTCCAGTATCGTCCCTTATTCAAACAATAAGTTTTCAAGAAAAAAAGTTGCTTTCTATGTGCTATTAAAAAAACAGCCATTTTATTTTTTAAGCAGTTGTGGCCATAATTGATTGGTCACTCAGATGTGAAAGATGCTGAACAGGACTGAAGCTATGTATATATAAAATATCTTTACATTCGGTTAACCGGTAAGTCAAAATTCGCAATCAGTGTCATACTTTTGGCCACAATCGAATGTCTACTCAAGATTTGAAACATGATGAACAAGACCTAAGCTATATAGGAAAAATCTTTACATTCGGTTAACTGGTAAGTCAATTTTTGCAATCAGATGCTTACGTTTGGCCACAATTGATTGGCTCTCAGATTTGAAACATACTGAACAGGACTTAAGTTATATATATGAAACATCTTTACATTCGGTTAACTGGTAAGTTAATTTTTCCGTCGAGGTGAACAAGCAGGCCGATGCGCTCAACCAGAGTGCCAAGCAGGACATCGCCAAGGCCGGCACCACCGAGATCATCGAGCTGACCCCGCAGCAGCGCGCGGAATGGCGTGAAGCGATGCGCCCGGTGTGGAAGAAGTTCGAGAAGGAAATCGGTGCCGAGCTGATCGAGGCGGCGGAGAAATCCAACCAGGGTTGATGCTGCGCTGCACATGAAAACGCCCGGTGCTTGCACCGGGCGTTTTCGTGTTGGAGCAGAAGGTCGCGGCTAAAGCCCCAGGCACATTGTTCAGAGCCCGGCTTCCTGCATCCACTTCGGCTTGGGATAGCGGCGGTCCGACTTGCCCAGTCTGTCATGGTCATCTAAATGCCACTTTGTGATAAAAACCACATCATTTCATTAGGAAAATACATTCTGAGTCTTTGATTACTTATGTGTTTTGGTAAATTTAATCTTTCTTTTCGGAAAAATAATAGAGCATTGGAATTTTAATTCCAATTTAATTATTTTTCAGCAGTTATATTAGTGAGCAGTTTATAATTGGTAAGCAGTTTATAATAGTAAGAACAGTTTCCTTAATTCGTTCCACTGGCCTCAATGCCCGGAAAAATTTGAATTCTAAACGTAAATTTTTGAAAATAACTTTTCCAAATAAATAAATTAAAAATAAATTTTCCAAGGAGATTTTAGAAGCGCCGCAGATCGCCTCACTCTCACTCGGCGCTCCGCGCGACTTCCGTTTTAGAAGACGCGACGACCGGGCTACCGCTTTCACAGTAACCCTGGGGCACGGCAGCTTGTTGATCATGCGACACCCGACCAATCGAGACTGGCAGCACCAGCTTCCCAAACGCGGTGGAAGCAACCCCGCACGCATTGCACCAAGGCTCAATCTGACTTTCCGGTCAATTTAGCCGAAGTCTCACAACGGAGTTACGACTTGAAAAAAGTCCTCGCATCTATTCTTGCCGCTCTCGTGATCGGCGAGGTGGCCGTCGCATGGTACGTAGCGCGCAATCTCGACGCCTGGCTGGCCGACAATCAGGGGCAGATCAAGAAGAGGGGGATCGCATCCCTCTTGACATCTACATTCAAACAAACACGTCGAGCAAAATAAAAAAATATCTCATTTGACCACCCCAAAATTCTGATAATGCTTCTGTATGACCCTCCCCCTCTAGGAGTATTTTTCTGATCTATCAGAAGGTCAGATATGTACCGAAATGTGACACAGATTACACTCATTGGCATAACGAGTATCAATAAAAGAGGACGGCAAATGAGGCTAAATCACTAAAACAGAGACACCTCCATTAAAAGTTTTGCGTTAAAATAAAATCGAATTTATAATTATAATCTTTTATATTAGCTTTTTTGTGCACACTATTTAAGACCACTAAAGTTTTTGTTGTCTTAAAAAAGTAGAACTATGACAAAGAGTCAAACTTTAGTGTAAAAAGTGAGGCGTTGGGGAGGGGTAAATCTCCTTCATATACAGAATAGTTTTTTCTCGTTTTAAGTTTTAATGTCGCTCCTTGCTTGCAGTTCAAAAAACTTTTTTTTATTTAATCTTGTAGCAAAGAACTAAACATAAGCGAAAACTCGTTTTTACCAAGAAACCATCTTTTTGGACAAAAGAAGTTCTAGTGAAACAGTTGTATTTACTCTCTGGTTCCTCGTTTTGTAAATACTTTCGAAGTTGCTCCTTGATGTTTTTTTTTCAATTTATCAGGAACTTCACCCTCAATACAAAAACAAACAATACTTTAATAGGATCTTTATCTTAATATCTTAATAGGATATTAACCTCTTAAAGCTTTTAAATCCTTTTGCTTAACCTCTGACAATCCTCCTAATAAGTCAATTGCGTTTACAGGAAAGTAATTAGGTTGCATAAACTAAAAAGTTTATTCAACAAATGATTTTATATGCTTTTGAACACAATAAATTTATAAATAAACAATACTGCGGAAAATTAATATTCTATTAGAATAGGATATGAGCCTCTTAAAGCTTTTTAATCCTTTGGTTAACCTCATAAATCCTCCTAACAAGTCATTTCCTAAATCCTCATAACAAGTCATTAGCGTTTACCCATAAAGCATACTACAGGGAGCAAGATATCAAACCAACCAATCCTCCACCCAGCGTGTGTGCCTGGTCTATGACACCTTTTTCATGAAAGAATCATTGACATAAATTCAAAAAAATTGAGGGAGCTAGCTCATTTTTAATAAACAGTCTAAAGTTTGGGGAAGTAGCAAATATTCAGTTGAGGCTTGAAATCAGGGGATCTGTGTTATATGGGTAATAAGGAATATAATATGAAAATTACTTGATTAAAATCAGAATTATAATCATAAAATAGTTTTTGCTATAAGCTATTGGAGAAGTTAAACAAAGTACCGGGGTATTAATAGGTCTACAGGGGCAAAACAAGGTCCGGGTTTTGGTTTGTTCAATAAATAGAATTAGAATGGAATGGGATGAGAAACAGAATGGGTTTGTTCAAAATAGAATTTTAGGCTATGTTTGGGTTTATTCAATAAAGCAGTGATGTGACAAAAAAAAAATCCAAAAATGGAATTGTATTATAAAATCAATTTGCTTCATTCAGCTTTTTCTTCAACATTTACCTATTTTTGTTTTGCAATTTCATTTGAAAATATTTTTCTCTCTTTTTTTTCAGTTTTTACTTTCTCGACTCACCTCTTTTCAAGTCTGCATTGCATTAAAACTTTGCTGGTTCTTTACCGCTCTTTCTCGTAGTAAATAAAAAAAAAAAAACAGTTTTCCTAATTAAAATGTCATATTTGCTATATTAAATGGTATAGGCTCAACAACAAAGATTCAGTTATTTTTACAGTATAAAAGAGAAACAAAGATTAAACGTTCACCTGTCCTTTTTCAAATGCAGCACCAACAACACCAATATGAAGATGTTTTGTAAGAATGAGGCCCAAGTAAGGAGATGATTTTGAGACTGTCATTATTATTTTACACAAATTCATCCTGAAATATAAATGACAATAAGTATAACTACACAAATTAATACAACCATAAATGTTTACATTTACAAATACACCCCTTATTCATAGTGTCCTAGGACAAAAAAAAATCTACTTCAGTACCCATTTTCAAAAATACTTTTGTTTTTACATACGCATGAACAATAGCTAGCCTATAAGAACTTTATTTCATTTTTAAACGCCTAAAGTAGTTAGATTGACTCGAGGGGTTTATGCGCAATCTGAAGCATTTTACGAGATCAAAAGCATTTGTAAATGATATAAATCGTTAGATCTCTCTTATATACACTTCATATCACCTATAAAAACTTTGGATCACTTATAAGCACTAAAGAAGACTCGTTAATGCTTTACTCTAGTTGTAAATTTTTTGATCACTTACAAACGCTTTGGATCTTGTATATAGGCTTTAGATCACTTATTAACGGTTTTGATTGCTTATAAACGCTCTAGATTGCGTAAAAACCTCTAGCTTCTTAAGGTAGCAGGATCTCACTTTGCATAGAGGGTCTGCCTGCATGAAACCTGACAATAAATGAACTCTAAGAAGGCGTAGTGTATCTACTCTTGTTAATTCCTCTCCTTTAAAGAGGAAAACACTGTGAGCCTTCATATTCCGCGCTATCAAATTTTGACGCATTGAAACTGACGAGCTATGCATCCCCCACCTCTCAATTTCTCTAGGTCAGTTTGAAAATTCTTAAAAGGTTTACTCGGATACTTGCCTTTCTCGATTGAGATCGTTATCGTCCTGTCCTCAGCAAAATGTAATGTTTTTTCATAATACTTGCCCCTAATTTATTTATGAACACTAGTTCAGCAAAAACGAAGGAACATTATAAGTACCTGCTGCTTTACTTAAAACCCCGCTCACACGCTTGTTTAGCTAGACAGCAGTTCCTACCCTTCATCACTTTGTTTATATACTTGATTGCTTATAAGAGAGGAAGTAGACTATAACTGGTAGATCATGACTAAGAAAGATGTTTTAAATCTAATATTATTAGTAAATATATCTTTCTAAATGGGAAATATTGGAGACAGAATCTACAATTTAGATTGTCAAATCTTTGTGAACACATACAGAGCAACATAAAACTATTTGGACTATAGTATCCTGTTGTTGCTATAAAAATCGTTAACAATTTTGCAGTTTTTTTTTATATGTTGATTTTTAGCATGACCAGTCTTCCTATTCCTAGATACACGATCGTACCAAACACGAACGTAGGAATTTGATCGACAGGGAAAATTGTGAAATTAAACCTTCAACTCATTTCCAACCTTTGTCAGGCTATATAGCATTATACAGATCATGTAAAAAAAAAATTAGAAAAGCAAGCAAAGATGCACCAGGCCGGTGACTAAATGCCTTTCGGTTAAATAAATTGTCCATTTCCTTTTTTTATTTATATATTGATTTAATCTTTGTCGACCTTTATACAGCATTAGTTTATTCACATTTCCTTTTACTTTCTTTCCGTAAGAAACAGATTAGGAATCCATTACGAAAACGGACGAACTTGCGCGGTTGCGGTCGGCTCTGGCCGTGAGTGCGCCGCGTGTCGCGCGGCGAAGCTGCGGAGCCGCGGGCTGGGGTGATCCGCGAGTGCGGCCATCACCGTGGCATGCACCTTGGGTGTCGCGCGTGGTAGCAGACTCCACAGCGCGGCTTCGGCCAGTGGCTCCGTCATCGCTTGATCGGGCGAGGCGACGCTGATCAAGTCGGGCAGTGCCGCCGGTGCACCGCGGCGGATGAGTGACTGCATTGCGGTGACTCGAGACGACACATAGCCGGGGAGTAGGCGCGTCAATGCGTCGAATGCGGCGGGCTCCTTGTTGAGGGCGAGGCGAAAGATCGCGTCCAATCTAAGCGTCTTTGAGATTTGGCCTTGACAACACCTGTTCTAGTTGCTACTGCCGAAAGCACATTTAGAAAGCTCAAGTTTGTTAATAATTTCCTGAGAACTGTCAGGGTTCATTCTTGACTAGACTCTCTCATTTTGCCTCTGAATGAGAAATACTTCACCGATGCCAATGACTTAAACAAGATTTTACAACAGTGCTCCACTTTGAAGAAGAGGCAATTACAAATTTAGCCGTATTCTTTTACACATTTACACATGAGATGTTCTGTTATAGTGTTTTTTTGTCTCCGTAGATAAGTATAAATAATAAAGGATTAATGTATAATAAATTTTCATGAGTCATATAAGTTCAAGCTTGGCTTCATCATCTTTTGTTTCATCGCCTAACAGACCTTTTTGTACGGTTTATAGAACAAATTTAGAAATAAGTAAAATTGAGCGATTACACAAGATATACCTACAAAACTAGCTCAAATAAACTAATTCGTAATATTTTCTAATATCTCTAGAATTCTGAAAACTAGCAAAAAATGAAAACTGAGCTTGCCTGATTTTTCTTTTTTTTGAGAATTATAAATGGATGCTAAAATTCATTAATTTCGTGGACAGTGAAAGACCATTGAAATCTTAATAAATTAGTATTTTATTTTCCGCAAAATGCTTACGGAATTATCTTCTCCTAAGAGAGCATCTGGTTGATCGACGTGACGCATTTGAAACACTCTACACAGTTCTTACGGAGCTTTCAAAAATTGCAGCTTCGTATGTCCCATTTATTAGTGATGCCATTTTCCAAAATTTGCGGACGAAAAAAGATCCTGACTCTGTGCATTTGGCAGATTTCCCCACCTACAATAGTTCACTGCGCGATGAGAAGTTGGAAAAAGAGATGCGGCTTGTGCAGTCAGCTGTCAGCATGGGACATGCGCTGAGGAAAGAGCACAAGCTCAAAGTGCGGCAACCTCTTGGGAAGGCCCATCTTGTTTCAGCTGATGAAGAGACGCTGCGGCTTTTGGAAGGACAGCAGCATCTCATTATGGAAGAACTCGAGTCCCTCGAGGGCCTCGGCGATCTTCGAGCGCCGAAGCAGCTCGAGGCAGGCGTTGCGCCGTTTCCGCCGGTCACTCCGCGTGGCTTGGGTCGCGAGCTTTTGGCGGCAACGCTTGATCGCCGCGTCGAGGCGCCGTCGGTCCGCCACGGAGCCCAGCTGCTTCGCGCGCTCGTAGTGGGCGATGGCTTCCTCGAACTCCAGGGCGCTCTCGGCTTGGTCGCCCTTGGCTTCGCTGTCGACCTGGTCCTAGCGCTGAGAGACGAGGCGCAGGCCCTGGAGGGCCTCTTCGTTCTGGGGAGCGAGCTTCAGGGCGTCCTGGTAACTCGCTTCTGCGAGGGCGAACTGGATGGTTAATTATAATATGTTGAGTATTGATATTAGTGCTGTGACTATTATTCCAACTATACCTAAGGGTATAAATGTGAAACTTCCAGAGAATATTTCTGAAAATTTCTGTTGTACGGATGATAACCTGTCATCCGTATGAAGGCTGTCAAAAGGGCATATCAGCAGTATCTTAGGGAGAGTTTTGTGTTTGAAATTAAAACTTACAAACTTTTTTGGGAACGTTGAACTAACAAAAAACTATATTTACCTCCTAATACTATTGCTTCTACTGCTACAACAACTACTACTGCTAATATTATTGTTACTGCTACTATTATTACTACTACTTAAGCTAAAACTATAAACCACGACCTTATTCTTTCACTTGTATCATAACTGGTAAAAGCTTCCCTCGAGCGAGCCATTCTCTAGGTGAATAATCAGGGGTTACAATAAGGTAACTCCTTTGAAAACTTTTAAATGATCTCAGGATCGCGAATTTGAGATCTACAGAAGGGAATCTGATCACAATAGGTCAGATAGTTTTTTTTGTAATGATAAACGAAATGAGTCAAATATATTGTGTTCGATTATATTTAATGAAGCGCCACACGGTTAGAACGCGTGATAACATCTTCTTTTAGATATTACCTTATATTACCTTAAATTGCGGCTTGGAACAATCTAGGGATTTTTCTTGTAGAAACTCCAGAGTTGATACTATAGTCATTGCAGTGTTATGCCACATTTGGTCAAAATATTCGCAAAGCTTCACAACCAGCTCAAAGTCTCTACTTCGGCCCCAGAGATTTAGATTTATTTTGATTAATAATCTCCACCCCGAACGGAGAGAGAAAAACGAAGAGTGAAATACCAATGCAAATCTCAAAGGCGGGTCCATCGGGGGGCAAGGTGTTCTCTAGTCTTGATGCATTTAATTTTCGTTCAGTTTTCAATTACATTCATGTAAGTTTTGAGCAAAAAAGAAATTAAAACTAAATTTTAAATTAGAAACAATAACGATTCGTCAAAACCCTAGTCTATGAGTCTACGAATCCTTCCAGCAAAAAATGGTGTTGGGAGGTAATAGCACCTCTGTAGCATAAAAGGTTAAAATAAAATTCCTGCTTGGAAAGGGAGGGGGAAAAGGTAGGAGAGTGTCATGCATGTCGCAAGGGCACTTTTTGAGAGGGGATGCAATTGCTACCAGGAGTTTTGTTTTTAGTAATTCTAAATCGTAAAATTTCTCATTTCATATTTTTATACAATGTTTAATGTCTCCTTATTTCTAACCGTGGGGGGTGCTGCCCCCTGCTAGTATCCTTGTGGGACAGTCCTATAAAGCAGGTTTGATCTGCCATTAGAATGCGCCTTTAAACCTGTGACAATAAACACCTTAAATTTTTCACAGTTCAAACCCATCTGATAATGTTGTATGTTCTGCGATGCCGAAGTTAGTGCAGATGTCACGTAAATATAAGCTTCCAGTATTTTCAAGTGATCCAGATTCTGTAAAATCAGGTGTGTTTGCATGTATTGGTTATACCCAGTATGAAGTTGGTAGAACGGCCGGTAAGTTGCTTGTGCAGGTGTTTAAAGGAGAAAGAAATTTGAAAGTTAAGAAGCCAGCTAAAGCGCAGATTCTTATCAATGCAAAAACAGCAAAAATTATGGGTTTTGAAACTCCGGAAAAAATATTGGGTATAAAAACAGATATTGTAGGTTTAAAGTGATGAGTAATTTAGTAAAATTTATATTTATATTTTTTAGTTACTAAGCCGGTTTCAAACAGTTCGTGGTAACGAACTCTTCTAAGGAGTGACCCGGCTCAATAGTAAACGAAAGTCTAAAATACGGAATTTTGATACTAACAGATACATCAAAAGAGTCAGATTTTTATGCTAATTTTAAATATATAAGTTTTATCAAACATAGTCTTACCCATCAGAAGATACAAGCCTGAGTATGTTTGCTATATTTTGGAAAATAGGGGGAAACACCCCCTAAAAGTGACAGAATGACTTTTCAGCGTATCAGAGAACCCCACTTGTGTGTGCCCCAGTTTTGAGCTCCTATCTACAAAAGTATGGAACTTCGTATTTTTTGCCAGAAGACCGATAGACTGTCTTGCAAAAACTGATAAGATGCTATGGATTGCGGAAGTTTTTTGCCACCCTTTTCACGAAAAAAAAAATGCAAAACCGCATGAATTGAAATCTTCCAACGCATAAAACAAAACTTGTTTAAGGATGAATTAAAAGTTGATCCTTCAATTTTCCACACACTTTGATCTCTGAACCACCATTTTTTACTCTTCATGGCAATCATAACCGTCCAACAGCAGATGACTGATTGCAATTCATCTTCCGTAAGATAAAGCAAGGGGGGTTGCATTTGTCTGCATTATGCCCGCAAATACCTGAGCATTTTCATCGTAAAATAAACGTGCTATTTTAATTGCTGTTCCCCACCCCATTGTCACCACATACTCACATTTCTCTCATACTATTTCTCTGTTGTCATACATATAGTGAGCCTTGCCAGGTAAGTGGAGGCATGTGGGATGTTGACAAGTGCCTTGTATCTAACTGTATGTGCTCACAAACCATTCCCCCCTGGTGACTATGCTCTGCCACTATTGAACAGGTTTTTACACTCCTAGAGACTATTTACAACGAGTTTGACCAGATTGCTCAGCGCCGTCGTGTCTTCAAGGTGAGCAGAAACTTTGCTATTGCATGTGATCCATCAATGTTCATTTCACGAACTGACCTCAATTCCCTCCTCACACATGATTCCATCTGCAGGTTGAGACTGTTGGGGGGGGATAAAAAATAAAAATAACATAAAATGTTTATTTTTTATGCATTTTTAAAACGTCAGACAAATATTTTGAGGGGTTTAAACTTTCTACGCCCCCCATCCCCCCCTGGATCCGGCCTTGAGATCAAGTCTACTTGACACTGGCTACGCTACGGAAAAAGATTGCACCGTAAACTGAAATTTTAGGTTATGCTAGTGCAAAAGTTTTGGAATTGCAGTGCGAAAGCCTTATTATTGTGCAAAAAAATGCAGCGACTATCAAATTCATCTTTCTTATTATTTAATAAATCCATATACTGTTTTGTTTGTAAATGGTAAAGCTATGGCTGACACAAACGCTTTGTTTGTTCGCCATCCGCAAGGGCGCGCTGATGGCGGCCGCCGACGGGATGAAAATCACCATCAACGGCAAGGGCGGCCACGCGGCGATGCCGCATCTCGCCATCGACCCGATCGCCATCGGCACACAGATCTACGCCGCCGCTCAGACAATCGTCTCGCGTCAGATAGATCCCTTCGACAATGCGGTCATCAGCATTACCCAGTTCCACGCCGGAACCGCGAATAACGTCATTCCCGCCGAAGCCGTGCTGGATGCCTCGATCCGCACGGTGAGTCTCGAGACCCGAGACATGATCCGCAACAAGGTCAAGGCCATGTGCGCTTCCATTGCCGCTCAGCACGGGATCGAGATCACACTCGATGCCTTTTATGTACTCTTTACGAATATAATAATCGCTTCTACCGCAAATTTAAATTTAAGCACTTTTTGAGCTCTAAATGACGAATTTTCAATTAAAGCATGAGTTATCGGTCGTTTTTGACAAAATAATACTATATTTTCTGGGCGCCAAAATTATATATAGTTAGGTTAGGTTTGGTCAAAAAGTGCTTAAATTTGAATTTACGAGAGAAGTGATTATTGTATTCGTAAAGAGCACAAAAAAGGCAATGAGTGGTATGTCCAATTTATTGGTAAGTCAATAATATTAACTGTGATATATTTACGAAGATATTGACTCAAAAACCACTAATTTGTTATTTATCTGGATGGTTGTTTGTACTGACTGATTTGGGAGATAATACTATTAGAATTATTCTAAACAAATTTTTCAACTATAGAGACTCCCTTCTTTCATTGATTTTACGTCATTTTTTTCCGTTATACCTCATAAAAAAAGATTTGTGCTTCGTACCACTATCTTACCGGCTTAATTATTTGTATCGACTGGTTTAAAGAGTCGGAAGAAGGTTTCCTCCTCCACCCAATACGTGGCGCCTTCGGGAATCGCCATTATGCTCCAAAAAAAGAAGGGGACTTAGATACCACGGGGAAGCACAGGTGAAAGCTCCCTTTTGTTTCGGAATGGTTCAATATTCAGACCAGGGATGACAAATATATGCCAAATAAAATTTTCTAATCTTATTTCCGTAATTGTTTTTAATTTGGGTCCCTCTGAAACAAATAATTCTCAAAGTAAGTGTTTGCGTATGTATCTAAGCGTCTTAAAAAGCAAAAATGGTGTTACAATTGAATGGGTGGTACAACTGTGCTTATTTTAGAGTAGCGGTACACTAAGATCTGCTTCATGTACCAGGTCTCAGACTACCATCTGAATTACCAATTAAGGATTTCATAATGATTTAAGGATTCTAAATGGGGCCGTATCCAGGATTTTTTCGAGGGGGGGTTTACAAAAGGATTCTTTTTCGGGGGTTTACAAAAAAACTTTAAAAGACACATCAGGCATTAACTAATAATAATAATTACAGCGAAAATTTCCTCCCAGCTCTCCCACAATGGGGCCAGGTACAGCCATTGGCTACATGCTAGACATTGGTAATTCTATTAGTTCGTATTATAGAAACTCATTGGAGTAAGAAGAAGTAATAATGCAGCACTTGCAATGTATTCAAACAATTTGGCTATGACAGACATAGCAAATAGCACTGATTGGTCTATTGTTCTCTGATCTCAACTTCCTCACTGTTTTAAGGACAGGCATCATGTGAGTAATTTACTATCCTGAGATAGTTCTTTTAATGGTAGGATAATTGCAACTATTTTCTGAGGGGTTGATCAACCCCCCCCCCCCAAGATGAGACCGCCCTGGTGTTGTATGATCGTTTTGTCATAGCGTAAAGTTTTTACTTTTGTATCGATACTTGATAAAAATCCTTCATAAAGTCTTCTTGGAAAGCCTGCCAAAGAAAAACAAACAGTGGAATCAATAGCAAAAACGTTTAAAAGATTATAATTTTTAACATTTTGATAGTTTCAATAGTAACATGGCCTTTTACGTAGCTCGTGAATGGAGGGAAATTGCCGAAATCTACATCTTTTAGCAAGAAGTCTCGTAGAGCTGTTCTGTATGCTACCCTCATTGCTGCTGGAACTCCAGACTCATCCTCTGCAATCCACCAATCAAGCATTAGTCGGCAAAAGCATGAATTTTGAGTAATTCTTAATCTTTAACAACCCAAGCTAGAAACAGTTAAATACGGTGCATGGGGGTAGCTAGTGTTGAATAGCGCAAGGGAGGGCGAGAAAATGTTCTTCATGAAAATCAGCTCGTGAAATGTGTTCAGTACTGCAATAATAAACCCAAATGTGGAGCACTTTGCGCAACCTGCCAAAAATACACAACGTCACAGCCTCCTACCTCTGATTATTCTTTATATTTATATATAAGAGTGTATGATATAAATAGTAATATGATAAATAATATATATATAAAAAAATATGAACTCGACATAAACCTGTGAGGGGCTGGGTGTGCTGTAGCTTTGATTAGGAGTGGCCCCGGAAAAAAAACCGTGAGAGGAACATTGCTCTTTAATAAGCCCATGGTACTGCGTTGGTTATAATAAAAGTTCAATCCTAAAATAGAACTTTGTACTTTCCAAGTACTAAACTTTAGTATAATTTACTACATTGATTTTAATAATAAAAAACGTTTTTATTCAGATATCGCCATTTCGGTGAATTTCTGGTTTACTATCCTTCATTTCGTTTTGAAGAGGTTCATGTCCAACAGTGGCTATAATTAAGAATCTCGTGACTGAGCTTAAATAACCTTAATTAAGGTAGCAAGTTTAGTTTTTCGTATGTATTAATTTATTAGCAGAAATTATAATTCTAAATAACGGGGAATTTCAGCTTCACCGCCGCGCGCAGCCAGAGCTTGGGCCGGTTGTAGTCCCAACGCTTGACGTAGACGACGCTGCCGTCGGGAGCGGCCAGGCGCGCGAGGCTCTTGTTGGGATCGAGGCGAGCCTCGCCGGCGTGGGCGAACGCCCCGTCGAGGCTCGTGAGGCCGAGGGGCTGCAACCAGGCGCGTGCGTCTGCGCGCACGAGCACGTCCCCCTCTCGCTCGTAGCCCTCTGGCTCGCCCATGTCGCGAGCATGCCCGTGCGGGCGTGGTTGTGCCAGTGTGTGGCCCAGTGAGCGGACCCGACGTGGCACTCCTGGCCGAAGGACTCGACCCCGCACGCGTTAACGCCTCCGGACACACAAAAAAAGCTTTTTCATGCAGTTCGTCCAGCACCACCACCACCAAAAAGACTTTGAAACCATTCGTCTTCATCCAAAACTAAGTGATTGCTACTACTGCTGTTGTTCCCTTCATTTCCACTTTGTTGTTGTTGTAATAAGGATTGTCGACTTGTTGGGAACGTAAAATGAATTAATTTCGGTATTTCTGTATACCTTATTTTACGTCCCTTACTTGCTTTCCGATCCACATTATTGTTATTGTTCTTGTTGTTGTTGGTGGAAGAATTCTTCATTCTTCGTTGACGTGCTACAAATGCTTGTTGTTCGTTTGCATTCGTTGAAGAAGCATGGTGGGACAAGAAAAACACACCTCCGATTCCTTTTATCAGGGGGCGCCTTCAGTATCTAGAAAAATCCATTGAATTGTGTAAAGAAAATAAGGACTTGGAATACTTCAAAATAATCCAACACATTGAGCTAACAGAAATAAGAATCGAAAATCTAAAATATCTCATTTCAAGATATGACGAAAATAGAAGTCAGTACAACCCAATTGAAGATGTGATTAGCCCGGCTCGCGTCCAAGGAATCGAGTCTGAATATGCTCGAATAAAGGCCATCAAGCAAATATCGAATATAATTGATGGATTTGGATCCGATTGGGATAACTTGAAAAGTGAAATTAGGTTGCACTTTTCGGTGGAATTTCAGACGTCGATTCCTGGGGATTCGCATCCCGTTCTTGGTCGAATGTGTAGGCGTCAGGTTCGACGGCCTTCGATGCAATCGTGCCCACGTGAATCTCGCCCCAAAGTTAGTTGTTTGTGGCCGTGAATTGTGTTCCGGATACAACGAGAGAACATTTCTGACCAAGCTTGATCTGTGAATCTTTGTTTTCGATCTGGATGTTAACGGGCACGGTTTCACTGGTGGCAGAAAGCCCGATGGATTCGATCTTTCCATTGAACTTTTGACCGGCTACTTCAATGACAGCGGTGTCGCCAACTCGGAAGCCTTTTGAGTCTTGGAGGGGAATCTGGAATTTTCCTCTATATCTATCTATCTATCTATTTATCTATGTATCTATTTATATATCTATCTATCTACCTATCTATAAATCTACCCATCTATATCAAAGAGACTGACAAATAGATCTTGTTAGTTAACCAAGAACTTGCTCATTGCTTGTCAGTAAAGCAAAAAGTAATATATTGCTATAATTATTAGTATTATATAGTTAATTCGGTTTAAATTCCTTCTCCTAGGGCTAGCAGGCTGATGCCCCAACAATTTGAAATAGAATTATTTGGTCATTGTTTTTTGCCATTAATCTTTTTATCAGTGCCAAGAATTTCATAGGACAAAGCATCATTGGTTCTTTCCGCTGTCTGACTAACTATCTCCTTACTTTCAGTTAAAAAAAATAGTTTTTTTATTTATTTTGTATAAAAAGGTTATATCGCCATAACAGTACATTTTGATGCAAGGAAAGTATTTTTTACGGTAGATAGAACTTTTATTACCTAGGTTAGATTATTTAGGCATTTAAGGAGTAAGTTTAGATCGTTGCAAAAATTATTTATGTGGAAGCTCTGTTAAGTGTATAACTCTGTTAAGTGACTTTTTTCTTCATCGCATTGTGTGCCTTTTGGTGTATCACAGGGGTCTATACTTTGCTCACTTCTGTACCTAATTTATTTATATGTTATTTTCGGATTTTATCTCGGATTATTACCTAAATTCAATTGCTCAGTGAATCGGTCACATTAACGACCTTTGTTACCGAGGAACAAACCAATCGTTCTCCGATTCACGCTTATGACAGACACATCGATGAATCAGTCTTAAACAGCTTGTCAACCCAGACGGATGTCTTATCGTCAGAACAAGAGGCCGTCTTCAGTTGGGCGAAAATATCGGGATCAAAATCTGAATGCGAATCCGAATCAGACGATGGCTCTGCGACTTATTCTGTACCTAGTGATGAGGGTTCTGCTTCTACTAATGACGTTACGGTGTCGTTTGACGAAGGATCCGTATTTAGTGACGAGATATCTGTTTCCTCAGATGACACAATGTCCTCAAACGGAGACTCCGTCTCAAGCGACGAAGTGCGAACGGTTACGGTTCGAAAGGTCGGCCTCCTCCGTCGAGAAGACGAGCGCTTGCACGAGAAGAGCGATGCCAGCGAAGACCGCGAGCCAGCTCATCTCTGCGTCGATCTGCTCGGACGACATGAGGTCGCTACTGATGACGTGGTCTCCGAACGCCTGGTAGAAGCCGCCCACAATCCGAAGCGGGAAGTAGATGAGTGCCAGGATTCGGAACTTCGACGCGTGATCGTCGGCCGCCGGGCGGACTCGATTCGCGGCGACGAGAAAGAGGAAGAAGAAGATCGCCAGCGCGTCGAAGAGGCGGACGGTGTCGAAGATCCAGCGGTTCTCGGCCTTGCCCGGTCAGAGCATCCAGAGCCGAGCGAACCCGCTTCTCCTCGATCTCGGGATCGTCGCTCAACATCCGTTCGATCGTGACCCGGCGGCTCTGGACAAGCGCGGTCCCGAGCGTCAGCCCGGGACTGAGTGGCAGACCTTCGAGCCGCTGGGGTAGCGCCTCGGGCACAGCGTCGTAGCGCGCCTCATCCCCGCTAATGATGTCACTGCCCGCGATAAGTTCGGCCAGCACCATGGCCGTGGTCTCGAGAGTTTCGACCTCTTCGTCGGTATAGCTGCGCTGAGTCTGGTTCTGGATCACCAGAACACCCAGCACCCGCCCGCCGCGCAGAACCGGCACCCCCATCAGGTACTCTTGCCAAAGGAGTCAATCGCGGAAAGGTACTGGAGGAACTGGAAGTCCGTCGTGAGGGGCAAGACTCAATGATCATCGGTGGGGCTCTCAAGATTATCGGACGCGACCGCGGCTTCGGAAAAGATTGGCGAGAGTTCGAGAACGATCAGGGTTATACCCATTTAGAGGAACTTCTAATCTATCAACCGCATGATTGGAGGAAGCAGGCCCGAGAGTACCTGTTTCGCTTTCAGAGCAATCTTGACCGTAGAAGTGCAAACGAGGATGACCGGATTATCTTGAAAAAGTTCGGCAAGGCCAGTGCCTCCATCTTCCTGAAGTCACCGATACTCGTGGTCTTGTTCCCTTTTTCTGAGACATGGCGATGTCGTCTATGACGTCGGGGCGAACAAGGGTTGGCTTTCCGCTCCGATGGCACGTCTCATAGGCCCTCAGGGCCATCTCGTTTGTTTTGAGGCAAGTCCACGTAACATTGATGCTCTCTGGTTCAATATTCAACAAAAACACCTTGTGAATGTTGATATCGTAGCCGCCGCGGTTTACAATAAAAGTGGGTTGCGGGTTGAATTGTTTGAAAATTCGTTCGCCAACACGGATAGTATTTATTTCTCTGACGGCTCTGGAAATAAGATTAGCGTCCCGACAATTACTTTGGATGATTATTTTGATTTTTCGGGCCGGCCACCCTCGTTCATTTCTAGATTTTTCACTAGATTATTCTCAGAAAGAGTTCATTGACAAAGTTCATTCAAAGTCTTGATGTAAATTTCCTTCTTTAATCTTGCCCAAATGTAAAACAAATTTCCAATGAAGGTGGAAGCACATAATTAAAGATTTTATATCGGATCCCTCCTTTGAGGACAAATTTTCTCACATTTAAACCCCCCTCCCCGATATCCAGTCCCTAGCAAGAGGTTGCTTCTGCAGAAAATTTCCTCTAGAAAATTTATTCTGTGGAAATTCTACCACAAGAAGAATTTCTCCAGGGGAAAATCTTCAACCACCTACAGAAAGACAGTTAAAACTCGGTAAGAACTTTCTCCGGGCAATCATGGGTGACTACATCTATAACTTCTGGAAGGACGCCGATAACAAGCGCGGACTGTGGCGGCGTTCGACACTTGACGAATACATTCGCGGCAATGTTGATTGGGAAGTCGTACTGAACCTTGATGCACTGGCCGAGGAGGAAGGTGAGGACTGGGTCTGGAAAGGCTCCAGTTGCCTGCGACCTCTGTACCAGCGATGTCTGTTACGCCTGTCGCGAGGAGGTGCCGACGCGGTCGTGCTGCGCGAATTTGATACCGAGTTACAAGCATTTGTCGAAAACGGTTACCCGCGTACCTCGCGCCTGTGGCAGCGCGGCGATCCGGTCTCGGAAGCGCGCGAGATATTGCGGGATCGTCGTCTCCGCGCCACTTGGTGCCTTCGCTGGGGCGCTTGTACTTCACCGCCGATGACGGCCGCGTCGGCGACGAACCGTGGTCGACGGATGGCACCGCTACTGGGACCGTGCTCGAAGGCGATATCGGCGCGTACACTCCGGGGTTCGGCTCGTTTCCGAGTTCTCTCGTGGATGTGTTCGGGTTGACCTACTTCGCTGCCGACGACGCTTCGAACGGCATCGAGTTGTGGGTCACCGATGGAAGCGAAGCCGGCACCCGTCTGGTCGTGGACATCGCCGCTGGTGCAGCGAGTAGTGCGCCTGCTGAGCTGACCCGAGTCGGTCGAGACTTGTTCTTCGTGGCCAAGGAAGGGGAGGGAGGCTTCAATTAGGCACACACACACACACACACACACACACACGCACACACTACACTACGTACCATCGGCGGCACATACATGATCTCGCCCGGGTGGCACACCGCCTCCAGACCCTCCCCGCTCTCGATGACCTTTCGATATTTCGGATATTTCTCAAAGTCCGGATTGAACGCGCTGACGGGCCGGTCCTTTGAGTCGTACAAGGCATGTTTCTGCAAGCCACAAAGCATGGTAAGACACGTGAGGGTGACATCACCGGCCGACGCACAAATTTCGGAGGATAGAACACCCAGCGCTTGCGGCCTCTGATGTGTGCAAGCCACGCCATGGTGGTTTCTCATGTTATTTTGCATGCTAAATCATCAAGTGTAACCAGATTGTTATTAAAGCTTATTGTATTCATCAGGGTTACCACAACGGTTATTTCCTAAAGTACTACAATTACCTAAATTTCTGTATTACACAGCGGTTTCGGCGCTACAGTCAAAAAATTTACTGTAATAGTGCTAAAATACCAATTTCGTACTACATATGGCAATCCTGAGCATGTTTTACAGTGCTACACATAATGAAATAGTGTCAAAATATCACTTTCATTCTATAAGCGGCAACCCTGGTCTTCAGGCTGCAGCTTGATACATTGTTTTTGTGAAGTTTTGATGTTTCGAATTCAAATTAACCCGAAAGCGGTATTGAGCGATGCGTTCAGCAGTTGCTCGCCCGCATTTACTTCTGCCAGTTGATCGGAGCGGACCAGTTCTGCGGCCGCTGCAATCAACTCGTTAATCCGCCCATGAATCAGTTTGCGGTGCATAGGAATCAGCTGCGGATTAGCGCCGTAAATTGCAGTTGGTGATACTAGCCATGGCAAATGGCTGCGACTTGCTTCTGTGCCTTCTCGGATTTCCTGAAATACGAATTTCAGCACTCGCTCCGGTTTCAGGAAACCAAAGAATTTGGTGAGGTCGTCGACGATCTCATCTTTTCCACCGGTCACGGTGATGCTGCCGTATTTCCGCAATACCGGAAGTGTTTAATTAGAATAAATAGCTCTTTTGAAAATACAAAACAATTTAATGTAAAGAACGAGGTGTTGACTAGGCGCACCTCCTCATATCCGTAATAATTTCTGTCTGTTTTAAGTTTTAATACTGCTCTTTACTTTAAGTTACCAAAACTTTTTTTTACATAATTTTGACTGTTTTTTAAATAGTGCTGGGAATCTGGATCTCCCTTCATAGAAAATTTCTTTCCCCCATGAAAAATCCTTCCATGGAATGATCCTCCCACGTAGCCAAAATAAAATAAATAAACATGCATCCGTGATCTTTCTTCTAGCAAAAAAACACAAAATTCCACATTTGCTTGAAACCTCTTCAATGCCGCTCCATCGAACCCCGCCGGACGGCCTCGGCAAACTCGGTGACGCCCTCGTGAACCTGTAGGTGCCGCACGTGCGACACAAGCATGATCCCGTTGCGCGCCGCGATGCCGAACACCGAGATGAGCCCAATGATCGAGGCGACGGAGATCACCCCTCCGGCAAAGTACGCCCCAACCGCCCCTCCGATCAGGGCGAACGGGAGGTTGACCATGATCAGAAGGGTGTCTCGTGCAGAACGAAACATGACGTGCAGCAAGAAGCCGATGCCGAGAATCACGAGAGCGCCGAGAAGGGCGAGCCGCTGGTTCGTCGCAGTGGCGCTCTCGAACTGACCACCAAACTCGACGATCAGCCGCGTGGGGGTAACTTTCTTTTTCATGATTGGATTCGCGAGAATCTTGCGCAGAACCGCCCTTATGACGAGATCGTCACCCAGTTGATTACGGCATCGGGTGACGTTCGTGTGAACCCGGCGGTCAATTGGCATCTCAAGTTTCAGAAGATGGAAGAACGTGCAGAGGATACGGCTCAGATTTTTCTTGGGCAACGAATACAATGCGCCAAATGCCACCACCATCCTTACGAGAAATGGAGCCAGGAAGATTACTGGCGCTTTGCCGCATACTATGCAAACGTGAATCAAAAGCCCGGACGTCGTGTTTACACCCGTCCCGGGCCGGCCCGAGCACGCAACACTTTTCGTTGCCAACATAGCCTATAGTGTTTGTTATTGGGAAGTATACAAATTTTGTTTGGGGGGGGGGGGGATTTTTGAAGCGGAAAAATTTCTTTGAGGGGGAAAGTAGCCAAGGAGAATTATCAAAGGGAAAGGTTATGGAACTGCAGGAGGGAAGAGGATTTCCTGGCATGACTTGAAAACGGTCCGAAATTAAATATAAGAAAAGTCTTTTCAACTTCAAGTAAGGAGCAACATTAAAACTTAAAACGAGCGAAAATTGTTCCATATGAGGGCGCTGCCCTTTCCTCTATCTCGCTCTTCATGCTTAAGTTTGACTTTCTGTCACAGTTTTTTATGCAAGACTGTTCTATAGAAATGTTGGCACAAATAAACAAAATATATAGGCAAGGAATTTTCCATAACAATCTGACTTTCGACCTAACTCTGAATTTTTTTCACATTCTGGGTAAATCAATAGCGCGGATTCCAAATCCGAGATGGGCCCTGTGAAATTTTGACCGGAAGTTGGACTTTTCGATGACGTCATCAAAGAGCCTTTTTTGTTCTTCGACTACAATATCTCTCTACTAGTGCATCCAAGAAGGTCGATAAGTGCAAATATGGATTTCCCTGACTTAGAGCTTTCGAATGATATATGACGTCATTGCCTTAAAAAAATCTCATTTTGGTAAAAAATTTTGCGTGGAAATTGTACCTATCAAACTTTTAGCTTTTCTCGGTAATTTTAACCCTGATGGATTTTATATATTCGGGATTACCACAAGATGTCAACGTTTTAATGCATTATTGAAATTATTTTTGTCTTAGTTTAAAACTATCCTTACCGTAAAACTATCCTTTCCCCATCCCATGGTATAAGTTTAGTAAAATATAGATCTCCAGCTTTAGGGAGGTAAAGGAGGAGATCAGAATTTCTCCCTCCCCTCCATCTATTTTTGTCAGAAAGCTCACTGGAAATAAAAGATACGGGCGTAAAATTAAGTTTTCTGAGGCATGTGAGAGGCACGCGCCTCCCACTAGACCATTAATCGTTTCCGTTGGTTGTCCTGCAATTTGCGAAGGAGAGTCTACTATATTAACTGCTTCTGGTGGAGATAACTATTTATGGAATACCGGAGAAACTACAGCTAGTATTACAGTTAATCCAAATACAACAACAACTTATATAGTAGAGGTGTCTAATGCGGTATCTTCTGCAACGGATGATGTTACAGTTTTTGTGAATGCTATTCCAAATGTTGATGCGGGATCGGATAAAAACATTAATCTTGGGGAATATGTAACGCTAACCGCTACAGGAGCTGATAGTTATTTATGGAGTAATGGGGCAACGGAACCAAATATTGCTGTGAGCCCACAGGAAACAACCACGTTTTATGTAACAGGTTACACTAATAGCAACCTGCACGTGCCGTCCGTCGCGGTGACGACCGCGGCGATCGTCCCCCTCGTCCCCGGTGTGGCCGTGTTCCAGGGTCTGCTGGAGATGGTGCACGCGGCCGGCACCTCGACCGGGATGCTGTACGCCGGAGGTTCGCTCATCGATGCTGCGGTGATCGGCATCGGTCTCGCCTCCGGAGCCTCCCTCGGGTTGTACCTGGGCACTCCGTTGCGCGCGACCCTCGCCAGCGTCGCGAAGACGCGCGCCCGCGTCCGCCGCTGATCCTCCTAGCCGAGCTGATCGAGGACGAGCTCGCCCCGGGCGTTCAGGTTCTCCATCATGCGTTCGATCCGCTTCGAGTCGATCTTACTGAATCACTCAAACACAAACACAAACAAAATGGGTCACTTTAAACACCATTAGAAAACATATAAATTATGAGAAAATGCATGAAATAAATTTGGAAAGGATAAAAACATTTGCAACCAGCTACGTCACAGATTTTGAAGTTTTCGTATTAAAAAAAACTATTGCCCATAATATATACTTTTTCCCTTGTATACTGTAAAACAGAACTAATTAGTGTTTTCATAGCCACATTGCTCGGCCAGCATTTTGATGGTTAGAGCTTGTCTAACTTTAGGACTCCCCATAAAATAGCGTGCATCTTTTTTATTGAAAGTTTCTACAGATAAAATAGAAATCGTACAGAAATACTTAAAATCCATGTAAATGAAGCTCTGGTTGTATGGCTTCTAATTGTGTGGGTCTATGAGTGTTGATTAGTCATGGCATTTATACTCAATTACAGACATTGCCAACCTGGTGATTGCCAGCGTGCTGGACTCACAAGGCAAACCAAAAAGTCTTATTTGTATGTTGTGGAGGTGATATGTTTGCAAAAGCACGAGTACCTTGCAGGACAGAACTCTTCAAGTGGTTCCACATTCGTGGCTTTTCCCCCAAACAAAGTGAACATTATTGTCTTGTTGCTGAGAGTGATGTGCCCTTGTTGATATGCCACTCCTGGATACCTCACCAGAGTCCAACAGGAACAGGTGAATTGATTACGAGGTGTCCGGTGACGGTGATCCGTTGATCGTCCTGCACGGCGCCTACATGAATATCCCCTCGATGGGTGAGATCATTCCGATGCTGGCGGAAACCCATCAGGTTTATGCGCTGGAACTCCAGGGCCACGGCCGCACGACCGACCTCGACCGGCCGATTACCTATCCCAACCTAGCGAGTGATGTCGCCGCTTTCATGGATGCGGTCGGGATCGAGAAGGCCGACGTGTTCGGCTATTCGATGGGGGCAACGGTCGGGCTCCGGCTTGCCATCGATTATCCAGAAAGGGTTGATCAGCTCGTCGCAGCCTCGGTCGCCTTCGATTTCGAGGGCTGGCAGCCGGCTTTGGGAAGCCAGTGGTCTCTATGCCGTGTGTATTCAGCATGAAATGGATCACTTAATAGGGAAACTCTTTATTGATCGTATGGCGGATATGTCAACCTTGACGCAGTTGCAAGAATTCGATACTTACTGGCAAAAAGAGCCTGCCACTGTTATTTAGGACCTGTCTTCTTCAGAGACGAACGAGTCGATTCCCTTTCTTGAATACTCAGCTTTCGATAGGAAGAATAGTTAATTATTCGTGAAATCTTTAGTTCGCATTCTTTCCTATCTTGCTCCTCATCGATCCCTCGTTGTTTTAACGTTTTCGTGTGCCGCCTTCGCGACAGCTCTTGATCTTCTTCCTCCCTGGCGGGGTGACGGTGTTGTCCTGAAGTCCGTATGCGTTGTTCAAGGTTGCCTCCACGGTGGTAGGGCTCGGGGATGGGTTTGACGTGTTGGACGGCCCAACGGTGCAAAAGCGGGCCATCTCGTTCGAGGGGTGGGCAGCTCGTCGCCGCCACGGACTCATGTATAAGCAACCGGTAGGCCAAGGTCTAAGTCGTTGAAATAACATGTAGACCAAGCAGGGTTGCGACAGCGCTGCCGCATTCCTGCGCGACAAACGCTCCGCATCCACCGCGGCCTGCGGACTCGGTGTCGCATCCCCTCCGCGACGGGTGTAGCTAGCAGGCCATGACTGCGTCACACCTGGGCGGCGGCCGTGAAATTATATACACATAATTGTCAGATGTGTCACTTTTCAAGAGTTTGTATATAAGTTTTGTTTACAGTTGAGTGCGCGTGATTAATGTTGTTATTCGCCTAGTTGCCTATAGCATTTCACATGACAAGTTGCTGGATAGGTAACTGTTATCTTTTAAGAATTCTATCGGGAAGAATTAGTTCTTCCCTTATCTGTTAAGCAGAAAGGCATGCTCGAAACAATTCAACGTCTTCTGATTTAGTTTAAAACTAAATCAGTTTTAAACTAAATCTCTGAAATTAAAATTCTAATAGCCCCCTTTAAAATTCTCTGAATTTTAAAACCCCCCTTGAATAAAAAACACCCCCGATCGGACCCGCAGTCAGCCTCCACGTCGACCTGTCGGGCGTCACCACCTCCTACGCCTCGCGCGAGTCCGTGCCTCTCGACTCCATCACCGTCTTCACCCGCGACGCCGGCGGCAACGTCACCGTCAGCACGCCCGGCGGCTCCGTGTCCGTGTCCTGCGTCACCTGCCGCAACACCAGCGAGCTCACGGGCAGCCTGTCCTCGCCGCTCAATTCTGGCTCGTCCGGAACCGCCGTGTTCTCTGCGCTCTCTTTCAACTCCCCGAGCGCCACCGAGGTCGGCACCTACCGTCTCCGCTTCAGCCACGCCTCGCTCAGCAGCGCGGACGCCGATTTCACCATCACGGTCGCCCGGTGCTCCGAGCGCGCGGAGAACGAGACGGGTAGCAGCGGAGAAAGCAGCGGATCTGACGGGCCCTTACAGCGAACCCAGAGCGCATCCAGGCCCATGCTCTCCATGGCACCGTCGAGACGTTGGCGTCTCGACTGCGCCCAAGTGGCGAACGCGTCGTCCCGCTCGGCCACAATCCGGGCCGCCAGAAGGGGTTCCATGGAGTCGGACCGGCGGGTAGAAGGTCCGCGAGGCAATAGCTCAGGCGTGGCGCTCGACGAATTCGACCAACCGCGGCTTGGGCACGGCGCCCATCGTGCGGTCGACGGCCTCGCCGTCCTTGAACAGGATCAGGGTGGGAATGCCCTGCTATGTCAAAACTTTGCAAAGATATTACATATAGACAAAAAAAATCGTCACAGCTCTTAACTTACCTCTAAACCCCCTGTGTCAAATGTGGTCACACCTACACGACCTTTGCTGCTGGATGACAGGTCACGAAAACAGAACAACAATACCCTACGTGTCAGCTTAAGCAATGGTGATTATTTTATAAACAAGCCTCTAGATCTTTAAAGAAGAAGCAGATATTGCTGGGTTAGTGGAGATTCTACCAAAATTTACTACAATTCCTGTTACCAAAAGTTTGATGCAAATATCTGGATTTCAGTTCTTCACTAATCTGGCAGAGAAACTACAGAAGAAGAGTTGGTGTCTATGATTGTTAGCGAGATAGCAATCACTTTTATTTCCATTTCAATATTTGCAATTATATTTTATTCCAAAGTCAATAAGATCAGTAGAGTCAATGGGGAACATATTAGCTAGATGGACAGGCTACAAATTCAAACTTTCTTAATAATAATAATAATTCATTTTTACTCTCTTTCGATACATTATAAAAATGCACTAGAGGAGAATAAATAGAAAAAGAAAGAAAAAACACATGAATAATTACCGACTATACGACAAAGTGACAAACACAACTGACGATGGAAGAAAAATGACTAAAAACTAAGATCATTATTCAGACACTAGAAATATCAATGTACCCCACCATATTTAGTAGACTGAAACAAAACTACCGTAAATGCCTTCGTGCTGGCTGGGGTCTCATCGCTAATCTCCGTCACACCGACATTACTTCGGGAACAACCGAATGCTCCGCTTGTAAGATGCAAATGGAACAAGGGACAACCAAGCCAACCTTCCATCCGTTGAAAATACTTGCTCATGCTTACGGATTTCTTCCTGACCAGCTTGACCGAATGAACGCAAAAAGTAACGATCGGTTTATATCAAAGTAATTGGCCATCGATATGGCGAGTGTTCTGCGGGAATTGATTCAGGAATGAACAGACTTACGGTTCAGCTTTTTGCTGCCTTAAAAGATGTCGCCGGCTCGGCCACCATTGAGTTCGATTTGTGCGATGCAAGCCTGCATGGATGGCTTTGAAATTGTCTCCCCGTATATCGAAGGGGTCAATACCGGCAAGGTGGAAAATATCAATAAAGCATTGCTAGGGAATACTGACCTCGTGGTCACAACCACTGGCAATTTTAATGTCTGCGATTCGGCCATGCTTCAATCACTTAAGGCGGGAGCGGTCGTGTGTAATATTGGCCACTTCGATAATGAAATCGATACCGCCTATATGCGCGAACATTGGGAATGGGAAGAGGTCAAGCCGCAAGTCCATAAAGTCTTCCGCAACAAAGCCGCTAATGATCACCTGATACTCCTCTCAGAAGGTCGGTTAGTGAATTTGTGGTCGTGTCGGGCGACGGGAGTGGTGTCACACTCAACGGCACCGATCTGGATGTCGAAACCTCCGCTTACAACGGATTGGCCGCGGGCGAAGTGGAAACTGTGGTCGCTGCGTTCGACGTTGTTGACGGAAATGGTGGGGTCGCTGCCCAGACCGTTACGTTGACGATCACCGGTGCCGACGATTGACCGGTTGTTGTCCCCGATATCGAATCCATCAGTGGCGGGGCGGCGACCACGATCGATGTGCTCGCCAACGACAGCGATCCCGACGGGGAGCCGCTTTCGATCACGGGTGTTACGGATGGTGCCACTGGCACGGTCGTCATCTCAGGTGGCGGTGCGACGGTCGGAGGGGAATGTTAAGTTTTTTGTCAATAATTGATATTAAACACATAAAAAATAAGTAAATAAAGATGTTGGGCTTTTTTACCTATAAAAATAAGAAAAATCCACACTTCTCAATGTCTATTTACGTTTTTTTTTTATTTTTAATAATAGTATCAAACAAAAAGGCGTCCATAGACTTGGGTAGTGTATGCAGAACATTAGTTCAGACCGCCATTTCTCAAAACGTATAAATCAATGGTAGCAAAATGTTTCAAAAGTTTAAGTTCGCATAAACACAATCATTAGTAAACAGGGCTGCCAAATTTTTTTGAAGGAGGGTGTCATATTTTTTCCGAAAATGTGCTTTTTGTTTAACAGTGCTTGCTTTTTGATCTTATGTGTTTTCATCCCCAATGAGTGCTAGTAAAACTCCACGTTCTCTACAATATAGCTTCAAGTAGCTACAATTAAAATTATGAAAGCCATTGGCGTGCGAAAATTAAAAAAACAAACTCAGTGAATATTTACGTCTGGTCAAGAATGGAGAAGCGGTTCTTGTTACCGATCGGGGAGAAGTAGTTGCCGAGCTTCGTCCTCCTGGATTGCCAAGGTAGGAAGGTCTCCCCTCCAGTTTAGATAAACTCGTGAAAGCTGGTGTTGCCCGCCTGGGTGTTCCCAATCAATCCTCTTTCTATCCGAAGTGCAAAAAGTGTTGAATCGAGTAAAATACTTAGCGTGTCCGCAATGAACTGTCCAAAAGGATGCAGGTTTACGTTTCAACTATCTGAAAATCTGTGTTCAATAAATGAACCTTATGTAGGACAAACAAAAGAGTACAAAGCAACTCTCACTGAAGGGTCATGCATGAAGACAAGAATGTTTGGAGCCTCTTCCTTTGCTCCTCCCGTGTCCTTCCTTTTGCTTTTCCTATGTCCTGCTGAGTCACCTTCAACGTGGTTGGAAAAGAATAGTAGAAGAAGATTTGTTCAACTGATGCTAGTAGGGAAAACCATCGCGTGTTTGCGGTCTGCAGCAGCTTATGGATTTACACCTGACAAAATTCCGGAACATGTTATTTCAACTTATTAGGTTTGGTTCTGAGAGTTTGGTTCTTTGGGGAATGCTTTACTTTTTTTGCCTTTTTATCCTGGTTAGAGCAACCATGTATGTTCTATCGAAAATATTTTTATTATTATTGTTATCACTTCCTTTTTTGATTCTTAGAGAATTACGGGGTGTAATATATCCACGTACACTTATTTTTCAACCTTCAGCTATTCCCTTGATATACAGACGTAGTGTCGAACCAACTTCGGTGCCACAAAGAGTTTATTGAGATCCAAAATTATTAATAGCCATCCCTGCATTTAATTTCCTAAATTTCTCAAGTACCGAAATCTGTGAGCTGCTGCCAAAACTTTGTCTTTACTAACATCAATTAGCCCGGAATTACCGTTTAAAGAACTGCAGCTGATTGAAGTAATCAGTTTTAGAGGCAACCCCCTGGGAAGCATTGAGACAGGCACGTTTTCCTTTGGTGAGCAAAGAAATATTCAAAGTATCGACTTGAGTGCCTGTGGCATATCTTCAATTGAGCCGGGTGCATTTTTTAGTAAGCTTTACATACTTTCTTCATCTCCCATTGCCTCTCTCTCTCTCTTTTTCTTTCTCTCTCTCCCCCCCCCCCCCCCCCCCCTCTCTCTCCCTCCCTCTCTCTCCCTCCCTCTCTCTCCCTCCCTCCCTCTCCCTCTCTCTTTCTCTGTACCTGTACTGATCAGGCCGTGCTGTTGATCGAGGCCCTGAAGGCGGAGCTGACGACGAACGTCCGGCTGCAGAACGATTATCCCGACGCCTGTGGCGAGGGGCGTATCTGGCGCGAGGGAGAGTTCGTCAGCCGGAACAACGTAAAGGTCCAGGGCCTCGGCGCGGGGAAGAAAGTGCGCGGCCGTCGTCATGGTCCGTTTCGCCCTGACCTTCTGTTTCTTGATGATATCGAGAACGATGAAGGCGTCCGGTCCCCGGAACAGCGCGAAAAGCTGTGGAACTGGATCTACCGCGCGGCCCTGAAGCTTGGGCCTCCGGATGGCACCATGGATGTGATCTGGGTTGGAACGGTGCTGCATGAAGAGTGTCCCCCTGGACTAAGAATGGCCTCCCTTTCTCATTCAAACCTCAAGCATAAGTCGTGTACGCCAACGCGCATCCATAGCTGCTGCCTTGCGAGGTCTATCCCCCCTGGATTTCACATTTTCCTCCCGTACTCCTGCCACATGTTCTTCCATCCCATCCCATCTCCTGATATGGAGGCCTTGCTGCTGAGGATATTCTCATTCGACGCCCCCATTAAAACTCGCATGTTCTCTCCTCTCTAGCCAACAATATTCTTGCTTGAAAAAGAAGCCAATCTATGTAACTCTGCCCTCTGCCCTCTCCTTGCCCTTTCAAAAGAAAGAAAGTGGTACCCCTTAGGTAGGAATTTTAGGAGAAAATAAAATCAAAACCTTGTTTAGCCTACCGGTATCTGGTACTTCACTTTATTCCAAATGATTCCTTCTTACTCTAAAAAATAAGGTATATGGGCAAGTGTACTCATTGGGTAGGGGCAAAGGGTACAGCCCATAAGAGACAAAAAAAACTGTTTAGTTGTGTGATATACGAAAACCGATGGTTTTATGACCCGCCCTCGTGGGAAATTTATGTGGGCGCCCTTGCAAATGAACTTCGATGACAAGGTGCATTCAAGAAGCATATCTTTTGCGACAAAAAGGATGCATTCCAATGTAAAATAAAAAAAAAATCATTCTTGGGCTAATGCGCAGCTAAAAGGAGAAAAAAAACGCGAGAGAAGCGGAGGAAGACAAGGCAATTTTGACAAATCATTAGTCAGTCAGACACTCAACTCAGGCGATACGATGGCAGAAAAGCAGTTCGTTTGTTATTAGTGAGAAACGCACAGCAGTTGGATTAATAGCAATGGATGATTTTGATAATGATTTATGGGTAAGTTTCAATGCACAGTTGGGCAAGAAAAAAGAAATAAATCGTATGGCTGTCAATAGGAATGAAAATTAAGTTGAAAAATGAAATTTTTATGTGTCATATGCTGACATTAGTACACAGAGATACCGACAGTTTTTCTAATGATTTCGATCATTTTTTTTTCTCTTTTTTCAGTTCTTTACCATGAACTGTTTGATGATGTTTAATGAACATAAGTGGAGGGGGGGGTAGCAGAGCACTAAAAATACATATACAAGTATATACAAATCAAATTTGGAAGTGCTTTCCTGTAGATTTTCCTAGGACAATCGTTCTAAGAAATTAACTATGTTTGAAGAATATACGGGAGGGGGAGGAGTAACTAGCATAAACTAAAAGTAAATAAAGGGACTAAAATAAGACAAAAATAAAAGGGAATTCTGGTAATTTTAAAGAAATCCGATATGGGTTTTGGCCCACCTAAATAATGGGTTTTAGCTTAACCTAATGAAGCATTAAAAGGACTGCATAAACTCCTCTCTCCTTGGCGACGCCCATGACGTTGTAGTTCGGCATCACTCGGGTAGAGCCACCATAGGTAAGTGTCAGCAACGAGCCGCCATCCGGCATAAGCTCAGCGGCACGTTTCGCAATCTCGGTAAAAGAGAAACAGGAAATCACCATGGTGCGGGAAAAATTGTCCCGGGTCGTATCAGCGTAAAGACCTTTCAGCTCGTCCTTGTCTGAAAATGCGATCGCATGAACCAGAAAATCGATGCTGCCCCATTCTTCCTTCAAGGTATCAAAAACCGCATCAACGGTTGAAATATCCTCTACATCGCAAGGCAACAATAGTTTGGCGCCGGCCTTTTCTGCCAGCGGCTTAACGCGTTTGAATATAATATACCTAAAATACTTTTACCATTTAATTCATCACATTCAGAACTATCCAGTCACCAAGCCAGAACCATGATATTAAATAGAATTTCTCTAAACTTGTATAAAAAAAATAGGAACATTGCTTTTTCAACGATTTTCAAGCAATTTCCAATGTAATTTCAATGTGAAAAACCTTGTAGTAATTAAATTTTAAAATTCGTTACGGTAGATGGATAGGACTGAATCTTAGCTATAGAATAAAAGCTTTTGTTGGTACATTAAACCCATAGGAGAGCAGAAAAGTAGCCTTCCAAAAGTTCCACATGGGACATAACGGGGACGTAATTTAATATGAGGTAGGGGCTGTTGTTTTTGCAGGGAAAATCTGATCAAAAACCTATCAGGAAGCTCAAAATCACATAGGGAACACCCCCTGCAAAGGTCTGGGTTAGTTATGGCATAAGACAGCAATCCTTGTTAGATCAGGGGGGATAGGTTCACATGGCCTCAAATATGGAATGCATTTATAATCAAATTACTCCTGAAAATTAGAAAGAATCTTAATAAAAAGAAACAGAAAAAGATGCTGACCATTTTTACTCTTCTCATCTTTGACACAAAATGTGCTCTTTAAACTTTACCATATTTACATTGTTCAAAACTCAAAACAAAAAATAGTTGGAGTCAGAATAACTATGTACTCCAACTATTTTGGCACTTTCTTCCCTCCAATTGACCCAGAGCGTGTTTCCGCACGAGAAGTTGCTCGGGACGATGACTGTGCCGGTTCGATGCCGGAGGCTTTGGGCTTATGTGGCGGTCGCTCTTGGCAAGCGGCCGCCGGAAAGCCTTGAGGAGGTATCCGATGAATCCAAGGTCGTCGCACCGCCGGACGCGGATATCGCCAGGGCGCACGATGCGATGGTGCTGGTCGCCGAAGACAACCCCACGAATCAGATGGTAATTGCTCGGGTGCTGAACCGTATGGGCGTCGCCCACGAGATCGCCGACAATGGCGAAGTCGCGCTGACGATGCTCGCCGAACGACCATTCAATCTTCTGCTTCAGCCCGACCATTTCCAACAGTTCCATTGGCGTCCGGTCGCCGGTTGGAATGGTCGCACCGCGCGAACGTCCGATTTCCAGGGGCAATTCGACATTGCTTAGTGCGGATCGCCAGGGCAGCAGGGTCGCGTCCTGAAACACGAAGGCAAATTCCCGCGCCAGCCTTGCCTGTTCGGTGGTCTTGCCGAAAACCTCCAGCGATCCGGATGCAGCGGGGATCAGATCGGACACCAGACGCAACATCGTTGATTTCCCGCAGCCTGAGGGGCCGAGGATGGTCCAGAAGTCGCCCGCGTCAATATCGAGAGTGATGTTCGAAAGCGCGGTAAAACTTCCGAACCGGACCGAGCCCTTTTGGCTGCGGGTGCAATCTTACAGAGTAATGCATACCCTATCCATGACAAACCATTATATAGAACAAGTAACATGGATGGATCAGGTATTAGTTGATTCAGCATCATGGTCGTTAACAGTTGTTTTGTTGGAAAAGAGAAACGGAATTGTTTTGTGTCGTCGGTGGCTGGTTGAGGTTGTTGGCTCTCCTCTCTTTCGTCATCTGCTCTTGGTCACACCAACACACACACGAGAGAAAGAAAGGACGTAAAAGACGAATAAGGGGTTGTTGTCGGCATGAAGAAAAGAAACCGCGAGAAGAAGAAGAAGAGAAAAAGAGAAAAAAAGACCCCGCGACTAATTTTGACTACTATATAAGAAAAATATGTGAATTTCGTAATATGCAGACCTTTCTCCGGGGTCTGCGGGTCATCATGTCATTCTGAAAGGCATATTTATTGAATCTTCTGACTATGCTGAAATAAATAAATATCCAAAAATTTTGATCAGACGATTTTGAGGAAAAAAGTTTGGGGAAAGGGCGAGCTGCCTTACAAGTTTATTGGTCCCTTCCATTTTTTAACTTTGCACTTTATTATTGTTTAAAAATCCCCTTTTGTAAAATAAAATGCTAAAATTCTGTGAAAACACCCAAATTAAATACTAATTTACTTCCAATTTATTACCAAAGAGGCCTAGTTGCCTTGAACCCAAGGTCTTAGAAAAGATACTCAAAATAACTTAGATTCAAAATAAAAAAAAATGTAGGATAAACACACACAAAAGATAAAGGACGCTAATGATCCCTATTAGAAGATTGATCATGGAGTCTAGAAATGTGCTATATAATTAATAAATAATGGCCAGGCTATACTTTGTTAAAATTTACTCTGAATACGAGACATTATATACAAAATCTTAGTATATTGGTATTCATGAGAGAATGAAAAACCAGTTAGTTTTCACTTTATGAAATATACCCATAGTAGCTAAGTAATTATTCTGAAACTAAACTATGAGCACTCAGATCTTTTACATGTCTTTAATTCAATAAGCCAAGAATTGTATATGTATTAAATCGTCCTCCCAGTCGCTCCTGAGATATTACAAAATGCTATTTTGACAGTCGGATGAATATACTATCTTTTACTTTACCTCACTACACTCACTGTAGATAAATTCAGAGTTCTACTGTTGATAATAGTGCAAAACGTTTAGGGAGATTGAACACACATTTTTCGGCCCCCACAACTCCTCGCTCTATGCACGAAACATGAATTCTACTTGTCTTCTCCCCCTCCCATACTCCAAAAATTTTAGCTGGATCCCCATCTATTGCTACTAAGATGACCCAGACATTCCATTTGGATAGCCGGGATACATAGTTTCTTTCATTTCCCAATACCCCTCCTTCCTAGCAGCAATATAAATACCGATAGTAGCATGGGCATTTTGCCTTTTGGTCATTTGAACATCCCTTTCATGATGGCTTGGAAGTTAGACATTGACACTGTAAGAAAAGTTAAGCCAATGTAAAAATATTGCTTTAGTACCCTTTTCACCCCCTGTTGAATCTTTCCATCTTAATGCTCTAAACCTTACAAGTTGTCACAATTGAAGTAGTACTTGCAGTAGTTCAGTAGCCAGGGGTGTCATTTTTTAGAGGGACAGGGAGGACAGCTACCCCTCCAATAATGTGGAGAAAAATTATTATATATCCCATGTCCCTTGACTATCCGGATATGGATCCCTCTTACCCCAAACCTCGATCACAAACCACAACTTGGCAAAGACGACGGAAAAGAGCTGCCGTTCGCCAAACCGAGAGTCCAGTTTGGAAAAACGACCACGCTGATGAAGTCGCCATGGAAATTCAGTCCTCGTGGCGAAAGCGGAATTCCGGTCAGCGATTTGTTTCCGCACGTTGACAAACATGTCGATGATTTGTGCCTTTTGAATTCGGTTCACGGCACCAACCCGGCTCACGGCGGCGCGCTGTTGAAACTACACACCGGCAGCGATCGATTTGTTCGACCTAGTATGGGCTCGTGGATCACGTATGGATTGGGTACCGAAAACGCCAATCTGCCCGCCTTCATTACGATATGTCCCACGTAGTTTGCTCCTTCGTTGCGGCGCACAACTAAGTATGACAGGTTTGAGTACTATAGAAAGCTATAACTAGCAACCCCTTGAAAGAGGATTTTCTCTTATTCAGATTTGACCATGAACAAGTTGGCTTCAATGATGACTAACAGCACTAGGTTCTCGATATTTCAAGGTGGTTTGGATGAAACGATTAAAAATATAAATAAATTCACGTCAAATAAAATACTGGCTTTCTTTCTTCAATAACTAGCTAATACCACAGAATGTTGCATACATGACCTTTCTATTAAAGCCCTTTGAAACTTGAACTTTTGTGTCCTGCACATCAAATAAAGTGAGCATCACATAAAATAATGGCTTGGTGCCTATCTCGACGAGAAGTGCTCGAACGAGCGACTCCGCGCTCAGGTGGAGTTGTTGCTTTCGGAGGATGCAGATCTCGGCGGGACGCGTTCGCTCGGTGCAGCTGGCTGGGTTCCCCTCACGGAGTCGGTAGAGCAACCTCCACCGTCTCGGCAGGCAGGAAGCATCGTTGCGACTCATTTCGAGATCGTCGAGCTCGCCGGGCGTGGAGCGATGGGCGAGGTCTACCTCGCTGTCGATCGCCGGCTCGAACGACGGGTCGCTCTGAAGTTCCTTAGCGCCACACTCGCTGGAGACCCGAAGCAGCGTGATCGCTTTCTCGCAGAAGCTCGCGCGGCGTCCGTTAAGGTCTTTTTCCGGAACGAGGGCCACTGATAGGGCACTACTTTTAATTTCTTTCATCATCAAAATTCAAGTTGAAACCGGTTAACAACGTTGACAAAGAAAATTTTTCATTAGTTTTTTGGCTTTCGGCGTTTATAGGCTTTCCAATTCTCTTTCCATTGAGCGATGAAATTAATGTAGTAGAGAACTTTGAAGAGAAACAATGGAAAATCAATTGTATTTTTGCGATACAAGTCGCCCGCTAGCATGGATAATACAGCTTCCTCAATACCGAAAACATTCCTGGGTGCCATAAACAAGCTCCGCAGAGCAGGCTGGGTCATTCTATAAATAAACCAGGAGAGAGTTCGACAGGGCACGACCACTCCTGGTTCGTCACGTCGCGGCAGATCGTCGAGAAGGAGTTCGCGCTGTCCGGGAGCGAGCAGAACCCCGACCTGACAGGCAAGGATGTCGGGCTGCTGCTCCGTTCACGGCTCGCGAAGGGTCCGACAGGTCCCGTGCAGTCGTTCCTCGACGAGGGCGAGGACTTCATCGTCGAGAACGATCTCGAATCACTCCTGGAGCAGATGCAGCGCCATCCCGGCGGAGAGCTGCTCGACATCGACGCCGTGCGCACGGAGGTGGTCGCCCGGGATCGTGAGGTGGAGAACGACTTCACCAAGGACGCGCAGATCGCGATGCTGCGGTCCATGCGGTATCTTTCAGAATATTAACTTAGCTTTTCCAATGGAAAATTAAAAAACGAACTATCATAGCTATAGTACTAGAAGTTAACGACTCACTGGAGAGTAGTTATTATACCGATCCAATTTATTACGATAAAAGAACGTATCCTTCGTAGACTGAAATTCATAATAACTTCTGCTAATCCTCACCAAAGTTCCAACCAGCCTGAGACCAACGCAGCTACTCATTGTCCTCATCTATGCCAATCTTTTAAGAGGTTTACTCTTTACTCCTTCCCAGAAAGTTACAATTTCCTTTAGATAATTTCTTATGACCACATTCAACGACATTTTGCTTTCCATTTTGTAACAGCTAGATTGTCTACGTTCATGGTGGCGCCTGGGCGCTGGGCAATCGCGGCCAGGTTGGCGCCAAAGCCAAACATTTTACCCGCAACGGCTACAATTTTGCATCCGTCAGTTACACATTATTTCCAGCGGCGAATGCGCAAACTCAAGCATTGCAAGTCGCAGCTGCGATCAATTGGATCCACGCAAATGCATTTAAGCTCGGCGCCGACCCCAACCGGATTGCGCTCATGGGCCACTCTGCAGGCTGCCATCTTTCGTCTCTTGCAACTCTCACCGGCGGTGCACCGCCGGTAAAAGCGCTGATTTGCAACGATACCCGCGCATACGATTTGCGATATCTGGCAAAGATCAATGGCGGGCCAGACTGAGGATTTTAATTGCTATTCTATGACAAATTTGACCTATAACTCAAAAGCAAGAAGATGAAATCATAACTCCCACACCGTATAGTAAAACTCAATTGGAATATATAAGAGTGCTTCTTCTAAAAATGTACGCGGCAATTCTTATAACTCATAATTAGAGGCAGTGCCGAAGTAAGCCGTTACGTATATTCTTGTAGTAATAAGCTGTTGTTGACTAAATTAAAAATAAAGTTCCTCTTATTTGTGTTGCGAGAGCAACACTTTGGTATTTGTCCCTTTTTTTTATGCCGCCAATCTCAGCTTATTCCCGGAAACTGGTAAGGGTCTAACCTGTGAGGCTTTTTGCTAAAAAATAGAAAGAGCGATCTACAGATTTGAGAACTGAATATAGGCTATTATTTTTCAAGTGTTTCTCTTTTTCCGCTGTGGAGTCAAACTATAAGTTATATAAAGCCAGGATGATAAGCTTGCATTGTGTCTACTGCCCCCTGTAGGACATTAAAGTTTTATGGTTAAATGTTGATAGGTCAATTTTAAGAAGTTTTTGCTTGGGTTTGTCTATGGCTGGTACTCCTGTTTAAGATTTTGTCCTAGTTTCGTATATAGTACATTTGTTTTTGCTTCTGGGGGCCATTTTCTTTTTTCTTAAGCAGCATCTGTTGCTTGTAGCAAGAGCAAGCCTATTCTACTATTGGGTTTTTACCAAAAAGAATTGAAATGTTTGGGTTTTTTTTTTTGTGTTTGGTTTGGTACCTTTTTTTGGGAGGGTTGCCAGTTTTTTTTTTTTTTTTTTTTTTTTTTTACATTGAGCTAACGGACCTTGTTACCAAAGCTGGTATCTATTATGTGGATTTTGACAAAAACTACACTGAAAGTTACTGAAATATTTGTCATTTGTTGTCATTGTTGCATTGTTGCATTGTCCAGACAGTATTTACTTACTTCGGGCTTACGAAGGATGTGACCAAATTGGGTCTTAATTGTATGGGTTTCTACCAAAATGCATGGAAATTTTTGTCATTTGTTGTCGCAGTTTTTTCTCGTAAATGGTCGGTGATTCACTGGCTGTCTAAAAAAAATCAGGCATTTAGGCTGTAGGCCTTTTTGACTAAAATTATTGCTTTCTGGCAGATAACGCAATATTGCTATCTTATCTTATTCTTGACCTCCTGAACTCGTAAAAAAAGAAGAACAGATTGTTGTATTACCTATAGGTTAATAAAAATTTATTTCCTCAATCTTCAACAGTATATATGAATTGCTCTTTACTAGAATGTCGCTATAGATGTAATTTCGTTCTCTATTTCCACATTCAATTGAAATAATTTCTGACTGTTTCGTACTGCTTTCTTTAAGTAGAAATCCTTCAACTAAGGCACGTTTATGCCCTTTTCATACTTTCACGAAGCTTGGTCCACCCAAACCAAATGAACCCAGCTGAGTGAATCACTGTATCGATTCCGCGTAAGGCCCGCCTAATGGATTCCGAGTCCGAAAAATCAACTTCGACGACATTCAAATTCAGACCCGCCAACGAATCTCGGTTAGAAGATGGGCGGACGGCGACTGTAACTCGATGCCCAAGATCGATCAGTTCGCGAACGATGTTGTTTCCTAAAAGACCAGTACCACCGGTCACCATCACGTTTTTCATATCAATTGGATTGGATTCTATCGATCGTGGGCTTGTACGATCAAAGATACCCAACTTGAATTAATGTTCCAAAATAGCTCAAATTCGTGTTTATTTAATTTTGTTCTCTATATTTATTGTTCTCTATATTGTTTTCTATAGGGAATGTAGGCAAGTATACAATTTTTGAAGTAAGGTAAAATTATGTGTAGGGATATTGTATGGGGATCATATTTGCTTAAAAAAAAGTCCCCCGTCCCTTGAAATAAACTGAACTCAATTCTAAGTTATAACCTTGGATTTTAATTTCGACATTTTTCAAGATTTTAGTCAATGGGTATTCTTTTTCCCGGTGAGGGGAGAGGTTTCTTAGGTCCTACCAGGAGCCTCGCTTTGATCGCAATTTAAATTGGATTTTTTCTATTTTTATACTTCTGTATGTCATCTTCTTGGGAAGGGGGGAAAATCTGAAGGGTTTCTTCTGCTCTCTATGAAATTTTGATCTCTTGGATTCTTCTTCTCCATAGTTTACAAACATGTGCATGATGAAACGGATGAAATATAAATACAAGGTAGATTTTTGTGTTAGTGGTACCGACATTCACAAATCCAAATTCTTTAAGTGCTATGACACTACGATTTGAATCGACGACCAAAAAGGTGATTTGGTTAGGTGCAATGCCAACATTTTATGTGTAAAGATGTATATACAAAATGCCCTGTTTAACAGTTTTTGTTTTGAAAGATAACCCAGAATAGAAGATTTTGAAATCGAAACCAATTGTTACAAATTTATCTGAACCCAAAAGTGTTTTGCCTTGGCCTGGCGGCCGCCAAGGCTGGGTTTTTCCAGTCCGGATCATCCTGCTATGCCCAAGTGAAACGTCAATGGCCGCTGCTTTTGACGCTCGGCGTTGCGCTGAACCTGGTTTACATGCTGGCGTTAAACGGCACCTTGGGTGAAGGCAGGGCGTCGTTGCTGGGCTTCGCGGGCCTAGCTTTCGGGGGCCCGATTCTCGCCAGTGTGTACCTGCTCGGCGTCGTGGAGTTGGCTCGCGCCGGGCGTCTGTCCTTCCTGGCACCAGCCGGGCGCATGTCCCTGACGGGTTACCTGATGCAGGGTGCCCTGGCCGGGCTGCTGTTTAATGGTTACGGCCTTGACCTGAGATCTCTAAAATGCCTTTAGTACAGTTTAGTTTTGTGGAATTGGATACTTTCTTGTTTATTATAAACAAGATAATAAAATAAACATATAATAAAAATTAATATTATAAACAAGATAATAAAATAAGCTTTGATTGTTTATTATACTGATAAATAAGCTAACTTAGTGTTTATTTTTCAGAATAACCTTCCCTGTCTTAAAAAAATCAATAAAAAATATTTTAGGGATGTGGTAACACTTCCCCCAATATTTTGAATTAAGACCTCCCTAGTCCCCTCATAGGATAGTCAAATGGAAACAGTATTCCTATGAACCTTGAGAGACAGGGATATTTTTCTTGAATTTCGAGTTTGTGACACGTACGTGGGTCGGATGCGTCACTCGCTGTGGCGGCGAGACGATGATGGCGTGGCGGAGGGCGTTGCGGGCGCCCCGGCCGTTGCCCGTCGTCGTGTCCGACGAGTGGATCGGGCTGGAGCGACTCAGTATTCGGACACCACGGGCCAACGGACCCTAGCATCCACGCTTCACCCGTCGAGTCGGAACGTCACGCGCAGGGCACGGATCAGCAGCCCCGTCTCGATCACCTTGGCATCGACCACCTCCATCCGGTGGTCGGGTCGATACAGCACGGCCGAGGTGCGGTACCGGAAGGTCGTTCCAGGGCGAAGCCGTCTACCTCAAAAACGTCGCCTGTTAATTTAGCAGTTTGTTTTTTTCTTTGGGAGGGGGTATTTTTTCTATAATATTTTGTGGACTGTATTCGATTCTGTATTATTTTTTCTTTGTGCTCTAAAAATGGCTGACAAGAGGTGTTCATCCACGAACAAACCGCCTCCTAGGTTTTTTTTTTTACCCCTTTTAAATTTAAAAAAAATAAACTTTTAAATTTAGTACTTTCATTGACAAAACCGAAAAAATGATAAATTTGCCGCTCAATCTTGAAATTAAAGAAAATATTTTGTCCCCTCACCCCTAAATTTTTGTGAATTGATGCCACCGCCAGATGGATAAAGAGGGGGGGGACCTTTTCTCTTTGAAGATGTTGTTACTTGAGGTGCACATACTCTGACAAAAAGTGAAACTGAATGAACATAAGGCAATGTTGTGCAATATAATAACAAAACAATTTATCCTCTGCAGATCCGAACATATACGAGCATAGGTAACTGAACATGAGGATATATCAATATGTAATTTCAGCTAAGGTTCTGTTACCAAAACTAGGTAAGAAAACACTGTCGAACTCACTGGCATCTAGAAGACTTCGAATCATAATGTTACAGTCTTCCTGCTTTTGTTAGATCTCCAAGAAATAATGCTAAAGCAGCAGCTACTATCAAACGGTTCGTGGTCAAACGGTTCGTGGTAACGAACTGTAGTAAGGAGCGACCCGAAAGGGATAAGGATCCAGAGTATTTTTAAACTTCAAGAGCTATGTCAATGCATTTTGATGTTCAGTAAGTCTTTTCTGCGACTGCTAGTGAGTGTGGTCAATGTAAAGTTGGTTAAGATAACAGAATGCTATGAACGCCATTCTCTAAATATTCGCGTGTATTATCTTTTCCAGCATCCAGCAGGGAGTAAAGCAAGAACTCAAAGCAAGTCATGCTATTGCATTTCGAAAAGTTCCTTTCAATTTTTAATTAAACAAAAAAAACAAGTTTTTTTAAATGAAAGTAAGGAGCGACATTAAGGAGCCCCTTTCATATACGGAGTAATTTTTGTTCGTTTTAAGTTTTAATCAAATATTGATCCTAGTTGAATTAAAATCTCAGGAACGAACTAAACGAAGTTTCTTGAATGAAGTTTGTCTCTTGACCTCATCCCTGTTTAGAAGGCTAAATTTTCGTCTACTCTAAGTTTTTTGCAATGTGAATGAAATTATTGGGACTGGATACTGTGAAAAACACGGGAAGAAACGGATGCTTTGCCCCCAACCAAGTATTGCAACCAAGCACCCAACCAAGTATCCCAGCCGAAGGCAGAGAATTAGGGGATCCGCACATGGCTACGCGGACCATTGTCATTATGCGGAAAGATTTAAGGTACTGTCAACATTAGTGTCCTGGAAGGTTGGTTCAGCTCTTCCTATTTGTTGGACCCGGAAGCATTGAAAGATATTCCATTTGATTTCTACATGGTCGTACATTACGGGGTTTATTTATAATTAGAGATCTTTTAGACGATCCTTGGCACCAATACTAATTAGAAAATTTTTAGTTCCATATGGTACTAGATCATTCCATTTCTGATCGCTAACAATTAAGTCACGAATCCTAGTGCCAGAAAGAATTTCTCTGTTGGAAAAAGGAATTGAAGAAATTTTGGTAGAGCGCTTTGCGTACAAATGTTTGGTAAGATCATCATTTGAGAAGACTATGTCAAATGATGGAACTATGGTATCTATTTTTTCAATCCACCTGACGTGGTTATCAACATCAGGTTGTCGAAATCAAAGTCAAGTAGGAACCGGAGCCAGGCGTCCGTCGGAAACCGAAGCGCCCTAAGCTGACGATTATTTGTGGTTCGGATCAAAGCGAGGCCAAAATTGTCATTTGGCGAGTTGGGCGCCAGGCGGTTGTCGCCGATGAAGAAAAATTCGGGACCCCATTCGTTTTCATCCGGGTTTTCAGAAATGAATTTTTGCAGATTAAAGTAAGCGGCCTTGCCATTTTTTACGTTCAGGTCGAAACGCATATGAAAGCGGCCTTCCCGACGTTCTCCGGTGCGCAGTAGGGCGCCGTGCTCTTCAAATTCGCCGTTCATACGCTCTATTTTGAGATGCTGCTCTCGCGAATCTTCTTATATTTGAAAATCTTATACTTATAATCAGCGAAGAAGATTTATAAGTTATGTAATTCATCAACGCGATATAACTTTATCGATAACAACTTTTCAACAGCAAAAGATATTTGCAAAACATTATTGGCATCACAATACTCCAATGAAACTGTCAAAACAAAACATTTCAACTTATGTGAGAGATTTGCTGATGAAGAACTCATTTATTCACTACTACTTGACATGCTGCTTGCATTCTAACTAATGCAAAATGACAGAACAAAGTTTCAACTTACATAAAACGATACAATTAGAACAATATCGAAAAGAGGCGCTACCTCATTTTTATATACGGTTACTTTGCTCCTTCAGCGCGGTCTTGGTGGATTCCATGCTGTTTTGGCGGAGTTCATTCTCGTATGCCTTGATCTCTTCCTCGCTAAACCCAGACGCACGCAGCTCCAGAATGGCCCGCTCCAGCTCTCGATGAGACTGCCGACGCAGCAGATCCTGGGGAAGGTCCCAGTCAGCCGACTCGGTCAAACTGGCGGTGATTTGCTCACGTGTGCGCTTCTGCTGATGGTAGGCAAGGCGTTTTTCGAGGTCTGCTTTCACAGCATCCCGCAGGTCACCCTCGGAATCAAAATCACCCAATTCCTTCAGCGTCGACTCGTCGAGCTCTCGGATTGTCACCCGCAGGACGTCTAGAATCTTAGTGCCAGAAAAATATCGAGGAGTCCCCTTGTCTCCCTGGAACCCCCGTAAAATTGAAATATTGAGGTAAAATAGTCTCAGCTCAAGGTGTGATAAATATATTACTAGTGGAACCTTACGAAATTTTTGGTGTACATTTTTCACACCCACAAAAACATAAATTTAGAATTTTTCCCCTGTTAAAGTTTGTTGAAAAAATGTTGAATTAAAATCCAGGAACACATTTTGGTTGCACCATGTTGCACATATATTTTTGTTTCATAGTTATGCGGTCCAAAATACAAAGACTTTGAGAACTTGTGAAATAGAGGATTTAATGCCACGCAGATTAATATAGATTAAAGCTTGAATACCCATCAAAAGCTAAAAAACTGCGAAAATTTACCGGATTTCCGAAAAAGGGGAAAACAGTCCCATAATGCTATTGGGAAAAATGTTATTGAAAAATATGCGAAAACTTTTAGTGGGTATTTTCCACAGGGAAGGGTTTCCATGTGGAAGAAATTTTCCAGAGTAACTTTTACAAGAAGGGGAGGGAAGGGAATTTCCGGGCATGGTTTGAAAAACTGTCATAAATTAAAATTTTTTTAAAAACTGAAAGTAAGGAGCAACATTGAAACTTAGAACGAACAGAAATTATTCCGTGTATCGTTCTTTGCGCTAAAGTTTGACTTTTTGTCAAAAATCTTTAAGAAAGCGGCACTGCTTCTGCGACGGTACCAGTGGATAGACGGCCACCGACGACGAGGATCCGCGATGGGATGCCAGGCAGGCCCTGCACTGCGTTTGAATTGTCGATCTCAAGAAAGGATCCTGGTGTGCGGATATCGATCGGGATCTGGTTGAAGCTAATGGCGTTCATGGTCTATCAGTCCTTCTTCTTTGAGTTGGCTTTTGAGGGTTCTTTCTCGTCCTCAACCTTGACCACCGAACCGTCACGAAGGCGGCGTCGCCAACTCGTTTGGTGACCGTCGCAGCCAGGGTCAGGTCCGTCCAGGGCGCGGGGACCTTGGTCCCCTGCCCGAGCTGCTCGCCGACGCCGCTCGAATTTAAATTACTTACTTTCTAAAAACCAAAGATAATTTAAGATCTGTAACGGTCAAATATTTTGGTCACCTAGGCAATGGCTTATCTACGTGGGCACAGAGTTCTATGCATGCTATGCAGTGCTAACAATGAAAAAAAAAACAAAGGAGAAGAGAAGCGATAAACAGGTTATAATTTAGTGGCCACATCAGAGGATCTAAACTGAGATCAACTCAGATTTTAGCGTATAATTCCAACTTAATCGGGATGTTTAAACATAGATTGATTCCTAAACAACAAGGAGATCAATAGAGAAATTTATAAGACAGTGGAATGCAGCATTGAATGAATATTTCGACCCAATATCCAAGGTTTTTATTTACTGAAAGTTTAGATTTAAATGTAACTTTGTTTTAAGATGTGGGAGTTTGAAGGAAGGTGTAAAATATACCTTAGATTTAAGGGCTTGTGGAGGTGTACATCGCATTCGTTTCACTACGGGCCCAAAGTGCTTCAAGTTTGCAGTCCTTGTCGCAGACAAAAGGACGCTACTAAAACACTTTTGGAAGATTTAGCAGTTAACTGAGGTGGGGAGGGGGCAGAGTTGCCTAAAGTAGATTTTAAATCTTTAAAGAGGCATTATCCTGTAACACTTAAGAGGATAGATATTTTTGAGAGGGCCAACGAACATTTAAAGATTGTTGTTTAAGTTTTACAGTACCATCATCTTGAACCTCATTAGTCAAACCTTCTTCATCTTCCTGCTCAAACAAAATATTAGTCAGATAAGTACTAGGATCATTTACCAAATTAATCACCTTAACAACAATATCATATGCTTGAATCTTACAAGCCCATCTGCATATCTTGGCCTTAGGCTGTTTCTTTGAGAACATCAAAGACAAAGGATTTTGCTTCATGTATACCTGAGTATGACTGTTTTGAATAAGATGTCCTTGTCTATCAATTAAAAATATAAGAGCTGCTGCACTTTTCTCAAGCCTTGGGTACCTCATTTCGGTATTAGACCAAATCTTGCTAGCGAAGGTTACCACCCCTTCTTCTTGCAATGTTGCGTCAGCTTGGCGCATATGTGGCGGGTATCAGCCTGCCTCCTGTGAGCGAGCCGAATCTTTTCGAGCTTGCAGAGATCGAAGGCGCTGTCGAAAGCCACCTGCAGGACATTCGCGACCCCGGAGCGCTGGCCGCGATTGTCAGGCGGTGCCAACCGGAGATCGTCTTTCATCTGGCCGCTCAGCCGCTGGTGTTGGCCAGCTATGACGACCCGCTTGCTACCTTTTCCACCAATATCCTGGGCACGGCCAATCTGCTTGAGGCCAGTCGCGGGCTCGACAGCGTCGGGGTCGTCGTGGCAATCACGACGGACAAGGTCTACGAGAACCGGGAGCACGCCTATCCCTGCTGGGCCAACAAGGCGGCCAGCGACTACACGTTCCACGTTGCGGTGACGTGGTGGGACGAGACCGTGCACGAGGACATGGGCACGCTGACCCGCGAGCACGGGGTGAACTCGTTCAAGCACTTCATGGCCTACAAGAACGCCATCATGTGCGACGACGAAACCCTGGTGAACAGCTTCAGCCGGGCGCGCGAGCTGGGCGCGATCTGCACCGTGCATGCGGAGAACGGCGAACTGGTGTTCCGCCTGCAGCAGGAGGTGTTCGAGAAGGGCATTACCGGGCCCGAGGGGCACCCCCTCTCCCGCCCGCCGGAGGTGGAGGGCGAGGCCGCCAATCGCGCGATCCGCATTGTGGTGATGGAACGCGCCTTGATGCGTTCTCGATGGATTTGATCTATCAGACGATTAGCGAAATGGCGCTGATCTTTGATGTCGAAGACCGCGGTGAAAAGCTTGTCGCAGACCTTCGTGCACGCGAAAAGGCTGCGCGCGACAGCGTTGAAAGCATCGATGGTAGTGGTATCAGCGCGCTTTACTGGTTCTCGAGTGCCGAGATTGATGTTGATCCGTTTGTTGCGGGCCAAAAAGGCGCACCGGGCTATATTTCCAACATCCTGAATGTCCGCAATGTCATCGACAGCGATGACGAATGGCCAAAAGTCGGTTGGGAAACCATCGCACGCGCCAACCCGGACATCGTTTCATGCCGTCACCGTCCGTGTCGGTGGTGTCCGCGAGGAATCGCAACCAGCGTGTCTGCGTGTAGACCTCGGCGGTGGCTGCCGTTGAGGTGGTCACGTCCACGGCAAATGGCGCGCCGATGTCGTAAATCTGAGGTCCATCCAGCACTGGCACAACACGTACGGTGGGAGCGTGATAGTTCGCCAGCGGCAGTTCCGGTATCTGGCAATTCATCGCGCCCGCATGCAGCGAGCAGGTGCCCAGGCCGACGTTGCCGTTGGTGATGGTTTCCGTGCGAAGTTCCGGTACCGGCACCTGCTGCATCTGCACATCGTAAGCAGTCAGATAGGGCCCAGGGTTGGCAATACTGTAAAATCCCACGGAGGCAACTCCGTACCGGTTCGAGTCCGGCCCCGGGCACCAAAAGCATTTCGATGGTTATATCTTTCTTATAAAACCACTCCAACTTATGAAGATCTCAAAAAGTGCGGTTTGTACGGCTGTCCTTGTGTGTTACCGATCGACTCAGGGTAGCCTTGAGAGAATGGGTATTTGAGTGAACGCAGCAAACTTCTAATTTGCTACGATTGCCGACGTCGAGGCACCCCGCAAAAAACCGATTTCATCCCGAAACTCTACGACTATCCGATTGTTTCTCGGACGGAAATTTATCGCTTTTTCGGTCGTTACAAAAAAGGCAAATGTCTTTGTTTCACCCTCTCAATTGCTTTCGATTGTTTTTAGTCTCCTGAGAGACTCTGCTAAGGAGCCCTTTGTCTTCGATATGGTTAGGCGACACTAGATCTCACAGTGATTTTAAGGCATCACAACGCAAAATATTGAATTAAAGAACTCGATAACTAACTCGATATTGACCCATAACAAATAGAAAGAGTAGAAAAAAAAACTTGGACTTTGAAAGCTCAGAAAGACGCCATTAAAATCTTTAACATTAGAAAAGAAGTTTAAGAAATTAATGTTTATAGAAAACTTTAACTTTAGAAAATTTCAACATATTCAATAAAAGATTTTATCTGAACAGACAGTGATAAAACACTCTAAATTTTATGTAAAGTTGATCAGTTGATCATGTTTATGAAAAAATTGCTTGAAAATAAGAAGCCTCATATCAAAATATTTTAGCAACTGAATAATGAATGAGCTATTCATAATAAAATTCTAATTGCCTTTTGTTCAAATATACTTTTGAGTATTGCCCACACGTAAATATTATTATGTGTAATAATTAATCCCGCATAAATATACCTGTGACTTTAATTATACTGTTAAATATAGTCGCAAATGAACTCGAATTGATTTAAAAAAAATTAGTTTTTGTTTCAGAAGTAATGAGTGAAGTCGAAACTTAAAATGAACAAAAATTGTTGCTTAAGTAAGTCGATTTCTACATCTATCTGGGTCCGCTTTCCAACGATTTACTCGTTTCGTTTTCGATCGCGAACTCAATCACCGAATCACCACCCAAGGCGCGGATTAGCTGACGAGGTGAACCTTCGCGAATGATCTTACCTTGATCCACGATTGCGACTCGGTCACACAATTGTTCGGCCTCATCCATGTAGTGAGTGGTCAGGAGCACCGTGCGATTCTCTTTTTTGAACAGCTCAATAATTTCCCATAACTGTCGACGGCTTGCCGGATCCAAACCGGTGGTCGGTTCATCCAAAAACAGAACCTGAGGGTTTCCAATGATGCCTGAGGCAACGGCGAGACGCTGTTTCTGACCGCCACTTAACGTCTTTACACGCGGCTCTGGCTACCGATTCCTCCTTCAACCTTGCTGCTAAAGCTACTGACAAAGGAATACCAGCCAAAAGTGGCCAAGCTAATGTTATTGTCAGGACCATCACCAGTGATGGAGTACCCAAGTTTGCATTATCAAATTTTGAGTTCGAGGTAGTAGAGAATACCGTGATGAAAGGAACTGTCAAAGCTATAAGTGTTGATCCTCTTACTTACAGTATCATTTCTGGTAACACTGCTAATAGATTCCAGATAAATAAATATACTGGTGATATATCCTCGATACACGCCCTAGATGCTGAACAGGGCGAGATTTATACTCTCACCATACTTGCAAAGGATAATAGTGAAAGAAGAAACACCCAAATGATTAGAAATTGAAAGTTTTAGTCCCCTTTTTAAGAGTAAAAAATGATCGGATGGCAACTAGCCCCCCCCCCCCCTTCTTTGTCTTAAGTATGTCCGATCGAATTTCATAGATAACCATTGTCAAAAATAAGTTCCGAGGTTAGAAAAAAAAAAATCCCAGGGTCGCACAACCTCTTAGAGCCGAGGGGCAAGTGTTGTAATTTATGCCCTATGGGCTTATAATGTTTTTACGGAAGGGTTTTTAAAATAGTTCAAAGATCAGATGAGCCCAACCCCCATCCCCACTAGAAAATCTTATTAACGATATTTTATCCAATTGATTATGAGAACTCACCCCGAGCAGGCATATCAAACCGATAAAAATCGAAAGGAAGACTGTCCAGCGAGGAATGGCGGCTCGAGTGAAAATCCTGCTACGTCCCAGCATTTGCCATAACGGCATCAAGAACACATTGTGATGGGCGATGGAATTTGAAAGGGCGTCGCTGGCATGAGCTTTGACGACTTCAAGCCGTTTTCTAAACGCCGCATCGATGGTGGAATTTCCGAGTCGTTCGAACACCAGAGCGCCGAGGATCTCTTTTCGATTGTCTTGTTGGCTTGATTCCGGATCTTCGACAATGTCTTCACGCGACGTTTGCCGCAGCGGGATCACACAAACGACTTTCGAATGAGAGCGATCGACGTACGCTCCCCATCCGCGTCTTCGGCGGCGAGCGCGAGCATGCTCGCGAGCTCCTTGTGATCCTGTTGCGCACCGTAGACGCGAATGAGCGCGTCCACCGCGGGACGGTAACCGGCGATGGTCTCGAGGGCACGCCGTTCCAGTTTCATGACCGCATCGAGATTGTGTCGGAACTGGTCGGCGCCCGAGGTGAACATGGACGAAACCTTCACATACTCCTCGGGGCCGTAGGTTTCGGCGATCCGCTTGCGGGTCACGGCGACACGGGTGATGAATTCGTCCGCAGTGACCCAGGTGTTGTTGAAGATGCAGGCCCGCACCCGATCCGGATAATCGAGCGCCAGGTTTTGCAAAAGTTATAGTTTTCCCTTTCTAAGAGTCCAAAGTGATTGGAGGGCAACCATCCCCCTCTTCATTTTCTTCCAAAAACTTGGTCAAAAAACTAAGGTCAAATAAAAAGGTCAAAAACGTCTATAAATAAAAAGGTCTAAAAAGGTCAAATAACTATAGTTCCAAGTTTGGTAGTTCTTCCGACTTTCAGGGTCAAGGGATGCGTCAGGCCGACTTTCAAATAACTATAGTTCAAAGTTGGGTAGTTCTTCCAAGTTTCAGGGCAAGGGCTATCAGTTATGCTAGTTTCTTATTGATAACACACAAGGCTTTTAAAGAAAGGGTGACCTTTTAAAGTTTGGAGGAGTCTCGGACCAGGGTCACAGTCGTAGAAAAATATTATTAGATTTTTATCCAGCTTGGGTACTAGATAGAACTAAATTAACAAAAGAATCTTAGAGATAAATTACAAATATTTTTTTTAAGTGATAATATTAACCAAAATTTCGAAAGAAGAATAAGAAACCTCACTTTGTATGTCATAGAATTGGCAAATTTCAATGGCAGTATCTGAAAATGCACTTGTAAGAATGTACATATGTACATGGCTATCCTATTATTAATAAAGATAATGAATCCTTAATTAATCCTATTAATTTGTAGCTATCCTTATTATTTTTTAATTTTGCTCATTATGCTTCATAGAGTATTAATAAACTTTTACTTTGCAGTTCGACACGGCCGGGATTACTCATCTAACAAACACTCACTTCCCTATATGTAACCCAAGTGATAATAACAGTAGACGGCAGTTTGATGAAGTGATCACTAAATACTGTATGTCTCAATTGAAGGATATCGGTTGTCCTTAATAGAAGACTTTTTTTTAAGTAATAGTCATTTCTATCGGCACAATGTATAATTGAGATGCGCTTCATTGGGCAAAACAGTATACGAGTAATACTAGAAGTATGTTTCAGAAACTAAGCAAGACCAGGGCTAATCAAAACCGGTGTACCACTCACCCCTTTACTAGGTCCATAGCCCCGCAACTTATTCACATCAAATCCTCAGAGTGGAGAAAAACTCAGTTTTAGATCTTTCAATTAAGAAACTAGTGGAAAAATGGCTTACCACCACCAAAAAAATTCAAACACACAACAAAGGTATCGTGATGGTGGCCTAACCATATTCCTTACCATGTAAAAACAGCCTTGAAGCCGTGCTTATACTTAAATTCTTTTTTGGAGTACCTGACCTAACGCTTCAAAAGCCTTGGTCATACAAAAATGCATTGTTTCAACACCACTCTTTATTTAGGCAGCACTTTTGTGCTGGTCAAAATAAGAAGCTGTGTTGAATCCAGGAATAAAAATTTTATTAGAGAAGAAGAAAAAATAAATTTTCCTTCACTTTACTTAAGAAGAATATTTGGCAAGATACTCTGCAGTCCGGCGATGGGTGAGCGCAGTGCCAGTCCTATGAGTAGGATAATTACGGCAACGGCAATCATGAGACTCTGATTGAGTTCGCCGATCATCTCGGTGCTGGCCCGTGCGGAAACGGGCACTAGGCCGGTAACCGTCATTTTAACGCCGGGCGACTTGACCTTGAGCGGTTCCAACGCCGCGTTCAGCTGATCGATCAGAGCAAGTAGATCTGCCGCGGGCAGACTGGTGAAGCTGCCTGTCAGGAGCGCGGCGCTATGCTCGGCGGAGATAACTCGCTTGGCGAGCTGTGCCGAGTTGTCGTCGAGAAAGGCGAAGAGCCGGAACTAGAAACTATATTAATTGAAATTCCACCCGAAAATGGTAATTAATAAATAAATAGGAGAGCGCTCCATGTAGGAAGTTTGCCAATGGATTGGCTGGATTGAAGCCAATACTAAAAAACTCAATGATCCAAGCGCGCCAGCCGGAAGCACCGTACGTACTGATTGCTGTGTTAACCTGCAGGCCGACATTATAAAGGCGAAATAAAATACAAGGGATGGTCGCCAGAACCACGTAGGTCATTATGCGCTTCATGTCCACGTAAGAGCGGGCATGAGGCGCCATGGTGGTTACGGTTTTGGGCGTGTAGAGAAAACTCTCCACCATTTCGTAGACAGGGAAGTACTTTTTCATAAAGTAGGTTTTTGCCTCTTCAAACTTATCAAGGAATAAATGTTCCATTCACAAAAGCGAAAAGATATCGGCAGAATCTTCTGTGAATTCCAAAGCCTTCTGTAGAATGTTTATGGCTTCCTTGTGTTTGTCCTGTTTTGATAGAATATTGGCTTTTTGAATATAGATCTCCTCGTTAGAAGGTTCAATTTCATAAAGTGCGTTTAGTAACTCGTCGGCTTCATTGAGTTTGTTCTCAAACACAAAAACCTCAATTCTAAATAGTTTTAAATTAGTAGACCCGGGATGCTGTTCCAAACCTAGTTTAATGGCCTTTTTTGCAAGTGCGAACACTACCCTCCTGCCGTGATGGTCTACCATGTTAGCTTTTGAGAAAAAAATTTACCAGATGAAGTTGCTTTTCCTGTTTCATAATATATGCTATTCAAAATTATTTTATATTGAAGAGGATTAGGAGTTGTTTTATTAGATTTTTTTTCAGAAGGAACTGACAAGAAAAGTATGAAGGAGTAGACTCAGTGTTATTTACCCCCCCCCAAAAAAAAAATCAGAATGTCATGAGACTCATGGTCTGAATTTTGGCATTTTTGTTCTATAATTAGTTTCTATCTTTAGAACTACTAGTTTTAGGAACTGAACAACCAGTCTCAAACTTGAATTGCTAGTTTTGTTAAATTTGATTTTTTAGGGGAGGGGCAGGTCTTCATAGGCGGAGAGGTATTCGGTGAACGACATGGTGTCGGCGCGCTTGATGCTGGGCACCATGAGAGCGCGCGTGCCGTCGGGCTTGGGCAGGTCGATCGCGATGCCGAGGTTGACGTGGGCCGGGGCGACGACGGAGGGCACCTGTTTTCAGGTCCGCAATGTACGTGACGACGATGTGCTCAACATCCGCAAGGAGGCGTCGGCACAATCCGTCGTCGTGGCAACCATACCCCCACGGCTACATGGCATCATCGCACTGGAAGGGATCTGTGAACCGGAATCCGTCACCCTCGACAGCCGGTGGTGCCCGATCGCCTATTATGATGGCGACAGCACGGCCCATTTTTGTTCGTGAAACTTAATTCATCTTGATATTTTTCTTTATAAAACATGTTTTATGTTATTTTATTAATGCGTGACAGTTGTTACATGTTGGTTTTTCGTCGTGAAACCTGCTGCACGCTGATTTTTGTTCGCGAAACTTGTTGCATGTGGATTATTTCTTCAAGAAGCTTAATGTGTCTTGACTTATGTCTTCAACAAACTTGTTATATTTTTGTTTCTTTTTTTTGTGAAACTTGTCGCATATTGATTTTTCTCTATGTCAAGCTTGTACATTGATTTTTCTCCTCATGAAACCGATTCTGTTCGTAGAGCCTGTTGTTTGTTTATTTTTGTTCGTGAAATTTAGGAAGGAATAGAAAATTCCCATTCTTCCATCTGGCTTTTTCTGACATAAAACTACCCCTACACTATTTTCGGAAGAATCCACAAACAGATTAAAATCTTTCTCCAAATCAGCCATATGAACAACGATTTCACTGTCCTTGTTAGTAATTTTTCCCAGTAAGTATAACCAAGCAAATTCTTGCTCTTCTCCCCATTTCCATTCTGTATTCTTCTTTAATAGCTTAGTCTAAGAGGCGATTAAATCTTGAAAATTGAAATGAAAACAACTATAATAGTTAAATAAGCCAAGTTGATACCTAAGCTCCGAAATATTTTCTGATCTTTCAAGTTTTTCAATTGTATCGAACTTCGATTTAACATGACATATTTTTGTATATGTATAACTTAAACTTGACTTGGTCATCTAAAATACTGTGCGTTGAATTGACGCGTCTTTTCTTTTTCACCGCCAATAGCTGAAATTAATCCAAATAAAGATAGTAAAGAATAAAAGATAGTAAGTTCTTGAGAGCGAAGAGATACTGAGAGTTTTTTAGGGACATTTTTTGTGACGTAATCAAACAGTAAGTTAGTCGACGATCTTTTGACTGCCTAATGTAGCAAAATTAAGCTTTTACTTAATTAAAATTATGTTTTAATGTAATTAAATTTGAATGGAAATATAGCTTTTGAAAAATGTGTACTATGTGACCAGCCCCCCCAGAGAGAGAGAGAGAGAGAGAAGGAGAGATAATCTTGAATGCTATACAGTGGCCATGGGAACCTTATAATGTTGGTATGTGTGCAGCGGATGGTTACCGCTTGAGCAGCGGTCTAATTATTCACGGCCTGAATCATCCGTGCTCTAAGCGGCGAAGATTGGGACGTAGAACAGAAGAAAACAGCCATGAAAAAACAGATCGATTAATTTTGTTTTCTACAATTATTTTTAAGAAAAGAGAGGCAAGGTTAGTATTTACGACAAATGGTGTCATTGCTTACCCTCCAAGGGCTTTTCGTTACTAAAAAGAATTTTGATTCCGAGTGTTCTCAGTTTCCAAACAAAAGATACCGCACGCCCTCCGTACCGGCCGCCAGCGGGGCGGTCGGGTCCGTCACCTCCTGCGAGGCAAGGGGAAGGGGGTGCTTGTCGATCATTTCTTCTTGCCGAATCCGCCGAGGCCCGGGGGCAGCGCGCCGCCACCCATGCCGGGCATGCCGCCGAGACCGCCGGGCAGCTTGCCGCCCATCGCCTTGGCCGCGGCCTCGATCTGCTTGGGGTCCATCTGCGACGGGTCCATCCCCTCGGGCATGCCACCCTTGCCGAACATGCCTTTCATGGCCTGTTTCAGCATGCCGCCTTTGCCCATCTTGCCCATCTTCTTCATCATGTCGGACATCTGGCGCTGCATCTTCAGCAGCATGACCTGCTGGAGCTCCTCGCGGGCGCCGAGCACGCGACTCGGGGTCTCGTGGCGTGCACCCGCGCGCCGTTCGACGACGTCACCGCCGTTGCCGTTCTCGCGCTCGAGCCGGCGGCACGCGGCATGGTGGTAGCGCTGCCGGTCGATGAGCTTGCGCTCGACGGTGCGATAGACCCACGCCCTCAGCTCGTCGTCGCCGCGATGGCGGAAGCGGTCGGCGTGGTCGAGGACCTCGCGACAGACCGACTGGACCAGGTCCGACTCGGACTCGCGCGCCCGGATCATCGGGCCCGCGCGCAGGCGCACGAAGGCGCGCAGCTCGGGGAGGTAGCGCTCGAGGAGGAGGTCCTTTCCAAGAATTGGGGGGGGGGGGGGGCTTTTTCCCTTCCCTTCCCCCCGCTGCCTAAACACAGCTTTACCCGGATCCCCCCCCATCCTTCCGCTTACGGTAAAGAACCCCCTTATCAGGCAGGTACCTTTTGTACAATGGTTTTAGCATCTTCTGGATGTTCTTCTAAGTAATCGGTTAGCATCTCTGATACTGCCTGACTTACTGACGCAGACACCTCACGGTTACCTAATTTGGTCTTAGTTTGTCCCTCAAATTGTGGTTCTGCAACTTTTACCGAAATAATTGCAGTTAAACCTTCACGGAAATCGTCACCTGAAATATCAAACTTCAACTTCTTGTTCTTCTAGACTATTTCAATAAGTATATAAAGACAGAATGGAACTGCAGTTGCAAGAAAGAATTTTTGATGAATTCTTATTTTCAAATGAGTATTGGAACGTGGTGACCGCTACATAGTAGGCCTTCACTTCGCTTTCTAAGTTCACAAGTGTTCCTTATGAAAAAATGGGAACGAGAATCAGTGTCTTTTTTTTGAGAGCCTGCTTATAACGGCCGCATGGCGGGAAGATTCACGCGATTTCAGGAAATATACAAATGATTCACAAATGCATTAGGAAGAGGCTGAAAGATCATCATCTGAAACAAGATCATTATAGAGAGGAGGAAGAAATACTGTTGTTGATACCCGATAACTAAGATGTATTTTCGTAAAAACTTGAGATGGTTCTCCAGCTTAAAGGATCTGTCTTTAGACCTCCTTTATGCAAAGGGACAACAGTGGCCTCTTTTATGCTTGAATGAAACTCTCCCTTTTTCAGCGATAAGCTAATCAAATATACAAGGAAGTGCAATAAATATACCATTACTTATTTAAATGTTTGCAGATTGAGACCATCACTCCCAGACAAATTTGACTTCATCTATCCTAGTATTTGCTTCATCTCTTCTAGATAAGTTTCAGCAATGTTCATATTTTCCCCTAAACCTATTTAATCTTTAAAAGGTTCAGTACTTTTACTGCTATCATTAAATGAGATTTCACTTATAGAAGACAAAAAATGCGTGGTTTTTTTTTCAGGGTGATTGTATCGACGCAATCGTCTTAAAATTTTGTAAGACGGCTCATTATAACTGAAATTAAAAGTTCTAGTGCCCTTTTTAAGTGACCAAAAAATTGGAGGCCACCTTGGCTCCATCCCACGCACATTTTCTCCCCAAAGTAACCGGACCAAAATTTTGAAATAGGCATTCTGTTCAGCTTACTCGAAAACCTAATAACTATGTCTTTGGGGACGAATTAATCCACCACAGTCCCCGAGGGAGGGGCTGCAAGCTACAAATTTACATATGACCATTTACATGACCATTTTACATATAGTTTACATATAGTAATGGTTAATAATTTATCATTGTTTTTTACTTAAACAGTGGAAACCTGCCATTTTTTTTTAGATTGCGATGTTCCATGGCAATTCCCAGCCTTTGACACTCAATGATTGACATACAGCTACTCTAGCAGCCATCATCATTTTCAAACCATCATTTTCAGCCATTGTCTTGATTCAAAATCTTAGAACCTAGATTCAAAAGTCTTAGGAATGATGAGGTGGTGTTGGAAGAGGTAGCCCGAGGGCCAGTCATAGCGCAGCACAGATTAGGAAGTGTCAGACTATAATACCAAAAAATAAAAAATGTATCTATAAGGGTGTTCAAATGCAAGAAATTGCTGAAAGGATGCGGACGGGTTACGGTCCCTTGCGGGAAATCGCAAATAAAACGGCTTTGAGCTTACTAAATACGTAAAAAAACGCTATTAAGGAAACAGGACTGAAACTAGACTGAAACAAGACCAAATAAAACGCGGCATAAGTTTCTTACACTTGTTTAGTTGAGAATCAATTTCTAGATGTCAACAGTCTAAATCAATTAAGGTTGCTAATAGAAGAGGAAGTGAATTATGATCAGTACATAATGACAAGTCTGAGACGCTGATATCTGGTTATATAAATCATAATATAGAAATAAACAAGATCAATTTTTGTTCTTAGACTAGCAAAAAAAAATACAAACAACAAAAGACAAAATCATTAGGAAGTACGATACTATCTTAATTTGGGACTTTCTCAACGCTCCTGTTTCTGAAAGTTTTGCTTCAAGATCGTCACCTAGCCGTATGTATTCTGCTTCTTATTGATTTTCCGTGTGGTATTACCTTTTTCCTCTTTTTTGTTACGAAAGTTTACTACTGTGAAAAATTTTGATCGGAAATAAATCATCTTCGTTTGTTTTTTGTTTTTTTCTTCCACTTTTGGATCAGACACTGCGCTATATTAATTTAATCAGACACCTACCACTAGTTTCAACTTAAAACAAGAAAAACTTTAGTAGTTATATTCAAATCTAATATGACAAACGAACCCTCCTCCTTCTTCTCCTGTTTAAAGCCCGTGCGCATCATCATGCTGACCGCCAAGGGCCGCGACATCGAACGGGAGAAGGGCCTGGCCCTGGGCGCGGACGACTACATCACCAAACCCTTTTCCACCCGGGAGGTGCTCAATCGGGTGAAACAGTTTCTCGGCGACGCTCCCAGCGATTGACCGCGGTCGGCCCGCCCGTCTCCGGCCCGCCGCGGCGCATCACGATGGAGTGGCCGCCTTCGCACGCATGCTGGACTTGCCGGAGGCACTGGATATCCTGACATTGGCCATGGCAATCGAGGCGTCCAAAGCGATCGAGGCGCCGACCCGGATCATCCGCTTCACGCAAGATGCAGGCAGGGTTCAAGCTCGATCGCAGCAGATGGTGGAAAGTGGCCTCTAATTATATCAGTATTGAATCAATACCTCCCTATAAGAGCGAAGATACCCCTAAAGTCTGTAGTTCTACCCCCTTGCAATTCTGATGTCCTCAAAACGGGTCTCAAGCCCCACGGAGGTAGCGGTATAGTCCACTTTGGGATGAATGGTCAGGGGTGAGCATACCAAATGGTAACTATTAAGGTTAATTTTGCTATTACGTCAATTTTAAATACAAAATAGTCATACAAAATAGCTACATGAGACCTAAATTGTTTTTGCAAGGTACTATTTGGATCTCAGGTAATAGAACAGGCTGTCAAGTTACATGGCATTATGAAATTTGACGGCTAGATATCCGTTGCCCATCCTTGGTCTTTTCGGGCCAGGAGCCACTTCTGAATTACTTTCTGAATTCGGGTAAGTCAGTAAGAATTACGGGGTTGTGATGCAGCAATCTCAAATCGCATGCTGTTTATCAAGGCCATGTGATTAAAGACACAAAATCATGGATATAACTACAAAGGCCATTGCATAAAAGTATGTCATCAGTAAATGCACAAGCTTATTACTTACTTATGGCTTGGACATCCTTATTGGTCGCGTTAGAGCCATCTCCTTTGAGCGTTCATGGATCAGTTTCCTATAGGTTGTTCCGTCGTCTGCTTGTATCATAAGGCATGAACTGGATGTAAATAAACAACAACATTCTCATCAATAATGCTATCCGTTTGAAAAAAGAATAATATCTAGCAAAAGTTGAAGGCACTGTAGGCAAATACTTGGGCAACCTTTTTTTTTGTGTTTGTAGGGGGTATTCTAGACTGCAGCACAACTGTAAAATAGCACTGGAAAAGATAAATTTTTGGCATTCGTCTGTGCATATACCTTTGGCCAATATTATCATTTATTGAGCCTAACTAAAGAAGGATACCAAAAATGTTTTCAGTTCTTTGGTACCAGGAGTCCGGTTGTGGTTCTTGTTTGTTTTTGGCTTGCTATCCTAATTCATAGCAGTTTTTATATTTTTAAATGTGGCTTCTTATATTTTTTTTTTTAGGGAATTATCTCATTATTGTCAGTGTTGTACCGCCGTGAAGATACCATGAATGAACCGTAAAATTACATTAGCAAAACTGAGTAGTTAAGTTCGACAACACTTTCTGTCTGTAAAAATTCAAACATTAACAATTTGTTGTCCCAAAGAAAACCACAACTATAAGGGAAAGCTGAGTCTTCTTAAACTCTTAATCGGTGCCATATTTCTTAGCTTAGTTTTTGATGGATTTTCACCAGGTTTCTTTTGTTTAATTTTGGTGTCTGCTACTGCCCAAAAATGCATAACCGCATATGGAGGTAACTTAATATATAGTCGTCTAAATTCCACTTAATCAATTCAATTCATTATGAACTTGCGGGGAATGCCGGTGAACATCTGTCGGAAATGATTGACGCCTTCAACGACCATGCTCCGGGTGACGTTGCTTTATATATGATGATGGCATTGGAAACTGCGGCTCTCCCTGACAGTGTCGAATTCTTGTCAGGTGTAATGTGCGGTGGGAACGATATGTTTGCAACCTACGCGTGACGTGCTCTACTCGCAATTGATACCAAAGAATCCAGGACCGTACTGTTCAACGCAACGGATTCATAACAAGTAAGTCTTTGACATCGCGAAGCCGCCGATAACGCATGTTTTGAATGGTTGATCACTCCGGCGGCTCGGTGATCCTAGACGCTCGTCGTTTTCTTTCCAGTTGTTGACGCTATTTAATCTCCTCCTCGTCAACAAAGTTTTTTTTTTCATTTCAATGTCCAGAGAACTTGACTCTGAAGATTTCCTTCCTGAATATTACATTACTAGCTACAAGGGTTCTAAAATAGAAAAGGTTGAAAATCCATTGAGTCAAATCCATTAATCAACCTCAGTGACTAAAATCTATATACTCCAACGATTTTCTGGAAGCTAAAACTAAAATCAAAACCAGATGATGCTATTTCTCACATTTTGTAAGAATATATAGAACACTGCTTATATATGGCAGTTTCCCTGTCCCTAGTCTATACATGAAAGATTTTCGAGTCTTCAGGACAAGTTTAACAAAAACAAAAAAAAAATATATACAAAAAAGTTATAGCTATTTTTTTTCTTTCTCTCTCTTTTTTTTCTGTGTTGAGAACTGAGGAGGGCTTTGTAGAAGTCTTTGACGAAATATCTTCTTTGTCTTATCGTTTACTTTTTCTCTTTTGGTTGAAAATCATTCTCGCTCTTGGTTTCAAAACAATTTTTTATGTTTTTACTACAAGTGAAAATAACAATTTCACACGTTTATCATATATCGCTAGACTCAGTGATAAGTTTAAATAAAATTTCAGAAACCAAAGCTTTACATCTCTTCCAAAAAAGGAAAAAAAAATATACGATTTTCTTTTTTCAATCCTGGATCTTTGGCAATGCCGATGCCATTATCAGTGACTGAGACTTGCCAGTAGTCGCCTGAGGACTTGGCAGCGATGGAGACCAGGGGTGTTTCAGCGTCACAATATTTGATGGCGTTACCGATTAAATTTTGCAGGAGCTGAATCAGTTGTGGTTTATCGCCATCTACTTCCGGCAGTTGATCCACTGTCACTCCGGCGCCGGTTCTGGCAATTTCTGTCCCAAGGCTGTCGATGGCTTCGCTGGCGATCTGTTTGAGTGAGCAAACTTGGAACTTGGCTTCACCATCTTGGACCAGATTGTACTGGCGCAGGGTTTCTAGCAATGCGGATAGGCGGCTTGATGCTTTGGCAATACAGATCTGTTAGCAATTAGCCAAAAATCGGAAAAATTCCAAAGTCTCACTATATTTGGTTCACAATCCCACTTCTGACACCACTTATGTTGTAATCCGTATAGAGAAATGCAAATTTTATTAACTCTACGATACAACATAAAATTCACCCTTCTATTCACTATTCACGCCGGTAGCTAACTAACTTTTCATTCAACGGAGTGTAATTCACCACATAGGTGTACATCTGGCTGAACGCAAGACTGGGGACCTTGCGGTCAACTCTTTTCCCAAGAAAGATTGATGGATCTGAGACATAGAAGAATAATTGTAACAACTACGGCGGACCCGGCAAGCGACGCGGCCCCCGTCTGGCCAGCCAAAGTAAAAGCACACTTATAAATTCATGGAAAGAAACTGTCTACAAGACACTGGGTAAAAATGACAGTTAGTGCTTATCAAATCTGGGCACTCCTAGTTCAATTTCACGGGGATTGATTTGTGTGTTAGATTGATTGTGATTGTGTGATTGAGTGTTAGATTTCCTAGGGTTAAGATTTTCAACTATCATCTGAACTTAGTCAATTTCGATTATTGGAACACTGTTTCCAGTGTCGTTAGCAGTAAGTAAGGGAAGTGGATGATGTTTTTGATATATGGATGCACAATAATCATTAATTATACTTGTACTGACGGAAATACCTTGATCATTTAAAAGCAGAGTAACTGTGATTAAAATAGTATACCCGTTTGTTCAGTATAGTTTAACAAAGTATAGAATTTTTAACTTAGCAATCGTGTCTTTTACACAAACCTATACTCATTCACAACAGTTCTACTGAATCAAAACTATTATATACGTTAATATTATATACGTTATATACTTCAATCCAATATGATCCAGATCTTGTAGGAGCTTGAGCTCTTAATTACCTAAAATGGCTTTTCCTTTCATACAAGCTTTAGAATTTGAAGGGCGTGTGAATAAGACGAGATAAATCATCACCTAAATTCACGAGCAGCCAGGAACTTTGGGATCGATATTACCCACTAAACTTACATTAGGTCCATATTTAGGAACAACAATTTATTCAGGTAACTGCAGAATCTTCAGAAATAGAAGGAAACCCGTGAATTGACTCCGTAAATATTTTTCCTTTTTTTGGGATATTTTTCTGTCTAGCACCAGGTAGCATCCTCTGCAGTTACTGAAGTGGTTAACTATTATATAGGCTACTTGTTTCAAGTGCTTAATTGCTTGTGAATATCTAGGCTTTTATTTTTTTTTATTTTTTATAGCCGAATAGCAAGATTATCAAATAAAAGTAGGAACTATTTTTTGTTACATGGACTTAGTCTAACATTAGACTTTAGTGTTTAGGCGTGTTTTCAGAAAAATGTGAACACTTACCTGAATTTTTATAGAGGGTTGGAGGGAAAAACAGAAACCTTGGAAACCGGAAATCTTGGAAAACGCTTAGGGTGGAGAGATTGGAATGAAACTTGATGGGAAGAATAAGAACAAGCTTTAGATAGGATTGACATTATTGGTATGGATCCGTTCTCTTTGGGGGAGCTGGAAGTTGTTAATTTGGACAAATTAGAAAAATTGAAGTGTTTTTAACTTAAGAATGGGTCACCAGATAATAATAAAAACTGATAATTAAAAAAAACTCATGTCTCAAAGGTCTTCTTTTAAATACAGACCAGATCTATTGAAGGTGGGGGGGGGGAGTTGGAGGGGGAAACCAGAAAACTTGGAAAACGCTTAGCACCAACAAATGTTCTTCTTCTTTCAGACCCAAAAGATGCCAAATACAATAAAGCAACCATATCGGTAAGCTTGTGAAGTTTTATTGATTATTTTTTATTATGTTACTTGCATGATACCCCTTTAACCTTTTCAGTCACTAGTTTTATTTCATTATAAAAAACATTATATGGGGTGGAGTTGCATCTCCGGAGGTGTAGTTACTAGATTTGCTTACTGTTTTGAACAAAATCACTCTTAGCTCTGCAACATGCCCAGTAATATTCAAGTTAATACCCTCAGTCGCTCCTTAGATATTGGTGATGCTTCGTTCTGAAAGCAAGCACGCACGCAGTCCGTCATCCTTCTTGGATAACGCCTTTGATGCCGAAGGTCTCACCAAGCTCACCGAAGCGATCGAGGCGCGACGCAAAAAGCGCAATGACATCGAGCAGGAAACCCAGGTGCTGATCGAAAGGAAAAACCTGGAAGCGGAGCAACAAAAGCTCGAAATCTCGCGTGAAGAAGAGTATGCAAAACTCGCTCAGGAACGTGAGGTAGAGGTTCGCCGCGCCAGCCAGCAGGCTGAGATTGCCCAGGAACGGGCAGCCAAACGACAGGAAGCGGAAAGTGCTGACATCGTCTCGCAACGCCAGGTCGATCAATCACGCATCGAAGCCGAGCGCGCTGTGGAACAGCAAAGAATTTCCAAGGAGCAGGAATCAAACGAAACGGCAAGATCGTTTTCCAAGAATCGAAAACATTTGATCAGAAACTGTCGGCCGGCAGATGGGCACTCGAACGAGAGATCGAGCTCGAATCTGAAGAATCCCTCGCCGTCGCCGTTGCGCTAGCGAAGTGCCCAAGCACGAAAATCGGCGACCTAATCTCTCGGTACCAAAAAGAGATCTCAGAATGGCAGGTCATCGGCCGTTCCAAAATGGCGCACCTCGCATTCCTGGAAAAGACAGATCTTGCTGCCATGGACGTGATGAATCTCAAAACGCCGGATATCGTGGATCACATTCGCGAACGGCGTAAGTCCGGGGCTAGTGCCTCAACTGCGAACAACTCCCTGGAATAACCCCCCTAAGAATTACCCCCCCTAAGAAAATCCAATTATTTTCTAATAGCAAATCTGTGTGTGAGCAAAGGGAAAAGTGCATAATTTACGACCCTTTCCCAAGGGACTATGGGGGCACGCCATCCCCGAATACACAGTTATTGTACTTTTTGAATATGCTGAATCAAAAAGCTTCCTCGAAATTTTGGTCGAATGTCTGTGCGGAAAAAAGGGCGTTAGAGGTGGACTAGTTGCCATCTAATCTTTTTGGTCAATTAAGAAGGGCACTAGAACTTTTTATTTATCTCCGAAGGATCCCTCTTCTGATTTTCTAGGACCATTAGCTTGATATGATCACCTGGTGGGGGTTGCCAATAAAATCCGACAGGGAAATTATGTACAGGAATTCCCGAAAGCCAGTACCAATGAAGTGGAATCTCTGTCTGATGCCATCCATTCGATGCAGGAAGGTATTAAAAAAAGGGAGCAGGAAATTCAGAACCTGGCTTATTATGACACCCTGACTTTATTGCCTAACCGCAACCAATTTAAAAACCACCTGACCCAGCTGATTAAAGCCAACCCTGAACGCCCATCAGCTGTATTAATGATGGATCTGGATCGCTTTAAAGAAATCAACGACACCATAGGTCATGAAGCCGGCGATCATTTGTTAAAAGAAATTGCCAATCGGTTAAAAGCCTTTGCCCCGCCTAATAAGAGAAGTATCATCTGCCAAGAGAGTTACTTTTGAGGCCACGCCGTCTGCCACATCGTTTATATAAACGAGGAAAAACAATGGTCCAAGGACTGATCCTTGAGGAACACCAGCGTCGATTCGCTCCCAAGAAGACATCTTGCCATTCCAGACAACACGTTGATATCTGTCAGCAAGAAAATTTTGTATCAATGAGTATAGTGGCCCGTGGATGCCATTAGATTTCAATTTTAGCAAGAGACCATCATGCCATACCCTATCAAATGCTTTTGATATACCCAGAAAGACAGTTCTCGTTTCCATACGATCCTCAAAGCCAGTATATATCTCATGGGTTATCCTTCTGCCACGACGGGCTGTCGGGGCTGGGGGGGCGCAAGCTCATGACCTGCGGCGGCTGCAAGACGACCTACCACCGCGAGTGCCTGCGGGAGTTCAACTCCTGCGCGACGCGAGGCTGCCGGAACCGGCGCGAGCGGTAGGGCGGGGCTATCGTGGTTCAGTGGGCGACGCCGAGTTCGACCTCGACCTCCAGACCAGCCTCGAGCTGGCGCGAGACGGGGATCCGTACGGCATGTACGTCGCGGCCCAGATCTACGAGAGCCAGGGCGCCATGGCCCAGGCTCTTCGGCAGCTGCGCAGGGCGATAAGGCAGCACGAGTACCGGCCCGCGGCCAGCCTCCTCACCGCACACTTGATGTAAGCGACTAAACCGGGAAGGGCTCATGAGGCCGACGTAGTCTGTCGGTGCTTGGCTGCAAACCAAGTGTTTCAAATTCATGAGTTTGGGAGTGTGGCCTGAGAGTTGTTGGTGTCTAGAACATCGACAACCGGTAGGAGCGGGGCGGGAGCCTCGGCGGTGTTGATTGCGAAAGCAATCACTTTCAATCGCATTGGCGATTGCTGTGCATGGCAAGGCAGTCATGACCCGTTCGAGCGACCAGGTGGCACTGGTCGCGTGTCGACGACGAAAGCAGCGACGAGCGATGCGAAATCGCCACGTCACTCGAGGTGACGGATCTACTGGGAAGCACGACTTGATTATAATTTGGATTTCAATTAAAATAAGACAATAAAAACTCTGGGGTCGACAAAACACCCCAGGGCCTGGGACAGGCACTGTAAGTTATAACCTGGGGGCATATATGTTCTTATAGAAGGGATCCCCACATAAACATCAGGGGGGGCTCGTTTGACTTGAAACTGAAAGTTCTAGTTCACTTTTTAAAAGTCAAAACAGATCAGACGGCATCTAACCCCCTCCCACGCCCTTTTTTCAATAAACCCATCTGCAAAAATTTTGAGACAGTCATTTTGTTAAAAACAGTTTAAATATCATATAAAAAAACGCTGTCGACACCAACGCCAAGTAGCGGGGGCAGGTGTTGTAGGATGGCGAAGCCGTGGCCAAGGCCGAAGAGGCCCCCGCCAAATCCGACGCCAAGCCGGAGGGCGAACAGGCCGAGGGTGAAGGTGAAGAAGGCGCCACTGGCGAAGAGGGCGAGGACGACGAGTCCGAAGACGATCGCGGGATACCGTCCCGCTCGGCCGCCTGCTCGATCCTCGAGGTCGCGGCCGACGGCACTCTGACCGAGATCGTCAGCAATGCCGACATCCTCGCGGTGACGGGCGAGACGCGGTCCTTCCAGGGCAGCGAACCGCCCGTCGTGATCCGTCCCTCCATATCGACGATGTCCTTCATGGCGATCGGCACGCCATGCAGCGGCCCAACCCGATGGCTTAATTGCATGATAATAATTCAACTAACAGAAATGATAAACAATGATGTTATGCTAAACTTACTCTTCGTCCTCAGAGCGACAAGCATTCATATCATCATTTGTTTCTTCTTCTTTTACACTTTCTCCGATCACCTTACGGTCCTTCTCTTGTACACGGTCTTCTTCTATTTCAAGGTCATAGCTCACTCCTGCTTTTTCAACGGCAATCTTTGCTATTTTCTCTTTCAACCCTCTTCTTCCAGTATAATTTGTAATTAGAATGCCACTTTATATGTATTTTCTTTGAATAACCCAAATAATGGTTAAGTATGCAAGTAGTATATCATTGGCTTTTATGGAGTAGCCTTGCGGTATCATCCACTCTATGAAAACAAATAACAAAGAAATTCGATGTAGAGAATTCGAAGAAAAACCAAAACGAGAATGAATTATAAAAACACGTGCAAGTAAACGATCTTCTGATGTTAAATTCGAGATTAATGATGTAAAATTCGTATTCGATTCATATTCTTCCATTCGTTCAATCTAAGCAGCAATGATAAGACTTTTTAAAAAAACGTTCTGATTAAATCCTACATGAATATCTGAATCTTCTGTTAACATTTGAAATCTTGATGCAACCATTCGACCTTCTTCATCTTGACTGTGTATCAATACAACTTTATGATATTTTAATTTACGAATAATACTAAACCATGAAAAAACGGAGTCGGAAACTTCGGAAAAGGTGATGAAAATAGACAAATTCTTTGTAAAATATTGAATTTTCCTTTTTTTTTTGGGGGGGGGGCACAAGACCAAAGCCTTTTCCCTGTAGTTGTACCTGCTTGAAAATAGTGACGGAACCGACTTAAAATGAGTCCGTTTGGTCACTTCATTTATATAGTGCTTTACTTTTGGATGATTAGTATATGACATTGGTATATCCGCCTTGTTTTTGAACCAGGAAGGTTCTTGAGCCTCTCACTGTATCAAATCATTCATTTCTTTAATTTTTCTAAAAACCTTTAATCGTGGGTGTTTTGCCCCACCTCGTTTAGTATTTGTGGGCCATCGCGACCTATGAGCGAACGGTGATTGCGACCTATTCGCCCTTCGACCGCTGGCTGGCCGGTGATGAGGCGGCGATATCAGAATCCGCAAAACGCGGCTTCAAAATTTACAATAACGAGGCTCGCTGCGCCGATAGCCATTCGGGTTGGAATTTCACAGACAACAAGTTCCACGATATCGGGTTGGCATCAGACGACATAGGGCGTGGCAAATACGAACCCGAAAATAAAACGGCCAAGCATGCGTTCAAGACACCGGGGCTGCGTGACCTGACACAGCGGATGCAATTCATGCATGACGGGTCCCTGGCAGATCTTGAAGAGGTCATCGCGCACTATGTAACTGGCCGCTATATCGTCAATCAAACCATTCAGGTCCGATCAGACGATGTTGATGCGGTGGTTGGCGCATCCCAGGATATCGGCAAACTTCTTCAGGGCGGCATTGTTCTGGGTGGGCAGGGTTACAATCCCGGTCCGAGTTACCTGTTTACGGGCCTAAATGACATCAAACCGGAAATGATTGCTGCGGCCACGGCCAATGCACGCGAAGCCGCCCAGCAATTTGCCACGGATTCCGGTGGTCAGCTTGGCGGTATTCGCCGCGCAACCCAGGGCCTGTTTCAGATTTTGGCAGCTGACGGCGCACCAAACATGACCGAAGCCAACCAGATCAACAAGACGGTGCGTGTGGTGATGCAGGATCATCAATGGGAGGTTATCCCCTCGGTCTGGATCGATCGGGTCATGGCCCGGTGGAAGCCGGTTCGCGGCCAGGCGCGCGCCATGGATGGCATCGGCGTCGACGTGGCCCGGGGCGGCGCCGATAACACCGTGATTTCCGTCCGGCATGGACCTTGGTTCGGGGAGCTGGAGGTGCATCCGGGCGGTGAGACCCCGGATGGCGACGCCGCGGCGCGTTACGTTCTGCGCCAACGACGCGATCACGCACCGATGCATGTCGATCTGACCGGCGTTGGTGCCGCCGTCTATGACGCCTTGCGCAAACAGGGACAGACTGTGGGGTTTTACGCCGCCGGACGCTCAGGCCCTTGCGCGACTGCAACACATCGAGCGGTCGGAAGGCATCGCCGGATACGCTGTTTTCAACCGCCGGTACCAGGACCCGCAACCGGACCGGCAGGCGGCTGACCATGATCGTGCGGGCCAAGCCCAACACCTGAGCCGCGCCGCCCATGTCCTTTTTCATCATTTTCATGGCGCTGGAGGGTTTGATATCCAGGCCGCCGGAGTCAAAACAAACGCCCTTACCGATCAAGGTCACTTTCGGGTTGTCGGCGTCCCCCCAGGTCAGATCGACCAATCGCGGGTGGCGTGTCGAGGCCCGACCGACCGCGTGGACCATCGGGAAGTTGTCGCGCAACATATCATCACCAGTAAAGAATGAATCTCCAAGTAGAGATCTCACCGTCGAAAGTGTGACAGAGCAGCGTCTTTATGTTATTTTATTTTGTTTTCTTTTTAAAATAAATCCAAACGAACTGAGTGGGTAGAATGTGCGCACTCAGAATAAGAAGTGTGCGCACCTGTGCTGACCTAATGCAGCTTTGCGATGCAGCGACTGAACCTCCCCATAATAAAAACAAATCGACAATGATTTACAAAGCACATAATATCTTATATTATGTTCATGATTATCTCCTAGGAAGTTTGAAAAATAACACTTGCAACCTTTTAGCCCAAATATATTGATATATATATATATATATATATACTCACAATTTCGCGTTTTTGAACATGTTCTAGTTCATCTGTCATGTAAGCTGTGTTCTGAGTTTGGGGACCCCAAACAGGACAGCAATACTCGAGGAAAGGCCTGATGTAGGTTGTATACACCAGCAGGAGCTGATGATCAGAGAAGCCTAACCAGTGCATAGCTGTTAAACTTTGAATTGAGTAGTGACCTTTGTGTACAATATTGTCTACATGCAGTTTAAACAAGCAATCACTTGTAAATGTTACGCCTAGGATTGTTGCAGAGGAAACAATTGGAAACAGAGTATCTGGGATAGTGATATCTTGCTTAAGTGGATTAAACTGTAAAACTTCTGATTTGTGTTCATTCACTTGTAGACATCATTAACTCTAGTCAATGTATTTTCAGGTGATTGAAAATTTAATACACTTGCTAATATCTTCGCTTAATTTCAGATTGTTTGGGATTTGATCTGTAATAATTACTTGTTTGAAACCGTTTAACGTTGATTAATCAACTGAATCTGCACAATTTTAGCAATAATTTCAATTCTTATATTTTCCACATTTACTCCTCCTTTTGTTATTTTTTAAGTATTTTTTTTTACGATTAATTCTTCACCATCGACTTTAGTACAGATATTATTAGATGATTAATAAATTTCAGTTGATCGATTAATATCCCTACAAAAATACTGATCTGTAAAATTTTGTTGGATAACAAGTTCACGGCTTTATCGACGGTGATGACTTCGGCTCAGGCATGGGCGGGAACGCGCGAGGCGGCGCGCAGCGAATGGACCATCGCGTTCACGACGACAGCGACCGCAACCGGTATCGCGCCGAGGGCAAGGGCAAGCGCAAGGGTCCCCTTTGACGTCTCGAGCGCAATCGCCGTCGTCATGACGCGGGTGACATGGTTTATGTTGCCGCCGACGATGATGACTGCGCCGACTTCGGCGATTGCCCTGCCGAATCCGGCCAACAACGCCGTCAGCAGGCTGTAGCGGCCGTCCCAGATCAATGTCAGGACCATCGCCCGCCCGCCGACGCCGAACACCAGCAACTGGTCACGGTATTGTGATGGAAAGGCAGTGTGGTGTTCGTTGCTATTTATGTACAGAGAACCGAAGCAACATAATTGGCCCATTTGAACTTCACTGAGATGGGTATTTCTCCTTTTCAATAACTGGAGTGATGATACCGATAGAAAAAAAAAAGAAAAAAAAAGACAAGTTAGGAACTGCATAAACACCTACAAGAATTCGTTTATAACCTTCAATATTTTTATTTACTGATTTAAGGGGCAACTTTGGTTTACGGGGCAAAGGCAGTTATGCAAGTTGCTTATTGTTACTTTGATACTTTGTTTACTTTGTTACTCTGAATAACCCACTTATGCACGATTAGATAGGAATTCTCGGAGTTCAAATTGACACCAGGCTTCCGATACAAGAATTTATTTGGAAGATTAGGCTATCTGGAGGTGACTTGCTTTCATCCTTTCTCTTTAATTATCGAACATAGAGGTCATGATCGACCAATGATCAGAATACAAAATACACAGAAAAAGATGGAATATCAGATAAAATTCCGGAATTACAATAAGGGTTATTGTTGTTTAATACCCTTTTATCGCTTAACAAGCCAAAGAGCCTGTCAGTCAATAGGTAATAAGAGATAAAACAAAAGAGATCTTTTGTGAGAACCTGAGAAAAATATGTTTCCCTTCCATCAAACACGAAATTATCAGTCGGGTTGATCCCCCCCTCGAAAAAACAGATCTATTATCAAACAGACGACTCAGGATTTAACTGGCGAGCTGAAAGTATTGATTTGCCTTCTTTTACCGGCGCCGCTAAATCAGTAGAAGCGGGAGACCTGAATGGCGACGGCGCGCCCGACTTAGTAATTAGCACGAATACGCTGGGAGAAGAAAAAACGGGACTTATTTGGCTCGATGGAAAAAACATCGGAGAGGCTGAAGAAGAAGATTTTCATTAACAGAATGTATTGTGGAATCATCAGAGCCGTCAACGGGTAAAATGAGTGCACAGAACTGGAATGACTCAACAATGATTTTTGTGGAAAGACTGTTCCAAGAAGACAAAATACACATCTGCTGTTTTCACCCAAATCCATTCTTGAGATACACTATTTTGACAATTTGCATCCAAATAGTGTCTTTTGATATAGTTTAAATTTCCCCTTATTATTCGCTCAAGTTTCCACCTTAATACGCTTAGCCTTTATAGTAAAATATCATAATGGTAGTGGTGATAGTAGGAGAAGTTTTAGCAGTAGCAATGTTATATTAGCAGTAGTAGTAGTAGTAGCAGCAGTATTACTAACAATAGTAGCATGTACATGTTGCCTTTTAGTCACTTTAGCATCTCTCAAACACATGATATCCCGGAAGTTTCACCCTGATACAGATACAGTAAGTCGTTTCAACAATATTGCTGATATACCCTTTTCACATACATAACCATAAAGTGGTTTAAGGACAGTTTCAAGAACCATTCTTCTAAAAAAGGAATATTGGTTACTTGTGTGTGCGTCACTGAATGTACTTCCGCAGAAAAACACTAATAAGGACGCACCCTAAATTTGTAATTGTCCATGAATACATGATTCACTAATTGAAAATACAGTTTAATTAGAAAAATTTATCACGAAGTATTTTATTTTTTATAATTTAAATTTTAATTTTAGGCTACTTGCTTGAGTGAAATTCTAACATGTTAATCTGTAAAATCAGTAGCTTACGAAATTTACATCACAATGAATCAATAGGGAATTTAGAAATTTATTGTTTAGAAGTCTATAGGCCCAGTACGACGCTGACCAGCAGGAACTCGAAGATGGAGACTTCCCAAACCGGACCGTTTGCCATGTTTCTGCTCTCCGCCCGCTTCAGTGGCGACCGCCCTCCAGGTAGGCGGCGCGAACCTCCTCGCGCTTGAGAAGTTCCGCGCCGGTTCCACTCATCGTGATATTGCCGTTGACCATCACATAACCGCGGTGGGCCAGCTTGAGCGCGTGAAAGGCGTTCTGCTCGACCAGGAATACGGTCAATCCCTCGCTGATGTTGAGTTCGCGGATCACATCGAAGATCTGCTTGACGATCAGAGGCGCCAGTCCGAGTGACGGTTCGTCGAGCAGCAGCAGGTTCGGCCGAAAGTTAAGTTGAATGACCGATTGCAAAGGGTATTACGATCTTGTGGTTTTTCTGAGCATTATACGCTGCATAGTTTTCGGGTTGGAGCGGCGACAACTGCTGCTGCGCTCGGTTTTCCCCTCAGACGTGCCGGTATTGGAGACGGTGAGAGCCTTTGCCATCATATTCTAGGCCATCAGCCGCCATTAGGCTGATTTGCAACTTTTGTTGGCAAAGGTGCTCTTTGCAGCTGTCACATGTAGAATTGCCTTGGCAAAGCAGCGGTCCCATATAAAATCGCCTATAAGCATCTTTTCACCCCTATGTGGTCTTAGGTAAAAATTTCCACCGGAGTTTCTTAACATTTCCAGTTTGGGAGATGGTGCCAAATATGTTTGTTTGTGATGCTGAGTATACACCGAAGAGTGCTGGTAACATTTATTCCCCTAATTTTAGAATTTCTTTCGAAGTCGTTGTTTATTGTGGTGAGCACTTTGTCTGGTTTGGATGTACGCTGCATTTCAGATTTTACGTGGCAAATCTACAAGATTAGTCATTTTCTAACGAAGTCTGATTTTTTTTGCGTACGTACTCTTTATAAAAATGATAAAATTTGTATATTAATCAAAACATGTTAAGTATATACTCAACGATAACAGATTTAGATAAGCGTCTTTTTGACAACAAATATCAAAGAAAGCAGTTCGTTCTCTTTGAAACGTATGTTACGAAATAGGAGATTGTTTATGTTAAGGATGGCGCATCCTCGGTTGACATATTAGAGGTTAGGGCCCGCCAGTCAAGTGGGGAATCCCAGGTTGTAACTTAAAAAGGCGCACACGTGGGTGTTTCATAATGCTTTAAAAGATGTTACTTTTTTCTCCAGCATTTCATTTTTATTTCAAGGTGTTTTTTTTCTTCAAGGCGTTTTTGTCTTCAAGATTTAATTTTCTCCGAGATTTTCTTTTGTTTCTTTGAAATATTTTTTTCAAGGTCTTTGTCATCAGGTAACCTTTATATTCCAAAGATTTTTGTCCGCTTTAGGAATCGAAAGAGATTTCCCCAATGACAGAAATTTCCTGAGTTTGGAAAAACTTCTCGTGCGTGGTTTTAATTATTTGTAAAACGCTTCTGACGAGAGAGGATTTTACCCGGAAAAAACACTAAGTTTAGATATTTCAACGCCATTCTTTGACACATAAAAGATCACTTGTTAATGAACGAATCACACCTTCTGTACCACTATTTTCAATATCGATTAACGGCTGTTGACTATCATTGAAATCCCAGACACTAAAAAGAAAGACATGTTCTTTCGAAATAATCAAATTGAATTTCCTACAAAAATCGTTTGGCTATATTCGCAATGGTTAGAACTAAATTAGATGAATGGTTCAAAAATTTAATATCACGAATAGGTTTGAAATTCCTGGGTGGAAATTTTCATAGAGCTTTAGTCGCTATGTTCCTACTGGCATGTCAAAAAGTCCCCCCGTTTAAAAAAAATACTAAAACTCGAATATTAAGTCCTGTATGATTGATACATTTAAAGATCATAAGTTGAGTGTTCCCTTCGAGTAACATTGTAAATCTTGCTTAAGGTTACTGTATCCCTTCAGTGACCACTCACGGTGTTTTCTCTCTTGATTATCACGCCCGCGACATAACACGTATACACTATACATCATTCGATTCGCCATTAAATAGTAAACATTTACGAACCAAAAAGAATACAAATATCCGAAAATTGGGCGTTATACATCCGAAAACTCCAAGCATTGGCATCTTATCGACTACGTCCTGGTCAGGCGGCGTGACAGGCAGGATGTGCGTGTGACCAAATCTATGTGTGGTGCAGAATGCTGGACAGATCATCGCCTCATAGTCTCCAAGCTCAAGATCCGAATCCAACCCAAGTGACGCCCACAAGGCCAGAAGGCTCCCAGGCGACTGAACGTCACCAAGTTGAGGAAGAACAACATTAAGGAGTCTTTTGTGGAGACGCTGGAAGAACGTCTGGATTCCATTGTCTTGGACAACCAGGATGTGGAAGCGGACTGGAAGGCCCTCAGAGAGCTGATCTACAACACAGCTACAGAGACTCTTGGGCCCACGACCAGTAAAACATTGCCCTCGGGAGTTATTTCCCAGTAAGCTTCACTTTGATTGATGAAATTGATTCAATACTCTCAGCTTATGGCCTGGCAAAGGTACACTCTAAACATACACTCTCCCGTTCGTACAACACTTATATCTTGAGTACGAGACAATTCCAATGCAATGATCATGAGTTTTTGCAAACATTGTATCGGCTATACCATTTTCAAATAGTTGTGAATCACGATCTAGGGATCACATTGTTCATATAGGGTCCTATAGGATTTATCAAAGGATAAATTGTAGAGGGGAAATTGTAGAGGGAATTTTCTTTACACATGCGAGATGAAAATCTAGACATTTTAAATTTACGATACATAAGCCATTCAACTGCTGATACCATTAGCTTCTAGCTTTGAATTTTTCTTAGGTTGCAATGGTAGAGCTACCCGTTGGACAACTGGAGCAGTATCCAGAAATTCTAATTGTTGCAGCTGTATCGACTTCTCCTTACTTTGACACTAAATTCTGAGTAGGGCCAGGGTTAACTTGGCAATTACAAGCCTTACGGACAACATTTGCTCCATAAAATTGTATACCTTAACTTTAAATCTTCAGATGCTAGTGTGAAGGCTCTTAGGCGTAATATGAAAGAACCAATACAGCTGAACTGTGTCGTATATGAAGGATTCAGCCACATTAGTTTGGATTGACGTAATTAGGATAATCTATTTTTGATGACGCATAATTAGACCAACTTTAAGACAAAATTTCCACTTTATGATAAATTAATAATAGAAAAGCATCCTGAAAAGGTAAAAATTGACAAGGTACATTCCAAACTAAACTCTATTGTCCGCAAGAGCAATTACTTGTCTGGTAATTGTGAGTTTACAGTTACTGGCAAATCCAGGGGACTTTGCCCCCCAAGATTTTTCTGGTGCCCTCTTTTCCTGTTTTTTTTCTTTTTTCACTCTTTTTTAGAATGAATTTGTCAATTTGGTCAATTATTGGCACCTTTGTCGCGCTGCACCCCCAAGATTTTGCTCATTGGCGCTCTTGTTACTTTGGCAGCCGCAAAGGCGGACCAACTCCAGAGCGTGATGCGAGAAGGCGTTCCGCAGTTAGAGCGGCTCACCCCTGCGCCCCGTCGCTGACGTGCTTGCTACCAGCTGTCGAGGCTCAGTTGCTCACCGGACTGAATTCGTGCCGGATCCATGGTGACGTGTTTGATGCGCTCCCGCTTGTAGGTGTACGTGATGTGGATGCGGCCGTCTTCGGCCTGAATCATGGCGGGGTAGCTGAGTTCGGCTCCCTGCTCACGCTCGAGCACGCCGACTTTGTGCCACTGCATGCCATCCTCGGAAATGGCGAGATTGAGCAAGCCACGCTTCCCCCAGCCGGACTTCCCCGCGCCGAGGTGTATCTCGCTCGGTGATATTTGCTTACTCAATCACTCCCATTTGTCTCTATTCCCATAAACACGTATTCTTAATTCTGCTTTGGTGAAAGGTGAAAAAGAAATTTGATTACCAGTCGCTGTATTCCCTGATGAGGGCTGTCCCAAATTGATTGATAGGCTACTTGATGTTGTAATAGGCTGACCAAAGGAAAAAGTCGTAGTTGTTACGGCTGTTTGTCCCCCTAAAACAAAAACTAAGATAACTTAAAAATAAAACAAGAACAACCCTGAGGACGCTGACCCGCCGACTCCGCTCGACCTCGATGACAACACGCGGAACTGCATCATCTACCTGGTCTTGCCGGTGCGTCCAACTCGCCTTCATTGGTGTTTATATTAGCATAAAACTCATTTTTCATTTTTTCAGGCATAGAAAACGAAAACTTAACAAGAGAGAAGTCCCACCGTTTGGATTCTCCAGAACCGTTGCCCTGTTTTCTGTGTAAACAACAATTCACAGATGAAGAGTCATTCAGAATTCATTACGAGAAAGCTCACGGGGGAATGAATGCCAGTGACGCAGAAAATCTGCGGGATTTGATCGAAAGAAGCAGGCTACAAACAGATGCCATTTCCAAGGAATACAGTCTTCGAGCTACAGCTTCTAGAAAAGCGTCTCGAAGTGAAATTGAATATACAGAGAATTTCCTGAATTCACCAACTCGCGGGATGCGTGGAAGAGCGGCTCCGGCGCGCGGCGATGGATCGCCGACGTCGGGCAGTTGTAGACGCACGCCTCGAAGGGCAAGTCGGCACACAGGTCGCACTTGATCGTCTTGCCCGCAACCGGTGGCTTCTCGCCGCCGACGTTGAGAACGCGCTGTTTGTCGCCGTCGGCCGGGCTCGCGCTCGGCGCGGGCTGCGGTCCCGGAGCGCCGAACAGCTTGCCCAGGAACGGCACGCGGTCGAGCCAGGTGCTGCGTCGCTCGGGCGGCTGGAACGGCTCGACCAACCGAATCACGCCGTAGGGGCAGCCGGCGATGCAGTCGGCACAGCCGACGCAGTTGTCGACCAACAATTAAATCCATTCCTCCCACCTACATGGTTGTTTTGATCAGACTAAGCCATGAGGCTAGAATTAAGCACAGTTGACTTGTGTTTAATATGGATTTATGTTTAATTGTTTTTCAAAATGTTAAAAATGTTTAAGTTGCTTGTGTGTTTCTGTATTTTTTCTGTCGTTTTTGGGGCTATATAATCCTATTGTCTTTTTTTTGTCAGAGATATGTCTTAAAGTTGTTTTGTGCGTCTTTGTGTTGTGTTTTCCCTCTTAGAATAATTTACTTCACTTGGTGTGATAACGGGTTAAGATATAAGTTTTTATTACAATAATTTTGGAGTGCTGTATAGCTTAAAATTATGGAACAAGCGAATTCGGGAAGCTTGACATATCATCTGAGGACGTGGACAATTTAGGCGGGATTATTCTTGTGAATTTTCTGAGGATATCTATTTAATCAGGTTTGTGACCTTATTGGAGTGTAGTAGCCTTATTTGGAGCTTTATTTTCTTTTGCGTAGCTCGTGCACTTAAACTTTTCAGGGGGATGGGATATTTTTGTAAGCCCATATTTGCCCAATCAGTACATGAAGGTGCATTGCATGGTCAGCTCTAAATCCAAAGGGGGTGCTCCGCACTTACTGAATTGTGTGCCAAAAGGGTACCGGATTATTCAGCTGCAATTTTTTTTTTATATTTAGTCTTATTTAAAAACATTGTCAAACAAGCTTACCTTTTGGTTTCACTTCTAAAATTTTGACAAAATTTTCTCACCCCCAAAGGATCGTCTCCAACTTTATTGTTCTTTTATTTGGCCAATACTCGAGTTTGCTTGTCCAGTGTGGCATTTCGGTCTTTCTTCAGAGCATATCTATACGATTGAAAATGTCCAAAAACGAGCCCTTAGAATCATAAGTGGTGAAAGTAAGGTTCAGTATCATTATCCACTTGGTGAGCTCAAGCCCACCATGTTGGCCAAGAGAAAAAAACCTCATGTGCTTTCGTTTCAGTACCAAGATTCTGTCTATTGCCTGATTACGTTCCATCATCCCCAAACCTTACTTTTCAGGGTGATCATATCGACCCAGTGGTCCTAGAAAATTGGAAGGGGGCTCATTCGAACGGGAAAACAAGTTATAGTGCCTTTTAAGTGACCGAAAAAATTGGAAGGCAATTAGGCCTTCTCCATTGGCTTTCTTTCTCAAATTCGTCTGATCAAAATTTTGAGATAGCCTTTTGTTCAGCATAGTTGAAAGGACAATAACTATGCCTTTGGATATATCATGACCCGCTCTCCACAGCCCCAGAAGAAAGGTCAATAAGTCATAAAATTGTGCCCATTTTTTACACATAGTATTTGTAATCGTGAAGTATGTATGTATATGGGTGAATTATTGGCTGGGGTTTTTCCAGATGCACGATCCGGCGCTTGCCGCCAAAGCGCAGGCGGCCGGTTCAGGCGCAATTATCGAGGGATCGCTCGGCGGCCGCTCCGGAGTCGTCGGAGATGTTCCTTATCACGGGCGCTTTCGCGTCGGCACGCTCAGTACAGGGACCATCCCCTATACCGGCGCCATGTATGGCGGCGGCGTCGCAACCCTCGGCCCGTCCTGTGTCCTGCATATCGAAGGCGCCGATATTGCCATCGTCGTGACCAGCATCCGCAACCAGTGTCTGGACCTTGCGCAGTTCACGCATTTCGGCCTGGACCCACGGAAAGCCAACATCATCGTCGTCAAAAGCACGGCCCATTTCCGCGCGGAATAAACCATTCCAGTTTTACAACTAAAATTGCAAGGCAAGAAATAAAGCCGTTCCATCTTAACCACAGGTTAAAAATCTGCCGTAACAAGACGAAAAGTTTCGATAAATTGTAACTTGAGCCGATGTCCAAGTCACAAAAGAGCAAGTAAACCCAAATGTACTGGAAAATTTGTATTTTACCAAAACAATTCTAAATTTTACCGCATTGGGCCAGTTCCTCTAAATTGTACCAAATATGGTACGATTTTAGCGCAATAGCAACGCTGCGTCAGTACCGTTAGTTACATCCCTTGGGGTCCATGGTCGGGGTAGTAAGTCCCCCCTGGATTGTGTAGAACGTGTCAGTAGGTTTTAGAAAAGTTCGGAGCTAGGTAGTAACATGCAAACCCTTTATTCGAAGATGTCCTTGATGTCCCCAGTTTTTCAACCAACAAAGATGGCGTTTTTGCTTTTACTGTCATCACCGTATCACCTGAAAAAATTACTGCTAAGCTATTTTCTGGGAGTAAACACCACGGAAGGTCATTTATATAAATCAAAATAGTAATGGCCCAAATACTGACCCCTGGGGGACTCCAATACCACAAATAACAATATAGCTTGACAAGTGCCCATTTATTTCTACTTGAATTTTTCGACCGTGCAGGTTAGATTTTATTAGATCTAGGCCTTTACATCTAATACATGTTATTAATTTTTACTGGGTGGGTCCGAAAAGCCTAAGGGTATAAGGCGGAGCTTCAAGATATGTTGAGGGATATATTAAACTAAATCAAAAGACATAATGCGTATCCAAGTGTCCAAATAGCGTATCTACAACATCTTAGGAGTAACTAAGGTTATTAACTTGAAACTTTTAGGGCCACTAGTACTCCGACTGTAACTGTGACTACTTGTGTTTGGGACTACAACTACTTGTAACTGCGACTACTTCGGACTGTAACTGCACTTCTTTGAGATATACTGTTAGATATACTGCCAGAAAATGTTGAGGGCGATATTTAACAAAACCAAAACACATCATGCGCATGCTGGCTTTCAAAAGTGCAAACTTGCAAAATCTCTATCCACTTCCCGTGAACAATTTAACTTAGGCACTTTCATACAGTTCCAGCTTTTCACCCTTACGTAGTGTCACAATGGCTTTTTTCCAATCTGTAAGTTTTCCAAGAAATCGGCCCTGCCGCTTTGTCTTCCCCATAACGACCATCACTCTGACACGCTTAACTTTGACTTTTAAGGCCGACTCCACGGCCTTTCTTACCTCTATCTTCGTAGCATCCTTTTTCACCAAAAATGCCACCCGGTTCGCCTGCTCTTGAAGTCCGGTAATTTTTTCAGTCAACAGCGGCTTCACAAGTACGTCAAAGGGATCGCGCTTCATGACCATAACTCCTGAAGAACTTGCAATACTTTTTACTTTCATTGATAAAATTAATTTTTATCTTAAATCTTTAATTTTTCATTAAAATATTTTAAGACACTTAATATCACTCACCTTTTTTACTGTAATTTTTAAGAAAAAAAAACATTTCTTTTTTATTTTATCTATAGTAAACGAGGAGTTTTCTTGGAATCAGACCTTATAAACTCTGAACAGTCAAATTTCAAAATTCAAAGGACGATATTTTGGATTTTGCATCAGAATTCAAGTACCAAATTTACTATTTTAAATTCAAATCCATGCTACTTAAAAATATTTGGTAAATGTGTGCTTTTAGCTCCTTTTTAAAGATAACCAGATTATATGATGATATTTTGACCTCTCGAATAATGTTTTATCAGCTTGTCACTTTAAGGCCAGCTTGTTGGCACCCTTTTGTCATCTTATTGTCACTTTCAAGTCAGCTTATTCTCATTCTATTGTCGTCGTATTGACACTTTCAAGTCAACCTATTGACACTTTATAGTCACTTTCTTGTCACCTTATTCTCTTCCTTTTGACATATTTGAGACATCCTATTGACATACTATTGAGACATTTGTGCCATTTTCCCTTCAACTTCTTTGTCAAAGTTAAGACATTTTATTGTCACACTTTTGTCAAATTTATATCATTTCTTTGTCATTATTTTTGTCATTATAAAGTCAGTTTATTCAACATGTAAACCAGAGCTTCAGTTGCCATTGCATCTGGATCAAAAGCAGAAATATCATCTCCAAAATTTGCAAACCCTTCATAATTTCCATTGCTCTTATTATAAAGAATACCAGACTTGATGTACATACCATCAAAAATAAGAGCACAATCTCTGGATGATACATGTTCCTTGGCTTTCTCTTGCAAGTAGATGAGTACATCTTGGAAAAAGCCAGGTTCACACTTTATGCTAGATGTCAAATTGGATAAAGAACTAGGACATGGCAAAGATAAAATTGAACGCACTTATTTGTATGCTCAAGGAGAATAAAAGTGAAGAGTGAAGATCACAGGTCACGCCAGAAAAAGTTTCCGTGGTGTCTCAGTCGCGGGCTTTGGATACCGATTCGCCGTCTGATGATCCGCCGGAGGAAGATCAGGGACATTCAACATTTCACGGCCGGGAAATGACGGTGCACATTGTACTGCCCGATGATCCTGATGTTGTCCAGCGGTGGAATTCTGTACGTCTGAGTGGTGATGTGAAAGTGACCCATCGAGGAGCAGGTTCGGGTGATCATTACACGGCCATTGGCAATACGTTTATCGCGGAAAACGGTATTGGCGATCTGGCAAAGATCGGACTGTTCGGCAGTCCGGCAGAACTGATCTCTCCCACCGGCAACGTGATTGGGGCGAGAATCGACCTGCATCAGGCTGCTGTATTGCACTGAATATCAGTAAACCACATATATAGCCAGTAATTATAAAATTGATTGTCAAGCATTGTTAGATTATTAGTGGTTTAGCATCATCAGCGTAGGTAAAGGGGAGGGGGGCAGCTGCCCCCTAAATTTAACTAGATATAAACGAGAACTTTTTGTACGTTTGGATTTTTCTACTGGATGTTCTCTTGCAGATGGTTGAAAAAGCTGGAATTAAACAGAAATTCCCAAACATAGTTTCTGATATCGATATTTACGTTTCGATATTCAATATTGATTTCGATTCCAATAAATCCATAAATATAATATCAAACAAGTTTAAACTTTTGAATTGAATTCTTAGTATCAGGGGCAAGTGCCGCAAAATCGATTTGATATTTTTGTGGCTACAGGTTGTAAATGCTACAAGGCCCAAGGCCATACAAATATTCCCAAAAATGAGAAATTTTCATGGTATATTTCAAAATCATTATTATGATCAGTTGCCTTTAATATCTATGATATTTTAAGTAATACTTACTATTCACATAACTACAGGCCTTGATACAGATTTTTGTATCTACCAGATATGGGATTCTGTCACTAAGCAGAAGCACTGTCACTAAACAAGCTGTTATTAACAAGAAAGCATGGTAAGTCAATATAAAATCAACAAAACACAAAAACAATCCAATCAACAACCCCCCACCTCCTCTGGGGGGAATTCAAACCCGGAGGCAAAGTTTTTTTCCTTTGGACTATTTTGGACAAAATGGCTGAGGAAAGGGGTAGAGGGTCCTAGTTGCCCTCCGATCATTCTGGACTTTTAAAAAGGGTACTAGAAGTTTTGATTTCCTATCGGTGGAGCCCCCTCTACAATTTATACGACCACTTTTTCTATAAAAACCATACAAGTTAACAATGAACAACTTTTACAACATTCAGCCCTTACCCCAGAGGTTGGGGAGAGTTGTCAAACCTGTAAGCACAGTCATTTGACCTTTGGGCTATTTTGAACAAAATGGCCATCTCAATATTTTGATCGGATGCATTTGGAGAATAATAGGTTGTCACAGCTTAACAACTTTGCCGATTGATTTGCATATAAAAGGTTATTTGGAAATGAGTCATTGTTTAAGTTTGAACTCCTTGCCTGCTGGTTTGAAAGTAAATGGCTCTATGAATGTTAGATCTTGTTCCAGTTTGGAAAGTTTACCAAGCGATTTGTCAATCAATGGTTCGCTGGATCTGAGCTATTGCACAAAGTTGAAAGCGCTTCCTAATTGTATTTTGGCATTGACAGTTCCACCTGATGGCGAGTATACCGATATAGATCTTTACGGCTCGGGGATTCTTGCAAGTCAAGAAACTGTAGAACTTCTCAAGGAGATAAACATATCTGGTGTTAACCTATTTGTTTATGAAGAACTACTGTTTATGATGTCTTTTACCTGTAAGGTTATCTGTATTTTCTGTATCGCGTGTATTTTAGTTAGATTAACAGCATTTAGACATGAAATACTGTTCATTAAAGTGAGTTAACAATATTAGTCCCGTTATATTATGTAGAACTATTGATAGTGATGTCTTTTTCCTCTTGATCATGTTTAATTACGGTTGCGATTGTAATTTTTGTATTTAAACTGCATACATGCAAAAAATACGGTTCATTACAGCAACTTACAGATATTGATCATGTTTTGATATGAAGAGCTTTAAGAAGTGATGTTTTTTGCTTGTAATTCATTTCTAATTTATAAAATGATACCACGCTCGACCTCGCCGGGCAGCCGATCATGGTGATCCGCGACCGCGACGGGCAGCTCAGGGCGCAATCCAATGTTTGCCTGCACCGCATGTCGACGCTGCTGGAAGGGTCGGGCAATACGCGCAGCATCGTCTGCCCCTATCATGCATGGACCTATAACCTTGATGGCCTTCTGCGCGGCGCGCCGGCTATTACGCTGAACGAGAGCTTCTGCAAGGACGCACATGCCTTGCCGCAGGTGCGGTGGTTTTCCGAACACGCACTGGCTGTGCCCGCTAAAGGCAGGTTTGTCCAATTGGCTATGTCCGGGGCAGGTCGTTTGTCAGCGGATCTGACAGTCCGTCATTCAACGTCTCGCGCAGCGGCGCTGTTCTGCGGTTTCCGTCCGAACTTGTGCGAAACGAGCTGCCCGGCCCCCTCACACGGCCTCTCCCCAAAAATACCCGGGTTCAAGTGCTAGCCGATTGCGATCTGTTTCCCGAGCATTTCGGGGGAGAGGGGAAACGACACGTAATTTAAGCCGGGCGTTTTGATTCGTGTCGATTCGTCCGATTCGTGGTTTCCCGAGGGCGGAGACCTGCGCCGCGACTCAACGTCTCGCGCAGCGGCGCTGTTCTGCGGTTTCCGTCCGAACTTGTGCGAAAGGTCCTGCCCGGCCCGCTCACCCGGCCTCTCCCCCAAAATCCCCGGGTTCAAATGTTCTCGAAGGAGTACTCGAGGATGTCCTCGAGGACGTACCCCAGCAAATCGCCCATTAAACTCCAGATGTCCGATACGACCGACACCACCCACCAAGAAAGATGTTGGCGGATTATACCCAGCAGAATGTTTTCGAGCGGTTGCAGCGGACGACAACGCAAGCCTACGCTGTAAAACGTAGCGGCCCTGCAGTTTCTGACGCGCCCGTGGCGGGAGACCGGCTGTGCAACGGGCTTGACGACGGCTGCGATCGCGTTGCCGGCGGAGGGATCGTGGCCGATCTGGTGACGTGCTCGTTTTCGAATGAGCACGGAACCTGCCCCGGAACTCGAATCTGTCGAGGGGAACTATAAAATCTCATTCATTATCAAAATTTTAGATTTTCATTATGTCACGAAATACAATAAATAATGTGACACAATGGAGTGCAAAGTTTCAGCAAATTTGCTGCTTTTTATCGCAATTAAACTCAATAGACAGTACTCCTTTTTACTGTGTTTTACCGGCTCTTTTAGAATTAACTTGTTGAATTTCCTATCCATTTTGCCTTTTTCCACGCAGATATGAAGAAAATAGCCCAGCCAAAAGCTAGGGGCCTCTACAATTTACTTTCCCGACATAATTACCTACGTTGTCTTCTAATTTGCTAACAAATCATGTTGTGCGAAGCCGCGCGGATCAGCAAATCCACACCGCACGTTTTCAGTTTTACTTATTCTATGACTTTATTTGAAATGTTTTTTTAATTAATTGTATTTTTAATTAATAAAATAACGAACAAACGAATACACAGGTACTTAGACAGACTAAGGAATCTTAGAAATTCTACCTACTTAGTATCCGTTCTTTTTCAAAAACTATGTGGGTTACTGAAAAGAAAGAAAAGAAAAAAAAAATAAAAAAAAAAAAAAAAAAAAAAAAAAAAAAAAAAAAAGAAAAAAAAAAAAAAAAAACATGCAGACACCATCTATGAGTAAAGTCTCAGGGTCAAAATTACCATTAAATTGCTAGATAGGATCATGCGTCCTGTGGTGACGCAATGGGGCTTCCCCTATGACAAATTCCTCCATCGGAAGTTTCCCTAACATATCCCCCTCTTCTAAACCACTCCCCGAACCGCAAAATCCCCCTGAAAACGTCTGTACACTTCCCAATAACCGTTACTATATGTAAGCAGTGGTTAAAGTTTGTAACTTGTAGTCCCTCCCACGGGGAATGTGGGGGACTAAGTCGTCCCCAAAGACATAGGTAAAAGGTTTTTTGACTATGGTGAATAGAATGGCTATCTCAGAATTTTGATCCGGTGCCTTTGGGAAAATAATTAGCGTGGAAGGGGGCCTAGGTGCCCTCCAATATGTTTGGTCACTTAAAAAGGTCACTAGAACTTTTCATTTCTGGATCAAAATATAACTGAAGCTTTCGTTTAAACGAATAGTTTCCAGAGCAAAGACTTCTTAATACATCTTACAGGGTGAAAAATAAATTAAGCGATGAAGAACAGTGTTGTCTTCAAAAGTGATCATAGAGTTCCATCCAACAGTTACAATAAAGATAAAGTCGAAAATAATGTAAGACGCATATAAACATAAAATCCAGATACAAATTAAATAAGAATATTGATAACATATATAATAAACATTTTCATACAAATAAGCAGTCGTCATATCAGTTAAAATCTAATGACGATTCAAATTACTGTAGTTTTCTCTTGGATACAAAAAGGATAATGCATGTCAAGGAAAGCTCACCGTTCAACTTGGAGTAGGCGTCGTCCGTACCTTGCAGAATCGCTGGAGGATCAGCACGTGGGAGCACTACTCCACCGAATTGATCCCTCAACCAGTTCGTTCCTGAGAACCGGTTGTAGGCACGACCTCGCAGATATCCCGGGGGCGCATCACAGTAAATTCGAAGCGTTGGATTGAGCGGGTTGCTATTTTTCAAGTTGGTAATGTTTTGTAGCGTGGCCTCAGAATTGAAACTGATGGAGGTGTCCGCCATTCCCAAGCCAGCCGTCTGAAAGTTTTTGACCCACCAGTTTTGGAAACGCTCAATGTTGTCCTGGATCGAGCCTGAAACATACCAGGATGAAAGTCCAAATTCGTATTACCAGCGTTGGCACGTTTTCAGTAAGGTGAAGTTGTAGATGGCACTTAGGTAGATGGGTCCTTTTCATATATCATCACACCCAAACATCTGAGAAGTTGTTACCCTTAGAATTCAATTAGAAAGCAAAAATAACTGGAATAAAATCTGTTATTTCGAGTCCTATAGTTTTTCCCCGAATCCTTACGTTTTCCAAGTCCGAAAAAGTGACGGTTTCGATAGTTTTCTCCTTTTTGAAAAGCGCTTTCCAGGAGATGAAATGTATTATTTGTCAACGAGTAAAAGAATATACCTCTATAAGTGCTACAGGTGAGGTTACGTGAGGAAAATTTACCACCCATATTATTTTTAGAAAACTTTTTTCAGTCAAACTTTCAACTGGAATAAATGTGAATAAGAGAGGGCCTGCCGGCTCATCCCACCCTTTCTGAATACTGCACCAGGGTTTACACTTTTGCCAAGAAACAAGGTGGTTGGAAAGTACACAAGACCTATTCTTAAAGTTATCACTTTAAACATTGACACTTTAATTTTTCAAACAATTCATGGTAACAAATTGTAAGTAAGAAGCAACTCGGCTCAATAGTAAGTGAAACTCTAAAAAACGGAATTTTGATACCAATAGATATATTTATATAGATATGAGGTTTGCTTGTTATGCAAATACCAAATGATTAAGATAAATTAAGCTCCTAACCGGGCTGGCCCGCCACTATGTAAACATGAAACCGGCAAAGCGACGTCTAGGGAAAGAGTGTGGATCTCGGTCGACCGCGAATCGTGACAATTTCTCGCAGATCTCGCTTAACCGGGCTGGGCGATTGCTCATGTGAAGACAAGTATGATTAACAAATCGAATTTATTGTTCTGGCAGATCTCGGCTAACCGAGCCAGCCCGCCTAACCGGTATGTAGAATGGTAAGTAAAGCTTACGATACCATCAAAAACTGGCATAATCATTAAAAAGTTAGAATAAGCAATCATTTCACAGCAACGTTACAAATTAGTATGCCTTCAAACGCATGAAGCATAAATTTATCGTATTATGTGAGTTAACCGCCATTTAGTGATGGGAAATTGCTACCCGTCACAATCTCGAAGACTTATAAACAGCAATTCAGTGTTACCATACCCAATCGCCTGTCAACTTCTTCATTGATATGACAAATTTCTGGGGCTCCCATTCCCTCTCTCCATGTCTGCTCCATAGAGCTTTATCTTCTAATTTAATTAGAGGTTCTAATTAAATAAGAAGGGATTAGGCTTTCCCACAGGTACCAGTTCCCCCATGTTGTAATCAATTTAATTTGCCTGAGATTATCACTAATTTAAAGAATTACTCTTCAATGAAAAGTTGTATTTTAAGATTTAATTTCAAAATAATGAGACTGCGAGGAATTTTAGATGATATACATTGTATATACTCAACTGCTTTCCTTGTTTTCTGGGCTTCTCTCTGGAGTTGTGCCACTTCCGTATTATGGACTGGGTGTGAGTTGAAGAATCACTGAGAAGGGAAATGCTGCATATTTGTTTGAGCCTTCTTGAATCTTTATTGGAATCTGATTCCAGTCACGAATTTCTTATTTTCTTTACTATCAACCTTTACTCAGGAAAAGATTCCTATAGATATGTTCCTTTACAGGATTTACAGTTTTTCTTCATAATAAAATGCAACACATTCAATATTGGGGACTAAAAGTCATAAAACCTTCCCAGAACTCATGTGGTAGGTTACCAGGCGCCACCCGCCGTGCTGGGGTGGCGTCGGCACGCTTCTGCTTTTCGGCCGGCGGCATGAGCGTGCTCTCGGTGGCCTCCACGGCGTCACCCAGATTGGTGGCGTCAAGCTCAACGTACTCAATCAATACCGTTTCCGGATTCATGAATTGTGCTTCATTGGCATCGTAATAGGTTTGGATATCTTCGTCGCTGACCTCAACATCATCGGCGTAGCTCGATGCGTCAAAGGCGACGTAGCGGAAGGAACGAGTCTGATCCTGCACCCGCTGCAGCCGTGCCACTTCACCGGGCAGGTGGAAGCCGGTGTCACCGAGCACACGGCCCAATTCGGCATAGAGCAGATCCTCGGTAGGGAAAGTACACTTCAAGACAACTAATTACGACAGCCAATTGCAAGTTATGAGTCATAGTGGAATATACTCCTGTAGAACGGACTAACGGAGAAATTAATGACTCCAATTCAATTTGATAAAGAGCTGCAGGAACAAGTAGACAATAAAGTGTCCACAAGCCAAAAAATATATACTCTCCAAAATATAGTGGGGGCATTTTTCAATTATTTTCTATATGATAATACCATAAAAGGTTATTTTTCGTTGAAATTATCTAAAAGGTATTGCTTGAGATCCAGATGAGGGCATTTTCAATTATTTTTTTAATGAAAATAGCACAAAGGGTTATTTTTCGTTGAAAATATCATAATGGTATTTATCGCTGATATATTTTTGCACGAATTTCTTTAAGTCCCTGCTTCTTTTTACTACTACAATCTTTCCTCTCTCACCATCACTTTGAACTATATGAGTTAAAATATACTTTTTACAAAACTGATTTACAACTTTTTTTTCGCAGGAGTGAAATACTGTTGATAAACTTCACAGGATTGACATACTGTTATTATGTTTCGGTTGGCCACGTATGACCTCGTGCAAGAGTAAGGGCCATTTATTCAACAAACACTCGGTTCTACCAGGGCCGAATTCAGCTTTACATGGTCCTGATTACCTCAAAATAATATTTAAGAACGTTGTAAGGCTTCATACAAATGGGTGGAGAAATCCACAGCTAATAATGATAATCCTCCACCACCGAATCTAAATGGAACGACATTGAAAATCACAGTCGTTGTTGCTGATGGTTTTGTTCAAAAAGAAACATCATCATCATCATCTACGTATTCGGGATACATTATTGATATGATAGATACGATCGCTACATCGGCAAATTTCAGTTATGAACTCAAAACACCAAGTGGATTTGGGAGTTTGTGTTCACCAAAACTCAATGATACTACTAACGCCACGGATGCTGCCGCATATGGGCCTCAGTACGAGTCAGCATACCTGTGTGGACAGGGTGATGTTTTGGATACTACCATAGTCCCAGTACAGTATCAAAAACAACGTCTTCAATCTTTTTATCTTTTCTGATGTGTTTAACAAGATGCTTTACGTAAATTCCATTCGTATCATTTCCTCTCTCAAACGCCTGGGACTGCGGACACCTAAAATGTTAAAAAAACCAACTTAGAAAAGCTTTCCTACGCAAATAACTTGGTTTGATGCATTTTAGGGGAAAGGGAACTGAGTCCATAAAATCAAGAAAATAAAACCCTCAAAAATCGGCCATTTTTGGCCAAAAAAGCAAGGCTATACTAAGGCAAATGGCTACAAATTGACCAAGATCAAGGGTACAAAAAATTTTTTCAAAATCATCTAAGATCCCTTTCAAGGCTATTATAAGGCTATGAAGTTGAACGCTGGCTCCTCGTCTTCTCCTTGTCTTTCCTTTGTTTGGCCGTGGGTTCTTTCTGCGGTTTAGGGAGACGACGTAGCCGACCTCCTGGCTCAGAAGAAATCTGTTGCTCAGGATCCGTGACGTCTGCTGGATTCAACGCTGCTTGGTCCTCCGGCTCAACAGTCTCTGCCGCTAAAAGAGTCTCTTCGTTCAGCCAGCGGAAGGGCTTGTTCCGATCAGCAACGACGCGTCTACGTCGGTTGAGAATCGTCGAGAAGTCGCGGATGAACGTTCTTTCTGACTTGAGATACGACGGCGGCAACGAATGGATCAGTGTGCGCCGAATAGCTTCGACGAGCAAAGTCACTATGGCCTGGTTCTCTCTATCTCTTTGTTTGAAAGTTGGAAAAGCTAGTGCATTAAAAAACACAAAGACGGAAGATATTACAAGCGTTTACGGCTTATTTCTTTGAAGAATTTAACGCTGCTTTTGGTGAGTCATGCCCCAGAGTAATAAAACGAAAAGGGAAATATAATCAATCCATTAATTCATGGATATCACCCTCCCTCTTGACCTCAATAAAGCAAAAAAAAAAGATCTATATAAAAAAATTGTATCATTCGCAAGTGAAGAAAATAAAACAACTTTCAAAAACTACAAAAATCTACTTTCAAAAATAATCCGTAATACTAAAATGAAATTTTATTTTGAAAAATTATCTGAGAGTCAGACTAGTAGGGTTAAAAATAGGATTTGTAGTAAATTCAGCGACACACACAAGGACATTTTGAACAAGTTAAAACAAAAAGCTGCCTGTTTCCTTATTACTCAGACGCTTAAAACAGCTGAGAGGTAACTGGAACCAAATATTCGCATTATTGTATCATTAGCAATTAAAAAAAGAAAAACGAAAGGAAATTTTCTTTTCTTCCGTTTTTATTTTACAGGGTTTGTAGTATTTTTCTTCATAGATTTTATTTCGGTTAGTTTTTCTGTTTTTTTTTATAAAGGCTTCAAGACATGTTTGATAATGGCAAGTTTTTTATTTTTCATTCCCATCTGGCCAGTGTTTTGAATTTTTCTGTAGCCATTTGTTTTATGGTTTTTTTGGTCGCTTTGTTCAAACTATAAGTAAAGCGTAGCGATAAGCTCTCGTTCTTCGCAGCGTTTTCAACGCCATCTATAGAAGATACAATCTTAATATCTTGAGTTTGATTATCGGTATTAGGGGCTTGCGCATGAGTAAATGATACAGTAGCTAGAAGTAATAGGCTGAATATTAGCTTTTTCATAAAAATATAGTTTTAGACTAATGAGTGATGTTGCAACTGCGATTGCAATACGATAGCAACTACGATAGGTCTTACATAGAGTCTTAGTCCTTCGTTGTTTTATATTTTTATTTTACAACACAAGGGCTATCACCAGGAGGGGGAAGCCGATGATGTGCATCCATCGCATGGTACCGGACAGGCCGGCGTGACGCTGTAGGAACGGGCTCATGCGGATGATCGAAAAGGCGATCATCAAAGATACCGCTAGGTAGTCCACGAGGAAAATCCTGTCGGAGACGGTCGCGGTGTCGGAATCAACCTTCGGTATCGACAAGTAGAGTGCGACTGCTGAGAGCAAGGCGGTGACCTGGATTGTGACGATCGCTTCGAAGTGACCTTGCGGGATAAAGACTGACAGGTAAGCGACGACGAGGATGAACCCGAGCGGTATGATGACCTGCAAGTAATAGTCAGTCGCTTCCCGCTCCCAATACGGAACATATTTAACAATGAGGAAATACCTTGTGTTTGTGATGATGTTTGAGTTGGTGTCTCCTTTGGTACTGCACTAGGTTCAGTTGGAGTTGAGGTTTGGTTATTACTCGCTGTTGCTGTTGATTATGATGCTGCTGCTGTGGTGGTGGTGTTGTTTGTAGTTGGTGTCGGTCAATCTACTCGATAATCACATTCGATTCCAAATGGTGAAAGTGCTTGTTGTAAATATTGACCGACATTTTCGAGATATTGTTTGGAATTTTGCATGTGTGTTTGAGTATTAGCCTTGATATTATCGAAATGATGTTGCATATGCGAACTAAATTGTGCAGTATTTTCTCAGTGTGAAGAAGATGACGATGTTGCTGTTCTCAGTAGTGAGCCAGAGCGTGTTGAAGATCTGATCCAGCCGATTTGGAATTGGCAGCGACCCAACATGCCCATGAACTGAACACTTCCCTCGTGTAGTGTGGTGCAATAATCTCATTTCGAATTAATCCTTCATTGATCGATTGATAATTATTGTGTGCACAGAAATAATGTTGTTGTTCTTGTCTTGGTTTTTCCCTCAGTAGCGGGAAATTTGAACAGAAATACGTGTCATCCCTGATATTTTTTAAACGGCATGTTACTCCGCTTAGGGCTCGGAGATTTATTTCACAAAAATATCTGAGAGTTTAAATCTAAAAAATGTGGCCTTGTAAACCGTGATACCATGCTGTTTCTACTTAATAAACTTGTCAAAAAATATGTAAAAATGGACATTTGCATAGAAAAAATATAAGGAAAGGCGAACATACTAATAACACAGATACGTATCTGGCTTGATGATTCAGAATAACAAAGAATAAGGAAGCTTCAATACATTGACTTTGATTGTAAATTTACTCTGTAGTGGTCCATATTCTTAGCACATTTTAGGCTTAATCTATAATGACTGGAAAATAATGTCAATAGCATTCAGTTACTATATCATACTATATCGTTTGGTTTTTTACTTAAATTATTAAAAAAAAAAAAACTCTTCCGCAAAACATATTTTTCATAATTATATTCTTTGCCAGCTCTGTATCACCTTTCTTGTTCAGATGCAGTTTGCTTCCGTTAAGGTACTCATTAGTAATATTATCATTGGATATGAAATCAATATTATTTTCATTGCATAACCTGCTCATTTCTTGGTTGATTTGGTCAATTTTCTTGTTTAGATTTACGTCGTCACCTCTATAAGTGATTTAATTTATTATAATTTTTATTTCTGGACAGCTGTGTTTTATTTCTTTGATAATATGGGTGTTATTTTCAATTGTGTTAAGCTTAGATTTCAGATCATTAGTTCCAAACTGTAGTACCATTGCAGAAGGATTTCTTTATGTTATTGGTTTGATGTAGAATTGGTCTCAAACACTTTATGGAGTGGGTTGTGGGTAAGACATTTAGTTATGACGCGCTAGATGACGATTTTGTTGAAGACGAGTACGAAATGGTCGGGCGTAATCAACACGACAAGAAAAAGCAACGCGTTAAGAAGAAGTTGGAAGACTATCTTGAACAAAAACGCTTGCGTAGAAACTTAGGCGATGACGACTTTGACGAGTACTTGAACGACTAAGCATAAATTTAGATAAAGAGGCAATTTGCCTCTTTTCCTGACTTTAAGGGAAATCTACAAACACTGTACATATAAACAGTCAGCTTAATGCTTACATACTTCTTCTATGCCGCTCAAAGTTCTCATTGAAATTCCAAACCATTGCGCGCGGCTGATCCGACCGCGCCATAAAAGGTCCACGATGTGCAATAGACGGATATTGAAAGGGTATAGATAACAGGTGAATGAAGCCAATTGATTGGACGTTCACGGGTTCGCTGATCGACGATAAACGCAACAGCAAACAACAGGATCACATATCCAAAGCACGCAGCAAGCAGGATATTGACCGATAGCATTAGTCTTCGGAGCTTTCGGAATCGAGGCTCTGTAGTGCCTTGTCGCTTTCGCGTAAACGCGGGCTCAGAACGGCGGCGCCGAGCATCAGAAATGCCCCGACCCCAAACATGTAGGACACGGTGAACGGAATGCCGTAAATGACGGAAAGGTGAATGTAATTGTTATCGTCCCACATAACAACAGATGAAGCGAAAAGAGGCGACGCTGCATCCCGTTTGATACGGCATTTATCCACAGTGTCAGCTAGGTCATCTAAGATGTTATCTTCTAGAGGCACTTCGGTGGGAAAGAAAGCATTGTTTACTAGGAAAAGGTGACTACACTCTCTCCCCTTCATGCCTGACCTTCCTGCAATAGGCATTTCGTCCCTACAGCTTTCAACCTCATACTCAACAATGCAACCTTGTTTAGAATTTACAATATTTTGCACGTGAATTGTAAAGCTTACACCACCATGAAACGATTTTTTCACCATATAGACACCCATATTGACATTTCCTCGAACTTAGTAATGGTGTCTATTTTCAGAAACTAAGATCAGATACTTATTACCGCATAAATGCCGGTTACAATAACTTTGCCTTTTTATTACACTGAAAAAAAAATCCAATAAACTTCGAACGCTAGACAACGTTGGTGGTTTTTTGTCGAAACTCGCCATAGTTTCCACTTTTTGTAATTTACACTTTGGCCCAGCTTCAGATCAGTAATGAAAGAATCAGCTTAGCTTCGGTGAAGCTTATTGTTACCTGGTAAAAACAGAAAGCCCAGCCCCAAATCGGAAATCGAAAGTATATACGAGTTTCTAGTTTTGTCATTGCAAGAGCTGATATCTCGAATCAGGGTTGGAGGTAGAGTTGATAAAGCGATATTGTCTTATGAGCCAGATATCCAGCACTTTTGTCAACTCGGATATTCAAGATCTGAAACCGTTTACTCCCAGTCACCTACTGTTAGGATACAATGTTACAGCGCTACAATATCCGACATACGACGACAACGAATCATCTGTTCTGACAATTGATGACATAAACGACATTGCACGTGCCCAGTATCGCCATTCAACACTGTATCATCATTTCTGTACAAGATTTAGAAACGAATACCTGTCATTTCTTCGCGAAATACATTCGTTGCATTATCGCAAACAGTCTTCTTCTGAAAATCGCATTAACGTTGGAGACATTGTTACCGGCTGTTTTTCAATATCCCAAATAAGCGTTTCTTTGCAATATTTGGTTGCCAATGTCGGATCGCTTGCCTGGGGATGAATGCCATACACCGGCACGCCCAACCGCCCCCGGCTGCGGGCAATTCCCAGGCTGCCGTGATTAAACTTTAAGATAACGACCGGTACTGAATTCTTGTCTAACTTCATAAATCTTCACTTCGTAAATTTTTGCCCTTAACAATAAGGCAATTTTTAGACGAAGCGAATTACGCGGATTACAGGGGGTTTTTAAGAATTTTTAAGAAGCAAGTTTTGAGTGAATTTAATTCGGATTATTGCCTTTTCTTCTTCACTTTTGTTTTTTTGGTCTACTCATTGTCCTTCAGCAGTCGCTAGTAAGAAATTGCGACAAACAGTCAAGCTTCACTGAGTAGAAAAAGCTTTTTTTTATTTAATTTCTGATCGCTTGGCTAATAATGAGGGTAAATCGGGCTCTCCCTTAATGAAAAATTGCCTTCCTTACGGGAAACTTTTCCGTGGAAGATTCCTCACCCGCAAACTACCGCCCTCCCGTAAAATTCTCTCCGGAGTATTCCATCTTCGATGAAAAATATTATGCGTGAGGAATGGGAAAATTTTGTTACTTACCACCCTTTCCATAGAGTCAGTGGCGGGTCGTATTATCCCAAAAGGCATAGTCGTTGAACCTTTCAACTATGAGAATGATTATATTAGGGACTTAATGACATTTTATCATCCATTGGCAGAACTAAAGCGGAAAGCCATACAATAAAGGTAATTTAGATGGTCCATCAGTTCTGTGAGCCACTTGAAGGTAATTGAACATCAGAAATGATTCAAAGATTTTTGAACGATCTATCCATAGGATTACCAAGGAAGTGGGCAAATGACACCTCTAAGTAACAATGTTTTTAATTTAAAACAGGCAAATATTAACTAATAACAAATTCTGGGGGAATAAAAGAACCAAGTCATGTATCCGGTGTATTGGTGTCAGGTACGCGTTGATGTCCTCTGAGCTCTCCTCCGTGCCCCCACACGACTACCTGAGGGCAACAACAAGGCCCGCTTCGAGGTCGATGGAGAGCACATTCGCGCGAGCCAAGGCCACTCGCTCGACGGGATGCCGGTGACGCTGAAGGCGCTCGAGCGTAGCTGGGACCGGTACGAGGGCCATGACGTCGTGTGGCACGGCACGAACCTTCAAGCCCTCGGCGCCATCCTCGAGGAGGGGATCGTCGCGGGGCGGCGCAGCCACGTGCATCTCGCGGCCGAGCTCCATGGCCCGCTCGATCGCCGCGTCGCGCTTGCCCGCTTCGCAGAGCTTCTCGATCTCCTTGGAAGCCGCCTCGCCCCGGCGCTGGAGCTCGTCGAGCTGCGACTTCTGGATGCCCTCCATGGCCGACCACTTGTCTCCTTCCTCCTCGCTCAGAGCGTGGTAAGCAAGATGTTCCTCACGTTCGAATTCCGACGAAAACCACCCAGCAAGAAGCCCAAAGGCGGCGCAAAGGCCGCTCCGCTCAAGCCGTGTCTCTACAAGCGGCGATGACGCGCCCGATTTACTGCACCGTCTCAGCTGCTGCTGTCTCTGTTGCTACTGGTTGTGGAACATCCGGAATCAACGCGGCGCGCTCGTCATGTGCTGCAGGCGACGCCTCTTGCTCGATCTGTCGACGAGAGCTACGCACGTGAATGCATCAGACAACCATCCATCAATCCCTCACACCCAGCAACCTACATCTGGTTGTAATTTCACGAATATATTTTAGTTATTCCCAACGAGCAAAATTGTCTTAACTGCAAAACATGTTATGAAGAATTTACACACTTTGCATAGGTATGCACGTTGTGAGGGCTCCTTACACGGTTTACGTACAATCTCCGCCTGGTGAGAAAAAAAAATCACTAGATTTTAGTGATTTTCTACAATAATCTAGTGATTTATATCCTGATTTGGTGATTTTTTTTTTGTTTAGGCAATATAAAATTCACTACATATTGATAAGTCAATAGAAGTGGCAACCCTGTTTACATAGGAAATGGACCAAAATTTATCCGTACAACCCATATACCGTGCTAGCCACAATATTCCTTTTTTCCTGGCGCGTACTGCTCGACCGGGCCGCCCTCGGCGGGCCAGTACTTCTCGACGGGATCGAGAATCTTCCAGGAGAGCTCGACCTCCTCGTGCCGCGGGAACAGCGGCGGGTCGCCCATCGGCGTGAGCAGGCCGGCGCAGTTGGACACGATCAGGATGAAGAAGAGCGGCAGGTGCGAGACGTTCTTCCGCTGCTTGTTCGTGCGCAGAAGGATTCGGATGAGCAGCATGCTCGCGCCGGTGGTCCCAATCAGGTTGGCCAGCACGGCGCCGATCGCCAAGATCGCCAGGTTGGTGCGCGGCGTGGCCTCGAGGTCACCCGAGAGGTGGATGCCGCCGGCGATGACGTACATGCGCGCCTTGCCGATCTGGACGGTGACGCGCACCGGGACCTCGAGCAGGTTGTCGAGCCCGATCGGTTCGCCCGTCGCCGGGTCGACCGACAGCTCGCCCAGCTCGCTGGCCTGGACCGCGACCGCTTCCGTCGCTTCGTCGATGGCGTTCTCCAGGGAGTCGCCGGCGTTCTCGATTTGGTCGCTCATGGTGCTAGTCGCCGGGCTCCACGATCTGGCCGGCGTGCATCACCGCGATCCGCTGCGCCACCCGAGCCACCGCGTCGAGGTCGTGACTGATCAGCAGCTGCGCACGGTGGGGCCTGCGCGCGTCCCGCAGGATCTCGAGCACCGACGCCGCGGTCGGCAATGTCAAAGCTTCCAATTTAATAATTCACAAATGACCTTCACAATTTGGCTAATAACGTATTCTATTTTACTCATATTTTATTGTCAGCAAACTTCACTTCTTGAGTGTGTTTTATAGAATAGATTAGTACCATCTTTTGTTTTTATTGTGTTTATAAGCTATTTAGTAGCCTGGACTGCTTTTTGGTATCAATGTAGCCTATTGGCCTATTGGGGGCTGCAAAGAAGGAAACAATTAATTAGGCTACTTTCATATAACTAAGTTTCTTTGGGGTAAAATTCTAGTTTAGCTACTTTACATTATCTTGAAAAAATTTTAGGTTGGGAAATTAAAACTTTTAGGGGTAGTCCTTGGATCACAAGGTTCTTAATAAACATCAATGGTTAAAATACTATCTCTGTTTTATAGATGGCGTTAAGACACAAAAGTTCTGCGCAAATTGGCACTAATTGGTTTCTTCTTAGGTAATATTTGCCTTTATACCATGTCTTTGTTACAAATGTCTGTAACATATGTTTTTATAAAATTATCTTTAAACTGATCAACCTTAAAAGTTCATACATTATCTTTAAACTCAGGGCGTTCAGTTTTATTAGGTATCTATTCCCCGTACTTACTTTTGTGGTTCTCAAGATAGTTAGGTGATTTTCCAAAATTCTTAATATTCCCCTTCCTCATTTGTAAAAATAGTTCAAAGGAGCCGGTCCGCCGACGTGATGGCCAGGACGCCCATGTCGCGCCGGTGTTCGCCGATGATCCCCGCCGCGGCGATGGCTTCATGGGCCACGGCACCCTGATAGGCGATGACGTCCTGGCAATTCGGTCCGGGCTTGCGCAGCCAGTAGGCACCGTCAATCGCACCTTGCCGGAAAGCATCGTCATGACGTTTTCCGGGCTGTTCAAGTGGGTTGGTGGACAGCCGCAGATAGACGGACCCGCCTGTTTCATCACGCAGCCAGGTGCGTTCGTCCGGGTCCTGGTCGCCCTCGCGTTGCATATAGTCGAATGCCCATTCCATGATGACGGCAAGTTCGTCGGCAAAGGCCGGAAAGTGCGACTGTCTATTACCACATTGTTCTTTACATAGAATGGAGTTTCAGCATCTAGACAAGATATGGTGCATGATAAGGTTTAGGGGGTACACCTATCTTCTTTTTAATTTTCGTTGAATAGAAATAATAGGAGTGTGAATGCTACTACAATGCTATCATGTGTACACACCTTCTTGGAATATTTCATATTCACTTAAAAAAGATGCTGATGCTTATCCTTGCAATGCAGAAATATACCGAAGCCAATCATATGATCCAACTAGTCATGCAAGATTGCGACACTCTAGAAAAATTTAACTCTCCCTATTGCGTAACAAGCACATGAATTTTGAAGAAAATTATTAACGAAATACGAAGGACATTTTTATTGGAGTCAATCATAATAGGAAAACAGGTAGAGCCGAAAAAGGTGAGCTGATTATTGCTTTTTCCAACTCTATATAACCATTTGAAGAACTGATGTAGCTTCGTGAGGGGTATGAGGAGGTTCAGCAAGTCTTAGGTGCCTCTTGCAGAGGGGGTCCAAATTTCTTTCATGAGATGTGCGGTCACAGAGATGGAAATCATACCCGCAAACACAGGTTGGGTAGGCTAGGTTGAAATTCCTATCCCATGATTTTGACTCTAAGTTTCCCATTCCCCCCCTCCTTACCTATATACATTTTTTTCAAAAATTTAGTACGGTTATTTTTCTTAAATTAGTTAGATTTGGCAACGCTTTTGTCCGCTAAAATTCAAACATTAACAATATATTTACAATCCCCAAGACAGCTGAAAACTATAGCTTCTTCAGGTGTATAGTGCCATGTGTTATTAGCTTATTTTTTGCTTATTTGGTACCTAGGTTTCTTTTTTTTTATAATTATATGCTCGCTACTTATTCATTAAAAATAGAATTATTGGTTTTTCTAGTTTATTAAAATATTTGTTTTGTGTGAGTTTCTAGTTAATCAGTTCAAACATTCAAATTTCAATTTGGCTGTTCCCGGTGCTTTAAAGTTGCAAAACTTGTTCCTCTGCGCAATAGCCTTTTCATGTTTATAATAGCCCTCCGCGAGTTATAACCGTCAGTGCTACAGCCGGTAAATCTTCAATATTTTCGGGCCTACACTGAACAATTGCTACAGCTGTTATGCTTCGCTCAAAGGTAATCCTCTCCACCTTCGGTCTTTTCGCCCAGCTGGACAAAGTTTTCTCCATATCGTCCTCTCGATCGAGAATGTGAATCGTACACAAAGTTCCCTGTGCAACTGCAACAAGGATACATTTGTGGTTTCTGTTTCCATTTTCCCAGGTAAGAAGCAGAGAATCAAATAACACCGATGATCCTGAACCAGTATCATGGTCAGCAGTGGCACAAGTCTCATGATTGTCCGAGCCACCGGCGTTGTTCTCTGACTCAATCATGTCCCCCTTTGGGAAAGCCGATGCAGATGTGAAGAATGGGTGCCAGGGGCGCTTTAAGACCAAGTGCATCGGCGGTGGCCTCGTCCCGAAATCCCGCTACGAGAACGGATCCAAGTCCTTCGGCGACGGCTTGGAGCATCGTGTTTTGTGCTGCAGCGCCCGCATCGAAGAAGACGTAGCGTGGACCGCGCGTCCCATAGGGTTGTTGATCCGCGAAGTTCTGAGATGCAGTGACCATATCGGCGCAAATTGAGATGATCAAAGGCGCATCGGTTATCCAGGTCTGATCGTCGACCGCTGCGGCCTTCAGTGCCGGCCGGATGTCCCGGTCATGAATGGTCCGACTCGCCGGCATCTTCTACCACGTAGGAGAGGACGACATGTCGTGCTACCCGGACCGAAAGGACGCTCCCGGTCGCCTGGCGAATCTGGTGAACACGGGCCGCAAGGATCTCGAGATCGTGCTCGAGCGCCTCGGTTCCGTTCGCATCAAGGTGCTAGGAAAGAACGGTGCTCTCATGCGGAGCTACCAGGTGTCCATCTTGCACTACCAGCCCGGCCAAGTCGGCTACGCGCGCACGGATATCCCGGCGCAGCCGGCGCGTCCGGACAGTCAGGGCTTCACGACTGTCTCCGGACTCAACGCGGGGCAGTACGTCGTGCTCGCGCAAGCCCCACGCTTCGCGATGCTTCCCCGATATCAATGTCGAAGTCGCGACATCGGATAACATCATGGGGCCAAAGGCAGCAGCCGAACTGGTCAAGCGCGTCCATAACCATGAAGTCGATCTTTTGATCGGCACGCAGATTCTCGCCAAGGGCTATCACTTCCCGATGCTGACACTCGTTGGTGTTGTCGATGCCGATCTTGGTCTTGCCGGGGGGGATTTGCGGGCGGCCGAGCGCAGCTATCAATTGTTGACGCAGGTGGCAGGGCGTGCCGGGCGTGGGGAACGACCGGGGACGGTGATTTTGCAAACTGCTGATCCGGCCAAACGCGTTATCAAGGCTATTGCTGCGGGGGATCGCGATGCCTTTACTCCCACCCCACCCCAAATCCACGTTTGGCCAGAGTTGTGGTCTCGAACCCATTGTGCCGATCAAAATTAACCTCCATCCCCCCGCCTGACTGGCTGGCTATGCGCTCCCATCATAAACTGGCTATAGCCATAGCCAAAGCCAGTTATGATCACCACCTGGGTCGGCTCCTGCGCGTACGCAGCGTACGCAGGATCATGATTTCGAGAATTAGCCAGTTTGCTTTGGATCATAATCTGGATAAATAGCCAGTTTCATGGATCGGGCCAAATTCGCCCAAACTAGACCACAAAACCACCGTAGATCGCTGCGGCATTGCTTACTGTGTCTGTTCCACCAAATATCAGCCTCGGTGACCCTTCAACAAAGGTCGACTTTCAAGGGACCCTCCATTTAAAATACAATAACTACAATAATACAAAAATTACTACTTAATAGGAAAATAAAAAGAAGCTAATATGTTTATTAAAATACAATATTTACAATATATTCAGTATAGAAAATAAAAGTAAGGCAGGGAAGTTTATTAGACGACCCAGGAATCCACCCCCCCACCAACCCCAAGCCCGACCCCCACCAAATCGACCCAAGGCACCCAGTACAGACACGGCGCCCAGTACAGTCACGGCGACATCCCCATCTCCCACCACAAGCCACCGAGCCCGCCAAGAATCCCAATGGCCGAGCTAGCAGAAATAAAGGTAAGCAAGAGCGTCGCCGACTATGCCGAGCAATTCAAGGGCAAGCTCGGGCCCGACATGCTGGAGGCGCTTCGAGGACATCCCTGCTGGCGGGGTTCGCGCTGTCGATCTCCCTGATCCTCGCCATCGGCGCCCAGAACGCCTTCATCCTGCGGCAGGGGCTGCGCGGCGAGCATGTCTTCGCGCTCTGCCTGTTCTGCGCGACATCCGATGCGATCCTGATCGCGTGGGGGGTGGCGGGCTTCTGCGCGATGACCGAGCGGATCCCTTGGCTGGGCGACGCCATGCGCTAAGTAGTGGCCGCGTTCATGCTATGGTTCGGGGCTACACGGCTCTGGTCCGCCTTCCGGTGCGTCATAAAGAAAACATTTATATATTTATATATATATAAATATTTTGACTTGCCATCTACATACATTTGGATGATTGGTTTTGATGATGCTGATGATTAAAAGCGAAAGCTAGCTTGTAATATGCTGGGAAAACAAAATAGCAAATGACATTGCCTGGCTGACAAAATTTACACCTAATTTAAGTCTGACTACAATGTAATTTAAGCAAAAATTACAGCTAAGTTAAGACTACTATACGAAATTTACAGTTTTCCAAAATAATTTTACAATAATTACAGGATGAGAGCAAAACATGCTGAACTGTATGGATAATTTGCAGAGCCTGCAATTGCATTTATACCAATTTAGATATATTGAATTAAAAAAGTAAATTTGATAAGCATACAAAACAGCCAATAAATATCGATAATTTCTGGGATATTGAAAAAGTCCTTCAAGATTCTCTTCAGACATTGAAATCTCTAAAGGATACAAATGGATTGCCTGTGATTAAAGGTCCTCGAAAAACTTTTGTTATAGCTTTTTGTATTTTGGCACATCCCATTCTGGAGATAAGCAAAAGTATCCTTGAAAAGATGAATCACCATTGGAATATGTTTTAACATATCGATTCTCACAAGATGCCCTCAGGGGCGCTGGAAGCACGGGGGCAGCGGGGGCAGGACTGTGCCCTCCTCATAATCTTAGAGATGGTTTTTTCACTCTCTCCCCCTTTCACTCAGCCATAGGCATGATATACCGTCATTTTCGAATACAGTGCATCCTCCGGGTAGTGTTGCTGGCGGCGACGATGCTTCTGGCGTTGGTGCTTTTTTTGCGGTCGAGCACCTATGTAGCGGCGGGCATCGTGGCGCTGGTGGCCGTGTATGAGGTGGTGGCGCTTATCCGGTATGTTGAGAAGACCAACCACGACCTGAGTCGCCTGCTCCGCTCGATCCGGTACAGCGACTTCTCGCAGAGTTTCACGAGCGATGGACGAGGAGCGACGTTTGCCGAGTTGGGCGCGTCTTTTCGGGAGGTGATGGAGGATTTTCGGGCGGCACGGGCTGGCATTGTGCCGTTAAATGTGCTGCCGCCAGAGTTACACTTGACAATGTTAACAAGACTTGTGGATGAACTACTTGCAGCGTTGCATCATCAGGCAACTCATCCAAATCAAGAGATTCTAATTGGTAAACACCCTCCTGAAAAGACAGGTTGTACTTGGTGTCATAAGTGGCAAGGCGCGGCTATGGCTCCCGCAGAAGACGCTCATGGTTCTCACCATGAGATGGACCAATCCTTAGGGATTAATGAGCCAATTGTTCATGCGCAGTTCATGGAATCACAATGCATGAATTGTCATTCTGAGGTTATCCACCTTGAAGGCGCAGACGAGCTTTCTAAGGGGAGAGAATGTGTATGCGTCCTAATTTCTTCAAGTCTTCAAATCACCCGACATGAGATGAAAGTTGGTTGGGGGGCGTGCTGTGCTCTTCGCATGCCTTAAATGTTACACTTGTCCATGTCTGATGAGTCTAATTAGCATTTCGTGTCACTGTCTTTATGTTAAATCAGCTTGTCCTAAAGACAAGTTAATTAATGGGTGGAGTGTCTCTGCTGAAAACGAAGCTCAAACACAACCTGATCTATATCGCCTCACCGTTTCTTAAGTTTCAGGGATCCCTGGGATCCCTGAAATTCAACTCCTGGGATTCTTGATCCCTGGGATTCAACTTCAACTTGATCCCTGGGATTCAACAATCCCATTTATCATCAGGCTACATTATTCTATCTACAAACCAGGCTTGGTTGCTTTCATGCCCAGGAAGTTTTATATCAAGTGCATGACATCCAATACAAGCCAATGAACTGGAATAGATTTATAGCTTACTATGCTTAAATAACTGTATAGCATGCTTTTACAGGCAATGCACTAAACAGCACCTTATAATATACCTTTTATGCATACCTTCTTCGAATGAAAGGTTCCTAAAGATAGGTCCAAAGAGACTCCTAAGAAAAACTGAAAACTAAGGAAGACACAAACTTAATCAGGTTTTGAACCATTTCTTCTCCCCTCCAAGAAAAAATATTCTGATGCAACTATGGGAAATACCCATTGGCCGCTGTCCTGCCACACCGCGTGGCGGTAGACCGCCAGCTTGCGCTCCCACGGTTCGACGTCGTCGAACACCGCCATCGCCCTGGTGCCGACCACCGTCAGCTTGCGCTGGCCGTAGGTCCCCAGGTCCACCGCGACGACCACCAGGACGAGCCACGGCAGGGCGCCGTGTTTCCTCGCCAGCAGCGTCCCGCCTTCCCCGGCCAACAGGGCGAGGCAGCCGCTGACCAGGAACATGAGCTTGCTCGGTCCGCGAAGGCCGCTCAGGAGCGGGACCTGGTGCAGCGACTCGTTGAGCGCGCTGGCGACGAGGGTCAGGAGGAGCAATCCCCCTGCGATCCCCCAAATTACGTTTTTTTTAGGGTTGGGTGGGGGGTTATTAAAAAATTCTCTAGTGCTCACAAAATAGTACCTAAGGGGTTTTTCCCTTTCTTTATGACTTTCTTCTGAGAGAGTCTGGCTTGTTAAGGAATAATTCTATTAATGTTCTGGAGTGTATTGCAGTAACATTCGCCATTTCTATTCCGTTGCTCTTTACTTAAAAACCAAAAATGTTTTTTCTTCATAATTTAACAAAAACTGAGCGATTTCTTTGTTAGGTTTTTCTCATTCTTTGTTAAACATAAACATTGTCTTCAGCGCAATTTCCTATATTTATACCAAATTTAGAATGATTCTGTCATATGCTTCTTTGCACCTATAACAAAACCAGAAATAACTATACAAACTTTAATCTATTTAAAGTTTAAATAATGATGAGATACAGTAATTCAGTTTAAACACAGGAATGCTATGAATAAAGATCACAACCTTTTTTTACTAAGTAGCCGCATTTAATTCTGTCTTTGTGTAGAATTTCTGATCCTCTTGAGTTCAATCTTAAAAGGTGTGGAGTTTGATCTAATGATTCTCTGCATGCATCATTAGGCCTAATTGTTAAATATTTGGTATCCACTAAGCTCTGCAAAAGAAACGTTACGAAATAAAGCATTGAAATATATCACATGCCAACGAGGAAGACCCCTCCATCAAGTAGAAATCAACTGCCAATTCAAATTTGCACCCTCTTTGGACACCAGACCAAAATTCTTACTTCTATGGAAAGAATGCACATTTTTATATATCTTTAGTCACGGATTGAGGAACTTCAAGACTTTTGATACTATACTATTCAATTACCTTGATTTTAAACCTAGAAATCACGAAACCTCAAGGTTCCAAACTTCTGCTTAACCATCTTTGGAAAGAGTCAACAGAGGGATTTATTGGAATAACCTAACCAGGACGATTGTTCCAGATAGAAGGGAAACGCTCTGTGAAGTCCTTCCTGAAGTGATCTATTATGGGGGTGTCCTTCTTCAGATAATTTGATCAAACTTTGATCCTTCTTCTTGTGCAGGGAAACGGCGCCAGCGGCGTTGCCGGCGAGACGGCCCTGCTGGCCTTCGTCGATGCCGTCATCGACGATGCCGTCACGCTCGCCGGCGCGCGGCTCGCGCTTGTCGAGTGTCTGGGCCAGGCGGCGATGGTCGACGCGGCGGCTGTCATCGCCGGCTTCGACGCCATCACCCGCGTTGCCGACGGCTCGGGCATTCCCCTCGAGCCGGAAAAGGCCGCGGCAACGGCCGGTGACGGTGCCGATGCCTTGGCGGGCACGAGAATTTCAAAATCATTGACGGCGACCGTGGCCACATGCCTGGTGCCGTCATAGATGCTGGCGCGCACGATGCGGGTGGTTTCGCCAGCTTTATGCTGAGCGTGGTTTCATGCAGATACTCACAATTAAGCTTAGAGTTTTTTCTTGCCTTGCATAGTTTTGTGTTATCTCTTCATGTATTTTGATTCAAATTGACCTCTTGCTCGGCGATACAGGAGCAGCGACACAGTACAAGAGGAAGGGGGTATTAGAGTCAGCCATAGCGTCAGATGGATATTTTGGGTGTTTTTTGAGGTGAAAACATTGTTCTGTAGTTAATAGCAACAGTTATGGTCATATAATTCTTATATGCTAATTCTAACGCTATGTCTGACTCTATGGATGACGCTATATCATTTTACTCAAACTGATGCTATACCTGACGCTATAGCTGACAGCTGCTTTACTTCTTTGGAACTCTTTTTAAGTCCCTAGTTTCTAGAGACTAAATCTGGTAATTTTAGGAATTAATGATTGGTATATTTATGAACTAGTTAAATGTTCCGTCTCTTTCCAGGAAGCTTAGGCCTACATATATTGTTGTCTGTATGTGTAGGAATGCTGCGGTGACATGAGAGAACATACAGACTTTGCTCTATCCTATCTCTTGCAGACTATCAATGAACTTGAAAGTCCTTCATGAGATAAGAATAGTTATGCTTGGGTTTCATATGAAGTAACAAAAGAGCATGCCTTCTCTTAGTTGGATTAATTCACAGAGTGCTCTGCCTTTCGGGTGTTCTGTTTGACAATTTCGCAACTTCCGTCATCCATAACGCGACACGGAAAAGAAAATATAAGTCCTTCTGGAACGTTGTAAGGATTATTGTCACTAAGGATAGCCGTGCTAAAAGATTCTCCAGGGGTAGTACGATTCGTTAACGATTTTATTGCATCGATTGCCGCCGAAGCAGCCGATGCTGCAGACGACTTTCCGCGGGCGTTTATAATTTCAGCCCCGCGTTTTGATACAACATTGATAAATTCTTCTCCCTCTTCTATTTTTTTAGGCATCTGAGCTTGCATTAGCCACGCAGCAACAGCGACCAGATCACCCTATTGTACAAACCAAACCAATCTGGAACGCTCGACCTAAAGGACGCCAAATAGACGCTTCTAAGACTGCGATAGAGAATGGCAGTTAGTATACTGACCATAAATCTGAACGGAGGCTCACGCATGAACGACAAAAATTACCGGAAGTATCGCCAAACACTTATCAATCACTACAACTCGGGCATCGATGTCCGATACTCAGGATTTTTTTCTCTTAGCCATTGTAAAACGCAAATTGAAACGGAATATTTGGGGTTAAAAGAGCCGAGTCTAGAGGGTTTTCGAAGGCAGGCATCGGCTAGCTTTCCAATTACCGGTTATCCGCAAGGCTGCGTTCACCATTCAATCTACGGTGAGCACAAGCAAGTCGTGAAACTCTGTTCTAGAATCTCTCTCTGATTCTGACGAGATGATCACCGAGAGGACCAAGATCGTCGCCTTCTGCCAAGTCTCGAATGTGCTCGGTACGGCCTTGCCGGAGAAGGAGATTACCCGGATCTCCCATTAACGCGGCGGCGTGGTGGTTATCGACGGTGCCCAAGGCGTGGTTCACATGCCCGTCGATGTGCGTGACCTGGACGTGGATTTCTATATCTTTTCCGGCCACAAGCTCTACGGCCCCTCGGGGATCGGCGTGCTCTACGGCAAGGAGGCATTGCTCGAGGCGATGCCGCCCTATCAGGGCGGTGGCGGGATGATCAATACAGTCACCTTCGAGAAAACCACCTGGGCCGATCTGCCGGCGAACTCCTGCAGCGACGCCTCGCGGTCACGATGCAGGCGGTCGCCATAGGTGGTCTCCATGATCACCAGATCGGCCTGGGGCGGAGACTGGGGATCGCGCAGGATCGGTGAGTCGTACTGGCCCAGGTCACCGCTGAAGACCAATGTGCGCTGGCCGGCGCCGGTGCCCACCAGGGCCTCCACCACCGCCGCGCCCAGAATGTGGCCGGCGTCGTGCAGCCGGGCGGTGAATTCGAGATCGGCGATGATGCGGTAACGCTCGTCGTATCCCCCTACCTGGTCGTAGATCCGCGCCGGAATCAGCATCGCTTCGTGACGCAGCGGCATGCGCAGCCGGGTCGCCGCGTATGTTCTTCTTGGCTCATAAGCCAGATGAACATATTTTGTACAGTTAACAATTCTGTATTTGGGAATTTTTTGTAGATGATATTTAGCATGAGTGCTCTTTCATTTTTGTAAAGCGGGCATGTCATAACAAAATGAATTTCAGTTATATATCAATCTTGTCCGACATATGAGGTCAGATAACCTCCTTTCCATGTGATATCTTTACAGGGAAACAAAGTAAAAGGGTTGAGCCCAGAGCTTCCGTCTTGGGAATAGAGATTTTGTTTGGCGACTTGATTTTGCAGTCCTTCCTCAGTTCCCAAAGATTTTCGCTTCAAGATGTGGAAAGCCGGCAATGACGTGAAAATGGGTGCTGACATTGGCCGCCGCGGCCAATGTCACATTCTCCGCGTGACCACGTTCGATCTGTTCCTTCCCAGAGCTACATTGCGCCAGTAGGGTTTCAAGCTCATCTACGGCGTCGCGCAAGGCGGCACGGGCGGCACGCGCTTCTGGCGAGAGTGTGCCGCTCAGTTCGCTGATAATCGCACCGGCCCCCAACCAATCTTCATACGAGGGGCGCAACGCCGGATCGGGGTACCACCGTTCGCCGGCAGGGATGACAGCGATTCGTTTGCCATACGTCATGGCAGCCGTGGCAATGGCCTTGTAATTGCGCAGACACCCCGCCAGTGTTGGCGTGTCACCAGTACCCAAACTTTTTAAAGTTGGTCCTGGAACAAAAACGACAAAGGGGCAGAGGATAAGGCAGGGAATCTGTAGTTGCAGTTATATATATACATGTGCACTTAATGATTCATGTCCCCTCCACTACTCAAAATATTTGATCCCTCAATACTTCAAAACCGAAATAAAAATGTTGGAGAGGGGTACCGTATGTTATTCGTAATGCGTTAAAGTTTTTCAAATCCACGCATGTACATTATCCAACCACACCATCTAGGATGTGTTAATTGATGCAAAGTTCATTGACTGTGCTAATTTTTTTGCAAACCAATTCTCAGAGGCAATTGTCTAAAGACTGTTGCATTTTCAAAGACTCTGAAACAGCACCGAGGGTATTCGAACTGCTTCTACATCTTCTCGAGAACCGCCATCGTGCGGTTTCGAAAGACGAGCTTCTGGATTCGGTTTGGGAGGGTCGCACTGTCACGGAGGCGTCGATATCGAGCGCTATCCGCTGCGCGTCCCTTCGCTGATGAGCCGTTTCGACGGGCTGACCCATGGCGCGGTCTCGGCGATCCACGCCCACGGGACCGAGGCGCAGAAGCAGACCTATCTGCCGAAGCTGGTGACCGGCGAATGGACCGGCACGATGAACCTGACCGAGCCGCAGGCGGGATCGGACCTCGCCGCGATCCGCTCGCGGGCCGAGCCGGACGGCGAGACATACCGGATCGCACAAAATATAAGTTAAAGCTTGAAATCTAAGCATGGCAAAACCCAAAAACTTGCTTTCTAGAGACGAAATCTTCTTCTGATGAACCTTCAGACTCCTGTAAATAAACCTGTACAACTAAATTAGAAAGGGAATAACAAAGCCTAATGAATTAATGGTAGCAGATCCATGGCAACTTGTCAAAGCATAAAAATAGAGATAAGCAATTTCTGTATGAAGAATGTAATCCCTGCAATGTTTCATGACAGGGAAATACAGAATGGGGTGAGAAAGAAATAAAGAAATATAACACAACAACAGAAAAAAAACGAGAAGAGAGCACACAAAAAAGAAGAAAAACAAGCTACCCCCCCTTTTGATGCTCTTTCCGATAAGCTATTTCGGATTATCCCAATTCCAATGGTAATTTACAACATGGAAACGCGACTGCTTACTCAAATGCTGTTTCAGGCCTGCCTTTTAGTGAGGCATCCGTCTAATTTTCACTAATATCTTCAGGATAGTATCGATTACACATTTATGCCCCAATCTTGATAATTAGTTAAGGTATTTCTTCATCTTAATTAAATACAGGAGAAAACTATGAACTATGAAGCAAAAATAAACACTTACTACTTCGACAATCTAATCAAAGAACATTGAAAACTTTCAATATTACATGCTTAATATCTTTTGTAAATAGTTCTACTCCAATTAATTGATATACCAAAAGTTAAAATTTATTATTACCAGTGTATTAATTGTAGAAATTGGAATAGAATTATCCTTTATCACGCAAAAAGCACAAGGGGAGGAGGACGAGTTGTTAGGGCCCAATGTCATTCCTAAGGTTCAAATTTTATGAGTTTTCATTTTCCGTAAAACATACATGTTCTTTATGATCTTTACCAAAGGAACAGAGAGACAGACAGACAGACAGACAAACTACCCGCTCCCCCCTCCTCCAAATGTTACTCCGTGCGTCCCTATCTTCTATACATAACTGTATAGATCATGCTCCCAAAACAAAATTAGCCTATAATGACTGGATGCTTTTCGTCTTATCAACGATATGAAAGTAAAGTTTCCATGTGGCGAATGGATTGAGGAACTAGCATATAAGCCTCCCCCTCCACAGCTTCTAGAAGGGCTAAGAAATGAATGTTTTTAGTTTATTTATTGATTAATTATCTTCACTTTTTCGCTTGGTTTAATCAAATAGATACAGAAAAGTTAATGAAGATAAATTTAGAATGTATTGGCTAATGCTGCTTTTTATTCGTGCGTAAATAATTTGATGTTTTTGTTAATCAGGAAATTCTCTGAGAGGGTGGTAGCAGGCTGATGTCTTTTTGAATGGTCTTGCTTTGTGTCATGAAGCTTTCATTACTATATTTTTTTATATGTACGTCCGCTTTGACCGGCGGTGTCGTTCATGCGGCGGGGGATGGCGCTGGCTCGCGACTATGCGAAGCGGCGTTTCGCGTTCAAGGCGTACCTCAAAGACAAGCCGCTTCACGTCGACACGTTGGCCGACCTTCAGGCCGAACTCGATGGCGCGTTTCATCTGACGTTCTGGGTGGTCGAGATGCTCGGTAAACACGAGCACAACAAACTCGACGATGCGGAGACCGCGTTGCTGCGTCTGATGACCCCCATCGCCAAACTCACGACCGCTCGACAGGCGGTGCGCGTGACCCGGGCTTCGGCGTGCGTACACAATGAGCGATTCGAATCACTCGATTCGGCGGCGTTACGAAATGGCGTGGACTTTGTAATAGTTGTATGTCTTCCTATCTGCTTTAACTTTATCCAGATATAAGGGCTTAAATTCTAAAATAGGAAAGCTGGCATGAGTACTCGGCTCTCTTTGCTTTTAAGCTATCTTCTTTGTTGCATTCATTCAAATTTATTGCAATAGTTTATCACTCAACTTGTGATACAATATGGTTATTTGTTAAAAAATGCATTATTTTCTAGGTGCGAAGCCTACCAACCAGGTTCTTGTTGCCCTGCCCATAATAGCTTTCGTGGAAGATTGTATCTTGCTAGCGAATGGGTTCAGCAAGAACGACTTGAACACTGCGACGGAACTGTTTGCCCACGTTGGACTCATCAAGGAGCCACCTGTACAGTTGGAGCACTTAGACTCCACCTGGCCTACTCTCTCCACTACCCATGACTCTGCCAACAATGGGTACAATGGGTGTGTGTTGCTGTATTTGCCATCCTCTCATCTGGCATTGACCACTTCCTCCACACCCCTGCCATTCCTTTGCTACCACACTGTTGGGCTCAAAGATTTTGGCTGCAACCAGTCCTCTGTCAGAGGGCTGAATGAGTTAAGCCCGATGTGGACCTATACAGCGCCCAGATCATACCAGAGGGCGTTCTGGGGAAAAACTTCCTGGTCCCCTCTTCCCAATTCTTCCTCAGCACACAATATCATGCCTTTGACTGTTCAAGAGAACAAATGTTGGAGCATCCATCTTGCCACTGTAACATTTTCTGTCCCATGATCGGTTCTCACTCTTCTTGGTATTCCATATTTACTGATTGCTTCAGTGAATAAATTATATACAGTTTGTGCCTTATTGTTTGTGGAACAGTGCATGAATGTAATCATTCGAGAATAGCCATCAATGCATCCATGCACAACCATTCTCCATCTGATTAACTTGTGGTGCCCATCCATGTGCCTATAAAAGAGCAAATTCTATTAGGAGAGCAATAAGGCAAGACTCGCTTGCTAATTTTGCAACAGGAATGGTTTCTACTTTTTGCGAAGCGAATTATTCGCTGCGAATTCGCAGAAAACTTTCTCCTGTCAAAAATCTCTCTCCCGCGTCGACGCCAGGCACGTACGGTATGGCAATGGGACAGGCAGTCACAATGAAACCAGCTCATCAGCAACCGGAGGTGTCCTCGCCGTTTGCTCAGCAGCGGGCCAATCCTCAGTACGAGATGAACCAACAGCAGTCGTCGCCAAATGCCATGGTCGGTCCCCGCCACAATGGGGCGGTGATTCGTGCACAGGACCAGCTTGTGGGTCGGTTCAAACTCCCAGAAGTTCTCACGCATTCGACGTGCCTGGATCCGCTCACCGCCGGTCAGCATCTTGACAGTGCTTTCCGCGAGCTTCCGGGATGCCTCAGTTTCGGTACATGAGACTGATGCACTGATTAATAATCTATAGCGGCGCTACGATCCCTGTTTAATGGATAGTCCGTCTGACAAAGTGCTGATCACATCCTGTTCGCAAATTGTGTATGACGGATTCATCCGTTATAACCAGGCTTTCCACCGGGTCACCCGTCGTGCCCGCACCCGATTTGAAAACCGTGATTAGCAAGGTCATCAACAGGACATCGTTGACCGTGTCGATCTATATGCAAAATCGGTAAGGCGCATTGTCTTATCAGTCAGGCGCTGGATGCGGGATCGGGTTACAGATCATGAGATCTGGACTGAGATACGTGACTACTTTGGTGATCGGCTTGATAAAGTGCCGGATGCGGACTGGCATATCTGTCCGTCAAGTGTGACAAAGCCGAATACGACGAGTTGGTTGCGGGTGGCAACTCGGGCGGATCAGACCCGTTTTCCACACCCGAGGCGCAAGCAAGTGCGGCAACAGCAGGTCCCAGCGCCGCCGGAAACCAAGAGCCTATCACGGAAATCCGTCTCTCGCCAGTCAAGCACCGTCCAATTGATGCTCCTCTCCAGCAAGCTGTTATTGGAATGGACGGATTGAAGAAGCTTGTCTTGCATCTCAATTGCGAGGAACATCGGTTGGAAATTGAAGAGGACGATGTGCTGTAAGAGGGTGAATGGTAGGAGATTGGATAACGGGGATGAGGTATATTTATTTAGGAATCTAAGAACGGGGCCAGTGCGAAGCATCTGACAAGCGCCAGAAACCAGTTCAATACAGTTGATCATGCCACTCCAAGAGGGGGAAAATAGACTAACGGCCAAAACTATGCCTAGTGACTGTGTCCAATCAGGTAGGGCAGTATAGTGTAAGTGGTGAGGTCCAGCCCAGATATAAAGAGAGACTAATGCCCAAAAGTCAACAACTGGCAGACGGTAAGAGTAAACTGGACGGTCTGCATGCTTAGGAACAAAGTAGTACATCATACCTAAGAAACCCGCTGTAAGTAAGAAACCTACTGCGTTGTGCCCATACCACCACTGAACCATGGCATCTACAGCGCCTGCTATTTAGGGAGTGGAGGAGTGGCCCAAAACTCGCTATTACCTGTGCCCTGAAGCGCGACGAAAATGCAGGAAACAAACAACAAGCGAGTAGTCTTTACTGCCAATCTCTTGTAACCAAAACTACGACGACATATTCGTTCAACATCATGACGTAAAATGACGTTCCCGCTTCCAGATATAACGACGGAATCTCCCCATCTAATATTGACAACAACTTAATACTAAAACGTGACTACTATGAATGCTATGATTTACTTGATGACTATTTGAAACTCGAACGAAACAAGGAGGAAACAACGTCCCTCACAACAATCTGGGCGTGACTAGTTTGGTCTTCCTTTTCCGGAAGCTACACCATGCTCTACGTTGTCAGTCCCTGAATCTGGTGATGATTGTGCACTTATAAGATTTTTTGGGCCAACTATCAGTCATTATTTTGAAGATGAACTTTGAACTATTTTAAGGAAAAATGGCGAACATAGTGTAAGCTACGTTTTGCTATGATGTTTTATGTTTGCTTTATTAATTTTTCTTGGAGGGTCTACAATAAATTTCATTAGGTAAAAGAGGGTTGCAGTGAAAGAAATAAGCGGCTTTGAGAAGTCGCGAGTTTTCAAGCTGGGTTTGGGAGGGGTAAGATTAGTTTTAATGGCTCTTTTTGATTAAAGCCAACTTGAGGAAGTCGAGCAAGATCGTTGGATTCTTAGACCAGAGTTGGTTGGAAAAGACACAGCATCACCTTATATTAACGGGTCAAAGGAGATTCGTCGAAAGACTTTTCACAAGTGTTTTCAAGCCAACCGATCAGGTCTTGTGAATTTTTTTACTCTTCATTATTTCAGATGCCTCCCATATTGTATTGTCATAAGGAATTGTAATGCAGCACTTGATGCATTGAGATTTCTAACAACTAAGGATTCTCTATTAAGGTCACATATTTAAGAAGCATTCATTTCAAGTCACTATATTATATATATCCATGCTGCAGTGCAATACTGTAGACAAAAATGTATCAAAGTATGCTCTGATACTATTAACAAAAGCCTATGAACATCATCATGATTAAATGTGACATGTGAGAAAGATATGTCACACGCTCTATTATCGAAGCCTCAAAATTCTAGTCTGATACCCTTAAAAAGTGCTGCCACAATATAATGTACCATAATCATCAACAAAGATATCATATGTTTTCTTAGCTACCTTATATTCTTTTGTACCTTTTTCTAACCAGCCACCGTCACCTTGTGAGCTACCAACATCTTCCTTTTTATCTTTATCATCTTCTTTTTCTATTTCTAAAAAGGAAATATTTACATAAACGCTGGAGAAAAAATAGACTAATAGATGATAAAAACCAATTAAGTAATCAAAGAAGCTCAATATTAATCAAAAAAAATAAGTTAAAATCCCTTTTATTTTAAAGAGATAAGTATATTTTCCATAACTCAATTAATATGCATCTGCATATTCCACTATATGTACGGTAAAGCTTTCGATTATTAATAAAAGGAAAGAAAAGGTAACCCTCCCTGGGTTCGATCTCACTCCGAGTATTCGCAAAAAGAACGACGCGAAGATCCACCATGCCTCACCTTCCTCTCCCATCCTATGAAAGTTTTTATGTTGATACATTGTAAATTAGCTTTTGAGCTCCTCTTATCGTAATTATCCATTATTTCATAGGAACGTATCTTTTATATAATCTAAACAGAACATATCGGGACAAAACAACATAGTTTACTTTACAAGAGAGGAGAAATTACATGGTGAGGCTGGAAGGATTAAAATAAAAGGCCTGAAAGGAATCCAAATAATAAGAGTGACAAGGATGTTAGGAAAATAAAGTGAAATCGAGTACCAGAGCTAAAATATTGAAGCAAGAGAGCAGGTTACAGATAAAGCGAAGTGTAAACAAAAATATAGTCGTAGATTCGAGAGCAAAGAAGGAGATTTGAATAATCAAAGCGTGTAGTAAAAGAAAAATCAAACTAAATGGTGACACTAAACAGAGTTGAAAGGTTGAAATAAATAATATTAAGAGGGGAGAAACAATAACATAAAATAATAGGCAGAGCCGTAGATTCACGAGCAGAGAGATTTTTAACATAAAGTAGGGGCAAAATTTTACTTTGGCTACTTTTGACTATCTTTGAAAGAGGTTAGGTTAGGAAAATGAAACTTTCAGGGATGTGTCTGCAGGCTGAAGTATGTCCCAGGAAAGTATTTTGAAGTACCTACCTCCATTTCTTTTCCCTCTAAATGGTCCTGAAATTTTGGGTTATCAGTTTCTTTTTCTCTGGCTTTAGTTCTGAAAAGACAATTCCTGTTGATTTGCCATACTGTTGTTGCCATAACACTGGGTTTTCTAAATTTAGAAATAATCTTTTATGCCACCTCACTATAGGTTAAATATTTGGCAGATATTATTTATTCTCCATGAATTTTAAAATTGTAAAACAGGTGCACTAGCGACAAGTGATTTCAAATTATTGAATGCTTGTTCCTGTTCTGGTTCCCAGATCCATTCATTCTTCTCGACAAGAAGTTTGCGTAAAGGTTCTGCTCGTTTTGACAATCCTTGCACAAATCTTGCGAGGTAATTGACCATGCCAAGAAATCTCTGCAGTTCCTTCTTTGTGCTTGGTCTTGTCATTTCTACTATTGCTTCCACTTTCCTTTTATCTGGTTTGATACCCTCAGAGGTAATAGTGTCCCCAATGAATGTCAATTCATTCACTCCAATAGCACTTTTATCTTTATTTAGCTTTAGGTGTGCAGTTCTTGCAACTTCCAGTATGACGTTAAGAAAGAACCTTTTGACGTAAATTTGCGGTTAATGGAAAAGTAGCTATTAAAGATGATAAAATCCAGACAGTAGATATTGTGGTTGTGTTTCACAAGAAAGAGAAACGCTCTTTTTATGTCAAGATTGTGAATGTTATATATTGCCATGTTTTTCGTAAGTGGTAGTAATTAGTTGGCGTGACGAACTATGAAATGAAGGCATACTCGAGATAAAAGAATTAGTAAAACATTTAAGTTGAAGTGCTGACAGTTTTTGTTCAGGATGCAGCTTGTTATTAAATTTTGTTGTTCAAGTGCTTCATCAGTTATAGCGTTGCAAACATCATTCCACCCCCTCTCTGTATTGCATGATGGCCACCAAGCTGTATCTCTTAGCTTCAATTTGGTGCGAATGATGCCAGGATGTCCTTCATGAACTATTTCTAGGACCTTTGCCCTCAGGTTTTCTGGCACCACCACCCTCTCTCCTCTCAAAAGAACGCCCTGTGATGCAGAAAGCTCTGACTGAACATCCCAGTATCGCCCAAGATTACCGTCTGGTCTGTTTCTAGGGAACCCATTCATAACCCAGTTAGTAACCATGGCTAAACAGTCATCAGTCCTGGTAGCAGAGGACAGTTCATCCCACTTCAAATGATTGGCAAAATAATCATAGACAAGGGCAACTACCATTTCATCATTACCAAGAAATGAGATCTTCAATTTGGCTCGACATCCCTGGCCAGTACAGAGTGTCCCTTGCCGCTGCTTTTGATCTCTCTATGCCCAGATGAGATTTATGAATCAGTGCAAGCATGTCTTTACGCTTGGAGTGTGGAACGATAATTCTAGTACCTTTTAGTAAAATACCGTTCAAAATCGATATTTCATCTTGAAAGTTGTGGTATGGCTTAGCTTGTTCGTCAACTTCCTCTCTGGGTGGCCATCCACTTTCAACGTAAGCTTTTAACACCTGTAAACTCGAGTCCTTTTGTGTTGCTTGTTGAAATTCGGCGAGCTTTGTCTCGCTAATTGGCAAGTTTGCTTCGATAGACAAAATCTTGTCTCCTTTTTCGTCGTTGCCTATTCGCATCCTGCGTGCACATCACAGGTTTGCTAAGTATGGGGATTTTGACTTGCAGATGGAAAGAAATCAGGTTCGCCATGTTGATAACGTGGATGATGACGAGTTTGTTGCAAAACAACCAGTTGAACTTCAACCCATGACCAATATCGAGCCAGGCAACCAACAACGTGTTGATGAGAGAAATAATGAAATTGCTGGCAAGGACGTAATAGAGGGGCGTGGTGCGGTCATGACCGAGAAAAAGGATGAAAACCCTCCGATTACCAAGAGATCGAGCTTAGGAGTAGAGAGAAACCAGCACACCTTAATGAAGATCTAAAAATTTATGAAAATATTTTGAAAAGTTTTGTTTGTGTTGCAAATTCAAACCTTCCGTAAATTTAGCAGTTTCTCTCCTTTTTGCAGCATTTTGTACTGGAATGAAACTACCAGCGTTCTTGCCTGTATCCATTTTGTTTCTCCAAGCGATGTACATGTAAGCACCTATTTTGAGGAATACGTAAATAAGAAGCGTGATGATGGAGGGTGTGATGCGAGGTGTGATGTTCATTGCACTTCTTTGCTGCCCATAATATTTAACCGAAGATTCTATATTTCTTTCAATATAGATAAAAAATGATGGATCAAGCTAAGAGTTTTATGGATGATAAATCAACAGCGAAGAGATCTAAGTATGATTTGTAACTCCAGTTTTTCGTGAAATCGATTAAACAATGTTTGTAAGACCTAAAAATTGGCTAAGTATGATTTGTAACTCCAGTTTTTCGTGAAATCGATTAAACAATGTTTGTAAGACCTAAAAATTGACTAAGTATGATTTGTAACTCCAGTTTTTCGTGAAATCGATTAAACAATGTTTGTAAGACCTAAAAATTGGCTAAGTATGATTTGTAACTCCAGTTTTTCGTGAAATCGATTAAACAATGTTTGTAAGACCTAAAAATTGACTAAGTATGATTTGTAACTCCAGTTTTTCGTGAAATCGATTAAACAATGTTTGTAAGACCTAAAAATTGGTATTGATAGCAAGTGTGGTGGATTTTCTGACAGCACTTCTTTAATTGGGGTATCAAATTTAAGGGAAGGAGAAAAACCCCATGGTGTATCTCTAGTCAGAGGGAGAGGACATAGAAATCCCTCTGTCATTCGTTTTCATTTGAATTTGGGTATCTACAGAGCGTTATAATTTTTCAGGGTGATAATTCACTTTCTTAAGTTTACGCTCACCGAGTTTTAAATTTTACCAATTTTCTTGTGGTCGCGTAAGGCACGAAGACACGTTTATTTAGCAGTGATTATCGAACTACAACATTCCGGTCTATTTGATCGATATTGATGAGGGCATCAAAATAGAAACTTTCTTTTTAGTTTAGAAAGCTTAGAAATAGATTTCTAAGGGAATCAAATGCATTCGCGGCTTGCAATTGCGAATTTGCTATGCACCATTTATCATGTTTAGCCTTTTGTTGTAACTCGTTTTTTATTGACGCACTTTATTGCGTCAAAGAGGGGAGAGTATTGGGAGTTCCCCTTCAGTTTGTTTGTCCCAGAGTCGGGAGTTCCCCCCAAGGTCGCGGTTGCTGTGCTGGGGTCAGTTCTGCCCAACGGTGTCAACGTACCAGCATATGGCAACCAGAATTACTAGTAGAAAATATCGATTACTTGAGGATAAATTTAGCGTGGAAAAACACATACCTTTGTATACGTAGATTGATAAAGACTGCAGATTGCAGCATTCAGGAGATTCCGCTACTTCTCAAACCGGGCTTTCGAAGCACGGGCCTCAAAAATTGCGTCAATTCATTGGCTGATCGAATCGGCAGATTCCCTTGCAATTGCTTCGAAAGGTAATTGTATGAACTGCGCAAAACACGGAACAGCTTCAAACCTTCTTACAATACAGAGAAATCCTAAAAATAGAATCGGGGGAATACTGAAAAAAACCCCATATATTGTCGTTAGCAGACGTCTTGAGTCTTCAGAAAATATGAGAAGTGCTAATATGAATGTTCAGAAAATAACAGATAGATTTAAAATAGAACTCATACTTTCCCTGAGTTCTTTTGACATGATCTAACCTCCCTCAAAAGGTTGTCGAAAAAAGGGAACACAGTATTCAAGTTAAGATAAGATTTCAGAGCCACTGCTTCATCGAGTGGCATTAAAACATACCATTTTAAAGATAATCACTACATAGAAAACGCAGAATCACTGAGAAAAAAAGTTTTGTACCTGTCGGTAAAAGACATGTCGTTATTAACGCAGTGTGAGTAAAAAAAAAGATAAGTGCCCAGCACAAGGCGTGTAGGTGAAACATAATGACAAAACGTAATACGATGAGCTTTCGGTGTATTCTACCATCATCCTCGAATCAATTAATTACAAGATATGAAACACGTTCGGTTAAGACCGGGAAAGACCAAGATCATGACAAATTCTCCTAACGGCTTTCAAAGATCCCATCAAATCGACAACCAGAATTTAGAGCCACTTTCACAGTTCAGACACTTGGGTGTTAATCATTAGAGGTGTTAGCCAGGAATGTCCTGACACCGAGTGCAATGAGCAGGCTCAACATTCTGTGTCATGCTACTTGCCACGTGTCACTCCAGTGTGAAAGCTCCCTAAAGAGTACTAAAGTGATAACATCACAAAAATTTATTGTCGAGGAGACCTAATTAAAACTACATTAAAAGTGTTAATCATTGCACTAAATACCCGTATACAAATTATGGGGCTGAAATATATTTACCGCAAAGTTATGTTCATATATTGGATCCTAGCAGAATAGCACTATCGAAATAGCCACATGCCAACATGTAGAACGCATTATCATTATGTTCATATAGTGGATCCTAGCAGAATAGCACTATTGAAATAGCCACATGCCAACATGTAGAACGCGTCCTCATTATTTTAATATAGTGGATCCAAGCGGAATATCACAATTGAAATTGCCACATGCCAACAGTTAGAACGCATTCTCATTTTGTTCATATAGTGGATCCTCGCAGAATAGCACTATTGAAATCGCCACATGCCAACATGTAGAACGCATTGTCATTATGTTCATATAGTGGATCCTAGAAGAATAGCACTATTGAAATAGCTAATCTGAGGGTCATGGGTTCAAGTCCCATAGTGGGTGTATAAAATCACACCGTCAAGATTGGGAAAAAGCTTGTGCAGAAGAGACGATATGCTTTTTGGATACATTCTTGGTACTTTGGCATATGAGAAGATACGTGTCATCCCAGTTCTAGTCACCATGAAGCAGTTACCTGAGCTTTTCCTTGGCTTGATACATTCTCTAAGTTTGAATTTTGAAGGTCAAGAGCCGACGGGCTACCTATTTTTCTTGGCTTATTTAACATTGGTCATGCGTTAAGAAAGGACGAGTTTTGGAGGTAAATACATTATTAGAATGATCTTTTTCTAGAAAAGTGAAAATATTTAACAGGATTAAGATTCTTTGCATATCGGTGACGTTTTACTTAATTGCATCACACTGGTGAGCATTTGTTTACATCACGACAGTTGTCTTCTTCAGTATTACTCCAGTTGAGCATAAATTGTCAAAAAAACTCGCCGTAGATAGACGTCTGTCAATTTATCTATTATTCTCTTTAAATAAAAATAGTTGAAATATTTTCCATAGATATTCGAATTAAAAGCAACCCATCGATTCAAAGATGTATGTACCTCACAATTGGGCGATGATGTAGATCAACAGAAACTCGATCTGCTTCAGCGACTGGTAGGCCCTTCTCGGAAGTGATACAAAGTTTAAGTCCACAACGAAATCAAGCGACTTTTAATTCAGTCCAGGACAGCAAAGCTCTGGCTACAATATATCCACTACATTGAAATTCTGAAGCTCTTTATCCTTGCGGAGCAAACTGGAAACTGGAATTTATTCTTGGTGGCAGTCAGCAGAATGATTTATAATTTAGCTGCTACAGGACGCGTGAACTATGCTAGCGCTCGTCTGTACCTCCAACTCATGCTTGAATTAGATACCCAGTATCCATGGTTATATGCAAACTTTACAGAATACGGCTATCATACAGTTCGCAGAAGTGATAGGTTTTAGGCTGGATTGTGGACGGACTTAATTATCGAACAGGTGCTGATGCGTTCATTGAAGTCACGAGGGGATTTATCGTCTTAGTGTCAATATTTTAATATGACAATTTTTGTAATAAATCATAGGAAAAAGGAATCCAAGGAAATAAATTGAACCGGATATTCTGTATTGGGAATCCAAGTGCGTACTTTGACCCTAAGTGCTACTCTTAGTGAGTAGATTTATCGTATTCGTGTCAATGCTTTCAATTGACAATTTATATAATAAGTCATAGGAAAGAGGAATCCAAGGAAATGAATGGAACCGGAATTTATGTATTGGGAATCCAAGTGCGTACTTTTACCCAAAGTGCTACTCTTAGTGAGTAGATTTATCGTCTTAGTGTCAATATTTTAATATGACAATTTTTGTAATAAATCTGTGTGGACATCGTCGGTTGAACCCCAGCTAGCCACTGCTTTACGTTTTTAAGCAGCCCGGATTTTTATGCAAAGCAGCGGAGACTCAGGTACATAGTAAATAAGTCAATTGTAAAGAAAGCAATCCAAAATTTATTGAATGTTACTACTTCACGCCCAGACGAATTCGTTGTGGCGTTTCGTATCGTTCCATCGTTGCTTTTACTGCTGAAATTTTTCATGAAAATCGTGAGCTTCGTGGATGTGACATACATAAGGTTTCGGGCTCCATTAGAGTACCAAGTTTGTCCGATATGACTCTGGGGGTCTTGTTTTGTTTTTGACTAGCAGCTTGATAAGTGTTGCAGTGCAAGTTACGCCAACCTCACTTCCACACTAATGAATGAAAGAGAGGGTCAAATTTAAACTTGGACCAAGTTACGCCAAGTAAACAAATCAGATTTGGCGGGAAATTTTGCTCGCACAATTCACAGCTAAAGTTCTTTACAGCAACTGGTTTAAGAATCATGTCAAGTCACAAAATTAGTTTTGAGAAGTGGCTAGCAGTGAGTAGCAAGGGAAGCTCTATTTATGTTGAGGTAGAGAGTTACGAAGAAGTAGCATTAGAGGCTGGTTTGGAGGGTTCCAAGGGGCTATTTGAACGAATCCGTCGCAACAAGTTCAATCTCCTGAATTCACCAGACCTGGGCATCGTGAACTGAAACTGATGCAGAAAGTTTAGGAACGAGTTCACTCGATTCTCTTTCCCTTAAAGATAGAAACTTCCTCCTCAATCCAACAGGCATGCAATTATTGAAGGAGAAACTGAACTTTACTCAAATCAGATTTTATTGCCGAAAGAATTACGTCAATAGAATAATTCATATAGCAACTACAAAGAACGAAAGTGGTTTTGCCGTCGTAAATTTCCTGACCAATAATAGGAACGAGGCACCGGCTGCATGTGGGTCCTACTACATGATAAAAGATGACACTTCACAAATTTCTCGAATTTGTTCTGAATGGGGAGTAACTGGTCTAAATGTTTGGGATAATAGAGACCTTGAAAATAATTATTAATTCCTCGTCAAGTTTTGAAGATTGCCATTCAACAGCAGCACAAAACGACTCTACAGACTCTACTACTGAAACGGAACCCTCTTTGTCCTTATTGTTTGAAGGGGTGTCCACGAATAGAAAACGCAAAACAACCTCGACTCCAAAAGAAACTAATAAAGTAAGACGAATGGAAAATCATATACCGTTAGAATTATTACAGCGTCAAGTACTGGAAAGACAGTTAGAATGTTTTAACAGGGATGATGAACTGCGACAATTAGAGAAAGAAACATTAGAGAACCTTAATACTGTAATAACAATGGTTGCAGCGTGTTGTAGAAAATATTTTGAAAGTGAGAAGATGATAAAAGACACAATGAAACGGCAGAATGGATCAAGAAGGAAGAAGAAAGGACTAGAAACCAACCACAACAATAATGGAGTGATATTAAGAAAGTGGAAGTTACTATGGCACAGAAAAAGGCAAGTAACTGGAAGTCACCTGGAGTGGACCAAGTTCCAAACTTTTGGCTAAAGCAGATAGAAGCTCTACATGAAGACATGGCAAGAGAGTACATTGTTAAAACTCCAGTAAAGAGCCCCAAATGGTTAACACAAGGCCTAACCTAACTTCTACCCAAGAATGCTGAAACCATGAATCCAAAGAATTACAGGCCAATCACTTGCCTTCCGACCATGTATAAGATATTATGAAACCGTTACCGGCAATGGCAAGAGACAGCTTTAACATCTTCCGTCTGGATTTCAAGGTATACTACCAACACCAGTGAGCATCATAAGATACCGTAGGCAGTGCTTTGTGTCGTCAAGAAATTTGCATACTGATCACCAATATGAATACTTATCGATCGTTTAAGGAATTTAAGACCTTCCAGTCAAAGGAAAAAGCTTTTGATAGTTTTGCTGGTAAGCTGTGCCGTGGATGATACTGTTATTTTACAATTTGAGGATACACTCGAGCTATCGTCCATTTCCAGATTTATTGCTGGAACGTGGTTTTGAATTCGGAATGATTGTTCATTCGCTGCCCTCTGTAGAAGCCAAGGGATCATCGTAGATTCTCGAGGTAAGGTTTAGGAAATAGCATAACGTAAACAGCTTTGGAACGATACATAATTATCGTTCAACTGTTTCTGAGAAAGGACGAGACTGCAAGTAAGATACACTAATATGGAATTTTTAATTAAAATTTCTCCTATCGATTTCCGTGTCAAGAACTTATTGGCAGGCCTGAAGTATTTGTTTCTTACCGACAAAATTACTAATCCTATGCTGTTTACGTACTAAAGTCATTTGATTGTTTGCCATGAGAATGGTAAAGGAGTAATCTTAGTGATGTAGGCCCTATATTGACATTAAACATGATTGCATTGTTAAATGAGAGTGGTGCACAATGCGTTTAGAATAGCAGCAAAAGCTGTTTTTAGTGACACTTGCATGCTTGGAATGCGTACATGGAATCGTGCACAATGCGTTTCGAATACCACCAAAATCTTTTTTTAGTGACACTTGCATGATTGGAAAGGGTACATTCCATGGTGAAGAAGGCGTTTAGAGTAGCACCAAAAGCTGTTTTTAGTGACACTTGCATGCTTGGAACGCGTACATTCCATGGTGCACAATGCCTTTAGAATAGCACTAAAAGCTGTTTTTAGTGACACTTGCATGCTCGGAATGCGTACATTCCATGGTGCAAAATGCGTTTGGAATAGCACCAAAAGCTGTTTTTAGTGAGACATGCATGTCTACATTATGGTATGTGAAAGTGATTTCTGTAGCTTGAGAACATTTAGGAGGATAGAATAATACAACCAGATAGCGCATGATTAATAACGTTACTAAATAATTCAGGGTAAAACAAGTGGTATGATTTTGATGTCACCATAGGTAAGTATGTTGTAAAGGGCATCCGCTTGTCATAGTTGCTATGAACAGAAGAGATCAAACACAGCCAGTATGCGCTTGCCACCCCACTTTAATCTGTTCACATACCTAGCACCCCTTTCTATTATCATATCAATATTGTTAACTACAAGTTAAAGTAATGTATTTTTGCGATAACAACAATGTTTGTACCAAGATACTTTTGCTTTCCAGCTTGTCCCTTGCGCGTATTAGAAATAGGGTTTATAGTTATGTAGTTCTGCGCGTATGTTTAAATAATTTGTCCTTCTAAACTGTCCTTCTCTCTGAGTGGTAGGTTTTGTGGTTGTTGTGTAATAATAACTTTTGCTTTCCAGCTTGTCCCTTGCGCGTATTAGAAATAGGGTTTACAGTTTCGTAGTACTTCGCGTATGTTTAAATAATTTGTCCTTCTAAACTGTCCTTCTCTCTGAGTGGTAGGTTTTGTGGTTGTTGTGTAATAATAACTTTTGCTTTCCAGCTTGTCCCTTGCGCGTATTAGAAATAGGGTTTACAGTTTCGTAGTACTAAACACAAGCCGGTAAAGCCTAAGGCCGAACTAACAACCTTGTGTGGTGGAAATTCCCGAATCTACCTCCGGTCACAAATTGGCGCTGCGAGTAGGGTTTCCACAGATCTAGTTGAAGAAAGAGCGATAACGATTGCCCGACAACATGTCAGCCGAGGAACAGATAACTGAGCTAAGAAGACAGATGGAGACGATGTCACAAGCTCTTGCCAGGATGCAGACAACCACGTCTACCCAAGAAAGACGTCAGCCTGAAGCATCGAGACCGTACATTGTTGTACCCCGTGAAAAGAAGATTAAAAGATTTTCCGGTCAGAAGGGAGAAGGATTCTACTCTACCGTCGATGACTATCTTCTGTAGACAGCAATAGGACATTAACAGAGAGTAAGTAGGAAATATCGTCCATGTAACAGAAGGACAATTTCAGTGAATTTTGCTTCCTGCTGAACTTGTATTATTCATTTAAATGGATAGATAAAACATATTTTTGTTATTGTGCACTAAGATACAAAGTAACACGTGTTTCTTAATTGGGGGAGTCAACTGCACTTGCAAACAAGCCTATTCACAGCACCCATTTTGATCATTGGACAATATACATTGATGAACGAGTCCAGGAAATAGTTTTGGTTGTTTTAGGCACATAAACACTACAATGCTTTGGTCCTTGAAGAATCTAATCTGGCGTCAAAAATAGAAACCAATCTGATCACAGAGGGATTTGGATGGCAGCGGCAAGGGCAACGTCGAGTTCTGCTTCTGATTTCATGTAAAGGAGGCAGATTTTAACTGCCAGTTACTTCTGCATTATACACTGTGTCTATTATGCAAGGGACGACAAAGAGAGAAGTTGTTCATTCACATTTTATGAAAGCAGTCGATCATTGTAATCAAGATAACACGAGATCAGAATCACAACTCAAATCAAGTTGGAACTTTCCCTCTCGCTCGGTTCACAAACTTGTGATCGATGCATTTACAAGGGAACTTTATCACTTCAAAATTGGTAAAGAAATGTTTTACTTTAAGCCTGAAGTCATACTAAAACATGCTCCTGTGATGGATGTGAAAGGAGGTGCCTAGAAATAAAATGCCCTTTCAGCATTCGTAATGAAGGATTATCCAGTCCTCCAAGAAACTTTTGTCTTAGCATTGCTGATGGGCATTTGAAATTAAAGAGGAGCCACAGTTATTTCTTTCAGGTCCAAGCACAGATGGCTTTGACTAACACCAAATCTTGTGACTTTTTTGTGTGGACTCCAAAGGAGGTTCATTTAGAGACTATTATTTTTGATAATGCTTTCTGGGAAAGCCAACTTCTGAAATGTGAAACGTTCTTTAAAAGTGTTTTAATGCCTGAACTAGTAGGGAAATATTTTAGCAATGCACCTACTCTTAGGGAAAGGGGTAGCAATTCAAAGTCGTGTTTGAATTAAAATATCAGTCCAGCTGCGTTACTTAAGACACGCTGGGGCCTAGGAGCGATGCTGGCAAATTTAAGTTTCAGGTAGTTTAAGAAAATATCGACCTATCGAGTCAGGAGAAGCATTGCTTCTATGCTCCTCCAAACTATAGGTCTGTTCAACTGTCAGAAAATGAAACTATAACCAACATATATCACAAATATTATAAGGAATGTACCTGAAATATATCTGTACTGATATACGTTAAAAGGAGGTAGTGCTTTTCTTTGTAAACATTTGAACCATTAGAAAAGTACGCATATACTCAATTCATCAATGTTTTGGATAAATTTTCTTACAAAGTGTTCTTTCTGAATGCATAAGCTGATAACTAGGGCAGATATATACAAACCCTTTAGTTTTGAGCAGAACTCTAGAGAAAATAGAAAAGTATGGGAATCGAACCCGTGACCTATGCTTTCGCAGCGTGAGATCTACCAACTGAGCCAGGTGACCTCCGATGTTAACACACTTTTATTTCTCTAGTCGCCACATCAGCTCTACCCAATTGGAGACCAGCCCCTCTGCGCCATGTGACTTGACAAGGGAAGAACTGCCGTCTGGCCCGTCATCAATCCAAAGCCCATTAAGTTAGAAAGTATCATCGAGAATCTTCTCGATGATACAAACTCGTTAAAAGCCTTAAAGTAAGCGGTATATGGCGATAGAGGCTAGAATCCATCGGCCGCTTTGATGTGTCTTCTTGACACCACATTGTGCTCATGTTGCACATTGTAGTGCTCTTCACGTTTCAGATGTAAAGATAAGATTCCAGTTGCATATAAATTTTTGATCGCATAGCTGATGCTCCGTAGAAAAGTAAATTCACTCCTTGTATTGGCTCTGTTTGCCTTGTACAAAGTGACGCAAATGCAGATGAAACGAGACACTCGTTTTCCAATAACAAGAATGTCATGTGAACATTGCGGCAGAGACTTGGCAATATGTTTTTAAAATTTAACAACAAGCTGAGGCTGAGACACCTATTTCCAAGCACTCGTTTTGAAACTCTGAACCAATTGTAGAATCAAGCTCATAGCAATTGCTACTGTAAGAACAACTTTGATCATACAAAAGTAATTCTGGCATAGATCCCGTATAACTGAAAGGAAATCTTGGACTGACAAAAGCAGAAACAAGATCATTGCATTTATTAAGATCTAAATTTACACTTGGCATGGATCTTTCATCAACTACGGATTCCATTTCGCACACTTCATCTTTGCTCAAGTCTTCAGCACTGATGCAACTATTTAAGGTGGAAATTGCCTCACATCCGCTCACATCCTCAGTTTCAACACTAACTCCAATCTCTTCTATTTCGCCGACAAGTTTATGTTGGCTTGCAGCGACCCAGCAATTTGACACCTGAATCGTCATTGCATGTTACTCAGCGTGAAGGCATTAAAAACGAATGCCACCCTCGGCTCTCAAGAACACAATTTATACGACAGCATTGGTGAACCGTCCATTAACCGTCTGGTTTGCATGCAATGATTACTATCGATTATATCGTGGCATTTCGTTTCAGTTTTACGAACCGGAGAACTAAATATATCACTGGGGAATGAGCAAGTGAAAATGCTGCAGTCGTTTATGGTATATGAGAACTAATTTCTTCAAGAGTCTTTCTATATATTCAAATCTTACAGTTGTACCACAAATATGATTATGTGTATACGATCTGGAGGATAAGTTAAAAATTTGTCAGACTTTTAAAGAGGAGATTCCCCTGACATCCGGATATATACATTTTAGAGGTGTTCTCTGCTGATGTTCAAGTTAGGTAGACGTGACCAATGTCAGGGGAGAGGCTTTGGAAAAGTTTATTAGGTATGATGTCCCGACTATACAGTAATAGACTAACGAGGTGAAAATCCAATTCTTGTAGAAATATGAAAACCAACCAACCGGAAAGTATGCGTCAACTACTTATAGATGAAAGGTCACTGCCTTACCTGCATATCATCGGCAGCAAATGTCGCTATTTCTTTACAGTCTTGAAGGATATCAGATTGGCAGTCCAATTCTGCTTTATTGCACAACGAAAATCGACGTAGGCTTGCTATTTACATTTCCCGCCATTTCGCGTTATACGTGCAAGGTGACGGCCACTTTTGGTTACGCATGCAGAGTTATCCTTCCAGACTTTTTATATATAGTTCAGTGGGTAAGACATAGAGGACCTCTACTTGGTAGTCTTGCTCACCTATCCATTCTTCTTTCCTATCCTCTGTGTATGACTTGCAGGCAGATTCGAAGCTATGGTCAGTTTACCCACGGGAGCCACAAAAGTAGACTTTTGAATAGAACACTAGAGAAATAGAAAAGTATGTCACCACCGGGGATCGAACCCGTGACCCACGCTTTCGCGGTGGTTCCGATAATTGTCACGAATACTCGTGTTTTTCAGGTATTTAGGAAAGAAAATTATTCTATTGCTCAAAACATCGTTAGAGGTAACTCTTGCTGCTTTTCATTCATAAAATAAAGCGTAGCAACTTCTATTCCATTGCAATCAGACTCACATTCGGTAAACATTTTTGACTTAACTACCTTACCTTAAAATGCTAATAAAAACACATATTTTTGCAAAACTTTCGGAATAAACGCTTAAATTCAACGTCAAAGGTCTCGAAGTATTTAAAACCTTAATATCAAAGCATACAATCACGTTTTATAGCAGTTAGACATGTTAAAACATCCGCGGGCCTACCAGCTTCCATGTGAAATTGTTTTGTGCTAGTTCTGTATCCATATTATTAATACCCTGTGCCACATTTTAAAGAGATTCAAAACTTTTGTTACAGTGTGTAACTTCCTTGCTGGTGTGAATGGAGGTACATGGAGTGAATCTAAAAGTAGTAAAAACATGCCCCACTACAGTTGGTTGAAACACTGTAGATATTGGGCAAGAAATTTATAATTAATCTTAAGTGTAGTTTACTGCAAATTACTAACCATATCTCCTGATCTTTGATACAGCTGACATGACAGCTCACCATTGCTGACATAAAACTGAACAAAAGCATGACAAGGTGGAAGTGCCATTTGGGGAAGATCTAAAATGCAAGCAAATCGAGTTTTCCTAAATTCTGAAACAGTTCTTTGCGTTTAATTTTACGAATGGCTTCAACAAAGCTCATGTCCCTCAATAAAACTCAAATCCTTTTAACAAAGTACATATCCTTCAACGGAACGCATATCCTATCCTAATGCCAGCCAAAAGCTACGCCAAAATTAACTCTGTTTTAGGTTATAGATGTGTAAGATTGCCTCCTTGGCAGCCTCTAATTTTACCTAACTGTCGCCAATAGGGATGGTTCGTACCAGAGGGTTCTCAGCACAATAGGGAAGAATAAAGTGACCCACACCGGAGGGGTCTTCTACATATTCATGTGGCTTTGACTTCATGCCATGCACTTCTTTCCTATTCTGTGGTACAAATTGGTTTACATCATTTGATGGTGCCTGTTCGTAACCAAAGATTGCTACTGCTGTATTGGCAAGTTTGATACGTACTGTTTGTTGCTATCAAATCTATTTGTTGAATGCGCAGACCCTAGACATTGACAGCAAAGCCCCGCCTCGCCTCGCTACTATTTCCACTGAATTCTTAAGTGCAGTGAGAATGCTAGGGAAATTTCACACAGCATTAGAACTGTTTCGGAAGACTGAAGTATTAGGAAGAGATCACATAACCTTACCTCCTCGCTAATCAGTTGCAAATGGACGTTAAGTTCTAACGCCCGTAAGGTTGTTTTTTCAATAGTGGGGGTACCGACAGGACTTAAACCTGCCCATGGGTTCCAACATCAGTCTATAAAGTTTGGTTGGATTTGGTCAAGCACTCTAGGAGAGAAAGGGCTACACAAATTATTCACACTGTAGCTTACCTAGTTCGGAGGGGGAAGGAGGTGTGAATTTGAAAAGATACGTGTACCTAAACAAGAGTTCAGATCAGAGTTCCATAAATTATTCATGTAAATTATAAGATCGACCTTCCTGGGCGTGGGGCAGGGGGGGGGGGGGCTTGCTCCTTGTTCTCACAGGGGCAAGAGGCTGTCCCACTGATGTGCCCTCTGGACATATAATCTATCTATAAGTCACATTTAGACTATCAGCTCAATGTGATCGTACGCACTTGAGTATTTTATCAAATCTATCACTGCGCACTTTAAGACATGACTCTAAATCAATTCCTTAAACCCAACAGATGCTTTTGCCTGTAACATTAACGTTAGACTCTCTACCGTAGCAGAATATCGAATGAGGGGAAGGGCACTACTATATTCACTCAGCTAGAGTCCAAAACTCTTGGGGATTTGAAATAAAAAATACGATGTCTTGCTACAAATCTGCCTTTCCCTACACACATTCACAGAAAACTAGTTCACTTATACATAATATAAACTTACAAAATCATCAAATGAAACTACAGCAACCACCATTAATAAAAACCAAACTTTTGCTGCTTGTTCTGGGGGCTGGTGGTCATCAAGCGTGCCTCTAAGTCTATTCTTCAAGATCTTCATGAAGAGTTTGTTAATATGTGAGAGCAAACTGATTGGTCTATAGTTTGCTAGATCCTTCTTGTCTCCCTTTTTGAATATAAGAGTGATGATGGCATTTTTCCATTCTTTTGGCACTTGTTCTTGTTTCAGCACTTGATCGTACAGTGCTTTGAGCTTTGAACTCTCCTCCTGCTTTCAGCATCTCGATCACCACTTGGTCTTCTCCAGGTGCTTTGCCATTTTTCATTCCCTTCATCGCATACTCGATCTCGCTGTCTAGGATAGGTGGTACTTCCTCTGCTTGTTTCGGCAAAATGATGCTTCAATCCATAAACTAGAATAGTTTACCTATTTGAAAATCATAATGGCAATTAGTCCCCCTGCCCAAGCCATTTTGACTTATTTTGGCACTCAAGCTCATGGACTAATTAGCTGCCAATCATCCACCGGTGGACATCAACATCCAGCTCTATGCAATTGGAGACCAGCCTCTCTGCGCCATGTGTCTTGACCAAGGAAGAACTGACATCTGGCCGTCATCAATCCAAAGCCCATTGAGTGAGAGAGTACAGTATTATCGAGAAGAGAGGATTTGAAATGTTAGTTTTGTATAGAACACTAGAGAAATAGAAAAGTATGTCACCACCGGGGATGGAACACTATTACAAAGTCTTTATTTGTCTTTAAAGAAGACATCACTTCGCGGTGACGCATTTATGTTTTGATAAAGACATCTCTCCTTGCAGTCTGTCAATCAAAGACCCCTGATGAGCAGTGGGCCCAATATTGAAACTATGGTCCCATCCTTCCAGCCAGTAAGTGTTTTACGGTCGCAAGTATCGAGGTTTAACATCACTGGACCTTAAAATGGCCTCATAGCAGTGGAGCCATAATTACTTCCAGCCCTGAGTGTCATTATTGTGTCAACTGCAAAGGGACTCTCTTTTGCATCATCAGAACACAAATGGGCAATGAGAATAATCTCAGGATGAACCCACCATGTTATTCCGAATGTTCGACAAGCCTCCTGCTTCCTTACAAGTACATATCTCTACTGCTAAAATTTTTAATTATCATATCCTTTTACAGCAGCCTATAACAGAAGGTTATCTATGATACAAAGTATAAAATGTACAAATAATACGGTAATGGAATCATAAGGTATTTTGCACTGGCATACATCGCGGTGTCGAATAACGTCATGACGTTTTATTTCACAGTTTCGAGATCACACAACATTAATGCAAGGAAACTTGCTTGGCAGACAAAGAGAGTTCGTGTTTTTATTAGGCTTTTTTGACTAATAGCAGTGACGCTTTCTCTAATTTATGGTAGAGAGAGGCTTCAAAGGGTTATACCAACTTCTTAAGAGTATGATATCAACAGTTTGTCGTCGACAAATCTTCGTGATCTCTCAAAAATACTGAATCAAAGCGGGGCCTTTTATACGGAAATGAATCAAGTGCAATTGGGCTTCACTTTACTCTAATAAGTTGGGCATCTGAAGTCCCCGCCCTTGGCAAACTTTTGTCTGCCACAAAATAGGGCTAGCTGAACTGTGCCCCTGAGGATGAATTGAAAAGGCCGAGAAGAAGAAGAAGAGAAGAAGAAGAAGCATTACTAAATTTATCAGCATTTTACTAAATCATCACTTACTTTCTTCTCAAGAAGGGGAGATACTTCGAACTCTCACATACCATTACTCTCTGAGACTCCCTGAGTTTCGTGAGAAGTATCGACGTCTAATCGTTCAATTGTGACAACTGTATAGCAAAGGAGTGGCCAATCCTTTTTGCTCAGTTGGCAGCAACAAATTTCTCAACAAGGTCATCCTGACGGTCCTAAGTGTTTTCTTCCAAGGTTTGCCATTAGCGATAAAATTTAAACTTTTGGTAAACGTAGGGTTTTGGAGCCTAAAACTAAACTTTTTATTGAGCACACCTTCTTTCTTCTGGATAAATTGAAAGTACTGCATCAAAAACTTTGTATGAAAATTTGTATGAAAAACAAGTTGCACATGTTGGGTTGCTTAAGAATTCAGCGAAATACGTATGAATGCAGCTGTCATGTTTTCGGTGGATTTGTAGTTTTGGGGAGAATCGTACGGCGTGTTACGGGATCTTACGTAGAAAAGGAAAAACAAAGGCTTGTAAACCATACAGTAGCATTCATAGTATTACGACTAGCAAATATTTTTTGTTAACTTGGATTGGACTTCAGTATTTAGAGAGATAAAGTGAATAGGCTAATTATCTAGGCCTTGCTCGTCCTCCTCAACGTCCACCAGCCCAGCTCCTACTTACTTCTAAGAGAAGGACAGTGCGGTTGGATACAGAAAATCTAGATAAGTTGTAGAAGTGAAAGAATCATGGTAATTATTATTGCTCTCTATTACCATCGCTCATTCACTCATTCACCCACTTGGACCTACTCACTCACTTGCACCTACTCACTCACTCATTCACCCTCTCATTAACTCACTTACTCAGTCACTCCCTCACTTGCCCACACACCCACTCACTCACTTGCACACACTCACAGCTACTCACTCAATCACTCACTCACTTACTCACTAATTCACTGACTTGCACCTACTCACCCACTCACAAGCTTACTCATCCACTTTCTCCCTCACCCACTCACTCACTCACTCACTCCCTCACTCACTTTCTCCCTCCTCACTCACTCACTCACTCACTCACTCACTCACTCACTCACTCACTCACTCACTCACTCACTCACTCACTACTGCATTATGTACTGCATTATGTACTGCATTATGAACTGCATTATGAACTGCATTATGTACTGCATTATGTACTGCTTTATGTACTGCATTATGTTCTGCTTTATTTTCTGCATTATGTACTGCATTATGTAATGTATTATGAATTGCATTATGTACAGAATTATGTACCGCATTATGTACTGCATTATGTACTGCATTATGAACTGCATTATGTACTGCATTATGAACTCCATTATGAACTGCATTATGTACTGCATTATGTACTGCATTATGAACTGCATTATTAACTGCATTAAATACTGCATTATGAACTGCATTATGTACTGCATTATGTACTGCATTATGAACTATTTAATTTATTTAGTGTTTGTGATGGATGAGATTGCAAGCCTGACATTGTATCTATGCCCAGATTCAAACTTGTTAAAGGGTATGCTGATAAAAACCGCACTGGTTGTACATATTTTTTCCAAACTGAAGCTGTCAACAAAGGAACCGGAAATTACCTGTTGGAAGTGGGGCCTTAAACCTAATTCACATAAGTGTAAAATTATGTCTGATGGGCAGAATTAGGTCTCCGTCACTGATGTATCCATAGCTATCTATGCATTCAAGACATGGATCCTGAAAAGAAGGATATGCGGGGATTATCTAACTTTGAAAATAATTGTCTAAATGGGATAAATTGAACTCAGAGCCTATTTTTAACGCTTTGTGCACCATGGTATGTATGCATCTAGTGTATGCAAACTATGTCAAATGTGTCTTATCAGTCTAATTTGAACTGTTTGTGCACCATGGAATGTACTTATCAAGTGTATGTGAACTTCGTCCAATATGCCTTATTAGTTTATTTTGAACGCTCTGTACACCATCGAATGTACACATCTCATGTATGCAAACTATGTCTAATATGCCTTTATAACCTATTTGAACGCTTTCTGCACCATTGAATGTACGCATCAAGCGTATGCAAAGTATGTCTAATATGCCATAATAACCTATTTGAACGCTTTGTGCATTATGGAGTGTACGCATCTAGTGTAGTGCCCCTGAAACATAGTAAACAGCATTTGCATCTGCAATATCAATAGTGATCGCATCCATTGATTCCATGGTCATGGCAGTAACTTCATCTAAGTCGCACTTTAAACGGTCCTCTTGGCTACTCTCATCTTGTGTCACAGTGATTGTGCTCAAGTCTAATCCTGAAAACTTCAGCAGTGATAAGGCCTTTATTTTCCTCTCACTTTCTAGTAGCTGGCGCACTGATATAAAATAGTTGGCACCTGATAGCTGTCTGTACCACCCAAAACGACTTTCAATGTTATCTGATTGAAGTTTTCCAAACAGAATGTAATTAAATCCAGCATGATTTAATAAGTACCTAGCAAAGACCTTCTCCTGGAGTTGCTGCTAACATAGATATGGTCGTCTTTTGTATATCCTCGTCTAAATGCGGTCTGTTCCGTTGACTTGCGTTGGTCCAGGGTCTTTGCCATTCTTCTCCAATTCGGTCCCAGTCCTCTCGTTTAAGTGGGGATCGTCATCCTTTTCGCGCCTCTTCGTCAATCTTTTTTGGCCTGTTCGGAGCGAAAGACTATCCCTCTTGAAGTATCCATCGAAATCCGCATACGATAAGTACCTTTTTGTTAAATTTATTGTTTTGTAAGTCTGTTAACGTAAACTATAATGGACTCTACAAATATTGAAACTGCTATTGCTCCTATTGAGGACAACGATTTGATAATTTTACGCTATCGTCAATAGGAATGGATTTGGAATCGTGTTCGTGAACCTTCTATCGTATCCTCTACCAAGTCAATGATGCCCGTTGTCTTCGCTGAGGGTACCCACCAACCGCCACGACCATCCTTGAAATGAAATCTTTTTGTTTCGTTTGTTTCGTTTCTACTTAAGTATCCGGAAAATACTCTGATGCTGTGAAGGAAACCGGGGCATAATTTGAGTGCACATTATAGAAGCCGTCCCTGTTCTTCCCTGACAGCAAGCAGTCGGAAACAAGGTTGTTGACAGAAAATTCATCCTCAGAAAAGTCCTCCAGCCGAAGTGCTTTGCTATTGATCGCCATTAATTTTGTCGGTAAGAAACAAATACTTCAGGCCGGCCAATAAGTTCTTGACACGGAAATCGATAAGAGAAATTCTAATTAAAAAAGTCCATAATAGTGTATCCTACTTGTAGTCTCGGCCTTTCTTAGAAACAATTGAACGATGATTAAGTATCGCTCCAAAGCTGTTTAGGTTATGCTAATTTCTAAACCTTACCTCGAGAATCTACGATGATCCCTTGGCTTCTCTTAATTAGAAATCACAATAGGAGCTAAGGGCAGATTCCTACTTCAAAACGCATGATTACGAATGTGGAGCTTGCCGCTGACTTTTGGGAAAATATGTTATAAGGCTTTTATTGAAAAGCTGTGGGATCTTAGCCGTTAGGAGAATTTGTCATGATCTTTGATCTCTGCACTGATCTAAATGCCATATTTCATTGATGCTTTATTCAACCGTTCAATCAGCGCTGCCGGCTCTTCTTCATTTCCGGCGAGTGCATCGATGCCATCTGTAAACCAAAGGTTAGTATTCGTTCTGCACCCAATGCTGACTGTGCCTTTGTAATCTTACAACGCCTCAGCCATGACCATCTCCACGAACAGACTAAATAGGGTTGGGGAAAGTAGGCATCCATGTCGTACTTCAACAGCTATTCTGAACCACTCCCCCATTGATCCATTTCGGGGTAGTTCGCTTGAGGCCGTTTCGTAAAGTTTTACTTTGCTCATATTGTGCACCATTGAATGTACGCATTCCAAGAATACAAATGTCACTAAAGACGCCTTTTTAGGTAATTTTTAACAAATTTTGCGCCATGGAATGTACGCACTCTAGGCATGCAATTGTCACTAAAAACGTCTCCTTAGGTTGTCTTGAACGTGTTGTGCACCATGGAATGTACGCATTCCAAGCTTGTAATTGTCACTAAAAACGCCTTGTTAGGTTATTTTGACGACATTGTGCTCCATGGAATGTACGCCATGCAATTGTCTCTAAAAACGCCTTGTTAGGTTATTTTGAACCCATTGTGCACCATGGAATGTACGCATTCCAAGCATGCAATTTCAGCATTAAACTGAAAATACATATCCAAAGGCAGCAAGTGTCGACTGAGTTTTCGTTGACATTATGAAAACTCTTGTTTTATTATCCACGACAAAGCATGCAGTATTCTGATTCTAAAAATTAAATAAAAAGATTTGACAGTGAACACTGCTTTGGCTTCATTTACATCCTTTCCTGTTCTAAAACAGACACTTGCATCGGAATGGCAAAAACGAATTTTCTGTTGAAAATTTAAACTGATGTACATGCACTTTTAAGAAACTTCATTCACTAAATTTCATGTTTCTTATAAAAAGAAAAACGTCTATTTGTTAGGAGAGAATTTTCATTGGTAAAAACCGCTTGTCATTGGTGACTCAAATTCCATCCTCAATTACCCAAAGTTCCGATCAGCACTACATTTAAGTTCATGCCATTTGGATAAATGGGGATGCATTGCAATTGAAAATGTAGGACTACTTTTCTGAGTTTCCAAGGAACTTGCTCCAATAATTCTCGGACTTTCGCAAAGGTTTCGAAAAATATAAGTAAATCTAGGAACTTTTCTTCAACGGAGATTAATGTTGGCTAAGGCTCAATAACAATGCTAAACTCCAGAAAAACTTATTTTGAAGATGATAAGAACAAAAATAAATTTTCTTCCAAACTATAGAATTTTCTGTAATCTAAGTGTAGCAACGTGCAAATAAAGAAGGAACCTTTCCCAATACATGGTAGTCTCTCGATCAAAGATCCTCTATGATTAGTAAGATATTGAAAGTAGTCTACATAAATCAGCAAGATCACCAAATAGGCCAAATTAGAAATGAATAGTAGCTGGAGTTCCTATGGACGACGCCCCTTAGTTTGGGCTACCAGGTGGAGAGGCAAGCCACGAACTGGGTTCGACTACCTGGTAGGACCACCTGTCACAGATCGTTGGCAACATCTGTTATCAATGAGAACGGATTCTGTGCACAATGCTTACCCAAAAGACCGAGAGAGAGCAATCCCGGTACATCATACTCTCCCAGGCTAGGAACTTATAGCACTACATATATACTCCTTTGAGCCCGACTGAGCCCGATTTCTCTTTGGAAAGTTAGGCCTGAACCTCGGCCCGAACCCGGCCCGACCCGAACCCGACCCAAAAAACCCGACCCAACTTCCATATCTGCACACAAGCGCTTAGGATTAGGGAGGAATAATCATACCTCACTTATCATTCTACTATGTGTTATAAGTCCTTCTTAATCTACTATGTGTTATATGTCTTTTAAACACCGTTAAAACTCAATGTTAGGGACAAATCTTTCAAGACTCTGCGTGGTCTTCAGCAAGCAGCATCCTTTTAAATTGGCAAACAAAACTAGAATTGAATCACATCACTGTGTACAATTGGTCGTGATTTGCTGCTGTTCTGCGAAAAGTCACTAAATAACTGTCAGGGCTGAGGGTTGCTAAGCAAGTTGCTTAACTTTTTAGCTAATTGGAAGGCTGAACCCTTAGCAACTGGGTTCCTCATGCAAAAAATGTTTCCTGGCTCAAGGCTGAAACACAAATATTAATTGATGAATTTCCTGCACCCATTGAATTTCCCGTACCAATTTTTGAGTATGTGTCCAAGTGAGGTGAAAATAGAATTATACCACATAAATAGGTAGAAACACATTTGATCCTATTTAATCAGTATAGAAGACTGCAATCTTTTTGATAACAATTTTGTAACTTGAAAGCGCTGCAGGCCATGGATGGCATCCCCATTATTACTATAGTATGAACAGCTCAGGTGTTCAGTATGACAGGTAACCGAAGTGTGAACGACGAAATTGAAGGTCAATAAGTTCATGGATACGCGATTTTGTATGATATAGAGCGTGGTAGAGTCATACTTGTATTAAAAGTGAATTATTATCGTACGCTTAATTTAACATTGCTACTGACGTAACCTTACATAAAATTTCGTCTTCTGACTCCAATCTCTTTATTTCTTTATGTATTACTTAATGCACTATTTGAGGTTAATTTTGGCAGAAGCATTCTTATATCCTTGTCATACAAAACTGTAAGTAACATATCCTTCTCCCGTCTGCATTGTTTGTGGTTTTCCACCCTGACCCACGTAAAAATTCGCAAACGTCGGTCCTAAGGAGCTGCCCATGCTTACGCCACCTGTTTGGATAAAGAATTGAGACTGGAATTGGAATGGGGTTTCTGTGGTGCAAATATAGAGTAGTTGTTTCAGTGTGCTATGTGGTATGTTTGGTGGAGGCATACTAGCGTGATTATAAACGTATCTTAGGATGATATTAATGGTATCTCTAACTGGTACGTTTGTGAAATGTTTTCACTGTCTAGGGATGCCATCATGAAGGATGTATGTGGCTTGATGTTGTGGAGCAGGTTGATGAAATGTGAGGTGGATGTTAATGAATGGTTTGATGGTATATACTGTTTAATGATACCGTTCACTCCTAGAATTGCTCTCTAGAAGGGGAGCTCTTTTGTGATTCTGTCACCCCGATGAAACAAATAACATTGCAAATGCTCGTCCTCGCAAGGCTGAAGACGTTGCACAACCACGACGCCAATTGCTTAAGATCGGGGTTTTCCTTACGTACATCAGTCACGTAACCTATAATCTTTCTGTAAGTTGCTTATTTAGAGAGTCAATAAAATTGAGAAAGATTATTTTCTTTTACTAGTTGAAAGAATGAAATTTCTGTTGTATTTATCCAAATTTAAAGACATTCGAAGCATCAATTTTGAAGAGTTTCGAACATTCGAATATGTAGAAAGTAGAAATTGGTAATTTTGAAAATGCAAGTATAAACATGGTAAATGAGGTGACCATCAAAGTATACTCATTACCTTAAAGAAGAAGTACGCCACTTGCTGTTCAAAAACTGAACTTGACTTGACTGTAAACAATTTACTAATTGAAGTATTCACGTGATCTAATTTTCCAAATACCGGCGGACTATTTTAGTATTGGCAATAAAAAGGTATGCAGAAGATAGAGACTTAACTGAGTACTAATAGGAAATTTAGAGAAACGAGGTTTGGTGGTTTGGTGAAGAGAGGAAAGTTAGAACAAACTTTGTTATCAGTTATTTTTCATATCTATGAAAATAGGAATCTAACCTGACTCAATAAAAGAATACTGAGCTCCTCGTACTTACGAACGCCTATAATTGCCTTACGGTACCTAATAAGCGTCTTATGCAAATAAACGGCTGACTCGAATAAGTACCTTTTTCTAAATGCCTCTCCTGAATAAAACAATCAATCTGGTAAATGTCTCGGTTGAGTGAGACACATCACTTTGACCAACCTTGCACTCGAATAGACTCTCTGGTTCATTCAGCGCATCACTCCAACAAACTCCTGCTTTTTATTTTTTGAATAAACGCCTAACTCGATCAATAAGCGCGTTATTCAAATAACTCTTATAAAAACCCACTACAATAAAACGTCACTCTAACGAAAGCCTTATCGCCTTGAGCTCAATCAAAGCACCAGCTGACCTAATAAAGCTACCCGCCTAACGCAAGTCTTCAGTATCTATTCAGGAATCATCAATTATCAAACTGTGCAGTTTACGTGCTGCTCTTTAGTAACTACACGGAATTTTTTTGTAAGCAAACTCCATTTTCGGGGTTAGGCCTCGAGTTGCGCAGCAACTTCCCCAAATCAGGCCTGGAGTTGCTTAAGTATTTTAGGTAGTGTTTAGGTATCACTACAGGTTATCGTCGAATTTCGTTGTGCTGTCCTTTGACAAAATGCAGCCCCTGGCAGCTGTGTATTTGACACCTTCATGCCACCTACTGTGGTCTATATATCAACAGTTTGTAATCAATTTGTATAAATTATTTGTTTACTTACTGTTAAGTATTTTCTGTAAACGTTTGCTTCCCTCTCCATCCCTTCCCCCAACAAAGTTAACCCTCTAAATATAATCTGGCTACTTGACTGGTTAACCAGATTGTCTATAAGCCATATTGTCTAATAGAACATTGCTTTTGAAGAAGATACCCTTGGCAATTTTATTCTGCACAATTTTATTCTGCAATTTTCACCACAACAATTCTCTAGAGATTAGTAACGCTCTTCAAATTAGCCCCTTCTACCCCCCTCTCCCTCCTTCGAATAAGCAATACTCTTCCGGACAAATTTTCAAATGAAGGACCCCTTAAAGGAGCACCACAAATGAGCTGCACTTCTTAATTTTTTGAAACCCTTTGTACTGGAACCACTTCAATTTACTTAGTCAATTGTCAGCCATTCTTTTGTCCAATCCAGAATAAGAAGACGCAAGAATAAGAAGCAAAAGTTCCCTAGATACTGTGGGTAGAAACTTTTTTCTATAACTTATGGTAATCATAGGTTCAGCGTAGGGCCTTCCATAGTATGAATTAAGAACAGAAATACTTCATGGCTGTGGTGTGGTCTTTATGCCATGTCTGGGTTCTAAAGTGAAAAGATTTAATATGGATAATATTATTAGGTACAACAACATTGCTGTATAATTCATGTTCACATCCTTGCACCTATTATAATATTAGTCAAAGTCTGCGTGAATTCCTATTTTTTTCATAAACAGAAAGTGGGAAACAAGCCTGTTGTGTTAATATACTGTACTTTATGCACTAGCGTTTGGGCATGGGTTTTGTTACAGCTTTTTATTACTATGTAAAGCTTTTATATGTTATGTTCCGTAGCTAACTAAAAAAATTGTCTTTTTGTCACCTTTCCATTAAGTATTGATTTGCCCTTTACAGTTTTTTGGTGTTTTACATAGAAATTCGCCATAAGTAAGTTGTTTATAAGTTGTTTCGAATTTCAGTGCTTCTCGGGGTGGTTGTTAATTTTTTGGGTTGTTTATAAAAAAAAAGAGTGATGGTTTGGTTATTGGGAAGTGTACAGGCGTTTTCAGGAGGATTTTTTGGTTGGAGGCAGGGGTTGAGAAGAGGGGGATATGCTTGGGGAACTTTCTATCGAGGAATTTGTCATGGGGGAAGAAAATTTTCATGAAGGGAGCGCAGGATTTACTAGCATAATTAAGAAAAAACAATGAAAAAATAAATATGAAAAAGTTTTTTTTTCAGCTGGAAGTAAGCAGCAGCATTAAAAATTAAAACGAACATAAATTATTACCCATATGTGGGGCTCACCTCTTCCTAATACCTCGCTCTTTACGCTAAATATTTTTAGTAATTTCAACTATTTATTCTGCGGCTTTTGTGATTCAGGGGAACTGTTATTTGGCACTATCACTATTATTAGTGTATCTTTTATTGAAATACTACTTTTTGCAAAATTCAACATACGTTTTCCTTGATAAGAGCTGTTCAGTTGATTTTAATGGCTGAAAAATCCAGCTACGACAAACAACTCAGTAAACGACTAGAGGTCGCTGTTGCGATCTATGAGTATAATAACTTGTCTGTTGAGAAATGTGCTGACATAAAGATACAAAGCTACTGCTGTCTCAAGCCCCTCCCCTTCTGCCAGGCATTACACTTTTGAATTGAAGAGTAGCTCACTTTTATTTACACCTATCTCTTCACACCAAGTCCAAAATGATCTACTTTAAGAATGAGGGGCGCACCACGGTAACTGGTTGCTTTGCGGCGACTAGGCTGAGTCAAGGAGGAGCCTGAACTTGTGCTGGGCTCCTCTGAGTGAGGGATCGGGGAACAGTCTGGGGCCCCTTAGGTATGGTGTGCAGGCCCACCGGCGCGTGGACACGCCCTGGCACCATACCAAACCAGTCACCTGTTGTCCCGCAGGTACTGTCTCTTGAGGCAGGGGCTACGAGAATGACCTCAATACAAACCCGGTCAGATGAGACCGTAAGCCCAGAAAGGCAATCATCTAGTGCCGCCCACGAACAGGGCGTTGGTGACAGAAAGGGCATTCGGCCGTAAAAACCTGCCACACTATCATGGAGGTTTCGGTTATCCTACCATAGACAAATCAAGCAAACAAAGTCAAAGCTCACATTGTTACGGAGCCTTTATAATTTGATACACTCTTAGATAGTTTCTTTTCATTTACATTTTGTTGGAAAGACTTCGTAAAACCTGGGATATGGAGAATTTTTCGGTCCATTTCTTCCATAGGGCCTATTCCTTCAATGACCTTTAGTCTTTGTTGGCTACAAAGGCCAAATGTTTACTCAAATCAAGGATATCGATCCTCCCTAGAATCCGTTGCGAGAAAACTATGAAGATTATCAACCCAGAACGAATTCTTTTCATCGATTACAATTGCCAGGGAAACAGATAATAGTTTAATGTAAGTTTATATGCCATCGCATTTGTGGTGCAAGCTGATAATTGTACGAATTGTTGTTGCTAGGTTCGGTAACTAAGGCAACCGTTAGCCTCATTCTCATTCGTTCATATGTCACGTCAGCACTCTTTATCGGGTGAGTTGAGTTCAGTTAAGTTATATGATTATAATTTCTCTCCATAAACTCACTGCTAGGGTCATCTCTGGTATAACAGCAATGAGCTTCTGTAACCGAGTCACAGCTTCGTGAAATCCAAAATACAAGGTTATTAGTTAGACTTTTGAGAGTATTAAAGAACTCCAAACAAAAAGAGCGATAATAAGATAGTTCACGAATTCAAATCCTGCTATTTTAGGAAAGGGCAATTATAGTAGAACTGCTTAAGCACATCCTTGTGACTCACGAGTCGTGCACAGTCAGGAAAAAGGAATGAAACGATTCAACATTTTCTACTGGATTAAGAAGATAAGTTATTTCATTTTAACCACATGCGAGTCTAGTTTTTGTACACAGCAGCAATGACGATATTCTAGGAGTAATGTATATTAGTGCCTAAGTTATTCTGTATACAATATGCCACTCTGTCATGAACTGCAATGGCAAATACAACAAGAACAAAAAGGACAAAGTGTTTCGTCTTCCCAGTGATACACAGGAGCATGAAAGATGGATGAAGGTCATACCTCGAGAGAACATTCCCGAGTAGCATATTGGTAACAAATGCAGAATCCTTCTTATGAGAGGACGACTTTTTCGGTAGAAATTGGAGACTGTAGGAACCGTAGATTGTAAGTACGTCGGATTGTTAAGCTGATCGCGGATCATACAGCCTATTTTCCTATCAATGGACTAATTATTCACTTACTTTTCGTAAATACGGAATATACAGTCCTCTTAAAGATCGAAGTTGTTTCTGGATCCAATAACTGTCCTTCGAAGCAGCGTGCGGCGGAATGATCGAGAAATTCTATGCCAAATCTGTCTTAAGGCCCACAAAAGTTGCAAAGTATCATCGAGACAAGTAAACGTGAAACGGTCACTTTGAAAAAAAAAGTAATATATATACTTTCTATAATACTGGAACAATGGTAAGTATCAATTTGATAATAATAACCATCATCATGATTATTTATTTTCTTCTCTGGAAAGAGCCAACACGCAATCCATGATAATGTTAAGTGAAAATGCACCATTTACTTAAAATTTCGCAACATATTTAGAAGCAAGTTACAGCACTCTATTACATACATAGGAATGGTTGTTGCAGTTTTTTAGATTGCCTCTGTCTCACTACTTCCCAACAGAACATTAATTGCAGTTAAGCAGTCTCTGCCAGTTCAAGCACACCTACACTAAAATGCCATAAAAGGAGTTTCAAGTAAAAAGTAACAGTATTTTAAAGTAAGTGTAGGCACAAAACAGAGATATATGCGCAACCTATAATACTATGACTGATACAGAAAAGTCATGTATTAGTAGATATTGGCAAGGAACGAAACATTAGGAAAGAAGCAAAGGCAAGTATTTAATTCTATAGTTTAGAAAGTGTAGGCACAAAACAGAGATATATGTGCAACCTATAATACTATGACTGATACAGAAAAGTCATATATTACTAGATATTGGCAAGGAACGAAACTATAGGAAAGAAGCAAAGGCAAGTATTTAATTCTATAGTTTAGTAAGTGTAGGCACAAAACAGAGATATATGCGCAACCTATAATACTATGACTGATACAGAAAAGTCATTCGCAGATGATATCGTATACGATTTGTTGGTTGCAGTTATTCAGTAGCAGATGATATCGGATACGATTTGTTGGTAGAAGTTGTTTTGTCGCAGATGAAATCCGATACGATTTGTTGGCAGCAGTTTTACAGTCGCAGATGATATCTCATACAAGTTGTTGGTAGCAGTTTTCCAGTCGCAGATGATATCAGATAGGAGTTGTTGGTAGCAGTTTTCCAGTCGCAGATGGTATGGGATACAAGGTGTTGGCAGACGTTTTTCAGTCGCAGATGGTATCAGATATGAGGTGTTGGCTGCAGTTATTCAGTCGCAGATGATATCGGATAGGAGTTGTTGGTAACAGTTTTCCGCTTGTTATTTGTATTACAATTGGCCATCCCTCCCTTGATTAACTTAATCACGTTCTCAAACTGAAAGAAGTCTCCATATAAAAGTTCCCATGACTGCTAATTATTTTGTCTTAGCTTTATTTGGACTCGTTTAAGCCAACTTGTGACGTACGTTGATGGTGTTATTTTTGCAGAAGCAGTGGGGAAGCTGGCTTCTTCGTCCACAGAATCATGTAGAAGCAACCCATTCTTAGAGGAAGAATCGTTGTCAGGTCACTGCTTACTGGATGTTTTTGCAGATTACTTATCTTCTTCTACGTCAAAAAGAAATAACAGTAAGTAAAGCGTAATATATTTCCTAATTGATTAGGCCAATGGAATTCCCTGGAGGGAAATGCTGGATGCATGAACTTAACTTTCAAATCACAATAATCAATGTCCATCTCGCAAATAATTCCTATCCAGAATTCTTTATCATATCTGCTCACAGCAAATTGTGACACCTTCACCTCTGGTTTAGGGCACCATTGTATCTGTTTACCCAATAGCAAATTTTAAGTAAGGTCATATTCTGCATCTATTGAGACTCGTTTTGAGGCAATTACACTTTCTGACAATGGTTGGAAATAGTGGTAACTATGGGTCCCAGGTAATGTACCAGCTGCTTTTGCATATCATGCAGTCAAGAAATTTCGGGCTTGAAGAATATCTTCATGCCTTTTTTTTACAAAGAATGATCACGTGGCATAATCATCGAGGCGACTATTAGACAAAGAAAAAAAGGATTTTTGATAAGTTGTATTTGCAAATATCTGAGACCAATCATTTTCTATTTGTGAAGTATAGTTATGCATATGATACATTTTCCCTGAAAATTAGAATGTTTGCAAATAATTGCTGTTATGCTTGATGTTTTGGAAAGTGGTATTTTGATTCTTAGCTAACCCTGAGAGTTAAAACCTGTTGGTTTTTTTTGCAAAGCCACTAACGATACCTCACCATGTCACTTCACAGGTTTTATGAATTAATCGAAAAGAAATGTGATGAAAAAAGATATTTTCTGCGAGTCATTTCCAGTTCTCCTGTCAATAGATGGATATAATAATTAATCAAAGAGTGGTAAGAAGAACTGTTGTAGTGTTTTTGTTTTCTTTACAGGGAGAGGACTCAATGCGGCTTTTGCATTGGCGTATCTCTGTGAAGTCGACTGTGGGGTACACATGATCCTCAACTTACCAGAGGCAAGGTTGATGGTATGTTAATGTATGGTATGCTTCCTCTCATTCTACTTGACACTATTCTTTTTTCCAACGCGAAGATAAGAAATATAAGTTTCAGTTAGCCTTTCAATGACGCGACCCTTATCAACAACAAAATGTTTATTTATACAAATGCAGTTTATACTTTCAAAATTTTTCGAATGTCCTGTTGTGGTGAATGAACTGTTGCAGTTTCTGTTACTGCTGAGGGAATCGATTCTGAATGTTCAAGGGTTTCCATAAATGCGGGTTTGAGGCGATCTAAGCTAACATTGTCTCGTTTCCCCTTAATATCCAGAGAAAAATGTTTATCAATCATCTCTGACAAACACATGAGAACAAGTTGATAAATCTTTTTAGAGACATGTGTAGCTTTGTCGGTCGTTCGAGGTTGTACAGGTGTAATTTGAGACATAAAACGACGTAACGGTCCACATAATTGCTGGGGTCCAGTGAAGTTGTGTTTGAACTTGGAACCACAAATTCGTTAGGGAGACGAAGGGGGGTGAAGAGCGCTTGATAAGTCACGTCATCGACGGTCTTCCCAACGGCTGGCAGGCAGAAGAGTCTTTCACAGACCAAAAGCTGGCAGCAATCATTCTAGTTAGCAGAACACTGCGAGTGATGGTGTCACTTGAAAAACACTCATGGAAAGGAACTGGGGACCCTACCATGAATTACCCAAGCACAGCCATGACAGTACAATCAGGAAATCACAACAGCGTGACAGGGTCTTTGGCTTCTAGCCAAAGGTCCTCGCTCGGTAGGGATCATCATGTACGACAGGTGGTGCCCGATCGTCATTCAGCTACTGTCGCAATCAAGAGTCCGTTGAGAATCGGAACATGGAATGTTTTTACTTTTGCTTGGGCTTTTACTTGCCTTCATGTTTACTGCTTCCTTAATCTACTCTGTAACACTTATTTATTTCACATTGCTCCTTTCTCCCTCCTTATTACTTTTGCCTTGGCTTTTACTTCACTTCATGTGTACTGCTTCGTTCATCTTCTTTCTAACACTTATTCATTTCTTATTACTGCTTGTCCCTCCTTTTTATTTTTGCTTTGGATTTTACTTCCATTCATGTTTACTACTTCCATAATCTACTTTCTAACACTTATTTCGTATGCCAACTTTCTCCCTCCTTTTTACTTTTGCTTTGGCTTTTAGTTCCGTTCATGTCTACTGTTTCCATAATCTACTTAGTATGCTCTTCCACTGACCAAAGCGCTTTTGTAGAACCATGCAAACATCGCATTTAAACATCGCCAACGTTATATGTAGAATGGAAGTTAGTATTCACTAAATCACATACATTGGATTCTAATAATCGCTGTGCATACAATAAAATGGAACATCTCTTTACCTCAAATTTAAATTGTTCTTCTGCTTTAATTTTAAAGGTTCTTGTATCCACAAATGTAATAAGATCCTCCTGCAAATTCGAAAATTAAATAGATCAAAAACTACAATTACATTGTTAGGTGCTTAAAGGAAGACGTTATTGAGTAAAAGAAGTAACGAAAGGGAAAATAAGCTACATTCTTGGCATAATATATGCATGTAATACATGCATTATGCATCATGCATAACAATTCTATCATGCTACCTCTAAAAGTCTCTGTTTTTTTGTAGAATATAAATTAGACGTATGAGACCAAAACTGCTTCAATATTTGGGTTCAGCACCACCAAAAGTTCGTTAAATCAGGTGTTAGATCAATGGTTACAAGATGGTCTTGCTATTCTGTAGGCCCTGTGTTATTATTGGCGATAGTTTATTAATCAGCTACTGGAATCACATAACTCTCTGTAATCTAAATTTAAATATCAAACCGGTCAGCACACTAGACTTAGCAGCACAAGGGATGTAACTAACCTTGTGAAAGGTAAAACTACAGCACTGAGGGAACTGGTTACGAGTTCAATTTCGAAATTTATGAGACCAGATCCTTACATGGGAGCAATCCATTTTAACCCAAGCACAACATGTATAAGAAACAGGTAACCCGTTCTCAAAACTTCTTTCTGTAGCTACTAAATTCACTGGTGTGACATTTTTCATTCAAATAATAAAACTTTACAATTTATATTTCCAAAATGATAACCGTTCCCTTAATTGGACATTTAAGTCTACTGATCAACTGAAAACTACAGTTATTCATACCTTTCATTACTTTCTTGGCAATAGAGATCAAATAGGTGTGCCAAATTGGTTTTATCCGAGAATTATAACAGGCGTGAAAATGGTCCCATGGCCAGGGTTAAAAATTTAGGGAAGGGATCTAAATTTGAGGCCGCTATTATAATCACTTTAACTAGTCAGTTAATGGATAAAAATCGGAGTGAACGATTTCTAAAATTCATTTAAATTTAGGTTGATAGATTGTCGTAAGTCAGTGACGGTTGGCATAGTCTCCTTTAATTTCTCGGTCCTGATAAAATTTTCTTACCCATATTCTTCTCGCAGCCTTCTTTTGTCTTTGCTTTTGCTTCTTCAGTAAGGAGAGTAAGATCAAAAGGATTTTCTTCCTCTCCATTTTCTCTGTTCCGAAATGTTATTTTGGCGCCAAAACGTTGGCGAACGAGCTCGACGACTGCGTTCTAGGGCACCATTAACTACTCTTTTGGTGATATGTTCCACTGCCTTAACTGTTCTACCTGTTCTTTCACCTGGCGACATCCTGTCTCTTGTACTATCAGGCTCTTCTGTAACAGCATCTATGATTGTGCTGCTTATGGTCTCCAAAGCAACCTTATCACCTTCTACTAGGCAAGGTTTACGCTTTTCTAACACCATCACTTTGGCCTCTCTCCTCCCAGCAGGCACGTCCTTCCTCCATTCGGCACTATTGTTATTGTAAGCTGTTGTTCCGGATTCAATCTCCTTTGCAGACACACTCTCTCCTTTATTCTGTGACCGACTGCAAACCTCTTTACTTGAAATTTGTAAAATGAGTAGTGGCATTGATAAGAATAAAATTCAGGTTGCACTAGTGTAAAGGACAGTATCGAACAGTCGGTTTTACACTACTAAGGGTCAAGACGTACTTTCTTTTATTTTGATTCTATTCCTAGTCCTACTGCTTGGGCTGTTTTATTTCGTTATTTAGTGTTGTTCTGTTTTAGTCGACTCGTTGAGAAACGTGCAAAAAGGCAGGTCAATATCAATACTAACCAGCAAATGCTTTTCCAAACGGCATCTGCAACAGGGCAGATCTAGACTAGGACTCTGGTGCACCAAAACTCCTCTTTGGCAGAGACCACGCACTCCCCTTTGGCAGAAATTAGGGCGATGGTCGTTTTTAGTACACTCAAACGTATCTCTGTCTTGCAAAACGGAATTGGATAAGCTAAAGCCCGGGACACTGTTGTCAAGTTCGAAGAAGGCTTTACGGATATCTTGCGAGAAGACGACCCCGAAAAAGCATACGAACTGCAGTAATATCTTGAAAGTCATTTTCAGCATCCTTTAAGAGCTTTCCTCTTGTTGTTTTTGGAAATAGAGAAAATGTTTACGGCATGCAACCTTCATAAGGCAATTGCCATTTATGAAAAGTTAATTCTAGAGTGTATTGACAGTAGGAAAAGCCTATTATTTTGTCCTATCACCTGATGGTCACTTTGAATTGGCAGTTTCTACTTCCCATACATTAAACATAAAGCCATGCTAGTTAAAATCACTGTCCAGTAGAAATTGCTCAGGAATATTGTGGATTGCTGCGTCATGGGGTCGGATCTTGCCTCAGCCTCTTTCTGATATAGACTTTAGCAATGATTTCGTAAAGTCCAGTGTTTCGTCCCATGACATAGGCCTTCGTTGTATCTAATTAATAACTTTATTGCAACATTCCATCTGACTTAATTAAAATGCTGGGGGAAATTGTAACACTTAAAGATGGCTGTATAAACCACTCCCGTAATCTTTATTGTCTTTTTAGAGAACGCATTAAACAGAGCTGCAACCAGCTACGGTCAATACTTCCTCGACAAGCATTAATTGGAGGCTGGCCCTTACGCCTTAAATTTATGAAGCAAGTCCTAAAATATGCTCATAGGTAATAAGCATGCCCTACAGAGATAGTCTGGCTACGGCTCTGGGCAGAAGTTGTTTTCTCCAAATATTTTGCACTCTCCACTTAATATAGCGGGCCCTGAACAGGTTTATGGTTGCAGAAGATGATCTGCGAAGGATAGGATATCAAAGCAGCTGGGATTTAATTTTACGATAGGACGATGAGGATGTACTAAATCTAGTATCCATAAAATATAAGTGAGTGCAGAGACTAAGAGAAAGGCAACTTAGAAGATACGGATTTCGCAGAGTATTTCTCCAAGGATTCTCTTTCAAGGGGTGCGATTGTTTACAGCGTCATATAAGTCAGAATTTTTTCTCTGCCGTGGAAAAAAGTGCCACGGTAAGTTCCGCGGTGTCTTGCCTTCACCGCAGTGTTTTATGTCTAATTGCGGGGGCTGCAGTATGGGCAGGTTAACAGGGATATGCCGTTTGGTAATATTTTGTCACCAAAGGAAAATTCAAAAACGTACAGAACAAGCAAAGAAATACAATGTACCCCGAAATTTTTTCTGTCTCTAATTTTCGCCCCCGGGGGGGCAAAAATTAAAGGGAGCCAAACGAAGGATCAGGGGGCGAAAATTAAAGGGACGAAAATTAAAGGGAGCGAAAATTATAGGCATGTCTTAACAGTCTCTCTGGTTACTTATAATTCATCCTTAAGCAAAGCCATAATAATGACCAAAACAGTCCCAGCTTATTGCTTTTCAACATCAATGAAAAACAAACAAGATTCAATCAACCTTTACACGTGAAGTGAATCAACTTTTGCAAGCTCAAATGAATTGTGTTTTTAATCTGATTTCCATGTTCCATCAACTGCAACAGTGATTTGTCAGATCGACAAAATTTGTCAAATTTGTTACAAAAACAAGAAAGACTGTAAAACAGAGGTTTTAGGTATATGATCACTGTATGATCACTAGCAGGTACTGTACTGATTATATAAACATTGAGGTCCATGGTATAGCAAAAATTCTGTGTAGCTGATCAAAAATGTGATTTTAAAAGTATGTTAGTTTCCTTTCTTGTGCTTCACATTGCTGTTCAGGTTGTCCAAGTCAGGCTAGAAGGTACTCGAGGCTCAACCTTGCCGCCATTTGCTCAGTTGTGAGATTTGAACAGAGTTATTCTTCCAATTTCCCAAGATATCTTTTCCGCAAATTCACGGAAGATTAATGGGTCACCAAAGTGATTCTTGCTGGTCGGAGGTTGCCCATCCCTAATCTAAAACTATTGTCACATTCCATGGCTGACAAATTGTTATTTAATTGGAGTTTTGTCGATGTGTTGTTTTCCCCCTTCATCATACGGCGTGCTATCGATAATCATAGCATTATGAACGCCTTTGAAGTTGTTGATGTTTATAGTAAAGGTTCTGGTTCAAAGTTGAATCTCGCAAAATGCAGTGGCATTTGGTTTGGAAGTAGGTCTGGTCAACTAACCGGTCCTGTTGATATCCAGTGGGTAAATTGTGTCACTATTCTTGGTGTTCCTTTTGGTCCCGGGATTTTTGTTGATAAATGTTGGAAAGACAAAATCCGTAAACTTGAGAAGCGATTGAATCTATGGTCTTCTCGGGCTCTTTTATTAAAAGGTAAAGTTGCTATTGTAAATACACTTGGTCTCTCAAATCTTGTGTATTTGGGTTCCGTTTTTCCTCTAAGTGTCGTTTACATTTTAGCCTTTCGATAAATTGAAATTTTGTGACTATAATTCAACAGTCAATAGTTGTTACCCTTTCCCCTCAAACATAAAATTAAATAGCAGAGATGGACAAAGTTAAGGAGACATGTACTGTGACGTTTTGTAGTAGCAATTCACGTTACAAACTACAATAACAAGATTGGCCAGTTCAAAACTAAATCTACTGTTGAACATGAACATTGTAAATTATGTAGTGATATAATAAAAATAAATTTTTGGAAGACGAAGGCGAACACTTTTAAATTACGCTGTCATACCATTGTTTTGCTTTGCAACTATTTTACAAGTCATATTTGTTCAAACATATAGTTTGTAATTGCTGCATGCCCATTGTTGTTTGTACAAATGCTGTATATACCGTGTTTTAGAGGTCCTTTGAATTGAGATACGTATTGTAAATGGAGTGCCACTTTTGTACATTACAACTGTATCAGAATATCAGAATATGAAACAGCTCGGAGGTTTGTAATTGCTAAACGGCTAATCACGATTTCCGAATTTTTAGAGTGAATTGTCGACAGCTACAGTATTGGAATTTTCTCCCCACAAAGTGTACTACCAGAGTTGTAAGAAATCTCTATAGTTATACTTTGCTTTATATGTATTTTCATGGCAACTTAAAACTTCTATTCTACTGTAGCAGTCCGCCGGCTATCCCTCTACAATCGAGTTTTGATCCGGCTAGATTGTTTTACTCGTGAACAAGAATTAGCTTCGTTACTGTGTTTGTCTGATATGTCCTGCCTAGACAGCCTTGGTACCCTACGAAGTCTACAGATTGCAATGACCGTCAATGTATGATAAATGAAAACAGGCTGCCAGTTTGAAAGTATACAATTCAAATCTTAAAGGCAAAGCTTGGGTAGTTTGTCTACTAAACACATACAAACTGTCTATTTAGTTTCATAACTAAAGGTGGCTTTTACGACAATATGTCATAATTAAATGTTGATATCCTTCAATTTAGAGTGGCATTGAAACCTAATTACACCGCCATTATGGAAATATGGCCCCTCTGGGATTCGAACCCGTACCCTCTAGCATAGAAGGCAAGTGAACTATCCACTGGACCACGGCGGCTCCATAAAAAACACAAATTGTTATACTAATAGCTGGGCCAGATTATGCCCGTGGAAGGCCAAAGGTCCACATGAAAAGGAGGCACTCTTCCAAACTCCCTTTAGGGTAAGAGCTCCTCATCCACCATAAAGTATTATATACATACATATAGCTATATATTGGGTCATTCCATGTAAAAGAAGGACAAAAAATGCAATTTTTTAACCCACCATCTCAGATTTTCTTCAAATTTGCACCATTGATACATATCATTAAAACTAGAAATACTGCAAAATGCAGTGTCTGGAGTGACATAAAGATATATTATGTGATAGATCATTTTATCCTTGGCTAAAACGTATTTACAACTTTTAAGATCAAGAGTTATCACAACCAAGGGTTGTGTAATGTAGTTTACATTGCTACATGGAATGGTGGACAGCAGATAGGTTACTACGCCAAAATGATTGATTGAAACATTGCGTAAGTGAATTGAAATAAACAAGTTATTCATGTTTTGATGCCAGAGGGGGTTTTTCGGGAGGGGGGCAAGCGTTGATAAGTTTTACATATGTGGCAGATACAGCCTCTGCCCCCCCCCCCCCCCCCCCCCCCCCCCCCCCCCCCCCCCCTCTTCCCTTAACTGTCAAGAAGAATCTTACGACGTAAAAAATAACGGTCGAAGTATCACGATTTGGCCCTCACGAAATGAATCGAAAAGAAAATAACGAAAGGAAGCTATAGATCCTTTAATTTCAAAATGTTTCTGTAAATATAAATGGAATATAATAAAGGGCTCGTAGATAAACCTAGGATAATGTTTACGTTCATCTAAGATTTCTCGATAGTTGTTTATCCTGTTGGGCAAAGTCATCACCGACTTCAACACGGGCATAGCAGCGACGGGCGCTTCTGCGGTTTCATGCAGAATCATCGATAATTGTATGTCGCAAAGGGCATCATTTTCTTCATATTTTAATTCTGAAACAAAATAAACTTCAGAACTTGTGTATGGTACAACCTTACGCTTACCAGGTGAATTTATTTCACCTAATGCCGATCTCACTTCCCTGATCCTGCTCATTACGTCGATAAACTTCGCTTCATAATGCAACATATAACACCTACTCAACCTCGTTCTCAACACAGACCTTAATACAATCCTCCAACCCTTTCTTTACGTACACACGTTTTTGTACGGTGTCATTCACACAGAAAGCCTTTACAAGCACATTACGAGTTCTTTCCCGAGCAGACAAATTTTAGACATTAGACATTAATGGTAAACATTCGACTATTAGTATTGACCGACTTAAACCCGCTCACTTGGATTCTACATATTTCACAACGTACTCTATTTCTCTAGTCGTCACATTAGCTCCTAATCATCCACCGGTGGACATCGACATCCAGCTCAACGCAATTTGAGATCACCCTATCAGCGCCATGTTACTTGACCAAAGAAAGACTGCCATCCGGCCCGTCATCCTGTCCAAAGGCCATTGAAAGTAGAAAGTATCACAAGGGGGTGACATATTTTCTATTCTCTGTTGTTCTTTTGAAAACTAACATTTCAAATCCTCTCTTCTCGATGATATTTTCATATTTTTGTAACCTGTTTTATTGATCTTTCCATCTTCAGGTCATGGAGGTAATGGCTTTTTAAAATTTCAAGACGCCGAAGAGATCACTCAAGCAGGGCAACTCCTTACTTAAGTCAATCTCCCTGCTCCATTTAAGTGCTTTTGTACCATTTTTGCCATCCTCAGAGTTTGATTCCTCATACAATCACCTCGCTTTAATGCACTTCTAGCAAACTTAGTTCTATGGAATAAGCCATCGGTCACCATAGTTACGTAAACGGGGGATTTTCTTTTAAAACAGAGCGAAGAAAGGGTTAACATTCTTCAAATATTTTTGCTCAAGGAACCGATGAAAAGGATGAAGATTTTGTTTTGCTTTGAATGCAAAATTGTTCAATTTTGGTTTGTTGAGGGGAAACGGAACGATGATGCAGGAAGGTTTCCCCTTCAGATAATATGGTTTTTGGAGCTTGTATTCATTTTGAGTTTTCATCCATGCTGCAATGCAGTTTGGGTGAGAGGTAGCTTTTACAAATACCGTAATTTACTGATGGTAAAGTATTAAATTAAGTTCAATGATAGGCAGGATGAAGTATTAAAGAAGGATTTCAGGAATTGTGAAGTTGTAGGAAAGGTACATTTTAATCTTGCTGTCGGTATTCCCTTGGCAAGTAATGTTTTACCCTTGCAGAGAATAAAAAGAACGAAAAGACACTGGAACAAGAAAGACAAGAGGACAAGAGAGTCCTCAGATATCAAATCGGAATGGTCGGAAGATGCAAATGATGAAACTTTCTATTAACCCTCATAGATTGAGCAATTTGCTCCCGGCATTTGGGAAACGTTTCAAGTAACAGTAGCAGCACACAATGTGACAGTAGTCAGAACACTGCAGCAGTGTAGCCAAGAAAAGTTTTGTGCACCTTCGGAAGTCTGGGTTCTATCAAAATCCTTATCAAAGAGTTCACACAATAGGGTATTGTTCGCTTCCAGACAATCCTACTTCTTATGACTGTGTTGTCACCTAATGATTTAAAAGAGGCTACGAGCATGGATGTTGAACTGTCCACAATTCAAGATTACATTTCCCATGGATGGCCACATAATCGCCCCCGAGGCCCCCTTGGTCTGTACTGGGATGTTCGGGACGAACTGTCATAAAATTCCACTGATAGTATGCTACAAAGAAAAGAAATAACTCTATCCGAATATGCGTGGCTGAAATTGGGACTTTTTTGTCAAGAATCTTTAAACAAGCACTAGTAAGTTTACTAGTTATGTTTTAATAACGAGTGAGGGCGTGAAGGTTTTAGTGCGAGCAACTACTTCCGCGACTGATCCCATTTGAAGCCTCATCTGACACGCATCAATCTGTGAGAGAGACGTAACCCTAATATCAAAGCAACTACTTCTAGCATCCTGCGGTAGGAGCTTTCACGCATGAATCATGGGTACCGGGGTCGGGGCTTCCAGGGCCTTGATTTGCCATCCCCTTTAGCCACACCATGTGGGGGTTGTAATCGTAGGTGGGGGTTGATTTTCTGATATGGGGGTTGATACCCCTCTGCACACTATGTGTAGTGAGCCGCATGCGTAGATGTAAGCTATTAGAAAGTGCACTATGTGCTTTACCTTCATAAGAAGGATGAATTAAAAGGGAAAAAAAAGTAGCATTACCCATAAACTGCAAAGCTAGTGTACTTTGGAAGCATGTCAGTTTCGCAGCAGAATTTGTTGAATGCTAAGTCTCTCTGCACTTTCACTACCTTAATTGCTACCCTTTCTAGGTCTCTATATGGCTGCTTGTCCTGTAAGGTCCTAAGGACTACGAATGAAAACCATCTTGTTACTATACGTCTTTGAAGCTTAATCGTTTTTCCACAAATGGTCTGTTGGAGAAGTTACCCCTACCGGATATTTTTGCTTCTGGCTCATGTTCCATTTTTGTCCTTTCCAATGAACGTACATTTATTATTCTTCTAAGTTGAATATCATTTTATGTTTAATACTGGCAGTGATGTTTTGATTGTTATCATTAGTCAATAGGATAACTAGAAATGGTTGAACCTGTCAAAGTGAGTGGTTAAAGCAATCAACATATTGCCATTTCACGTGTTTCTCATGTCAAGGTTCCTTTTTCTTCTAGGAAAATTGCTACCAAGTGATATTCCTCTACCAATACCGATGCCACCGAATGCACAGGACTCAAAGATCCTATGTTGTAAGAATCAGAGCTTTCTAAGCTTGCATCTTTCCATCTCCATTGATGATTTGCTCATTGTATCCCTGTTCGCTGATACTTTAGCTGATCGTTTAGACTACTACGATCCGTGGTCATAACTTATCTAAGGTTAATAACTTGTCAATGGGAGGAAAGACTCGCCTATTTTACTGTCGCCCGGAAGCAGACTTGACGCTGCATCTACAAAATTTGATAGTTGCTGAATCGTGGTGGGTTCTTCCATTGAGGGAGGGAAGCTGGAAACACAGTATTTGTTAATGGACGATGTTTCGCTATCATAAACTTCCTTGACAGTTTCTGACTTGTCAACACTTTTCATCCTATGTCATAATCCAATCATGTCAAACTCTCTTTACAACAGCTTTACGCATAATATATTATAGTGTAACTATATTTATTTTCGTATTCCAGCGATCGACTTGCGTCGTGCCCGACCTCGAGTACCTTGAGCGCATGCGCGCGTTTTACCCACAAAACAAAGATCTATACAATGCATCATCACAAATTTCAAGTTGCTTGCTAGACAAGAACTTAAACCCTGGAGTTTCCTAACAATCCTCCCGCTTAGAGTTTATTTCCTTATAACAGGGCAAAGCAAGTGCCTAATAGGAATGGCCTGACTGGAGTTAGACTGGAGTCAGTATATGCTTGCTTTTTTTGTACTGAAAAGCTTTTTTCGTCTGACACTCCTCAGAGTGCTAACGTCAGAATGACCGAAATGAAATGTGTGAAAGAGTATACCCAACTGTATTTTGAAGGAGCCAATCAGAAATTTGGCTGCCTGAATGGCTTGTGTTTTTGGACCAATCAGCGTCCATTACAGCAAGATTAATTGAATAGGCCTAGCGAGAAATTGAATTCTTTTTGTCTGCGTAGTAAAGGTTTTCTTTCTTTTATGTGGACTGACTCCAGACTTCGGACGCTTTGTTTTCATCAGTTTGCAATATTTCACATGTTGAAATGCTTGAGCATATTATTGGTATTGCGGAACTTGTAAACACAATTCACGATGCTAATGAAAGAGTTTCTTGCGGGTTGTATAAATATGGCCTCAAAGCCAATAACATGTGACCAAAGGGCCATATTATGTCGTGAATTGACCTTTAACACCAGTTCAAACCACGTCAGCCACTTGCAAGCTCACAGCTCCGTTGTTTTTGTTGTTTCAGTGAAGGAATTTATATCCCTGGTTTAAGTGTTGTAAGACCCTTAATTGATCGCCCTGCCTAATACTTCCTACCTTCTGATCACATAATCGTAAAATAGTATTTGCTTTACGATATCAGATTTAATTACAAGAAGTTGATTAGCTGGCACTGAGACAACTTTCTCTGGCAAAGTAAGCTTAAGATTCCTAGCATATTTCAGTGTTGTAGATTTAACCAATAGTCTACACTATCTTTTTTTTGTTATCATGGAAGTGCAAATCACAAGTAACGTAATTTGCAGACCAAAAGAAACTTCCGCCAGGCAGAGGGAGGACAGAAACTTGTGACCAATTTATGTTTGCCCTATCATCGATCAATTGTAATTGCATCGTCGATATCAAACAGACTTCTTTCGCTGAAATGATAAATAGCTTGTTCAGTAATTCAGGGAAATCTCAAGTAGAGCCACTGTACTTCTTTTTATCGCTTCACAAGTTAATCTAGTAGGCCTAGCGGGACCTCAGGCTCGTCAATAACTATAGGAATAAAATTATTGTAATAATTGAATGACATCCGCTTGCAAAATGTTTCACAATGACCACATAATTTGACTTGCAGGATGTGTTCCCATAGCAGTCCAATGATTTACGGAGGATAACTGGTATTAGTTACGAGTTATACGCGAAGAAAGCTCGCTTGTCTCGTCTTACCCCTTTGTCTCGTCATGCCCCACATTACTCTACTAAAGTGTTTTGAACCTTTTCCCGGGCATGGTGCCTTCAGAAAAGATTCTTCGGCACACCACCAACTAGCCTGATTGAACGTCCCTGGTCTTAACGAAGAGAAACTGATAACCGGCCAGCGATTGCTTTTTGAAAAACCTAGATTTTATTTTACCGAAGTCTCAGTGAGGGGATGCAAGGGTAAATCGAGAGACTTCAGATTTGAGTTTTGAAACTAAGGGAAAACTCTAAGTAGACCACCTTTTTGATTTGTAGCTATCATGAAGAGGATAGTCTCACATCGGGAGTAAGAGCAAAAACAATATGCTCAGGAAGCGTAAATATCAGAACAACTACATAACGGTAAACAGATCAGATGGTTTTACGGATGACCAGTTTGGTTAACATCGATAAAGATATATTATCCTTAATTTGGTATGATATCGGTTCGCTACCTTCTGTTAAATTTGTACCAACCCACTACAAAAAGTTACAATTAAATACGGAATTGTTTTTTTTACATACGAGGAATCTATCCAATTAGATAATGGTTCACCACTTATAACAAATACTAACATCAACGGGATTGAGAATACAGGATAAACAGTAAAAGGGTCGTGAGAAACGTTGTTTTCCCCATTGGAAAGTACCGACTCTAATCATATCTGTGAAAACTCTAGTGTCGAAGGGACAACTGTTCACGTTTAGGAGGTTTCTACGAACAAGTCCAAAGAATAGAGGCAACCCTGAGCAGGAGCGGTTTCTACCGATATGAAGAGTGGTTCTTGGAAAGACTGGGCCACGTCCAATAGAGACTATAAAGAAAGAACTTCTGATCAAACAGTGAAAGAACTCAGGATAAGGCAAAAAGCGCCAACCAACTTCTATTACGTCTTTTGAATTGCAGAATCTTTTTAATACGAACCCTGCAGCTGCTTTTTGTAACTTCTGCAGGGAACGGAATTGCTTTCTTGTTAGCCCAGAGTAAACGTTGTCACAAAAATCGATACGGGATAGTATGAGTGAAGCAGCAAGCAGTTTTCGAATATGATAGGGAAAGAAGCATTTTTTCTTGTTTAATACTCGTAAGATGTATTAAACAAGAATAAATGATAATACCTGATTGATGTGATTGGTCCAGGGAAAATGTTCGTTAAAGTGAACACCGAGTAGTTTTGTAGTTGCAGACCTTTGAATTGAATGATCATCTATTCTGATAGAAGATAGATCGTGAAGTAGTTAAATTGGACTTTGAGTCTGATATAAATAAACTATTATTTTTGTATTAAAGGAGAACTGTAAAGAAGATGAAGTATTTGTACAGAAACAGATGTAAAAATGTAGAACAGGGTAACCTGTTAATTTAGCAAAAAACTGTGAATTTGAAAGTGAATTTGAAACCCAGTAACGTCTTTTCTCGTCTGCATTTACTCCCTTACACGGAGCTCTTAACGGAGAATACCAATATTGTTCTTTTATGAAGCGGTATTTATGAAAGATGAAAGTGGGCGAAGGCGTAAGGGGTTGGAAAGAACAACGGCGTAGCGATCGGAGCTTTAAGAAAAATGTCATCCACATGCCATATTCTGCCGTGAGCACTCTCTCCTTTCCTCAAGTTAAATTTCACTCCCTTCTCTGTTTCTTTTATAACTAGTAGTCATCGAGTGAAGTAATGGTTTTGTATTCTGATGTAGTTTGAGAGTCTTAATGCCATTGCTAGACGTGCATTGTTGACCCTGCCATTCTTTGCTTTGAATGTGGTTAAATGATTCTGAACATTTGGTGTCAAAAGAGCCAGAACGGAATCACGATTTAAAACAGTGCCTGCCTCTCTGTAAATACAGTAGCATCTTTAAAAGAGAACAATTGATGAAGCAGTCAACAGCTGCTAGCATTACTGGCTGAATCATGTATTCACTTCAGTTCCTTAAGCAAGGCTAATTATATCGATAGAGAATTCACATACCTTAGAGAACAACAGAAAATTGTTAACATAAAGAATAAGCCGTTTATCTTCCTACCGGTTGTAAGACTGTAAGCCAGAGGAAATCGCCATAAAATCGCTAATTCACCGTATACCAAATCATGACAAAGAAGGCAGGGAAGTGAGACGTTCCTGAAATGTCACCTCCACTGTCAAGTCTGTGATACTTTAAATACGACAGAAATCAAAGTTGTACTGAAGTCAGTCTGTGCACCACAAAACAAACGTGTTATTAACCTATGCTACATAGCTAGCCAAACAACCACGAAAGACTTGAAAACTTTGCTGACGGTATCCTAGTTATAATGATGTCTTTGTTTGACCGAAGGCATTTTAACGCTCTAAAATGTTCAGTCTGGAAATGAAAATTGTATTTTCTCCTCCCTCTTCGTACCGGTATAGCACATTCGTTTTGATTTCTACGCCAACGTTAAGCTTGCGTACGACACGGGCAAAGAATGACGAGTTTTGCATTTTGATAAGTTGTACCAATTTCCTTTGGGTTTTTGCATTATTCAAGACCTAGATCTGTCTTTTCTTTAGTTAGTTTTGAAAAGAACACTAGAAAAATAGAAAAGCATGTCACCACCGGGGATCGAACCCGTGACACACGCTTTCGTGGCGGGATACCCTGAACACGATGCCGACTTCTTTTGATAGAAGAGCATCGCCAAGTTCTGAAAACCGTGTTGTGACCAAGATGGGCCCAGGATTGCAAAATATATATTTTCATAAAGGAGGTACCAGGGACTTCTTGCTGTCCGGTTCTAAGCCGGCTTAAGTGCTTCGGTGTAGATATGTGATCTCCGTCCTGTACTGACATTTTTACTGACGAATTCAGGCGATTTGAACTGTACTTATTAGGAGTTTCAGAAACTTATATCCCTGGGGTAGGAAGTATGAAATTAAGTGATATAGAATTTGTTTACTGAGGCAGGAAGGATGGGGTATATAGACAGGGAGTAGGGCTCATGATGAATAAGGGAGCTGCTATATATTCAAATTTGTTACAATGAGATTGCCAAATTACGTCCTGCTGAGTGGAACGAAATAATATGCGTCATTTGGCATCACGGAGTAGATTTAATCAGCATATTCACAAGGAAGTGTTGCATTTAGCAGATTACGAAGGCCAATATATTGGAACCAACAACTGCCGAAAATGCGGTTCCTTGAGACCATGAGTCTGATAAACAAAGACCTCGCCACCCATTGAAGTTATGAGGCTGTTTGTTAACTCTCTAGCTGTATTGCCTGGGAGGAGCCGCTAGGCTTTGTGTTGAGATTTTTGCTTGTTAATCACACCTAAGTCGAGTTGCATCTACTTCCTCGGAGATATACTAGGTCGATTCCCACGAAGCCAAACTTTGTGACAAAACTTTTCGTTCAGTTATCCACTCTTTGCTGTGTTGGTGATATTGGTGATTTTCTGTTTTCAAAAATGAGCACCAATATTACCACTTTCTTCACAATCTTAGTGAATTGTGTCCTGCTCTTTAGTTTATCTATGAAAAGAAAGAACACGAACCCTTTTCTATCGTCGCTGTTCTAAAAGACAAGTCTTACTTTCTAACTGATGCTTACAGAAAACCCACTTTTACGGGACAAAATACACGCTGAGGGTCTTTTTACAATAAAAATCGCGAAACTCATTTCATCGCTGCTCTATTTCACCGTGTTCTTATCATATGCAAAGTGTTGTTTCTATAGAGATCAGTGAAAATGTCCCCAGATTTCCTAATCAAGTATGGAGTTTAAAATTTTGGTGCACAAGCCTCCGGTACATTTTATTTTATTACATTTAATTTGGTAAAGCTGGTAGAAATAAGCATTTTGTAAGTGCTGGTCATAACCAAACCCACCGGAGCACTACTATGAAAAGAACAGACTTTAAAGATTATAGGAGACTCTACAAGGACAACAAGCATGACAGAAAGGGGAAACCCAAGATGAGACTAGATTAATTTCTTACTTTTTTCCTTTTTTAAAGTATGTTAGTTTTTGTCTATGCATCTTACGTCGTTACAACAGTTAAAGGCTAATTCCGTTCTCTCTGACAGGGGATAATGGTTTGCACTTGGACGGGGGATCGACAGGCTTAAACAATCAATTTTTCTAGAGGAATGTGCAATCGAGACTCTGTTAGAGATCGACTCTAAAAATCGATCGAAGTAAGCTGTGGATCCCCCTTTCACGAAGTGATGGGATGACCGGAACTATCACACTTTTGCATATAAGCATGAAAGGAGTTATTGTTCACGTCTCGATGAAAACTGTTCTGTTTGTGTTTGAATCGTAAGTTGCAACAGCAAATTAATGAGGCACTATATTTGGTATTTAAACGTAGGAAACAGATGCTAATTGGTTTTCATTGTGCTATCGATTGAAATTATTTAATCACCATACCTTCACTCCATACCTTTTATTTTAAACTTTAGGATTTGATAAACCTAATAAATTTGCGTAAATTTGCGGTGGCTCTTGATAGCTGTATATAGCTTGTACAGCGCCTGCCCCGAAACTCCTTATCAACCTTGTAATGTCTTCTACCAGTTCTAACAGTTCTTTCCAGTCTTTCACAGTTGCCACTTTAGAAGTGGAGCCACCGATAAGCACACATTTTTGCTAAGACTGCCCATTCTTACCAGTCTCTTGAATTTTATGATCAACGCCCTCTGAATTTCTCCATACCTTTCTTTAAAGGCAGTTAGCCTGCATGGCGTCTGGATTGCAAAGAGCGATCGAAGTTATTTTGACTCTTCAGATAAACCAAATCACGGCGTATTATTGCCGATTCCACAACCACCTTCATAGCCTCAAGCGACGCAAGTTAAAATTCATATTGCTGGTTGTCACAAGAAGGTTACCCTACCAAGCGGGAGCCGCCTCAAGCGCTCCTAGTAACCCCTTCCCGGTGTTCGTAAAGTATAATACCATAAAAGACAACTCCATAAACCTCTTCAGTTATCACGATTGTTCACACAAAAAAAATAATACAAAAAAAATTTGCCAAACATAAACAATACAACAAGAGTTCAAAATATTCATAGTGTCCATAAATGTTAACTAGGAAGGCTCGTTCTCACCTCGTCGCTTTGTAATCAGCTTAGTTGATTATCATTCCAAATGGGTTGAATGTACAGCAGTTAATAAGGTTACTAGTACTGCTGTCATTACTTTCTTACAAGGTGTGTTTGCTCGTTTTGGTTTAATTAAGTCGCTTGTTTCGAACAGTGGAACACAATTTCGCTCTTTCGAATTCGAACAGTTTTTGTCATCATGTGGTATTAACCATTTATATTCAGCCAATTACAATCCTGCCTGCTGTATTGAGCGAATGAATGGCAACCTTAAGGCCATTATACAATGAGCTGTACGAGAGAAGAAGCCTTTAGCTTCCCTACTTTTAGAGTATTGTTTTAATTACAACACCACAGACTAAGTTGAAGTCACGTGCACTGTATGGCTGGTGCATCATCCTGTTGTGTACCAGGCAAACATTATTCGTCCGATATCCTTCCCTTCTCTATCGTTCCTATTCTCTGTCTCTACGGTCATCATTATCTTCTTACCGTAGGGACTTTCTCCTCCCCCCCTCCCACCACCATACCCGGAAAAATTCTACTGACGCTCAGGTTACGCTTACATATTGACTATCAGACATGGTATTATACATTGGCTCCTCGATTTCAGCTATGTTTGTACGCTTATGATTTTCAACCACGAGCGTCTCTCATTCCTTGAAGCCTGCAAATGGCGGTAAATCAGAAAGTCCGCTTTGAACCGGCAGATAAATGATGTTATCTGATGCAATAAATTTGATTTCTGATGCAATCAGTGGGTTTAGGAGTAAAAATGCCAAATTTAGATCGATGGTCCTAAACTTTTGGCCACGACTGTATGTGCAAAGCTGTTGGATGCTACTGAATGAATATTTTTAGAGCAAAGATAACCAAAAAATAAAGCAAAGGAGCATTAACCCCAACCACTATTCCTACCCTGTTCCTTTTCTGCTACTACCCTAATCGAACTTAGTAGTAAAGCAAACTGGACTTCTGTCCTTTTTCTGTGCCACTAACCCATACTTATTTAAGTAAGAAAAGTGATGTGACAGGACCTACTGGGGTAAAGAAAGGAGCCTCGGTAACTTCTGGTGCTTCAGTTACTGCTGGTTTTTCAGATTCTTCTGGTGCTTCAGTTACTGCTGGTTTTTCAGATTCTTCTGGTGCTTCAGTTCCTGCTGGCTTTTCAGATTCATCTGGCGCTTCAGTTGGTGCAGGAGCCTCGGTTACTTCTGGTGCTTCTGTTGCCGCTGGTGCTTCTGGTGCTTCAGTTACTGCTGGTTTTTCAGATTCCTCTGGCGCTTCAGTTGCTGCAGGAGCCTCAGTTACTTCTGGTGCTTCAGGTGCTGCTGGTGCTTCTGGCGCTTCAGTTGCTGCAGGAGCCTTGGTAACTTCTGGTGCTTCAGTTACTGCTGGTTTTTGTATGGCATTTCACGATAAGGCTATTCCCCGAGCTGTATAACTAATAAGCGCTTAATATTGATTTTACCAAGAATGTGATTATAGTTACGTCTCTTTGACAATGTTTGTATATCTAGAAAAGTTAACAATGTCTCACAAATCTGATTTACAATGTATCAAAATGGTGTCAAACATTAGCTTTAAACCTGTAAAACTTTTTAGAGTTTACTAATGTACTTAGTGATTTGTTTTAAAATACGAAAGCATACTGGAATGTTTAACGTTAGCAGTGTAAGCCTGAAAGGGTGAAAACTTGATATTCATTCGCATTGCAAAGCACTTCAAGTAGAAGACACAAAAAAACAACAAATAAATGGATAAATAAATCTTAAAACGAGGGAAAATCTCTTGCTACTAAAGAACACATGAAATCCAAAGGAACAGTAATTAAATAAATAATCATACAACAGGTGCTAATATAAATGAAAAATAAATCTTGAAATGAGTGGAAACTTAAATTGAATATGTAAATCGAGCTTAAAACGAGCAAAAATCTCTTACTATTAATGAATACTTTTTACCCAAACTAACCAGAATTAAAATGAATAATCAAAGCAAACAAAAGTTCAACAGTGACTAACATAAATGGATAAATAAATCTTAAAACGAGGGAAAATCTCTTGCTACTAAAGAACACATGAAATCCAAAGGAACAGTAATATTATGTTAAAAAGTCAATATACATTTAATTACTATAGCGTTACTTCTTATAATTAGATAATGATACGTATTGTTTATTTGTATTTACTTTAGAATAAAATCAAGTTTCCCAAGCAACGAGTTACAAGTTACAGAATGATTTGTATAAGGGCGAATTAGGTTTTAGCCGCAGATAGAATTAAGGGATGTTTCATTTTCATGCATTTCATAGTGGGTTGTATTTGCATGTTTTCTCTTGGGGTTTCAAGGTAGCGTAGGCAGTGTTTTCGCAAGATTCAATGTAAGACGGTTCTTACAGAAATGCATATATAAACTCATTTATTACTGTCTCATACGTAAAGTTTCTGTAGTAAAGTGTACCCAACAACCCTAGCGGATCAGTGAATTTAAATGAAATAGTAAGTAGTTGGCATGGAATTGTTCTGTTTTCAAAACCAAGCATGTGTTGTCCTTCTATCATATTTGAACATTTGCTTACTTGGTTTTTGTATGATGTAAATGACACTACTCATCTCATGTTTGGTTTCCTTTTCTTGCAGAAACTACAGAGTTTTTAGTTAATGTTGCTGGGGAGGATGAACAACCCCTGCAATTGTCAATTAGGGCTAATGCCACCAACAAACAACTAACAATAGAATACAGGATTGACAGTGGAAATTATTACAGCTGGGTTGTTTACTTTTCACAGGTATGGCAAAAAAGTAATTGTTCACCTTGGAAAAGATGTTCTCTTAGGACCAAAGTCCACTAACCTACAGGAGTGCAACTAGAGGAGGGAGGGGAGGGAGGCCTCCCCTTGCCCTAATTTTTCTACCAAAAATTGTGCCCTCATCCTAAGCATAACAGGAAGGGAGGCCTTGCCCTCGAACTCAAGACGCTAAATGTTGGTCTTCATTTTTATTTTGTCCCAAGCAATGATTTCATGCCAATTTATTGTTCCCCTCTTAAATCTCAGTCCAATACTTAATAAATGTATTCCAATCAAAGGAAAGTATCCTCTGTTATTTGACTGCGCGTGTGGCATGAAATAGAGAGAGGGACGATTCAGTCTTCAAGTAAAAGATATCTTTTGTTTACAATCAAATAGAGACTCAATACGAAAACTTTCTTCTCTTTTCACTTGGGGGCAATTAATTTACCTTTCCCAAAGCTCCGCGCTCTTTTGAAAACAAATTGGACGAAAATGATTTCGAGTCAAATGATTGGTTCATAGCAGGCAATTAAATGAACATTTGGGAACCCCATTGTCTATTACAATTTACATTGTCTCAATCAGGTTTCCATGGTATCCTAGCTATTTTTACTGTGACGTTTGAGTTTGTATTAAGAGCGGCACATTAGGAGCGACGTTTGATTCAGAGTCGCTCCAAAGCCGCTCCATCGTCGAACCTAATTCACCATACAGCTTGCGAGTAGTGAGAAAGCTAGTTTAGTAAACATTTCCTTTTTTCTCATAAAAGGTAGCAACATTGCGCGTAGTTTTACAGACATCGTTCCTGTTGGAAAAGAACAGATATATTTTCTTTACAAGCATTAAATCCATTATACCTTAGGCTTATATTTTATAGCACAACGTAATCTATGTAAGAACATCTAGTACAACCCAGATTCAGTAAGATCAGCGTGTTTGCCTTCTTGTAGGGGAGTCTCTAAGTCCTTGGCAAATTGATTGTGATAGAAATCAATTTATTGTTTCACAAGTTCTTTTATACTAATAATTGACTCTTCCTGTCTTCGTACAGTTCTCCTTCGATAATTACTGCAAGCTTTGAAACAAGAGTAGAGAGTTATTAGAATAGAAAAAAGCAAAACACGAAGATCTCTGTTCTACATTGAATAAAAAGTTTACGGTAAGTTTTACAGATCTCCGCATGAGTGCCATTGGAGGCCATTACAAAGACAGTAAATCGTTCGTGGAAATGTTCAAGAAATTAATGCCGCAAGGAAAGGAAATTCATGTTTAGAAATATTTGAAGTTGTTGTATTCGCACATCGTTTTTTTGTAGGCGTAATCGTAAATGTCAATATCCAGAACATTTAGCTTGGTAAGCTTAACCAATTACTCAGTTAGGCGCTATTTTTATATATCTTTTGTAGCTGGTGTCATGACCACTCACGCATGCGCACATGTCGTGACACACCTTGTCATTCATTCGCTCTTCCTTCGATAGATAAGAAAGAGTTTAGGTTTTACGTGCAGTTAAGATCTTGCGATTGAATAGAGATGCGTCCGTAATTTGCGAATACGAGTATAGTTAATTACAAGAATACTTTAAAGGAACGTCATATTTACTTAAATCCGCCGTTTACGTTGCAACGATTGCCACAAGGAAGCAAGGAGGTTAGATCTATCTTTCTTTTCTCGTTGTTTGTTATTGTTGGTTTTATAGTAATCAATATTATTCCGATTTAAGAACAGTTTCGAACGTTTCCGAAATTATTTGTTCTTAGTTTCAGTTCTAAGAAAGAGCTCTCTTTGGCACTAAACGGTTTCGTTTTCTCAGAAATTTAAAAAAAAAACTCTTACGGGGGCTGATAATAAAATTGTGGCGAAGGTCGCACCTTCACTTTTCCATAAAATTGGGGACTCATTAAAATATGCAATGAGGGGTGAAATTTTTCAAAAAATGCAATATGACGCCCCCCAATCCCAACCCCCGCCTCCCTACAATTAAACACAAAAGAGTAATCACTACTTCATCTGTTGCTTTTAAGGTGGATCAACACACGAGCGAGCTGTACAGAAAGTTGCTACACTTTACAAAGACAGTGAAACGGGTCTTGCAGAGTACTTTTATCTATGATTACAAGTTTTTCTTAGTTTCTTTAGGGGCCAGTATAGGAACCCTTTATACTAACATGTCCCCAGTCCTGCACAGTGCCGACATATTTATCTAAAAACAAATCGGGTCATACATAAAATCACAGATCAGCTAAAGTTAGACGATTTCTTTGTCATTAACAGAGAAAGAAAACAAATTAACTGCGTTGAGCTGGATCCTAATGTGCATCGGTGGATGATTGCCAGCTAATGAGGCGACTAAAGAAATAGAGAAAGTTAAAATCGGCGGTCACCTAGCTCGGTTGGTAGAGCACACGCGGCAAATGCGCGAGTAACGTGCTCGACTTCCCGGTGACAGCCTACAAAATTTTCCAAATTTGCTCTGTTGCATTTAGTTAATTACACTGAAATATAATGACTACATATTCTATTCAACCATATCCCTGAGCCCATTTTATTCTACAGATAATAGAAATTACAAGAATAAGATCCCGGCACAGACAGATTTTATACAACAGTAAACAATAACAAACTTGTTATCAAGACCGACACCTAAAATTAAGTGCCTGAGTTTTAATGCAAAGAAAAATGCTAAAAATCGTTAACACTAGCATCTATATCTTTGTACTGCTGCATCCTTCACACTGCTACCTTTCCACATAATTTACCTTATGCGTGCTTCCAAATCTATTTGCATGGCTGTCCCTGTTCCTGTGCGTTCAGCTCCCATGATGAGCACACAACAGTAAGAGTTGAGGAATTTAGAGTTAAAGCTGCCCTACTCTGGAGTGCCGAATAAACGGCGAGGGTCTGAATAAACGGAGGGGTCATCATTACGGTCTAAAGTTAATAAGCGGGGAAGTCCAAATAAACGGGTGGGTCTGGACACCAGTCTCAATTTCGTGAAAGTTCTAAATAAGGATGACACACGAGGACAAAAATCGTACTAACTGATTAAGTAGCAACTGTTACAGGGTCAAATGTTGCATGAGAACTTATTCAAGTGTTTTCAGATATCATTTACATTTTGAGTACTGGGAAAATTCCTTGAAATTAGGCTTTGACTTCTTCCAAAGTGCATCCGTCTATTTGTATTTCAGTATGATCGTCAACTGTGTCTTGTCTTTTAGATATAACCATCATTTTACTTTTTTATCCGCTTATTTCCATTCCATATCTTCTTGCTGTGTAATCTAGTCGCTTGGTCAATTCTGCTAATTCTCCTTTTGATCCTGCTAACAGGTCAATGTCATCAACATACCTCAGATTTTTAAGTTCCCTTCCTCCAACTTTGATGGTACCGTGAAAGCCTTCTAGTGCATCTGTCATGATTTGTTCCAAGAAGATGTTAAATAGAGTAGGTGAGAGGATACACCCTTGTCGGACACCTACTGTTGTTCTAAAGGGTTGTCATCAAAATTTGCACAAAGAGGTCGGGGTGTTACTTTTTCAATATTGATTAAAGAGGAAGAGGTTGTAGGGCTAAGCAGCAAACCCACTCCACCAATGGTGCTGCTTGATGTGTTGTTCCAAGATGATGTAAAGATCAGTGAACAGCCTGAGCCAAAGATGTGGTATTTTACCAGCAATTTGTCATGTGAGATACAATGATCATGTATGCAAATGACATCTATACCCTATTCAAGAGCAGACGCTATACACTTATATATTTTTATAAGAAACCAGTTTATAAGAAACCAGGGCTAAATCTCCCCAAAATGTAAGAAACTCGAGGGCTGGATGCGGCTGCTCTTTCTTGATTGTTTTGTTCAAAAAAAAGCACAACAAAAACGAGAAAGGGTGTTGCTCATAAAAACTAACAAATATATACGATACAAAAAGTAATATGGTCGTGAGAAGTTGCAAGGCCAAATAAACAGTTAGCTTCCATTAGCCACAGACTAAAATAATAGTAGTACGGGTGTGCTCGACAAAATCTGCATACTGGAAAATGCCTAAGGTTTTCACACATGGGCTATATAATCCAAAATCCAAACCTCAAACTCATTACAAATTTTATCATCAAAATATCGTCGACATACATAGCGTGCCGACATCCGAGATTTTAAATAGTTCAAGTATTTGCTTATAAGTTAGAAGATTGGTTTTTCTGTTTATTTAGGGTAGTTTCAATGTCGGGCCCACTGCTCATCAGGGCTCTTTGATTGAGAGATTGCCAGTGAAGACTGACTACTCTTTGTCAATGGATCAAAGACCGAGTCCATTAGCTTCAGCCAAGGAGGCACAAATGCAGGGTCAAAAATGTTTTGCGCGAAATCTTTGTTAATGTGACTGTTTGATTGATGTTATTAGATCGTGTTTCCAGTGATTCTCTTTTTAATTTTACACGAGAGAAAACATTGCTCGGCAAAATGTTTGGAGGCACCAAGCATTTGTTACTACATCTCATTTCATTATATTTGTCCGTGTGTCCTGGTACATGACATCAATTCGATGTTATTTGCCAATCATGCTATACACCGCTTTTTATCAAAATTTAGAGCCTTGCCCCAACATTCCTCCACGCTCGACCTACTCCTCTGCTTTGCAGTGTTTGAACTATTGTGACGCCATTCGAACTTCCCTATTGAGGCCAATATAAAAGATAGTGACAGCTTGATAGGTTAGTTTTATATTAACATCGTAATGAGGTGTAAACTTTTTCATAGTAAGTACTTTCTGAAACAACTGATGTTTCGGAGAACAATTAGGGATTTAGGTCAAGATCTTACAGAGCTTTGATGTTTTTCCTCTTATACAGTCTTTGTTGCAGCATCGAATGCCACTAAATAGATCTGCACAGCATTCTTATATTTCAATCGGTATTACTTTGTTAAAGCTGAAAAACAGGAGTGATGCTTCTCAGAGATTGCATTTGCATGAAAGACGCTCCAGTATTTCGCTCACCTAAGTTTTCGGCTGTCTGGTGCTGTCAAATATCCCCTTAATTTCGAATTATCTCTATACTATCTACGCATTCTTAGCGTCTTCAATTACCATTTTACGATTTCATTTGTCTTTTTCTCATCTCAGATAAGCACAGACTTCCTCGAGGAAGAAATTACGAAGTTTGAAGACCTTGTACAATCCATGGACATTTGCGCTTTTAATAAAATTTAAATTGTCGCTGTTATCACCACTCGCTGAATTAGTCATTGAGGTCTTTCTACTAGCATTTCCTTTGGTAAGAGGAATGTTTTTACTTAAGATTATACTTAAAATATATTATGCTCCTCTGTACAAAGTCTTTAAACCATTTAAATATGGATCCTTGGAGAATGATCGTAACAGCTGCTGACTTAAACCATGATATGGCCGACAGACTGGCTGACAGACTGTGTAAGGGCAAACTGTACTCTGTTCTTTGCCTGAATTTTCAATACATCAGAGATTTGTGAAATGGGTGGAGAAAGTAATTGATTGAGAACTTGCAACTAGAATACGAATAAATTGTTGTTAAATTCAGATTAGAGGAATCTTTATGCATGTAATACTGTATACTAGTTGGCCAGAGGGTAAGCTGTTTTTGCTAAATATTTTTTGAGAAATTTTATAAGGATAGCTGTAAATTTTGAGGACAGCACTAAACTGCCTGCACACTCGCTGTTGTGAATTTTTTTTGTGTTGTAAGTTTAGTTGGTAAATTGATGTTGTTTGTATGTTCATCTTTTATTTCAACCCTACGATATAGATATACATACACTTTTAAGGTTGAATACTTTACAGGATTCTAATCATAGTTATTCAATGAATTATTGTCAACATGGTTAGCCTCATCGTATTTGTGTCAGTAGACAATCTAAAATTTGAATAAATACATCAGAGGCGAGCACAGACCAAACTTCTTCCTATGTGAACCAGGCTTTAGGAGAGCATTTGCTGTGGATCGAAAGGGGAGCATTACAAAATATTTGGGCACTACTGTGGTAACCATTGTCGTTTAAACATAAATACCTTCATACCCATGTCTCTACGAACAAAAAAAATTGAAAAAAACCTTATCAATTTTGATAAATTGAGAGTGGAATTAAAATGTATGATGCCGATAATAGTATTGCCTTTAATTAATTTTTGCCGAAATTGATATGAGCCTCCATTGCGTTTTCCTGCCTTTGACATGCACTTCAATTGCGTTTTCTTTGATTGCCTTATTAGTTCCCAATCTACCTTAAACGACATACCGCTCTATGCAATATTGCAAAGTAAGCAGGGCATTATGAAATGACGACGTAAGGAAAAATAATACATGCATGCAGTCGGTATCTAGCGCACATGCATCTTCTTTGATATAGGATAATGGCTTGCCTTTTTTAGCTTTCTTAATAGGAACACTGATATCAAGTTATTTGAAGTGTAAACGAAAAATGTTTCACAGAGTAAAATTAAGTCGGAAATAAGGCTATAACTTTGGTAACTCCCCGGAGACTTTGGGCATTTGGTTTCCATACACTTCATCAAGTTCCTGAAATTTCTTCAATTTTTTTCAGGCCTACCTCCCTGGAAACATCGTTTGTCCCACAGCAAATTAAGATAAAGGCGGGACTTAGGGTGATTGATAGCCAGTAATGTCTGCAAATATACTAAGATTTGGATTTCACGAAGAAAGTAAATCAGATATCACTTTCACGATTAAATCATGTCTGCAGTTATATTGTCTTTGGTTGCGATTGGAGGTGCAGGCATATACGACATCCTCAAGTATTTGAAAATAAGACATTCAAAGCATAGGTTGCTGTCCGAATTCTCCCAGAGTTATTTAATGTCAGAAAAGTGTTGTTTAGATTTCTACGCGTGAAATTGTAAATAGTATTAGGAAGATGACTCACTGCCAGCAAGCTAACTGTTCCTTAGAGTATTGTTCAGTTAGGGTCTTGATTGTAAATCCCTGCGAAGTTTGTTGCATTTTTCCAATTAGTTCATGCATGTTGATCTTCCTAATCCATGCTGGCATGTTACGATGGATAGTTCCGAAGGCTCTGATTACAACTGGTATCTCATCAACTTCTTTACACTTCCATATTCTCTTCAGGTCTTCATATCTGTTACCCTTCTCTTTCATCTTGTTTATCACCCTGGTGTCAAACGGGCTGGCTACATCAATTATTTGTCATGACTGTTGTTCCTTGTCATAAAATACGAGATCTGGCTGATTCTGTTCAAGCTGGTGTTCTGTTTGTACTTTTAAGTCCCACAGGATCTTGTACCTTTCTGTTTCTATCACTCCTTCCAGTTCCTAATTGTACCAAAAGATGGAGTGGCAACAGATCCGGAGAAGGTTGCTGCTGTGAGAGACTGGCCCCAACCTAAGACACTTAAAGATGTCAGATCATTTTTGGGCTTTGCATCATATTATCGCCGTTTTGTCAATGGCTTTGCAAAGATCGCAAACCCCTTACACCAGCTTGTTGCTGCTGTTAGTGACAAACAGAAACCGCAACCAAGAAAGGACATCAGTCAACAGTGGACCACAGAGCGCACAGAAGCCTTCACAGCCTTAAAAGACGCCTTGACAACAGCTCCAATACTTGCATACCCAAGTTACAACCATCCTTTCATTTTGGAAGTTGATGCGTCCAACACTGGTCTTGGAGCGAATGTCACGTGACAATCTGGAAATTTGGTATTCATACTCAGACCCCTTACTACACTGACACAAGATTATGTAACACTATTAGATGGCAATGGTCATGGTTACAAATAAGTTAGAGGATAGAAGAGAGTGAAATTATCATCACCATAATGATGCTGCTGATGATTTGAAATTTGAAAAGGTACATACAAAAATTGTTACCTTTTCTATGGTGGCAATATAGACTGACTTTCTTTTTCGGCGTTTCTTTGGTGGAATACTCCCTTTGCTAGCAGCATACTCTTCTACATGAAAACCAAGTTCGACTGCAAATGGAGACAATCCACGAACCTGTAGGAAACCGTGAAATAGATACAACATCTGACGGTACAAACATTGTTGCTGTAAATTTAATGTCTTGTTAAGAAAAATGGAGAAGACATTACCATCTGACAAAAAGAATACATTTGCATTCACGGAGACGTGGCAATGTAGGGAGAGCATTAATCATTATAAATCTCGTCGACGTACGTAACGACAAAGTAGATGAAATGTTGCATCATAAAACAAGTAAAAAGCTTAGCTCAGATGCAAGAGTGGGTATATTAAATGAGAGGGTAGAGATTAAATAGGTTGCTGATTACAATGAGAGGAAGACTTTTGGCGAGGAGATAACATACGCTATGAGACGGATGAACAGGAATAAGGTAGCAGAGGGTGAGACTTTTGATCCAAGTTCGAAATGGTTCTCCCGTATCACGTACATCGATTATGGGAATGGAACTACCGTATATCGTAATTTAGGTGGAATGTTTTCACAGTGATAGGTCAATGCTCCAATACCGAAGTGGCTGAGTAACTAACTCAGTTAAGTAGACATTCCGCCAAGCTCTGGTTGAAGCAGCCAATCTTCTCCATTTATGACGCATTACGTATCTCATGTACCATTGAAATCCACCCCGTGCACCATAAATATGGAGGCACTACTTTACCTAGCTGGTTGATTATATGTTATATCTCCTCCTTTCAAACGAAGTTGTACGTTATGTACTATCAATTTTATCCCTCGGGCCATTAGATGGAGGGAGAGGTCCAACAATGTCTATGTGAATATGGTCGAAACGAGCGTCAGGTGAGTTGAAAGTTCTGAGAGGAGTGACAGTGTGGCGAGTGACTTTTGACAGGAAAGGCATGATCGTGTTCATTGACGTATGTCCTTATAAATAGATGGCCAGATGAAACGTTGAGAAATGAGCTTTTGAGTGGCACGGATACCTGGATGAGACAATGAATGAAGACTATCAAAGATTTGGCGTCGAAAGGATAATGGAACATATGGACAAGGATTGCCTGTAGAAAAGTCGCAAAGGATAGTGTGTGGTGATGATGGGATAGGAAATTCGCGAAGTTGAAGAGAAGAAAGATTCTTCTCATTTTATGTCTTAAGAAACATGGATTTAACCTTAATTATGAGTTGTCTCTTCCAGTTCAGATGAACTCTCAAGTGCTTAAAATGTATCTCCTAAGATTCAAAATGCCTTTTCCGTTGTTATTTAGTTGGATTGAAATCTTGTAAGGGCATATACACGTTTTATTACACGAACCCTGTCTATTACAAACCTTAGGCTGTATCATCGAGAAGAGAGGATTTGAAATGTTAGTTGAATAGAACACTAGAGAAATAGAAAAGCATGTCACCACCGGGGATCGAACCCGTGACCCACGCTTACGCGGCGTGCGCTCTACCAACTGAGCTAGGTGACCTCCGGGGTCCGCAAAGTATGTCAATGGGTGTGAAACCTATTGGATTAAGTAAATTTAATATAAAAATTACCTTGTCTAGCTTCTTCAGTTGATTAGGAAACTCGTCAAAATCTGCTTCTTCAACCAGCATATGCTCTATGAACTGGAAAAACTGCTTTAATCTTGCCGGTAGATTTGCAGTTTAAAACTTTTACATTTATGACGTAAAATAACAACCAAGACAACAAAATCATAATACAGCATTCTTAGCACTGCAAGCGGAAACGATACTCCTTCTTCACTTCTACAATGGATAAACCAGGCGATAAATGAACTCTTAATACGAAGATAAGTGCCCAGCCCAAGGCACGTAGAAGCAATCAAACATTCATGTAATAAAAAATCATTCAAGACCAAATATTGGGATTATAAAAATGGCCAATTGGATATTGAGCTGTTGATAGCGCTCAAAATTATCATTGATGAGCTCAACATTAATCCAGAAAGCAAATGTCTTAGTGATTACATAATCATTTTGTGGTAATTGTTAACTGACCAAGCAGTTCTTCTAAATAACAAGGAGAACCATTGTATTACAAGGACCAAGTTATTTATACAGTCAGATACTTAGTTGCCAGTAATGGATATCTGATTTAATCAACCATTAAAGGACTTTCAGTTGGGTTATGATGTCAGATAGGTGTACCAGGGTACCTTTGGATAATAAATGAAAAAACTACTTCGCTATACGAGGCTATCAGTTTGCCAAGTGAGATTGTTATGGCTCCTTCACCTTGAGTGTTTTCCTTGAGCACAGTCAATCTAACAGCACTGTCATTTCCGTTAACTTTCAAAGTCGTTATTTTGGGGAGTTAAAATCCGTTAAACTAATATTTTAGTCTTTTATTCTACATTAGCTGTTTAACTACCTTTTGATTCTAGGCATATTTTGTTAAAGCATGTTACAAAAACACCCCTATAATTGTCTTACAAACTTTAAACTACACAGACTGGAAGATGATAAAATTTTATAAGCATCATTATACCTAGAGGTTATATGAAAGGAAAGGCTTGACCGTATCGGAGACGAAATCATTTAGTATACCGCAGCTTTTTAGTGTTTCAGAGTTCTCCAGAACTCAATTTCCTTTATAGCCATAAACTTAATCTGCGATATGCTCAGATAAGCATATATCTTTTCATTTGCCTTTCGATATTTCTTGACAAGAAAAAGGCATCGAAAACAACATCAAATTGCGATGTAAACGAAGAAAATTTTGCATACGAACTCCACTCACTGAGAAGACAAAATTTCCAAGGAGGCGGGAAAAAAGCTTTGAAATTAAAATGTCACTGCAACGTGGTGTTATGCTGGCATTCGACAAAGTACAATTGTCAGAATGATGAATTTTAAAAATTCATAGGCCATCTCGTTCAAGATGCAGTAAAGAACCGCCGCGGTTCGTCACTTTTACGTTACTGGAGCCAGTACATATTACTGAATGGTATCCTTTACCACAAGATTGGTGATTCTGCACCTAATGGCATACAAGTATTAGTGCTACCCAAATATCTACGAAAAGAAGTGCTTCAACCCTGCACTTCCTTTCTTGGGTCTGCACCCAGTCCAGAATTCAATACTTTAAAGGAAGAAATTGTCGCGGGAAGAACCTGTCGCGAGAGAAATCTCGCAACTTTCGCGACAGTTACTTCCCGCGACAGTTTGTTTTTGGCCCGTTCGCGACAATTCCCGCGACTTTTAAATTTTGTTTTTTACGTACAGGTTCTCTCAGGACACCTTAGAAATGTTCTTCAGTTAGGTACGTAGACTTTTAGGGTAAATAACAGCCCAAATGCACTACAATATAAATATGCACTCTGATCTTTATTTCTGAAGAATAGCATCGACTCCCCAGCAACAGCAAACTGCACAACACTGCCTTTAGCAGTTGGAATTGACGAAACGGTCGACCCCTCCGTGTGAAAAATGTTTGAGCATCAACAAAATGGAGCCATGATGTTCTTTACTACATCAGCGGCCAACAGCCAAAAGAGTTGTTGTCACGATCAGCTAAACTGAATGTGCAACAGCAGTTTACGAGATACCCATCAGGAGTGTTACTAATCAAAACATTATTACTACCAATGGCGTCCAATGGTTCAGTGTTAATAAAAGAGTTTGTTTCTAATGTTTGATATACGTCACCTTTCTTATCTTTAACGCACACTGAAATGGATACCTCTGTGGTACGCTGCAATGTTTTTTTACGTTTTTGTCTTCTGGACCTGTTGTCCGTGACAGAACGCTCGAGGAATGCTGCTTCAAAATACGTTATGTCAGCCTGAAAAGTCATTTCTAACTTGTCTATGTCTTCATTGCTCTCCAGACTACATCCGAGCATTTTCAACTTTTTTGTCCTCCTTTTTTTACATTCCGTCTGCAGCGATCGTAGACTCCATTTAAGTTTTACATCGAAAACCCTCTAACAGAATGAGCCATACGACTATACACTGTTTACTGTTGCATACTCGAAGTTTTGTCTTGGAAGTTGTTGGTAGATACCAAAGACTTGTTTCGTTTAAAATCTGTTTGCTTGCGAGTGTCAGTGTTCTGTCTCTTATTCGCCCTTCAATATTTCCCATCAATACAAGACAATGCCAAGGAAGTATGATGTTTGACACAGGTCTGTCGAAAATTTTCCGAAAATTTAAAAGAAATCGGTCAGAAAGTATTGTCGGAATATTTATTGTAAGAAATTATTAGATTTGGAAATTCTCTTAGGTAATATAATTTAGGTTGGCCTAAATCTCGGTCAGACTTGAATATTTCGTATGTTTCCTGATTAATACTATAAACTACTCTCTATTTTTGCCTCTATCTCAGCCTTAGTCCGTCACTAACTTGCTCATCCTGTATTGTCACCCTGCTGGGCCTATGCAACGGAAAGTGGAAGCATTCTGTAGTTAATGCCACTGCCCGGTTTTACTCGAAGATTGTTTAGCTTTTGTGTAGAAATCACGTGTAGCACCATGACTATGAATAGGATTAGGTGATTGAAGATTGTCTGTCTACATCTATGAAAATTATTTCTACCATTTGGCCTGACAAGGGTTTCACTTGTAACCATAAGCAAGGTATATGCTATTAAGATCTAAGCGGGAATACGCTAGTGACAAGTTTCAGCATTTTAGTTTAAAATAAAATTTTGAAAAGAACAAAGAATTTTAGATGAAGGGAATCTATGTCGAAAACATAAAGCAGCCAGACAAAGTAGAAATTATGCATTTCCAAGCGCACGTAACCGCTATGAAAAATCTAGCGTCATGTTTACTGACGCTAGGAAACTGATATTTCCTATGTTTTAAAAGAACAGTTTAGTTCGTATGTTTTATTTATAACATATCCGTTTGCATTCATTAACAGTTTAAATTTATTTTTACTTATGGCAACAAAATACTAGGTTTTTCTGTTTTATTATTTGAGTGAGAAGGGTCAGGAACTTCTGTTGGCACGTTTGCCTTTACTTATAATCAGAAACCAGCTGCTTGCTTTTTATCCACGAAAGACCATGTCATAAGAACTTGTGTCTGTGCCCTCGACCTCATAAGCAGGCCATTGGCCATCCCTATCTATTTTTAATTAGGTAGGGGTGGGGTGGGTAAGGCTAAACTTTTGGAAGGAAATTCTAATTTCATATGACGTATTTAACCCTATTCGATAAAGTGGATAATGAAAACCTACTTCGCTTTTGGTGTTTTTCAATTTTAAGCACAAACCTCTTTGTGTCTGGTCCTGGGATTTTATGACTTTGAGCATTTATCGATTACTCACTTTAAGTGCAGTAAACTTCATGCTTCTATCACTAGTAAGTGTAAAAGAAAGACTTGTGCTGAGTTGGATCAAAGCAACTTTGTTTCCCATTCTTGTATACAGGATCAAATATACTACACGTGCAACCTTTGGTTCATAAGTAAAAGGAAATAGTAAGATTTTCTCAAATGTGATTTTACGGTTATATCGTTTCGTAAGTGGATATTTTTCATAGTTAGCAGAAGTTAATAAAGAATGCTCTCTTTCTGCAGCTTGTTTTGACAAAAAAGGCAGCTGTGGCTTCTTTGTGAATATTGGAAAATGCCAAAGTGATCCTACATTCATGAAGGTATGGTTGTCTTCTTACATTTTGGATTAATTGTGCTTGTTAAATTTTGTATACTGAACTTTCTGGGTGCTTTTTCCTTCAACAGTTATGTTAAGATTGACAAACCCATTGGACTGGACTCCTTGATTTGCGTAGGTACAATGGAAAATTTTTAACTAACAGGGAAGTGGTTTTAAGTTAAATTTAACGAACTGTGATATTGTAGGTAATGTCAACATTTGTAATGAAAATTCGAAGAGCAAGGCATATAATACGAATGATTTGGATCGGGGCGTTTTTTGCCGCTAGATTTAAGTGTAGAGACAGTGAGTCCACTTTAAAATGCCGCGAGTAGTGCCACTCGTAAGTGTCGAATCGCTTCTCGGCCTTTTGGTAAGGTATAGGTGTAGCATCTGCCCTCATTTTAAGGCCAAGGGCATTTAGTTTAGCTTTTTCGTTGTTTCAGACGCATTCTGAGGAGCATCAGGGAGCTATGGCATGTGATTTTAAAATCGCTGTTTCCAAATTCGACGGTTGGGCTTTAGGGGTAGGGTAACGGTTTACATGAATTGAAGTCCTCGACTGCAGGTGAAACAAAATGATAAAGTATTCTATTCCTTTAGTCGACACAATAGGTCCCAATCATCCACCGTTGGACATCGACATCCAATTCAACGCAGTTGAAGACAAGCCTCTCTGCATTGTCTTATTTCACCAAGGAAGGACTACCATTCGGCCAGTCATGCTATCCGAATCCAATTGAAAGTTTTAAAAAACTTCTTCACTGTGGACTTTATTTGGTGGAATACAAAATACAAAAGCCCCCTCAGCGTCAGAAAGTGTGCAATCCGAGAAATTTTGAATGAGATTTTTCGTATCACAAATCATGCTGCCTAAACTTTTTAGGGAGAAGGTTGACGTTCTTAATGTCTTGTTTAGTGCTTATTTCGGTTATTCTGAGTTTAGTTTCTGCAAAGCAGAGGTCAAGCTTTATTGTAATTCAAGTTCACTTCCCGAAAGATTTTTGAACTTTGCCTCTGTAAACAAAGTATTTTTCCCCTTTATTTTAAACGCCAATTTGTATGCTGTATTTATACACACGTGTACGTAAGAAAAGAGTGCCATCGACTCCAACTTTCAACGCAGTAGGTTGAACGTTCCTTGTATTAATATTACAAGCCACTGACTGAGATGAAAGTCACTGGTTCACCAAATCTCTTCATGTAGTCCCGCAAAATATCTTATTCCTTGGCAAAGTTGGGTATAATTCTTTGGGGTTTTTACCGTATGATTGTACTGATTCGCCGTACAAAGTCAAGACATTTAATTTTAAAAATTTGTCGTATGATTGCAAAATGGGTACGGATCTCCTGATAGAAATATGAGAGTTTTATCAGTACTCATGGTACCAAAAGTTATTACGATGGTCTGAAAATCGTTTGAATATCCAGAGTAAGATCCCTTTGAGGATTTTTTTATAAAAATAAGTGTATTACGGCTGGGAAGCTTTAGATGGAAAATATATAGTACGTTCCTTAAAATGGTATTTAAAAATGGAAAAATTTAGCTCGTCCTTTTGATGGCATGGATTTTTTGTCACCATGTGTGCACTGTGTATTCTTAGCTAGTGCAAACTTTTCCTTTAAACGCAAATCGTAATTCAAGAAATCAAAAGCCGCTAACTTAAGTCCCTACACCTAATTCATAAACTTAATGTTTGTATTTTGAATCTAATTTGCCACGATTATTACTAATAGTGGTTTTGGAATGCCAAACTTTTAATCATGGTTGTGTAATGATAACTCCTGTATTCTTAGTTGGCACTAGGGGTCCAATTTATAGCAAGGGGGGTCAATAGCTAAGAGTTTCAACAACTAATAGCATGTTTCATTGTTTTTCTCACATCAAAATGCCAAACCCGGACAAAAACATAAACCAACACTGTCTCCGTTTTCTTCCAAGTTGCTGATATTTTGGGGTTACACTTGGTAAGCAAGTTAGGACTCTTTCTTAACTGTCTATACCATGGTGTACTCGTTTAATATTGATGAAGAGAAATTGATGGATTTTTTCAGTCCCGAGGGGGTATTAAGAAATTTTGGTAACTGGAAGGGTGTAATAAACTGTCAGAAGTCGAGAAACCCCGGTCCATTCCACATTGACTCTGCCAATATCCTCTCTGAGAAAATTTGCCCTCTGTTCAATAAAAGTAGAGCCAAATCTGTGTTTGCTGTGGAAAATCAAGTACAGGTTATAACCAATCAACAGATGGACAAATGTTGAGAAATTACCCATATATTCTGGGTGCAAAGGATCACTATCGATATGGTATATGTAGTGAAGGCACCTCTGTCAGTTAGCTGCTGTCCCTACTACCACCCATTTCGACCCTATCTTCCCCTGCCTAACAATAAGGAAATGGTAAGACAATATCCCACATACAAACATTAATGTTAGAATTTCCAATCTTGCTCGTAATACCCCAACCCACAATCTGCAGCTGCAAAATGACATCCAAACACTGATAAGAGGAGGCGTTAATATAATTTACCAGGATTTAGAAGTTAAAGGCTCTAGAACTGACTGACACGCAGAAGGGTCCCTATAAGAGATTTGTCGTATTTTATCTGACAGTTTTATCACATATTGGTAAACATATAATCCGAAGTGTAATGAAAAGTGGTGATATACTCAATTGGTGTGTTGTCAACTTCTTGTACACCGGGATTAATAAGTGGGGCTGTTAGAAATAATAAGGGCTTTAATTAGAGATCTATTTCTACTCCTGTTAGATTGTACATTATTTCCACAATCTGACAGCAACGTCTTAATCTTACAACATGGGAAATTCTTCACTGGCCACTACCTGTTGCTTGAATTTGGAATTCCAGATATTTACAAGCTTTTTCTTAATCATAGCAAAGTAATTAACCACCTTTTGATGTATATATATGTATATATATATATATATATATATATATATATATATTCTCAGCAGACATATTGCACTTATATATATATATATAAACATTGAACCCACGACCTCATGATTACTAACCCAACACCCCAACCATTGAGCCATCAAGGCTAAAAGAAGGACTCGGGACGTGACTATCTTATTGCTAATTTATATACCTTTTATAAATAGGCTGTGACCTTGCATTTTTTGTTCAGGCGTTCCTACATTAGGTTCCTTTTACCACAATTTGCCTTGCCATTCAATTGTTTTATTGTCCATTCAACTGTATTATCGTCCATACATCTGTATCATCGTCCATTCAACTGTATTATTGTATTATTACTGTATTGTATTATTGTCCATTCAACTGTATTATCTGCTATTCAACTGTATTATCGTCCATTCAACTGTATTATTGTCCATTCAACTGTATTATTGTCTATTCAACTGTATTATTTTCCATTAAACACTATTATCGTCCATTAAACTGTATCATCGTCCATTCAACTTATTATCGTCCATTCAACATATCATCGTCCATTCAACTGTATCATCGTCCATTCAACTTATCATCGTCCATTCAACTGTATCATCGCCCATTCAACCTACTGCTTTCCGTGCTTTCGTAATGACACACTTCACACTTGTAAGGCTTTTCACCATTATGAATCCTTACGTGTCTTTTCAAATTCCTGCTTTGCGTGCATTTGTACGGACACAAGTCGCATTTTTAAGGCTTATCACCACTGTGAGTCCTCATGTGTATTTTTAAACCATTGCTTCGGGCACACTTGTATGGACACAAGTCACATTTGTAGGGATTTTGACCACTATGAGTCATCAAGTGATTCTTCAAATTATTGGATCGAACACATCTGTATTGACAATCCAGACATTGGTAAGGCTCATCGAACCAGTAGGACTGCGACCGCCTCTCACGGACCATACAAAGAAGGGGTCCCATCAGGTATCAACATCCATTCGCGCGCTTTCTTCGAACGATGTTGCTTTGTTCAAATTTTGAGAGACAAGGGCGGTTTCCGGGCACTTTGTGCTTCCTGAAGATAGAATTTAACAAATTTATCAAACCGTACAGTCATTTTTGGAAATGAAAGTGGCATGAGATCATCAAACACTAATAGTACATGGGTAAGTTGAAGTTTTAGATATAAATTTCCATGTTTTCGTGTAAACTTGTAAATTTTAAGTGTTTGAATGAAGCAACATTGTTATGATTCTGTGTTTCGTATAAGTGGTCAGTTGTGTTTCTTGTAGAACTTTAGAGTTTAATACTTTCACGGAATTGTCTTGCACGTCCCTTTCTGTTGAACTCATGACCTGCTTTATCGTGTTCATAAACCTACGTTTTGGCCTTCCTTTCCCCCCTTTCCCTGGAAGCTCCACGTCTACCACTCTCCTCCCACCGTACTCATCCTCCCTCCTCATCATACGCCCAAACCACCTCAGCATGCCTTCCTCAGTTTCATTCCTAGGGATTCGACATATGCTGTACCTCTGATACATGGCGGGTGCCCCTTCTACAGGGTATACGGGAGGTTGAGCGTGTGTGGTGGTGGAGTGTTGAGGCCAGGTCACGGTGATATGTTTTGGTAAATGATATCCTCTTCGCGATGCGCGCATAATACCTTGTGTTTAAGGAACAGCAAGAGTAGGACATGCCTGTCTAATCTTAACCTCTATAGACTAAGGCCTTGATCCTTAAGAAGTAATGTTACTTAGTAACAGGGATAAATCACACGGCGAATAAAGTCCTATTTGTATACTCCTGTAGTTTCTAATCTTTATCAATATATTAGTTTTCTCTTTTCCTATTTGCCGTCCTTGCACCTGCTGCTTTGCTCCAGTATCTCTTTTTTTAAGTATTGAAGATATTTTAACCAACCTCATAGCAGATGTTAGTCAGGGTCTTGTTTTGCTCACACTACACATATGTGATACTAGGTCTCTACTTGACATTTACTTTGAATTACTATGCACACATATTCTCAACCTATTCTCACCTCGATTATAGGGACATGGCTACTCTTGAATTTGTAATTGGTTGAGGGCACAGACTTTAAGCACAATTTTATAAATTTGCTCAATAAAATTGGCAGGTATGTAAAACTTAATCTCCAATACTATTTAGCGAACAAGAAGAATTCTACGGACGTGTTATTGAAGATTTTTTGAAATCAGTAGAGTCAGTAATATGGTAACCAATAAACGTAGATCAGTATGTTAAAACGCTTCGCCCTTGTTATAAAATTTTGGTTTCCTGACGAAACCGCAAATCAAAAATTGAATAGGATCTTAAGACGATGTTTGTTCAAAAGACATTGGATGTTTTCAAATTTTGAAGAAGTGGATGTCGATGTCTATTGGATTCACATTGGAAGATGTTTGGGAGCTAATGTGGCGACTAGAGAAATAGGCTAGCCACTTATATCTCGTACCTGCCTCAGTTTATAGAGCAAACACCTCAGTTTGTAGAGTTATTTTGGCAGTTAGAATTAGATAGTTTTCTCAGAACGGTCTTAATAGTCGAGTAGTAGACGTGTAGAACTTTTCGCTATTCTGTTTTAGTTTCTAATTTCAGTTTACATCTTTTCTTAGTATTGATTTTTTCGTTCTTTCTCTTGTGTGTACACCTGCCACTTCATGTTTTCTCTCTCCAATTCCGGTATTTTTCTTTACAGATCCAGGCGACGCCTTGCGCGACTACGCCCTGGTCGACCGGCTGATCGAAACTCTCTCGAAAAGATACTGCGTGAACTCGGACAGGATCTTCGCCGTGGGTCACTCGCTCGGGGCCTGGTTCGTCAGCAGCCTCGGATGCGCCAGGGCCCAGCGCTTCAGAGCCATCGCCGCCGTTGCCGGTGGGGTCACGCCCTCGGACTGCACCGGGTCCCTCGCTGCCTTCATCATGCACAATCCGAAGGACCGGTTCGTGCCCCATCGCGAGGCGCAACGCGCCCGTGACCTCTATGTCCTCGCAAACGGCTTGCAGCCCACGGCCGTCCCCACCGAGCCGCTGGACCGGCACTGGCCATCCAACAAAGTATACCCATCAGGGGCGAGAATGTGTTAATAGGATAAATTAAGATGACCTCGTCACCCGCAGCCAGAGCCTCTGGAACTTGGCACGCGACTCAAACCAGAGTTACTCGATAAATAGAAGACTGTGCTCAAACTAAGGTCTGTCTATTTAACTTTTGAATGCAAAAACCATTCTCAAACAAACCAGAAAAGACCCTGGTCGAGTGTACGAAGGGCTGGATTAAGACTGTGGGAGGCCTGGGGCCGGCTTGAAAGGAAGCCCCCCTTTCCAACCAGCCACCATAGAACTTCAACCTACGTCAAAGATCCCTCAGCAGCCACGCAGCCAGTCAAATTTACTTTAGCCCTGAAAGTGTATCGTACCCTTAGCAATCTTACCCCTGACCCTGAAAATCGAGTTGTTTATTTTAAAAAAATGTGTAGCCGAATAGCGAAGCACAAACTGCACAGTGAATTTATGGAGGTACTAATATATAAACTAAAATCAAGTCAAAGGGGCGTTCTGAACTACCCGACGGTGTTTAGGGCTCATTGTTGACGACGAAAATACACATTTTAAGTTAAAACAGCTTAGACGTACTGTAATACAAAAAAAAATAAAAAAATGCAAAAAAAATCGTTTTAAAATATTGTATTAACTAACTACATACACAAGCCAAAATAATAAACAATGAAAAAGAAATAATGGCCGAACATAATCTCTGTTCTACTCTTCCTTTACAAGTATCAACATTATTATACATAAAACAAATTTGAAACAAATTACACGAACAACAGTCCGTCTAAAATGAAATTTGTTTTAATACAGAGTACGTGTCAGTTACGATCCTATTGAAGGCTTCTATCAATACATTGGTTAATGAAAGATGCAATCACCGTTAAGGGGAAAATAGAAGACAATCTGGTCACTGGCACCCTGGTCCACCACCCTTAGACCTGCGTACATAAAAAGTGCAATATCTTCTCGATAACGCCAGAGAAAATAACGCCTCGAGTTCTAAAGGTGAAAGAAGCATTGATCTCGCTCCATAAATTGAAAAGCCATGGCGATAACGGAACATTACATCATATACCTGCAGTTAGGTTCAAAACATTTATTTACATTATTTTGAATTTATGATGCGGTTTGGCAAGGATTGTGTTCAATAAGGGTAGTTAAGATTGGCCTTGACGTAATCTCAACTACTCGTAGTAGAATTATTGCCACCTCTCTTTTCCTAGACTGGTAAAAAGATCTACTTCTATTTTTAGACTCGGAAGGCAATACCTGCAATCCAGATATCATATCCCTGTAACGTCCTCTGGGCCGAACACGAGGACAAGTACGAAAAATTAATAAGCACCTTTTGAGGGAAAAGTTATTATAATATGTACTTGCAGCCATTAAATCCATTTTTGCAAATTTTTCTAAATCAACTTTTTGCAAAACGTAGGCGACAAGATGCATGAAACATCTGGATCAAGTTTCCCTTGGGAAGAGGGAAAATGTCACCACCGGTACTCGAACCAATGACCCCCGCTTTCATGTCGTGAGCTGGACCAATTGGCCTAGGTGACGCACGGTGCTAGCATAAGTTATTTCTCTAGTCGCCATATTGGCTCCCAATAATACACCGGTTGTCATAGACATCCAGCTTAACGCAATTGGACACCAGCCTCTCAGTGCGTTGTGACTTGACCAAGGAATGACTACTATTCGGCATGCCAGTCTGTGCAAAGCCCATCGAAAGTGATTTACCCGACTTTTTATTAAAGGCATGCATCATTTGAGTACTGGTCGGTTGCAATCAGGTAGGTAAATTTGCAACCTGCCCTTATTGCCCTTGGACGTTCCGAACTTCTGGTGTTCACAGCCCTACAGGTGACCATGATTCAGTTCGCGTTGATGCGAAGAGACGCTGAATGTATCAACTTTCTTTTAATCGCCGCGTCGAAAGAAAGTTTTAGGCGAACTTGGAAAATTTACAATCATACGTCTTTGTCAGGCGCACGTTGTACAGTAATAAAGTCCGATAAGAGGGTTTCAAAAGATTTTGGTGCTGAGCACGAGTTAGATCTTAGTTTTACAATCGTGATTAAAAATAATACACAGAATAAACTTCGTGCTTCTTGATCCATTATCTTCTTCAGCTAAAGTGTACAAGGTGACTTTTTAGGTCAGTTGTTGTCGTAGGTGCAGTGTCTCCGCTCTGTCTCACTATTAATAACAGTTTACTTCTAAAACGAAATTAGTTTTAATGTGTCACACGGTTGATTCTTAATGGAGGCCATGTCATCTGCACTAAATCTTTTGCCAGCTACCACTCCTCCCTTTGACACTAAATGCGACAGACCAAACATGTTGGCGGTGGAGCCCTGAAATGTTACTGATTCAATAATACATGAAAACTGCACAAATTAAGATCATAATTAATCATAATTTCATATGAACTTGACCACCCAAAGTAGATATAGTTTTGACAAGCTCAATTTTTAGCTAAGGGTTCAATGTGATCATGTCTGATCCACGCCATGTTTCATCGCACCTGAAAAACTGTTCATAGCGTAGTAGAAGCAGCCTTGGGATAATTAACCTTTCCCCTCTGTATAGAGGTCATATTTTGGTGCATCCTCCCTCATATCAAGGTTTCTCTTTATTTCCACAACTTTAAAGATTAAAAAAATATGTGGCAGTCTGAGTTGCCGCGACATGAAATTTAACAGAAAGTTAAAATTGAAAAGGTTACGAATTTCCAAAGAGGCCCTTAAAATATTGGAAGGGGTTGGTTTCCTGTGGCTGATCAATAGCTACGGTGAAACGTGCTTCTTCAGGTCCCAACTGGACATTGAAGTCGCCTCCTATCAACAAGAAGTTATGCGCAGGAAAAGAGCTAGTTGTTGTTGGAAACTTCTGATAGAATTCGTTGATAGAGTCTTCTGTGTGTTCGTTGTATGGGCTGTGGCAGGACAGTACTGTGGTTTTAGGGTTACCGTTCAGAGTTGTTTCTAAAATACGTTCGTCATGGCAGACTATGTGTCTGCAGGCTTTCAGAGCTCTAGCTGATATTAAAGATCCTACACCACCCATTGTAGAGCCCTGGCGTTTCTCCAAGCTGAAGAGATGACAAGAGTTTAACCTTGTAGTTTCTCTAGCATTTAAAGCAGCCCAGTTCAGTGTGAAGGACAAAGAAATTGTCAGGTGCCGACAATCTTTGTTATGTCTGCTAGGAATTGTGGCCAGGTGAACACAAAGAAGCGTAATAGGAGAAATGTCAAATGTCAAGGCAAAAGTCCGTGGCGAATTCATTGGCTCGTGGATAATTGCGTGACAGAAGTATTCATTCCAAAGCGTGTGACAATAAACTGTGAACTCCCGATTAGAGTTGAATCCCAGAATAGAAAGCTCCTCAAGGCACTCTAACGCTAGCCTGCGTGCAGACTATCCAAGCTGAAGTGGATAGTCTGCGCAACAACGACGATATCCTTGTATGGCCTCGTATGATAATATATGCAATGCATACGTCATCGCCATTGTCCACAGTAGCTGACGTTCATCCGGTGTCGATATTTGGTCAATTTTATCCTATATTAGGAACTGATGTCAGATCGACGTCTATCTGACAAAATAATTTCAAGCAAAGGATTGGTTGTTACATCGACCTTAGATTAATGTGGAGCCTACTTGGTTTTCTTAACGTAAGTCTGAACGACGTCGGATATGCAAGAGTACGACATTGTGCCAATGTCCGAAATAAGACGCCATATACGAAATACAGCTTTCATATACAACGAACCAGCATCGTCGATTCAACGGAAGGGATGACGTCTGTTCCACACTGATCAGGCATTTTCTGGCTCAGCTTTGCAGCAACTGAGACCTCGATGCTTGACAGAGCTTTGATTTGTGATTCATTTCGCTTTTTGATCCGTGCTATCACCAGAAATGCTTCACATAAAGTGGTGGAATGATCTTTTACCAAAAACGTTCCTTGCAGAAAAGTTGCAATGTGTAAATGGTAAGTCGAAAAGTCGAAGTGATCTAGATCTCGCAAGAAAGTTGCCAAGTGTAAAAGGACGAGGCTAAAACTCGAAATCGGAAAGTTGCTTTTGACGAGTTGCCGTATGTAAGTGCCACTAAAGAGCTCTATTGCTGACACAAGTGGCGTTAGAACCATTAGGGTGTTATATTAGATGAGAACTATGAGGTTTTGTCAGGACCTGAAGAAGTCAAAGATTACCAATGTTCATCGAGGCAATATACTGATATGTGCATTGACGATTAGTACCACAGTCAATAAATTAATGATGCACGAACTTTAACTCTCATAATTTGGGCGAGCTACATATGAACAACGAAGACTTTTGCTTTCTTTACATGACTGACAAGAACAATTCAATTCAGACAGACAAACAAACGGATCCAAAAAGGCAGATAGGCATCAGAAAAGGTCTTATGCAATTTAGGTAGATTGTAACTAACACAAAACTAAAATATACAGTGGCATGATTATAGTGAATGTACAATTGACATTTGTGTAACAAAGTTTAAAAAGCTAATGACAACTTACCTGGGATCGTCAGAAATGCCAGCGGTCGTGCTTGTTGATCATAACAAGGTAAATTGTGATGTGGCGTCAGTATTAACTGTAAATTCATTCTGAGGTCACGTTTATTAAGACTGCAGGTTTTTTGAGGGGGAAGGGGAATGATGTTAATGCCGGGACGATACTTATTCCTTTCACTTATTCCCGTGTTTTGGGATTTAAGATTTGACAGTTTGTTAGCAAGTTGATGCTAACAATAGGCATGCGCGTTTCGTCAGAAAATGAACAACTTTCGACTGTATGCAGATGCATTTGTGTACTTTCATCCACAAAACCTACAGCAAGATTGTCTAGATTGGGCCCAGAGTCTCAACTTTAGAACACACATGTCGCAGAAAGGTAATGCTCATTCTGATCCTAAATCTACTGCATAAACTGAATGTTAACTGAAGTTTATTACGACATATTAATATCAGCTATTTATAGAGTATAGCAGTACAGAAGACAACAAAGAACTTTGCAAGGACAACAGAGGTCTAAAAGAAACACATTCTCGATTAATAAAAACAACTGAGGATGCAATAAAATTTAATCTGGCAAGTGGAAAGAATATGGAGGAAAACATTAACATATTCAGATTCATAAATGCAAGTAGCCAGAAAAGAGGATAAGATTGCTTTAGATTGATAGAAGAAAAGACATCTAATGACAGCCATATTGTTTCTACTAGGTAGGATAGCAAAAATGATGCCTGACGATGACTGGACCAGATATCTGAAAAATGTTACTCAGGAATACTACCTGATACTATCAATACTAGCTCTCTCTTCTTTGACACTAGATCGTTTTGCAGGAGTTCTCTTTCCGCTAAAATACAAGCAAATCTTTGGTAGGGATTTTGTCATAAAGCAAATTGTACTAATCTGGATGATTCAATTAATTCTCATGGGTATACCTCTCATAGTGTTTGTGAAAGCCAGATCTTCATTTGCCTCCATGATCAGATTTATATGCGTGTTCGTCGTTTGGTTTATTGTTGTGGTAGTTATTGTATTTAAACTTAACAATCTCTTGTTGTTTTACATTCCGATGTACATAATGAAATTTTGTTGTAATTTACAATCTTCAGCAGTTAATCTTTCCTTGTAATATACCTTAACGTCAGTCAAGTGTATGCTCCAACTTCAGAGAGTACTGAGGAAGAATTTAAATAGAACAGGCAATAAAACAGTGCAAGTCAACAGACATCACAATCATCCAAGGAGGCCTCAACGCTAAAGCTAGGGAAGGCCGTTTTGAAGACACAGTAGGTCCTTTGGGCTTAGGGCAGAGGAACGACAGAAGCCAAACGCTATTGGAGTGGGCTCATTCCAAGGAATATATGATTGGCAACACCTGCGCTCGGCCACCCTGCCTTGAAGTACGGACATCACTTGCTCAAGCTAATATAGCAAAAAGCGTAGGTAAAGAAAAAGAGTGCTTAAACTGAATTGCAATAAACAGTTCTGGGCAGTATCCAAGGGCGTCGATACAAAAGCGTGGGAACTGCTATCATTCGCAGATCACACCAAACTGTTTGACAGGGGTGGGATTCGAACCCACGCCACCGAGATGACGGTTGCCTTAAACCAGTGCCTTAGACCGCTCGGCCACCCTGCCTTGAAGTACGGCATCACTTGCTCAAGCTAATATAGCAAAAAGCGTAGGTAAACAAAAAGAGTGCTTAAAATGAATTGCAACAAATAGTAATAGTGGCATTAGTTTCGTCTGTTGTTTCAAATTCTTGAACTAAATCGTCATCGCTAAGTTGATTGGAAATTTGATCATCAAAAACTTGCAGCTTCTCTAACTTTTCCTTAAGAATAGTTTTTCTTATCTCATCAGGATCGGTTGTATCCGTTTTCTGAAAGCACTTGGTAGCTGAAGCACGCAAAGCACGACGTTTCTTCACCAAATCCTGGAGTGAAGTTTCTGTGGCCATACTAACAAAATATCTCCAACAAACTTGTAAAAACCTGTTCGTAGCGCCAAGTGTTGTGGATGGTCGCTCAGAACCAGAAAAGAGTATCAAACCCAAAATGTTAGGTTCTCCATATAAGCTAAATAAGTGCTTATAACTCCAAGAATATTTGACACTCAGGTATGAAAATTGGTAGGATCATGAATTAATCTATTAACTATAGCAAATACTTTCATCTATAGAAATGGAAGCAAAGGTTTTACAATACATTTAGAACTTGACAAGTTCTTCAACGCCAGTAAACAAGAAATATTGCTAACACTAAAATACCTGAGATCACTACTTAAAAGATAGTAAAGAGGGAGATACATCATATGATCGATTCTAGTTTCATTCTACATTATTATGGTTCTAAAAGAAGCAAGTTTTTGTAGGTGACCATTGTAGGGGGCAATTATGACGTCAACTTTGCAAACTTTTTAGAAAAGTGGTGGATACACCGTTAAGAAGACAACTACTACCGAAACTACGAGGACGCAGGTAAGCCTAAGAAAGGTGCTAAAGAGCCACTAGTAGTAGGGTGCCTACAAACGACTATCGTAAGTCATGAAATGTAGTTTACCCAAACTTTATTTGCACCCTTCGACTTGAGGTGGGGAATATTTTTAGTAATGATATAATAGTTTTCTATTTAAGACGGGAAAGAATTGGATATTAAAGGCCATTTGAAACTTTTTTGTATCCCAGTCCTTGCTTACTTTAAGGAGAGGCCTGTTTACAAAAAGTCATTTGAATAAAATTTACAACAGTAAAAGCTAAATGCTGATTACTACCAATGTATTTATTTCAAACCCTAGATGTAATATTGGGATGCCTACCATGATGACAGTTGGTTTTCGAACTGCACCTTCACCCCCGTTGAGGTCCATCGCGTAAACTTGTAAACAGTAGTGACCCATTCTATATTCCACTTTCACTTTGCATCTAAACGTTACATTATATGCACCACTCTTGGCGATTGTTTATTAATTTATAGAAAAAGGAGGCTCTCAGAGAGTGGTTAGCAGAGTCGTCTTGCACCATTAGGCCACAGCTGTTTGACTCTTTAGATTTCAGAACCGCATCCCAGGGCCAAAAACCTGACAAGTCTTCTTAAAGATCATTAACCAATGAAACGAGCTTGTGAAAGTCCTAGATACTACGTCGAAGATACACTGCGAACCCATGATGGGATGACATCAATTCGATGTCGATACAACGTACGAGATGACGTCAATTCGATGTCGATACAACGGAAGAGATGACGTCAATTCGATGTCGATGCTACAGAAGAGATGACGTCAATGCAATGTCGATGTAACAGAAGAGATGTTGTAATTAGATGTCGATATAGCGGAAGAGATGACGTCAATTTGATGTCGATGCTACAGAAGAGATGACGTCAATTCGATGTCGATTCGACATCGAAATGCTAGCTGGTTTTCGTGTAAAGAGTGTTATTACATGGGTACAGGATACATGGGTACTGAAATTATCATCCTTTTCAAAGAACTAGGATGGTATTGATTATGAAACACGGAAATTCTCTTCGCCTGCCGTAATCCGACTGCCCTGAAAATGAAAAGAAATTTAATGAACATTGGTGCTTTGATGCAGAGTCATATAACCCAGCAGAACAAATAAGAATCTGACAAGTCAGTGTTGCTCCAATTGTTTTATAGAAATGGTTCAATGACAGTTCTGACACTCCTCCAAGTAGTTGTATCGGTTAAATACGCATGATTTAATATGATTTGGTATTGATTGAATCAGCAACTAAAGCACATTTTCTAGTTGCCACGTATAAATACCATTTGCAAGCACCGAGAAGTGTAGCGTAACAAGGTGACCCCCGATGTTAACATTCTGATTCCGTTCTCTTTTCTCTTGTTCTGTATCCAATGCCCGCACACTACTTCATCATCTGTCTTCTTCCTTCCTTTCTTTCATTTTCTCCTTTCTTTCTCCCATTTTTTCTTTGTTTGTTTCTTTCTTTCTTTCTTTCCTCTTATTCCTTCCTTCCTCCCTACCTTACTTCCCTTCTTTCTTACTTTCTTTCATTTTCCCCCTTTCTTTATTCCATTTTTTCTTTCTTTCTTCTTCCTTCCGTCCTTCTTTTTTTCTCTTTCTTTCTTTCTTTCTTTCTTTCTTTCTTTCTTTCTTTCTTTCTTTCTTTCTTTCTTTCTTTCTTACTGAAGAATACGAGGAGGTCTGACTTTCGTAAGCACAGCAACAGTTCCAGAGTGGGCAGAGAGATCTTTCTCAAACTCTTTCATCTCCACTTTTTAACTCTCTTACATAGTTCCTTAGTTCAAACTATGTGTCCTGCTCGATGATCCGCTAGACAATTCGACAATATTTCATCTACGTTAGATGACCCTTTCATGATCGATGTCGGTGATTCAAACAAAGGAGCAACTACACTACGAAAGATCGATACTGCATCTACTGTTGGCGTTTTGTTACTGAACTATGTAAACCTTTCAAAGAAAATTAAAGTTAACCACTTACAAAATGCATTCCTTGTTGCCATTTTTCGAGTGGCACCAAAATAGTCAAAAAGGGGAGATCTGAGATGTAATAGAAGGCTTGGGTTTTTTCTTCCAATCGATAACCTCTGGGGATTTTATAGTTTTTTACATTAAGATTCAACGATAAAATCTTCTTTCTTCTGTTTCTTCTTTTCTTTCTTGTATCAGTGTCCCCTTTGTTCTTTTGCCAGCGAAAAACACTTAACGAAAATTTGGAGGGCCTCACTTTAAATTCTAAAGTAGATAGTTTGGTCAGAAAGTATTTCCTTCCTTGGGAAATGAAATTAAAATGATGCTCTGAACAAGTACTATCACCACGTATCAGACAGTGCATTTAACCCTACCTTACTTGGGCTTTAGAACACTTTATTTTTGTCAGAGCTACGTTATTAATACAGAGTACAGACCAAAAACGGGCAAGACGAAGCTTATATTTCTCAAGGAATTCATCATCAGATTTCTTTGAAAAATGGATGTTACTTGCAATCCATTAAAAGTAAAATGGTGGATTGTTATCAACAAATTGTAATGATCTATATTCTTTGGTACTTCTTCTAATTTTGAATGTCTAGAGAAATATTCCATAAACACCTGTATGTGCTAAGCGTAAGAAAACAAATTATTCAAAGCGAGGTAATCGTATATTCTGTGTTTTCTTATCGCATTGCTGGTACGATATATAAATATATCAAACAAAATGCAATTGAAAATAAACCGGGGTACATTTATTTAAATGTTGCAGAAATTTTACTGCATTTGTGTATGGTACTGTCACAATATCCGGTTGCTTTCTTACAAACTTTCTTACAATGGGCAAAGGACACTACAACAATGAGTTACATTGTACAAGTTAGAGCACAATAACTATACTTCATATGAGTCACTTATTACTTCTTCCATTATGTTGGGGAAGGGGGGTGTCTATACAGTATCCTTGTCCCCGGCAATCGTCCGATATTCAACTCAACACCCTATATCGAATGTGTTTTACAAGGCACTTCAGCACGTTCTGATTTCGCAGCATAAATGACACATGGTTTCCTCGTTTTATTCTGCAGATCTAAATAATGACATGTGAAACAATTGAAGAACGTTTCTGTAAATTGAGTTTAGCACCAAAACCTCTTGTCAACCGATGTAATACCAGCCATTCATCCAAAACTATATTCTTTGTTCACTACAAACGAGATCCTGTCAGCAGTGTCTGGCAAAAACCTTCAACAAAGGAAGTATCTTACTAAATGTAGCGTTCAAATACCAAAGTTAAACTCTATGGCCCAGCAGAGGGTACGTAAGCATTCAAACTACAAGTAGAGTCCCATACTAAGCTTACCTGACTTTGTTTAACCGATAACTCGCCTTAACTAAATACCTCTTTGGAGTAGACGCTTCTCTTATGTAGGCGTCCTGACATACGATCAGTGATTTTTTCAATCTTCTTCATCTTCATCATTAAAATGCAATCACACCTTCTTTAATGCTACTTGTGTCTCTTTTGTAGTCCTTTGCAATGCATTCTCATTCTGACCCAGTAGAGCAATCCCATCTTCAAAGTGCAAATCAAAGACTCTCATAACACTCTTATTAACGCCACTACTTTTCATAATCCATTGTCAGCCACCAACAGTAATAGATGATGAGAAAATGTTTCCCCATTGGACATCCATAACTATTTCTAAGGTATTTGTGGTGCCTTCCTTTAGTCTTGCACAGCACATTCTATTCCTGTAGAAAACCTTCATCATTCTCATCACCATCTGTGGGCGTGTTTGCAAATCTCTTGCAGGACTGAAATGCCATTTACGATTGAGTAAATGCAAGAATGTAGCACCAGATTAAAACATATTTAAGTTGTCTAGATCTCGTACGTCGAATCGACGGGAGAGTCCAGGAGTGCAACTAGAGGGGGGAGGGGAGGGAGGCCTCCCCTGCCCTAATTTTCTACCAAAAATTGTGCCCTCATCTTAAGCACAACTAGAAGGGAGGCCTTGCCGTTGAACGCAAGACGCTAGCTGTTGGTCTTTACTTTTATTTTGTTCTAAACATACCCTATTGTTCTCCTCTTAAATCTCTTAAATGTTTTGGTTGTTCATTAACGTTAAAGATACCATCTGCAATGTTGAAGAATTCAAGTTCTTGGGATCAATTATAACAGCAGGAGGGGGCAGCGTGAAAGATATCACAACCAGACTGGCAATAGCAAGAAAAACTACAGTGCTGATAGCTGACATATGGAAGAGCAAGGACATCAACGTGTCTCTGAAAGTTTCCCTGGCAAAGGCTTTGGTATGGTCGGTGGCCTTATATGGGTGTGAAAGTTGAAAGCTGAAAGAGGAACAGGAACGAAAACTGACAGCTTTTGAAATGTGGGTGTGGAAAAGGGTTCTACGAACAAGCTGGGTAGAGCACAGAACAAACGCATGGGTGAGACAACAAGTGAAAGTGCCAGAGATCATGGATTTACAGTATAGCATCCATTCGATGAACGTAGCTTATTGAGATAGGAATGGACGAACAGATGATATTTGCGATTAAGGACCGTTGTTTCGTCATTGATAAGGAAGAAACCCTGTAACTAAGGCGTATAGTGTTATAGAAATAGAAATAGTGTTTTAAAAACCACTATTAAAAGTGGATACCACTATTAAAAATGGATACCCTTGTTGATCTTTTACTTGATTGTTAGCGCATCTTGTTTTCTTTGTAGGGTTTGGTATCCAAGCTATCTTTCTTGTGCTAGTGAGTTTCGTTGAAAATACAACGGTGGCTGTAGTAGGCTTCATTCTGGCTATTGGATTAGGGATAGAAAGTGAGTGTTAACGTGGCAAGGTAATTATCTGCAAAAACTTTGAAAATATGAACCCATTTTTTTGATAAGAAAGTTTGTAATGACAATTTTCGTTTTCAAACTTCGTAAGATTTTCATTACTTTGATAGACAATGAGGAGTTTGCTATAAGCAATTATTCAATATTGAAATTTTACAATCTTCTGTTCTTGATGAAACAAAAATACGTTTGCATGTGATTGCAGTAACACATAGATTTTAGAGACAACAAATGTTAAACATTTGCGTTTGAAAAATGTGAACCTGGTCGATTTTCATTGTAAAAGTGAAAGTTGGAAAATTATAACCAAGTGACATTGTAATGTTTTGATAAATGCGGCTTCTATAGCGACAACATGAAAAGGAGATCTGGCTCTCGCTAATACCCTAAACGAATCCTCATGATAGTCGTCAGCACAGGACGGGTTTTCAAACAAATGCTGTCCTATTGCCGAGTCTGTTTTGGAATCTGTTAACTTGACTTTGTTTACGCGATTCGGTAAAATTTTGGAAATCTTACTAAAATACAAATGAAGGCCGGCACATGTTGCACGATTCTGTCATGTTACCTCTTCGACGTACAATCTATATATTCGCTCTCACAGCGACACGTGAATTTATAAACTAATAAACTTTTATGTGTGACAGGTAGTAAGACGTACTCAACGTACTTGTAGTGGCTCTTCTGAGTAAAGCTCAGTCTGAACTCTGGCCCTCCGATTTGTCTTTGATAAAGTTTATTGTGGTACTTAGCCCACCGCTTTAGAATATCTTTTGACTCAGTCAGAACGACGCCATCTTTGCTCTTTATCACCTCACACTTTACTGAACCTTTTCTGGTAAGTTCTTTGAGATTTTGGTATACAACCTTCATAACATCTCAATTCTTCTCCATTTCTTCACTTTTTTTGCCAACATACCTTGCGAGATCAGACGTGATAGACTGTTTGACTTCCTTGTTCTTTTCTGAACAAGCTTCAAAATCGCTTCGTGCTCTAGCTTTTTGTCTTTCTTCAGCTAGACAGTAGTTTTATTTGTTTGACATGATCTTTTTTCAATATGAAACACCATTTTAAATAGTTGCAAAAACAAAACTTTATCATAATGCTAGATCTCAAAGTGATCACAGAAAAGAGCTAAGACGGCCAATGAGCTTTATATGATGCGTAGCTAACAATTAGGTTTGTGATATCAAAGTCATGTTTTGTTGTCACAAGAGTAAAAGAAAACTGCAAAAGGTACTTTTACAGGTCCGAAACAATTAAAACTCTAATCAAAACGAGGTAATGAGGGTCATGAAGAGCCCTATAATTGCCGAGGTCTTTTGCTGTCGAAAGTTAAAGAAAATGACAAAACATTGGAGCATTGCGATACAATTGCTGAAAACGATATACTACAAGAGGTATCTTTACCCTCATCAGAACATATAGAACGAGACATAGTAGAAGAAGATGATGAATTGACGGATTGTGATAATGATACTAATGGGAATAACCCTGGGAGTTGTAACAAAGAGGAAGAGGACTTTAGTAGAAAGAATCAGGAGGTGATTGATCAAATGAGGGAAGAAATACTTCGTGAGCTTGCAAAGACTAAACATACATCTATGGAAGATAGAGATCCTTTACGTAAAATTTTAAATCCGAAGCAAAATAATAAATATGTAAGGATAGGCAATGTTGTTACTAAGAGAATTGTTGAAGAAATCAATCCTGATCTCGCTGAATTTTCGTTCTGTTGTTGCTGGTAAAGGGCAGAAAATAACAAAAATCAAGACAATGATAGAATACCCCAATGGCATAGAATATCGCAACCAAACCTAACACTATCAGGTTCTGCCAAAACAGGTTTTATGACAACTAAAGTACATTGAATTTATATAACGCCCTTTTTGTTCCAGGCACATTCAAAGACATTCTACATCCCATATTTTCTCGCCCAGCATTGGCACATCATTTCATCTTTCACTACTTTGTAAAGATCTCCAGTTGTATTTTGACCTTAAAGTAACTCTTTCATTTCTACTCGTTTTCAAAGGTCAGTATTAAATATCATCACAGCCGGTTTCCCAAATCTATCTCTACGTCCACTGAAACCAGTATTCAAATGTTACTTTGAATTTTCAAATCAGTAATTTTCAGAACCCCAAAAATTTTGCAAAAAAGTAACTATTTGTAATGGCGCTGCATCGACACCTATAACTTGTTTTACTGCTTTTTAGCATAGCAAAGGTTGTTTCGCTTAACATCAGGTTACTTTGACCCTGATGGTATCCCGAATTCAAGAACCATGCCTAAGAATGGCTACAAATTGTCTGATCATGATATGTATGTCGGATGGGCAGTTTTCAACAATGGCAAGGTGTTTTCTACACCGAGGGCTCTTGCCTACCCCTTTTGCCAGGTTTATCCGTAACGCTTGTGGAGAAGTGCATCAGGGGACAGGTGGACATTAGCGAGATGCAGTTTGGGTTCATGCCAGGCCGGGGCACCACCCATGCAATCTTCATTCTCAGGCAGCTGCAAGAGAAGTACCTGGCAAAGTGTAAAAATATTTACTTTGCCTTTGTGGACCTCGAAAAGGCATTTGACAGAGTGCCTTGTCAAGTGCTATGGTGGGCAATGAGAAGTGTCGGAGTCGAGGAGTGGCTGGTCAGTGTTGTCAGGGCTATGTACAAGGACGCCCACAGGAAAGTCAGAGTGGGCCATGACTACAGTGATCCCATTGAAGTCAAAGTAGGGGTCCACCAGGGATCTGTATTGAGTCCTTAATTACACTTTCTCTCGACCAACAACCAAGTTCTGTCGCCTTTGCTCGTTAAGATCCCTCGCCCTTTTATTAAAGCATGCTTCTTTATTGTTATTAAGGAGAGCCTTAAATCGTTACTCTGAAGTTTGGTTTTCTTCAGACAATTAGTGAGACGTCGTTAAACTCGTCCAATGGTTCCAAACTCAGCTTAATATCATTAACGTACTTCAGTTATTAATGAAAGATTGGTTGGGCGGGAAGCGAATTCAAATTTATTCGTCGTTTTACACGGTGATACATTAGTTCCTAGATCGTTTCTAGCGGCGCCACATATGGAAATACGAATCGTTTCTAGCCCAATGTGTCACCTGGATTGTGGATCTACCTTACCTTTTTGAGAATTATGAAAAGCTCGTGATTCGCCACATGTAAGTTTTTTCTTTGTATTTCATTTTAGGTCATTGATTTACTGCTATCAAAAATTATTAGGATGGGGAATTATTCTGGGTTACAACAAATACAACTTGTACCTTAGTAATGCTTGACAATTGTCTTTTCTGCTATAGAGAAAGAATGTTCGATAGCTTAAAAAAGATATTTTCATCCCAAAACATAAGAACACTCCAACGGTATCTGCTTGGGTTGGTTTAATTTCACTATTGTTGGTTTTACCAACAATTTAAAGCTTATATAGAATAATCGGCAGTTGTTTCGCTATTACAGTTCTGTCATGCAAGGTTTGCAATGTTTACGTGCGTACGTCAGAGCCTATTGTTTGGCTCGCCGTCGTGGGCACAAACAAAAGCAAACACGATGTTGCATAAGATGATAATTGGAGAGTCCGGGGACATAGTAAGAGGCTTTGAGTAAACTTCCAACTTTCGTAAGGCGAGGTGTTACTCGACCGTCTCACATACACCCCAACTTTAAAAGCTTGTCTCGTCCTCGAGCAAGACAATATTGACACAAAACTGATCTTTACGAGGTCAGCTGGTAGACCTTTGACAAGTCCAATCGAGCTGGGGCAGTTATTTTAACCAGAGTGCACCTCCCTGGGAGTCGTGTGTTTAATCGTAGGTTTTGTAGTTGTATCATAATACTAACTTTTGTCTTTTCAGGTTGTCCCTTGTGCGTATGAGTAACTTAGGGTTTGTAGTTTTGCGCATAGGTTTAAGTAATTTTTCCTTCTAACCCTTCCCTCCGTCCCTTTTAATCGTAGGTTTCGTAGTTGTATCATAAAACTAACTTTTGCTTTTCAGATTACCCCTTGCACGTATGAGTGATATAGGGTTTGTAGTTTTGTAGTTTTGCGCATAGGTTTAAGTAATTTCTCCTTCCACCCCTTCACTCCCTCCCTTTTAATCGTAGGTTTTGTAGTTGTATCATAATACTAACTTTTGTCTTTTCAGGTTGTCTCTGGCGATATATGTAGGTCTGCCACTAATGTTTTCAAAACAAATAACGTGCCTGGTCATGAGACTCTCTCTTGTAATAACATTGTCACAAACAGGTTTCTGTTGAATGAGAAAGGGAATAGTCCATAGACAAATTATACTCGGTAAAACTCTAAATAAGGAATTTTTATTGACAACGTTTCGTCTTTTGAATGACTTCAACAGGTCACCTACACATTGTTACTTATTGCTGCCTATAATTTATGCTATTTCAGTAACAATCTGTAGATGAGCTGAAGAAGTCTTTCTGAGAACGAAACGTTGTTAATTACTGTACAGGTTCCCTTATTTTGCGTATTATCTAGGCGGCCTTTACGCACGAATACCAATTATATAGCCAAATGATCAATGACAGGCGCTTAGGGGCAATCGATACCGGTCAATTGTAATAAGAAAAAAGATTCAATGGTCACCTCTGATGGGTATAGAATCGTCGTTTCCTCTCACAGTTGCGGAATTCTCTGGTCTTACAAAAAAGTATTACAACCGGTAATGTCATAGAGCCATTTAATGGTCTTAAACTTTTCATTAACTTATACCTGGGCAAACACGTCTACCAGAGACTGTCAAAAGACACAAATGTGGATGGAAAAATATGCTTCAAAAATCACGGCGAGAGAGCAGCGGAGATGGCGAGGTAAGCAAGAGAATAGATAATTAGGAGCCAATCAGAAATTGGGCTCCCTGAATGGCTTGTGTTTTTGGACCAATCAGCGTCCATTACAACAAGGTTAATTGAATTGGCCTAGCGAGAAAATAAGCTCTTCAGACGAGAAATTTCGTGCAATTAAGGGGGTGTTGATCAATTCCTTAACCCTTCCCACTCTTTCTGTTGTAAATATAGAAAGATAATGAATTTTGAATATGCATAATGTATGCAATATCCTTGAGCATCTTATGAACTTAAGATGTAAAGTTGGGACGTGGCTCTGATGCTGAAAAACACGTAGGTGCCGTGTATTAGAGAGCGAAATGTCATTGGAAGGCGGCGTTTACTGGAGAGCGATATGGTGCACAATGCGTTTAGAATAGCACCAAAAGCTGTTTTTAGTGACACTTGCATACTTGGAATGCATACATTCCATTAGAATAGCATCAAATGCTCTTTTTAGAGACAATTGCATACTTGGAATGCGTACATTCCAAGGTGCATAATGCGTTGGGAATAGTACCTAAAGCTCTTTTTAGAGACACTTGCATACTTGGAATGCGTACATTCCATGGTGCACAATGCGTTTAGAAAAGTACTAAAAGCTGACTTTAGTGACACTAGCATACTCGGACTGCGTACTTTGCATGGTGCACAATGCGTTTTGAATAGCACCAAAAGCGGTTTTTAAAGACACTTGCATACTTAAATGCTTAAATACTTCACTTTTTTCTCTCATGAAATTTACCACTGTGTACCTTGACAAATCATCAGTGAAGGTGACAGAGTAACGATGTCCCCCTATTGAGACATTCTTCATGGGGTCACATACATCTGAATGTATAACTTCTAACAACTCAGATGCCCGTGATGCTATATTTTTCGGAAAAGGCTTTCTTGTTTTCTTCCCAAACGCACATCCTTTACAAAATTCTGGCTTCTTGTCTGTCTTGACGAGAAAATCACGAACTAGCTCACCTTCTCGCATCTTCTTCAGCGTTTCAACCGAAACATGGCCCATCCTACGGTGCCATAAGCCAACATTGTTCTCATTTGTATTTGTTTAAAGACATGTATGATATGAGAAAGTTCTTCTTGTAAGTAAGGTGTGAATAAATACTAACAGCATGAAAGTGGAAACCAATGATAATGCTGCGTTTAGTATTGGAGCTGCAATCAGGAAGATAATGCACAACATTGTTCTTACTGGTAAGCTTCTTATATGCTTTGAATTCTAATTTATTATCATCATTAAGTCACATCAAGAAAATTTAACTGATTGTCAAATTCTTCCTTTCATGTAAATTTTATGCTATGCTCCATTTTGTTGATGTTTTCTATCATAACTTGCAAATTCATCATTCTGCTAGACTACTTGAATCTTCTCACTATGCCCACTCAACAGTTAATGTATGAATCCATTGTGGCCTTCTTATAGACGACAGGCGTCCTGTAATGTCAAGAACGCAGGTCACACAGGACAGAGGCTACGGTCTATATCAGGTCCGACGATGCGGAGAGAGCCTAAGAAGCCTCGTTATTGTGACTGCGTAACAACTGACAATGTAATCCCCTCTTTTCACTCTCCCCATTTACACGGTTTTTAGAACTGTTGTGGTTCTGGTGATAAAGAGCGTTCTACGTTTCGAAAACAAGAAGTTTACACACACTTCTTAATTTCATTGTTACCAAATTTTCAAGTAGAGGTATAGAGTAGGTCTTATCCCCATTCTTTGTTTTAATCACAAACGGTTTCTGATTATTATACTGTAACACAACATGATACTTTTCCAGTGCCTTTTCTCTTTTCTTTTCCTTGGGTCGAAGTGTAGGCTAGTAAGTTGCGAAATGAAAAATTACAAAGGAAAATGAAATTCCAATATCTAGACACCTAAACTAAATGTTGTTTTTGTCTTTCCTTCCATAAATCGTCTAAAGGACTTTTTTCCTTTTAAGGATCAAATTCAAAATCTTCTCACATCAAGTATTATAAGAGCTTGAATCGCAAAAGCTGCGATGCGTTTTGATTATGGCAGACCTATCACCATCAGCATACTCGTATTTGTGATCATCTGAGAATCTAGTTTGCAAATTCATACACTCTTACCAATTTTAATAGTTTTATTCCCTTTTCATATAAGAAAGGTCTTGTTAATTGTATTTTGCATCGCTATTTTAACAGTTGTTCTAATTATCATGATTTTCATCTTGAAATTGAAAAAGTCCGCAAGCTATTACTTCGCATTGGCTATCCTTTGTGGTTTCTGGATAATTGTATTCGTCTATTTTTTATTAAGATCCGTTCCCCCCAATTAGTTTTTAGTACAGCACCCAAGTTAGTTCTATATTTTTCATTACCCTTTACGGGCTATCATCCTCTCCGCATACGTGACCAGGTTAGTCGCCTTCTTACTAATTGTTACCCCTACGTTAAGGTCCGTTTTATTTTTAAGAAAAGGAAAAAGAAAAAGAAAAGAAAAAAGGGAAAAAGGAAAACGAAAGAAAGAAAGAAAAAAGAGGAAAAATAAAACAACAAAAAATCCCGAATGGACTAGTACTAGAGTTTTGGTGTTTTAATTCAGTGCTTGCCAAAAGAACTTATTGAGTAGTATCTCTATAATACTCACTAAAAACTGTTATCCATTTTACGAAGACATTAGAGAAATAGAAAACATGTCACAGGGGCTCGAATACGCAACCCACGCTATCGTGGCATGTGCTCTACCAACTGAGATAGGTAACCTCTCTCCCGATGTTTACGTACCCTGCTTCTATTTCTCAATGTTGTCAATTTTATACTTCCTGGTCCTCGGAATCAAAGAAACCATACTTAAGAACGAAACTGGCCTCACTGATAAAAAGCTACTTGCTGCGATGACTGAGCGAGGATTCTGGAGCTCATACTTTGTCCATGCTTCACTACCGCCTCTGGGCATTAGATGAATCCAACTAAAAGTAAAGTAAGTATTGCAATGTTTATTTCATCCAAGCTTGAATTTGACTATAGATATATGTTCTCAGGCCAGCGTTTGCGCTGCCTTCCCCTATCTCTATTTCATTTCAACATTCCTTCTAGACGAACATTGGCTAATCATGATGTCCAATGCATTAGGATTTATTGTGTGAGGGTTGTCACATCAGATGTTGATCATTTTCCGTTAATGAAACAAGGGTTGACAATAAGCGCTAAGATTTTGGCCTGCATACACAGAGATAGTCGTGCACGGTGCATGGGTATTTATCCGACTAACAGTTACACGAGGGGCACTTCCTCACAAAAGGTTTTCACGGGTCTGATTAGAGTTATGGTGAGAATTAGGGATAGAATTGGGTTGTAGCTAGGGCTACATTCCTTGAATGTCCGTTGCTCAATGGTCCTGTCCACGAAGTTTTCTAGAACCGTCAAAAACATGTTTCCCAACGCTATCAAAAGGATAAAAACATGAAGGTCACGGTCAAGTGGACACAATCGTGACAAAAATACTACGGTGTCTAACTGTTATAAATGATTACTTCTAGCTTTATGAGAGTTTGTATCTGCTTTACTTAATAGTGAAGTAAAGTACTTAACTATTGCAAATATTTTTCAACCGGTAAAAAGTAATTGTAAGGGAGGAGATTGCGTATTGACCGAAGTCCTGCTAGGTACATTTCCTAATGAACTTCTTGGGAATTTTTAGCTTGTCGCTCTCTTTTTTTCCCTCAATAGCAAAGGTAACATTCAATATTTACAGTTTATTCACCGTCTTATTTTAGGACGAAACCTATCCTAAAATTCGTATGGAGGGGGAGGGGGGTGGAGACATTATCCCAACACTTTATGAAGCTTGTACACTAAAGACATTTATTCACTGTGAATCAAATGGATAGCTGCTATAATTTTACTTTTGGATTAGATCAGAAAGTTGCTAGCTTGCACGTTGCTACTCCACCTACGGCTATGCAATAGCCGTCACCTTTTCAATACCGTAAATTACAGATTAAGTGCCCAGGACTCAAATAAGGGCCCATGCTCAAATAAGCACTTAGTTTGGTAAAAATATTTCCCACAAGCACCCAGGTCCGAATAAACGCCCGGATCCAAATAAGCGCCTAGGTCTGGACAACAAAGAAGTCGATGCAGCAGCTCCAGAGTTTACGCTTTTAGATGATGATACGAAGGACGATGAAGATGTATTGATTGATTGATAGATTGATTTTTTTGACAAAAGTCACGGGAATTAACCGTCGTGAACTGGCCAAAAACAAACTGTCGCGGAAAGAAACTGTCGCGAAAGTCGCGAGATTTTTCTCGCGACAGTTTCTTCCCGCGACAATTTCTTCCCGCGACAATTTCTTCCCGCGACAATTTCTCCCGCGACAGTTTCTTCCAGTACCGCGGTTTCCTGTTACCTATGCTTTCATGTCATGCTTTCAGCGTCTTCCTTGAACTTCACATCTCCTTGTATGCTATTGTCAACATACAAATATAGTCCCAAATTATTACTCTTTGCCATCCATGTACTTTCCTGTCATCCATTTCGGCGATTATGACACGTTTCTAAACTGACGATTGTGATTTTTTATTGCTGTGATTACTTGATAATTGTCTTATAGCTGTGGATTCCATAACTCTAGTATCTACATGTAGTTGCCCGTTACAGGGGAATAAGCAGCCAAAGACAGTCTCAATCAATACACAAAAGGAATATAGACCATATAGGCTGTTGAAACTATCACATTTGAGGGTTACACGACTCTTATTCGCTCCAAGAGAAGTATATTTTATTTATTGTTAGGCTGCAGATTTGTCAGATTATGACATACCTGAATTTGCTATAAACGTTCTTTAAGAATGACCTTGACCAATAATTTATTGAGCAGGGAGATCCTAGTTAGAGCTGTGGGATTGGAAAGTGACATTTCACGCTCTAAACAAGCCTTAAAAGCGTTGTTTGGAGAAGATGGCTTTAGTTTCGCAGGTTGTTCTGCTGACTTAATTTTCTCCCTTGTAAAAATTCCCCGTACTAAATGCACAATGACTGCAAAATTTCCTGACCAATGACGTTATTAGCGCAAGTATACCAATTAGCTTATACAGATGGGTTGGTTGGTAGTGCAGAGTAATATACTACACACAGGTTTCGGCAATACATAACTACAAGCAAATATTTCAAAGAGCATTACAAACTAACATGGTGCCGCGCCATGCTGAGTAAAAATGGTGCCGAGACAAGGTTTAGAAAAACCGAAAACTATGGCGCATCAGAGTCCCCTTGCTTAATTGTGTCGTTGATTCTTGAAACTCGAGGTGGCTGTTTCCTGATTGAGTTGCTCTTTGGCGAATAGAAAATGGAACATGCTGCTTAGCTCTGTCAACCTAATCTCTGTACACATGAAAGCAAAAGAGAGTTTGCTTTGTAGAGGAAAAGGAGTTGTCTTTCGCTCTGGCCTTTTAGGTCAATCCATACACGAGACCCTGATTGATCCAAAAAGGCAATTTTCTTTGTTCTTATTATTCTATGTTTATTCTTTACATTTTGATTTCTTCTCGCGATCGTGGTGTCAGTGTCATACAAAAAGGTTATATGGTACACATTGAGCTCGCCATGTCGCTTATCTAACAGGATGCTTTTCAAACCAAACCATCCTCTTTCAGGAATGTTAACTTTATGGAAGTCATCAAGTCGTACAAAGACAAAAATTGTTTTTTCAAATAACTCTTAAACTCAAAAGTGATCTTTTTATCTCAAGACTGTTAAAAACTTACACAACCATTGTTTTCGCTTGCTTTTTAGTCAAATTTAAATTAACAACTTGCTTTCCTGAGATAAATAATTTATACTTACAAATCCTTTATCAGTACCGTCAAATGTAAGAGAGGATATCCCGTACATGTTGTATTTAAAATGGAAAGTGCTGATTTTGGTAAAATCTTGTCCTGTTTGGTGCTGTTTTTTGAATGGGATCATTCAAAAACTACGTACGCTTTTTCCAGCCAATTTTGACCCTCCCCATTGTTTTCTTTCCATATAGGGAAAGTATGTTTTGTTAACCTGAAGTAAAAGGGTCTAATTCAACTTTTTCATCACTCGCTGCCTCTTCCACAGCACCACCAAACCCTTGAGTATATCATTAAATACATTTAACCTTATGTTCAGAATTTCGTAAACCTAATTCCCTAGTCCTGCAGAGCTACGTGTTATCAACCTCGCTGTATGGGTCAGAATGCTGGACAATAGACCCTTTTCAAAAGTTATTCATAAATTTCAAAGCGAGGCTAACTCGGCAAATTTTTCATCGAGCAATGGCGTCAAAACGGCAAAAATTTACATGGCATAAAATTTGCATCTTCTTAACATGAAATTAACAGAAGCAGTGCCACCAACTTAAAAAGAGTTGCTTAAAGATAGCCAAATCTGACAATGGTGGATAGGATTTTGGCATAGCCGTAAACCAGGGTCTTATACAACTTGAAATAATCACTGAAAACCTTAAAAACGAAAGAGAATGATCATGTGTCAAGCATTTACGCCTTTAAACAACGTATACAACAAGTTGGATAATAAATTCACAGTCTATTATAAAGTAAGCTTAATGTCATAATTGTAGTGTTGCATAATCATTGTAAGTTTACTTAGAGGTCTGAGAACGAGTATCAGGCCTCCGTAGAGGTTACAAAGTGTATCACTAAACACATGGTAAGTTGTTCCTATTTTTAGGCTAGACTTATTCAAAAATCTGGTCTGATATGGCAACTTTAAATCATCAAAAATGTTTAAATTAAACCCTCCGTCAGCAGTTTATGGACAGCTCCAGCTTTAACAAAAATAATCCCTAATACTTAATACTTCGACCCCTGTGTACCCACACATGCCGATTATTGCCCTTACAGAAATTGCATAATGGTGTTTGTAACTATTTTTTGCCCAAAAATCAATTTCCAACTTCGCACTAAATATACCCCATTATTAGGAGAAGTGCCCACAAGCAAGGTTAGCTAGCTTCATGGGATTCCTATGCCAGCATTTTGAAAAAAGTTTTGACTTTAGAATGTTGCTCTTGTTTGCAGTTATGATTGTGTACTTGTTACTAAATCATATTTGGCCCTCCTTCCATTGTATGATTTAGCATGTTTAACAATACTCCATCCAAGGTTGAATTTCATACAATATTCTTTTTAGGTCCCATATGTGCTTAGATAGTTCAGCCACTGGCCTGATATTATCGTATTAAAAGGTTTAGTGACCTTTAAATTCAGTACTACAAGAGCCAATGTATACATTGATCTTAGCTGACACTACCTCAGTTACCTGTGCTTTGTAAACTTCACCGCAAGTTAAACACTTGCCTTCAAGGGCATATTTGCCCTCTCCAGTTTTCTTCAAGGAACACTTTGTCTACTTTACTGAATTTGAGAATGCTTTGATTATAACGAGTACTCCAACGAAAAACTGTCATTAGTTGACCATGGGTACTCTTATTTTTAGCCAGAACCTTCGGTCCCCATTAGAATTTGTGATTTTGCGATCTTGTTTCTTTTTGTTAACTTTTATTCCCCTACTTTTGTCCAATGTAAGCGCATAACAATTCGTCTATTCTATCATAAAATTTCCAACATCTTTTAATGGCGAGACAGTAAAATACGTAAAACGAGACTTTTTGGGTTGTCTTAAAAGGAGTTTGTGTTTACATATATTTAATGAGACAGTGCTAATTTGCAAATGAAAAGCTTAAAAACAGACATATTCATGAACCGAACTGAACATTAATATCGAAGGTTTTCACTTGATGCTCATCAAAATGTCTTTTCTTGTGCAGTTGTTGTTGTTGTCCTTTTCCTATTTGATAAAAATATTACAATGCTGATTAATTAGTTTCTATCTAACTGTATCCTTTCTATAGTCTTTGTGCTGCGATTTATAGTCTTCATGGAAGTCTGTGAGCCAATGGCAAATAATATTACTCCGATTCAAATCGTAAAGCACACAATCTCACAATTACATCTATTACATTGTGAGGACAAAGAAACGACGATAAGTTGTATGAGCTTACCTTAAGAAGTGACAGATCTGGACGCAATGCTGTAAGGCATTTGACTTTGCGTAGTGACACGTTTCTGTAACGTATTTTCATCTTCTGCCAACACTACTGCTTTAGTGGTGAGACAGAAAACCTTAACACCTCTGCTTTAATAGCTAGTGATAAACTTGTTTTCAGACAAGGCACGAAGTTCACATAGAAATCGATTAAAAGAAAACCAATTGTGGAAATATAGTTTGCTGGAAACCATTGGGTTGCTTTACCCGTCGTAGTGAGCACCGTATTGATATCCTCGTCAAACGAACGATGCAGTTCCATTTATTTTATAAGATTGTGCATAGTTACGATAGCTACCGTTGCGAGCTAAGTAAATGTCCGACGATGCCCATGAAAGGCGGACATTTATATAAACAAAGGTGCGTTCTTGACCCTTTTCTTCCCTGTGTTTTGTAATTTGAGTACTGACAATTGAGATTAGAGTCTTGTTCGTATGTGAGCATGGAAACTTAATTGGTATAGCGTTGGAAAGCATCACAATCAAATAACCTATAAACATCAGCAGAATTGTTTGGTTTGGTTTATGACGTCAATGGTCAATTTACACTGGTGTTTGCCCATTTGCAGGCAGATACTTTACCATTGAGAAACTTGTTTGTAATTTTGCTCATTAGTCGACATAACAAAGAATGACCCAATTTGATTAAGGAGAAGAGTCTTTTTCTTATTAGGTCATGCATTATAATTAATCAGAAATGATGTTCTATTATTAATTATTTGATAAACTTTTCATTAAATTTCATTTGTAGAAAATTTTTCAAGATAACAAGTAAGTAAATATCATATATTAATTTTTTATACAGTGAGTGCTGTCATTGTGTAATTTTGTTTGTAGAAAATTTCAGATTATAAAAGTCTGTTGTGTTTAAGTTCAAAGTTGCTTGCAGTCAGTCTTAGTTTGAGAACTATGTATGGCATCTGCAATTACTTTGCGATGTGCTTGATTGTTCTGTTAGTTTCATACCAAGGATAAAATTATGGGGATTGGGGTGGGGAAGTCACCAATAAGTCGAATAAAACTATCATCATAACTAACAATTTCAAAATGGTTTTGTGACGATCATGCTGTTGAACACTGGATAAGTTACAGAGCACCAAATACGACATGGCATAATGGCTCCATTGTTAGCAATGTTTTACAGAAACAGTCCTAAAAGTCTAATGACGTCCGAAATATTATCGGTAACAGAGAAAAAAGAGGAAAATGTTCCAAAGTAATACTTTGTAACCTAAATAATACCAAACACAATTCTCCTTCAGGAATCAATTCATAGTAGACGACACTACAAAGGCCTTATTAGTAGGCATACTTGATGAATGGACGCTTTCTTGTCAACTGTCAAGTTTATATACTTGGTTGTTCATCTTCACTGTTGTTGTCCATGTTTCTGAGCCGTACAGGAGGATGTTCTCGACTGTAGCTCTGAAAAACTTGACCTTCAAGTTCCGAGAGAGGTTGGATTTTCAGATGTTGTCCATGTTCCATGCTGCTGTCCAAACTTGTGCTTTCCTTACTCCGAGACCTTCCAGTGAATTGTCTATCCAAGAACCAAGATATTTGAAGTCTTTGACGCATTTGATAGGTTTTCCATTTGCTGTCAGTTGGCGTCCATCAGCGATGTTGTAGGTCTTGTCTTCATTGATATTCAGGCCAATCTTCTTTGCAGCTTCGACAACCAGTGTTAGAAGTCTTTGAGCATCATGGGAGCAGTTACAGCATCATCGGTTAGAAAAAGAGGGAAATGTGGATGCATTCTTTGCAGGCACACAACAATTGTGCAACCTAGCCAGGATGGATGCTGTTGCAGTTGCATTTGTAACAGGCATACTTAACAGAATTAGTTATCAGCTGAGGATGGTGGATGATTCTACAGATTACATTGGCATAGGTTTTAGGCTTAAGAGATTTTCTTTTGTCAGTTTTCCAGTTTGTAACACTTGATCATTTCTGGTGTTCTTATAAATATATATATGTACTACCTTCAATCAACAATACTTGCAGCATAATAAAGGAATAAGCACTTGACAAAATCTGAAATGGCTAACATACAGGAATGAGCATAATAAAAGACTAAATCATAATACCGGGTACAAATGTATTCACCTTCATCATCTTCTTTTTCTTCTTCAAGTTTATCACCAAGTGGATACACAACAACGGGTGAGCTAAGCAGAAAGGAAGGCAATAGTTACAAACTGAAGACGAACAAAATCTAGAATTTTTCTCAGCTTGGTTAACGTTCACGCATTATAGAAATGCATGCAATGACAGAAAAGAATTGAATTCAAGCTCTCAACAGATATGCTTAATGAGTGAACAGTAATCCAGCACTTAGTTGAGGCACCGGCCTTCTTGGAGTGTGAAAACGAGTATAAAATTAACACTATAACATCAATTGATTTATTGCTTTTACAAAGTCATATAAAAACATATGAATTTGAAGCCATCAACTTGGAATTGCACGGACGTTTAAAATGGGGGTCTTTTGATCCTTTTCGATATCATCACGACAAGGACGATGGGTCTAAAAAGAAATGTTGGAAAACGGACCGTTATTTGTCTTCCAATAAACACCACATGTTTAAACCTTGCAAATACTCCCATCCCTCCACGTTACCGTTAAACAACAGACCAACAACGCAGCAAGGGAAATACTGTGTTCAGGGGTTGAGATTTAAGAAAAATGGCTTAAATTAAAAAAGCGATTAATATTTCTTTCCAGCTTTTTTATCAAAGTATTTCTCCCATTTCCTATAAACCAAATCTCCAATCTTCTCAGTACTATATCAGGATTGTAGATAATTAGCATTTCCAACACTCGCCCACGAATTTCAGTCTAAGACCCCCCCCCCTTTACAACATTTTCTACTTTGCTAAAACTGTTCTTTTCTGTGTTTCATTATCGTTATTGTCGTTTGGAGCAATAATCAATGCGTCTTTATAAGTGCTCTATTTTGTGCAGTTTTACTTTTACGTTCGCCAAAAACTGAGATCATAAATGCATTTTTATTGTGCCACTCTTTTGACCCTTGAAATATCATTACTATTACCTAATTATATTAAATAAGGAATTAGTAAGTGCGGCAAAATGTATAATTGATATGTGCTTGCTTCCCTATTTCTAATGTTAGAAAAGAACACTAGAGAAATAGAAGAAGTGTCACCAATGGGGATCAAACCCGTGACCCACGCTTTCGCGGCGTGCGCTCTACCAACTGAGCTCCGATGTTAACATACTTATATTTCCCTCGATGATATTTCTAATGTGTAATATTAATCACTCGCTGGCAAATCAGTATATTTAGTAGTTCTGATAAGATGGTGATTACTCATTATGTATTTCATACAGGGGATTACAATTACCAAATATTTTATTCTTGTTCTTGGTATTAGTGGAGTTTATTGCAACTAAAAATTACTATTCGTGAAACAACCACTAGGAGAGTGGCACACCCAAAAGTGGACAATTTAACTTAATTGAATCAAACTCATTACTGACCTTTTGCACTGAGAATAAATGAATAGAAGAACAACACAGTTCATCAAAACACAAATAAAACTATTGAAGCAGCAAGAAAGTTAAACATAAAATGTCAGTTTACCATTAACAGTTTATTTTTTGTTCATTAACTTTTTGATCTGTTCAATTTCTCTCGGTTTCTTCTGCAATAATTCTTGATCTGCTTCAAGTTTGGCCCTTCTGTTAAGGCCCATCTCAGTTTTGCTTTGAGTTCTCTGCAACAACTGCTATGTGCAATTTTTCTCGCTTAACAGCTGTTTAAGCTGATCATTTCCTGTTAGTTGGTTAGTTAGTTAGTTAGTTAGTTAGTTAGTTAGTTAGTTAGTTAGTTAGTTAGTTAGTTAGTTAGTTAGACAGGCAAGTAGCTAGGTAGATAGGTAGTTAGTTCGAGTAGATAGGTAGGTAGAGTAGCTAAGTAGGTAGGTAGTTGGAGTAGGTAGCTAGAGTAGCTAGATAGTTAGTCAGAGTAGCTAGATAGTTAGTTAGTTAGTTAGTTAGTTAGTTAGTTAGCTAGCTAGTTAGCTAGTTAGCTAGTTAGTTAGGTAGGTAGGTAGGTAGGTAGGTAGGTAGGTAGGTAGGTAGGTAGATAGATAGACGGGTAGTTAGTTAGAGTAGGTAGGTAGTTTGACTACAAAGCCTATCAGTTAAAATTGTATTGACATTCATAATAGGGATTAGATGCGTTCACGGACTGAATTAAGGAAGTTTGCAGAAATTGTCCAACAACAATAATATATCTGGGATATCTTTTTGTTGTCATTTTATTTTGGCATAATAGATAATTCCAACAATATCATATGTTTGTACAGTCTCTAGCAGCTGGTGTATTTGAAGCAGAGCTCATAGTGTCGTTGATAAGAGAGGCAACATAATCTTTGTAGATTTTATTTGCAGTTTTGTATAAGAATGAAATTTAATGGCTGGCAGTTGTGGCTTGTTGCTTAATCCCGTTCATGATAGCTAGCAATCTCTCAACAGAATCCCCACACCTAACGGAGGACTACCTTAAAAACAGTAAGGTCACCTAACCATACTTTTGTTGGCTCCGTTTTAAACCCAGGATTGTGGCTTTGTATTTATTGAAAACAACGGAGTATTTAAGAGGGATGCTTGCACTCCCAGGTTCATATTCCGAAGCATCTGACTACACTACTGTGATTCATGTAATGTTTACAAATACAAAGGGTGCAAAGAATCGTTGTTGGCATCTACTACGCACCACAGCTGAATTTTCTATGTCCATATTACCATATTTATGGCGTTGACGCTGAACAACAACTTATTATGCTTTCAGCCTGTGGAAAGGTTTCTAGTGCCCAAATTTCACAGTCTTTGAATAATGGCGTGGCTTACCGTAGAAAATTTACATTTCAATCTTCTCGATTTGGGATTGGAAAAGAGGATACAGGGTTATTTCTAGGCATGGCTAATGTAAAGGTTGCTCCAGAAAATTTGTTGAATTTTATTCGGCTCGAGTGCAAAATGGGTTTTGGTCAGTATGGGTCAAACCTAGTATGGGTCAAACCTAGTTGAAGTGCGCTGCATTGTGTAGAAGTTGCAAGGGAGTGTCCTGAATAAATGTAGCGAGACACAGGTGCGAATTCTGTTTCTTGTTTATTTAGCTGGATAACAAAAGGTACCGTCATAACACTCTGGGAATAGGGAGGGCTTTTTCAGAAGGTACACTAGATAATGACATCGTGACTAAATGCTTTCCAATATTAGATCTAAAGGTGCAATGGTAGTCAAAGTACCGGGACACTTTCCAAGCGGGGCGAGGCGAAATAGGCAAAACTATTTCAACAAGGGGCGCACCGTTGCGAAATGACAAGCAGGGAGCCACTCCCAGCCTCGAACCAAGTGGAAATAGTGGGTCTCGTATGTCAGTGGCTTCAATCTTCAACAGTAAAGACTTGCTTGTGGAACACCTTCTTACTTCTTATCACATCGATCAACCCGTCATCTCGTAACACCTTCAATTCATCTTCCGAGTACAACGTCAGACTCACAATTGACAGGTGCCAATAAACAAAGGGGTTGGCAAAGAATAGAAAAGGCTGAGAAAGACGAATATAATGCGACCCAAAACGTCAATATTAAAAAAGAAGAAAAAGGACAACAAAATGAATAAAAGAAATACGTAAAAACAACTGATGGAGGAGAAGCGAAAATGAAAAGACGAAGAAGAACAAAATAACAGGAAATATAAAGAAGAAAACAAAAAACAAGGGCAAGAAAAACGAGCAAAAAGAACGAGAAAATAAATGAGGAGAAGAAACAAACCCAGATTAGCAAAAGCATAAGAATACAAGAAAAATGTGAGAAAAATATACTGTCGCTCTGTTACTTGTTTCAGGTGAAGAAGCTTTTTTGTAACTTAACAGGGTTCTGTATGTTTCATTGTCAGAAAAGGGTAACAGTTGAAATCGCTTTATGCGATGAAGATGGTTTGCAAAGTTTTTGATAAGCATTTGCTTGAAGTAAACCAGATATGGACGGAAAGTCAGCTTTGCCGTATGGATGTTTATTTCGATGGGAGGTAAAATTTCATTCTAAGAGATCGACGGCTGTGAAAACCGCTGGCATAGGAGGACATGGACATCATGCAACTGTCCATGGATTAACCCTATACAGTACGAGAAACTATATTTTGAAAACTTCATCTAACTTCACGAGAAAAGTTGGACCTACGAAATCTATTCCAAAATGAAAAATAATGAAGCCGGAAGATGCACCATCCTTGACGTCTATACCCATTGGGGTCCTGTCAAGTAATTTATCCACATCCAGATCCAGGTCCTATGAATGTATAGCTTGATATTCTATACTGTATGGAATAGAGAAAGTTGGAAATGGAGGGCTACCTTTCAATATTCTTCCATGAAATCAAACATATTTACTCTTTGGTCTGTTGAGTGGTCAGGATGTCGCAAGTTTTGGTGTGTTGCTTTCGAATTTGGAGTTGAAAGTAGAAAGGCATTTCCTTAATAACAATATACTTACAGACACGTCTCAAAAAATGAATCAATTTATGCTGTGAAATGTAGTGTGTGCAAAAGGCACATCTACACAGTTTATTATTTTACATTGCAACAGAACGAATTTCTAAGTCAATAGAAACCTTCATGAGAACACAAGAGATCCTATATTCCTTGATCTTTCCCTGCTGTGTACTCATCAATATATCTTGTATTCTGCCTTATGCAAACCAAAATCGAAGAATTGATTTATGATGGTGTATCAAAAAAGTCTCTCCAAACAATACCTGAAATATTCGTCGACAGTTGACGTAGTGATATGTTTCAGACATGACAGACTATGGCGCCAACCAGCGCAAAGGAAAAACATATCCGATAAGTACTCTACAGGTTAGCCATGTTTTGAGTTTAAAATTGTGGTGCATAAAATATCAAAGGTGAAAGTGTAGTTAAGGGAAGCGCATTTTCGGGAGGAGATGCATATATAGCATCAGCTACCCCATTAATTTGTTTCTTAATCTGATCATTAGATTCTTAGTACAGTAGAAGCGACTAACAGTACGACCTTGGACGTATATGATTAACTCTGCAACCCGTTTACTTGGTACCACCTATTATAGAACTAGACGTGTTGGATTCAAAACTATTGTATTGTCTTTCACAATGTTAAAATAAGACAGAATCCAAAGTTGGAATCTGTAAAGAAATTGCAGTTAAGGGAAGCCAATGTTCGGGAGGAGATTCATATATACCATCAGCTACCCCATTAGTTTCTTTCTGATTCTGGTATATGCCAGTTATGGTCAAAACAGGAAGAATGTCTAATTTTATAAAGAAATTAATTGACATGTTACTGTGAGCAAGATCTTTTTTAACATTATATTAACTGCAATTTAAATCCTAATAAACCTCAGAAAGGAATTAATGAGCTATTTCAGCCTTTACCCAGTGGTTTTCAATTTTCTAGTATCTGTTTACAAGGATACTACAGCCACTCAGGAATTTGTCAACTCCTAGTCAAAACTGCACATACTTCTCCTTTCATCACCAATTTAATCAAAATATAGTGAAAACTGTAAGTCTGCTTCCGCTAAATAGTTATCCCTCCCCCAAACTACAACCGCCGAGCCTTTATCTAAATGTTAGATAGATTTTATTAGCAACATTGGTGGCATGCTTTAAGAATTACCACAGACTCCTTCTTATAGCTTAGGACGAGTGTACTTTGTCTTGTAACATGTACAGTCCGACCCTTCGAAATAGATCGATTGTCTAGTACCAGGTTAAATAACCGTATTTTAAAATACTACTGATATACAGGTCTACTGGATGTACAACGTTGAATTGGTCCAATAGTAAGCGCCTTGCATTCTAGTTAGCTGTTTGCTGAGCTATAAATGTCAACTGAGATCCCACACCTGTTCGTTAGTAATTAAAACAACACAAAGATAACAATTTTTGGGAAGAAAACTTTCACAAAAAGTGGAGGGGAAAACAACAAGAATAACAATTTAATCTTGAACAGTTTACTTTGTGGGGAGGTTTTCAAATACATGCAAAAAATAGTAATGAACAGAGAAAAGAGAATACAGTAATGCTTTAGATTGTAAATGTAATTTGAATTGGAGGATGTGGCAGAATTAGAATACCAGTCCTACAATTTTAGTATTAAATGTCATAAGAATTTCATTTGCAGTAGAATCTCATATTTATTTATCTCAGCAGTCATCGAAAAGGTAAATAAAATACCTCGCAGTGGTAGCTTATGTTTACTCCAAATCTGTATCTGTCTTGCTTGCAATTTGAAATCTCAACTTCATCAGAGTAACCCCCCATTCTGTTCTGTTCTGTTCTGTTCTGTTCTGTTCTGTTCTGTTCTGTTCTGTTGCGTTGTGTTGTGTTGTGTTGTGTTGTATTGTGTTGTGTTCTATTCTGTTCTGTTCTTGGTAAGGGGCGGGGGGTACGGTAGTGATTGGCAACCCCTTGTTTCTAACCACTTAATGTACATTTCATTATGAAGGTGGATACGTACGAAACAAGTGCAGCCGTCAAGGAAGCAGAAATGGTTTCACTTCAATCGCTAATCGAGAATCTAGAATCCAAGCACGCAGCTCAAGTAGAGAAACTAGAGCAGTTTGAAGTGGCATTAGAGTCCAAGGATGCGGACGTCAGAAATCTTGAAAACAGTTTGAGGTGAAAGGTGAAGACATAAGGAAACATGGCATTTAAAGTAAAACAACACGATATAGCAACAGCATGTACCTAGTTAAAATCTTTGTTAGTCTGGCACAAAAGCAAATCAAAAATTGAGCAGGCTATTGGTATTGCGTTTTTTGGACCAATCACCGCCCGCTAGAGATCTGCGGGTAAACCGAAAAGTCCCAGTGATAAGACAAATTTTTGTGGTCCGTAAAAAAAGGGCTCTCTTACTCCTTTGCGGAACTGAGTTAACAGAACCACAAAAACACCTTTCAGCGAAAAAATGGTTTTGCTGCTTCATGCTATTTGATGCTCTCTGCCATCATCATACTTTCTACAATTAATAAGGGCATGTACGTTGGTATTTAGGAAGCTACACTACATGTTGTAATTGTGAAATTGCAAAAAAAAATCAAAGGTCTGGAGTTGCCTAAACACAGCTACCAATAAACTATCAATTTATTACCTCAGTAAGTTCATTATTGATCAGTGACTGTCTTGTAGTGTAGCTTATTGTATGTTTAATCTAGGGGGCAGATCTGATTCAACAGCTGCCTACCTTCACATGATACAATAAGAGAATAAGCCTCTGTTTCGTTTGACTTTGCAATCTAACCATCAATATCACAACAAACGACTAACTGAACTAGACTCTGCACGTGCTCCGATACTGATAGAACACGACTCTTGAAAACCATTTTATTGAGTATGGAGAAGGCTACTCATAGAACATTGCTCTGTAAAAACACAGTGTATAAACATTGGTAAGTGAGTCAAGACGAGGTTCTGTTTTGAAACGTCTGGTGAATTTTGAGAGATGTACAAACACCATTGCAATAGCATACTCCACCTTCGTTGCACCTCTGCAGGTATAAAAAGACTGTGATATAAAACGATCAAAAGAAAACTAGAAAAATGGACACCTTAAATAAGATATACCTTGCTGAGTTATGAGTATTTAGTGGTTTAAGTCAAAGCAACATGATCTTCTTTCATACTGTTGGGCTTGCTGTGGCTCCGGCGATTAAGTGTAGAAGATCTGCAAAGTTCTTTAATACTCGCAGTTTCATAAACCACTTCCTCGGAATTATTCCATAGAGCTAGTTTTGTTTAGAAAGTTATTGAAATTCTTCAGGCAGGTGAATCGTGTATTATTGCCATAGGAACAGGCAAGAAAACACCCTTAGAAAATAATCGCTCTAGAAATCGATCTTAAATGCAGATCTATAACAACTTCTAGAGCTCATTGCTTTCAAGAATTGCCATGTAGGAATTCTGTGGTGAAATCCTGGTCAATCTCTTATAGAGGATATCGTGGTAGTTTGAAGTGAAGGCTGTATTCCTTGTAGTTGTATCTTCTGTTGTATTCGTTGTTGATGCACGAACGATCACCCATTACTTTGTGTAAACTTTGTGTTGCATTGTTACTGGAGTACTAAATCAAGCTGCCAATTAACTGCAGAAATTTATCATTCTTGTTTCCTTTTAAGCAAACAAAAATAAAAACTACTTTATGAGTCATGAAAGTCTTACTAAACATCTACAAATTCATACACTCTCTTTGCTGTTTGGACATAGTATCATGTTTGGCAAACCAGCTTAGTAGTTCAAAATCTTTTAATACCACCACATCCTGGGATCTCTGCACACATGTTAACCCCCGCCCCCTACATTTAAATAAAGCAATCTGATGCAATGTGCAAGCTATCAGTGAGCTGCAAGTTTAAAATTATAATAAAGTGTAATTAGTTTAATAGTCAGTTGTTGTTCAGTTGTCATGTAGAGGAGAAGGTAAGAAAATTAGAAAACGCATTGCTTTAGTTTCGTCTTGAAGGAATCAAATCTTTAGTCAATCACGACAATAGCCCTATGCTAGTCTGTGCCCACAGCAAACATAAACGTTGGTTGGGAAAATCTGAAAAAACGTATAAACTTTTACGCTTGATAATGCACTGCTATTAATGAGTTCCAAGGTACAGGGTTATCTTAATCCTTAAAGCTTATGTCTCCTTCGCTTGAAGACTCCAAGCCTCGTTTGCAGTGCAAGATAGCATAAAATGAGTAGGAGGCAGAGTAAGCAGAAATTGATTTGAACGATTTTTCTCGTTTCGCAGAATCAGAAGCTTTTCTCTGATGACAGAATCGTTCTCTAAATCGGAAAGATTCCCTGACAACAAAAACGGACATACTTCATAAATCGTTATGAATAAGTATGCTTTAATATTCAAATGCTTTCTTCTTCAAAGATATACTTATGCATTATTTCAAGAGTACCTCGTCAGATTTTTCTCATTCCATTTTAGAGTAACCACTATTAACAGTAGACTTAGCTCAGCTAAAGTATCAGTTGCGCATAAATTGCTCTCATCATTTACTCTATTCACACTGGAATATTTGGTTTAAGCAAACATCCAAATCTGACACGCCATTAAATTTTACAATCTTCAGCTTCTAGTGGGTTTCCCAATTTGTTGTTGTAGATTTGATATCTAAGTAATAAATTAACAGTATTAATAGTATGACACTCGTCTCTTGTTTTGTCTTGCTTCAACAACGGATGAAACAAAACGCATTGAGAGCCAAGGGGACGCGTGGCGTACTCGGTCTTTCTGAAGTGTTCAAAACGATGGCTATTGTGAATGTGAATAGAATTCGCAACCCAAACTAATGGCGAGTCTTACAACGTGGCCGAGATTCGAACCTACGACCATTCCATTATGAGTTCAACGTCTTAATTACTCATGCTTACTAACCAATCTGTAAAACGGCATATGGTTGTTAAAAGATTTTCGTCTTTGATTTCACATAATTCATGCCACAGTATTTGATTATTGCACGAAATAGTGTAAACATACTGCACTGAAAAGCTTTTCCGTCTGACTCTCCTCAGAGTACTAATGTCAGAATGACCGAATGGAATATATTCAATTTCAGTCATTCTGACGTTCGTACGCTGAGGAGTGTCAGACAGAAAAAGCTTTTCAGTACAATATGTTTACACTATTTTGTGGAATATTCTTGTTTTGTACCACTTACAAACTATTTGATTATTGTCGAAAAGCTATCTTCCTTATTTTGAATACGTAAAATTAGCCGCTTACTTGACTAGTTACCTGTTCCTGTAGTGGTTTTTCTGTTTATTTAGGGTAGTTTCAATGTCGGGCCCACTGCTCATCAGGGGTCTTTGATTGAGAGAGTGCCATTTCCCAGAGTCCTTCCCTCAAAAAGGTAAAACGTTTTCCCTGGAGCGAGTGTTATCATTCAGATAGCTTGGGGACTCATGTATTTTTAGATTAACAAAATACGTACAGATTTACAAGGCACAAAGCGCGAGCAGCAAGTGTTACTTTATTCATTTAGACGTGTAGGGTAGAAAACAAATGACGAGGCCAGTCCGGTTAACACCTCCTTCAAAAACTTTGTAATTCCGTATCACTTCTGCACAACTGCAAGAACGTTCAGGTTTAATTCCAAATGTACTTATGCTTACTGTATGAAAATACTTATCAATTAAAGCAAATTGATCCCTGACTCGAATAACGAGCTTTAAAATGATTTGACGTAACAGAGTAGAGAAACGTATTACTCACTGAAGACTGAAGTGGTATGGGCACATGATGAGACTACCAGACAAAACATCAGCCAAAAGAGCCCTGAGAGAGTACCAAAGATATGTCAAAAAGCTTGAAACTATAAAGCAAGATACGAGTAAAATTAAGGTGATGGTAATACGTGGTGATAGGCTAAAGCAAATCGGCACAGAGCAAGCTGCACAAAATAAGATCATGTGGCAAGACCTGACTCGGTGCGCTATGTCTTTCTAGCAAATCTATCTCTACGTCCACTGAAACCAGTATTCAAATGTTACTTTGAATTTTCAAATCAGTAATTTTCAGAACCCAAAAAATTTTTCAAAAAAGTAACTATTTGTAATGGTGCTGCATCGACACCTATAACTTGTTTTACTGCTTTTTAGCATAGCAAAAGTTGTTTCGCTTAACATCAGGTTACTTTAACCCTGGTGGTATCCCGAATTCAAGAACCACGCCTAAGAATGGCTACAAATTGTCTGATCATGATATGTATGTCGGATGGACAGTTTTCAACAATGGCAAGGTGTTTTCTACACCGAGGGCTCTTGCCTACCCCTTTTGCCAGGTTTATCCGTAACGCTGCTGCTAATATAATCGAATATCGATTTGAATATCGAACTATCGAATATCGAACTATCGAACTATCGAACTATCGAACTATCGAACAATCGAATGGAGTCACAACATGCAGCAAAACATGACCGTTCAATTTAATTTTAATATCTCAGACTAACTTTAACTTTGACTTTCAGCTGCTCTAAGAAACCTAAACAATCTCTTAAAGCGGTTTAGACAGTTTGATAACGGGTTATTTCATGAATAGGCTAACCTGGAACAGAGGGTACTCTAAACGAAGTGTGACTTTACTAACAGCCGTGTGTCTAGCCCCCTCCCCGTATTCCACCCCATTCTATTTGGTACCAGAGAATATTTTATCCCTTTTGCAACATTGGCACCAGTTGACTACATGCTTAAATCAAATCCATCACTTGAAATATGCGTGAAGAGCTCATATGCAACGTTTATTATTCTTGAATATGACACCTGAACTTCTCCTAAACTTTGTGTTGTGCTATGAATGACCATTCACATTGTATCAAAATACAGTATTGAGTATAATGTAAGGAAAGTACATATTCTAGTGCTAAGAACAGACTTCCCCCTAATAATGTGCCATCTTTTCAAGAGCATTAAGTACCCAACCCAAAATGCACAATTATAAAATGATGCATTATCATTGGCACATACACTTGTGACAAATCAATTGTGATCCCATCATGTATTATCATAGTCAGCATAGGCAAATAGAAGAAAAATCAACAGCAACACAATAATTGTTTTAGCTAATGGCATAAATCGCATGATGTGCTTGTTAGCTAAAAGAAACAGCAAGCTGTAACTTACCCTCATCGAAGTATGGAATTCCACCTTTTAAGGAAAGATAAATATAAAGGGATAGTTTCGTTAAGTAAATAGGAAAACAGAGGCTTCGTAAACAAGAAAAAATTCAACCTAACAGTTAAAAATAATTTAGATTGATCTCGTTTTAGTTTAAACTTGGCATTGAATGATATCTTTACCTTATCATTCCATCTATTATCAAGTGAAAATCCACTAATCATTCACAATTCAGTGTCAGATCCAGTGGAAACTAGCAGCGATGATACCAATTTTGAGCCAATGGAGGATGTTGCTGCACCGCACCTGATCAATCAAGTAGAGCTCAACGACTTGGTGCGTGATCTTACACTCACCAAAGGCCATAGAGAGTTGCTGGCATCGAGACTTCAGAGTTGGAATCTACTGACGAGTAACACGAGAGTGACAGCATATCAGAAGAGAACAAATGAAATAACACCACTACTTTCTACAGAAGAAGATCTATGCTACTGTAACAGTATACCAGCCCTCTTTGGAAAGTTAGAATTCCTGTATGACTCCACAGAATGGCGACTCTTCATCGATGCCTCTAAATAGCTGAAACCAACTTTGAACAATGGGGTGACTAGAAAATTGACTACGCTATTTTCTTGCAAACACACTATCCTAACATAATATTAGCCTAATTTACGCCTCCAACTCGAAATCTACTCTTTTAGAGTTTTATCTGTTTTAATGGCCTTCCTACAATAGTTTGAAGTCCTAGGGTCAGTAGTTAGGACTAGGGTTTGAAAATTGAAAGATATTTCATATCCTTTGGACACCAATTAAACCACACTGCCCACAAACATATTTTAATGTATATACTAAGTTTTGCTTAAATTTGTTAAATGCTTTCGGAGATATCTACTAAACAAATGGATGCCAGGCGAAGTCCAAAACTATAAAGCGTGGGTCACGAGATCGATCCCCGGTGGTGACATGCTTTTCTATTTCTCTAATGTTCTTTTCAAAACTAACATATCAAATCCTCTCTTCTCGCTTAAACTCAAAAGCATGGAAATCTAATGAGTACTTGCCAAGTTATCTCTCTGGTTCTGAGATTGTTACTTCTCTAATAACTACCGAAGACCAACGATTACTCTAGGTTTGCCTCCACTTAATATCCAAATGTCACAAACATTGTCCTTCTGTGTCATTCTGTGTGACGCTGGATCACTCTTCTTCTTCTTCTTCTTCTTAGCCGTTCACGCCACTGCTGGCGGATGGCCTCCATAACTTGCTCCACGCCCTTTTTAACGTTAATGAACAACCAAAACATTTAAGAGATTTAAGAGGAGAACAATAGGGTATGTTTAGAACAAAATAAAAATAAAGACCAACAGCTAGCGTCTTGCGTTCAACGGCAAGGCCTCCCTTCTAGTTGTGCGTAAGATGAGGGTACAATTTTTGGTAGAAAATTAGGGCAGGGGAGTCCTCCCTCTCCTCCCCCCTCTAGTTGCACTCCTGGACTCTCCCGTCGATTCGACGTACGAGGTCTAGACAACTTAAATATGTTTTAATCCAGTGCTACATTCTTGCATTTACTCAATCGTAAATGGCATTTCAGTCCTGCAAGAGATTTGCAAACACGCCCACAGATGTATATCTCAATCCAACATTGTACTTATTGTGACTTGGTATATATAATCATGTTTTGCCAAGTTCCAGTTAGTTGAATGTGCTGACTATCATCAGATACATTGCTTGGCCTTGTATACAACTTGCCATTTTACTTCATCACTGTTTGCTGGAATGAATTTTTGCTCCTGTCACTGACAGTAAAGAAAGTGTGTTTCATCAACTCAAGTCTGTTTAGAGTGCCCCTGCCGAAAGCCATCCCTTGGAATCTCATGGATCAGATCCTGATGGTAGTATTCTTAACTTGTAAATTTTGTAAAATGATTTGATATAATTATCAAAGTATGGTGTTAAAAATTGCTGCAGTGGGGGGTTTGTAATTGCTGCATGCCCATTGTTGTTTGTACAAATGCTGTATATACCGTGTTTTAGAGGTCCTTTGAATTGAGGTACGTGTTGTAAATGGAGTGCCACTTTTGTACATTACAACTGTATCAGAATATCTGAATATGAAACAGCTCGGAGGTTTGTAATTGCTAAACGGCTAATCACGATTTCTGAATTTTTAGAGTGAATTGTCGACAGCTACAGTATTGGAATTTTCTCCCCACAAAGTGTACTACCAGAGTTGTCAGAAATCTCTGTAGTTATACTTTGCTTTATATGTATTTTCATGGCAACTTAAAACTTCTATTCTACTGTAGCAGTCCGCCGGCTATCCGTTGCTCCACGAGTTTCTTTTTATCCGGCTCCAGCTCCGTCAACATTAGGCAAAAATCACCACACTGGAAGATGTCCGGAGAACCTTTGTATTTTGTAAAAGATGAGTAACTGCACTGAATCTTTTCTCAACCAGGTAAGAGGTTGGGGACGGGAGAACCAGCATCTTTGCTGCTTCACACAATTCGGAATTCGGACATTGTGTTGTCGGAGATCCAGAAAAGCAATAGGTCGTTAGTCTGAAAGGGATTTTTGGCAGCTATGCTTGTCTGAAAATCAACGATTTTTTCCTGGAGGCGCAATTCTAATGACCCTGGGTTGACCACGAAAGGATTGATAAACCAATCAGGCGGTCTCCATTGAAGAGGAAACTGGTTTAACACGATCCGAACTGACAACTGCAATGGCTGATCGAAAGTACTGAGCTACGTAATTTATCAGTGTTTCACCTGCGCCTTCTGGCATTTGGTGAAGCAAGAAGAAGAACGCTACTCATGACACTAGGGGGCTCTCAAGTTATGATGCTATGACTCACAGTGCCTTTTCAAAATTTGGTTGTAAACAGTTGACATTATAAATATTTTTCTAATTTCACTTATTGTGACGTACTTCGTTAAGGTTCTTTGTAAACCGAGCATTTACTACTGGAAATAGTTGATATTGTAATTTAAAGTAACTTGTATTCCAATGGAACATCTAGGGGCTAAACTGAGAGATTGGCATTTAGCCACACTTCTGCTCGTCCCATTGTCCCACTCGGAAACTGGCTTACATGTAACATGAGTTTGACAGACCTGCCATGTCACACACAGTAGTGTATAGTTTTTTACGAAAGACAGGTGAAGGAGGTTGATGGCTGCTCGACAAGTTTTGCTATAATTTTTGAGTTCGTCGTGCAATTCTTAGATTAGTCGGCCACTAGTACGTCCATTTGAGGATAGAATGCGCAAGAGATATAACTGATTAACCAGAACTCGGACTGAGCTACTAAGTAGGGGTCTTCGGTTTTTAGGAGTAACTAATTATTTTATGTTGTCGATAGCGTTGGTTCTCCTATGTAGGTTGCTGTACAGTCGTTGCAACTTACTTGATAGACAATGTTGTTCTTTTCATCTTGGGGAACCGTGTCCTTGGGCTTGGAAAGTTGGTTTTGTAGAGTTGAGGTGGTGTAGAAGCTGCAGCGGATGTTGTGTTGTGAGAGTGTTCTTCTCAGTCTTTCGCTTGTGTTTAGGATATAGGGGAGGCTGATCCGTTTCAATGGCTCCGGGTGGGTTTCTGGTTCTGGTCTCCTTTGTCTGTTTAGGCTCTGCCTGATGTCATTTTTTACTGTATCCATTTGACGCAAGTACACTTGTTAGATGTTCTTCTTCTTGCTTGAGATCATCCGCTTCCGTGGTATCAGGTAAATAAGGGCCAACGATTTTTTTTTGTCGGTATCGGTATCGTTATCGTTGGCGGTGTGACCGGGCCTTAACGCCTCCAAATTTCTGGCGATGAGCCTGCCGCGTACCCTAGTAGCCTACAGTGCTTGAAAATCATGGCAGGGACACTTCTGACCCCTCAAGCTTGCTTTGCCGCGAAGAAGCACAAAGTAGTGATTAATGAAACATGACAAGAGAGTAGCGGCCATTTAAAATCTCGTCAGTTTTTACGGGTTACGATTTTTATCAATGAGGATTAGGACCAGAGATTGTTCAAGCTCACAAATGATCGGAAGAGATTTTTGTTTAAGGCGGATCAGCCTCTACCAACGCTTCGCACCAACAAACCAAGGAAGATCAGTTTTTACTTTGGTCCTTAGCAGAATTTTCATCTCCACTTATTGTTAGTGGCTTCACCAAAGTTTCAAAGCGCAACCTGGCAAATGAACATAGACTGCCTCTGTTTCTAAGTCGAGGTTTATTCATAGCAGAATCTACGGAAATGACGGAGGAAGATACGACTTCAACAGCCGAACTACTCACCTAGAGTAGAAAGATACGCCCGTTCCTCATTTTCTCGATTGTTGGTGTAAGTTAAATGTTCATCACCGACGGTCTGCCTCTCCGGTTTCTTATAAGCAAGTTTATAGAGCAGAAGAGATAATAAAACTGACAGCACATTACGCTTGTACACTTGCGCACTGCGTCATCATACTTCTACTACGCGCCACGTATCAAACGTAGTAACGCATCCGCCCAAATATCCAAATAAGACGATCCCATATTTTTGACGAATCGGTAAATATGTTATCGTACGTTAGCTCGGTACCTCCTGTCCAGAGTTTTGGGCGGCGAACTTTCTTCAGCCAGTGCAGTCTGAAGCAGATAATTCAATCCCCTTCTAGCCATAGCCACCTCGCTTCAAATCTTCTTGGAATGCTGTACCCCTGGTAATTTGGGGGCGGCCACCTTTCCGCTTTCCCGTTGCTCCAGAACATGGATCATGGCTCCTCTTGGGTTAAGTTCAATATATATATTAATATGTCCCTTGTAAGAATCCTCTTTCTATAAGTAGCTTGCTCAAATCCTTAAAATTTAAAATATTCTTAAAAAAATACCGAGGTTCACTATTTGAGAATTACTATTTAAGAATCTCACTATTTGAAAATTTCACTGTTTAACTATTAAATGGACAATAGTGGTAAAGAAATATCAATAGTTATTTAATTTTCACTCTCTCTAACAAGCAAACTTGATTTAGAGTCAAATAACTCCACATCAAAACTATATTTAAATTCATTTCTGAAAAAAGCATGGGCATCTGCACAGAGGAGTTTGTCGACTTTATTCGTAGTTGCATAAAATTCCTACTCTTTACATAGCATTTACGTTAAGGAGTACAGACATATGATGTTTTCGTACTAGCTCATAATGGTTCCCTCGGTCAACTTTCTTGTAAACAGAGCAAAATCTCGTCAAGTTCTTTCTAAGACAGTACATTTTTGTTCCTCCGTTGTCATGGAATTGTTGCCATTTCAATTGGTACTACTTCTGTTACGACTTATAATTCTTCTTCCTTTAAATACAAATCTTATTGTCTCTTGCTGAAGGAAGAATAAAAGAACAAGTGATAAAGGTGAGATCATTATTATAATAAGTCTGACAACATTACAGTTTATGTGAAACTTAATGCTTTAAGAGTTTGAGAGAAGTAGTCAATAAAAAAAAAAATCAGTTCAAAATCACCTAAATCGCAGAAGTTATTCATGATTTTCTATCATAGGAGAAATAGCATTGGACACAAATTAAGACCATTAGCCTTAAGAGAGGTATGAAATAAAACTCAAAATTAATTTTCTATTTAAAGAAAGACCTTTTTCAGTTTCATAGACTCATGATATTTTTCTATATTTCTATAATTCTTGGTTTATCTGTTAAGAGAATTAAACTTGTACAGACCTGCTAAAATTCATTGATTTCTTGGACGATGAAATACTATATAGTCTTAGAATTTGTCTTTTCACTTACTGCTGGCTGCTTGAGGACTTTTCTGCTCCTAATCTGGTTTTGTACTCCACTGATCGTGGCTGCCAATCTGACTCATAAACCATTATGATAAATTTATTGAATACCTAAGCACTTTACTTTATATTTTACGTACGGATTTGGAGCTTACACCCCGAAGTGGCATATGCGACGTGGGCATGCCATGTGGCATGTCACTTGGGAACGAACCTACACAAAAGTATCAAACCTATCACACCGACTTGACATGCCACGTGCCAAATGCGACGTGTCATTCCTCTGTCACTTGACAAAGGGATAAGACCATTTTTCAAAATCATGCCACGTTGCACAGTTGCTTCTCAGCCAATCAGGATATTATTTGTTCACCTCACATGATCAGCTTGGCATGTGATTTCCTTTTTGTCGGAGATACTCTGTAAATGTGTTTACGGGAGGTGTCAATTTTTCGCTGATTTCATGAATGACCCCCTTTTTAGCCACTATGTCAGTTTTCAAAATTCTTTTTCCTTGAAGCCACAATTCTTTCTACAAAAAATAGAAGAAGATCTTATTAAAAAGTGCCTACTATCATCAATTCACAAACGAGATTGTACCTCTGACCTATTTTAATATTAATGTAATACATGCAACGCTTTAATGGACTAATGTTGACCTTGCCTTTCTCGTACTATGATGGACTTGTTCACCTCGAGGTACTGAAAGAAGATTGCATGAACGTCCCCATGCCAGACTTTGGCCGCAAGCTTCCAGAAATGATAATTGCGACCAGTTATCATTAGTCTCAATGATCGAGTAATTGAGAAGAACTGCGTTTTTTATGTGTTCTTTTACATCTATTTCATATGCAATGTCTAATGATGTTAGACTGGAAAGGTTGACGTAATCTTGAAACAATCGACATTGTGACAAGTGTAGAAATATAGGCTGATCGTTGCGAGAACCGTGTTCAAGCAACCGTAACTGTAAATAACGATCTGTTTTATCCAAAGCCCTTGGAGACTCAAAACTGCCTGGGTCAAAGCGCTCTACTATCGTACCAGAAAAACCAGGAAATGTTATTATTCGGTTTTTGTTTTGTTTTATTCTATGCCCGAGAGCACATCTGGGAGACACCTTGATGGGCTGAGTGCAGTGCTTGAAGAACATTGTTACGTAGGCTCGGAGGGTTGATTATGCGGTCATGGTATAAAGCCACACCATCAAAACTGGTCAGTTTTCTCTGTATTGGTAATAGGGTCTGAGTTTGGTTGGTAGGTTGTCCTTTGCTGCAGGGAATCCATTCTCTGTTAAGTCAATCAGTTTGACCATTGACTTGTCACTGTGGGTAGCCACACGAATATCATCCCAGGTGATGGAGGTAGTCCCTCCGAGAGAGTCGTCTTCACTATGGTGGAGAGTAGGATTATCTGGTTGTGCTCTAATGGCCATGAGGAAGCTGTTGCAAATACCGATAGTTAAAATTTTGAGGGAATCTGACCCGCTCAGGATGACCCCTCGTTGACATTTTCTTCCACGGGCCAAAAAAGGCTGGTCATCACTTCTAAGCTCTAATTCTCTACACCGACCTAGACTCAAAACTATAGAAAATACATTCATAATTAGGCCTAACCTTTTTCGTCAAAAAACCAGTGCCCATTGAAGTCAGAAATAGCGGTAATAAAACTCAAACACCTAAAGTTATGTTCCGGTAAACACGAATTTGGGAAGATGGGTACGTACGGACAAAATAGATGATCAAAACAACAGACAGATATGTGGTCATCCTCCCTTCTAACTTACGCCACGGGCACAAACAGTTATTGTCAAATATTTACATTATGAAATACAATAGAAGCAGAATCAATTACCGTTTTAAAAGGTGGAAAATAATAGACTACATGGACCTTTTGCTAACAACGGATATTGAAATCTTTACATCGATTGTTTATGTAATAAAATGATATATGTTTAAACTTACACATTTTTGTTCTCGTAATGTTTCTGCTTGACTGGTTAATTAATTCTTATTAAACTACAAGAAATACGTCTAAAAACACATTGAACTTAATTTATATGTATGATGTAAAACATGTAAAGTGAAGCATTTTTAGCCCTACTTGACCGAGAAATATCGAAATATTAAATGGTTAAGGCGTTCCACACTAAAGATCAGGAACGTGTCCGAGCACGCGCTTGCGCAATATAGTACCGAATTAGGCTTATTTACACTTTCCCCATAAAAATATCGACATTTCTTACATTTATGACTTTGTAAATTGCCTTAGATAGCCCCATAAATTCAGAGATTTCCTCACAGTTAAGAATATTTAAAAGCAAACGTGAAGTCGAGATAGCAGTGAGAAACCGATCAGGTTAAGGTTTTTATTGTCTGAGCAATACGTTTCACATAAATGGATATCTCTGGCAACTTGTGGAAGAAATTTCAAAATTTCAAAGCTTGTTTTCATAAATTTAGACATTTGTCAATCGATGTTTAGAGTTGCAAAGTAAACGAGTTACGAATCACAAGCTGTTCATAAACTGATAGCATCGCCTTCAATTTTCCTGGGTAACATATAATATATAGTTTTCTGATGAGTACCTTATGTACAATTAAACTTTTCAGTTGTTGGGAAGAGGAACTGCTCTTGCGAGTAAGCGTTTCTTTCTACCATTTACTCTGTAAGCACTTGTCCTCGATACTTGGTTTAAATGTTACCGTTCCTTCGCCGAGTGAAAGCCTTTCTAATGATTGAGACGCGTCATCAAACTCCGTCAATAAACTGGAATCAAACTACGCCATTTGTGTATTTCTCCTGATTTCGTGGGAAGGTGGAGCAAAGGTATAACGATTAAGAAAGATCCGTTGCTATGGCTAATTCGCATCGCATTCTAAGTTCTGGATATAACTCGATACGATCCCGTCTTACCAAACGGAGTAGTTCAGTGGGCCCAATTGATTTCCTAACCATGTAAACAGTCCGTTCGAAATCTCCTGCACTTGGGATAACTTTGTGTGGATGGATTTGAACGGTTACTTTAGTATATGTGAATCATGGCTACTCCATTTAGATACATTTGTTGGTTTGCATTCTTTATTGATTTATTTACAATAATAATAATTAATAGAAAACTCGGGAGTTTTGCCACCATTTTTAACTCAATATTTCGTATCTTCACTAAGATACATAATCATGAGAGATACGTTTTCTTGCTTCTTTACTTATGTCCACATTTACGGGTTTTAATGAACATTATACATTGACGCCAAATCGATACTTAAGGTTAGGAGGAGAGGGGAAAACGAGGCATATCAAAGAGGTCTCAAAGTAAAGAAAAGAGATCAATGTTTTCGAGAAGAGCGGTTTCTGCCTCGGGGATCATAAATGTTTCCCGGTAGTGTAAACTACTTTACACTTTGAGAATTTGACTCTAGTATTCTTTTCAAAACTAACATTCAAATCCTCTCTTCTCTATGATACTTTCTAACTTTAATGGGCTTTGGATTGATTACGGGCCGGATGGCAGTTCTTCCTTGGTTAAGTCACATGGCGCTTTCAGGCAGAGAGGCAATCCATGAAGCAGGGTCAACCGCCCAGTAGGACCACCTCTAACGGACCATGGAAAGAATCTGCCATCAATGTGGCATCAATGAGAACAGAGACAACAACATCCTAGCCAAATGACCGAGAAGCAAACTGAAAAGGCCCACCCCTTGGGTACCACACACAGTCATATTTGTACAGATTAATGGGTGGCTACATGATGCAATTCAAGAGAGTTTTTCAAGAGTCATTAAATATAAATCAGTTTAAGAGAATTTAAACCATGCTTTCTTTTCTAATCCATGAATTCTTAAGAGTCATACATGGACAAAAAAGTTTTAGGTTACATATTATAGTTATATCGTTTATGCGATGTCAAATTGGTGTACATAATGCACACAGGACTAGAATAAATTTGTCAACAAACTAATGTAAGCATAAGCATTGACTTCCAATGAAAACGTATTAAATGAAAGGTGAGAGATGTTTGCTAGCTTTGATTCAAAGTTAAACAAGTGCAACCAGCATCCTTTGTAAGAAATATTAACTAGTGATTATTAGCCTTTTGGCAGCCACAGACCCAATCGACACTCCCACCTTGATCGACCATCTCACTCGTTACACCCAATACCCCACTTCCTCACTTTCAAGATTACGTAATAACAAAATACTTGAATCGATTACGCCGAGGAGAATGTAATATTTTTATCCTCTCGTATAGCTTATCGTCTTACGGTTGATACGCAATAGCTAAATATCTTTAATGCTGTTTGTCATCAATCATTTGCCCGTTCTATCTTCAGATGGAGAGAGTCGCTCGAAGAAGAAATTGATAATTTGGAGACTATAGAGAAAATGATACAACTCGTTCCCGACGCTGTTGAGTTGATCCTTGATAATTCAATATATAAAGAAGATGTAGAAGAGAGTCATGAAGATTTTGAGGTGGAATACGATTTTAGCTGTTTCCAACCACCGGAAGGAGCTGCCAACGTTTCATATTATGGACTGAAAACGATGGTGGATTTTAAAAGAGAAAAACTCTTATTGCACCCAAACGTTTAGATTTACCTGCTCTTAAAGAATTTTTAACATTCGTATATTAGCGACGTCAACAATTTTCAAAGGTATGAATCAGAAGAGTAACAGAAACCAGCGCAGTTTGGGGGAACGAGTACCTTACTGCAGTCACTAATTTACTTACTACCCAGCAAGCTAAATAAAGAGAATAAAACTTTTTCCAAAATTCAAACAAAATTCACCCTATTGCAAATATGCCGGGGGTGGTTGCCCTCGACTAGCTAATTGGGTTAGTTACACACTGTAGATTAGCGACTGTGATTAACTAGTATCCCGTTCTTTTAAGGTCGGTTAAGTTATTAAACGTAAACATTCAAGCAGGGGCCATACATAGTAGAATCTTGAGACGCGAATTGTCGAGGAGGGGTTGACAAAAATCTACAAGAATCCTAAGAAGGAAAGTCGATATTTCAGTGACTTCTGATTCAGTATCAAAAACGTCAATTATCTTTTCGTGTGTATAGGGGTATTGATAACAAGCGTGGTGGATTTTCATGGGGCACTTGTTAAATTGGGGTATTACAATTGAGGTGAAGAAGTAGAAAACCCATCATGTATCTTTAGATAAAGGGAGGGGAAATAGAAATCAACCCAACCCCCCCGTCATTAGTTTTCATTCGAATTTGAGTATTTACTGTGGGTCATAATTTTTAGGGCTGGTAATTTACTTCCTAATTACTAAAACTCTGCTGCTAATGACAGTTCTAATAATGGTCATTGTGTAACTGTTATATTTCCCTTTATGCCCTTCGTTTTTGTAGCCAATCACGTCTTTAGTTTTGGACTTCTTTGTACTATAAGATTTATTGTTAATATTCAGTTTTGAAGAGAGTGAAATGAAAAGAGCTATTGACCTCGTATTTTGTTTAAGAGGTCAACCGTTTGTATCACTAACAATGATATTGATCAGAAGATTGCAAGGCTTGGATTGCGTTGAACCAGTTCGACTCTCTGAATTGTAAAAGAGCATTGATGTTTTCTTGCTCTTGAGGAGCTCTGACAGCTATCAATCTAACGAAGAATGGAGAACACGGAGAGACAGTGCAACGTATTGTTTGCGAGTGTAGTAAGTTGGCCCAACGCAAATATAAGAGGAGGCGTGATAATATTGCTAAGCTTATACCAAGCTTATACCAGGATGTTATGTGAGAAGTATGGTCTCAACAGGAAGGAAAAGTGGTATGGACATTGCCTAGAAAGGGTAGTTGAAGATGAAAATGCGAAGCTGATTTGGGATATTAATATCCAATGCGATAATTTGATAGAAGCAAGGTGACCAAACTTGATAATAGTTGAGAAGAAAACGAAAGATGCCATCATTATTGATGTTGCTGTACCAGGTGATTGCAGGGTACATGGAAAAGAGAATGATGCTCCTGAAGTAAAGGAAGAAGACACCGCTCTGGAAAACCAGGAGGATGAAGGTATGCACTTCTCCCTACTGTTACGCATAAAACATCCTCATTTCCCCAAGTTTGATCAGGTACTGATTAATTCAAGTGTTTTCAATATTGAAATTGGTAGCCTGGTGATCATAGAATCCTAAAATATAGCTTCTTTCTCCATTTTTGTTATTTAACTTGATTGTCTCGCAGGTTTGTTAAGGCACGAGCCAGAAGAATTTAAGTAGTGGTCAGAAAACTTGTTGCAGCAGCCATTTTAGCTTTCTATTCTAGCAAGTCGATGAGGATTCCTAACTTAATACTTCAGGAGTTGATATTTTAGGAAGCCCATGAAATTCAAAATAGTTCACTGAATTTCTCAGTACAATCAATGCAGCAGAAGTTGAAAATAAATGAGTAAATGTTTGTGGCATTTACCTTTGGAAAGTTAGGGTCCGCAGATCGCAGGAAAATTGCTTTCCCAGGCATTCTCTTTTGTATCTTGAGACTCGTTAAGTTATGCTGCAAAAGACGTACTCAGCCTTAAGAATTGGAAGACGAGATCTCTACCGTGTTTCCAATGAGGATTATCCAATACAAGTGGTATGTGTAGTAAAAGCGTAGAGTTCAAACTATTAACACCAGACCCGTAGCCGGGTAAAACTCTGGATGGGCTATTCTGAACATACACTAGATGCGTACATTCCATGGTGCACAAAGCGTTCAAAATAGGCTAATAAGGCATATTTGACAAAGTTTGCATAAACTAGATGCGTACATTCCATGGTGCACATAGCGTTAAAAATCGGGTAATAAGGCATATTTGACATAGTTTGCATACACTAGATGCGTACATTCCTAGGTGCACAAAGCGTTCAAAATAAGCTGATAAGGCATATTTGACATAGTTTGCATACACTAGATGGGTACATTCCATGGTGCACAAAGCGCTCAAAATTGGCTAATAAGGCATATTTGACATAGTTTGCATACACTAGATGCCTTCATTCCATGGTGCACAAAGCGTTCAAAATAGTTATATTCTTCTTTACTGGTAATATGTGCTTTTAAAATTTTAAAGCCAACTAGTAAGTTACTTAATGATGCAAACATGGCCTAATAAAGAACTCTTCCGTTATTTTAATCTCTTGTGTACGGATTTTTACAAGGCCTCTGTCCCAAACTCCAGACATATATGTCTACCAAACACCAGGATATTGCTTACCAACTTCATAATACCATTTGATGTACTGCCGTTGGCTGGCTAAACTAGCATCCTGTGTATTTTTTTGTGATTAATTCAGAATCTTACGTTATGTGTCGACGAAAAAGCATAATATTTTCCCCGGTTTTCCTTTCAAAGGTTTTGCTTGATGAGATTATAGGCCAAGACGCCATCTCAGCGCCAAGACGCAATCCCGTCGCCAGTGCAGGTTAAGTCATTCTAAGTAGTTCATGCCTTTTTGACGTATTATTGAAAGTTGGCATAGGATAAGGCGGAACTCGCAGAGGGTTTCAGTCGTTCAAACCATTGCATTGGAGGATATTGATTGCGCCACAACGCTAGCATGCTGCCACTGTGCCAACATTGCCTACATTAAGTTTGGGCGTCGTAATTTAAGGTTCGTTTGCAAAGATTAGAATGGCCCGCATTTTCTCTAGCAACTGTGAATTTTTGAGTTAGCCTGTCTGATGATTTTTGCGTGTTATTTGGGGTAGTTTCAAAATCGGGCCAAGTAGGTGAACTCTGAGAAGATTATTTTTCTAAATCGCCATTACAGTATGTCATAACCGTGTGACTTACTTACAACATAGCCACCCTTTGAAGTCCTATTTGAAGTAAGAGCTTGCTCTGTGTGAAAATTCAATGCTATCGCCCGCTTAACACATTCCGTTGTCAAAGAAAAATGTCCCAGGCAGCGATAGATAGTGGACGAGGGGGCAAGATTCTTCTAATATTTTGGCTTTCAAGTAACCATGTAACGCATTTTACACTGCCAACTTTAACAATAGGGCACCTGTTATTGACATTATTTTTAGATGCACATGTGTTGACAAGTTAACCCAAATACAAACAAATATTAAAATAGCGAAAATTCAATCTTGATGTACTTACTTGACCAAAATCTCGAACGGTCATCACAGTCTGTATAGCTTCCTCGTACACATCTCTTGCTTTTTCGAATTGGCCAGCTCGAATATGGTAATCGGCTAATGAGCACCAGAGCTGCCCAAGGCCATCTGTAAACCTTCTCAAACCACCATGGATGATATTGTTTACCTTGAGACTTTTGATCTGTCATTATACAATAAAACGCAATATATAATAAAAATTTTACAATAATAACTCTACAATAGAATTTATACACTAAAAGTTAAACAATAAAAAACTATACCATAAAAATTCGTTGAGACAATAAATACTAAATTCTTGCACTTTGCAAGAGACAGGGAGCTGTGGAGAACCATGATTGCCCAAGTCCGAGAAGGATATGGCACTTAGACAGGCAGACAGACAGACAGACAGACAGCGGCCTATTACTCGGACAAGGTATGAAAGGTGACCATGGAATACTATGTACTACAGTAAATTGTGATTTTTTGACGATGAATTGTGATGAGAATATGAACTTTAAAAACGAATATGAATTTCAAGCACTAGAATGTATGTGAACCTGTATCGTACATACAGTCATAATTCATGTCTTACATACTTAATCCAGCAGCCAAATTGCCGGACTGCGACAGTGACGGTTTGTTTGAGTATAATGCAAGAAAAGTAACCAGTCACATAGGGAATTGAAATTTCTGTTTAGACGTCTTTCTATTTCTTCCGGGTCTTTGTCCATGCAGAAGATACAGGAGTCATCAGCATAAAGGAGTAGGTTGCAATCAACTGCTTGTGGCATGTCGTTTATATACAACAGGAAAATGATAGGGCCTAGTATAGATCCTTGAGGGACACCATGGGACTGTTTGCCACAAGAGGAGAGCTCTTTTTCCACATTTACAACAAAAGTTCTGTTATTTAAATATGACTTGAGCCAAAGTAAAGCAGATCTGTCAAATCCCATGTAGTTCAACTTCTCAAAGAGGATATTATGGTCAATTGTATCAAATGCCTTTTGCAGAGCTTTCAAAAATGTTTGATATTGGGATATAGGAAACACATTTATAGCATTTACATAATAGATGATGATCCATCGTAAATACGTGAAATGACAGGAACTATTGCACTTTAGCACAAAATTTTAATCCTAGCATAGATCATTTACACGGGTTGGTGTGATCATTTTGACTTTCTCAGTTATTTATTATTTGCTAATTATTTTGATTAAACCTTCAATTTTGATTTAAAGGCGCCGCCCATGCACGTCTAACAGTCATTTCCAAATTGATAGTTTTGAATATTCCCCTGGTCCGAGATCCCGTTGTTGAGTCTTGTCAATTTCTCTAGAAATAATTTAAGCTTAAAATTTAAAGGTTGCTAACTGTGAAGGAAGGAATGCATGCCTGTTAGCAGAAGCTTCGAATTTCAAGTGAAATGTAATAATGCCATCGGGTTTTCTTTCGCTTGTCGGCCTCTTTGCAAGGAATGGATGTAGTATCTGTACTCACCGATGACAGATCCTTTCCATGATCCGCGAGAGGCGGTCCTACTTGGCAGTTGAGCCTGCTTCATGGCTTGCTTCTCTGCCCAGTAGCGGAAATTGAGGGGCGTTACCCTTGGATGCCGCAGCTGCCCTTTATTTATTAGTTAGCCTGTTTGGTGGTTTTTCTGTTTATTTAGGGTAGTTTCAATGTAGTTTCAATATTCTATCGTAACAGCCTCTAAAAGGAAAAGCCCCATCCAAACAGAAAGAAGAAGAGAAGAAGAAGGTAACTCACAACCTACATGGCATTTACTTTTTTTCATTTATTTTAAATTGGGAAAGCCCAGACATTAACACCCATGTCACACACAGCAACATTACTGTAAGTGTTTAGTACTACTTTATGCCTGTGTGTTGTGTATTGTTATTATGGCATGTTTTGTTTAATAATTGTAAAACCCTTTTCAAACTTAGTTCTGTCTTAACTTGTTATTACCACTGTGTGTGGTTTTATTGGGTTTTTTTCTGTAAATAGAGGAACATGTGTCAATAGTTCAAACGTAAATAAATAGTGTAGACTTTATGTCTTTTATGAGCTACGATTTAAGATGTTTTTCTAATCTTCAGGGTCTTGCAATTAGACTGATTGCTATTATAATGCTTTTGGGGTGAGGGCCTTTGAGAGATCTGGGATCGAACGAGGTTATGAGATGGCGCCATGCTGATTTATGTTTTTGAGTTTTCTTTGAGAGGACTGGATAATTATGTGTGAGAGTTGTTGATGTTAATGTGGTTGTTGTAATGCAAGGAGTAAATTATTGCTTTATTTTTACTGGTGGTTTTGCTGACCTCCTTTTTTATAATTTGGTTGTTTTCCAAACCAAAGGTGAGCCATTCTTTCAAAAAGTGTTGCGCCATCTTGTGACTCTTCATTCTGAGGCTCCCTAATATCTTTACTTAGATTTAATAACCTTCCGAATAATATTCTGCATTGCTTGATACAAGATTTAAACACTGACATAGCAGCATAAATGTCAATATAAGCTTATCTGATATTAAAGTTTTTGAAAGTTGTAACTAAAGGCCCCCTAAGTTTACCCGGTTAAAAAGTTCGAGTGTCACTATTTTCAGCACTGGAACGCTTTTAAACATTTCTTCATCAGAAAGTCATCACCCATTGCCCACAAAGGTGAGGGGGGCAAGGTGAGGGGCCGTCCCCTTAAGAGAATTCACTGGCGTATTCTGCCCCACCTGACATTCTTATAGCCGTATACATTTTTCAGAACCATGCGCCGTAGAAACTGCATGTGTACCCTTTCCATGCGTTCATACTGTTTCTTTGTCAATGTCCATGTTTCAGAACTTCGATCTTGTATATATAGGTAGGATTCTTAGTGTCGATTTCAGATTAAGATTCAGAGAGCACATGTTTGGCCATTTGGCCGAGGTCGTCGGCGTCCTCCAGTGTTTGCAAATTTGCTATGGAACGTAAATGATTGAGTCTTGGCCAATCTGCCGCATACAACAAATGCTTTAGAAGGCAGCCTTCTCCACAATCTTCGGGTAATCGCATGTAAATATTTGGACATTTATACGTACGTTACAAAGGGCCATTTCCCCAAATCAGGCTGTGTATGCTTTTGTATCATCATGGAAAGCTTTAAGATATAGTCTGTACATGGCTTTGTAATATTTTTTTAACAAGCATCGCAGAAAGGTACATCATGTGTATTACAAGTTTATTCAAGAAAATAAAAGCTATAACAGCACTGCACATGAAAGGTAAGTCTCCAGCAGCAGTGGTAACGTGCTGCTTAGAATAAGGCAGAAGTTCTACACCGACAGATTGCGGTTAAATGCTAATTGATATGTTTAGCAAGATGATCTTGAGAGGTATCTCTAGGTTGTCGCAATACTGAGTAAGTCAACTCTATATCAACACTGTACAGAGAGAACATGATAAGATTTCCACATGTAAGCCGAACCCACGACCCATTGGTTTGAAAACCAACACCTTAACCATGGGACCATCAATGCCCAATAACTAAGGTGAGAAATTTTCAAGTCAATCTTGCCATGTTTTCACCTCACCTCAATAGGTAAGGGGAAAGTCATTAATTATAGTGATCAATTGTGTTTCGGCGTTGAGCCTTCATCAGTGCCAGAGATATATAAGTACTCAGCAGACACATAGCATTTATCATATATTTATCACGGTGTGGAGCATTACCACAATAGCCTGATTTCTTTTATCACTAATGGAGCTGAGGGGATTCGAACCCACGACCCATTGGTTTGAAAAACAACACCTTAACCATTGGACCATCAAGCTGATGAAATAGTGATTCAAGTTTACGCAATGATTCCTTGTTGTGTCTGGAGAATAAATAGAATGACCAGGAGTAGAACAATATAATGCACATGCCTTTTCAGCTGACGTTGAAAAAGACGTGTGAACAAGAAGTTATATTGAAGCTATGTATTTTTCTCCCATGTTCCTCATACATTGATACTTTCACAACGACATTCGGAGTAGCAACAGCCATGAACTGTTCTTAGATATTTGAAAAATTCCTTTAAAGTTACATAATATGTTCTTTATATTAAATCATGTAAAATCTTCGCGTTCTTACTATTTTAGTTTCAATATACAATCATCATCCGCATCCGTCAATCTTTGTTGCGGCCAACTGCGCAAAAAAGATTGGCCACCCCTTCGCTATACAGTTGTCACAATTGAACGATTAGACGTCGAAACTTCTCACCAAACACAGGGAGTCTCAGAGAGTATAGCGTCAGGGAGAGTATGGCATACTGTTGCGGTAATGATGTTCTTGTGAAAGAAGGGGCAATTGAGTGCTTACTCTCTGGCTGACACAAAGAGTGTTAACAAAGAGTGTACATGTTAAATGCATGTATTTTTCTTTGCATGCTATTTTCTTGTAACTGATTATCGTACGTTTCTCATATGCTATTTCATTGACGTCAAAGGTCAAAGTAGAGTCAGTTTCAACTTCACTTAAACTGCATACCTTATCTTGTATGTTTGAAGGAAATAGAAATTAAGTTTCTGAAGTGTACGTCCGTCACAATGGAATTACCCCTTTGGCTACCAAATTGATTTTTGGAAAAACGTGAAAAAGTGACCAAGTACATTTCAAAGCTAAGTATTAGAACTATTTACCTTTAACTAGGCAAATTATATATAGATGGAAAGTGGAAAAGTTCACCTTTTTGTTCATTCTAAAATCATATATGATTTTTTTGCTCTCACTTAACTCAGTTTTAACTTAATACTGGGGAAAAAATGACTTGCAAACCAAAAAATCACAAAATTCGTACTTTACGAGGGCATAAAATCTGATATACTAACTCCCTCTATGCTCCTCTGAAAGATCTAGTCTTGTTTCTGCTGAGGTTTCTGTCACATTTTATTTCGACAAGAATGAAATTCCACTAGGAGAGGTCCTTGTGGTTCTTCTGGAATTCTTCTGTTGGTAATGCATTTTGGCAATGACCATTTTGTTCATTCTTGCAACTTCAAACCTATCATCGAGAAGACATTATTTAATATGTCAATTTAGAAAAGGCACTAGAGAAATAGAAAATACACCAACACTGGGGACCCAACCCATGACCCATGCTATCGCAGCTTCCTCTCTACCAACTGAGCCATGTGACCTCCATTATTAATATAATCCATTTCTCTAGTGGCTACATTAGCTATTTTATGTTAAGTTTTATGAAGTCATGACCCTATTGGGGTCTTTGTAATCTACATTATGGTAATGTGCTATGTTTATGATTTGTGGTACATGTTCATATACATGTGTAATCTTGTTTTCTGTTGGAAATGGTCAATAAATACAACTAAATTATAATTATGACTTCCTCTGCCATTCCGCTACATTGGAACTTGCAGGCCCGACCTTAAATAGTACGGCATCGTCATTGGTCAGACTCCATGGCGAGTGAATTTCAGTAAGTGGACCACTTCAACTTGGTCCAGAGGGTGGTCCACTTAGAGGGGTTCCACTGTACATAGTTTTCGAAGCACTTCGAAACAAAACCCTGTTGCCCGATTATCCACATATTTTCTTTCCCAGGGGCCTGAAACTTCTTAATCCACACCTGCCTCGTTTACGTCAAAGTTTTCAGTAATTTATTTGTTCTTAAGGATATGAACCTAACGTTCAGGTCTTACCTTGTTTCACTGTCCTAGGGTTAGGGTATTGAAAATATTATATTGTATAAACGTAGAAGATTTCTTGCCTAACGAAAAGCTTTCGTAACGGTAAAAGAGTATTTGTATGCCTTACTTCATGAAATGTTTATGCTCCACTAAGCTACAACCATAAGTCGCAAAAGATCATGTGGTTAAACTTAGTATGATATTGCAATAGGTAAATAACGATTTCTTTTGTCGAGTGATCTCCTGTCCAAGTCCCTTAGGACACCCTACAATTATAAGAGGAAATCAGTTCATACAAATAGTTAGTAATAGCACGCTCCCAATATTCAGTCAATAAACCTACCGTAGTTCATCTTTCAAACGTTGCGGTGTGTATAACATTTTGAAGATTTTTGGTACGGCGCTTATTGGATGAAGGTATTTACTTCCTAGTTGCAGGTTCAAGAATTAAAAATGCACTGAAAACAAGATGAAGACACATGCCTGCAACTAAACTATGACAACATTCTGTGATCTTGTCTGCATCATCATTAAAGCAAGAAGACGAAAATGCTGATAGTGTCTAAGTGAGACGTTAATATGCTACTGAAAACCAGGAGTGCAATAAAGATGGTGAGGGTGATGATATAAAGTATATTGAAAATGCTGATGACAACAGTTGTAAATTTAATGATGATGACTAACTTGCAATAATAGTTATGATGATGATGTTAATGATATTATTGACATGATTGGTTAGTAATTTGCAAATCTTACTAAAATGTGTGGCTTTCTCTCTTTTCAGGTTGCAGGTATTGTGGGTAGAGCAGACCTTTTATCCTGTCTTTTCTTTCTACTTGCCTTCATTTCTTATGATGAAGCACTTGTTACAGGTAAGTAACCACCATATAGTTAAAGTAAGGTGTAATGGAAAAACTTTTAGCTTGATAATAAACAGAAAAACCACCAAACAGGCTAACTAATAAATAAAGGGCAGCTGGGGCGTCCTAGGGCAACGCCCCTCAATCTAGGCTACCGGGCTTAGAAGCAAGCCATGAAGCAGGCTCAACTGCCCAGTAGGACCGCCTCTCGCGGGCTATAGAAAGCATCTGTCATCAACGAGAACAGACACTATATCCATTCTTTGCCAGGAGGCCGAGAAGCCTGTATCACCCATTGAACATCTGAAGAAGTTACGATGCAGCTATTATCAGATACTTTTATCACCTTTCAAGCGGTGTATGGTAATTGCTTTACTTGTGAAGCAGTATAACTTCCAGTATCTCACTCAGTTAACGAGGAAGGTAATCATAACCTTAACTGACTGAGTGGTGATTGTTTGGGTGATAAGTGTTCATGTGTAAACTATCCCCGAAGTAAACGTTTCGATGATGAAACCTCTGTCTAGTGAAGGCCAACGGAAGGTAAGTATCCTCAGACGTAATTGCGTAATGACAAACACCGTTGGTGGCAAACACCTGTGGCAACTGTCTCATCCCAATCGATAATAATTACAATGAGGCTTCCACGCCAACGTGCTGTGCAAAAATGCATCTCGGTTTCGATCTGGTACCCTTGGAAGCATTCATTTATTCCTCTTGACACAACTATTACATCATATTTCAACAGCAACACTTGCCTTGGAATAAGTAATGCAGTGACTGGAAAGACCTGAAGCTCTCAGTTTGGAAGCCGCAAAGCCTTTTGTCTGCACATAAGAGTCATCATTTGGCTTTGATCATGAAGCAAAATCTAACTGAATGGTAACACGAAGGTATTGTGCGAAGCCAGAGTCGTTGTGTCCTTGTAAAACTACACTTGCTCTTATGCTATCACATTTCTGGGTGCTATTAAACGCGTACGATTCATTAAGTTTTAAGAAACTCCGCCATTTTTAAAAACCGTTAACTTTTGCACAAGATTTTAAAGACTTGTACTATACACATCCTGATGTTCATGCAATCGCTAAAAACAAGATGACCGTAAACGTTCAGTTAACATTATGTGGACCATCAAATCACAACACTGATTGCTACTTTTACTTGGTGGATACAAAACGTTTCAGCAAGAAAAACTGTCACAAAATGTTATACCAAGCCTGCCTTATGCCATATTGAGTGTTCCATATTCGGGTCTTCATTCTATGCCGTCTTTAGAGAACTACCTCCACTGCATGTTGCACAATTCCATATCCTTAGCAATATTCTGGCGAAGACACTGAACACTCTGGTTTGGAAGTTCAGATGGGTGACCAGTTTTATGTCAATGTAGTTGATTTTTGTATGTCTGAAGAAAGTGATTCTGAGTACAGCCAAGAGCCAACACATAGATCTCAGTCATCGCAACTCAACGCATTTCAACCAGACGACGTTGTGACCTAGTAATTTTTGGTAATAGTTCTTTTCCAGATGTTCCATGAAAATGTTGGCAAGGATGGGACTGAGGGTTGATCCCATTGCCATCTCCGATTTTTGATAATATCCTTTCTCATCAAATGTGAAATACTAATGACGTAAAAAGAGTTCGAGAAGTTCCAATAAGTGTTCATGTTTTAAAGAGAACTGCGCTTCTTTCGTTTTGAGACGGTCTCGTAAAACGTTCATAGCCTTATCTACGGGAACATTAGTAAAGAGTGAAACAACGTCGAAACTTGCCGTCTTTTTATTTCTTATAGGAATATTTCTCACTCGGTTAAGGTGATAAGTCCAAATCTGTTAAAATTATTTCAGCATCTTGTAGAAAATACTTGCTGGGCATCTCGTTACCACCGCGCAACCAAGGGCGTCCTACCATGTCGTTTACTGGCGTATTGAGCTGGCTGGATCTCAATGTGTACCTGTCGATGATTGGGAGCCGATGTGACGACTGGAGAACAGAGTATTTGCCTTGTTAACCTTTGTCACCGCCATCACAATCGTCATAGTCATCATCGCCGCCACCCTCATCAACATCATTATCATTGCCATTGTCGTTATTATCAGCATCATTATCTTTTACTATGAGTAAAGAAGGGAGAGGCCAAAAGTAAAGGTCAGATTGGAAGGTAAACTCCAGGGCAATTTCTTTAATTAAAACCACACTGTAACTTAAGCATCAAACCACCATCCTGGTTATATGTCTCTGTTACCAATATGGTTTGTCGTCTCCCATTATTTGGACCGATGCGGTCGATTCATACGGTGATTGGAATTTCAACGAATCTCGTGGAACTCTTTCAGTCTGTTTTCTTAGCTATGTTTGCGTTTGTAATTTGATGACTACAATAAATAAATTGAAATAAAGGTAAAATGTTTACATGCAACACTGCGAGGACCTGTCACTCTTGCCACCCAAGAAGTGAAGAGCCAGATTATTTTACCAATCTGCCCCACAATTTTCACACTACTAACGAAGTTAAAATATTTTTTTGTGTTACAAAATATAAACATTGAACGAGTAACGGCTTCGTTTTGCTGCACCTTTTCGCCAGGCACTGGCCACAGCAATCTTTCAGAGTAGAGTAAAACGGTTTATTTTTGTGAAACATTTATTGGAACGGAGAGGTGAACACGGCTTCGAAAGTGAAATGCAATTGGGCGACACATTTTTCTGTCACTTGATACTAATTTTCAATAACACGAGTGACAGAAAAATGTGTCACTCACCTGCGTGATATTTTCACGGGCGCACGGCCAAAGGGACTGAGGGAGGCTGCAGCCCCCAGTTTGTTAAAATGTTATATTTTTTCGGGTAAAAAATTGTTAAGTTATTCAAGTGTTTTCAGACACCATTTACATTTTGAGTACTGGGAAAATTCCTTGAAATTAATAAACGGGGGGCCCTAATAAGAAGCGGGGGTATATATTTTAGAAAATTAACAAGCGGGGGGGGTACAATTATTGGGCACTCGAGAGTACTATGGCTAGCAATCTTCGGTCACAATTAAGTCTTGATGCTTTTCTCTGTTCATTCCACCCAGCACTTAGTTTTTCTTTATCTCTTCTCACAGCCTCCGTTCTCCTGCAACGTTGACCCTAAGTACCTCCTCTGGCGGTACAATTGTGTAGCATGTTTTTGTTATTCTTATTATAAGTGTCTTGATATTATCATTCCTTTAGAAATCATCGAGAGATACGGTGTTTTGAACTCCAAACAAGTTATTTGAAGCCAGTCCATACTTTTCGAAACTGAGTAAACTTTAGAAAGTGGGCTTTTTTAAGTCCTTGGAAAATTGAAACAATCGTTTCTTGCTGATAATATGAGATTTAAATGCGATGTTTTTGTACGCTGACATTTGGTGGCAGGGCTCACACTGTGATGCGGGTACAATTGGGATTCGAAAAGAGCTTTTTGTGACGTCATCACTTCAACACTCTCTAATACCCTCATAACACTTCAAAAGCACCTATAAACTGCACTTATATACAGTGGTGGACATTTATCAAATTATCAGGGGTGCGAAAGATCACTGGGTTCAAGTTACAAGATTTGGGTAGCCATGATCAGGCGTGTCAAGCTATCGCTCTCTGTTTTGGACAGCCTGTTTTAATTGTGACGTCACACTTATTAGCTCGGCTAGCATAGAGCATGATCACAGTATGTATTTCCCGCGATTTAAGGGAGGGAATACCCCGAGGCATAGACTTCGCTACTCTGCCTTTTGGCAAGGAATGGATATTGTGTCTGTTCTCATTGAGGACTTATTCTCTCCATAATCCGCGAGAGGCGGCCCATAGCTTGCTTCTATGCCTAGTAGCCTAAATTGATGGGCGTTGCCCTTGGATGCCTCACCTGCTCTTTATTTATTAGTTCAGTTACGACCCTTTATCAAGTGATATAAAACTGGTGAAAACAATATTTTTACTCACAGATGTCGTCCAGTACACACAATGGGCTGGCGTGGAACTTTCTCCTAAAATTGTTAAAAATTGCATGGGTCTCACAAAACGGATGTAGGGGGAAAATAACTCAGTAACTGTTCAACATATAGATGAATTTGTTTCAGCGGAGTTTCGTGACATTTCCGATCGGACAGCCGCAATAATCGATCCAGATTTTGAAATGAATGGAAACGAGTTCCTGGGCGTTAATGAGCAGATACCAACTAAACAGCCAGTGAGTAATGAAGGTCTTCTTCATCTAGTACACAATAGAAATAACTCCCCGAATATAACCCCCCCCCCTGTTTATCAGCCCCTCGAATATAAGCCCACCAAAAATGCTTACAATTCTCTATAAGCCCAGAGCTTATATTTTGGATTTTACGGTATGGTCTTTTAAAACAAGTTTTGTTGTTTACACGGCAGACGAAAGTGAGACTACAAGCGACATTTAACATCACTATTTTTGGTAAAATTCTGATGTTAGGAATCATTATTCTTTTAAAGTTGCTGCAAACGTGCAAATGTTAAATGCGTTCCTACTAATGCATGGGGTGTTGTGTGAGCTAACAGGAGACCTTCTGAAGCAGCTACGGGCCTGTAAGAGAATTACTGCTGTACACCTCCTGCTATGTAATCAACTTAGTTCCTCATTTCTTTGTCTAAAGATACACAAGTGTATTTTCTGCGTTTTAGAGGTTGAAAGAGCGTGTTAGTCAGAGCCAGCTCGTTGGTGTTGCAGAACTCCGGTAACTTGTGTCCGTGATCATTTCGCCTCCTAGATCAGAGGGCCCAATTCAGTTTGATAGTCAAGGATTCTTCCAGTCAGATAGCTCGCTACGCTCCTTCTGGCAGGGCCCCTTAAAATAATGGCAACACCAGCCTGTCCTCCTTGTGTAGACCCACTGTCAATAACCAGTGACATCATTTGTGTTAAAATGTCCTGCATAGCTCCAACGCCTCTTACAAATTTCCAAAGTAGATCTACATGTTCTGAACCTTGATATCAGTCAAAAAGATTTTCCAAGATTTACTAGTTTTCTTGCACTGTGCATCGTCTGCTGCCCTTCGCAGCTGGTATTGCATGGGTTGTTGTATGTTTTACTACGCCAAATGCAAGTAACCAAAAAATGAACTCCCCTTTCACCGGAAGGATATATCCTCTGTTGATGTGCTACATGTTCTGGCACATTTTCATACCAAATTTGGGGGCGACTGTTTTAACTGTGTGTCCGCACATGTAGGGCAAGTCTTCTTCAGGCCCTATTTTAACCTCTAGAGTCCGGAATAAAACTCCAATCAGGTCTAGCTTGCCTTGCCATGGATCCGTCATCAATCCAAAGCCCATTAAAGTTACAGAGTATCATCGAGAAGAGAGGATTTGAAATGTTAGTTTTGAAAAGGACACTAGGGACGAAATATGTTCCATTAATATACCACAGGACGCAAATAATGTATCGCATCAATAATAGGGTCACATGACATGATGCATACGACGTTACATTTCTTGGTAATGCTTACTTTTCGCAAGGAGCTGAAGGTATAGTCGTAGCTAACGCTATTATTTTCTCAAGAGCATACAGGAGTACAGAAGTTGTTATCTTTAGTGTCCTTGAAATAACACAATGAATTGTTACATCACTCGCAGGGTTGAAAGTAGAATCATCATATCAGTAACTACGTAGACAGAAGCTTTCTATCGACGGTACAGAAAGTGAACTAACTAGTCCATTTTTGACTTTGGACACATCAATATGTCATGAAACATCGTTCTCCCCTTTTAACGAGCAGGATAAGACTGTTCCAGGAAGTAGAAAAACGAGTCTTCAACAATCATCTGGCGAGGAAATAATGAATGGAAATCCGCAAGGGTGGGCTACTGTCAGAAAAAAGCTACCAAATATTGCTGCGTTGCAGAAAGGAGCACTTACGTCGCGCAGACAAAGTAAACGTCTTGTAGTGGAGCAAGAGTCGTTTTTAGAAAGGTTTAGCACACGTGAATACAAACAAGAACATCAACGTCCGGAAACCGGCTGTGATGATATTTAATACTGACCTTTGAAAACGAGTAGAAATGAAAGAGTTACTTTAAGGTCAAAATGCAACTGGAGATCTTCACAAAGTAGTGAAAGATGAAATGATGTGCCAATGTTGGGCGAGAAAATATGGAATGTAGAATGTCTTTGAATGTGCCTGGAACAAAAAGGGCGTTATATAAATTCAATGTGCTTTAGTTGTCATAAAACCTGTTTTGGCAGAACCTGATAGTGTTAGGTTTGGTTGCGATATTCTATGTCATTGGGGTATTCTATCATTGTCTTGATTTTTGTTATTTTCTGCCCTTTACCAGCAACAACAGAACGAAAATTCAGCCCGATCGTTGCCGTCAAACTAGATGGGTCTGCCGTATAGGGACGAGCAGTAGACCCTAGTTATGCGTCCCACATTTGAGATCATTGCAATTGCGATGGCAAAAGTGTAAAACTCCTAAGATGTTCTGCCTGCGAAGCAGTTTTTTATTGTAGCAAAGCATGTCAAAGGAAAGGCCGAGACAATCATGCAGCAATATGCAGGGCTATCAGGTTTTTAGACACTAAGCGTTGTCGAGAAAACGAAGGTGTCTACGTCTGCCATATCAGTCTGATAACGCAAGCAAAACTGATTAATATTGTGGGTAGGAAATGCTTAATTAAATGCTTTCTAGGTACTATTAACTGTAAATTTTTAGTAAACAGAGGCAATAATTTTGACCCCCTTGTTTCGTATTGACATTAACTTGTTAAAAAGCAATACAGCTTGCTATTAGCTTTTGGTCCTCTAGCTGTATACTGGACCCCCAATTACCCCTCTCATTTTTACCTCCTATTAAGGCCTGAAATATGTCCAAGGGGGTGGGGGCTGGAGACCTGGTTAAAAATGCTGGTCTATAGCAGGGGTTTTCAACCTTTAAAAGTATATTACCCCCCTAAAGCTACCAAAATTTCTAAGTAGCCCCCTCGGCCCATAGAAATTTGGAATGTTTTTTTCACAATTATTATACTACTGCTCTATGAAAGGAACAGTCAATAAACGTGGAGTTTGAAGAAAGTGAAAACTACCTTGTCTGGATATCTTATTGATTAAAAGTGATTTTTTCTACCTTTTTTCAGTTTATAGAAAGCCTACTCACAGTGATAGGTATTTGAAATTTCACTCTTGCCACCCTATTTCAGTGAAACGAGGGGTTGTGATTGCATTGGGGGATAGAGCTTTAAGAATTTGTTCACGGGAGTTTTTAGATTCTAAATTGTTATATTTGAGGGATGTTTTATTTTGTAATAGCTACCCGATTAAATTCATTGATGAAATCATAAAAAATAGACGCATTAAACACAACAATAGGGTTATTGGGGTTTCACAGTGCACAGAATTAAATTTGCCAACCGTTAACAGTTGCTTATCATACGATCTATATTTAGTTTAACGACTTGAATTCGACAAAATCCTCGAACAAACAATTTTTAGGCGCCAGTTCGATTCCCTTCTCCATGTGAATGAAAACAGACAACGGAGCGTCGCAGTTCATTACAGTGCGTTGGAAATAAGTTACTCTGTATTCACATAGTTTGATGCTGAGTGACGCCGTTTGATGTGCAACAAGGTGCACGCAAATGTACGTTTTTCGTAGACCTCACTTTTGGTCCGCTCTCTGGTCTAGAGCAGCCTGCTAGCTTCAGGTCTAGTGCGTTTGGGTCTGTTTCAAACTTGGTCGGCTTGATCAACTTTTTTTCCGATGAAGCAACAAGTGTTACAACAAATTTTGTCATGCCCGTCGACCATGATTATGCTGCAGTTACAAGAACTACAGAAGAGTTACTTGAATCTGCACATGAGAAAATATCTGAACTTGAGACAAGACTGAAAGAGAAAGAGGCAATTTGGCCATCCAGGGAAAAAGTCAACCATCACATGCCCATAGGTTTTAGAGAACGTCACCCTAAAACCAGAGTTATTATTGATTGTACCGAGATACAAATTCAGACACCAGCGAGTTTATACTTAAACAGTGAATTTTACTCTCACTACAAAGGACGTAATACACTTAAAGGTCTGATAGGAATAACTCCTTCCGGTGCAGTTTACCCTTTGAGGACCATAAGTCAACTCATCATTCCCGTAAAAGAATAAAGTGAAGCAAAAGACTGTTTATAGAACGCAGGAGTAGGATCAGCCTCGTCTCTGTGATACAGACTTTGTAACAGTTTATAAGAAAGTGATGTGTTAAAACAGGAAGTGATTTGTCAAAACCAGAAAAGGTATCAAAACTGTTTTTCACACCTTTTTCATCCTATTATCATTTTTTGCTTGCCAAACGTTGTCCGAATCAAGGACAGCTAATAGTATGTTTAAAGCAAAAACGAACGAGTCTGAAATGTAGATAATACACCCATAGTCATGTGACCTGTGACGTCACATACAACAGGGCTCCTAATTCAAGGATCAATAGCAAGGTCCCTCTATGAAACACCCAGGCAGGTATGACGGGTGCGGCACGCACGGTCATTCAGTGATTGAAGGAAACAAGTATGCATCCTGCATGGACGCTAAAGGGACAGTGGGGCTGGTAGAGAGAAGTTATTGTTACCAGCAGTACTGAAATGTGTCAATAGTTACTTGAGCATTTGTCGGCGATCTGTATTGAAAATTATTTTTATTTCTTTTTTCCTTGACTGACTATTATCTGCATAATTACTGCACCGATAAATCCCCTCCTCACTTTGATACCCTTGCAAATAAATATTTGCAAGTAAATTATGTTCTGAAAAATGGTCACCTCGATACTTGCCACTTCCTTTATTCTTAATGATCAGAAAATATGTTCTCCTTTTCTTTGCTACAATGGAGCTATGCTACACTTCCCATCACCTTTCACAACATACTATTACCATATTTTGGGTACATGGAGAGACATGATAGAATGGAGACAAAAGAAACATATGTACTTTGCAAAAGAACTCAGGGAACTCGAAGATTCAATTAGGACAGAACTATCAAAGAAATGTTTGCAACAATGGTAAAAGTAAGAACAATTGCTGAAGATAGACACGTTTTTCATGCTGTCATATGAGAAGTCACCCTGACAAAAGTGGTTTCCTACAATGCCAATGATGACTATTATTCTGAACATAGAGAGTAAAGATAAAGCCAAAATTAAAACCCTACTTTTGAAAATCTTTGGTGGGGCTGGTCCCCACTAGCCCCATAGCAGGCGCCGCCACTGACACTTGTATATACCGATTCACAATAAGTACGATGTTGGATTAAGAATCTTAAAATACTGTGCCAGTAGTAACTAAAGTTGTATATATTACGTCAACAGGTGTGCAGGGTCACATAATGGTTAAATTTGGTACATCCAAATACAATTGCAAAGCATTCTTTTTCAAGCTATGAGAAATTTTAGTCATTGTTTTGCTAGCTAAACACTACTCTACTGTGATTAATTGTAGGGAGGGGGGTCATGTTGCAAATTTGCTGTACTCGAAGGCAGAAGATTTGCTGTCGGTTTCGTTCAAAACACAGAGCATGGCAGGCTACTTCCCTAACTCGTACGCAAAGTTATCATTTAGTTAAAGAAAAGTAGACTACTGTAGTAACTGCAGACATGTCAGTAAACTCAGAGAGACAGTGATAGCAAATTATGTGTCATTCCCAGCTTATTCTGGTTCGTGGAGTGTCGACCTTGAAATCTTCCAGAAACAAATCGCCCGCTCAGTGTGTTTTTGCCTCCGTCAGCAAGCATACATAAAAGAGACTCTCGATTGTCAAATAGTCAAGACATCTCGTCACACAAATAGCACAAAGCAGAGATGCTTTTCCTACATTGCTTTGAATTCGTTGTCGCAAAATAAGTAATAAAGACAAGGTCAGATTGTTTGAGAATATATTAATTGGCCAAATCAGTCGTTTATATCAATTAATGGGTACGTTTTGAAAATAAAGAAATGCTACTACCGGGGCAGGAACAAAGGACCCACTCATTTAAGTTTTGTATCTTTGAGATATGGCAGCTTGTTGACATACCGCAATGCTTCAACTTAAACGCTCCCTTCATTAAACGCCCTCGACGCTTGTCACTTTCTCTTTGACTTTCACACAGGTTACAACTCTTTCTTGAATTTTGAAGAAACAATCGATTAAAAGATTAAACTAAAAACTTTGTTAAAGGGCGATTCGAAATTTAACGGAGCAGCCGAATTGCAACTTCTCGGTGAAACCCTTTGAAAATATAAGCACAGAATCTGACTTATAAGTAAATATTGGGTACGTTATTGTGTACCAACAAGTTGAACTTAAAATTTGGGGCCAAGTTTTGTACCGTGGTTTGACGAATTGCTCCAACCAATGACTTGCCTGAAGAAATGTAAAGCGCCTAAGTTTCAGACAAAGCAAGATATATCCAGATACACTTAAGTATTCTGCATTCAACATCAACTAGTTATAAAGAGTATTGATATAAAGTACTGGAGATCTTAAATTTCTTGACTCCAAAGCAGTGACACCTGGACTATGTATCGCCCCAAAGCCCCACTACTTATCAGGGGGCTATACTGGGAGGTTATTAAATTAAATACAAGAAATTCAAGGCCAAACCTTGATTTATACAAATAGTTCATTATTATTTCCAGAGGCAATACACAGTCTAGAATCTTCTTATGCCATAAAGCTGCAAAGTTATACAGTTATTCGAAAATAGTAAGTCATAACCCGAAAATAAAATCACTTGCAACAGTTATTGGTTGAAGGGATCTTTGAAAATACTCCAACTAGTAATGTTTGTATTAGATTATTTGGTAAATATCAGCCCGAAGTTGATATTCTTATTACTAGCAATTATTACTAGCAAATCTCAAGAAATTGTTATTGTCATTAACCTGATTTAATGCTGGATGGTAAGTCATGACAATGGGAACTGCTAAGCGACTAGCTTTACTCAATGACGTCCTATCTGTCAGTAAAGAATCTCTATCTAATGCTCTTGCTCTCTCTACCTATTCTGTAACAAAATTCTCCTCATACCCTCTCAACTTTAACCAGTCAGTAAGCTCACCTGCCCTATTGTTAAAACTGTCGATACTTGAACAAATTCTGCGTAGTCTAACTGTGATAGGGAGACCAGTGTATCTGTGGAAATTTCAGAGACAGTGCGTGAGTCTAGAGCTTCACGAACTGCCTGAAGACCCTCATCATGCGGGATATTTGGGTAAAGACCCACAACATTTTGCGGTAGACTTTACATGTTGCAAAGCGTGTGCTTCGTGTGTAGTTTTTCAGTCATAAACTTACTTTCCCAATTTTTATCTTCTTTATTCTAAGCGAGACCATTTTTTTTTCTTTATACTTTAATAACGCTCGGTGGATTTGGACTCTGTGCACATGTCCGTATGTGTTTTTCTCAGTAGAGGTCCAAATATTTGTTAAAAATATTCTAGTTTAAGTACTGTTAATCTTGCCGAATATGTTTAATGTTACTCGAGTTCCAATTCATCTAAGGTTTTTCTTATGTCACCAGTAATTCACTATCACTTTCCATATTGCCTGATGTTTATTATCTCAGCCAAACTTGTTGTGCGAGGGAAACAATTAAATTTCTTGTTGGTAGCAACATCGCACCCCCATTAGTTCACAGAACAGTAGGGGGGCTTCGGGGTAAATGCAAAGCGTCGAAATATCAATGCATGTTTCACACGTCAAACTCGATTGTGTATTTTAAATGTTGGAACATGATCGCCAGGCCTACGCAGTATGTCATCGAGCTAAGCAAAGGATCTTGAATTACTATGTAAACAATTTCTTACTTTTGAGACTCTAGGAGCAGCTACTTGAAAGTCCATTTTTTCCACCTAAAACCAATCTTTCAAAATCATTTTAGTTAGTATGAAAAGTAGTACATTTGAATTCAGAGTGCTTTGAACCCTGATGTCATTTAAGGGAGTTCATTACTAAGTCCTAGTTTTAAGTCTCTTAGCTTCCTTCTGGACGATGGCTCCGAGATCGAGACTTTGTCAAGAACATAAACAAATGTATCTGAATTAGAACAAACGCAGAAGAACAAAGTCAATAGTCAAACTTAAAGGAGGACGAAATCAGAGTGGAGTGAATTGCTTGCTACCTACTTGATATCTTTGCAAAAACTCAGTAACAAAAATAAAGACGTTCCTCAATAACTTTGAAGGGCCAAAGCTTCACTTCTCCGACTTTCCCAAAGAAATTGGATCAGCGGAAATTACTTCTTCATAAAACTTTCTGTACTTGTTATTCATATACTTATTACATTTAAGTCTATAATGAATGTAAAGCTCCAAAAATACACCATTTCCTTAATAATAGAGCTGTTTCTTGGCACGAAAGTTATCAAAATATGACCCCCGCTGAAAATGGTTTTCCCGGGCATATTTTGCTTAGGATTTTTTTTTGGTACAAATGTATGTTATGAAGTCTTCAAAAGTGCACTTGAAAATTCTTTTGCAATTTCCCCGACTTTCAACCTTAATTTGACTGTACTATATCTGGAACTGATCCAACACGACTTGAGCGCCGTACTTCTGGTGCTGCTGGCTGTTGCTCATCTACTGGGTTTAGATCATCTGCCCCTACTTCTACCTGATTATCAACTTCTTTGCATTATCTTTGGTTGTAATGATCAGGGTCCTGATTATGAACTTAAAACAAGAAATATATATACGAAACTAAAAGATGGTTACACATTGTCCACTAACACAGAAAAACACAAAAATGATACCATGAAACAAAGTAACTCTTTAGTATTCATTATAATGAAATTGGTACTAGATTTTCCCTTTAATGTCACCCCCATAAAGTTTCACTAGTATCCACGCTAAGTATTTGGAGTGTTTCACTTACTCAACGTTGTTTGAAGGCCACCTACGATATTTGCCGACATTGAAACTACACAAAGCAAGGAGTTAAACAACAAACTGACTAAACACGAGGTTAATAGGGCGGAAGATATCAAAGTATGTAACAATTTAGCTTCTTACAAAATCCAACTTTTGAAAAAGTATGAAGAATAAAATCTTCCAGGTGGTAAAAGTTGGAAAATCTCTTTAAAGTTTGTAAATGCAGAAATAAGAAAATACTTAAAAAAATTGTTAAACTCAAGTAATTAATTCATCTTGACATTGGGTTCCTTGCCATTGCAGAAACAAATGGAAGATATCAAAGTATATTACAATTTAGCATCTTACAAAATCCAACTTTTGAAAAATTATGAAGAATAAAATCTTCCAGGTGGTAAAAGTCACAAAATTTCTTCAAAGTTGTAAATGCTGAAATAAGGATGTTGTTTAGAACTGGAGGTCTCCACAAAACTGAAACAGATTGTAGATTTTGTTGACGATTTGATATGATCCGTAAAAGTAACATATTTCCTCCATTTGTCGATTAATCAAAACAAATATTCATGTTTTGTGCAAAGGAGCCTTAAACGTGTGTCTCTCTTCATTAAGCAAACACACGGCGGTCACAGTTCGGGTCGCAAAGAACCTCGATAACATTAGGTATTGTTATAACTGATGGATACTGACGCCCATGCTGAGCAGTAACTCGCTCTTTATTTCTTTTTGTAAAAATATGTTTTGGGTCATTACATAACCACGACTCTCATTCTCCTTAAGCACAAGCTCTAATATTTATAAACCATCTTGGAAAGATTAAATTGGTAAAACTCTTGAAAAGATTATGTTGGAAAAACTCTTGATATGACCTAAAAATTTTACTGAAATAATTGGAATTGCATTTTCAGAAGTAAAACTGATGAAAAACGTAAGGAAAACTTAAAATAAATGTAAAAGTGTTTTTTTGTGAGAATATTGATAGGTAGGCTTAATAGAAATCTCATGCCTGAAGCCCCTAAGCCACAGAAAAAAAAAAAACAGAGTTCACTTGTTATCTTGGCAATAGCGTCCTGGGAGACACATTTTGTCCTCACACAAAAAGTGTTATTTTGTCTGTAGACCGAATCCCCTTCTCCTGGACAAGGGTACCCTCCTTTGATGCCTAGAATTTAACACCTGGTTGTAATGAAAAACATTTCTTTACGGCTTTAAGCACTTGAATCAATGTCTCTTTCCGAAATCACAATTAAATGCTAATTGTACGTGACAAGTTACGTGGCTTACCTTGGGCTGTACTGCGTTTCCAGCATAGTATGCATAAGTTTAAAATGTGAGGAATGTGGTTTCTTTTCGTCTGGGAAGTACAATTTAGTGTACCGAGAATCCTGTTTGAGCACTTGCCCTTCTGAAACAGCTCATGAAGCTCAATAATGAGAATGATGTACTGCCTTGAATAGCGTTCAAATAGCCTCAACGACAAATCGCAATTTGCTTTTCACAAAAATACGTCATTGATTAAAATGTACCGCATTTACTCATTTGCATGATATGTGCATGTCTAATCATTCTATTTTTCATATCATAATAAAGGGGTTTAATATATGCATAGTGAAGTAGGAAGTGGCCCTTTTAGTTTCACGATCCACTTTGAGTTTTAAAAGTGTTAGCGTGGCCTTGGCATGTGTGTTATACCCCCTGGCTTTCAACCAAGAAATAGAGTAGATCTACAGACTGCATGTTCTAGTCTAATTTATTCGAACTTCGTTCAGTCATAGCTTCTTATGTGGCTCACTTAACATTTATTAAATTCAGTTCTCGGAAGCCCCCTCCAGGAAAATAAATTTACAAGGAATTCAACAAATTTTGCATTTGTAACTTATCAAATTTGAGAATACGAAATCGTCGGTACAAATTCAGGCAAGAAAATCTGAGCTTAAAGATATAATAATCATGTTTTTCACAGAAAAGTAACAAAACGGAAAGTTAAAAAAAATCTACTATAGGTCAGCAAAACGCCAATATCTCTAATTTTTAAACAAATTTCCCAAAAATTTATTCGTCATACGAATTCTCAGTACATTTTAGGAAAAGTCACAAAATTTCATGTCAATCCGGCGAGGCGTTAAAAAGTTATGGGCTGAAATGTGTAGCCGTGGGCCTACTAACCCCCCTCCCCCCCCCCCATGTAAGATAGGGTTAAAGACTGGGGATAAATATTGTAGGGGCCTGTGACTGATGTTGCTTAGTCATGGGAAGTAAGATCGGACTTGGGATAAATGTTGCAGGAGCCTGTGACTGATGTTGCATAGTCATGCCAATTAAGACTGGACTTGGGATAAATATTGCAGGAGCCTGTTACTGATTTTGCTTAGTCATGGCAAATAAGACCGGACTTGGGATAAATATTTCAGGAGCCAGTGACTGATCTTGCTTAGTCATGGCAAACAAGATCGGACTTGGGATAAATATTGCAGGAGCCTGTGACTGATGTTGCTTAGTCATGGCAATTAAGACCCGACTTGGGATAAATATTGCAGGAGCCTGTGGCTGGATTATTAGCGTGTCGGGAGAGCAGAAGACCTTTCTGAAAATGGGCATCGACCAAAGTTCTACCATTTTTCAAGGCTGATTATCGCACTGGTTGATAATAATCACTCGATTGCGGTTTACCTATTATCGGTAAGATAATTGAATATGCTATCCGTGCTCGATTATATTCGTGAATATGTAAGAACAAGTTACCTTACTAAAGGCAGTTCGGTTTTGAACGCAAAATACTACCAATTCTGGAGTAGTACTACAGTTTACTGACGAGTAATAACAAAGAGTGGTTGATTGAAATAGGACCGCGGAGATTTACGTGAGCCTAAAAGCGTCTTCGACAGTGTGAATCATTCCAGTGAGAAATCCAGTGTGCCTTAGGTCCAGAAAATCGAAAAGGAAGTTGATATCTTGGAACACCATGGCTAGACTGTGAGCAGCTATCCCAAAAGCTCCAACTATATAATAATTTCAGCCGGGGCTACCTTAGCTTCGAGCTAGGTTATAGGGTAGCGCATAAAATATCTCTGCTGACAATGGAACTCTTTTCTCTGTGATCTTTTGCCTTCACTCAATATTCTAAATATGTCAATTCATTGTTGATCTTTGAGAGGAACGAATCTACCTTAAGTAAACTGTATTTTGCACATATGTTCTTCGTAAGCTTATGGAATAATAACACTCGCCATGTTGAAAAGTCAACTTTGGGACACAATATTCTTTGCTAAACAGGTACAGTTGATTATTTATCAAATTACCTTGATAAAGCATTGATTATAATTATATTACTCAAGACTGATTACAGATGATGTATTATTACTGAACTATGTGTGATTTAATTGATTCAATAGTTAAAGTTAACAATTTAATCAGAGTAATTTCCAAGTAGTTAACTGTTAATCAAGATACATTCTGCACTGCAGATAGAAACAGCTTCTTTCCGTGTGGCAAATAGCTGTAAATTTTATATCAGGCATTTACCTGACTCTCGTGTAATGAACACCTCCATGTTTTGTCAGCTGGAAGCAGCTCATTCTGAGGCTGACAAACTTATTTGACTCGCTTATTCGTACAGAAGTTGAAAATGAGATCAATGGAATGGAGTTTGATGGATCGTGGGAGGATTTCAAAGAGAAAGTGTACAATGTTGCTAAGAATAAGGTGGGTGTTGTTAAGCACAAGAAGAGGGATTGGTTTCAGGAGAAAAATATGCAAATCAAAGAGTTGCTTGCTGAAAAGAGTGAAGCAATTTTGATCCCTCTGTACAAAGGGAAGGGCGGGAAAGATGGTTGCGACAATTTTCGGGGTATATCATTGTTGATGCATTGTGGAAAGGTGTTTGCCAGAATTCTTCTAAATAGACTCTTAAAGCATATAAGTCCACGTATCAGCCCCGAGGCGCAGTTTAAATGACTTACTCTTATTTGATAGGACTTTCGTTGCGACTATCTGCACATAAATTTCAGTTTCCTCATCTGTGCACGGTGACATATTGGCTATCGCGAATTTCACCACAAACACCAAATTACAACAGTGACTGCAGCTTTCGCAACGGCAACCGCAGCACAATAACAAAACACCGCCGCAATCCCCCCAAAATTCAACAGTCAAGACAACTACAATAAAAAACTATTGACATAATGCTTATAATAATTCCAGATGCTACAACAACCTAATATATTAAAATGTTTATGACATGTATAAAAAGCACCATAGTTATACGACAATTTTTTTAACCCTTAACCTAGTCAATAGGAATATCGTTATCATCGAGAAACTTTACGAATGTCGCGAATACATCCTGCGCAGTGGTAGTAACTTCAAGCGACTCACAGAAAAGGAATTCTTCGTGGAACTCACCGGCGTCGATGAACCGAACGTGGGCGAGAAGAATACATTCACTTTCACGAACAGTATTCTCGTCATCCTGTGCTGAGGACTTGCGTTGTCGAAGTTTCTTGATTAGTTGGCTCTTAACATCAGCCGCCATTTCATCAATTCTTTTCTGAACTGAATTATTACAGAGTGGGATTACCACAGTCAGATCATCAGATCGCTTCAAAACCATTTTCGGAAACATATTCAGGGCTAGTTTGATCAAAGGCATACACTAGATGTGTGCATTCCATGGTGCACATAGCGTTCAAAATACGCTATTAAGGCATATTTGACATAGTTTGAATAAACTAAATGCGTACAGTCCATGGTGAGCAAGGCGTTCAAAATAGGCTAATAAGGCATATTTGACATAGTTTGCTTACACTAGATCCGTACATTCCATTGTGCACAAAGCGTTCAAAATGCGCTAATAAGGCATATCTAACATAGTTTGCATACACTAGATGCGTGCATTCCATGGTGCACAAAGTGTTCACAATAGGCTAATAAGGCATATTTTACATAGTTTGCATACACTAGATGCGTACATTCCATGGTGCACAAAGCGTTCAAAACTTACCTGTCTCCCCCGATTGCAATTCCTTCACAGACGCCATTTGTATTTCTCGAAATTATGTTGTTCAGCTCGTTTGATAAACCACCAGACCTTGAGACGTACCCCACACTTTAAAGTAAATATACAATTAATTTGAGTTGATGAGGTACTCTAAACCGTATATTTACGAGTTAGTGGTTCTACGTTAGTGGGGTAACACACTATTCACACTATCTTGTTGTGGTACGTAAGTTATAATTCCAAAGTGAAAAATAACTTAAAGGAAGAAAGGTATAAACTAGAGGCATGTATTGGTTAAGGCAGTAATAGCAATTGTTACGTAAAAATGGCAGACTTCAAACATATTCCTACCAGGAAAATTATGTGTTAATGTTTAAAACTAAATGGATCTGTGTATTAAGTACTAGAGGCTGGTACTACAAATTTGCAGAACTTTCTTGTCTAGGGATTTGTTGCAGTAAGAAAGTTGTACTGGGGAGGCTAAAAATCACCCTCCACTTTTGAGGCAAGAACACATCATAAACAGCTCGGCAAGCAATTATTTAAAAAGATAGACTTGGACTAAGTGCTGTAGCAATATCCAATAAGTGGATATATTACAGGTAGTAAAGCAAAGTATTTATTTATCTTTGACCCCAAAAAAGTTAACACAATGCTGTAATGTTTTTGAAAACTGCCATTATCATGTGGCACAGTCGACTGGGCTTATCAAGAGAACAATGGAAATAGACTTTTGGTTTACTTCTGATGCTCGCAACATCATTGATCAGATGATGCAAATAAATTATTTAATGGAATCTACTGGTACTTTGCAATGGGACAGTGGTTCATAACTTCCTGGCGACTCACGAAAATGAACCAGGTTTGACTTGAGTCGAATCACTTAACAGTAGCTTCACGTTGTGTACATTGTACAAATAAAGCATAGCAATTTGATATCTTTATCTAAGAGATCTTTATATAATCTTTATATAACCCTAAATAATGGAATGCATAAACTATACAGAAATATGTTATCACTGTTGTCGTCGTCGTTTTATCGTCTACCTATTCATTTTACTCTATTTTGGTAACGTCTGAGATCAAGTTCTTGTTAACCTTTCATCGATGACCTTTCGATTTAACTGTGTTACAATATACTACTCTGGTAGTTTCATTGTTGGGTATCACAATCAAGTAGTATTTAGAAGAAATATATCTCCTTTAATGGCTATTTTGAAATCTCATTGTCTCTATGATATCGATGGGCATATGTTTTGGAGTTTCACATAACAGTTTTGTTTGGTTTTGGCGCCAAATTTTACTTTTCTGTGGCACATAGAAATGCTTTGAAAGAGTCTGCAGAGAGTGTAACATGGATTTGGTACGCTGTAATTAGAGTTTAATTTCAAAAACTAAACAATAACATGCTCTTGAGCACATGCTGTCGATTCCAGACAATTCCTCCATCGGCTTTGGTTTAATCAAAGCCGATGGAGGAAAGACCCTGGTTTAATCCACTGGAGTTTTCAGTAAGAGCAGCTAAAGTTTCAGCACTTTTTACACCATTCAGGATGCATAGGAAGATTGAAGGGGGTTGGTGACCTGGTGGACGACGAGGAAGACTTATGGCGTGACAGCGAGGGAATCGGGGGGATAAACCCTCACTTTTCAGAAAGATCTATCACTGGTAATAACAATTCTTAGCACCAAGCTTAAGTGCAGGCTAGTAGTGAACGACACATTATAGACACTACTGAGGCCTTACTTTTTAAATTTTGGTAATCTTGGTACCGTAAGCTTTTGGTGTGGTTGCATACGAAGGAAGTAGTAGAGAAATTGTATTGAAACACAGCTGCAGGCTTTTCTGCAACTGCTTTTGGAGTAAACTGTTAGTATACTACTTTATTACAAATGCAGCATGTTACAAGGAAACAAGCAAGCAACAACATGCTCTATCATAAACTTTCACAAGTTACTAAATTAGTTTGATGACGGAACATAGTTGTTAAATGCAGACTCTATATCATGGCAAATATTTTCCTTTTAATGAAAAAGGAGATCTTAGTTCTCTTATGACATTTGAAATCTTTATTCTGGACAAAATTATCATTAGGCGGATTTTCTAAGCATGTTTTAAGCAAAAGATTACGTGGTGACCCCATCACTTAATCTTTTGCAAACCCCTTGGAGTCGTAACGCTTAAAACCCATGACTAAAAAGCAACACTGTCCCACTTGCAAGACTAAAGACGTTGACAATCTGAAGAGATGTACGTGTGTGTAGCCACGAACCGCGCACGTTTTACAGGACCAATCTTGCACTTAACTTGTAAAGAACTGATACAATAGTGGCAGGTAACCACACAATTTTAACACCCCGACAGCACGTGCAACCTTTGACCTGACTTTCCTTATTTTATTAACTCCTTACATATTGTAAACAAATTTAAAAACACAGATACCTCTTGCGTTGGCTCATAATCATAGGCCTTTGCCAAATTAATGAAAATGTATTGCAAGTTCTCCTGACCTTCCCAATAATTTTCCTTCAAAAATTACATCTGTTGCACTCTTCCCTCCAATAAATGCGAGCTGCTGCTCCGACACTGTAACGTTGTCTCTCAACCTGTAGTCGGTTATTCTTTCCCACATTTTCATAGTGTGTGATGCGAGAAAAAAAATTCAGGATAAATTAATCAAGTTACCCCTCATTTGTAATCTAACTGTCGCAGCAATCCACCTACACCGCCCACTGAATGTTATTAAGAAAAGTTTGATATATTTGTTTGTAATATTGATGCTCACCTAGGAAATAATTTCTGACACTTATATATAAAATGAAACTAAAACAGAGAAGGTATCAACATAAGGCACATTTTAGCCTCAGAAATCTTTGCATCCCTTAAAATCATCAAATAAATCCATAAAAGTCTTTCTTTTTGCATCAGTCAAGCTGATGGGAGGGTTCTAAGAGTAATGAGCTCCTCTGTTGAGTTCACGGTTCTATTTCCTTTTAGTACAACAACATAACAGGTAGGTTCTTGAGATCTGACATATAATCATAATAAGGGTAAGGGCAACTTTTGATCAGGTTTTGCATGACAAATTAAGATTGCAATGCAAGTGTCCATAAAATGTCACTGGCACATTAATGTGATCTATTTCAACTTTGTTTATACGCTACAATCGTCTGTTGATAGTGTCACGTGTCATACTGTCTTTTATTTGCACCACGACTGTTTATCCGAATGTCTGAACTTTCTTAACTACTGATATACAAGTTTGTGTGCAACATCTTGCGTAACAACACATACCTGGAAACAATAAAAAAATCTCGACATGCTGTACGAGTTCGTGCGAATCATCGTCACTATTATAACCGCTGTATGGCTTTTAGGTTTAAGTAGTTCATCTGCTCATGTGACTTCTTATTTCTAAGTATAGAAGAAGCCTAAATTAGATTTTGGGGGAATAGATCAACTTTCAACTATCGAACATTTCAAATTAGGAGGAAATACGGCTATAACCTTTCACATTCTTACACTAAATCTTGCAGACCATTTATTTTCACACGATAATTTGTCAGTTTTCCTTTTCCATGAACAGTGGGCTCCACCTAGATCCACAGTTCCCAACCTGGGGTGCCCATGCCCCAAGGGGTACCTGTAGACATTGCAGGGGGTACCTGAGAAGCCTATTGAGAAAGGTAGTGTATTTTGACAATCAGTGAGTGATACAGTTTTTTTTGTCAACAATAGATTGGACTTGGTCCTTATCTTGAGGTGCATGTTCACTTTTACTCCAACTTTGCACCTCTTATTGGTCTCTCTGCAGCCATCAGTACCTACTTATCTAGAAGTTTGGCAACTAGATATATGCGTTATATATATGGGTTGCTGGGTTGGTTGGAAGATGGGATATTGTAGCAAACAAACGGTGAGCTTTGCTAGTGATGATGATGCGTTAGAGGGGAAAGATAAATGCGGATGAGGATGGAAATGATGGGACTGTGTAATGTTACGGCAACATAGTTCAATATTTATTTCAATATAACTGAAGTCAGTTTTGTTAAGGTAAAGCGAATTTAAGTTAATGGACTGTTATTTTGGGCAGATGGTGGATTTAATCCAAGTGAGATGGGGGGAGAAGCCCATATGGGGGAACCAAGTGACATGGGGAGACTGACACTTGAGGACGCGATGGGCACATTCTTTACCATGTGCAATCATAAAATAGTCTAATATCTTCATTTTTTTCCACGGACGTAGCTATTACCCCCGATAAATAAAACTTTTGAAATAGGGAAAGAGAATTTAATCACATTCTTTACCATGCGCAATCATAAAATAGTCTAGTATCTTCATTTTTTCCATGGACTTAGCTATTACCCCCGAAAACTAAAACTTTTGAAATAGGAAAAGAGCGTTTAATCACATTCTTTACCATGTGCAATCGTAAAATAGTCTAATATCTTTATTTTTTCCACGGACGTAGCTATTACCCCCGAAAAATAAAACCTTTGAAATAGGAAAAGAGCCTTTAATCACATTCTTTCAAAAAATTGATACCAGAAACACACTTCAAATGCACGCGTCTCACGATGCATTAGAATGTGACCCTGACAGTTAAAAAATTCGGCCAATTGCATATACTGTCAGTGCTCAACTTGATGTTACTGCCTGGCTACCGTCCACGAGACCAATGTTCTCTCGCCGCGTCAGAGAGTTTTAAGCGTACTGTGCACCTTCGTAATCAAAAGATTGGGTTTAGCAATTCTACCGTGTTTGATAACATTTTGTCATTGAGACGTCATTTCTATCACGAGTGTCATTAGCTTCCAAAATCTTACATAGGACCTACATACTAGGTTTAAGGGCACAGACTTGTCAGAAGCATCCAATTGTAACGGAGTCTTCAGTGATGCTTTTACTTAAGGGTACTTTTCAACAACCCCCTCTCCTTCCAAAACGTAAAATTTAAGTTGAATATGAGGAGTTGCTCAAAACATAGCTTTTGTCACCTAATTTAAAAAGGCTATGGTGTAAACTAAGGGTTGTGATTTTCTTTTGAGAAGCCGGCTGCAAAGCGTTATTTAAAATAGCACGTACGTGAGCAACAAATTTTGGCTTAGTGATTTTTTTTCTATTAATGTGTTATTGAAAATAGTATAAACGTGAATGGAACATTTTATTTTGCTGAGTTTTTTGTTTTAGTGTCTTATTGAATAAAACACGTACGTGAATAATGCATTTAACAGCTTAGGTTATGCTAAAGCGTGCTGCATGCTTTTACGATGACGAAATCATGTTTCTTTTCCATGTATCTGTGCCAGTTTTACATTGTAAATTCGATTTTGTGCATTCATCATTACTGATATGGATACAGATAGAGAACCTCTTTTGCAATGATGGAGTCCCACTTCGACGATCAAATACGCGACCAAACCAGATATTCGAGTTAGGCCATAGAGACCTTGATAAAGTGGCAGTGACGACATGCTTAATAAAATTATTTATTAATGCTGCCGAAAAAGGTCTATGGTAGTATGTGTTAACGATTTTTGATAGATTCAATTAACTTAAAAGTGTATTTGGTCTGAGTCTACCCCTGGAGTTTTTCCCTTTTTCATATAGTTGACCGCTTTTCTCAGTTCCCCTGTTGTTGGTGGCCCTTGAGACTCAGTATCACATTGCGGGTCAGGAATATCCTAGATCGCTTCAGGACTATGCGGAAAAGTGGTGTTTAGATGAATTTGGAAGTGTTCCTCCCAGTATTATCTGACTGTGCTTCACACCTTGTTTATCCTTGATCATTGTTAAGGATTTGCGTAGGCGTCCTTCATGCTCTCTGACTGTCTTAAACAGGTTTTTGTTGTTATTTGCCAAGAAATCTTCTTCTAAACTGTTCACTACTTTCTCAATATTTTCACGTTTGAGTTTTTTCACTGCAACTTGTACATAATTGCTAAGAGTAGGGTGTGACACAAAGTGACGATGATGACCCTATTGCAAGCATGGTGATGGCAACGATGATGATCATGATTCTATCATCATGACAATGATAACAATGATGCCGATGGTAGTAATTATAATATTGATAGTAATGATGATGAAGGGAATTATTGTGATAATGACGATAACAATGATGGCAATCGCGATGATGCTAATGTACTTGCCTAGGTGTGATGCTCTTTACTTTTCTTACTGTCTGGAGAAAAAAAACCCATATCATTCGGATAACTATCGCGTGCTTGAAAAAGTTTACGTTAATGGAGAGTAAAGGATCTAAATTTTCGTTCATTGTCTTTAATCCAAGAAAGAAAGAAGGAGAAATCTTGATATCCAATGTATAAAAGCAATGTACTTTTAAAAAGAGTTATTGACATCCTTCATGTTAATGATCAACATATGTTCTTAGTTTGTGATACCACGACAACAAGTATATAATGATAAGAAATAGTAAGCTTTTCCTCTTTAAAGACACCTCACATCCATCGCCCACTATACTGACACAAGTTGTACATTTCAATCATTAAATATGTCGTCGTGCAACCTAGACTAATTTAATTCTCATCTTGTCGTCTGTTTTTTGAAAAGGCGCGCACACATTTACGGTCGGCTTCCTTAAACTTGGCTAAAGGCAAACTGAACAAATGGTATCAATTATCCAAAGAAACAAACAAAAACACTGAAAACATTTGAGTTTCCTCTCCATCGTATGACTTTAGATAGACCAAGAATGCAGCAATACAAAGGGCCTTACATTTTAAGTATTTTGCCGAATAATGATATCATTGAAGACTTTTGATATTGAGCGATTGGATGCCTGTGCATTGCATTGGATATCGCCCACTCTGAAACCTTCTTATTGCACATCAACAAGGCTGTCGCGTGGGATATAATCCCATATATTTATTTTCTACGGTAAGTTGGATGCCCTCTAGAGTGCACTTCGGTACAAAAGTACTTTCATCTCTAAGGCTAGACTTGAAGATAACTAAATACCTCGCTCTTTATGCCAAAGTATTTTTAGAACCCCTCATATGCGTAATAATCTCTGTTCGTTTTAAGTTTTAATGCTACTCCTTACTTTCAATTGAAAAAAAACTTTTTCATTTTTTTTTTTTTTTTTTTTTTTTTTTTTTTTTTTTTTTTTTTTTTTTTTTTTTTTTTTTTATAGTAATGCTAGAAAATTCTGCGCCCTTTTTATTGAATTTCTCTTCCCCCATGACATATTCCTCGAAGGAAAGATCCTCCCATATAGCCTCCTCCCCTCAACCCCACCCCCCAAACCAAAAAATTCCCCTGAAAACGTCTGTTCACTTCCCAATAACCATTACTGTATGAGGCTATCTCTTAATCAAAGACCCCAGATGAGCAGTGGGCCCGGTTTTGAAACTACCCTAAATAGCCATCAACAGGCAAACTAATAAATAAAGGGCAGCTGGGGTGCCAAAGAGCAATGCCCCTCAATTGAGGATACCGGGCAGAGAAGCAAGCCGCGAGGCAGGCCATTGGCGGCCAGCACCAACATGCAGTGAGTGTACCGCATCCTTAGGACTCTCAGAAGAGCCCTGTGATAAAGGAATCGACTCGTAAGGAAAGAGGTAGAGAAAGGAGTTCGTCATAGAATGAGTAATATCTAGCGAAGTGACCATCAGAAGAAAGGAGTCGGATAGCATTCAGTCAAGGCTTTATAAACGACGCAAATTAATAAATTCAAGCCAGAGGGTAGAAGAAAGTGAAATTCAATCAGCTCAAACGTGTCGAAGCCTCTAAATGGCTGCTGCTTTAAAGAAAGTTCTTTCTTGTACAACATTCCAACCGCACCACCCCTCGAACTATGGGGTTCATGCTTTAAAATATAGTCATTCGGACAGAGTTCATTAATTATATGACTATCGTTGGATAATGTAAGCCAAGTTTCTGTCAGAGCTAACATATTGATCCCTTGTTCAACAACAAAATCTTTAATGATTGACGCTTTATTGTTGACAGATCTAGCGTTAAGAAGACCGAATAAAGTAGGAGCACACTCTATCCAGTCATCCAAATCATTATCAATAATAGATTATTTGCTAATAGAGTAGAAGCATGCACGCAGGGAAGTGATACCTGTGTCAAGGAAGTGCAAAAGGAATGAGTGCCTCGTGTGCAGATCGAACTCACGACGTTCAGATTATGAGACTGACGCGCTGCCTACTGCGCTAACGAGGCGCCATATCAAACTCATCTTATTAATATCAGTCATAGTTGTATGTCATCCAAATCATTATTAAAAATTAAATGATTGCTAATAGAGTAGAAACATGCACACAGGGAAGTGATACCTGTGTGAAGAAAGTGCAAAAGGAATGAGTGCCTCGTGTGAGGATCGAACTCACGACCTTCAGATTAGCAGGGTTGATTCTGTTGAAAATTGTGTGAAAAATCTATTTTCGAACACACCAATCATAGGCAGCGGTCAGATTAATGAAGAGTACCGGTACTTCCTTATTCAGTTTAGATGTAATGTTTTGAATAGACTCTAGAGAGAAAATGGCATCTGGGCAACCGAAGTGTTCACGAAATCCATTTTGGTTCAGGAGGAGTTGCTTGTTATACCAAGGTCGTATTCGTTCAAGAATAATCGCCATTGCCAGCTTAAGAAGTGTGCTTCCTATGTTAAGTCCTCTATAGTTCTTACAATCTTTCCTTTTCCCTTTATTCTTGTACAGTGCTGTGATAGTGGATCTTCTCCACTTCTTTGCTGGGTAAACCACTTGCCACAATAAACATACGAGATTTCAGTTGAAACAATGGGATATATAGCGTGGACTTCTGTTAATATAATAAACGGCCGAAAGTGAACCGGACTTCTTGCTAGAAGTTTGTCCTAGCCATTGGTTATCTCTCAGGCCCCCTCCTTGGGGTCGGTGTTGCCACCCTTCAATTCCTACGTATCAATAAAGGACTCTTCATAATAGCATTCTGTAGTCATTATAAGAACTTAATGAACTCTTTCATAACATGATATGTTCTTTCACCTCTGTCGTGTCGTGGTCTACTATAACTTGCGAAATAATCGTCGACAACTTGTCCTTAAGCTTGTCCTATAAAGACTGAAAATGTGTAAAGGCAGTTTAGTCAAATACATGTAAAATCTATCACATGAACATACCAAGTTTTGATCTTACGAATTCTGCTCCACGTGAGCTAAGTAAGCCCTATGGCTGCAACAAAGCAAAGCTGTCAAAGCTTCCCCGTTTTGGGACACAGTCCGTTAGGTCCCAAAAGTAAGCTCGTAGACTTTCTTACCCACATGCTTCTCTAGTTAGACTGATTTGTCACAATACTTTGTCAATGGCTTGAACACTGGTGGCGATTTCATACACGCCAAGGGCAAGGTTAAAGATACATTCTTGGGATGAAAGGGTATACATAGGCAATGAGGTACCCTTCCTCCAGTCAGTGGGTATGGGGAAATAAATTATATAATTGATATTTTATGTGTTTCGTCTTTGAGCCTTCATCAGTGCCAGACATAAAGATATTCTAAGCAGACATGTTGCAATTATATATAATTCTCAAAGAGTGGAGTATTACCACAATAGCTTGCAATTTAATGGCGCTGACCGGATTTGAATCCACGACCTCATGATTACTAAATCAACGCCTCAACCATTGAGCCATCAGGCTCAAAAGCTAAGGTGGACGTTTTTAGTGTCAACCTTTTGTGAATTATCCTCCAGTCAGCAGGTACAAGGAAATAAATTAATTAATATTTATTGTGTTTAGGCTTTGAGCCTTTTTACAGCTGGTGCGGTATTGAATAAAGCGAGTGACGGAAAAGGTATGACTTATGCACTCGTTTATTTCTTCAGCGTTTTTAAATTCTTTTCTTTGCTACACATTTTGTACCCTACACCGAAGCTGCCTATTAGCACCTTGAAGGAGGGGGGGGGAGGGAGGCCATATGTAGGTGGTAGATGGGTTTTGTTGCATAATTTGGAGTTCATGATGAAAGAACGCCAGCTGTACCTTCTTTTAGTGTGTTATAAAAAAAGGCATCAATTTCTGAGAGATTGTAGATTTGGAGTGTAGATGGGGGAATGCAGTAATTGATCGAAATAGATTTATGGCAACAGCCACTTTGGTTATTGCTGCCTTATGGCAGAGACACATAGCTTAGTGGTGTTTTAGTCTCTAAAACCCGAGGTGGTTGTTTCCTTTTAGAAGTCGATGTTTGGCGATTGGCTCCTTCAAAACACAGTTGGGTATACTCTTTCACACATTCCATTTTAGTAATTCTGAAGTTAGTACTCTGATGAGTGTCAGACGAAAAAGCTTTTCAGTACACACTGTTTTCTCTATTTCGTGCAATATTCTTATTTTGTACCACAAACAAACTATTTAAACATACAATACCAAATATGTGTTACACATACGAGCAAAGATAAAAAGCTCACCAGCAAAATTGAAAGTGGTCTATTCATGTCTTCCCCTCTCATTTTCACCCTCAAAATTATCAAATATATCTTCTTCAGCTTCTTCGTCCTTTTCTGGAACTACCAAGTGTCACCTTCTATTCAGGAAGACCTTCCGGGTTGATGCTCTTGTCATCACTGCCATCTGAACTCCATCTGAACTTGTCTTATGATTTCTGGCTTAGAAAACTTGCAAATCGAATTCAAATCTAGCAAATTCGAATTTATTTTCCGAAACCACTGCATTGCTTTACACAGGAAACGCGCACTTGCAATGTTTAGCATTAGGGTACCTTATTACTTTACTGTGTGAAATTTTTCAGTGATTTCATTGTTCAGTATCACAGAGAAAAAATAACATTAGCAACCTCCTAAAAATGTGTGACACTGGACTAATATGGGTTAATGAGCTCGTAGATTTAATCTTCAAACTTTTCAGCAGCAATAGAGGTTTCCTTACACATTTATCTTGCAGTAAATATGATTTATAGATTTATCGGTTTATAGATCTGTTGTAGCTTTAGTAGGGGTGGATTTCTTCTTGGTAACAAGTTTTTAAATCTGATTTTGATTTGATAAATCTTGTTGTGGTTGACATTTTGGTTCAGCAGATGTAACACACAGAACCCTCAAACATTTGAAAAATTGTAATGGAATGCCTCCTTATTTTTCTAACATATTTTTGTGGATTTTAGCAAGTGTCGATTCATATAATGCATAAACGAGCCTGTAACGCACAACTTACCTATCTTACCTTATTTTATAAACTATATAGAATTAGACTCAAATTTCACGCCGAATAGTTTTGTAGGCCATCAATTTTCATTTTAAACCTATAAAGAACATAATCGACGGACCTTTTTTCTGACCAATTTTTTCGACTTTTCCAAGCCTTGGTGCTTGATAACATGCCAAAAACGAGCCTGTAACGCACAACTTACCTATCTTACCTTATTTTATAAACTATATAGAATTAGACTCAAATTTCACGCGGAATGGTTTTGCAGGCCATCAATCTTTATTTTAAAGCTATAAAGAAGATATTTGACGGACCTTTTTCTGTGACCAATCAGTGAGAGAGCAAATTTATGTTAGTATATGAGAGTAACTAAGTATCTGGTTAGCACAACTATAAAATTTTAAAGGGCAATCGCTTCCTGACCTGCTCATCATCTCGTCGAAAGCGAATCTGTTTCCTGTTATTACTCTATTTGAGAAGATACTCATCCGAAAGAGAGCTAAAAGGATAATGTCTCTTTAACTCCATTAACTTCGGCTAGAGGATGCCATTTTACAGTCGTTAGAAACAAACTTGATTCGAGTATCGCAGCTACGATCCAACCAGGGGGGGGAGGTACTTTTGGTCAATACCTGGGCAAAAAAAGTGGGTACTTTTGGTCTTGAGGAAAAATTTGATTGTGCACCATCGAATGTACGCATCTAGTGTATGCAAACTATGTCAAATATGCCTTATAAGCCTATTTTGAACGCTTTATACACCATGGAATTTACGTATCTAGTGTATGGAAACAATGTATAATATGCTTGTTAAGCCCATTTCGAACGCTTTGAGGACCATGGAATGTACGCATCTAGTGTATGCAAACTATGTCAAACATACCTGTTAAGCCTGTTTTGATCGCTTTGTGCACCATCGAATTTACGAATGTCGTGCATGCAAACTATGTCAAAAATGCCTTATTAGCCTATTTTGAACGCTTTGTGCACCATGGAATGTACGCATCTATTGTATGCAAACTATGTCAAGTGAATTACTGCCTTTACTCTAGCATTACATGTTGGGTCAATTTTGTTACGAAGTCTTTCTCACTCCTCTTATTTGACATAACCTGGTCATTGATAAGACATTTGCAAACCAGGAGCTATAACACTTTTATAATCTAGGCTGATCGACACTCATCAGGCCTGTCAGTGTATGGTACTCTCTGCACTAACGGCATAAGACTTACTTCAATACAATTTTAGTTGTAAGGCAGGGAAGACTGTATTTCCCCGGTCAAATCTTTCAGATGAGTATCTTATGTTTGCCCCAGAAAGTTGGACCAACAGGTAATTGAAGCTCTCTAAGTCCATCAGAAAGTGCAGTCATTGGCTACAGAACGGCCACCCCTCTATAACGGCCAAAATTGGTCAGTCCCTTGGGTGACCGTTATAGGCAGGTTACACTGTACCTTGTCACATCATCTTTATATTAAATTATATTCAGCGCGATATAACTCGATAAATAATAAACAATATATCGTCGTCTGCAAGTATTGTCACAATCAGTAATAGGAGTTGTAGCGAGGTCATCCATTGTCTAAAGAACAATTAATTTACTAATTGCGTTTGAGAACAATAGAACACTTGACTTAGCCACCATTTTGAGTTAGTAAGAAATGGAAGTTGAAGAGAACATGACGGCGTAGCCAGAAAAGTAAACTTGGCCTGGTTCCTTTCGTCTATGCATAGATGGTGTTAATAGAATTATCAGGATACATTGAGATGTCTGTGAATGAGTAAGTTCTCAAATAGGCTAACAGAGCATGTGTGCACTTGACATTTGTCTAGTGGATGCACAAATGGGCTTGACAAGACTAAGAACAATAGATGTGTAGAGAGGTCCCCTGCACAATTTTAAACATGTTCAAACTTCATTTCAACATTGGTTTCCTGCTCTGTTTTTTATTGTGTTTCTATATTGTTGGCATCCATACCTCAGGAAATTATCTGCCCTTGCCCCTATTGATGTTGGGGCAGATGTCCGTAGAACAGCTTTCTACCAAACTAGGAGGATTGAAGATGAACTGATGATAAATGAAAAAACTACTTCGCTATACGAGGCTATCAGTTTGCCAAGTGAGATTGTTATGGCTCCTTCACCTTGAGTATTTTCCTTGAGCACAGTCAATCTAACAGCACTGTCATTTCCGTTAAATTTCAAAATCGTTATTTTGGGGAGTTAAAATCAGTTAATCTAATATTTTTGTCTTTTATTCTACATTAGCTGTTTAACTACCTTTTGGTTCTAGGCATATTTTGTTAAAGCATGTTAAAAAATCACCCCTATAATTGTCTTACAAAATTTAAACTACACAGACTGGAAGATGATAAAATTTTATAAGCATCATTATACCTAGAGGTTATATGAAAGGAAAGGCTTTCTTTATTTTGTCTTGTGATGCTGTCATTGATTTTGAACAGCTAATAACTCCACAGCTTTGTGGGATATACATTCACCTTTTTATGGTGGCTCTTAATAGCGGGCGGCTTTTTGCTTCATAGCAATTCCCCAGTATGGCCCGTTATAAGCAATGGGGCCTAACTGGTTCTTGGCATTAGTATTTCGTTATCATCTCGGCCAGGTGGCCCGAAATTTCGGCTCTCGGCCAACCGGCCGGAAATATTTTGGCCTCTCTGCCCGTTGGCAGAAGTTTTTGTCTCTCGGCCATCAAGCCGGAAATATTTTGGTGTCTCGGCCAATTGTCCAGATATTTCATCTCTCAATTGTTATTAATTTGCAGTGTAATAAACAGGGAACCTAAAAAGAGCTAGAAAATCAAAAATTGTGACGTAACCTTGTAAAAGGTGGATCTTTCCACTTGGCCCTCCGAAATTATGACTGCAATTTGATCTTACGTTTCTTACCAATATCGTTCTCCTACAGTCTAAATAGTAACCTCTTTTATCGTTGCCATTTTCCGTGTTGCAATCATGTTGCAGATAAGACACTTTACGCTCCCTTGCCGTACTATGCAATAAGTGCGTCAGACACTGTACGTGAATTAGGTTTGGATAAAGTTATTTTGGATTGCGATTGCCGTGTGCCAGACAGCTACGAGTGAAGCAGTAAGATGATATTTTGGATAGCCTGCATGCACAAAACATTCTGACTCTCACTGCTTTTCTAGTTTTTTCAGTTCAATTTAAATGAAAAAGATATGTAATAAGTCATATCCTTGTCTGATCCCCTAACTCTTTTGTGAATGGTTATGTTATTCAACTGAAAATGATACGTAATAAGTGATATCCTTGTCTAATCCCATAACACTTTTCTGAGTGATTACGTCACTGAAGTGTGCATAACTGACGAAATGCCTGTGGACATGACCATCTCCCACTAATGACCTGGCTTTTAAATATCACGAAATATAAAGAATCACCCTGATGAATTCATGTATCCCCGTAAGAAGAGAAGAAAGATAACAGTTTACAATGAGGCAAAATAAATTTATTTATAGTCTATTGAACTGATTTGGCCAACAATCGAGTAAAGCTTATTGATCTTCGACCTGGTAAATTTGTTGAGTTGCAGTCATGTGAAGTTATCTACAATTAAACAAAATTAACATCAATTCATCAAAGTTAATTAATCTATATTTAAGCAAATGTTACTTATCGACAATCAAATGAAACTAATTTATTTATCGAAACGTGAAACTGAGACTACGAAATTTGCCATATCGAACGTGACTTCATATATAACAACGTGTCTTAATACAGATCCTAATTATGAAAGAGTCCCTTAAAGTGCGTGCATATTTGGAATCCTTATTTTGTTGCTGTATGTGCAGACTGGTGAATACATGGACAACACGGGTCCACGGGATATAGTAATGGATATGACAGTGAAAAAAAACTCTACCAACGCATTTCTGGAAGCAGAGAATGAAAATCCAAAAGTGAATCTTGGGAACAGTTTGGACCCAAAAGCCGGATGGGCGGAAGGGAATGGGGACTTGATTATGAGTACTTACAATTTGCCGGTAAAAGCGCTATCCTTTGGGGCCTAGTATGATTTTAACGCTCAAAAATCTATAAAAAGCGCCCTGAAATTATAATCTTAAGATGTATTTAGATAAACATCACCCTAACAAATGAGAGTAACAACAAGACAAAAGATATGGCGGTGAACATCGAAGTGGCAGTTCGATTTCTCGAGAGAAAACGAACAAAATATCAAAAAATGTCTGACCACTCAGGATCACTGGAGGTACACTTTAAAGTAGAAAAATGTATTTTCATAAACAACTAAACCAACCTGTTTTCTTATGAGCAAAGTACAATTCAATGTAGCAAATTTAACCGAAAATCTATGGTTTTCTTTCTGTTTTGAAAAGAACACTAGAGAAATAGAAAATATGTCACCACTGGATCGAACTCGTGATCCACGCTTTCGCAGCGTGCGCTCTACAAACTGAGCTTAGTGACCTACGATGTGGCGACTAAAGTAATAGATTATGTTTACATCGGGGGTCTGAAAGCAAGTTAGGCAGTACTGCACGGAAACCAAGATGTGCTGCTATAATAAGAGTTCTCATGGCGATAATCACATGTAAAATTTTGTTGACTGGCAAAAAATCTGGGGGAGCATTCTGAAATTTTGGGGGTGCATTGACCCCTGAATGCCCCCCCCCGTAGCTGCGGGCCCGAGCAAGGCGATTAACTTTTATTAAATTCAGCACTGGAGAGAAAAGCCAAAGGGAACGGGCTTCCCTCAAAGTTACTCTACTTACCTTCAGTTACCCCTAGTTGCTTTTAGTTACCTTTAGTACCGCTAATTACCTTTAATTACCTTTTGTTACCTTTAGTTTAGTTACCTACTATATTAATTAGATTTAAACTAATCATTAATTAATTAATTAGACATATTAATTAAAGCTCCCACGAAGTTATCGAAGTCAATAAGTTCTTCATGAAATTGAGCACCATAAAGTTTATCCCGTTTACACTAGAATTTCATCCTTATGACTTTACACCAATTTTTTTTGCAAATATATTAGTTAGGTCATATTAATTACATATTAATTAGATAATTACCTTAATTAGGTATTCATTAATTGGCTAATTAGTTAATTATTGATTAATTGATTAGACATATTAATTAGATTTAAACTAATCATTAATTAATTAATTAGACATATTAATTAAAGCTCCCACGAAGTTATCGAAGTCATGGTGTGCGTAGACAATGCACAGGGCGGGTGGTTTCTTGAAAACATGTTGTAACGGAACAAAAAATTTTGTTCCCGTAAAACCAGCTAAAAACAAAACGATCTCGAGGGCAATTCTGATTCACATGGAGAAAATAAACGGTTTTTAGCTCTTGGAACCGTTTTGTTCTAAGCGCTGGCGACCGTTTTGTTGTTCTCGCAAAGAACGGGAAAAATTTAGTTCACATGCAAAACAACTTTGTTTTCAGCCATTAAAACATTTTTGTTGACGCGGCTTAAAACTGTTTTGTCCTCCATGTGAACCAGGCACAACGGTTCACACCGGTAAGAACCGTATCGAAAAAGGTTGGAGTAACGGATTCATTTTGCTAAACGTTTTAGCCATACACTGATCACAGCAATCGTATGGAGTGAAATGAGAAAGCTAATTACGATGAATTTATAGGAAACGAGATGATCCTAGAAAATAGCAGTCACGAGAGCGACACGTTTTTTGCCACTCGTGTTATTGAAAAAGGCGAAAAATTGTAAACAAATTCTTTTTGTCAACAGAGTACCGGCTTCTTTGTTTTGATAAATGCGGCTTCCAAAGCTGCAAGCTGAAAAGGAGATCTTGCTCTCGCTAATACCCTAAACGAATCCTCTTGATAGTCGTCAGCACATGACGGGTTTTGAATCAAATGCTGTCCTATTGCCGAGGAAGCATTACTACAATAAGTAAGGGAAGCTTACTTTTTTCATCAAGGGAGCTGAGAGGATTCGAACCTAGGACCCAATTGATTTGAAAGGGATGTCAACAAATCATCCCTTTTGAACAAACGAACTGAGCTGATATTGAAATGTCAACATGGGAGTCATTACCATGTAGGGTCCATTAGATAAGTGGTGATAGTTGTATCAAATTTTATTAAGCCCGACGATCGCAGTAAGCTTGAAACTTTAAGTAGCTTAAAAATCTTGTTCTTTCTTGTGACTCAAATTTATGAATGCTCTACATATTTATGTATAGAGCACTCTATTTCTAGTGTTAGTGATGTTTTAGTGTTACGCTCTCACATTTTTCAACGCTCTCACTCTTTTTTCTGAATCTGATTTCACATTCATAGCTTCTGCCTCTTCTGAGTAGACTCTCCCCATCAAAGCCTGCTCCTTGCCAAACTAAGGCCGACTTTGAATGGAACAATGAGCTCATTAACCCGTTCACTTTTCTAATTTCTTCTATGAGGCTCTTTTATTTTTCCTTGGTTATTATGTATATTGTTTATTTAGGTCACTAGGTCCTTAAGTACCGCATGCACTGTCAAGTTTCCTATACCCTAAGGGTGATGTGATAATACATCGAAAGCTTGGTTATTTAATATATCGTCTTATATGTTCAAAAAATCTTCAATAAGGTTGGGAGCCTGAAGTCGTCTAAGTAGTATAAACCAAGCAGTCCTCTGTCCTTTAGCTTAATGTTCACTAATTGTTCGCATTTTGCACAACTGCGTGCCATCCAAATTACACATCTCCGACTTATGAAATACATTCCATTTAATGGGTACTACCAGTCAATGGATCACTGAATTACAAGAAAGTTAAAAAGGGCATACTGTACATTTTATAACTGTTTACTAGCATAAAAACTCAACTATTGCTTAAAAATGTCAGTTTAAGTTAGTAATTTTTGACCAGTTCCTTGTATTTTGTAATCCTTGTGCCAACTTTAATACCTTTCAGTCAATTCTATTTCTTTTATAAGTAACTGAAAAACAAGAAAAGAATGCCAACTGATGCACAACTCAACTTCGGTGTTATCATATTAGACCTATTTGGTTTCAGTATTTTGTACTTAAATCTGAACCAAGCAGTATGATTCTATGAATCTAGCTGAGTAAATATGTGTAGGAGGCAGTACCCCATTAAAGGAACTATAGTCATGGAGGGTAATTATTACGCACTTTTTGGAAACTTTTTTTTTGAAAAGAGCTGGAAAGTTAAATTCAAAATGTAACTAGTTTAGGTAATAACTGTCTCGTATACCTACTATACCCATACTGGTTTTTCTCTATTCCTACCATAACTAAAGGAATAAATAACATTTTATGTGCATAATGGACCCAAAATGGTGCCCATGTCCCCGCTTCTTATTGGTCACTGGAGTGTCATGACCTGTGTTTTTATAGACCTTGTCTTGGTCCAGTGGAAAGTTCACTTACCTTGTATGCTAGAGGGTACGGTTTCGATTCCTCGAAGGGTCATTGGTGACGACATGAAGGGCATCCGGTCTTAACGCGCTCTAAGCTCCATCAAAGTCCCATATATGTGGGCACCGCCCTAGCCCATGTAAAGGGAACTGCAAGGCGTAAAACTGCATCATCATTGTTTTGAGAATTTCCTTAAGAATCATTTCAACTCTTAAAAGACGCAAGCAGGTAACACTTGGGGAACGGATTGAAAAAAGTCTCTTAATAACTTCTGTATTCCAAACCCATGCTTCCCACTGTTTCTAGCAACACCATGTTGTTATTTAAGCATATTTTATTTTATGTACAGCTGTTTTATACGCTTGAACGCCTTAGTATACGTAAGATATTTTGATACCTCTCTCATTTGGTAATTGAAATAAACACATCTAACGAAAGAATACTGCAAACATGCAGGGGAAAAGCTGAAAAGGTAGAAAATGATCATCAAGAGACGTTTGTTTAGAGTGACTTGGGGAAAGATGAGATGCTTAAGAGTTCTTCGTTATATTGTCGTGAAACTACTGTAGTTTTACTCAAAACAATAACGCCATCTCATAGAACAGTGTGACGTATAGAAAACTAGAGATGTTTACCACTTGTAACGACTTTGGCCAACATTTTTACGAATTTCCATGAATCCTCAATGTCTCAGAGCACCAAGGAACTGTCTATACCACCAACTCTATGTTAATGACTGCTTTGCTATCTTTCCATAATTACAGTCATCCACATAAACACCATTAGGGCCACCCAATTCCTTACCTTCACCATCAATACCAACCTCATCACCCATACATACCCTCTTCGCCCGGATATATCTACTACAACCTGCTTTATGATTCACTATGAGCAGCAGAATAACAATGGATGTCTACTATTCTTAAATTCTGTAGTAGCAGAGACTGATTTTATTTTATTTCTGATATGTCCTTCTTCTTCTACTGTCTCCATATGGTCTCTGCAGTGTAATAAGCATTCTCCAGTGTATACCTTCAACTCTGAAGGCTTCATTGCAATTTGAAATAAACGTATATGAACTTTACAATTTTCACCCAAATTAAGAATGCTTAGATGACACTTATCATGAACATGATATTTCATCTTCACCTGACTCATTATCTCTAATATCTTCTTCTTCTAATACTACTATCTGGACATGGTCTTTGCAATGCTATAAGCATTCTTCAGTTTGGACCTTCAACACTAATATCTTCTTCTTTTTCAGTATCTAACATGATCCTTCGCAGTGCAATAAACATTCTTGTAAGAAGTCTTTCCAGGTTTCTGTTTTTGCCTCGTCTATGGCCTCTTTTGCTTCATGGCATGCCTGTATCCATTCTTCTCTGTGTTGCCCAATGTTTCTCCTTAGGCGGTTTCTCTTTTGGATTTTTGTTCTTACTGCTGGGTCATCCACGGCTTTGCTCGTCTTCTTGGTTTTGTCTTTCCTATATATTGTTCTGCCGTTCTTGTCAGGATGTCGGTAAATCTGGTGATGCGGGCTGTGATGTTGTCTTCGTTTTTCAGTTCTTGTATTTGTTGGTCGACTTTGATGCTGTATGTTGCCCAGTCTACTCCGCTTCGCCTCCAAGTTGCTGCTCTCGGGATGATTGGTTGATAACAATGTTTGAAGTAATAAAATATAAGTGTCTTGTTGCATAAAAATGTTTCCGTTAAGAGCAAAACGCTAAATCACATACCACGGAATAGCATTTCTTGGGGCGGTTCAGCAATTAAATAACTCAAATTCTATATCATCTTCCTTCGTGTCACACATAGAAAATAGTAGACAGGTTTGCTTTTAACATCATTACAAAATTATCCTGATACATGCTTGAGGGAGGTTTTGAACAGCTCTTGAAGATTTTAAGGAGAGTTGCATAGAAATGGTGTGTCGGTGGCCTAGCCACAGGGTGTTGTGATGCGTAAGTGTGAGTGTACTGAGTGTATGCGTATGTCTTGCGTCAGCACGTTGCAACAAGTTGGTTGAGTTCAGTCAAGTTCGTTTATTAAGTGTCTGTCCATAAACTCACCATTCGAGTCATCTCTGATATAACACTGGCTATAGATAGCGATCCGGCGTCTAACCTGGTATGACTGAATGAGTAAGCATCTTAATGAGATAAGGGACCAAAATTGTCAGGCAACATTTTTACTAGGAGTCAACTTGGACTGAAGCGGGAGCCAAGTTGCGCTAATTTTAAACAGCAACATCGTTGAGTAGACAACATCCATTGCGTCTGTCAATTGTTTCAAAGAGAGGAACGGACGATGGAAGGGTGTTAAGACTGCCAAAACTGGAGTAAAGCACTTGGCTAAACAACTTAAGGTTCGCCGATGACATAGTACTGTTTTCTGAAAATGAGCAAGAACTTAAAGAAATGTTGACGAAACTCAATGATGAGGGAAAAAAGGACGGCATGAGAATGAAAAAGAAAAAGACCAAAGTGAGGAGCAACAGCTTAGCCAAGAAGATGCCGAAAAGTGAGATTAGAATTGAAAATGAAGTGATTGAGGAAGTGCAGGAATACGTGTATCTAGGACAGCTGATAACTTCAGACAATGATATAAGTAAAGAAATTGGCAGAAGAATAATGGCAGGATGGCAAAGATTCGGACAGTACAAAAAATTCCTTAAAGCTAAATCAATACCCATATGTTCCGTCCATACCTGTAAGATGCTTACCTATATGATTCTAGGTGATGGACATTCCACCGTTCTACAATGGCAGCACTGTCAAGTCGATCATTTGTCGGTCAAGTCGATCTAAAATGACAATAATGGCTGGTGATAAAATTTAAACCACTAGATCAGCGTAACACAATACAGTCGAGAATGGTGGCAGTCATTTAGTTACCTAATAGGATTAAACGGTCACAATGCAAGGGTACAAAAGCAAGCACACGTTTGTAGTACCAATAAGCAATACGGCAAACGTCTTCAGCATTACAGAAACGTTGTCGATACTGGGGCGTACTAAGGTCCGTTTCGTGGAAAGAGTTCTGTTTAGCATCTCCTGCAAAGTCGACTCCTTCCAAATCAACACCGACAAAACAAGATCAAGCTAAATTGGTTGTAAGTTTCTCCTTGATTTATTCCTACAATAATAGCTGCGGTCACACTGCCCCTTCTGGCCACAGCGAAACAGCGGGTTTTAATTAGGGAAACGATTTTTTGTGTGTGACCACAAGTCCCACTTCAGATCTGGTGGTGTTGAGTCTCCATAGTAACGTCTAAAAGAACAAAAGGGTTTCGGATTACATTCACCGTGTCGAGTGAGAAGTGCATTCAGAACCCCAGATGTAATTACCAATCATGTAGTAGCGTTTGACAGATTTTTGAAAGGTTCTGGGTAAACTATAACTTTGCGGACGTTTTCGTGTGGCAAGGTCACAGGTCAACATGGTATTTCAGTAAAATTGTTCGTGATGCTATATTCTGCCATTCGTTCAGCAATAAGATAATCATTCTACTAATTACCAATCAAGCACAAGAGGGGATTACACATCAATTTGGAAAACCCGGATTCAAATACCAAAGTCACACATGCCAACATCACTTTAAGCCATCCATACCATTTTATGTCAACATATTATGTGTTAATCGTGCTCTTTCAATATATTTGTAAGCATCATTTCTACTTAGTCTCTGTTTATACTTTTAATTACCATCATTTTTAGTACTATTGCTCTTTCAGTAATTAGAGTGGTGTGTGATATTTTAAAGTATTTATTACCTTCTCCTCTATTTTCTACGTGGCTAAAACACTCTTCTAAATGATAATCTAGGTAAATATACAAATCATTGCGATGTTCCTCAACGTGACATTCCTTATCTGTAATAAAACAACTGTTTTGGAGGATAATTGCATGAGTTTGTTAGTAAGAATTTAATATTTCGAGAGTTTGTGAGTCGTCAATCGTTTTATAGGTAGAAACAAGGTGATAGAAGCATTTCCATATTTTTATTACAGTGTTATTTTTAATAGTGTGTGCAGCACCAGTGCAACATAATACTGTTGCCATGTTGCCGGTTACTACATACATCTGCTTTTTAATAGCATCCGCCATGGTACAAACACGACAATAATATCAACTTACAATTTGACATCGAGATTCCTGCTGGCCTTTACCCCACTGTGCAAAGTGTTATGAATACATTGAGAGAACGTTTCACTGACATCCCAAATGTTTTCCTTTCATAGAACGTTAAGAAAAACAAAGTATCTGTTAACTCCTCAATAGGATCTCGAGTAACGCTGAAAGGGGGGTCGCTGTGGTGTTGGGATTTCATGATGATGCCACCATTGCTGAGCAAAAAGGCTTCAACACCTTTACTCCTGCTGTGAAGAGTGCCTTTCTAGATTTATACATTTACACTGATACCATAGAAAATCAAATCATTGGTTTATGTGCATAGTTCTGAGTGGTGTCCCATAAACATCTGCAGCTTATCTGCTATAGAGATTGCTCCGCAATGAAGTTTGTCCGGAAAGATATCCAATACATTTGGGATGCAAAGTAACTGTACAAAGTCACCCTAGTTTATCTTATAATTTTTTTCCCAAAAACCTCTCTTTTTGTATAAGGTGTCGGTTCAATATTTATATCTTTGTATTACCCTAAAATACTTATACGATATCGACATCCTTGGCATCTCCTACGAGAATCGAGGGTAAATGCTAACAAAGGTAAAGAGGTTTGTGAGAAAAACGGCTCTGAAGCCAGTAAACCCAAAGTAATAGGTGCAAATAAAGTAATAAATTGTTATGTTGGAAGAAGTTCGTTTCATTGCGTCTAACTAGTACATACTTTAGTCGCGCCATAATATATATGCCTATACTGATAAAGGCTCAAAGCCGAATCACAATAAATATCAATTAATTGATTTCCCTGTATCACTGACTGGAGGAGAATTCGCGAATGATTTACACTAAAAATCTCCGCCTTAGCTTTTGAGCCTGATGACTCAATGGTTGAGGCGTTGGTTTAATAATCATGAGTTCGTGGGTTCGAACCCGGTCAGCGCCGTTAAATTGCAAGCTATTATGGTAATGCTCCACTCTTTTAGAATTATATATAATTTCAATGTGTCTGCTGAGAACCCTCACGTCAAAAGCGACACCAATTTATTCCGACACGGGCGTGACTTACTCTACATCACTCATGCCCAGACTACTTCCAGAACAGAAGCCTTCTTCCCCCTTGCTGCAGCATGTAGTGACGTCAATCGAAACAAATGACATCCCAAGTTTCTATGTCTCAATGGTATGGGACCATGCTGAAAACGTAGGACTACGAGGAAGCGTCACTACAAGAATTATTCTAATACCTTCAAATATATTGTCAATAAAGGCAGACAAATAACTTTACAGGAATGGCCAAGCCACTACGGAGATGTCGTTAAAGATTTGGGGTAGGGCACAGTCAGGAAATCTCCTATTTTTCGCTGGCATTTTACTGCTGGCTTATACTGTTCTTTGCAATTACCAGGTAATTTTATTTCATTCGGCATACCGTCAGCAAAGTTTTTAAGTCTTTCGTGATTGTTTAGCTGTGTAGCCTAGGTCAATAACGCGTTTGTTTCGTAGGACGGTGCAACTTTGATTTTATCGTGTGTTAAGTATTGCAGACGTTAATAGATTTGATACAATTAGGTTCGTCAAACTCTTTGGAGCTTCTCGTTTTCCATCCTACTTTGTCGTAACTTAGTATATGGCAAAGGTTTAGGGAAAGGAAATGCCTACACTCCACACTCGAGTTCTTCTCCAGTCTAGACAAGACAGATAGCTTATTCTCTTATTGTTGTTTTTTTGTGTCTTCTACTTGAAGTGCTTTGCAATGCGAATGAATATCAAGTTTTCACCCTTTCAGGCTTATACTGCTAACGTTAAAAATTCCAGTATGCTTTCGTATTTTAAAACAAATCCCTAAGTACATTAGTAAACTCCAAATAGCTTTACAGGTTTAATGCTAATGTTTGACACCATTTTGATACATTGCAAATCAGATTAGTGAGACATTGTTAAGTTTTCTAGATATACAAACATTGTCAAAGAGACGTCACTATCATGACATTCTTGGTAAAATCAATATTAAGCGCTTATTAGTTATACAGCTCGGGGAATAGCCTTATCGTGAAATGCCATACGCACTGCTTCTACAAACGATTACATATTGTAATATAAGTCGTTGGCAAGGCCCTGCAGACTACAAAAACTCCAAAAGACTGTGATGCCTTTATCGGGTAATACAGTTTCTTGCGCCCTCAAAGGCTCAATAGCTCTACAGTAAAAAAAGAGCACCTCATCGTCTTAGCCATCGTCTTAGGAGATGCAATTCGTCGAAGTCAGTTGGGGACTCGAGGAATTAATTGTTTTATAGCAAAGCACTCCGGTTGCCCAAAGCCTAATAAAACTAAATTGGGAGAATCATACATACATAAGAATGGTTGCTGGAATATTACGGAGTTATGGCACAGGTCAATGAAGTAACTAAAGTTTTTGGTTGTATAAACTACGCGTGGAGCGACTGCGCCGAAACACTTCCCTATGGCCTTTTTGATCTGGTTTTCAAGGTCGGTACATTTCATTATTGAAGCTGAATTCAACACCACGTGTCAACACCACGTGTCGCAATCGAATTGATGGAAGTTGCGACACGTGGTGTTGAATTCAGCTTCAATAATGAAATGTACCGACAACAAAACGGTTTCATGAACTTCAACTGTTTGAATCTTGCCAAAAGCCCATTGTTTATTTCCGTTATGTCGAGATGACACATTTGCAATATTTGAAAAGGAGTCCGAATGCGACGAATTCCTCAAAAACTTAAACAGCTTACACCAAGTCGAAAAATGGCAACAAGGAATGCATTTTGTAAGTGGTTAACTTTAATTTTCTTTGAAAGGTTTACATAGTTCAGTAGCAAAACGCCAACAGTAGATGCAGTATCGATCTTTCTTAGTGTAGTTGCTCCTTTGTTTGAATCACCGACATCGATCATGAAAGGGTCATCTAACGTAGATGAAATAATGTCGAATTGTCTAGCGGATCATGGAGCAGGACACATAGTTTGAACAAAGGAACTATGTAAGAGAGTTAAAAAGTGGAGATGAAAGGGTTTGAGAAAGATCTCTCTGCCCACTCTGGAACTGTTGCTGTGCTTACGAAAGTCAGACCTCCTCGTATTCTTCAGTTTTTTTTATTTCTATGCTCAGCGAAACCGTTCTAAAATGCGCATAGCGGTAAGTGCAGACCTGACAAGTCAGTGAATTATTCCGGTCACAGGGCAGTTAAATCCAGAGATAAGCCGTGGTACGGTATCTCAGGCGATCTAAAGTTTGGTCTTTCGAGACCGGCTAATGTTGTCGCATCATCGCAATTTAGCCCCGTTCGGCGAGATATAGCGCCAAGAACATTCTAAATCAGACTGTAAACGCTGTAAGAGGCCATTCAATAATTAGGTAAGGTTAAAAATCGACCCACTCACCCATCTGTAACGCGCCGTAATGGATATTATAACCACACCTATCACCGTTACGTAACGGAAATAACCTCCGTTGACATAATATTATGTTGGTGTATTTACATCTTACATGATATTTTCCTATACCTTACTATCGTTCCTCTATCCTTTCGTAATGAACTCTGCCAACGTTTTCCTCTAAACCTAGCCGATCTTCGTTAGGTCTCTGATAAACGTTCATCTATTTTTCTCCGTCATACCTGTCAACTCTTGGTATATCGTGTTATTATCTGTGGGAACCTCCTTTACTACAATGTGTTGTGACTGTTAAAAATCGTGTAATTGCTTGTACTACTGAGCTATCGTGCAGTACATGAAGGAACCTGTCGGTACAACTATGTGTTGTGACCGTGTCGTTTAGTGTGATTGCCAGTTTTCTCTTAAAGACCCAACGGCAACCAATAGCCTCTCTTCCATCAGGCAGTTGAACAAGATCCCACGTGTTCGTTTCAGTTAAAGAATTAAATTCAGAATCTAAAGCCCTTTGCCATTCTTCGGCTTCTTTGCTGTTTAAAGCTTCTTTAATAGTGTTCGGTTCGTCTGTGAGTGCAAGGTGATACAGGCAGTGAGACTTCACTTGTGCATGTGCTGTAAAATTAACGACATCAACATCATCAACTTCTAAAACTGTGCTTGGGATGAAGTCTCCAAAACGTTCAGGTTGTTTTCTCTCTCGTGTTGATCTTCGAAGAGTTTGTTTGCTTGCATCATCGGCATATTCCTTTGGTGAAAAAATATTACAAAACGACATATCCCTGCAAACCTGCCCATACTGCAGCCCGCGCAATTAGATATTACCACGGCACTTTTTTCCACGGCAGAGAAAAAATTCTGACTTATATGACGCTGTAAATAATAGCAACCCTTGAAAGAACTACCAGCCCTTTTATATAATTTTATTATCTGTGGTATTGAAGTAGACTACTTTCTTCAGCATGCTAATGTATCTACGTCTTTGCCTACCTGACTGCCTTTAATTTTGCCCCCTCTTGAATTTTAAAAATTGATTTTACTCCCTTTAATTTTCGCCCCCCTCCTGCTGACTCTCCAATTCGCTCCCTTTAATTTGTGATTATTTTATACATAATGCAACTGCATTATAGTTGCCAAACTGAAATACTAATATGTAATAATAATAAAGAAACTAGAAGGTTTGATTATCTTATATATAATGCAACTGCCTTATAGTTGCCAAACTGAAATAGTAAAGTGTAATTATAATAAAGAAAATAGAAGGATTAACTATTTTATATATAATGCAACTGAATTATAGTTGCCAAACTGAAGAAGTACCGTGTGACAATAATAGCTAAAAAAGAAGGTGTGATTATTTTATATATAATGCAACTGCATCATAGTTGCCAAACTGAAATAGTAACGTGTAATAATAATAAAGAAAATAGAAGGATTAATTATAATTTTTAACAAATTTCATAAAATCGCATGAATCCTTAGTAAAAAACCCAAAGTTGAGATTTCTAGAGTTATTAATTGTAATCCTAGAGTTTGATTAATGAGGTCCTTTTCAAGATCCTTGTATTTGCTTTGTTTGTAGTCCATTGATTTAATCAAGTTTGTCTCAAAACAAACTGTGAGTTCAATCACTGTGAAACAGTTGTCTTCAACGGAAGTTACGGCTATAATAACAACAATAATAATAATTGATTAACAGTCCTCTAATAATATACATAACCTCTAATAAACCCTCAGGTTTTGTTAAAACATGTATGCATACACGGTGACAACTGGTATTCAGTTTGAGATATAGATCTCGATTCTTCTCTTTTTTTACACCCCTCTCTAGCTAATCTTTCAACCTCTTACATGCCTGTTACCAGCCCCTAATATTTATCAGTACATGGCCTTCCTGGAACTGGGTTCTTACTCCAACATTTTCCATTGTTTTTATTGTTTTGGCTATAATATCATCATCCTCCTTTGCCTCTTTTATGCCTCTTTTATGCCTCTTTTACTACATTTTTATGGAGCAAGTCATATAAACAGGCACCTCTAAGACTTATTTCTCGGTACACATCGCTTGCTTTCCCATTATGATGTTTGCTTTAAGTTCTCTCTTTATTACTTGGTCTAATTTCATTCAACTCTACGGCATTAGTAGTAGTAGTAGTAGTAGTGGTAGTAGTAGTAGTAGTAGTAGTAGTAGTAGTAGTAGTAGTAGTAGTAGTAGTAGGAAGAGTGTCTTTCTATCCCTTATTTACAAAACGTTCTCCTTTTGTTTTCCAGCCCAGTATTGTTTGGATTATTGTACTTCCATTGTTGCTGATGCTGTTGGAAGTTCGGTAACTGTCATTAATGTGACACTTCCTCAAACATGTTTTTGTCTCTTTGCCAAGACAGAGGAGGAAAGTAATGATTGGTTGCAACACAGTAGCGGATGGTGGTCATTTATTATGGGTGTGCTGTTCATATCTGGGTATGCAAATTATGTTATTTAGTCTCTCGCGTGTTTCATAGTAATGTGCCTGCGAAGACCTTTGTTTGATTTGCATATCCTGTCACAACGATCGCACGTAAAAACTTCAGTTGGTGCTTCATCGATTACCTACAAACGTAAAACGATATTTCAATGTAAGTAAATGAAGCAATATGCCCTCTGAAAACAGAAATGTCGCAAAACTTACACGAGATCGTAAAGGTGAGAAATGACTTCAGTAGGAAGGGTACCCTCCGGTAAAAATTATCAAGTGTTAGTTCATCCTTCAACGTAACATCGCAATTTGTTATTCAACACTCGGTTCTTTTCGATTTTGCTGGGCATGGCTGCCACTGTAAGAACGACACAGTTCATGAAATCACTACCTTCCGCACTACCAATTTCGGATCCAACAAACAGAATCTCAAATGTAAGCCCTGGGCTTATATTCGGGGTCTTATATTCGAAAGGAGATCTAGGTTTGTTTACAAGGGGGCATAAACTCGGGGGGATTATATTCGGGATTTTACGGTATCTTAACGAAGAAGGAACACAATGTCGGAATCCCTTACAGTTCATTGTCGCTGTCTTCTTCTTAATGTCTGTCTTGCAATGCTCAAATCAATGCCCACAATCAATCAATAATGTTTTCAATATTTTAGTCTCGTCAATATTACTTGTTGCGTCTCGCGTGGCAGCACTTAGTGGTACAAAGTAAACAGGCGGTGCAAGCTATGCCCAAGATCGCCTTCTAATTTTTCCGAGCAAAAATGAGTATATTTTGTCTTGTCAACATTTAGAGATAATCCGTTGGCCGCAAAACAGCCATCTAATTTAGAGAGTTGTTTATTCATCGTTTTGAAAAGCTGTTTCTAATTTCTTCCAGTTGTAAGTAAGTTGGTGTCATCAGCAAACATGATAACATTAACAACTGGACTAACCTAAACAAGTCAATTTACATTGACTAAAACAGGAGGGGAAATAATATGGATCCTTGAAGAAAACCGCATTTAATCAGTCTAAGCTCAGACAATTAAAACTTTCATACATATCACAAATCCATTTACCACAAAGATAGCTTTATTGCAGTTCGTTCATGTTCTCTGAACGTTACGCTTCCGTTGCAGAGTTTTCTCAACATAGTGAGAGACATCCATTTCGTTACATGAAGTTTTAAAAATGTACACGGCGTTACAGCACTAGACCTGGAGATTCTCAAGTGATATAAAATGATTAGTAGGCCCTAACTATGCTTATACCGTAAAATCCCGAATATAAACCCTGGGCTTATTAAGATTGGTAATCACCTTTTTGTGGGTTTATGTACACGGGGGCTTATATTCAGAGGGTTTTTAGGTTAAGAGGTGACGGACAAATAACGTCCAGAGAACTTGAACGAATAGCAATTAAGCTTACCAAAGCGAACTTACCAAGTCCTCGAGATGCAACATCTGTAGCAATGAGAATAGGAGCTTTCCCTGACCGGAACTCTACAAGAGGTTAGAATTTTTTTACTTCTAGCATAAGACCAATGCAAAACGTATAAGTTATATAAAGCAATGCAGACGACAAGAGCGGTTCACGAAAGGTTATTCAATAGTAACGCCCATAAAATTATTACCGTAAAACCCCGCGAATAACCCCTTCAGAGTCCTAATGAAAAATGCATCCATTGGGAACCCCGGGTGGAAAAGCCCGTGGGCTTATTGAAAACACGGAAACAATAGAAACATCGAGTCTTTAGTGTTAATAAGTGTCTACTTTACAAACAGTTCATGGCAGTATTTTGAACTGTTGTGCTTCTCGTACCTCATTATGGAAAGTGCTGCAAGATAATTATCTTGAAGTACACAGATTAACAGTTTCATTGCAGCATTTTAGCCGTAGTACAATTTTATATTGTGTCATGGCACCTTCTCATATTTCATTATGAACAGTGTTGCAAGATAAACCACTTGATAATATTTGGCACATGATGCAAGAACACAGATCTACAGTCTCATGACAGCATATTAACCATTTGTGGTTCTCATGCCTTTTTACGAAAAGTGTTGCAAATTAAAACATCATATAAGAACACAGATCAACTGTCTCATGACAGCATATTAACAAAGAGTTTCAAGACGAGGTACGACGTCGACAAACTCCAAACATAAATCATTGCTGACTTCCATAACGTTGGGACCTTTCAGCGGCGTAGCACCAGAGGCCACATTAATTTTCGTTAGAAAACAAAGCCTTGATCTTATCATCAGACCGAGGGTTAATGATATCTTCTTGGAGTTCAATAGGAACATCACTATCAATATCATACGGCAAAACCCAATGGGGAACATTCAGATCTATCAAATCTGCAAAACGTTTTGCCATTTTTGCTTTTAAGTTCTCGAGACGTGATGAGTATTTCATGCACTCTTCTTCCGTTACATTGTTGTTCGATAGATTGGGGAATTGGTTGAGTTGTCCGCGGCCAGTAAATGCTAATTATTGTAATCGTTACCGATGTAAATCAACTGATGAGAATCGGCGAAAAGCTTTTTGATGAAAATCATTTGCCTGCTACATAGTATCTGCAAGTTTTGCACTACCAATAATCAATTTACATATAAGACAATGTGTTTGGAATTAGAAACAATTCAATGCGTTTTACTTTATTATGCAAATAGAGAGACAATAGGTAATTGATGCAATACCAAAGCTTCAAAGCGGAAGCTGTGCGCTCAAAATCGTTTGTTTGCAAGACCAAACTCTCTTTTTATGATCGATTACTTTCACGAGCGCACACACTTTACATTACAGAGTGCCCAAAGTTTGAGTGCAACTCTCCATCCTCTCCTTCATCTCTTTCCTCTCCTTTCTCTCTTTCCTCTCCATCCTCTTTTTCCTCTCCATCCTCTCTTTCGTCTCTTTCCTCTCCATCCTCTCCTTCGTCTCTGTCCTCTCCGTCCTCTCCATCGTCTCCATGCTCTCTTTCCTCTCTTTCCTCTCTTTCCTCTCTTTCCTCTCCTTTCTCTCTGTCCTCTCCTTACTGTCATTCCTCTCCATCCTCTCTTTGCTCTCCTTCGTCTCTTTCCTGTCCCTCCTGTCTTTCCTGTCCCTCCTGTTCTTTGTCCCCATCCTCTCCTTTCTCTCTGTCATCTCCTTTCTCTCCTTCCTCTCCTGTCACTGCTTTGACAACCATCATAAATTCATTATGATTAACTAATGCCTTGGAAGGTGATATCTAAATGAAAACGACTACCTGCATTCTAAAATGTACTCCAGACTACCTTTTCTGCATTTGCCGTACCAACATGTCCATTGACGCAACACATGTGAATTCTTTGAAGCGAAAAAAAACAAATTTAAGTTCTCTTACGTGTTTTGGTCAGACTATTTATTTGAACCTATTGGTAATTGTATCTGATCTTGTACATGTTTTTCTGAGGTGAAACTCACAACATCTTAGTTGCCACATTCCTTCTATAGGGTCCTATTTTTACATATTCCAAAGAGGCAAATATGGCATTTGATGATCACGGAACACAAAATTGTTTGTAGAAAACATGTGATCGCTCGTCTTAGGGCGACCAAGCATACAACTAAATATGTTTTTTTATGCTCCATGTACAAATTTTAAAAGTTGACGGCGTTCGACCAAATATTGCTTGGCAGCATTGAAAAACGTTGTGAAAAGTACATGAAGTTTTTAGTCGGACACACACCTTCTCACCTCTCATAAATGTACTCATCTCTTTCTCTCGTAGGGCAATAAGGGTGGCGTAGCCATACGATTTCAGCTCCATAATTCTACGCTTTGTTTCGTAAACTCACATTTAGCTGCCCATCTTCAAGAGTATCAGAGACGAAATCAGGTATGCGGAGGTTGATTTGTGCATAATACCTTCAAGGGCACTAGAAAACTCCATCCGTAAGTCTGAAACGTTTAAGACAACTTTGCAGGCCCTAACAGGAGCAGATATAATTACAATTCCTAGCTGTCATGGACTGGGGAACAGAACCTTTAATCTTCGAAATTGCTATTTGCGGTAAGTAAGCCAAAAATTAGTTTCGCCTCTCATCTCGTTTGGGAATCCTCTGAGTGTGGTGTATCTATCATGACCATGTTATCTAAATTATTAAATTATTTAATTAGTTACTGCTAGCAGTTCTGTTCTGAGTAACAATTCAAATGGGTTGGATTAAATGGTGTTATTTTCCTATTCAATTCCTTTCTTCATGTAGGGGACTTGTAGGTAATAACCTGCTGTTAGGCTACAGTCAAATTCAGCGATGAGGGGTTTGCAACTATACTAGTTGGTGCACCCATTTATTTGTTTCCGGTGAACTTGATGCCTATCATGGGAGAAGGACTTGTAAGTAAGAATCTGTTCACTTTGGGCTAGAAATTTGTGGAAATTGGTGCACATTGTATTCGATCTCTATAATTCTGACAGAATTAAGTGTTTACGCAACGGGTACAAGCGATAACGTAAAATGAGGAGGTAAATTCGTAATAATTAGTGTCACCTATGGTATTTTAATCCTGAAAAGTTACGGATAGCTTTATAATACCAACTAGATTATTCGTATTTATGTTCCAGTATAAGCTAACGCATGTAAATCTTTAGATTTACAATGAATAACAAGCAATGGAGTTGTTGATGATACTCAGAATTTCCCACTAGGTAACTGTTCGTGAGATATCTTCTGTTTTCACTTCCTGTAAAAATAAAACGTCTATACAATATCTGCTAGGCTTTTTCTAAAAGAAGCAGAACTTATGCAGGCTTGAAACTATGGAGTTTCATATACGACAATTTTAGGTATTAACCTACACATTTTGTCTTTTTACGGCTATAGTTGTGTTCATGTTATGTTTTTATGGTTATATCAATTTTTAGGAGTAAGGTTGTGTTAACGATTGTTTTTATGGCAAATTTCAGCCTTCTTTACGTATGACGTCTGATACTGGCCTAATAACTCTTCAAAAGCACAAACTGACACTGATACTGAAGGACAATGCACGTAAAGTTAAAGCGTAAAACCGTAATTCGTGATAAAGAAATAGAGAAAGTATGTTATATAAGAGAATGATTATTCAATATCTTTCAGTACTTATATTACTTTCAAAGCAAAGAAAGCCATCATCTAAACCAAGCAAAAAAAATTATTCCCAAATTTGGTCAACGACGTTTTTCAATTTTCTTCATATTTTTATGTCTTATGTCTTATGTGGTTTTCATAGACGTTTGTGGTGAATATGTACAGAGACAACGCATGCCCTATTACTATTAACACTAGGATTAGTACAACTAATACTACAACTGTGACTACTATTACAAATATGCCTAAGGGTCTGAAGATCAAAGCTTCAAGAAACATTGAGAGGGAAAGGTAAATTGAATCACATCACGCCATCTGTATGTAGGTTGTCGAAAGAACATATCAGCAATATCTTAGTAACAGTTTTGCATGTGAAGTTAGAACCAAGATAGGTGCATCCTAATGCTACTGCATCTACTGATACTATTACCATTACTGCTGCTACTATTAATTATTATTGCTATTACTGCTACTATTATTTCTACTACTACCACTAGTAGTGCGACTGCGATTACTACTGATACTACTATACAGGATAAGCAAATTGAAGACGAACTACAACATCTACAGACCATCTATGGCAATGATGTTTCCATTGAATTGCTGCAAGTTGAATTTGGCATCTTTGAGCAGCTCTTCACAAGTCAATCATCTTGTTGTTTTGATGATGTCCATGGCTGATTAATGAATGCAAATGAAGAGAAATATCTTACCTCAAGCATAGTTACAATCTGCAAATTACGTCTTGTCAACCCAGCAACAAGTACAACACCAGAAAGATAATGTTCATTGACTAGATAAGTGAAGACATGGTTGGGTGCCATCATGCCCAAGAAGAGGTTAAATGACCCGAGAATACTAAATTGTCACAAAGAAAGTTGTAGGGATCTACTACATAGACCATAACACACGTAAGTAGTTTCACTTTCATGGCGAGGCCAGTTTAATTTCCGTTAATGGGATTGCTAAATAGTTGGATCGAACACTTTTAAAGTTTCTGATGCATGACATACTAATGGCTTTGGTCCATTTGGTAATTGTTGTCGACGAGTAGGATATGCTCGCACCATCGGTTTGCATATGGCCCCTGTTGAGTGCCGGATCAAGTAAGCACGAGGCTGGTAGGGCTTACATATTTTAGGGCCCTATCCTATGTTTGTGTTTCTACTGTTCTGTGTTCGTTCAGTACATACATAGTGTATTTCCGACACTTAGCATAGGAAAATTATCCTATTCCTAAGTCCTAATCCTAAGTCCTATTCGTATTTCACGGCTTTCTTTATAGCAGTGAATTTTAGGCCTAAATCCTAATTCTAATCCTAATATGGCCAATCCTACTTTTATAGCAGAGGCCCCAGGGCGTTTAGATCCTGCTGTGAGTCAATTTTGTAGCGTGACCCCAAGCCCTGGGATAGCTGAAATACCAAGACAGATTTGACACCTGGGATTCAGAAGCGGAAAATCCATTTTACTCTGGTGTGTGTGACCGCAGCTAATGGCTGTTGGGGGTTGTAGCCTCATAAAACGGCGACAAAATCCAATTTAAGCAGCCTTAAGACGGAAGAAATTTCTTTCCAACAACAGTAATCTCTTTAACTAATAAATACAACAGAATAGAAACATAATGACAGCTTTTAACTTTTAAAGTCCAAAAGAGACTTTACAGAAGTTAATATATAAGGGGATGGCTACCCCTATATTCGAGATTGTGTCACATCGACCATAGATAGACTGATTTCTTAGTTGGGTTGCTTTCAAAACGTTCACTGACGTCGATCACATTATTGCTGTGGGCAACTTTAAAGTATAGCAGAAGAAAAATCAATGCCATCCAGTTTCTTTTGTAATAACCTCTACCTGCCTTCAATCAACTGCTGTCTCCTCCACTGCCCTGCAGTCAGTAATCTACATTTTTAAATATACTTTTTCTTCACATCGGGAGTCGGATCAAAGAAGATTTCGGGAAGAGGGTCTTCCACCTTGAGAAAACGGGAAAATGAAAACGTTAGATGACCTTGAGAAAACGGGAAAATGAATACTTTAGATCACCTTGAGAAAACGGGAAAATGAATACGTTAGATTACGGTATCACTTCCCCCATTTGGAATAACAAGCTTGGGTTTCTGCGGGCAACTTCATAACTCTGCCAATCAACTTATACCGGTAGGAACACGCCTATTTAACAGAAACCCTTGGCCCAAGTTTTGATCTCTGGATCTCAAAAGTTACTTTGGAAAATCTAACATGAAAGAAGCATACGTGCAGGCTAGTAGGTCTCCGAAAACAATGCCTTCCATACAAGAGGTCTGTACTGTAATGGCAATAATTAGCCGGTTTCATATCACATGAGATACAACACAGAATTGCATTCATCACAACCTTCTTTGGGAAAGATGCACGGACGGACGGACTGACATCAACTGTCACGAAACCCGATCAATTTGCGCTGGTTTTAGACAATTTGTGGACTAAATACACAAATGTTTCTGTAAAGGACTGTATCTTAGGTTTTATTCTACTTTGGACAATAACCACGTTATTCCGTGATAATCAATAATGCGTACAGCTCTAACGACGGCCAATTCCCACTACGATCACGACTCGTTTCATCTGACTTGTTACAATCCAATCGTTTGGCCAGGGCTTTAAGCAAGTGTCGAGATACGCCATTTCAAACCTAGTATTATGCATAAACAAAAACCTTGTTATTTATAACAAGTTCATAACTTCATGAACAGAGCAATTATTGCTTCCTTAAGGCCTTTTGCAAACCCAATAGCGTTACTTGTAGTTGATATGAGATTGAAAAACAACATTTTGTCTCTAGTAGGCCTAAGTCATCAGTTTGTGAAGATATGTTGTTCTCGACAGGCGAAAAACAATCACAAGGTAGCATCAAGATTTACAGTTTGTTTTCAGTTTACTAGCCGTATGTTGAGTCGATAAGGAACAGCTTTTGGTTCTTTTGCAGTATGATGCCAATTCCCTGCAGGTGAGATTTAGTTACTTTACACAGACTGTTAGATATTTTCTCCAGTTTAAAACTACAGGACGTGTACGCCTGCGTTTCCAGTGGAAATCGTATTGATTGTGGGCAAAAGGAGTAGTACCGTTAAGCTCAGATGACATACTTTATGATCCACTTAAAAAAGCATGATAGAACCCCATTCAAAACCAACCTCTGTTCCTATACTTACTTACTGATTACTACATGGTTTCATATGCACTTTCCCTCTTATCCGAATGTTGCTCGCTGCCCTTTCGATGTCTACTGGGCACGATAGCCTTACTCCAAGCTGTACAATCTCTTAGAAGCTCCTACACACAAACACGTCAACATACAAACATGCAAACAACTTAACATATATACACTCAAACACTTCAACTCGCGCACTAAGAAAGAATACACTATACCCATCCACAACAGTGTCTGGACTGACATCCAGTTGGCTGCTGAACAGGTTCCATCAGAAATCCGTCTAGTTAAAACATCGTATGAAAATGAAAATAAAACATATAAAACCATACTGTTTCTAAAACAGACACGTTTCGTTTCTCTTTTTAAATGAACAAGTGCTATATTGATACTGTTGCTAGAGTCGTCGATACATCAAGATAGGGTCTAATTCATTCTGATAAGCAGTATATACCAACGTTTGATCGTCCTTCTGTGTGCTACGGTCAGTGCAATGAGAGCGAATACTAGAGAAAGGAGGGTCGGCGAGTTTTTTCCCCAGTCAAGGCTGCAGAGATTTGAATTAAACTAGCACAAAAAGGAGTAGAATATTTGTTGCCAAAATTGGTAAGGAAATAAAAGGAACTGTTTCACCAGAGTATGGAAGTGAATCGTTAAAAGAGCTGGGCGAACTGATCATTGCTTTGGTCTAAGGAAGAGCTTATCAACACGAGGAGTGTTTCTCTGCGCGAAGTTCCACTGGGGCCCGCAATTATGAATTAGCCTCGTAGTCTTTAAATGAACGTACGTTCATCTCCTATAATTTAAGAAAGTATTGTTTACGCGACGTGGCCTTTACGACGTGCCACTTTGGTGTTTAAGCTCCCTAAGATTTTCAACCAAGTTGATCACTTTGCAATAGCACGCTTTTGGAACATATCGTGTCTGCAGGACGTCAAAGTCCACTGTGGTGCCTATTTCTGTTAAAGGCGAGATCAAACTGACAAAAGCTAGGCCACATCTTGAGACGCTTCGATGTAAACAAGCTCCTAACATCAATACTGTAATGCCAAAATGAAGCCAAAGGAAGCATGGATCAGTGATCAAACTTGGGCCCTGACTTAAGAGAGAAAGCAGTTATAAGCGAAAGATTTCCTCCACAAACCAAAAAGAGATATCGGAAAAGTCAGATACGCCTTTAATTTCGTATAATAGTGATTTTTACTGTTAATCTAATGAAAATGTGTAACTTTATTTCATATATGCAAGTCAAATAGGTAAAAAAGCAAACACCATTCATCTGTTCCTGTTCGTCCGGGCATTGGAAATCCGCTCCGTCATATACTTGCTCTTTGAGATATGCAAAACATGCTTCGAGTAATTTATCTTACGCGTGTTTTGTGGTCGAATGGTCTAACTGTATACTTGGTCCGTGCATTGGAGATCCGCTCCTCTGTATACCTCGTCTTTGAGATTTGAAGAAAATTCTCCGAGTAGTGACAAATCCTAATACGTGTGTAGGGCTATTGAGTGTGAGTCGAGAATGTATAAAGTTTCGAAAGGTCGACAAAGAAAGAAAAAGACAAAAATAGTAGTAACTGGAGAAATAGGTACATCTCTAGGTAAAAGCATCATCATCATCATCATCCAGTGTCATACTGTCGAGCAGCGTTAGCGATCATGACCCTCCATCTCGAACGATCACCCATTACTTCAAATAGATCTTCCATAGTAGTGCCAGTCCATCTTTTCACATTATAAGCTATAACGTGGTCATCCTCTCGTTCGTTGTTCAGCACACTGATTAAAAAGAATGGTGTTTTCTAGTCCTTCACTTCTGACTAAGTGGCCTAAGAATGATAATTGCCGAGTTATGATCGTCTGCATCAAGTGTTAAAAATCTACAAACATGGTATGCGGGTAGGTTTCTTTGAGTGTAAACTTACGTTCCGGTTGAGAAAACAGGGGTTAAAAGTTTGCAACCCGTTTTTAAAGTTCATGCCATTCACATTGATCCTCTATCAGAAATTTCAGGTATCACGGCCTCTAGCTGTTAAGACCCAGTTCTTTTGCGTGTCATCCTGCAAAATTTAATTCCTCCAGTTGAGAGCAGTGAATGCCTTGATTTCTGTTGATTGCTGCAGCTAAGATGTGTTTACTTCATTGGTAACAAAGCAATTCCATTGGTTCAGGAAATTTACATCCTGCAAGAAGGTATTGTGTTGGTTTCGTTTTCCCCTAATAAACGTTAGTTTGTATAGAAGAGCTTACACATTACCCGAGGACGAGGAGAGAGACCGGCCAAGTAGTGTAACAAGACCGGCCAAGTAGTGTAACATGACCGGCCAAGTAGTATAATGAGACCGGCCAAGTAGTGTAACGAGACCGGCCAAGTAGTGTAATGAGACCGGCCAAGTAGTGTAACGAGACCAGCCAAGTAGTGTAATGAGACCGACGGTCGGTCGGACGGAGGAGAACAAGGACATGGAAGCTGCGGCAAACAAAAGTATCCTGATCAAATGTATACGATGTAAGGACGACAAATTCCATCTCTGTCAACCTTATGTTAGTGTACTACGTCATTTTGTGTAATGGGAACGCATATTGCAGTGCTGAACGTCGACAGGTCTTACAGCCTGTATAAGTTCAATCAACCTTATGGCAACCATATAATTTACTTGACATTTATGCTTAAAGGTGTGTAGATCGGTAAAAGGTTTGAAGGGTCCACTGTAAGATCAGAAGTGATTCTCTCATCTATTTTGCCTTAATACTCAACGTTGTTTAAATTTTTGAATCATTTCCTTTATGAAATATTAACTCTATCTTTACATAAAATAAAATCCCTTAGGCAATTATAAAATAAGTTCAAGTTTTGTCCAGATTTTGTTCCTGGAAAATGCCACAATTATAAACTCCAAGGGCTTGGAGACAGGTACTGAGAGAAAGGAGGAGAATAATACAACGAAGGGAAGAGTATGAACATGGTGAAGAATAAAAGGATGAGAAACAAGGAGTCGAGGAAGAAAAAAATAAGATGTTGAACAAAAGAAAGAAAAAACGAAGAGGACGCGAATAAAAAGAAGTTAAATAAAGACAGCGGGGGTACTGAGGAAGAAGCAGTGAAGCAGGAAAAGGGCTGTATGAAGAAACGTAATTGACAAAATTTCTACAGTTAAAGGCCTTAAAGTGGATTTACACAGACCTGAAGACCCGTGTTCCTGACCCATACTAAACTGGGTTGGATATGGTAACTCTTTCTCTTTAATGGTGGAATCGGAAATGGTAATTTCGTAAAACATATAGAAATCATGTGTATTTGCACTGAACAGCTTTTGCACTAATTCAGTCCTTCGTTCAGGCAACAGCTTATTGATTTGTTGGGTTTGTTTGTGTTAATTTGTTTTTGAGTGAAAAGGGTTTATGAACCACTTATTTCGTGGCACCATACAAGGAGGGTACGTGCATTCCAAAGGGTGTAACTACTAAACAGCAAACGGTAGAAACAGACAGCACAACGGAAAGAATTGTAAACTTCGGCCGGCGATTGCCTGCACAGAATTTATTTGGACATTCTATTCCTTGCTATCCTAGCTATTACGCAGTAACTCATGTCGGCAATCCTTTGAAACTCTTCAACCAAGGAGAGTTAACAGTATTGTTCGATATCAAGTACGTTACGTAAACAGATCGTTAGTGGCCTGGGAACGAGGGAATAATGATAAACGTCATAACAAATTTGGCAGTGCTATAAAACTTTGAGAATTATTACATTTAATCATTGACGCGCAAATTCATTTTCCTCCACATTACCTCTCTAACGAGCTTTGCTCAATTCAGTTTTAAACTAATGATCGAAGCTAGCATGCCAGTGGCAACCTTGCATCTGCCTGCATCTCAGCATAACAGCTGCACAGCTGGATCATATTTCTACGCCATTTGTGCCATGTCAAATTCATAAGGAAGATAACAAATCTCATCAATCAAGTCCCAACAATGACATATCATCTGCAAAAGCACAATTGCTATCAGAACAACGAGTTTCTTGGTGGAAGATTGCACATCTACCATGACGTATTCACTAGCTCTTGTATGTAAATATGTCATGTCAACAAGTTTATAATGATATGAGTAAATTGCACGAAACAACTCCTTATTGACCTTAAGAGAGTTCATTTGATACCCCTTGTTATAATCAGGATCAACTGCACAACGTTTGTCAAGCAATAGACAATTTCATCAGACGGTGAAGGTAGGATATGCACATACATTCCAACCTTTACAAAGTTTCGGTAAGTAGAGGAATTCGATGAACAACTTTTATGGCACGATCTATGTAACAAGTTGGTATTAGAGAGAACTTTGAAAAATAGAGTTCTACTGCATTTTTTGTGCCCGTTCTATGCCATGGATCTTCAAAGGTGTACACTCCCCCTGGGGAGTGTAGACCATAACAGCCATAGGCGGTGCCCCCCCCCCCGCCAATTCCCACTACGTCCCAATTTTACTTTCTGGTGTAACTAGTGCAATGAAGCACGATAGGGTTCATATCTTGTTCAAGGAAGACTAAAGGAGCTTTTCTGCTTTGTTATTTTGCCACATTTTGCTCATAGCCTGTAATAATGGTTTCATATGTTTCATGTTCAGTCGCGAGGTTCCTGATGCAATTGGTGAGGCAATCAGTTGTGTTCACAGATCATTGATTCCCTTTTGAAGTAATGTAATTCCCTTTACTAAAAACACTCAATCAGGAATATCAATCGACTAATTAATTCTATGGGACATTTAAAATTCAAAGACAAAGTAATAAAAATAAAGCATAGTCTGATGACTAATTTTAAAAATCCAGACTTCTTCTCTGAGTCTATGCCCACGTTGCATTTGTTTGTTCGTGTTACTAAGCAACTATAAATATACCGCAAGGGGTTTCATAGAAAATACCTTGAACAGAGTACCCTTTTGTGTTCCACAGTTTACGACATTGCATGGATTACCCTGTGCCTCATCGGACCATCTCTGTCTCGGATGCCCATTTGTGTCATGTTCTTGAAGATGCAATTATATTGCTCTCCATTTGTTTTGTGTTGTTTAGCTCTCTTCGCCAATATATTTGTCGTGTATCCAATATAACAGTTCCTGCCATTACATGCAGGGTCCGGGCATGCGAATTGGTACACCACATGATCTTCAGAGTCTAATTTCTTGGCAAGTAAGTTCGCAAGTCTACTTGAACAGTAATAAACCAGGAGCTTACCGCAACATTCATTTTGCTTCGCAATTCTATTACTGTTCAAGTAGACGTATCTTCAGAGTCTAATTTCTTGGCAAGTAAGTCCGTATGTCTACTTGAACAGTAATAGAATTGCTGTAATAAAATAGATCGCCGCACATTTAGGTTCATGCCATTCGGATAAACGAGGATGCGTTGTACCTGCAACAATCCTTAGTTATTGTCGTGGTTTTACGACTCCCTTTTTTACAAACAATTCGACTACCATAGTTGAACCAATAATCTTCCGGTTTCAGTTTTGTCGCCCCTGTGTACTGTAAGTCTTGTCGGTGAGATTATTAGTACATAGTACCTAAAATTTGTTTGTCGTAGTCCAAGGCTAGTATCCGTAAGTTCTCTACCCTTTTTGGCCATGTATACTGGATCACACAGACTTACTCAACTCAGCATCATTACCATTTGGTCGATATAGGGATATTTATTCAATCTCGCTTACCAGTTGTCAAGCTAAAGTTCTTCTACTCTACCATTTTTCGATCACAGACGTATATTTAATTATTTTCTACTTTCATTACGATTTATCTTTGTCACTAACTAGCATCTTGATGATTGAAATCAATGACTGCATTCATCTTTTTAGCTGCTCTTGTATTCATCTTTGCAATCTCATTTTAAGTCTACTTTTAATTTTCCTCTTTGCTTCTGCTAAAGCTCTTCTGTATAATCCTTGCTAAAAGTGAAGCAAGATATTTCCACCATATCTAATTTCCTTTTTTTATAAATTTAGGGCTTTATGACTTTCCTTTGTTTTTGTCAGTTAATTTTTGTAGTTTAACCATACTTTACGTTTCCAGCGTCCGGAAAGTCCTGTTCTCAGCTTCAAGCATCAGATCCGCATTGAAGATCCCAGTAAATGGTTTCTCGTCATTGACTCTAAGCGGAAAATACTCAAGTCAAGCTAGAAAAGTTTACTTAGGGAAGAAGTACTATGTTAGGGTGAAATTTGTGAATATTTATAATATGCCAGTACTTATAACTTGGTTTCAAAACGACGCCGAGAAAGCACTTTTGCTTCGTAACGGATCGACAGAACATTGTCGCTCGACGGTGTACTCAGGCGTGAGACCAAGTATAGTTGTGTTTGAGGCCCGAGATACCGTGGTATTAAAACCTGTAAATTTAAACGGTAATATCCAATTTCTTTTCTTTCTTCCTGTTCATTCATTCCCACTTTTTTCTTGCTTTTATTCCCCTTCTCTCTTTTCTTTTCTTTTATTTCTTTTCTTTTCTTTTCTTTCTTTCTTTTTATTCATTCCCCCTTTTTTCTTGCTTTTATTCCCCTTCTCTCTTTTTTCTTTCTCTCTTCTTTCTTTCTTTCTTTCTTTCTGTCTTTCTTTCTGTCTTTCTTTCTCTCTTTCTTTCTGTCTTTCTTTTTTCTCTTTTCTCCTTATTTCGTTGCTTCCATTTTGCCTTCTTTTTATTTTCTTCTCTTTCTTCCTTTGTCTTTTCCTTTTCTTTACTTTCTTTGTTCTCTCGTAATTTTATTTTAAAAAGCGCAAAAGTGATAAAATCGCGATGCGAATTTCAATTTTTTGTTCGGGTCGGAAAAACAATTTAACTTCGAATTTTTCGTATATTTTGCCGTAATTCGCCCCTTGTGCTGTTAGAATTTGCGAGTAGCCCTAAGGTCCTAATTCGCTCGCACGCTTCAGATTTTGGTGCATGTTAAAGTGTTGTACTTGTACGTTTGTCTACATACTCCCCTCCAATAAAAAGGCGTTGAAGACGTGTACTTCATCGCTCGAAGACGTGTACTTCAGAACACGTTTGAGGTCGAAAATAGCAAGTACTTGATAGTACCACCAATTCTCATCGTCATTTCATTTCCTAGTCAAGTTATTAGTCAGGAGAAACTAAGTCAAACAATGAAACATACATTTCTAGACTTTCAGTCAATAGAAACCTTACAGTTCGACACGTCATTTGCAAACACCGTTAACAAATCTACGGTCAAAGTTGCAATCCTTTTGAGTGATCTGTTAGTTAAATTGTGTTATTAAGCGATTCACTAAGAGTTATTAGATAATAGAATATGATTAAAATATTTGTGAAATTGTTTTACTCACCTTTTCCAAGTCGTGTGATCAGTCCACCATCATCAAAATGGTAAAAAATTGACAAGGTAAACATTACAGCCTCGCTTTGAAATATACACCTCACGACATAAGGACTTTGAAATTAACCATAAAAACACTTTTGCTAATTCTACTCGGAGCCTTAAACTTGGCCATAGCTGTTACACATGAATTCTTAGCCTTTCGCAGAGTAACGAAGACAGTATATATCTATGATTTTCTGTAAAGGAAAGAAATAAAATTGTAACTTGGATATATTTCATCTTACTAAACCAAAACTTGGGGTATCTGAGTTTTTGACAGGGACTTAACAAAATTATCATCAATGTTACCTTCAAAGTCAGGTACCGCTTCCATGGTATAACCATCCTTCCACGTCACGTCACGTCACATGGCATGGAGAGGCTGATCTCTAAATTTGCCCAAAGTTAAATGTCGATGCTTTCCGGTAGATCATCAACACATACAAAATTAGAAGAGAGAGCTCGTATTGATCAAAGAAATTATTGGAGATCATAAGTTATATAGGAATGTTGAAAGGCATCAAGCACACCATGACTTAAAGCATAAAAACATAATGTAAACGTAATGTAATGGCTAACATGAAATAATGCAAATGCATTAATGAAGTGTTTTTGGACAATTCAACGGCAAAGAGTGCTTTCCATCGCACAGACTGCACTATAATTTAGAGAAAGCAGCTTCTTCAACGTAAATATTTACAGAGATAATATTGGATCCTTGATAACCATTGAATATGAATATTTTTCTTTTTGTCTTTTCAATACGTTAGATTGGTCATTTCTTCCATTAAAGCATAACCCCAGAGAGGGGTACTGACGCCACAAGGGTCACCCGGCATGGCTAAGGCGGTCGGGCATCCACAAATTCCCGTTTAAAAGACCCTTTTATATGTATATGGAACAGTTTTATGGCTCCACTGAGAAAAGAAAGGAAAGGAAAGGAAAGGAAAGGAAAGGAAAGGAAAGGAAAGGAAAGGAAAGCTTAGTCTACCACCTTTAGAGATTAAATGAATCAGTTTTACAGTTTGAAACAATCATCAAGATGTTGGAATGAACATTGGTTCTGTACAATCGCAGACAGACTGGTGTATTTATATTGGTAAGGTTAATGGTCAGCTAGTGCTTCTTGCTGTGTGACTCCTGTTCCGTAGTGTGATACCTAGCATGATTCTCTCCATCTTCCTCTGCACTACTGCCAGGAGTTCTCTTTTGGGCTGCTGCCAAAGCCCATGTTTCACTACCATAGGGTCATCACAGGTAGCACATACTCGTTGAAGACTTTCCGTTTAGTAATATCTACTACAGGAGGAAAAGTTATCGACGAAGTTACAGCCGACCAGAAGCCGATAAGACCCCAAGTAGCTTACAGATACACGTGCCCCGAGGCTGGATGTAACACAACCAAATATTGGATACACAAGGATTTATCAGTAAGGGCCAAGCAGCATTTCAACGAAATCATCAGAACGTAACAGTGCTTATAACTACATAGTTGCTTTATGGACTGTGCCAATAATTTTGTGGAGTTAATCACTTATAAGAAACAAAACCTAACCTACTATTATTTGTTGTCTTAGACAGTTTAGTGAGATTCTGATTTTATTTTTAGGCCTGCCATATGAAACAATGTTACTTGAAGGAGATATACTTCATTTATATCAGGTTTGCGATATAATAGACAAAATCGAGTCTATACTTTCTTGAAGGTAATTTTTTGTCATACGACTTACACTAATTAGAGTTTTTGAAGATGGGACAAGCATATTGAAACATTTTCAAGCTGTTAATTGCACAACAAATCATCTAAGAAAAGTAAACTAAAGTTATGTCTTGAACCATATTGGAATTTGTTTAAAATATAAGACGATATATGAAATAACTAAGCTCTCAATAGGATATAGGAACCCTAACAGTGTATAGGGTGCTTAAGGACCTTTTAAGAATTTCCTTTTTCAATTTGCCATCCTTAACGTAAGTGCTATGCATAAAGGGACTTGAGGTAAGAAAATTCCTAAAATCTTCGACGGGTAGCAGAGAGGGGTTCAAGCCCAAGTTGCGTCTTGCGACCTAGCCTGCGTGCAGACTATCTCAGCTGAATTGGACAGTCTGCGCATCTAACCCTGTTTCCTTGTATGCTGACCTTGCAAAATGTGCTTGCCTCGTTTCTATTATTTTTGCGCTGATGATGATGATGACGATGACGATGACGATGACGATGATGATGATGATGATGATGATGATGATGATGATGATGATGTTTATACTCTGACTGAACCAAACAGTTGATAGGGATGCGGGAATCATTTAATTGCCGATAAGTACAAACGTGCAGGGATATTTTTAGCCGCTTGTAGGAAACACTGTGCAGAAAATAGTCTTAACACCAAGTAAACAAGGCCGTTTTGGCTTTAGGTTTAGTCGCGTACACGTTGTTTTTTTTATACGCAACTCAATTTTCAGGGTCAGGCCTCGAGTTGCTTAGCAATTTTCCAAAATCAGGCCTGGAGTTGCTTAAGTAGTTGCTTAGGTTTTATTAAGTAATATATACTGGATTTCGATCTACAGCTTCTTAACACCAAATGACAAGAAATGTCGGGTATAGTTCTGGAAACCGTTTTAAAGTCAGGAGCATGAGGGTGTTGTAGCACTTGCGTACGTGCATAATATTATACATTGTTACGACTCCCGCAAAGATAACATGCGATATGGTTTCAACACTGCTACGAAGGTAAAATACAAAAATTCTACTCTGAACATTACCCACTACCTGCATATAATCCTTCTGTGGCCACTAAATGAATTTTCCCTTTTCTTTATTTTATCCCGATTTCTTCCAAAGCAAAGGTATATTCCCTTTTTAATAAGCAAGAAAATTCTTTTATTGTTAAGCATATATTTTATTATTAAATATTGTATATTAATAACTTTTCATGTTACTGCTTAATAACCTATGGGAAACACATTGTACATTAAATAATCTAACTGCTGCAAGTTCCTAATAGCAGTCGCTCCTTTCGGATGGGGATGGGCTGCTCCTGTAACGGTTGCTGCAAAAATTTGCCTTTTGTAGAGATTCAAGTATCAGTTCTGCTTAATTGTATATCCGTGACTAAAAGCTTTACGTATCATGCAATGTGTATTATAGGCAATTTTTTAGAGCGTAACTCAAAATAAAAATGAGAGGAGAATAAGCAAACCATAAAAATGGGAGGTTACACTGTTTCCTTACAATGTATTTTGTCATCATCAGAGCCGTCAACGGGTAAAGTGAGTGCACAGAACTTGAATGACTCAACAGTGATTTTCGCGGAGAGGCCGTCCCAAAAAGACAAAATCCATATCTGCTGTTTTCATACAGGTATAAAAGGGATCTGTAAGTAATTGCGGGCACCAAAAAAGGGGGTCTTTAATTAGCGGAGGTCCATGGGAAAAAATTTAAAAAACCTACGCGTTTTTCAATAACACGTGACAAAGGAAAAGGTGTCGCTCACGTGCCTGTTTTTTTCTACAGCGTATTTTAAGTTTTCTCGTTTCCTACAAATTCTTCGCTAAAGGCTTTCTTACATTGTTTTGTGAAGAACTAACGAAAGAAAGAACGCTGAATAAGATTGATAGTAAACAGAACTTGCCGCGTTAACGCGAAACCTCAATTTGCGACACAAGATAACTACTATTGATTCTGTTCGCTTTTTTAATTGCTGTATTCCGTTATTCCCCGTTGCTTTCCATACGTCCATCACGGAGCTTTTCCGTTAATTGTTATTAATTGCGAGTTTCATTTGCTAGATTACCATATTACTTTCGTCGTTCTTTATCATTAACAGACCTTTGAAGGAAACTTAACGACTAAGCCAATAAATGGAGCGATCTTTATTTTCAATCCGCGCACTGGGCAACTTTTCCTGAAAATCATCCATACATCCGTGCCCTTATAGGGTGAGATGTGCCTCGTAGTACTCAGAGACTGGAGGGGTATTACCTCTCTCAATTACCTGCTTCGCAATATGCGTTGAAAGCATCAGATCAATTGTACTGTGAGAGTACCCTTGTCCTCTGATACCGCCATCAACTTGTCCTATGGTGGTGGAAGGATCCCAAACTCAACAAAAACAAAATTCTACAAAATTGTAGTAAGAGGAATGCAAAACTTAACCAAAGGCGACAATAAGCCCATTTTGATGTTACTTGAATTGAACAAGGCTATAACTTGAATTATTGACAACGTGTTGTCAGGAGGTTTCCATGCCGCTTTTTCTTTAGTAAATTAATGTTAATAAGTGCTCTGATAAGGTGATTAGCCACCGTTCTCAGGACGTTATTGTGTCTCCAGAGATATTTGCCCTCTGTGACTTCAGATATGTAATTGCAAAGGATGTAATGTTGTGTCGCAGGGGAGAGAACAGAGAGAGCAAACGTTTGTACTTACCAAATTCCAGATTTTCAAATTTGCGTTGGTTGGCTTTCCTACAGAAAATGTAGATATTTGCAGGTAGCATGGCTACTACATTTTCTCATCAGCAAAGAAACTTTTCACTCTAATATTTCGTCATGATGTTCTGCTTCTTAAATTCACAGAACCCGGACCAAATAGAATTTAGTTTTTGCTGTTCATAAATCTTTCTTGGTAGGCTTTGATGTTTGCATACAGAAAGCCACCGCGGAGTATGACTCACTGATAATGGACCCCTTCGCCCTTTGTCGACAGTAGCCATAACGCTCAGAACCTCTCCGTCTTACGCGGACCTCGCTTTTCTAGTCCCCCAATTGGAAGTATGGTAGGCTTTGACGTGAGCATACTGAAAGTTACGGGGAAATACAGATTCAGCCTTCTCGAAAACTTCCTTCTTCAATTGGTTGTTAGATAATTATCAATTTGAGGAGATTCTAGACATCGTCATGCAGTTTCTCTCACGATTGGTGACCAGGTTTTCTGCACCATGTGACTTGATAAAGAAACGACTGTCATCCGACCAGGTTTACATTTAAGCGCCCCTTATTTTAACGATTCATAATTTTATAAATTGAAGTAAAGTCAAGTAGTTGAATTTTACACCAGACTGTAGCAAAATACGCATTTTTCTTTTTATAAGAAACCCAGTTGCTAAGGCTTCAGCCTTTAATTAGCCAGAAATTTAGCAATTGGCTTAGCAACCCTCAGCCCTGACAGTTAGGTAGCAACTTTTTTGTCGCAGAACAAAATTACAAATTTTCTTAAAAACAAAGACAGCAGAATTCGTTTCTGATCTGAAACAAATACATAACGAACTATTTACATGCATAACTCACTGTAAGTAGACAGAAGAAAAATCAGATATTATATATAAAACACAACCCAACACGAGTTTTGTGCGGTGGGGAAACTGAAGAACATTGCTGGGTTAGTGGAGGAAACTAAAAAAACATCTGACTCAACAAATGTTGCCTCAGATGTTTTTCTAGTTTCCCCGGCCTTAGGACAGCACTTGCTTGAAAACCCAGACTGTGGCAAGTTGTATACGGACGGTTGCTCCCGTATCCTCGTCAAGGCTAGGTCTGCATTTCTTTTAGTCCATCTGGAGTCGGTTCACATAAAAGCAAGAATAACCGAAGAATACTTGAACAACAGACCACCTCTTGAATCTCTGACGCTCCTGTCTTTGCCATTGGAAGCCAAAACTTCCAAAATATTAGGTAACAGTACTGTATGTATAATTGTAAAAGCAATTAAAATGGAATGAAGGAAATATAAACACAACAATGTTTACAAATATCCATGGAGAGTTTAGACTGACTAACTGTTATTTTGATTGGGATTATTCAGCGCATGGTATAACTGCATAGTTTCCTCAGATCAGTGAAAAAAATGGTACTGAATTTTAAATCTTGTCTGCACTTCCCTCGTCAGGATAGTACTGCCCTGTCCTTCGTGATTGAGTATTAAAAGTTACTTATCAGAGCTGCACTCTCTTATTAAAGTCCGTTTGCGTTCGACCTCTTACGTCTGAGTGATCATGTGTAAGTCAAATATGATTGAACACATATATGAAATGAAAGTTCACAGCGGGAGCTAGAAGGTGTGAATCCGAGGCTGAGTCAGCAAGATTAGAGGCAATGATGCTGAAAACGAGGTCCCGGCTGAATGTAAAGAAGCACTAAAAACAGCTACTATTTGTTTGGTATTTTAAGTGTGAATTCGAGGCTGACTCAGGAAGCTTGGGGGCAATGACGCTGAAAACGAGGCCTATTTGAACCTTACGTAGCGACTAAAATCAGCTACCATTTGTTTGAACAACGGCTTGTGTTTTTATTATAGGAGATTTTCAATCGTTTGATATACTCTCAGAAAATACACGTGCTAATTGCATTCATGCTACCTGTTGGGAAATCTATTGCTGACTTTCCGGCCTTGAGAAGGGGGATGATGGTGGCAACTCTCCAGATTCTTGGGCATTCTGCATGACTAAAGATAAAGTTGAAAATTTCTAGTAATTCTTGTAGGGCTCTTGGTCCTAGGGCCTTTAGGAATGTAGGTGGTACGTCGTCTGGTCCGGTGGCTCCTTTTGTTTTCATCTTCTTTATGGCCTTCTGAAGTTCTGCCATTTTTAAAGGGGTACAGCTCTCATCGTCGACTGATGCCATCCCTAGTTTCCTCTTTGTTTCGCGGATCAGGTTCCTGTCTTGTTTTGTCATTTTGATGTTGCTAATGTTGGCGTAGTGCTGTACGAATATGTCTGCCTTAATCAGAATTTGGACTGCCTGAATGGCTTGTGTATTTGGACCAATCAGCGTCCGCTACAACAAGAATAGGCCTGGTGTAAAAACGAATTCTTTTTTTCTGCATAGCAAAGGTTTTCTTGCTTTTATGTGGACTGATTCCATAAAGGCCCATTGAAATGCAGACCTGGCCTTTCCTATGATACAGAAGCAATCTCTGCATTGGCACACTCTGGGTTCTAATGCAAGTGCTGCCCTATGGCAAAGTCACACTCTCGTCCACGTCATATCCGATAGGTGATATGAACATAATCTATTTCTCAATCCAAAGCCCATGAAAGTTAGAGTATCATCAAGAAGAGAGGATTTGAAAGTCTAAGGAGAGCTATGCAAGTGAAAGCTTTTGCCATGAATAAAATTTCTTGTCAAAATTCGTTAGTTTTTCTCTTCTCTAAAATAAAACGAAAAATATCCAAGCAAGCAGTTAAGTAACTTAGTACTGACTTTGACTTTAAAAGGTAGGCAAATTGAGTTTCAGATCTCCAAACTTGATGTATATGGATCAGTTCCATACTGAATGGATTATAATAAAAGATGGGAAACGGAGATGTACAGTAAAAGTTAGGGAGAATTAGCGCAATTTAGGTATCTACTGGGAATAAATTCTAATGTTAGCATGCTTAGTTTCTATGCTAATAAACATACTCAATGCCTAAAGTTTCGGGTTTCAGAGAGGTAAGGCTCAATTTTGTCGATTACCTTCTCCGTTGTCGACTGGTGTTAGTTTAGCACTTAATGAGCTACAGCCTGAACTGACAGACCATCAATCTGATAATGCACTGAAGGAAATGCCCCACTTCATATCGCGGATAAGTCTCCCTCTCTGCAATGCTTTCCATGTTCAACAATTTTTACTGCAAGACCATTTTTATTTCGTTTTTAGCTTGTTGTCCCATATAACTACAATTTACAGTTTGCTGATACCTCCTTCGATGTTTTTTTTAATTGTTTTTTTTAGCAGGCGTAGTTTCATACAAGGCTAACAAAAGCCACTAAGTGTATGGACCAAAAAACACCTTACCGACTCTATCGAGAGTTATGGAAGAGGAGCAAGAACAACTAATTACTTCCTTCTTTGGAATCCCAAACTTTTGCTGTATGTTGTTTCGGCAAAATACATCTCTATCAGGGACCTGACAAGGGACTCCATGACTAAATTCTCCACACTACAGCTTTTCCTCCCTTCTGTGAGTAAAGAGTTATCTGTTTAGATTAACGTTGATAATTCTTTCTCTCCTTTAATACTAATGGAATTGTTTTGTTTTGTTCTGTTTTGATACTTAAGTGGAACAACATATTATATATTTGGAGCTTAACCTTGACATCGAAGTTAACATTTATTAAATTCTGGCAGGAAAACTAGGAGCAGGCGATGTAAGTAGTTTGTGTGCATGAACCTTTCCGTAAGCTCACAGATTGTTTACAGCGGGATTTTTCTTGTTTTGTAGTACTCCACAATAATGTTAGTGCTTAAAGGAGAAAACACTTCGTATTGAAAATTCATTTATTTGCTGATATGCAGGCTTCGACTGTTATCTATTCACTAGTCAACTCCCTCCCAAACTATTTATTCTGTCTGCACAATTGTAAAAGATACGCACAAGGGAATCTGTAAATATGTGTATTTTTTTAAAAAGTTGTGTTGTGGTTTAACAGAAAGCAAGGTTTGTCACTAAGTTTATATATTTGTGTTAGTTGTGGACAGTTCACCGCGGCATAAAAATTGAATATGATTGGTTTAAAGTATTTTGGTATTTAGGCTTTAAAGTAGGGATGTAACAGGGCTCTACGTTTATGATTATGATTGCAGATTACAACATAGTCTTAAATCTATAGGCAGACTCTACTCTTTTAGGTGTCTACTAGCCGTCTCCCCTCCTACTCAACTTTCAAAAATCGTCCACCCCCTACTCTTGTCACGGCCTCCCGCTTATTAAATATTTGGTCAAGCTTCTATGGAAATACATCTACTTAAAATATCCCCCCCGTCTGTAAACATCTAACAAATTACCTCAACAGAACTAAATTTGACATGTGTGCAAAGACTTTGAGCAAATAACTGCATCAACTGCATCAACTGCATCAACTGCATCAACTGCATCAACTGCATCAACTGCATCAACTGCATCAACTGCTACAACTGCATCAACTGCATCAGCTGCATCAACTGCATCGACTGCATCAACTGCATCGACTGCATCACATGCATTGACTGCATCAACTGCATCGACTGCATCAACTGCATCAACTGCATGAACTGCAACAAATGCATCAACTGCATCACCTGCATCATTAATATGCATCCCTTGCATCAACTGCATCCCCCTTAGCAACTGCATCAACTGCATCAACTGCACTTACTCCATCAACTACTTCAACAGCATCAACTCCATCAACTGTATCAAATGGGATGGCAAACAGTTGTTCATGGACCAACGCCATTTTAAAACTTCATTTGAATCTTCAGGCATAACTATAGTTTATATTTTTAAATAGACTAACAATGCTTGATGTTAAATTTGCAAATAAAGTGTAGAAGACGAAAGTTTTATAATTACCATAGGCATATGTAAGACAAAAAGTTATAAATGTTACATCAGTTTACTAAAGTTTTTTGCTTTAAACATTTTGACCAGCTTGCTGCCTCAGTGGTGTCTATAATGTGTTGGTCACTAGTAACCTGCACTTAAGCTTGGTGCTAAGAATTGTTATTACCAGTTAAGCAGAATTTAAGATAGATCTTTCTGAGAAGTGTGCTGAACGTGCCTCGTTCAACGATATGTATCGTTGGTGGTGTGCCCGCTCCTAAAACGATTTATCTTTATCGTTGTAGGCCCCGATACCGGTATCGTTGGCGGTGTGACCGGGCCTTAATGTAGACTTAAGCTGTTGGTATCTGGATAAATTTTTCAGCTGAAGCAAATATCCACCTTTACTTTTAAATGGCATTCTTTTTGTTATTATATATTTATTACATATAGAAAAATAGTCTCAAAATGCTACTAAGATTGCTTTTCAAGATTCTCTGTACTCTCTTGATAGATTTTCGTGAGAAATACTCCGCATTTTCAAGAAAATATTCTTTGTATCAGTATATCAAACATGAATTTCTAATCAGAGTGAAAGGCAAGATACAAGGGAATGTGATGCTCTATGTCAATCTTGACTTAATCGATAAATCTAAGAACCACTTTTTGTTATCTTCTACTTTCTCGCCAAGCAATAGAGACGTTCGCCCTTCTAATGGCTTAGTCCCATTTGGAGTTAATAGGGTGCTCCGATTATTTCGAGTGCCTTGCAGCACATTCTTGCCATAAGAAGTAGTAGAAATAATTTTGATTGTCTTCCTTCAAATGTCATAAAAGATAGGCATATTCTTCATATATCATTCGTGAAATACTTCCCTTTGGAATTCAGTTTTGTCCAGTTACATTTAAGAACAGTTACGCGTCGTCTGGCATTACACAATTACGTTTTTCTCTTTGGCTTTTAAGTAGATTCCGAAGAGAAACATCTCGTTTGCTCATCCTTCACCTTCTAACTTCCAGGAAGCAACTTTTAGAAAAAAGCAATTAAAATGGGATACACACACACAAAAAAAAGCAAGACTAAATTTTCATAACAATTGAATTTATAGACCTCCAGGATATCCTAAGCTAAACTAAGCATCTTGTTTCACACTCACACTTATGTGCGAGAAGATGACAAAAACAGGAGGTTTTTGTAACGTGAATGATGACGTCATCAATGTTTACATTCATTGCCGGCCAGTCGTCTTTCTTCCTAGCAAATGGTTCGCAAATCGCAACAGATTGGACTGGGACTAGAAAGATGTTCTGTTATGATGACGTCTGATTGAAATTATGACGTCAGATGAAAAGGCATTATCAACTGTGCATTTATCCATTCTGAAACATTTCATGGACGATTCAGCAGTGGAAAGATCGTCCAGAAGAAGAGAAGTTTAATTTGAGTTTATCGTCATTGGTAACAGGTACGAAGCTAAATGTTTTGATTCGTAAACCTTTGACATTGTGTTTAGTACTTACGTATCGAGTAAATTGAACTTGCTACAAAAGCAGTATTTCATCATAATTATTTGATTGACCGCAGGATGTGCTTATGTGTTTATTAATTAATTTTTGTTTATGCAACGTTTGATTGCTTCTGAACAGCAAAAGGTGCCTCTGTTGTTCTTGTTTTTGGTGACTCTGGGTTTATCTATATATGTACATGTTTTGGATCAGGGATCGTGTTCGTTGGTTATTTTTTATTTGGAAAGATATGCCAGATTTACTGGGAAGATATCTGAGTCGTTTTGACAAACTTTTTATATGGACGGATTTTTGCGAAAGTAACGTCTTGTTTTACAGAAAGTCTATGTACTGCAATATTTGTTATAAAAGCAATTGTATTGTGTTGAAAAATGTACTTCATAAAGAAAGTTGTTATTCATATAAAAATCGCATCATGTCTTGTATCGGAAAACATGCTAACTGCAAAATGAGTAATCGGTGACGCAAGATTCTAAATTTAACTTTGGCTATATATAATGAATGTGGATTGTCAGAACAGCCACGACATTAGATCAAGTTTTAACCATTAATTTAGAAGGACGTTCATTGGAGGAACGAAACTTAAAAGAAGGTCGTGATTTTTCTAAGCATCACTACTGTACTAGTTCTTTTTACACCTCTAAGATTACTCATCTGAATTTAATATAAACAATCATTGGCAGGTTAATAAAAGATTGACCAACAAGACATAGTCATGTTAAGCGAGTCTGAAATGAAACAGTTGTTCCAAATTTTACCCCATTTCTTAAAGTTTCTAACCATGCTAAATAACTTAAGGAATAGACTTAAGAAACGGCAACAGCAGCCTCAACGGGTATAGCCAAGTTATGATGGATTTGTCAAACTTATTACATAAAATAACTCGGTTAAAAGTTGCCTCAATAATGACGTCATCATGTCACGTGACCAATTTTTTGAAAGAAAATTTACTTTTGTAGACTAAATTTTTCCACCACGTTTCACAACCTGAACTTTAGTATTTTCGGAGATATCACAGGAGGGCGCTAGAAAGGTCCCCTCACTTTCAACGGACAAACAAGCCCGTGATAACTAGGTTTAAAACTCACCGGATGTACTGTACCTGTGTATCTCTGTTTATATGGCCAACCCTTGTCAGAATATGATTCTTTTTGCAATGCAGATTATTAGCCTGGCCTGTTTTGCTGTTTAATCACAGATGTCTGAATTTTTGCCTAAAAGGTTTTAGAGGCTGTCCAAGCCCTTCGCCTATGTCGTGTCCGTACTTTCATTACGTTTTATCATTTAATCATTGTTGATTCTGTTTTTTAGTTTTCATACGTAGCAGGGGTCATGTGGCGTAAAAGTTAGCAGGAGGCTTCGGAGACCTTGCCAATAATTTCGGAATTTTCCTTTGTCCGCCAAAATTAACAATCGTATTGTTTAAATCTATGTTTGTACATAGTGATGCTGATGTCCTTGTCCGTGATAACCAGCGTCAGCTCCCCCTATTAAGGCAGCAATCACAGCGGCCAAAAGAGCAACCCCGAGGGAAGAGGATAATTGAGAACTTAGCCCGCTGGATCCAAGTTAGCCTGCGTCGCCGGGAAGCTAATTTGGAGCACATTTTGGAGCGCTAGTGAAGCAAAAAGTTTTTGTAATACAGACCTTAAACTTTGGGGATGTTTGCTACATAGACTTGACCTAACGTGCCTGAAGTTTTGTATTCAATAAAATTTCGAAAGATATTTGACTTTTGGTGATGATTTTTTTAATGATTTCGAAAGATATTTGACTTTTGATGAAATTCACAGTTTCGGGATAGTGTACGTAACCATGTGTGGAACTGATCCAAAGATTCTCTGGATGTCAGTGTGTTGCCGGAAAAGCGGAGAGGTTGAAGAGCAGAATTAGATAGTGGTTGCATATAGCTTTGAGTCACTGTGTCTGGATATGCGTTTTGAGGCAGAGGTCATCACACCACCAGCTTATTCCTGATAAATTTATGAATTGGGGGTGAAGGTGTGTGGGCATTATTTAGGTACGTTATCTTTGATTCCGTACATAGAGGAGTGGGTTAGGTTAGCTAGTTAATCAGTTCTTGTGAGGAATCCGCCGAAAGTGTACGCCGGACCTTTGATAAGTCCGGTGCCTGTTATCCGGAACACAACAGCTTTGGTAATCACCAGTTATGACGTTTGCTTACTTTGCTATTATACAGTAAGGTAACGCTAGGTTAAAAGGGGTAAGGCGAGGGTAACGAGGATAACATACTGTGGCAACGTGGCTGGGTTATATTTTTTATCTTTTTAATCATCTGCAGCAATCGCTCCACATTTTGTTCCTCACCTCAATATTACCAAGGCCTCTATCTTAGTGGTATCTTATTGTAGTTGTTTTCTATCACAAGCTCTATCCACAAATCTATAATGCTGTTAGCGTTTCCATTTTATTAGACATCATTATTGTGCCCTCATTCTAACAAACATAATTGAACTTTTTCCTCTTCTCTAATGTACGATGTATTTTTTATATTCCTCTAATCATTTCTTCATAAAAATTTAATCATATGTAGCACTCTAGAGTACCATCGTTGATCAATCACGTGTGCAGGTCAATGTATCATTGTAGATCAATCACATGTAGTACATCTGAGTATCTTTGTAGATCAATCATATGTAGCATATCAGTGTATCATTCTAGATCAATCACATTTCACGTTGGTGTAACATTGCTGATCAATCACATGTGCACGTCAGAGTATCATTGTAGATCAATCTCATGTAGCACGTCGGAGTATCATTGTAGATCAATCATATGTAGCATATCAGTGTATCATTGTAGATCAATCACATTGCACGTTAGTGTAACATTGCTGATCAATCACATGTGCACGACAGGGTCTCATTTCCAAGGGAAAGCTATTGCCAAAGGAAACTGAGGAACTAGTTCAAAAGTTTTACTGTGATGATGCATGTAGTCGCCAAATGGCAGGAAAGAAGGACTGTGCCAGCATTGCTATGTTTATGCCCAAAAGTGATCACTTCTTTGTAACCTGAAAGAGTTACTTGCAGCTTTTCAAAAAGAGCACCCAAATGTGAAGCTAGGCTTCTCAAAATTTTGTGCCTTAAGGCCAAAGTGGTGCATTTCTGTGGACTCCTCTGGGACACATTCTGCGTGTGTTTGCACAATACACCAAAATGTTCATCTAATGCTACACTCTATCAAAATAAACAAAACATAATATGATCTGATGGGCATCACCATTATTGCAACTTTCAGTAGGAAGGCAATACAGCATTGCCTTTAATTTCTTTTCTTCTCGTATGCCTCTTGCTCCTGACGTATGCTTCTTCTGGTCATAATAATAATAATGATAATAATTTTTTTTTTAACTCAATGCCTTTATTGCTTATCTTCATTACACAAAAAAATTTCCCGCTGTTTTCTCCTCGCATGGTACATGGAACAGCAGGATTGATATACAGGAGTGTTTAATTACGAATACAATAGCAGCAATAAAAAAAAACAAAAGGCAAAAAGGGAAAGAGAGAAAAAAGTTAATTACATGAAAAGTAATAGTTCCGGGGAAGTCCAGTCTTTGTTGCTGTGTCTGTTGTGTTGTTAGTGTTAACATCCTTACTAGTGCCTGTGTTAGGTTCCTATCTATATTATTACTATTTTGCGCATGCCTCGTTTATGATAAGAGTGATTACACTCAATGCCTTGGCCTGTCTCTGTACTGTCTTGGCTGTTGTGTTGTTAATCTTATCATCCTAACTAGTGCCCCTGTTAGGTTCCTATCTATGTTATTACTATGCTGCGCATGCCTCCTTGTTGATAAGAGTGTTTACAGTCAACACCTTGGCCTGTCTTTGTTCTGCTGTGTCTGTTGTGTTGTTAGTGTTAACATCCTAAGTAGTGCCTCTGTTTGGTTCCTATCTATATTATTACTACAAATAAAGATGCTCTGGAGAAAATATTATCAAATTTTTTACACTAATTCGTTCATCGGTAATGGAGGGGTAGCAAAAAGGGGAATATTGCGGATTTCTGGAAACACTCTAATAGCCAAAAAGACTTAAGCCATTTGGAAATTTAAATATTACAGAATATTTCTCTTTAAAAAAACCCTCGGTTTTCCAATTATTTCCCCTTCATATAATAACAAATAGAAAAACTACCAGAAACTAATCCCTACGAAACACTCATCGAAGTTATTCCAATCGCTTACAGAGAACACTGCGCACATTTTTTTAGAGACACTGTTTACCTTAGGTATAACTTCATCATCAACGACCCAAATTATAACCTAGGTCTGTTCGGAAGTTGCAATGTCATTGCATCACTTTGCAGTTGTTTATCGTAAAGAGTAGCCGAGACAATTTGAACGGCGAGTGATACTTCGTGAGCGTACCTTAATTGAATTTAAAACTTTTATCAACTGAGTAAATTACAATATCATCTATTTAAACAGAAACTGTAATTCATAAAAAGAATTTTCATCGGGGGGAGAGACAAAATTTTTCTGTATTCCTTTCTCTAACTAGAGAACTTTAGCCTGAGTCGATAATCTACGGCCTAGAAGCAACTGTGCGACGTGGCACGATTTTGAAAAATGGTCAGGTCCGTTTCTCGAGTGGCATAGAAGTGGCTGAAATCTCTTAAGCAAAGAGACATCACAGACTTTTTTAAACAAGTTTAACTTTATCTACATGTAGTATTTAAAAGCAGCTTTTTCAGCAAAAAAAAGATTCTCTTCGCACCTAAACTTGAAGTCTTTTACTTCTACATTAACCCTCATTAGCCCGACCTGTTTTTAAAGTAAAAATTTTGATTTTCCCAGTAATTTTCTTTATCTCGAACTTTCTCTATCTCGAACAGATTTTTTGGTCCCTTGCGAGTTCGAGATAGAGAGAGTCCACTGTATTTAATCTTACAACTACTGCGACTGTATGTACCTGCAGTAACCTGTGGATGCTTCTCTCGGCAAGTCGATTGTTTATGATCTTGTCGAGCCCATTTGTACACCCACTGGACAAATGTCGAGTACACGCATGCTCAGTTAGCCTATTTGAGAAGTCGATCACTAACATCTCAAAATATCCTGATAATTCTATTAACACCCCCTAGGCATGCTGCGTAATCCGATTCAAACATGAATTTTCTCGCCAGAAAAGAAAAGAGCGTGAAGTCCTGGGAAGGAGTTAAAAAGTCTAGTGAAAATCGAGGGCAAAATCGAGCCCGTTTGTACACCAAATGCTTGACATGGCTCGACTTGACTAGACTTGGCTATACAATGTTGTACAAAGTCGTGTGAAGTGTAGTTGAAAGTCGAGCCTGTTTGTACAGGTGTTGTAATGGATGCTGATTGGTCCAAAAACACAAGCCATTCAGGCAGTCCAATTTCTGATTGGCTCCTTCAAAATATAGTTGGGCATACTCTTTCACGCATTCCATTTCGGTCATTCTTACGTTAGTATACTGAGGAGTGTCAGACGAAAAAAGCTTTTCAGTACAATATGTTGACGCTATTTCGTGCAAAATTCGAAGTTCATTACATGGTGCTTTTCCCTTACCTAGCCTTGTAAACGCGGTCTCGGTTTTGCCAACGTTTACTGATTACTTGATAGATGTTTTCTAGTACTAGGCAATGTTTGCTTCTCCGAGTCATCGCGTTCGATAGATGTAATGAATGTGGCTATTATCAGCATCTTGTAGAAAATACTGTGCTGGGTATGTGGTTGTCGCCACGTAACCAAGGGCGTTCTAGCACTGGCTTTAGCAGCGTATTGTACTTAAAGGTTTATATTCCTGTATGGATGTATCAGATTAATTGCTAGTTGTGAAAGCCTAAGTCAATTCACATCAACAGACTGTAAAGTAGCATGTATTTCATCAACAGACCAGGTTTAGGAAACACGTGTTGGAATATAATGTTGATACATTCAATCATGTTATCGGTAGAAGGTGCATCTTGGGTTTCACTGTAGGTGCGAGATATAAAATCAGAAATATTTTTTTACCCCTTTTAATAATGCATGTACAAGTGTTTGGAATAAGCGAAAGAGTTTATTTATTGTTGGCTTTAATGCACGAAGAGAAGGCATTTCTTTGAGAAGGAGGCCGAATTCAGTTATATGTGTAGGAAACAAGGTTGGGAGTCCGAGGTTTGTACTACAGTCAATGGTGTATCGCCCCACACGCACCATCTTGTATTGGCGATTTAATCATATGGCCATATTGTCTCCAAGTTTAAATTGCGCAAAACATTGGTGTTTTATATCTTCCCTAGTTTACTGTCCCGGCTTTATACAACACCCAAGTACCGTAGCCAGGGGGATGCTTGGTATGCTTAGCATCCTCTAGAAGTGGACTTCAAGGTAAAATAGCATCCCCTGCCTATTTTGAACGCTTTGTGCACCATGGAATGTACGCATCTAGTGTATGCAGAGTTCGTCAAATATGCTTTATCAGCCTACTTTGAACGCTTTGTGCACCATGGAATGCACGCAACCAGTGTATGCAAACTATGTCAAATATGCCTTATTAGCCTATTTGGAACGCTGGTGCACCATGGAATATACGCATCTAGTGTATGAAAACTATGTCAAATATGTCTTATAAGCCTATATGGAACGCTTTGTGCACTATGGATTGTACGCATCTAGTGTATGCAAACTATGTCAAATATGCTTGATCAGCCTATTTTAAGCGCTTTGTGCACCATGGAATGTTCGTGTCTCGTGCATTTACAAACATGTTACTGATAGCATTACCATGTTACATATTAATAATATAAAATAAATAACTGGACTATATATGTGCAGTCATAACCTACATAAAGCTATCAGCTTGAATGAAAATCCACGGGTCATCCTACCCACTTTACTGCCCTGCCAAAATACTACATCATCACCACCATCTACATCATCTTTAGAACTCATTCTTATAGTTATATATACTATGTAATAGGTATACAGTTGGCTTCTTGCAGACCAAAGTCTTAGAACATCAAATGAGATTAATGTCAGAAATACACACAAATAGGTATCACAACTGTTCTACAGGCCTGAAAATCCTCTACACCTCAAATACTCCAAAATGTTACACTTGATATATTTAAATGATTGCTGAGTTCCTTTAATAGCAACTGGTTAACTGAAACTAACACTAAAGCAGCAGTCAATTCCAGCTTTGGCACAGTAACTGCAGCTCTTAAGGGTTTCACTCTCGACTTGCCAAAAACAAAACTACAGTTAATGTCACCAGCCATATCTACAAATCTAAGGTACGAAACTGTTCCATAACCATGGTGCTCAGAACCGTCTGAGAAATTATGCAACTCAATACTCTCTATGGAATTCAATTCACATGCCGAATATGACCTACGAATATTAAAGCCCTGCAATTGCGAAAGACCTTCTTTCCAGTCTGTCCATCTCTTTTGCATGCCTTGTAGAACATATTAACTGTAAATTTACAGAAAGAAGAAATGGCAATGAAGTTTGAGAAAAAAAATTTTCTAGTGTTTTACAAGCATTTTGTTCCAGTAATTTTTAGGTATTATGAAACGAGTTCTCTCGATGTTGTCCTTGCGTAATTATTTCTAGACTTTAATGATAGGAAATTTGAAAGAAAACTTATCACTGCTTTTGGATCATCTTAAGTTGTCTAAAGTTTCCGATGTTAAATTGACATCTTAAATAATTTGGAAACTTTTTTTGTCCGGAGTTTGATTAATATATTTTGTCCGAGCTAATACTTTTGATCCTTTAATTACAGCACGATCTTGTGAAGAGAAGAAGCTTGGGTACAAAATTAAAAGAACACTAATTAAACCTTCGTGTTAAGCAGTTCTGGTTAACAGGTATTTGCACCTTTACACCGTCAAGACCATGGAATTGGTAAAGGTTTCATCAATGTGAAACTCCCCTTGGAATTTAATCCTCGATTACTTGTGAACTTATGTGCGTCTCTAAAGATCAGCACCATAACTAACATGTATTGTAATGTGTTGATTGCACTAAGTACCAAAAGATATGCTCGGTCACAGAAAGCTTTTGGCGTAATCCAATACTTAAATACTCAAGAGGATTTTCTGTTATCAAATCGCTCTGTTAGATTTTAACATTTAATCCATTTTAAAAACCTTATCAAGAACATTCAGCTAAAGAAAAGCAAGCTTTTGTTCTTTACCGAATCATAGAAAGCTACCTGCTTATATGAAAAGCTATAGTTTGTCTTAGAAAACGTCTGGTAGGGGAATCCATAAATTCATGTATTTGTGATGTAACGTACAGGCGCACTGATGATCATAGGCGCAACGGACGAAATATATTGGGGGTGACTGTGGATTATTTCCCGAAAAAATACTCCTTTGCCCTAAAATTATTGGGACATGAATCGACTAAAAGCACTTCAGTTCGGTAGGAATGTCGATGCTAATTCAGAGGGCTGGTAAGACTTAAAATTATTTCATTTTCATTTCTTAATCGATAATGTATTGTATTTAAATAAAGTTTGTAAAGTATGCAGTTTATTCTATCGATGACAAGCAATTGGGCAGGCGTTAATCTTGCATCTTGGTACGGCCAATCCACAATCAAATACAAACGGAATTAAATCTGTTGAGCCCCCGGTCAATCTACTAGATGGAGCTGAGTGGATTCGAACCTTGATCTCATGATTATCAACCTTAAAAGATTTTTAGTGTCAATCTCTTGCCAATTCTCCTCCATTTACAGGGTAAGGGGAATTAATTAATTTATATTTTATTTTGCTGAGAATATGTATATCTCTGGCAATAAGGAAGGCTCCAAGTCAAAATACAATGAATATGTGATCTTCCTCCCAAACTTAACGATATCAGGAACAGCCTCCTTGCTAAGGCTAAAGGTCTGCGCGAAGCTGGAAAATGTGAGTCCTCCAGGATCAAACAAAAGGGAGCGGATCTATGGTTAGAAGTATGTCACCTGAACTCTGAAAAGTGGATAAAATACGATGACCATCATGAAGCTTAACAGTTATCAGTGAACTGCAGTGAAGATTATAATGATTATTTATAATGGCTATTATTCCTTTTAAGTGACAACAGTTGAAAGTTCTTCTTTTTTTTTTCTTTTTTTATGGGGTTTTGTCGAGATAAGTGATGATTTTTGCTGTTAGTATGGGTGATGTTCTAATTTGTAGAGTTTTCAGTTGGCGCAAGGGGGTCCGTTTGAACATAGCTTGTTGATAAGAAGAGCTCGAGAAATGCGAGGTGAGCTATTTGCTGTTTGCGTCATGTTTATTAAAATCAGCTCTTTAGGTCGGTATCACTGGACTGAGATAACTCTAATATTACTATAACTTACGCCGAGATCCCAGAAGAAATTTTAAGAAGCATCGTTCCCTGTAATCTATAGGCCCTACTGTCGGACAGGACTTTGATATGTCAAGAATAGGGAAATGTTGATCATTTTTTTTTCTGAAAATTAGAAAGATGTGCTGCATTCAACACTATGTGCCTTTCTGATGCTCTTTGATGTTGCTAGAAAGCCGGTGTCCACCTGAAAATGATTGGGAGCTAATGTGGTAACTAGAGAAATAGGAGGATGTTAACATTGGAGGTCACTTGGCTCAGTTGGTAGAGCGCACGCCCCGAAGGCGTGGGTCACGGGTTCGATCCCCGGTTGTGACATATTTTCTCTTTCTCTAGTGTTCTTTTCCAAACTAACATTAAGAATTCCATAAACTATTAAGCTGTTGATATCTATAGAATAAAGTATGTGCATTTAATTGAGAACTGTGCTTGTTAATTTACCTGTTCTCCGGATGGATCTAAACTTTTCATGGCGTACTATAAGATGGCTGTAAACTGGATTACCGTATTGTGTCGTTTCAGGGCCGGGGGGGGGGGCGGGGATTATTTTCTCTAAAAAAATACTCCTTTGCCCGAAAATTTGTTGGTTCTGCAAGTTTTTGCCCGAAAAAGTATAACATTTTAACAAGCCGGGGGGGTTTAGCCCCCCCTCAGCCCCTTTGGCCGTGCGCCCATGATAAGAGTAAATGTTCTGAGAATACATATGGAGATTAGTTCACAAATAGAAATAGAACTCCAATAAAACTATCCATAACACTGACTTACATTGCCTAATTTTCAAAACTGGAGCGTTTACTGCCAATGGTAAAAATTGAAGAAAATGGGAGCTACCCTCATGATGGACCCACAGTGATATTGGTTCAAATAATCCTAGTTCGAGTGTGGAGTGTAGGCATTTCCTTTCCCTAAAGAAATGGCAATCAAATTGCTAATTTGCCATATACAAAGTTACGACAAGGAAGGCTGGTAAACGGGAAGCTGCAAAGAGTTTGAAGAACCTAGTTATATCAAATCTATTAACGTCTGCAATACTTAAACTCACGATAAAAATCAAAATTGCACGGAAGTTAATCTGTGCACCGTCCTATTGCCCCCCGGTGAATTGCCCCCCATCAAATTACCTCCAGGAAGATTGCCCCCCGGAGAATTGCCCCCAGGAAGATTGCCCCCAGGAAGATTGCCCCCGGTGAATCACCCCCCGGATGACTGCCCCCCGGTGAATTGAAAAATACATTGCTAAAAATTACAAGAATTTAAAAGAATTTTAAAAGAATTTGAAGTTTTAGGAAGTAATCGCACCTAATGGGAATGAAATTCTTGGAAGCCTCGCACTCTTTTTCTTCTTATTGTTGTTTAAATAGAACTATGGACGATGCTTATTCGTTGTTTATAAGATAGGCGTCAGCCTCGTCTTGAGGTTCCTACCAGAGACCGAGCAACGTCAGGCCATTAAGAAGAATGTAGGAGCGCCGTCATGAGGGCCCCGCCCCTGTGGAGAGGGTGATAGCGCCATCAAGGTACACCTACATAAAAGTTGGCAACCGATGCCGCAAGGGTCACCCCGCATGACAAGTAGCAGTCGAATTCGGAAATTTTCGCCACAATCAACTGTTTAGTGAACAGGCGAATTGTTTCCTCAGTTTGCTGTCGACTCTGCCTTTTCGTCTTGACATTATTTGGTAATCTCAAATCTGGTAATGTAACCCAGAGGCATGTACTCAGAATCTATCATCACTGTGAGTACTTGATAGCTATAAAAAAACTTAAGTATTTCTTGTACTATTACAAGGATTAAAAACTGAAAGATTTACTTACGTCATAGATAAATGTTATCAAGTAGCAGTAGTGATATACAATTTAGACATACAAGTTTTTTCAAATGGAGCACATCTATTTAGTCGCTGACGAAAACACGGTTATTAGATTGGTTCTATCATCTCCAGTGGACGCAAGACAATGTCTCCAGCGCTTTCATTAGGTCAATCAGATTTTCTTTGTTATGACAGAGATATTTTTGGAGTTAAAATCTGCACAGCTACACCCACTGACGAAGGTGGTTTTGTTTCCATTTGTTACTTTCAGCTGTCTATAACGTACATGGCTTCCTTGTAAATTGCCTAAAATTTTGGAAAAGATTCCTGGTACTTCAAAATTTGTAGATAATATTTCATAACGGGATCATTAGTGAAATGCCATTGACCGGTTTCGTTGCACCCTCATCAGAATGACTCGTGCAAAGAACGAGTTGTTCAAACATTCAAGCATCATTTATTTGTGTGTTCTTTACGAAATAGAAACTTCATTCTGATAGAAGTGGTTCTTTAGTTCACCTGGCTTCTTTGTAAGGGTAGGAAGTTATGCACGTTTTGTAGATCTGCCGAAGTTTTACTGAACGATATTAATAGTTCATATGAAAGACGGCAATAGGTATAAAAAGTTCTGTAGGAAAACACCAAGGAGGTACGATAGCATTACGTTTGTGTAGGCATATTATACAAGTAACTCAACAATGATACGATCAAATGTTGTTTTTTCTCCGTCCTACCAGCAACTAAAGCACCGACAACTGTCAAAGGTAAATTCAACTTTATGTTCTCTTCAGTGAAGATTTCTTTTGTTAATATTGAGAACTCTCAAAAATTACCAGTAAGACAAAATATATCAAGTTTTGCAGAGAATGATGGTGAAGTGGGTTATAGCTTTCCCAATAATTGTTCAAGCAATATGATTTAGGATATAAGTTATAAACATTATGAGTAGAAATTGAAGGAATAGGCAATAAACAAAATCATGTCCTTATACCGAAACAAGAGTGTCACTGATATAACATGTTTTTATTAGTGGAGAGGCAGAACTGAGTCAGCTATGCCTGAATATTTTAATCCCCCCAATCATCGATGCCCCACAACCCCTTTGTAGTGTATAGTTTCATAACCATAGAGGACTCTTACTATTACCTCTTGACTATGTTAGATTTCCTTAACGTAATATATGGAACTATTTAAGTTAGTAACCAACCCCAACCCCACTTTAAAAACTCTAAAATGAAAAAAATGAAAAAAAACAAGAACCGTGTCGAAATATAAATGGAAAGAAAATGTGGACAAATAGAAATAACTCGGACATTTTTGAATTATTCACACATGATTCTTTTCAGTTCCTTTTCACAAGGCGGCTTAACCAAGATCATCTGGAGCATTTTTTAGCAACATTAGAAAGAAAGGTGGAAATTCAGACAACTCCACACCTATCCAGTTTATAAGAAGTTTTAAAAAGCTGTTTTATACTTCCTTTTAAATCCCAACTCAGGAAATTGTGTTTTTTTATTTCTATGCTCAGCGAAACCGTTCTAAAATGCGCATAGCGGTAAGTGCAGACCTGACAAGTCAGTGAATCATTCCGGTCACAGGGCAGTTAAATTCAGAGATAAGCCGTGGTACGGTATCTCAGGCGATCTAAAGTTTGGTCTTTCGAGACCGGCTAATGTTGTCACAACATCGCAATTTAGCCCCGTTCGGCGAGATATAGCGCCAAGAACATTGTAAATCAGACTGTAAACGCTGTAAGAGGCCATTCAATAATTAGGTAACGTTAAAAATCGACCCACTCACCCATCTGTAACGCGCCGTAATGGATATTATAACCACACCTATCACCGTTACGTAACACATGTAGACTTCTCTTGCAAATAGCTGATATTTTTCGATGCCTGCTCTTTCAAACTACGTAATTCTCACTGGACCAGGTATGGCCTCATGATCACCACCACGAAGACACAATTCATGAGGTACGCTCCATGATGGCCCAGGTCTTGCGGCAGCTATTGCAGCAAACAGATCGCAACTTACATCGGACAACCTTTCCCAATAGCCCTTTTCACTCAAGCGCATATTATAGCCGCCCCCCCCCCCCCCAATGCAATTCCCCAAATTTGTTCATCCCCTCTTTTGTACATTGAACCCTTTTTTTTTTTTTTTTCGCCCCCCGCTCCCACTAGTTTTTTCTAGAAAAAAGTTTTGCCTTTACTTATAATCAGAAACCAGCTGCTTGCTTTTTATCCACGAAAGACCATGTCATAAGAACTTGTGTCTGTACCCTCGACCTCATAAGCAGGCCATTGGCCAACCCTATCTATTTTTAATTAGGTAGGGGGTGGGGTGGGCAAGGCTAAACTTTTGAAAGGAAATTCTAATTTCATATGACGTATTTAACCCTATTCGATAAAGTGGATAATGAAAATCTACTTCGCTTTTGGTGTTTTTCAATTTAAGCACAAACCTCTTTGTGCCTGGTCCTGGGATTTTATGACTTTGAGCATTTATCGATTACTCACTTTAAGTGCAGTAAACTTCATGCTTCTATCACTTAACGCATGTCCATAGTTACTAATTGACTATTGTGCTTTGTTTGGTTACTTCTTGAGATGGTAAGAGAGGGAGTAATACATACACAACTTTGTGGGGTTCAATATTTTTCGTGTAAAGAAAACAAAATTTGTTGGGCAGTATGTAGTCTGTTAAACGAAAGTCTATAAAAGAAAGATATAAGCATTAAATTCCTGTTTTCGCTTTCGGTTTTTCTATTCTCGAACACAATTTGTTTCCCAGATTAGTCGAACATATATTTGTCTTTTCGAATAATCGAACACAAATTGTTTCCTTGATTAGTCGAACAGAATTCTCTTTCAGTGACGCTTGAGCTTGTACCAAATGTTGAAGGTATTAAGGATTTTATAACGTAGATTTGTTCCTGGAATAGATCTTTCAAGACGTGTGATAAATTCTGTGACGTTGCGTTAAATTCTGGGTTATTAATTAATCCAACTTTCTGGGTTATCAATTAATCCAACTTTCATTACCATCTTATCAGAGTATTCATGACCGAGAGTGAGGATACTAAATTGGGAAGTCTTATATAATTTTAGGCTTCCTTATAAACTCAGAAGATTATAGGATTTTCAGGAATAATGAAATATCAATCAAAGACCTCATCACACAACCCTATTCCTAGAACACAGAAGGCAAAGAACAATTCGGTTTTGGTTTAGTACTTGTTTTCTTGTTGATTCAGAGAAAAATTTTCCATCGTTTTATCTTTAGAAAAATCAGAGGGGAAATGAATATGTTTGTCAGTGAAAAACGATTTGGGTTTCACCCAAACATAGGAACTATATATGTCAATGTACAGCTTTGGTTTGGCTCGTTGGCAACCCCTGCTAAAAATGGCACTTAAACATAAGTAAGCATCATATCCCGTTTCCTTACTTATAAACAGGATTCTATATGTATCAAACAACTCTTGAAAATATTTCTGTAAACTAAAATTTAAATAGAAAATAGAATAGCAAGGAACTCTTGTAGTTACAGGTTACATCTCTGGTTTAGATAATTATGCCTTTTTAACTGCAGTAACAGGCACTAAGCAAAACGGTGGGAAAGAAACTTGCCGCATTCGAGACAAAGTCACTGAGGGGACTGTTAAATATCTCATTAAAAGAAAAGAAAATCAACAAGTTTGACAAGGTGAAGAAAGCCATGCAAAAACAATTATACAAACAATAATGAAAAGGAAGCTGAAATTTTATGGGCATCACGTCCGGGCAGGCCAAACCACCAAATCATTAGTACAAGGAAGGGTCAAAGGTATACAGCCAAGAGGAAGGCCTCAAAGAATATGGTTTAACGATATTCAACAATGGAGTGGTCTGGGATTGAAGGCAACGTCAGAGAAAGCAGCATCACGTATGGAATGGAGGAAAAATTAAATATTTCTTACGATGTTCGTCCGTCCTGCGTGACCCTGCTCTGTAAGAAGATCCGTCCTGAATGGTGGAGAAGACTTAAGATGAAACTCTTTGAAACCATCTTTAAGATTGGATTATGTACATTCAAATGCAACAACAGTAATTTGCACGTAAACAAATATGCAGCTGCAGATTCTGTTGATTCAAATATTACACCAGAGTGCAAAACTATTTTTACTTGTCTCACCAAATTTGAGACAAGCAAAATAGTAGATGCTTGCAAGAAGCACGGCTGCACAGTCAACGGTGCAGTAACAGCTGCAGCAAACATGGCACTGGTTGACATACTTCAAAATGGTCGTGTTAGATTCTGTGCTTTAACAACTCCGAGGTAACAGCACAGTTTCTTAAAAGAAAACGTGTAGAATTCTCCCCCTCGATAATCAAAATTGTCTGTGTATCGGTGCTCTTCTCTTACGCTTCCGATGATTGATGATGCATTTTAACCAAAATAAAGTTAGAAAATAAACATTTTTAATAACATCATAACAAACGTACGGACAAACAAGTTAAATGACCAAACATTCATAGATCAGAGTCAACAAGGGCTAAATGAAGAATGAGCTGCCAACTACTACCTTCGTAATCTAAAAAGTTATTAAAGTCTTAATATCCTCTCAACCCACCACCTATTTCCAAACATGTAACAAAGTTCATCATATCTAACCTTCCTAAATAATTTCCATATTAACATGTCTAGGTTACAAAATTAGCCAGAAGTCCTTTTCATGAAGGTTTCATTTCTCTGCAAGATTTCTCCCCTGCCACCAACCCCGTCCAAACAATTTTTAAGTAAGCTGCGGCCTTCACTGCAATTATTCATATTTAACCCCGACAAGACCTAGACGTATAAAGCTGGAAGGATGATCAACAAAAATCTACCAAATCTGTGATTTTACGTAGATCATTCAGCGTTAACTTTTTCCTGAAAAGCAGAAGGAGTCGTTGGTGCAGCTGGTTCCTTTGGTGAAGGGCTAAAGATTTAAGAATCATATCTAACCTTCCCAAAAGTTGACCTGACCATGCCCTGTGGTCCGTAATAAGTACGGTAACAGGATTGGGTATCGGATTCGTCCCCTCTAACACCATCTGAACAAAAACCGCGGGAACTATCCGAAAAGAGACTTAACATTAACATTGTGTCAGGGGTATAACATACGTCATAACTCAGACTGTAAAGTTGTATCATCACCGAATGTTGGGTATTTCAACCAAATGAACTCTCACCTGAGGTGGCGGCCTCATTCTTCTCCTGTGGCTTCTCGAATTCCTGCTCGGGTTCCGGGCAAAGGATGTCATCCCAGTCATCAAGATCTATTCCAGATGAGTCCATTGATCAATGAGCAGCCAATCCTAAAAACACCACAAACCCCTAAATTCAAACTTGAAACCACCGAGACAAATAGACCCATCCAGCAAGACAAAGTACCGTTTGCTTCTTCTTGCCTATGCAATATTCTGCTCAATTCTTTAAAATTTTAAAGTACACGTGAATGTTTGGTTTTTAAAAGAAGATTCCATTCCCCCTCTTCCTCCCCCCTCCTCTGGCGCTTATTGAACTTGGGAAAGTAGTTTAGTCCCTCACATTTTATTTCAGCACTAGGTTATTAGGCACTCAAGATTATCCTTACCTAAAGATAAGGGAGAAAAATGGTTCGTGTAGCTTGTACCTATGGCAGTAAGCATGATGCAAGAACAATAACACATACTTTGTCGTTTTATCTTTGTCCGGGATGTTCAGGCTCTTGTACTGCGTACATAACCATACACTTGCCGATATGCAGAGTGCTGGCCTCTTGCTCTTAAATCCTTCACAGATTCTCTACAACCAAGGGAAAAACTGGAATGAAAACTAACTGAAAAGGTAACGATAATAACTAGAGTATGACAAGTGTACAGTTATAAGTCAAGACCTACCTGGAAGACATCCAAGTTCACATGTCTACATCCAACTGATTGTGCTAGCTCACGGATCACCTCTCCCGCACAAAGGCAGTGTACAGTTATAAGTCAAGACCTACCTGGAAGACATCCAAGTTCACAAGTCTGCATGATAACTTATCGGTGGACTATTTACCTTTCATTCATTCTCGTCTATCTCTTTTGACTATCTGCTATTATGAATGTTTGATGAATTGTCATAACATGAAGGCATACTTAGTTGAATTGAAAGAGTATATAGTAATATTTTGTAATTCAATGCACGTTACTCCCGTCAACAAACAACTGAGATATATCCGCGAAAGCTTGCCAGATTGTTATGTTCCAACAAAAACTGAGCCATGAAGGTACATTGTTTTCGTTTAACCATACGAACAGAAGTTGATATAGGTGTCAGTTTATGATTTTGCTTGCACCATTCTAAATTTTCTGATTCATCAAAGAAAAACAGTCATGTATTATCTTGATAAAGTAGCTCTTTGTAGGTAAAAAATCAAACCTAAAAAGAAGAAGAAAGAAAACGTAAGAAAGGGTTTGCAACTTTGAAAAAACAGAAGAGTACTGGAAAACCTTTAAGCCCTGTACAAAGGGGCTCGACTTTCAACAAGACTTCACACGACTATATACAACGTTGTAAAGCCAAGTCGAGCCAAGTCGAGCATTGGGTGTACAGACTGGCTCGACTTTTAACTAGACTTCACACGACTATATACAACATTGTCAAGCCAAGTCGAGCATTGGGTGTACAGACGGGCTCGACTTTTAACTAGACTTCACACGACTATATACAACGTTGTAAAGCTAAGTCTCAATATAACTTAAAAAAGCAAGACATCATTTTGAACGAATGACAAAAAAATAGAAACTTACTAACGTGTATTATCTTCTGTAAAAGCCTTTTTTGGCGTGTGCGCTTAAACTCGAGAACAATTATAAGTGAATCAATTTTTTTCTGCGCTTTTGGAAACCCAAAAAGCCAATGTTTTCCTTCTAAGCGCATGCGCTAGAAAGCGAGGTAAAACGGTACTTTCCGAGCTCGAAAAACCCCGGTTGATACAATCACTTTGATATCGTGGATCGCTTTAAAGTTGATTTTTACTCCACCAGGTGCGGAAAGGTGGTCCAATGGTTTACGTCTGAAGCATGTTCGAGGTTACAAACCAAGGTCGATATAATTGGAGGCACGATTCTGTTCTTAAAATTATATCTGATTTCGTTACTTCATCTAGCAGCGATATAGAAATATATGCTGATGTACTTGGACACCAGTCTCCATCCATCATTGCAGGACCTGATCTTCGCCCGGATCTGATTGTTAAATCTCAAGGGAAGCTTTATGTCCTTAAGCTCACTGTAAGTTTTGAAACTAACATACAAAAGAATTGGGACTGCAAAAATGTGAAATAAAAATCACTATGCAAAGATCTGGCATCACATTATGAAAGTGTTCAGTTTATTAATTTAAGTATGAGTGCCATAGGTGGTATGGCAAAGGATAGTAGATCCTTGCAAACGGTAGTCCAGGGTCAGGTAGAAACCTGTTAACGTTTTCAGCTTTAGTCACCGGTGAATCTGCTGGCTGCGGGCTGACATTTTGCGTCTTACCTGTTGATAAACATAGATTCATCAAAGAAGCAACAACAAGCTGTACTACGACTAATGATAGAAATACATCTATGCCTAAACAATTTCGTGACATGAACATAACAGGGTTGTACACCAGCTATCATAGAGCGCTGAAAATCACATACGTTAAGTTTATGGGTTTTGAAAGGACAATAGAGAAAAGAGACAGCATACGCCCTACCAACTAGCTCGGATGGTAGAGCGCATGCCGCCAAAGCGTGGGTCACGGATTGTCTTGCACGTCCCTTTCTGTTGAACTCATGACCTGCTTTATCGTGTTCATAAACCTACGTTTTGGCCTTCCTTTTCCCCCTTTCCCTGGAAGCTCCATGTCTACCACTCTCCTCCCACCGTACTCATCCTCCCTCCTCACCATACGCCCAAACTACCTCAGCATGCCTTCCTCAGTTTCATTCCTAAGGATTCGACATATGCTGTACCTCTGATACATGGCGGGTACCCCTTCTACAGGGTACACGGGAGGTTGAGCGTGTGTGGTGGCGGAGTGTTGAGGCCAGGTCACGGTGATATGTTTTGGTAAATGATATCCTCTTCGCGATGCGCGCATAATACCTTGTGAATAACTGACAGTACTGTTTTAAATGAAGGCCATAGGTCTGGGACATGGACTTCTGAAATATAGATGCTATTATTTGAAAGTCCATGGTCTGGGGAAAAGGAACACTGGGGTATTGTGAGGCAGTGTATATTTAAAATAGTATGTTGTTTGTTAAATTGTTTCATTTTTTAACATTTTGCTTCTAACAAATCTGTCAGAGGTTTTCCTGATGTGAGAAAATTGTTTCTTGAATTCCCTTGGCTAGAAGTTTTCATCTCTAATTTCCCCAAAATTTAACAAAATGTTGTAGTCAGCATGATTGTCAAAGATCCTAATTATTTTTGGATATTAAACTTGGAGCTGAATTGATAGTTATCATCTACTAACAGTCCTCTTGCCTAATGTTTACTACTTAAGTCTTGTTAGTTATTACCTACTAACAGTCCTCTTGCTTTATGTTAAACATTTATGTCTCATTAGTTATTACCTACTCACGGTCCTCTTGCTTTATGTTAAACATTTATGTCTCATTAGTTATTACCTACTCACGGTCCTCTTGCTTTATGTTAACCATTTATGTCTTGTCAGTTATCATCTACTAACAGTCCTCTTGCTTTATGTTAACCATCTATGTCTTGTTAGTTGTCATCTACTAACAGTCCTCTTGCTTGATGCTATACATTTATGTCTTGTTAGTTATTATCTACTAACAGTCCTCATCATACGTAGCCACATAAAAGCGTTTAAGCAATTCTTTAGAAGAAAAGGAGTTGATGAGTTTCCTAAAAGCACCCTCGTCCTTGATGCTCGTATTTGTTTTCGCTAACCTTCGATTCTCAACAATGTGTTGCACGTCTTTAATTTGGGACAACAAATTCTCCTGCTGAAGGCGATGTTTTGTCGATTTCTCCCACTGTGCACGTCACGTCCATAACATATCTGTGATGATCCCAGTAAACGAGTTACGAATCACAAGCTCTTCATAAACTGATAGCGTCGCCTTCAATTTTCCTGGGTAACATATCATATGATGAGTACCTTATCTACAATTAAACTTTTCAGTTGTTTGTAGGGTTTGGAAAAAGGCAGGTGCCGTTAAAAGAGAACCAAACGTAAGCCCCTGGATGATTACTTTAGAAACAAAGTCTTCTACACTAAAAGCATTACCGATTATCAGTCTTAATAAAATTGCGATTCAAAAGTATAAACCCAACTTATTTTCTGTTTGTTGGAACAAGTAGTTTGAAAAAGGATCTGAAACGCGAGTTTAAAATTAAACGGAAGAACGATAGCTATAGGGAGGAGGACAGATGGTTAAACTGCTGCTAAATTTTATTTTTTCTAACCAAAATGATAAGCATTAATACGAATTTGTTATACGTCATCTTATCTTCGATGGTAGAGTCTACAATTTACTTTTATATCGGAAGTTTTATAATACTTTGTACTGTGATGTACTTATAATTATGATTCTTCAAATTAAGGTCTTTTGTTTCCTCATTACTTTAGTACTCTATTCAGTATGTTGCATGAGAGTATTACCATAGTGGCTGCTGGAACCAAGGAGAAAATATACGGGACCAACACGTATCAACACCGTGAGTCTTAGAGAAGAGAAAGCCGCGGGAATAAAGGGCGAGCGAAGCTAGCCTCTCTTAACGTCTAAAATTTTTAATATCCTAGGATTGTTAAAATGTGATAGACATGTCCGTGCTCCTGTTCAGTGAAAAATGACCTACACTTCTTAGTTTTGACCAGGCTCCATAGGATTCTCTTCTATTTAGTATTAAGTGCATCGAGTCTTTGAATATCGGGTACGAAACAGATAAGGCATTCATGATGACGATTGGGAGCCGAAAATCTATTTACTACCTTTTAAAGGTATCATTTTTCCACAATGTCTTTTGCTGTAGTCCATTTAACCAGAGAACTTCAACCTCAGTTGAACTTCAACCTAGGAACTTTAACCTAAGAACTTCTCTCTCTCTCTCTCTGGACGTGAGGCTAGGTCCAGCCAACACGAGAGTTACGGATTGATGTCCTCCACTGGTCCCTGTCCATCATGAGCGTTCGTATCTCGGCGGTGTTTCTCAGCCCAGAGTCCCTCTTCAGAGGGAATTGTCTGGAAAATCCGTCTTCCAGATTTGGCAGACATCCTGAAAGAGCTTTTCAGCGTAAAATAGTGTGTTTTCAAAAGGGCTGCATGGCCCGTACTTTCTGCGAGGCATACCGGCATCTACCTTTGAGGTTTATTACATTAAACAATTGTGTTTTCTGATTCATTGAGCAAATCTTCAGAATAAACCACAACACTCATATCAAACGAAATGAAAATAAAGGTTTTGCGGCATTCTTCCATGAAATCATTGAGCCAGTCACACGCACGGGTTGTACCATTGATTTACATTGTTAACAAAAATCTTTTACATTTCATGTAATGGAAAAACGTGCTGCAAACGAATATTTTGTCTAATACCTTCTATACGGAGGCATGGTAATACTAAAGGTGCACTTTTGAGAATACTTTATTAGAAAACTTTGACAGTGCCTGCACGTTGAAGTGCAATTCAAAAAACTGAATGCACTCATGACAAATATCTCGTACTACAAAGGTGTTCACTGTTAGTGGACCTCGACTTTAAACATACCCCGTATAAGAGGTCTTATGGTGTCTTCTACACAATGAAAGTATGAAGGTATTTATTAACGTGGTATTTGATTACTGGTTCATTCGTAACGGTCTTGAAAATCATTTATTAAGTAAGTTTGTGAAATCCATTCTTACGGGGAGTAACACTCTGAATACAAATATTACGGAAAATCAAGTGGAAGTAAGACGAGAGGCAAGTAGAGAGGGCAATGGAATCGTGCTACGTGGCCCGTGAAGCAAGTACGACTGGCAAGGAAGGTGACGCACTACCTTTTAAAGTTTATCTTCCATTCTTAAAATACACAGCAGTAACAAAAAATGTAACAAAAAACACCCTCTAATTTTCAAACTGGCGATAAAAATGTGTAAGGAAAAGGGGCATATCCCTTGTTATGCGTGTACGTATACTCAATGAAAAATTTCAGCTGTTTGACTTATCGATTTATGTCTAAATTGCGCTATACCACCTTTAAACTGGCTCACATTCTACTCATAACCTTCAAGGTTCTTATACAAGCGGAATTTATTACCTTTCACCAGAAATGAACTTCACGGGGAATAAAACGGAACGAGGAACAAATTGAACTTGCCAAGGCTAGGGGTAAGAGGCAGTAAGACGGAGGTATTGTACCTTAAAATTGCACCAGCTTTAGTTAGAATGCATGGCAGATTACAAAGGCCTGCCTAATTGCATTATGCTCATTTGGCGGTTGGGGTAGCCTGCCTGGGATACGACTTCTTTGAATCCGCCTGCCCTGGATCCGCATTTTCCATGTCCACCCGTTTCTTGATGCTTCTGCACGCTTGCAAAAGCTAAAAGCCAAGTATAATAAAGTGAAAGTTGACGATCATATTTATGATCCCCTGTACTTGAAGGAGTGTTATAGAAGTCGAAATGTTGCCAATAACCCAGTTTTTCTGTAAGGCGTTTTCATCCTGTAATTTGTCGGTGGATGAACTCACATTATTAACCTTTTTCTTATTTTATCCGTAATATTCAATGTGTATGTGGTAGCTACATTACGCAACTCTGTTTCCTTTTTTTCTTTCTTTTTTCTTTTTTCTTTTTCATTTTTCTTTTTTCATTTTTACTTTCACTACTCATTTTCTCACTTTGTTTTCTGTGTTGTATAGACTAATGGATTTCAGCAGGATCAACTTTCAGAGAATGACCTGGTACGGCGCTCGTTGCCATCTTGTTAGAAATGCTGCATGGCATGAAGTCAAAGCCACATGAATATGTAGAAGACCCCTCCGGTGTGGGTCACTTTATTCTTCCCTATTGTTCTGAGAACCCTCTGGTACGTAATATCCCTATTAGCAACAGTTAGGTAAAATTAGAGGCTGCCAAGGAGGCAATCTTACACATTTATAACCAAAAACAGAGTTAATTTTGGCGTAGCTTTAGGCTAGCATTAGGATAGGATACGCGTTCCGTTGAAGGATATGTACCTTGTGAAAAGGATTTGAGTCTTATTGAAGGACATGAGCTTTGTTGAAGCCATTCGTAAAATTAAACGCAAAGAACTGTTTCAGAATTTAGGAAAACTCGATTTGCTGCTACATCAACAAACAAATGTTTTGTCCAGGGGTGGGCTTGCAGCATTTAGAAAAATATTATTTTGTTTGGAACTCCAAGTGGAGAAGCAAATGAATGAAAAATAATATTTTAGTGAAACACATTATATGAAGATGTAGCACTAGCCATGTAATTCTGTTGTTCTTCATCTAAGATTCTAATGCTATAAAAAGACTATTGAATTACAATGGAATAAAGTTCATGTTTATTACAACCACAATTCTTGATCCTATGGCCTACTAATTTATTACTCAGCGGACATATTCTAACTTGTTATAAACACATACTCAGTGAAACTTTGAGACTGAATTGTTGATCAAATGGTTGACAGGGAAGAATTGAATTGTTATCCGCATGGCAGAATAAAATACGTTTGAATAGTCATTAGGCTAAGAAAGATATCTTCTTGAAGAAAATTTTAGATGTTATTCTTATCCTTCTCAGTGCATATTATTTCCATTTATATTAACTGAAAATTGTTCTGGAGGCTACACCGTTCTTTTTGAGCTCATCCTAAATGATTGAAGAACGACAACGTGGTGCTCGTTTAAAATGTACAAATGTAAATTGCATTAATATTATCGAATCGAAGGAAAATCCTCATCTTGCATATGATTCTTTATGGATTTAGATGTTGATGGTGTTATTCTGGTGTGCATTTATGTCTTCAGTCTGATGTCGACGTGGGATCGTCAAGCTCTATAAAACGAATTGTTGTAAGGTGCCCCAACAGGCCACCAAAACTGAAAAATTCAGATAGAAGATCAACAATCAAACACTCCTGGTTTTAAAAGACGACTACACCCCACACCATAGTCACATTCTTCGTTGCTTTATGATTTGATACGGAAAAATACGGAAGCAATAGTTCAGATATTGATTACCAAACGCCTTCACAAATTGGATGACATAAGCTTCAAAAGGCATAATTCCTGTGTAGCGAGATTCACGTGTTTTGACAATTGTGACTGATGTCAGTTACAAAAACAACTTGTCTTCTACGTTGCAATGATTTTCATACGATATATATTTTTATATTATCTTTATATTTTCTTTAGATCAAAATACCTTATGCAAGCCCTGCCCCTGTGTGTTAGTGTATTTTCCCTGTTGCATACGTAGCTGCCTGAACCACGTCACTTCCCTGCTATCAAGACGGTTGTATAAAAATTCCTGATTTAAGTGTAATGTAGTGAATATCACCCGCATTTGTATCAAATCTCAAATATAAATATAGCAGATAGGCATTTGTATATACAAATGTGAGTTTATGGAGCTGTTATAATTGGTTTTAAGGACCAACAGGGTTTTTAAGTACCAAACTACTGTTTTGTCGTATACGATGTGACTCCCCAATGTAGCCCAATCGTTACAAGGCCTTCTGCATCAAACAGAATATCAACACATTTCTCAATGTTGCCCAACCACCTGACTGATTGGGTCACCGAGGAATATAATTCCTTTTTAATGCATGAACTGTCACAATCAAATACAGCCGCAAGTTAGCATGCACTGAAGAGTAATTTATCTCTGAATTTGACAGGTTGTGGCCTGTCTTCAATCGAAGTTGGGGACAATTCAAATGTCTGCCTGATGTGACACATGACATTCTGCAGCACATAATCAGTAATTACGTAATAAACTTTACAAACATATGTGAAATGTTGCTCATTCTAATGTCAGCCTCACCAAACACGAGTCCGTGGGAGAGATCTTACAGCAAGAACATCGACTACATCAATCTTCAAAATTGCTGGCACATTATTCTCCAGAGAAGTTGGCAACTTCGACTATTTAATAAGCTATCGATTTTCCCAAGACTATCTGGAGATGTTCTTCAGTAAGGTACGGGGTAGATTAGGCGGGAACGATAACCCTAAAGTCCTTCAATTTAAGTACTGCTACTGCAAACTGCATCATGTCAGTTCATTCTGAGGGCAAGAACGAATCAAAAGTTGACGCTGAGGTAGCAACCATGTTGAATACATTGACCGTCGGCGCCATGATGTTTTATACTATATCTCTGGCTACATAGCGAAGCAGCTATTGAAAGTTTTAAAGTGCCCAGAGTGTTCGAAGATAAGGTAAGTAACTTCTGTTTTCTTATGCTATTTGTAGAAAGCTTACTTTTGTGGTTAATACAATCGTTTTAACTGTGGTTATGTACATATATGTGTGCTAGTCCCAGAAACAGGCCAATGGGCGATAGAGTAGCCACGCAAATGCTTAACCGAAGATTAATGCAGTGCAAAGTAATAAGCGGAGCTTACAATGTAGGCGCACAGGCATACAATCATTCTACATGAACATAATAGTAGGACGTACACCGTGGGATAGTGAACATAATGAACATAATAACATGAACATAATAACATGAACATAATAACATGAACATAATAACATGAACATAATAGTAGCACGGGGGGTTAATAAAATTGCAAGGAAAGTTAATGTCAAAGAGAAAAGACAACAAAAAGTAGGGTTAATAGTACCTGAACCTTAAGATCTTCGAAGTCATTACAAACTTATTTGCATTTCGAGTCCGAGTTTTCACAAGCACCAATTAGTAAGGTGTTCCGGAAGAATTTATAACGGAAAAGTAAATTGTTGTTTTAGTACCTTTCGTTTTGCTGGACGGCATTTTTTTTGTTTCAACGAAGGGCGTCTATTTAAGATGGGACGTTTATTGGGGAGAGGGCGTGTACTTGAAGTTGTATGTATATTTGAGATAAGAATCTATTCGGGAAGAGTGTCCATATAACGATTCAGGACATAAAATGCCAATCCGTTCTGTTCTTGTTTAATTTTTACAAGTGAAGACCAATCATACTCCATGCTGCAATAAAATGAAAATCAGTTGTTCTCTGATCCCCTCTATCTCTGATTCGATCTATCTTCCTCGTGATAAGCGATCACTAAAGCTCCTTTGTTCTCATGTGGTCAAAGTCATGTGTGATCCTGAACATTCGCATTTCTTCCGCTTACAGTCCAGGTTTCGCAGTCTTGCAACCTGGTTCCAGCATTAGCAAATATCTTTGTTGGTTTTCATGAGCTTCAACTGTTTGAATCTTGCCAAAAGCCCATTGTTTATTTCCGTTATGTCGATGACACATTTGCAATCACTGACACTTGGAAGAAGTTTCAGTATAATAGAATTAAGAGTTAAATAAAATAGCCCCAGCAAAAGGCAATAGCAGAGGTACCAATAGCAAATTTTGGAACTGGACAAGAATAGATGTAGTAGGACCCAAGAAAAATGTCTAATGCAACCGTCACTCCTGCTGCTCAGAATGAATTCAAAGTCAGTCTGTGTGCTACTGTTCTGCAATAAACAATATAATGATCAAGAGAGTAAAGCCACATATTTCTTACATACCCTCATTTTTGAGAGAACCATGGCGCTGATTTCTTCCGGAGCAAAGGTTTTCTGCTCTCCCTTAACATCGACCACAATGTGAGGTTTCTTGTTGACCATTACTATTATCATTGTCATCATGACTATCGTCCTAACGGCCATTTTGTCTCTCATTACATAAACCCATAAAGATTATACACAATGCCTTTCAAACTGTATGAATTTCTTATGAATGCATGTTACTAGAAATCAGATTAGAAAATTTTACAGTTTAAGGGAACGAAAGGTCTTCAAAATTTTGTGTTTTATGTACCGTAAATCGTCAATTGGTGTCAGCCAACGGTTTTGTAAACCATACAAGCATCCAGGTATAAGAAATTACTTCATATTATATGAGGTTAAAAAATTTACCACAAAAAGATTCTGGGCACCAAAAGTAGACGCGGAGGCACTAAATAATTGAACGTTATAGTATTTCTAACAAAGGACATCATCTCACTAAGGAAGATTTTAAAATGATAACCATACACGAATTCGGCTAGTCAGACAAACAACCTTCATCAACTAGTCACTTTGGAAATCGAGGGAATTTCCAGGAAAGAATCATTTAGGTACGTCAAGCACGGAGAAACTTGAGAGAATCAGTTCAAGTTCTTGTAATCTGTACATGTCTTACGTAGATGTCTAATTATATAATATATACTTAAATGATTACAAACTTTAGATGCAAACCGGAAATGGTAGTGGGGGTACAATAGGCTGTCATCCCCGGCGTTATAAAATAATGCTGTCCCCAGCATCAGCTACTTATAACAGTCAATAGAGTCAACCAATGAGCGTACCTATAGGTCATTATGCAGTGTGATGGTATGGTGATGATTATTAGCCTCGTTTGTCTTAGTTGGTTGTATTTGTTTCAAGGATACTGAAAAATGAATTTACTGCAATGGATGGAACCGAACAGTCAATAGTGTCAACCAATGAGCGTACCTCTAGGTCATTATGCAGTGTGATGTCGTGGTGTATATTATTAGTTTCGTTTGTTTAAGTTGAATATATTTAATATAAAGATAATGAAAGTGTAATTTAGATGGAGAGATTTATCATTGTCGCTGTTGACATGCTGAAGAGCAATAAATGATTAACATGATGAAGATTTCCACGTGTGAAAGAGTATACCTCACTGTATTTTTGAAAAAGCCAATCAGAATTTGGACTGACTGAATGGCTTGTGTTTTTGGACCAAGCAGCATTCACTACAACAAGATCAATAAAAATTGCCTAGCGAGAAAACGAATTCTTTTTGTCTGCGTAGCAAACGTTTTCTTGTTTCTATGTGGACTGAATCCAGAACGGTCAAATGAAATGCAGACCTGGCCTTTCCTATGATACGGAAGCAATCGTCCGTGTACACTTTGGCACAGTCTTGAAAGTACTCTCGAGTGCCAAATAATCGTACCCCCCCCCCCGCTTATTAATTTTTTGAAATTTCTAAACCTCCCCGCTCCTTATCGTTACAAATTTCCTTGCTCTTCTTTTTGCTCCTCTCAACGAGTCTCCTAAGCTTTGGAGGACGTAATATTGACTTGGGAGTTCCATTCCATTCGGTGTCACTGCTCATGTGTTTCATAGTAATGTGCCTCCGAAGACCTTTGTTTGTTTTGCATATCGTGTCACAACAATCGCACGTAAAAACTGCAGTTGGTGTATCATCGATTACCTACAAACGTAAAGTGATATGTCAGTGTACGTAAATGAAGCAATAAACCCTCTGAAAACTGTAACTTCGCAAAACTTACTTGAGATCGTAAAGGTGAGAAATGACTTCAGTAGGAAGGGCACCCTCGGTAAAAATTATCTCCAGATCCTCAGACTCCCCGGGGCGCTGCCACCAAATAGAGAAGTAACTCCACGTACTTACAAAAGCAGCAAACACAAAATATAACGAATTCCCTTGTACTCTCCTGTTTGGCTGAGAACGGAGATTTACAAATAAGTGAGAAAGCTCCCTTTACTTATAAAACATAATTAAGTCAATAAAGTCTTACATTCACCCATGACTGATTCCGCTAACATTGAAGATTTATCATACCTTAATCATGAATTATGTGTTGAGGCATGTTTTTTAGCTAAGCAAAACATTTGAAGCTTCAATATCTAAAAAATAATGTCCATTATTTCGTTTCCGACTTAAGGAAATATGACAGTAAACAAGCATGATAATCATGGCAACAACAATAACAAACAGAAATAATCATAACAACAACGATAAACTGGAGCACTGCAAACTGGCTGTTGATCTCCTCAAGTGAATGTTAACAAAACTATGAGAGTAAACGAGTCTACTTGACTCTATCTAAAACCAAGAAAGGTGCTATTCTTCGGTTTCAGGCGAGATTTGAATCCTTTTAAGGCTTCCGTCAATCTCTTTGCAGCGTTGAAGTTAGTATAAGCCTATGCTTGCGTACCAACGTACTTACGTACAGCCTGTTCATTTTCCTACAATTCATTTTCATACTAAGATTTTACCGGATATGAGATCTCTACATCCTATTGCATAATGTGGGGCGAAAAGATTCTGACATAGCTTTTCTCATATAGCTCACCAGCTGCTTGATCGTAGGCTCCCATCTTCATCCGATGCAATTAGTAACAATTTGGCTTTCCACAAATAAGAAGGGACATCTAATTGCCCTAAAGAAAATTATTTGGAATTTGCCAAGCTTTTAGCGAAATATTTGTTAGGCTGAGGTTGACCAGTTCGCCTGAGCCTGGCCACTCTGTCCTCGAACTTCGCCTCTGCAAATATGTATTAAACTATTTTCAAATTATCTCACCTTAAGGAGCAGGTATAACTAATATGAGAAGATACAGATATTTTAAGAAATCCTTATGATTTAATCTAACTAACATTGGACCACTATGAGGTTGTCGACTAGGAGTTCATAGTTATCAAAAATCCTTAGACTGGAACTAATCTGGGACAAAAAAGAGCCTTTAACAGGTTTAGTAATGTACGTTTTGTACATTAATTTGTAATGAACTCTAGTGACTTAAATTTAAGATAGCCAGATGTACTAACGGTATAAGGAAACACTGTTTTGAATGGGTTATGGCATGTGCTGACCACTATGGACTAAAAACTATAATTGTGTTAAGAGTGTAAGGTGGAAACTATGGTACTTCTAGCACCTATTACTTAGCTTCACACAGATTTAAGCTATTCCAATAAGATTACAGAAAATATTTTTGTATTGTGGGAAACTGTGGAAGAAAGATGGTAGCAGGGTGGATTAGCTCTGTGCTAAGCTTCATGCAAGACAAGTTGTTCATAGTGCCAAAAAGATAGCGGAAACTTCAAAGCTTGCAAATATGAAGTTAAATGATGTGCTCAAAATTGCAAAGCAGATGAGAGGTTAAAACAGGGGTATGGTAGGTGGAAAGTGCATCAAAGATGACACTGGTGATCTTGCAATATTGGCACTGGAAAGGCTTTTGCTTGGAAGCAACACTATAAACGTTTGCTAAATGAAGACTGGGAGGAGAGCATTATTGTCAGCTTGTACAAGGGCAAAGGGGATGCTTTAGATCATAATCATTATAGAATGATACAAATGAAGGGAATGAAAAGAGTATACCCAACCGTATTTTTGAAAGAGGCAATCAGAAACTGGACTGCCTGCATGGTTTTTGGAGCAATCAGTGTCCATTACAACTAGGTTAATTGAACAGGCCTAATGAAAAAACAAATTCTTTTTGTCTGTATAGCAAAGGTTTTCTTGCTTTTATATTGACTGACTCCAGAACGGCAAAATGAAATGCAGACCCAGTCTTGCCTATGATACGGAAGCAATCGTCCGTGTTCATCCCGGCACGGTCAGGGTTCCTTAACAAGAGGTGCTCCACGGCACTTTCGGGGACCGCGGGCGCCTTTGGGCAGCGCTTGCTCCGGAAGTAAAATGTGCAAGAGGAAGCCACATGTGAACCAAGAAGCGAATAGTTGTTCAATGCTTTCAGATTAATTCTCACAATGAAGAATAAGTAATCGCGGTCTAGTTCTTTGTATTGTTCCAAACCTAGATTCGATCCCTTATGTTTAATTCCCAAAGCAAATGCTTATGCAAGCTGGTCTCATACTACTGACTTGTACAAATGTTGCAATTTTGGTTTTTTAGTTGAAGATTCCCCCGATGTTGGGCTGGAAGATAATGATGACGACATTCAATTTAACGAAGATAGTATGGACATAGATTTCAATGATATCAAAGTAGAGGGAGACGTCCAGGTTAGTTCCATTACACCGTGTTCGACATATTACAACAAGAACTAAATCCAGTTTCATATTTTAACCTTGTTAAACTTCAAATCCACAACATTTAGAACATAAACGCCCTATGCGATCCAGAATTGGGAACCTTATAAGAACTTATCATTGTGAAGAGAGGATTTAAAATGTCAACTTAGAAGGATGCATTGTGATTCAAAATTAGTCAGAAGGCGTAGAAATGTTATCATTTGAAATACTCTGTGTAATTTTTATTGTCGTATTTTTTTCTTTCTACCAGGCTGCACGCTTCAAGATCCTGTCCTTAATTTTGGTTCTCTTTTACTGTCAAGGCGTTTCAGCAGCATCAGTACCAAAAGAGGCTTAAAGTCCATGCATATCAAACTGAGAGGCCCATACGCAACTCGGAGTGTACCGAAAGGTGAGGTGCGAGCAGGGCCAGGTCAATATTATATATAGGACTTGGACCTACCAATTTCTGTGGGTCAATTTTTGACTTAAACTTACTTGACTTATATCTCCGCACATTTGTTGGGCACAATGTTCTTTCATCGACTACGACCCAATCCATCACGAGCAGTGGTTTCTGAATTTCTTCACGTCTCTGGTCCACCCATTCTTTAAGGCAGTGGTTCTCTAACTTTTTGGCTCGCCGACCCCCTAATGAGATTTTAAGACTTCCATCGACCCCCTAGAATCTAGGTTTAAGTTATCTAAATTTGGGCGTTTAAGCACTTCATCCTGTTTAACATTTAACTACTGATCAGGTAAAAATCTTGGTTTATGGCATACCATCGACCTGTGGGCGTGAACTAGTGAAGCAAGTTCGCTATTGCACAAATTATTGAATAGCACGCATACTGTCTAATAACTGTTTCCAAATCAGCCGTCTGTGTTACAAGTGGCTCCTAACCTCAATTACTGTTTATCAAATATTGAGTACCATTCTAACTTTCAACGATTTAGATGGTAATAGTTAAGGCCTATGATTAGTATGCGCATAAAAGACTATCCAAACAGTGGTTGATTTTCGTCGTATAGAGCAAAGGGTTGTTGCTGTGGTTTTTAGGAAGCCCATGAAATTCAAAATAGTTCACTGAATTTCTCAGTACAATCAATGCAGCAGAAGTTGAAAATAAATAAGTAAATGTTTGTGGCATTTACCTTTTGAAAGTTAAGATCCGCAGATCCCAGGAAAATTGCTTTCCCAGGCATTCTCTTTTGTATCTTGAGACGCGTTAAGTTATGCTGCAAAAGACGTACTCAGCCTTAAGAATTGGAAGACGAGATCTCTACCGTGTTTCCAATGAGAATTATCCAATACAAGTGGTATGTATAGTAAAAGCGTAGAGTTCAAACTATTAACACCAGACCCGTAGCCGGGTAAAACTCTGGATGGGCTATTCTGAACATGTCTCGAAAGTTGAATGTTACATTGTACTCATAGAATTTTTATTGCTGATGTAAAAATAGTCTGCTTAACTTAAAGGACGTTATCTTGAAGGACTGGCGACATATGTCCTCTCAAAATCTGAATCATCCTTATCATAACCTTGTTATTTAAAAAGGGTTTATAACGTATGAACAGGCCAAGAAGCAAAGTTCTATGAAGTTTCAGCAGTCGCAACACATAGTTTGAGGGGGTCTTGGAAGCAAAATTATGTTTGCGGGCTTTCGGGCGTTCGGGGCTTCGATTGTCACGACAATATAGTAAGAAATTGGTTTATGTGACTTTATCAACTTGGTGCTCAAGACAGTTAGTTTGTCCCAAACATGACAATCCTTACTGTGAGGGGCTTTTTACTGAAACATAGCTGGTCAAAATTGACTTTTAATTAGATAAAATTGAGTAATATATAAAAGACTTCGTAATTTACCTTTTAAGAGATTCAGCTGAAGCAAATCTTAAATCAAATTTTTAAATTAAGAATAAGTAATTGGACTCTAAAGGGGGGGGGGGGGAACTTTAATATCTTATGCTAGGAGTTATTCCTGTTAGTGTACCAAAATTTTTCTGTTCGTTTTAAGTTTAAATGCAGCCCTTTACTTCCAGTTGAAAAACTTTTTTTTATTTATTTTCTCATTGTTTTTTTAATTAATGCTAGAAAATCAACAAGGGATCATATGCAGTCATAGGACTTTTCAAAATCAGGTGCACTTAAATACGAAGGGAAGAGATGCCCAAATTTGAGGAACATATGTCAATGGATGTTATTTAACTGCTGGAAGACCAGGCTATTTACATAGCTCAAAACGTGAATCAGCTGATTGCTTTGAACCTTCCCTCTCTTTTATAAGTAAATGTACTTTGACTGATTTGTCATAGCTTGTTCTTATGATGAAATTGCCACTATTTATTTTCGTATTTTGTGGTATGCATACTTTCAGTTAATTTCTTCCATGTTGACTCATCATAATTAAAACAGTATCAAGTCTTTTAGGGACCAACTAGTATTTTGCACCAAAAGAAATAGAGCGTTAGATGACATGGTATGTGACTCACCAGATATCAACGCCCATTTTGTATTTAAGAAACCAAGGCGGGTATTGCAACCTGATGGTACACAGAAAGGCAAAGAGCGTCCGAAATTTTTAAGTCAGCAAGAGCAGAAAAGCACCAGCTCCCACCAAACACATCATAGTTTTAACAAAGGCTTGAATGAGGTTCGAGGGCCTATGAAGGTAGGTTCAAACAGCAATGCAAGAGAACTCCAGAAGCAACCGTCCGAGAACAACAAGAAGCAGATTTCAGTCCCCACTCTCGTACCTAACACAGAGGAAATGTCTGACGAGGAAGATACAAACCTTAACCATATGATACTAAAGTGAAATAAATATGAAATTTTACTTACATTTAGTTCGGTAAATCAGCACTACTGAATAACGGACGGATTTTTGTCCTCCCCGCTCTGTCTTCTTTTGGCGCAATTTTGCAAAGATGTAGTTGCGATCGATGATTCGGTTAAAGGTGCCGGTGTAGTGCAAATTATCTTGAATTTCTGAACAGTAATGCTGGATTAACTCACTTTTCACAGTCAGGAGGCTCACATACATTTCAGAGCATCAGTAAATACCAATTTACCGTACGATTTCCAACGTGATGTTATGACAATTTGTGTTTAAAGTGAGCGGATGGTGGGTGCCAATTGATCAGTCATGACAAGGCTGCCTCCTATCACCAACTCTCTTCAATGTATTTCTGGAATTTGTCATAAACGAGCTTAAGAGCTCATCTTGAAACCTTGACATGAAAGACGAAAATCTGTCCATGGGCATTAAGTACGCTGACAATACAACCTTACTGTCCCTCAAACCCGATAAACTACAGATGGCCATCACAGAACTCCAAGAAGCCTGTTCAAAATGGGGCATGAAAATTAATGCGGGAAAATACAAAGCCCTCACAACATCAGAATGCAACATCCAGCTGCAAGGAGAACAACTCGAAAAAGCTGATGACTTCGTCTACCTAGGAAGCATAGTACCCAACAGCAGCAAGGATGTAGATTTGTGATATTTAACTATATTTAACTTCGTTTTGTCTTCGCTACTGGACCATTTTTCTAAAAGGATATAAGTTAATTCGAAACAGTTTTGAAAAAACCTTAAAATGGTTCCTGGCCACATGATAAACGAAGAGACTTGTTACGCTACAAAAAGATCAATAAAAATCAGACTCCCATTAGTGATTTTGGTAAACTATCAAAGTTGTTTCCATCGTCCTATTAATTTTTGACACATGTGTATGAAACTACTCCATACCTCTTGCAGTATAACATGAATAAGATTCATATTTTCATGTTTGTATGACAAGGGTAGAGGCTATCAGCCAAGAAAGTTTATTTGCATTGATAGCATAAGGTGAAAGGTTTTTTTTTAAAGTGAACTTAAATTAGGGAATATAATGTATATTATCGAACTGGGACGAATAACTTACCTTTTAGGACAAGAGAAAATATTTAGGAAAGGACGAGGGGGTGAGAGTTGTGGGTCGTATGATGTGTATATGTGAAGAATTGAGGAAATTACAAAAGTAAGTGTATGAAAAGTAATGTTTAATGAGAAATGACTGGTCAGTATGATGAGTGATGAAAGTTTTTCATGTGTTGAAATGTACGGACGATTTCTCAGGCTAGCAACGGAGCACAGAAATAGATGTGTAATTTCCGCACTGGTTTGGGTTTATGTAATATGAATTCACTTAGGCAAACGCTACGTGCCATGAAGTGCTGGAGATGACACTTGTTTGAACTTTTTTATGTATTCTCGTTAGTGTAAAGATATTATCATTATCTGAAGTAAAAAGATCTCAGTTTGAACTTTTGTATTTATTCTCGTTAGAGTAAAGATATTATCATTATCTGAAATGAAAAGATCTCATGTAAATTCTGTAGAAATCTAGGCCAAAATATCCTTTTTTCTAGGGAGAAAAATAGGGAGAAAACAGACCTAAACACGAGGACTTTTAGGGAAAATTGGTATGAATATAGGGAAAATTGAAATCGAAAAGTGGAAGTACTGCTTCAGCCCCGTATCGAACTCCGTGCGAAAGGGGTTTATCCAGTTTTCTGTTCTTGGCGAGCAGGTTAAATTCGAGGTATTTTCAGGTGTTTTTGGAAGTCTCCATAGCCATAAGCCTAAGGAAAACCACGTATAAGCCCTTTTTAGGATATCACCCCCAATTAAGTATCATAGAGCCCGTGCGAGAGAGCGGCCAGCCCCGAAACGCCCCCTTCAAAGGGTTCTCCTGTAAATTGTGGTTATTGTTATCCTAACTAATGAAAAGCTAGTTTCGAAAAGAACACTAGAGAAATAAAAAATATGTCACCACCGGGGATCGAACCCATGACCCACGCTTTTGCGGCGTGTGCTCTACCAACTGAGCTACATGACCTCCGATGTTATTCATCTTCGCAAAAAGCTTTTTATTGTTTTATATTAACAAAGACCAATGCAAACCTTGGCACACATGGACGAGGTGGATAAATTAAACTTGGAAAGATATTTTAGGGCAAACAGCTGCCCTCATTCAGTTCCAGGGCTTTCAGTAATTGGAACAAAACACTTGTGATCGTAGAGTTTATCATGTCATTGTCTTAGCCGGTTTCTAAGTTACCTTTTACAGGGTACTTCTTCAGTTGTCAGGCTAGTAAAAACTGGAAAGGTATCGCTCATTTTTCGATGAGGGTTTGAAAACTTCTAAGAGACGTCAAACAGACCGCGGGAAGAAGGTAAAGCCATTTTGATTTTGTTCTTTCTGTCGTATGTTGTTCGTACTTTCCTTGAAACCCTGCAAAAGTCGTTAAAATTGCAGCACTGGGCGCCGACACGATTGCCTCGTTTTGACTTTTGCCTGTGACAGTGACACAAAGGCATGTGACAAAAAGGCATGTGACACAAAATAAGAGCGCAGAAACACGCTTCATTGTTCACAGTACAAAAGGACGCGCATATTTCAGCTTTGCGATCTGCCAGAGGTCAGATACGTGAAACTTAAGAGTCCTTGAAGTCGTAGTAGGAGTGAGTAGCAGGAAGCCAATGTCAAGCTGAATTGGATACCAGAAGGTTCCTAGGTCAGCTACTCATTTAATCATGGCCAAGGGATTAGGGACATGGCATTTGGGATGTGGACTTTGTGACATGTATGCGACTTAGGTGTATAAGCTCCCTTAGACACACGTAGGGGCATCTTTGGTGATAAACCATGCTTTTCTTTTAATGGCATTGCACTGCGTATTCTTTAGGTGCAAATGTTTTGTTTATGGCTTTGTCAAGATATACTGCAACAATTTTTATCAATCTATGTATGCGAGTGCCGTACCATATCATATTTTACCATATATTGCGCTCAATACATTGACAAAGTGCCCCCTTAAAATAACTGAACCGTGTAGTATGTATTTCTTTGAAAAAGTACTGTTTTGGTGTTTTTATTACTACATAATTCATCGAACGCATGCATTAGAACATGCATTGGCTGCCTCCAAGATGAGTTGGCAGCCCCCGCGTATCTAAATGTAAAATATGAAACACAGAAGAAGTGACTTGGAATGTCATATGTCTTGGAGGAAGTGTATGTCAGTTATACTGTCTCCCACATGCAGATTCACAACAGAGAAAGAAGACCACCGACTCGCTCCTTTCCCCAATTAAATGTACTTGGGCATATTAAGGACCGTTTATGTTCGACACATCAGTGAAAAGCTACCGTTGCAGCTAGTTCTTTCCAGTAGTAGCATACGCCAGTTATATGGTCATACCTTATCTATCAGGTCGAGCTAGCTCGGCTTGCAATGACAGAATGCGGTACCAAGTTAGGTGGGGCCTCAACTTTTTTTATTTTCTTCAGCCCAAAATACCTTATGCAAGCCCTGTCCCTGTGTCTTAGTGTATTTTCCCTGTTGCATGCGTAGCTGCCTTAACCACGGTACGTCCCTGATGTCCACCTTTCCAAGTTCGTAAATATCTACGTCAGAGCAAGCAATAATGGTTCAACTCACGTTCGTCTTTGGAAAAACTTCTTTTAAGGCGAGGAACAGCGAAACTCTTAACTCAGAGAGATGGCACAAATGGCCGACTACTGCTGCAGGTCCGGAGGGCAACTCCTCTGAATCAACTGGAAAGTCTTTGAGTAGAAGATCCAGACTAACTTTAGCCCTGACAGTGTGTCATACCCTTTGCAACCTTAGCCCTGACCCTGAAAATCGAGTTGCTTATAAAGAAATATGTGTATGGAAATACATGAGTCCTAACTGCACCACTAGAATTGTGTTTAGCTGGGGCTCTACTGAAACGTCTTGATGGCACATACACCAACCTACTCAAAAGAGCTAAAAACCTCAATTGGAGATCATATCCTACAATACTTTATTAGTAAAGATTTGCTAACGAAAAGACAAGTGAATAATAATACAATCGTAGTTTCGGTGTCATCTTGACGCCATTCTCAAGGTGAATAATGAATCGCAGTATAACGATTATTTATAACTTTTGTATAGGAACTATTATGGTATATGTCTACCACGTTAAGAGTTCTGGTTGTGGCCATTCCTGATTTCGTTTACAAAAGATGAATAATAATAATAATAATAATAATAATAATAATTTTTTTAAACTTCATGTTTTATTTCGTACCGAATAATACAACCATTACTCACTTGACAGGCATAACGGTAACATGTATGACGTACGTTTCCCATTACAACTACCACGCAAGAAGTTCGGGATTGGGCCAATCATTATTTCTCTTACAAAAAAGAAATTAAGTTGTTCTTATTGCACAAGATATAATTTTGAATAAAAGAAAATTACTATTTTCAACATTAAGAAATAATTATACTTCTTTTTTAAAAATAATGCACTCACTGCCACGCCTAGAGCAATTCAATACAATACCCAGGTTTGGGGCTAGCTTCTAATTAATTAATAGACAGCCTCCAATATGTATGGTGTGTGACCACTCGTGTCATGTTGAGTGACCTTGTCGCCTCGTTTATTCTACTTTATTTCAGCATAATACGTTGATGTTACCCTCTCCATGACGTAGTGAACGTCATAACAGCACCCCTTCTTATTTTCCAAGGAGCAGGTGCCTTGATGAAACACAGTGTGATACTCACGACTAGCCTCGTGACATGTTAATTGCTAATAGTTTTTTTACATCTGCAATGTAATTCTCAAGCACCATTGAAGCAAACCTTGTCAACTTACATTTGTTACCATATCTTCTAAACTACACGGAATTTGGCTCTGATTTCACGCGGAATACTCATCTCGGCCATCGATCTACATTATAAACGTATAAACATCAGAATTGAAGGACCTTTTTTCGTGACCAAATTTTTCGACTTTTCTAAGCCTTAGTGCTTGAAGAAATGCCAGGATTCGGCCTATTTTGTCAACTTACATTTGTTACCATTTCTTCAAAACTACACGGAATTTGACTCTGATTTCCCGCGGAATACTCTTGTCGGCCATCGATTTACATTATAAACGTATAAACATCACAATTGAAGGACCTTTTTTCGGGACCAAATATTTTCATGTTTTTGCTCTTGGCATTGGAAGCAATATTCGTATGAGTGAATTGCAAAGTATTGCAAGTGATCCTAATCACGTATTCAGCATTTCATCTTTTCAAGATTTACAACAAGTAACAAACAGCCTCAGTCAAAGTAAGTACACTGAATTTCATTTATTATAGTTTCCCACTATAGGATGCAAATCCCATAGTGCCATGCAAACCTCATAGTGGCATGCAAATCCCATAGTGGGATGCAAACCCCATAGTGGAATGCACACCCCAGAGTGGCATGCAATCCCATGATGACATGCAATTCTATAGTGGCATGCAAATCCCATAATGGCATGAAAATCCACAACTTCATCAATTTATACTTAACGTGTTACCAATAATGTGCTGAAAGTGCTTACGTAGCTTAAACTTGGTCTACGTGGCTTTTTGCTCTCGTGCATTAGATAGTACAGAGTATGCTGGTAGCCCGGTTCCTCTTTATTCGTCGGTTGCATATGCCCCAAGAAGAAGAGCTGCCTGCAGGCTACATGGGCACTAATGGTTCCGCTTTAATCTTTGGATACAGTTCTGTATTGCTGACCCTATCTGTGCGTTTAGTGTTCAGCGTGATGCGGTAGCATGAGGTGACACAGGCATTTATATTATTTATTCATTTATTTTTATGGCAATGACTATGAATTTACCAATGCTTCTCCTATTCTTGCTACTCAAATTTCCTTGTCTGTTTTCAAAACTTACTCTATCTCGTCGGAGTACACAAAAATTATTGGCCCAGACTGTCATCGAAACTTTACCACGCAAACAGTTTCTGAGAAACAAATCTTAATACGACTTTGAACAGAACATGACGTAATGTGTGTAAGGTTCTTCTCCTACATAATATATAAATGACTGAATTTCACTCTTATCAGTTTGATTGAGGTGAGTAGAATAAAGAAAATGCTGGATTAGTTTGAAGAGATACTCTTTTCTAACTTACAATAGGAAAATGGAATGTGAGTTTTCCCAAGTAATTATGTTGACCTAAAACTGGATGTCAAACTGTTAATAAGTGCACTATAGCTATAAATAATCCTTACGTAATAGGTAATAACATGACCTAGCATCACAGTATACAGCGTGGTTTTGGTAAAACTGCAAAATGCACTACTTACAAATATGAATGTTATTTTTGAGTTATTCTGTGGTAGCCATTGTTTCCATCTTGCCACATGGTTTATATGCTGGGCAGTGATTGGAGCACGTTTTTACTGCTCGCGTTAACAAACCGTAAATACTCCTTTGCAGTATCTCTTGATTTCGGATTTAATTTTCATTTGTATTACTTCGATTCTTTTTTTCTTGGTACAGTCAACTTTCGGATTTTCGCCCAATCCACAAATACGAACGTCAGGTTTAAGTCCGGCATACAGTGGGCAAATCATAAGATGAAAGTTAAAGTGGCTGCACAAACTCTTAGCAACTCTGTCTCTGCAGCTATTAGTTTTCTCCGCTTCCAGAGATTGCCCAAATTCCTGGACAGTGACCAAACATCACAGATTATAGTAACCATCAACAACATGTTTGACATTTTAAATTCTAAATCAAAATTTGGTAAACACTTTAGGCAGCCTATTACTCCTGGTAACATTGATGACATTACTAAATACTTGGCTGACTCAAAAGACTACCTATTAGGTCTCACCGATGGCAGTGGAAATCCACTTATTTCCTGTCCCAGAAAAACATTCCTGATCGGCTTTCTATCAGCCTCAATTGTTATATTCAACAGCTTGAAAATTTTGAGAAATCCATTTGATTTTTGGTTCAGTAATAATCTAAAATCTTTATCAACAACTCGCGGATTGGTATCAATTGTTTACTGTCTTATTTCTATTATTTCTATGAATTCTGGATTTTGAAAGTTTTCTTGCGAAGATCTCGCAAAATGGAGTAGCTGTCATCCACGTAAGAGAGGCATAAATTACAATCATTTGACAATGGTTCACTAATCAGTTTTTTTAAATTTGATGGACCTAATAATTTTTTGCGCAAAAATTCTGTCGTTCTGCGATGTGATTGGTCCATTGACGTTGTTTGACTGATAGGCTGGATCGGTGTAATTGGAATGTACGCATTCCAAGCATGCAAGTGTCACTAAAAACAGCTTTTGGTGCTATTCAAAACGCATTGTGCACCATAGAATGTACGCATTCGAAGCATGCAAGTGTCGCTAAAACAATTTCTTGTGCTATTCTAAACGCATTGTGTACCATGGAATGTACATATTTCAAGCATGATAGTCTCGCTAAAACAGCTTTTGGTGCTATTCTAAACGCATTCTGCACCATGGAATGTACGCATTCCAAGCCTGCAAGTGTTACTAGAGACGGCTTTTGTTGCTATTCTAAACCCACTGTACACCCAGGCATGTTCGCATTCGAAGCATGCAAGTGTCACTAAAAACAGCTTTATTTTGGTGTCTTCCGTTTTCTGTGGACCGTAATTAATTATTGATATATTATTCTTCTCTACTCTTCTCGATGACTTTTTCTCGATTTCAATGGCCTTTAAACAGATAGACGGGACGGATGGAAGTCTTCCTCGGTCAAGTCATATGTCACAGAGCGGCTGGTCTCCAATTAGGTTGTGCTGGATGTCGGTGTCCGCCGGTGGAAGATTAGGAGCTAATGTGGCGACTAGAGAGATAGAGTATGTTAACTTCGGAGGTTAACCTAGCTCAGTTGGTAGAGTACACGACCGCGATAGCGTAGGTCACAGGTACGAGCCCCGGTGGTGACATATTTTCTATCCCTCTAGTGCACACATGATCTATTAAATGTGTGAACCACGTGTGAATTCCATCAAATGATCAAGACCACTAACTGGCAAAATTTCTGAAATGGAGGACACGCATGCTACTTTTTATATCCCATGAAACACCATCAACAGTTTCTTTGTTTCAAATAAAAAAGAGTCTGATACTTTACGTTGTGATTTCCCATGTGACGGCCTTCTCCAACCTCACTATACTCTCCAGATACGGATTTTCACATATGTTGCCAGTCGGCTTTTTAGCACGCCCAGTTAACAACGGAGTTTGGATTATCGGAAAATTCTTAAACGGCTGCGTACGAGACTTCTAATAATCAATGAACCACTGCTCTGGGAGTGTGTGTGGGGGGGGGGGGGTCCTGATTAAACCATGGGCATACAAACTTGTCAAATTTTTAGACTTTTAAAATTCGGAATTGGCGGAGCACTATCAACGTTGAATTGTTACTTAAATATAAACGCAGGACATAGTCCCTTTCAACCGCTAATAGCCCTTCATTCTCCATGCTCTCAGGTTGTTTGTCTTTGTGATAACACAATGCAATGCTCCCAAAGGCCACTCTGCCTCTTTTTCGTAGACAATTAACTTAAACTTAGTTTTGTCGTACATTCTCAGCTACCTCTTTGCTTTATATAATCTGTTGGTTTTGTGGATAGATTGTATTGCTGGTGCATTTCTCTGTGCAAAGCGTGGCATATGGGAATTGAAATCCCCTTGTGGTCGATCTTTTTACTTCCAATAGGGATTGTTCTTTGGGGGGGGGGGGGCAAACGTGGGCAAGTTTTACCTATTGAGCGGGTAAAGCCCCTCCGCGCGCCCCTTGGCTGAGTGCCTGCAGCAGACGACGACATTCTTCCTCGTTCTGATCTGCTTGTAGCCTTTTTTAGAAGGCTTGGCATGCACTTTTCTTTGCTTTCGCTGACACTGTTAGCCTATCATTTTCGGGACGTCAGTCTATCAATCAAAGACCCCAGATGAGCAGTGAGCCTTACATTGAAACTACCCTAAATGAACAGAAAAACCACCAAAGAGGTGTTTTAGATTTCATTTCCCAAAGATTATATTACGTTTACATTTGCATCGTATATCTTATCACGAAATACAGAAGTCAGCCACCGTAACTCTTAGAATCCCCGGCTGCCTACCAAAAGTCTTGAAAACAACCACACACTTGGCGGTACCAACCAGATTGACGAGATTCCTGCCTAGGAGTTGATGGCGACGAGGTTGGTCTTTTATTATCTCTTGCCGGAAAGATATAAGATGCTTAAGAGTACCGTCAGTGTCTTTCTGCTTACTCAGGATTGCCGAATAAACGGGGGTCTTAATAAACGGGGGCTATCATTACGGTCTAAATTTAATAAACGGGGGGTCTGAACTCCCAAGGTATAGACATCAACATAGGTTATAACTACAGTTACTGTTAGTCTTAAAATTTCAACAGTAGAAGACTACCTGGGCATCCACCTTTAAGATGGATCCATCAAATTCACAATGATACTGGGTTCCCAACTGAGACTATTGATAGATGAGCAATGGACAGGCAAGATTGGCGTATAGGAAGACAGAGACAGCAAGGGTCAATCATTAATGAGCTTTTTTAAGTCGAGTTAAGTTTAGGCAAATAAACGATGTGTAGGTACATTGAATAGTAGGGGGGGGGCTTGTTTGTCTAGCCCCCTGTGTCCATGAGCTACCTTCAAATGGAAACACAATTTTTAGCCTTACCAGGTTTGTGATCAGGAATTGCACTACATCTTCCCCTGTTTAAATTTGGTTATTTCTTCCACCGTTGCTGGTACCCATTTAAAGCACCTTGCAAACTCCAGTACTCTGTCTATTGTCTATAAAGTAGCTGCTAATTACCTACTATTTTGACTATAAGCCAACTTTGCTGGTAAACCGCGTCTCTAAACCCCAGATGTCAATGTGACGTAGAATGGTTTGTAAAGTAAAATATATTATATTGGCTTGTAAGTTGACCAATGATAAGGCTGTTCAGTATGGCATTGCTAACGCAAATAAAAAAGTCTTGCCTTCAGACAAACATAAGCTGCCCTAGTTTGTAAACCACACAAACGCTCTACAAGTTTAACTTAATAGAGTAATGCAAGTCTCCCATTTATGCCCATTCTTGTAATAAACCCTAGCCTCGTGTATCTGCATTGGGGTAATTCTGCCTTTTCAGATACTTAGCCATCCTACAAATGGCTTTCTATAATCACAAGTTCTGGATGTGGACAATATAACATAGCTTTCATCTCAGTAGCATGACATTTCTTATTTAAAACCGCCAAGTCCTTAATCTTAGTGATACTGAGCAACCTTTTCTGCGGAACAAAGGTTTTCCCTGAAGGATAGAAATCGCTTTGAATGATCGCAATTCATACTAGTAGGTCACAACAATATCAGTAACTTCTCAATCCAAGTATCAATTAATGTGGCAAAGTTGACTTGCACAATCTAACAAGTGGTAGTAGACTTGACGAAGTCCTCAAATAAAATGGAACGTCAGTACATAATAGTTTTACCAATGACTTCTTGTGTGTCATATTTTAATGCCATTTTAATCTACATTTTCATACAGCCACATTTATTGTAAATTGCACTTATAGCGTCTGCGAATGGTCGTTTCAGTGAAGGGTTTAGGAAGTACCGCACAAACATATTGTGATTTAAAACTATCATCTTCACAGCACCCTTTATTTATTTATTTATTTATTTGGTAATATTTATACAGGTTTTTTACATCAGTTTTCCAACTGTTTTTCATGTAAGTCCATTATTTGCCCCAATTTTCAACATGATTGACTGCCATTCCAAGTTGGTGTTATATTTTCTAAAAGTTGCACGTTAAGTAGTCTTGGATATCCTTCCTTTCTTCATTTTCCCATGGTATCTACTATTTAGATCTCTTAGGTCTTTATTTCTCTATCACTCTGAGAACGTGAGCTTTAAATCTGGTCTCTTTTCTGCTTCAATTTTCTGCGTTCTAGTAAATTGGCTCCTCTCAAAACCTTTAGCAATCCTATTGATATTCATATCCACCATACCCTTCTTTTTCCTTATTGATTGCTTCCAAAAAACTCTAAAACAGTCGCGCTGTTTTAATATTGGGAAATACAGGTACCCCACGTAAATAATATGTATCACATAATATTACATACGTGGAATTTGTATCGAAACTTGACGTGGGTGGTTTACGTCATCCAATTTTATACATCTCCATTCAAGGTACAAAGGAAAATAACCTTTGCCTGTTAACATTGCGGACATGCCAGTTCTTCAGACTTCTATTGAGTTGGGGGCTCCCCATACTTTCTTGAATTACTTATGAAATTCCGTGAGTCGTGGGCGGACGCATAATTAAAATCATTAGGATGGTTGAAGTCCTTCGTACCTTTAGCAGTCTCTCAATCAAAGACCCCTGATGAGCAGTGGGCCCGACATTGAAACTACCCTAAATAAACAGAAAATTGATTTTGAGTATACAGAAATGTATCATCTATGGTATCCACTGCACCTTTCAAGATTTAGCATAATGACTAACGGTCAAGTCTAGCAAAGCCTTGGTTGAATCATAAATAATTTGTAGTATTGGTTAGTATAATATAGCCTAACTACATGATATCAAGAAGAATGTAACTTAAATTAGGGACGAGAACCTTGAAAACCACATCTCAACAAACTAAATCTATGCACTGAACGAAATTGAAACAAGAAAGATGTAAATGAAGAGATGATACAGATGTAGATGTAGATGAACAAACTTTGCCTCAATGTTTCTCAATCATCTGATAAGGGGGAACAGAGTTTTATTGTTTGCAGTAGATTTAGCTGAAGTAACAGAAGCGCCATTTCGACAGTAACCGAAACCTTTAAAGATGCATAGCACAAGCTAATGCACCTTTTGTACGATAATCCAGTTCGCAGAAGAGTCGGCAAGTAAATTTTGTATATATCAGGGGGTTCGCGGGAGGAAAAAGTGTAAATACTACTGCTATACGTTATCGTTAACTAAGAAAAGAAATGAACAGAACATGCTCACAAAAAGATGTATTTTATTTGCTTTGAGGCAAGCAGCAGCAAACGTTACACTTTATTTGTATAAACTGTTCCAACAGCAAATTTAAAATACTTCGTAGTTTTAGATTTCAAACATGAGAATGTTTTAATAAAATGCCAGAAATGAGCCTGTAACACACAACTTACCTATCTTACTATATCTGTTAAACTATATCGAATTAGACTTTGATTTCACGCGGAATAGTTTTGCAGGCCATCAATCTTCATTATAAATCTATAAAGAACATAATTGAGGGACATTTTTTCCTGACCAATTTTTTGTACTTTTGCAAGCCTTAGGCCTAGTGATTGATAACATGCCAGAAATTAGCCGGTAGCACACAACTTAGCTATCTTACTATATCTGTGATCTGTGATATATATGTGACTCTGCCATAGGGCAGCACTTGCTTGAGAACCCAGACTGTGCCAAAGTGTACACGGACAATTGCTTCCGTTTGTTCGAAAACTTCGCTATAGTTGACTTGTAAAAGCGAAAAGATCAAGCTTTAGGGAACTATTGGAGATGGGCATTTTCAACTTTTAAACTTTCAAGTACAAATATGAAATCGCCCGATAATACTAAAGCTGTTCTTGTTGTAGGCCAAGTTTTCGTGAGTCTGAAACTATCAAGCATAGTTGGGATGATAACCTTCACAACGAAGAGATGCTGAAAAGATTTCTTGAACTACACATTTCAAACCGTAGTTCTCTTGTTTTCTTTTTTTTCCTTCTAGTTTTGTGGCAAGCATTTTGAGTTATTAGAATAAGAGTAAATAATGGATCATTCAACTCGATGGCTGTATGATAGGTAGCGGTAATATCATTAGCTTTGGTTACTGTATAAAGTCAACAAGAGGCAATAATTTAACTTCATGCTCGTAACATCTATAACGATACGTATGCGAATACAATTAGATTTATGTCTCCATTTTGGGAGAGAGGATCTTAGATTAGTCGCAAGCATGTCGTTACAACAGTGAGACCAGGGAATAGATTTTGTATAGAAAATGCTAGAGTGAAGTACGAAATGTTAATTATGTATGCAGATAAAATAAAGTAAGTATCAGAAACAACACGAAATAAACTGTATTGTTTGCTGTAGATAGTAACAATAGATAATAAAGATACACTGACGCAGCTTAACAAATACGTCTGTTAAATGTGATAGTAAGGGGCGAAAATGGAGGCATGTGACCGCTAAGGGGGATGTAAACCAATTATGTTGGGAAACATTGCTATATAAAACATCCTTTGACAGGTTTACATTCTTTGCAACAAGGATTTTCATCTAAACTCCACCCGCAGAAACTGCCGTTTCAGATCAGCAAATTAAGTATATACAGTCTCTCAAAGAAATAGAAGAGTAGAAAATTAAGGTATAAACTAGCATTATTTACTCTTAGGAACGCTGCTCACTTGCATTTAAGCACAAACTCTTTCCTATCCAACCAACTCACCTTGTTCAATCAACAATCGCCGTAGGATCGTAGATTGAAAGAATCGTACATTGTGAGTACATTGTGAGTACATTGTGAGTACATTGTGAGTACATTGTGAGTAAGATATTGATCAGTGTGAAGTGCATAACAGTGATCAAATCTTTTAGAACGAGAATGACTTGGTAGACAACGCCTTATAAAGTTTTACAGAGTCCTTTCTCCTATTCTTCAGTTACAGTTACCGTTAAGAGTTTTAGAGGGCTGCAATTTTAGAGGTGATTGGAGAGAGTGGAAATAAGCTCAACTAGTAATGGTATTACTACCACTCTCTTTAGTTTAGCCTCCAATTCTATTTATCCATAAAACCACACAGGCATAGACTGTTATAAGTGAGATAGCAATAAGACGCAACTTGACATAGTTTTCATACACTAGATGCGTACATTCCCTGGTGCACAAAGCGATCAAAATAGGCTAATAAGGCATACTTGACATAGGTTGCATACACTAGATGCTTACATTCCATGCTGCACAAACTGTTGAAACTGGCGAATAGGGCATATTTATTTGCATACACTAGATGCGTACATACTACGTTGCAAAAAGCGTTCAATATAGGCAAAAAGGAATATTTGACATAGTTTGCATACACAAGATGCGTACATTCCATGGCGCAGAAAGCGCTCCAAATAGGCTAATAAGGCATATTTTACACAGTTTGCATACTCTAGATGCGTACATTCCATGGTGCACAAAACGTTAGCCGAAATTAAGGTTTTGGGTATGGTTAGCGAAAGTAAACGAGCCTTTAACACAATTTCCGAACAAAAATGAAGTAAGGGTTTTACAATTTCTCAGAGCCACTTGGCCATTTCATGTTGTGAGGAGCCAATCATAGAAAGAATTGATCGAAAGGAAGTTCTTTCTTATGTGTTTTGGGGAGGCCATACATACGTGGACGTTGTGACCCGCAGGGTCTGATTCTATGGTAAAGATCGCGAGGCAGACAGCCTTGCTCTAGCCTCTAGATTAGGTAAACGTTTTTGGATACGCTGCTCAATTCTGGTTGCAGTATCCTTCTTTTCAACACTACCTAATTTTTGAAATTTGATGATGATGGTGATGATGATGATGATGATGATGATGGTGATGATGATGATGATGATGATGATGATGATGATGATGATCATGGTGATTATGATGATAGTGATGATGATGGTGATTATAATGATGATAGTGATAATGATGAGGACGAGAAGGATGATAAAGATGATGATAATAATGATTATTATTATTATGATGAATTCGAATTCGCTATCACACCATAAAATTGCACTGCAGGGTCTTCTGTGGTAAATTTATGTCTGAAAACAAATACGCATCCCTCCATTTTATTCCTTCTCCCCCATTTTTAGTATTTATTTATAATTTTCCCCGTAGCTCATTTTAATACGACTCCAATAAGCAAATTAAACTTAGCAATGTGGTTAAGATATAGCAGTGTGCGCGAGTCAAGTAAAGCTTATTCCAAAGTAAGGCTTATCATTAAAAATGTATTCTGCTGGTATGATAGATTATTCATTCAGGTCATAACAATAGGCAAAAGAAGCAAACAGGTGTTCATGGCATGAGATCATGCTTTACATAATACACAACATAAATATGTTATTCTTCTTTTTCCAGATTGCCTATTAATTTGCTCATATGTTTTCCTCTGCGTGTGTATATTTCTTTTAATGAAATACTCCTTCCTTTAAATCAGTCCAAAAAGAATTTGTTTGATTTTCTTGTCAGTGCCAGTCAGCTTACCTCAAAGACGACCATACGCTAGTAAACCGAAAACACTCATTTAGCCATAACAACCTTAGTTACGTGGTGGCAACGGCATGCTTAATTGTGTTTAGAGGCTCCAAAAACGTCTACACTCATGGAGGTATAACGTGCGATGTCTTGAGATTTTTGATGGATCAAATTGATTTTTATGTACCTTTGATCGATGGAATCTTTTTCTAGGTTGTAACCTTAAACTAGTAGAAATATTTTCTGCGTCTTACAGAAAACACTGTACTGGCTCCGTCGTTGCCACCACGTAACCAAGGGCGTTTTAGCTTTTGGTTTAGAAGCGTGTACTACTGCGGGTGATAAAATAGTTTGGTGCCTCTATTGTGGATGCATTCAATGAACTGAACATCCTTTGGAAAATATAGGCTATATATCAAATGTAACTTTGAAACAGGGCAATTTTGTTAAAATCTTGTATTCACTAAAATTCCTAGTGCCTCCATGGGCGACCACGGCATTTTCACCACCTGCGATATTGAACACAGGAAATTGTAGGGGGAAGTCACTTTGACACCAAGAACTTTTATGGTATCCACTAATCAGATGCTACTACAAGGACCGTGTTGGTTACGAAGGTATCATACTGTATTCCACATGCGGTTACAGCGGCTGGTTATATTCCCTACCTCCGTCTACGGCTGCAGCTGCTATTACATTGCCAACACAGGTAAATGGCTAACTTTAAATCAAAGGTCTGTAGAAGTAAAACCTATCTTTCGATTCTAGCAGGTTGTTTGCCTTTGGGGTTGTCGATTGTCTCCAATGGTTTCTGACCTGTGTAAACGTCGAAGGGTGCCCCAATTAAATATAGGTTAAAGCGTTCACATCCCAGACAATGACAAGAGCATCATTTTCTATTCAAGAATAGTGGCGCTCCACACTAATTGAGGCTCTGCTAGCATAGCCAATTGGTAAACGTTTACCCTTCTGCGTTTTGGACAGGATAGCACCAAGTCCAGCTGAACCTGCATCGACTGTCAGTTGTTTTACTGCGGTGGGATCGTAGTGTGCAGAAATTAGACTGCGAAGGCCCGTTGGCTAGAGATATTGAAAATGGGCTTTGCAAACTTTTTCACAGGCTGAGCAGTTTGTATACAAACTTTCAGATCATAGGGCCTTTGCAAGTTATATACTTTCCCTTACGGTAGTAATAATTTCAAGTGCAGAGACGTAATATGGGTAAAATTACGTTGGAATTGGGAACAGTCAATTCATTCTGACGTTATTGGTTGCTGCAATTTTGGATGAAGTCAATTATTTGGATACATTTTTCCTTCGTATGTAGTTGCCATCCTAAAAGAATCGAGTGAACTAATGAGGATGAAGAGCAACACGTTCAGTGATGAGAAAACGGACCTGAACTTGCCTTATTATTACATTTAAAAAAATGCCAAGAAACGGCAAACGCTATATGGCGATTGTGATTTTCATCGACACAAGTGCCAGTTCTACTCTTCTGTATTACCCATACTCTTTGTAATAAACGACATACCGTATAACTAAACTGGGCATTAAAATGAGGATCACCAGCTCTTATCCGACGTTTATCTGAAAAAAGAAAAAGAATTGTTAATAATGCAGAATCAACTGATTGGTGTTGGCCACGAATCGAGAATGTTTTAAGAGAACAACCCTATCAATATCCCATTTTCAAGAAATACATTCCTCTTTAGCAACAAAAAATAGTTTCTAAGTTTTCAGGGTCTTTGACAGTGGGAATCATATTGAAACTGCCTTAAAAACACAATAGAACCACACGACAGGCTAAATAATGCATAAAGAAAAAAAGCCAGGGGACTCACTCTAGTGGCTAGAAGGAACGCATCTCACAGATGGTGAAAAGCATTTCTAACACCCGAATCTTCGCCAAAATGCTCAGAAGAGATCAGTCTAGCTATTGTTCCATCTAAATCTTACAACTAATGCTTCTCTAAAGCTTCTCTTTACCATGTTGGAATCCTTATTTATCTCATATCAAATCAGCTTATACTCAATTTAGTCCTATTTCTCCACTCAATTTTGCAATGTAAAGCTTTCATCAAATTTGAACTACTTGAGGCTTAAGAAGTAAAAGATTTGCTCCAACCAAGTAGAGGTCAGCTATGATAATTCCTAATGCTTCTCCACCCTTGAAGTAACGCTGTGTTTGAAATATTGTTTTATTCTCTGGAGGGCGAGAGAGAGAAAGAGAGAAGGTGAATATTTTAACAGGAGTAAACCTTTTCTATCGATATGATATGTCCGACAATCGGCATGATTTAAAGAGGAATGACACAAAGGTATAGGAAGCAAATAAAACATAAGATAGGCATACGGTGCATGACATGAGTAGATCTTGCTTCAAACCACCTTCATGAGATTTACCAATCTGCCTACAAGATCTACCATAGTACAGAGACTGCTCTTTTATCGCAATGCTCCAATGTTTTGTCATTTTCTTTAACTTTCGACAGCAAAAGACCTCGGCAATTATAGGGCTCTTCATGGCCTTCATTACCTCGTTTTGATTGAAGTTTTAATTGTTTCGGACCTGTACAAGTACCTTTTGCAGTTTTCTTTTACTCTGGTGACAACAAAACATGACTTTGATATCACAAACCTAATTGTTAGCTACGCATCATATAAGGCTCATTGGCCGTCTTAGCTCTTTTCTGTGATCACTTTGAGATCTAGCATTATGGTAAAGTTTTGTTTTTGCAACTATTTAAAATGGTGTTTCATATTGAAAAAAGATCATGTCAAACAAATAAAACTACTGTTTGGAAGTAAATGGCAATTGGAAAACTACTATGTCACTGAAGTCCTTAGGTAACTGCCGACGTTCCCAGAAGTGACAGTACTGTGCCACTGCTTCTGATAGATCGGTCACAGGAATGGGAGTTTTCTCTGTCAGCCATAATTTTATGACTTTAAGTTTGCGAAAATTAACCAAAATTTTCGGAATCACATTGAATACCTAATACCTAAGGGGAGAGGGGGAAAGAATTCATAGCTATAAGAACCATCGACAGTATTACCGGTGTCCTCTCGGTAGAGAGTTTATTACTATAAGTGTTGCAAAAAGTTTCGGCATAATTTAACAGTTAAGGGGGTTAACGTATCATACTTATGAAGTAAGAAAGGTTTTTTAACACATTTCCTTCTCAAAAGCCCTTGTTCTAGGCTTACAGTGGAAAGAGAATTGAATGGAAAATCTAGTGTCTATAAATAGGCCAATCAAAACGGTAGAGTTTTTCTGGGTTAACTGAACTAGGCCTCACCTAAAACTGACCCTGAGAAACAGCCTACAAGATTTGGATTCCACAGTAAAAGGTTACTCTTACCTATGTTCTAAATAAATAGAAAACGAATTATGGCCTATTCACTTGAAGTGAAATAGTTTAATCAAGAAGAACAAATTTATTTTTATTTTCTTCCGTTTCTTCAAAGAAACATATTGGGATTATCATTGCCCACTTGAGAAATATATTGATCAGCGGCTGCAAACTATTCAATGACATTGACTAGTCGTCAATAAATAGTTACGGATATTGATTTTGTCAATACATTTTAATCATCCCTTACAGACAATCAAGAACGTTGTCAGTATTCAGTTTCATCAATATTGTTATCAATATTATTGAACGTCTGTAGGCTGCTTTACAATCAAGCACTCAAAGCACTCCAAGGAATAGTCAGCAAAAAAGTTACATCTTTCTTCAACGTGGAATTTACATTCAAACACTCCTAAAAGTGCTCACAATGAGTATCACCGTATTAGTATAAACTCCCAATTTTCTACGTTTTATCTAGTCTTAAGATGGAATTTAAAACAACCTAGAACTGGAATCATAACTGTAACAAAATTGGGGAATTTACTGCCAATGGTAAAAAATTAAAGGAAATCTAAGCTTCCCTCACGATGGATCCACGGTTATATTGGCTTAAAGTGTAATCCTAGTGCAAAACTTTGCTTCATCCCCGCTTGACTCCACCGGTCATAACTTGGACCACGGTGCAAAAACGTTAAGTACGTCTGCACTACAGTGCATTGTATCTCCCTTCTTGCAACTTACGATACAAACACGAGCTCGAGAATTGTTATGTTTATGTGATAATTCCGTTCTCTGTGACAGGGGATAATGGTTTGCACTTGGACGGGGGATCGACAGGCTGAATACAGAGTATATTTTGCTTGTTGCAGTGGTTTTGTGCTGGAGAGAAACATTGTTATATTGCTTTTCTTCTCAAACTAGAATTTGAAAGTGATGGTGTAAACCTAATGTTTGTCAGTGGTCAGTTTGTGTAATCTCTTCCAATATCATTTAAATTAGGTTCTTACATAGTTTTAAATATATTTTTAAAATTAATAATTCGTTACTCGTAGTTTAGTTAATCATTACAAAATAATCTGTTATCTATGAAAGTGGCTTGTGTATGGGGCCAATGAGCCTTACTGTCCCTTTAGAATGTAATTTTACCATTGCTGACCGTGCGCAGATCGCATTCCTATCGTTGGAAAGTCATAGAGCACTACATGCAGCAACAAACAAAAGAGGCATTGTCATCTCCCGATCGACATATCCCTCTAGTGGTCGATATGTTGGCCATTGGCTGGGAGATAACACCAGCCGATGGGGGGACCTTGCAAAGTCTATCATAGGTAGGTCCTGTGCTGGTTACATGAGATGTATTTTTATTTTGTCATTTTCTAATGGACTTAGTTGCGCTGTCTTTGAAGCATTGTGAATCAAAAGTGACGTCATGAAAGATTACTTTACTCGATTTCCGTCTAGGTCACTGATTGGCAACCCACTCGCACAGCAGCACTGGATAATTACCGTGTGCTAGGATGGCAGTTCTTTCGTAAATATGAGTGGTTATACAGCTGGGGTGTCTGGAGGCGTTGCAAGGCCTTCCATGGGGGTCCGGAAAATTTCGCAATTTTGACTATTTCATAGCCCTGAAACCCCTATTTTGAGTCCTTTTTAGGCGGTTTTACTCTTTTAAAACAGACAACGTTTAAGGGTTTTTTGCCAATTTTTTTTCAAATTTCGCATAAAATAAGAAATTATATAGAAATGCTGGGGGCCCCATGATATCACAATCTGGTCAGGGCCCCTAGGACGTGCACTCCCTCAACCCTGCCTGTTACGCGCCTGGTACAACTAATGGTGTAAAACTGAGAAATCGAAGGCTCCTTTCTGACTTGATATGTTTAACATCTGCCATTTGGCCGACCGAACTGACAAACAAATTGGAAATATAAAGCAAGGATGAATCATTACAACATTGCCAACATCAATATTTCTGAAGAAAATTTCATTTCAATTCAGACAAGAAATCTGAGGATTTTCTGGGGACGTGAAGAAATTGTAGGGGGGAGCAATTTGGGGCAAGAAATCAGCTTTTGAGGGGCAATGCCCCCCCCTGACCCCCCTAGCTCCGTGCCTGCATCCAGTAAACATTTTTGACATAACTACATTACCTTATGATACTAATAAAAACACATATTTTAACAATAATTTCGCAATAAAAACGCTTTAATTCAACGTCAAAGGTTTCGAAGTAGAATCATTATTGAAATTATGGGTAACTTTTAACAATGGGAATCATTTGCACTATTCAATAGAATGGAATAAAAATTAAAGAAGGACCGACTGGGCAAATGGTTAAAACGTCAATTATATGACTACGTTGAAGGAAGGAGACTAGGATTCAAGCAGAACGAGTAATTTCATATCCCTCTTAAATTGGACTTCAAAACATGTGGATCACAATTACTGTAATAACTTTGCCAAATAGTGACCGCCAATGTGATATGAAATCTATTTATAAACTACCCATTTGTTTTTAAACCATGTACAAACAGTGAATCAATAGTTGCAATAGTAATGCACGAAACAGCAAAATCAATGTTTTAGACGCATCATTATCTACTGCAAAGAGACACTTAAGTCACTTGCGGAATATTGGAAAGAGGAAATTTATTTACATGGCATGCCTTTTTGTCTTCCATATATACGGTAATGTCCAACCGATGGAGTCATTCAACGATGTATTTGAGGCTAAATTGACAAAACAAATAAGTTCGTTTGCACAAAAGGCGACATGGCATTATTGGCTTTGGGACAAGACTTCATGTCAAATTCCTAAATTTTGCATTAAAAAATGAGACATTGTGGGAATAAGTATCTCATGATGATGAGCAACCTGATTTGATCTAAAAAAGCAAATGTTAATGACAATATACTAGATAACTATTCAACTAACTTTGTCATTGAATAGCTTTGTCATTGAATAGTATTGTCATTGAATAACTTTGTCATTGAAGAACTTTGTCATTAAAGAACTTTGTCATTGAATAATTTTGTCATTAACTAGCTTTGTCATTGACTAGCTTAGTCATTGAATAACTTTGTCATTGACTAGCTTAGTCATTGAATAACTTTATCATTGACTAGCTTTGTCATTGACTAGCTTTGTCATTTAATAACTTTGTCATTGAATAGTATTGTCATTAAATAGCTTTGTCATTGACTAACTTTATCATTGACTAGCTTTGTCATTGAATGACTTTGTCATTGACTAGCTTTGCCATTGTTTACCTAGTTTATCGTACAAGAGTGTCGGAAGAAATTTAAAAATAATGAAGACGATGATAAAATTTAAACACACACATACAGAAAAAATAGCTAAGGGAGAGAGAGAGAGAGAGAAAAAATTTACATGAAGAGTAATAGCTCCGTAGAGGTCCATTCTTTGTTGCGCCTATTAAAAATGTAATATGACGTTTTTATGGCTACTTCTGAGCACTTCATCATCAGCCTATTTGTATCTATTTCTAAATTTTTAATAATAATAATAATGATAATAATAATAATAATTTCAAGAGATCAAGAGGAACAAAAGACCAACTGTTAATTGATAAGATGATTATTCGTAATTGCAAAAGAAGAGGAATAGGTCTCTTGGCACTTCCGATGATTTTGATTATTGTACAACCACAAGTGAATCTAGAACCAAAACCTCTTAGGTACGTAATTTTCTTTCCACAAACGAGTGGGCCATTCTCTATCGCCTGAGCCAATCTCTGTCGAGGGAGCGAGTCTTTCAATGCACATGAGCAGTTGCAACTGTGAGACCGTCGCTTTAAGAATAGTTATTACAAGATAGAGGATACACCTCGAGGCTCTCGTAACACATACGTCAGAAAGAGAAAAGACTGGCTCTCTGTATAGAGACCGACTCCCAAGTCATGGAATGAATTCCTTTTTTATGGTTATTGTTTCGGTACCGTATACGTACAGTTAGTCTAACTTTACTATACAGCAACATAATTTATAGGACTATTTCATAGAGTAGTTTTAACTACATAGTGCTTAGATATTACAAAACTTTGGTTAACGATAAAAAAGGTTTTGCAAGCTTACTTGACAGATGGTTCTTTACTCATCTTTTCAACCTCTGGTTTTCGTATTTACATATCAATGTTTTATTCCTCAATTTGACATGAAGCAGTTTCCTCGTTATCCTTTTTTCTGGTAACCCACCGTCCACGTTAAATTGTATTCGCTTTAGCTGAAATAGTCTCAAGCTACCCCACCCATAACAATACCATCAATTTAGTATTATCAAGAAATCTAAAATTATTACATCAATTCAAAATGGGGGTTCCGAAGCAGGCTGCTGTATGAGCGTGGTCGCAGCTCCGATCAGGTCGCCATCGGACTTGAGGCACTATAAATCTAGTCACTTGAAGCGGTCCCGATAAGCCCCGCGATTTCTCCGCAGGCCGCACTCATGGGCTTGTTGCTTCAGTGATCGGCGATACCGCCCCAGGTCCGGATCTGCGAGACGCAGGCAAATGCCCCCAGGCTCATGGGTTAAGGGCGAATCTGTCGCGACATGGAGGATTGGGATGTCGTCCCTATCCTTGAACCTTGGTTTCAGCAATCAATTCTAATCTTGGACGCCCCCTTCCCCGAGGGCTACGCCTTCGGCGACATCTGGGAGGATGCCATGATATGGGTTGCTGTGGACACCTTTGTTGATTCTAACAGAACGTCAGATAGGTGCTCTCCTGTCCTCAGTGTGGTTGGGTGGTGGCATTCCTGGGGAAACCATGACAACAGCTTGTGGGTCTTCATCATCCGAGTCCTTGTCACTAGAGCTTTGGTCTTCTGGCAGTTCCTCTGGTTCTTCTGTGTCTGTGGCAGCAGGCATGCTTGGCAGTACTCTTCGGGGTCGAGTAGGTGGAAAAGGACATAACTGCATTTCAGCACTATTCACAATCTTGTTCTCACCAAATCCATCAGCAGCTTGAACTTGGTAGAGGTTTTCACCTGTCTTTGCAGTAACTTATGTCTAAAACTGATATTGGCTTAACAATCGAAAGTATGCGCTTTTGTCGATAGTATTAACATAGAGGGTCAGGAATCGGGGTGCTACTGCACTGGCTTTTCATTATACAGTTTGTTGTAGTCGGACACACAGATAACTTAAGCGTAACGGGCAAAGTCTCAAACCCCGTAGTGAAAAGCTTCAAATTTTTAAATTTTCTCACTGGAGTGAGCTTTCATGGTATCGAGAACCCAGAGATATATCTGAGTAGTGTGCCTTCCCTTGGAGCATAGCAACGTGGTTGTTGCCATTGGTAACTAAAATGAAATCGTTCGTCCAATTTTACTTTTTGATTTATTTGTTATATTAAGGTAACTTGTACCTGGTAACTTGTACCTAGTAACTTGTACCTGGTAACTTGTAATTTGTATCTGGTACCTGGTACCACCTGGTACCTGGTAACTTGTTACTTGTAACTAGTACCTGGTACCTCGTAACTTGTACCTGGTAACTTGTACCTGGTACCTGGTAACATGTACCCGATAACTTGTACTTGGTACCTGATACCTGGTAGTCTGTACCTGGTACCTGGTAACTTGATTGGCTATCACAAAGCAATTCTAAAGTACGGAATATACGAAAGGCACGTAGATGGGTTCTCAAAAGATTTTTAAATAAAGACAAAAATACAAACCCACGATGAAATAAAAGCGAAAAACTATTACTACTATTACTACTACTATTACTACTACTACTACTACTACTACTACTACTACTACTACTATTACAACCACTACAACTACTACTACTATTACTACTACTATTACTACTACCACTACTACTATTACTACCACTATTACCACTACTACTACTATTACTATTACTACTACTACTACTACTACTACTACTACTACTATTACAACCACTAAAACTACTACTACTACTATTACTTCTACTATTACTACTACTACTAATACTACTACTACTATTACTACTACTACTACTACTACTACTACTACTACTACTAATTAGTACTATTATTACTACTACTACTATTACTCCTACTTGGCAATTTTGTTTTAAGGTTTGTTAAGGAGGTTTAAAATAGCAAACAATTTCCTAAATTGATTGTCCAATTTCCTGTAAATAAAGTCTACTTACCACTTCTTTAAATTCCTGAATCAAAACACTACTTGAGTATAAAAACACGTGTTCGCTGGGGTTAAGATTAGTTTCTGCCAAAGAATGTTAATATGCACCATTATCTCTTGGCAATGCATACATAAATACGAAAACCCGTTCTTAAATTGTTGCTAAGGGTGATTTCTTTAACTACGTCAGTTTTGCAGAAATAGTGCAATTAAGGCTTCGTAATTAGCTGCTTTTGCAAACTTAAACGAATTCGTCTCAACTGCTAGAGGCGGTCCTACTGGGCAATTGAGCCTGCTTCATTGCTTGCTTCTCTGTCCGGTAGCACAAATTGAGGGGCGTCCCCTTTGGACGCCCCAGCTGCCTTTTATGTATTAGTTATCCTTCTTGGTAGTTTTTCTGTTTATTTAGGGTAGTTTCAATGTCGGGCCGTCTGCTCATCAGGGGTCTTTGATTGAGAGATTGCTAATCGGAAAAAGGGAAAAAACCCATACAGAAGGGTAATTACACAATAAAATACGTTTTTGAAGCATAAAAGACATTGATATCTACTATTTCTATGAGTCATATGCAAGACGTCATTTTAGAAAAGACTTTTTCACTATTCAATAAATAGCAGCGAGTTCGTCAGGTAATCAATCAGAGAGTCACTCACTTTATGAGTTCATAAGTAAGTACGTAAGTTAGTGAGTCGGTCGATCATTCAACCAATCAATCAGCCCGTTAGTCCGTCCTTCTGTCAGTCAGCCAGTCAGCCAGTCAGCCAGTCAGCCAGTCAGCCAGTCAGCCAGTCAGCCAGTCAGCCAGTCAGCCAGTCAGCCAGCCAGCCAGCCAGCTAGCCAGCCAGCCAGCCAGCCAGCCAGCCAGCCAGCCAGCCAGCCAGCCAGCCAGTCCGTCAGTTAGTAAATATGCCGTGCCTTTAATCAAGCAGTCAGTCAGCCTTTCACTTACCTACTTGCTCTCGCGTAAAATATGCAATGCAATGTAAAATATGCAATGCAATGTAAAATATGCAATGCAATGTAAAATATGCAATGCAATGCAAAATATGCAATGCAATGCAAAATGTGAAACGTTCGACGGCTATGTGCCACTTGCACCAACTTGGTCCCGGTATTCGGGTCTATTGAAACTTTTGTTATGGAAAGTCGTTACGTTTTCCCTAGTTGGACAACATGAGCAGAGCTGACGTACGTAAAAAGCAGTGAATCAATGAATGAGTAAATGTACCCGATATATAGGTACTTTAGCTATCAGGGCTACTATAATTGGGAGTGATATTATCGCAACAAACTAACAACATATCTTGTCTGTAATATTCCTGTGAAGTGCGCGCGCATGATGTTAATTTTTGTGTGTAGTTAATCAGCGGTCTCCAATTTACGTTTTCATGGCCACTTTTAGTGGTTTCGTCTTGTTAGAAGCTACGGAAAAAAGACATTTTGCCTTTCCCATATATCATGAAATTGAGAAATTAACAGTTTTCTTTGTCATAATGTTTAGGAAATTTTCCTCTTCGTCACGGTCCCGTCGGTGACACATTTTCTATTACTCCATTGTCTCTTGACAAGTGTTATTTCCACTATAGTGAAATTATGAGATGGTGCACGAATGATTCAAATCGAGATTCGTACGATATCGCTAAGTAATAATAACACAGAGCTACAGCAGCAAAACCTTAAAAAATTATTGGCAGCACAAACAATATAATTTTGTAAACGCGTTTTATACACCCTGCCTCCCCCCCCCCCCAAAAAAAAGGTTCAACGCTTCAATAAAAATTGTTCTGCCAGGGCTGCCTTATGACACGGGCATCAGAGAAATTTCAAGCTCTGTTGATCATCACTGAAAAAAAAGCGCCGGCCCTTAAGGGCATGGGGAACGTATATCAGTCTCGTAGTCAGCTGGTAACGCTAAGGAATATTGAATGGATTAAGAGGCGTAACAAACTCGAATATCTTTTTCTTTTCATACTGTTTAAGAAATAAGCGAAATTTTATAAAGGATGGGGGATTATTGGTAATGTGGTAAACGTCAAACTGATGTTTCACTCCCACCAACTGATACTTATTTTTCATTATATGCCTTACAGAAGTGTGACAGTCAGTAATAATTGTGGAAATTGGTAATGGTCTTTCAAGAAGGCAATCAAGACTTGTGCAGAAGCCATATTTCTCCATGGCTTGAGATGAGCTTGTTTGTGTTACCTGCACTGGCTCAAAGTCTAACATTTTATCACTTTTACAGTCCTTTAAGGAATACGTGCAATATTTGGCCGAATATGCTGGGCTGTCACATCTGCCATCACCTGCTAATACTAACTCCTTTCCCTCTTCTATTACCTTCTCCCACAGCTTGTCTGTGTAAACTGCCCTAATTCTCGTTGCAACTGGCGATTGATTTTACAAGTTATGATTTCAAAGACTTCCATGTCTCACTGCTCTGTTGATAGGACATGAGAGTCAGAGACCGAGTAATACCACAAATGGGAGCCCCGTTCCTTAACTATGTGTCTTCCATGATTCCGCTCATTTCCATCTACAATTAGTAAATGTTTATGTAAGGAACGTCCAACGTTGCGGCTGCAAAGTCGCTTGGCAGCTTGCTCCCGTATAGGCGCCCATGCCATCATATGTAGTTGTTTCTAGATTCTTCGATATCTGATCCTCCTTATTCTGCTCATTTCCATCAAGACTTTGTAAATGTTTACGGTAGGTTTATTTCGTTCCAGTACTTATCATTGTAACGAATATGTTACTTTTAAGCATCGTTTTAGTGATAATTTCATGGAGTGTATGACCTGAATGTATGAATGAATGACCTCCTGTAGGTAAATTGAAAACTTTTGGGAAGCCCTTTTTTGTGACATAAGTCAGATATTCTGTACGGAGATGGGGTATTTAACTTCTTATATGGCCAGATTAGGAAGACGTTACAAAGGAAGCACATTAAGACCGCTGTAAGAAAACATGGCTTTTGACAATTTTTATTGACTTGAAAGAGATCAAAAACTACAAGATGAAGGAATTCTGCTATGTATGAAGTAAAAAAGAGGCCATGTGATAATCAAGATGAAGACCCTATAAAACTGTGTTTCCAATTATAATACGTATTTATAAATTATCTAAGTCAACATTGATGCTGTTGATTTGTTTCAATGATGTTGGTATTATGTTCCAGTTCCTGAGGTATAAACGTTTTGCTTCCACACTTTTCATGGTAAACAATCATTTAAATTCTGTCTTTTAATTCTCTAGTGACAACAAAGAAACCACCAACTGCTGTTCCTTTACCTACAACATCTGTTTTTGGTCGTGGCAATAACAACAAACAGAACGGAAATGGTGCATCTCTCATAAAAATCCAATTGTGCAGTGTTTTTACATTAAATCTGATTGTTCTATCTTTTGCTAGGCACGAGACACAGAAAGTCGTAGTTTGCATCCTCCTGGTCACATAACATTTTTCATTGGTGAAAGCCGTCGTGAAATGCTTTGATGCCGGATGCCGTGCAAATTATGACCCAAAGTAATAAAAAGCTCTATAGCACCTGAAAGCACTCAGCAACACATTCGTTGTTTCCACGTTTGCTGTTTTTTCTTTAGCCCACCACCTTGGCAACTAAAAAATACACTGGTCTCCATAGTTTGGAGCCCCCAGGCAGGTGGGGGGTCCAGCATTTTCGAAAATTTTGTCTAGGTGGGGGTTGGCTCGAATCCCATTTACAGGTGGGGGTGGCCTCTAAGGTTGGGGTTGATTAAAACATTAAGGTACTCAAAGAGAAGCCAAGCATCCATATGTGAATGGAGAAGCAACGATAGTACCACCTTACCACATCTAAAAGCGCTTTTATACCACAGTAATAACTTACACATATTCTTGAACAATTACGACTCTCGACAACTACTTTTCTAATCTGTGGTTGTAGAATAGGCATATCTAACTATTCTAGTTGCCTGCCATCCTCCAGGAAAAGTATATTTTCATGCCGCATACTGTTATTTATAATTTTTTTCAACGTGACCATTAACATAGCTGATTTTGCTGCCGGTGTACAGTCCAAAACGTGACTTTAAATTTACCATGTTATGCCTACTTTTGTGAGTGCTTCCGTATCATAGGAAAGGCCAGGTCTGCATTTCATTTGGCCATTCTGGAGTTAGTCCACATAAAAGCAAAAAAACCCTTTACTATGCAGACAAAAAGATTTCGTTTTTTCACTAGACCTATTCAATTAATCATATTTTAGTGGACGCTGATTGGTCAAAAAACACAAGCTATTCAGGCAGTCCAAATTCTGATTGACTCCTTCAAAAATTCCGTTGGGTACACACTTTCACACGTTTCATTTCAGTCATTCTGATGATAGTACTCTGAGGATTGTCAGACGAAATAAGCTTTAAGTAAACCGGAGACGCTCCTTTGGCCATAACAACCATAGTTACGTGGTGGCAACAAAGTATTGTTTACGTACAGTAGCACTGAATATGCTAGTAACGCAGAGCCAGATAGTGTAAACTTTGTTTTCATGACGACAGCGTGTTTTGTTTTGAATTTGAAGTATAAAATCTTAACATAAATTTGAAAATCCAAACCATGCGAATTCCATCGTCTTGCTTTTACGAGGTTTGTAGTTACATGTATTTTTTTACTAGATAGTTCATGACAGGTACATTAGCACCAAAATTAGTTTATGTTTGGGACATCTTGAAACTATTTGTATTCCTTCATCATCATCATCATCATCATCATCATCATCATCATCATCATCATCATCACATCATCATCATCATCATCATCATCACATGGGCGTTTGTCGTTCAGTGAAAGCATCGAGCTTATATAATTTCAAGAGTTGGCATGTAATTTGAAATTTAAAACAGTTAGTAATATAACAATATGGAGGGACCTTTCCTGATGCTTTATTTGTGCAGTCTTAATGCATCTGTAACCTTTATCTCTTTACTATCTTTACCTCCTCGAGGTAAATCTTACTTTTCCATATAACTAGCTACTTGTTATGTTTCCATATGTTATGTTATGTTTCCATATAATTACCTACTTATTATGTTTCCTGTCCTAAAATGCTTTGAATTTTTGGTAGAATTTGGCAAAAAAATTGATTACATTTTCAATTGTTAGATTTATAATGAGGTGTCATGGTCTTTTTAAAAAGTAACACATCAACCTCAGTATACTCGACGAAAAATGTCCAAAAAATGTCACCGGAATTTTCAGGATTAGAAAGTGGACCAGAGGTGTCAAATTCAAACCACAAAGATGCGTTTCATTCCGATTGTCTAACGCAATAATTGAAAAAAAGTTAAGGGAGTAACGTCACATTATCCAGTTAAAAGATAATAGTCTGGTCAAAATCGTGTTTTTGGTAGTCAAGCTGGACTCAATTAAAAAGCGGATGTTTTTTAACAGAGTGGGAGGACTTTAGAAAGTAATATTTCATTGGAGTTTTGAACTCGATCGTAGGGATTTAAGTTGCCAACTTCTACGGAACCGCGTAGTAGATGCTGATTGCAGGGAGCGTCGGCCGATACACTATCATATTTTTTCATTTTTAATTCTCCATGTTCGGTTAAGCACATCTTGCGATATTGCCATATTGGGGCTTAAGAAACTCAGAGAAGGTAAAGACGCAAACTAATGTTATCAAAGCAAAGCAAGTTAACGAGTATCTAGAATTACATGAGGAGACAGGTAGGGGAGCGATAAGATAAAGAATGTGACACAAGTGCAGGGTTAAACAGAAGAAGTAGAAAGTGTGAGGTTAGAATGGGCCAAGGAGTTACAACTCCATCACAGTGCCCTCAGTAATTTCCTTTTTGCGACGCTGGTTCTTGTAAATAAATACATTCTTTGGAGGGTAAAGGCAGTTTAGAACTCAATGAATCAGAAGATTTACACTCTGAATAACTGACAACAATGCCTTAAAGTTTAAAACTTTTTAAATTTGAATTGCATTTGGTCCGTAGCTACTACAATAGGAGATGTAAAATGGCATAAAAGTTTTCTGATTATTTACCTAACGTTTAGCTTAGCGCTTAAAGTGCTTAAATTTATGATATTTGACATAAGGATTATGATAATACTAATGATCATAGTAGTAATAATCATTATGGTGATGATTATGATAATGATTTGTTAATTTATCTAAATAGGTATCCTGATAGTGGAAAGAATTTGAGTGCAGGTACGTTAAGCGGTAGATTATAGAAAGACACTTGACATAACTTATTTAATTTAATTAACATAATTTAAAGAACATACTCAAAGTTATAGCTAAGCCTTAACATGGGTAATTATTATCATTATTTAGCTGCCACACTCCATTGTTCAAGGTCACTGCTTTTAGTACTTTCAATTAATGGGAAAATAATTTCCTTTGTCTTGGTAAAGCCGAAACACTAAAATTTACAATATTTAATTTCATATCTATGCACATTCAAAATTATACAGTCTTAAGAATATTGAGTGCAAGTACATTTTATGTTATTCTTTTGTAAGACTATTTGAAACAAATGTAAGACTACACCTTGCAAGACATTTCTTCCAGTCAGGCATCACCAACGGTGTTCCTGTATTACCTGGCACTGAAGGTGGTATTGGTGGCAGTGGGTCTGCAGTGACCGTGGTGGTAAAAATACACAGTGCGGCCAATGAAAGGCAACATTTCAAAATCGCCCACATTCTTGTTTACGACAAAGTCCGTGAAGTAAGCAAAATCCAATCTATTTATACAGTACAAGTAACAATCTTAAAATGTGAAAATAAGTGGAGAGGACAGATGAATTCTGGCCTTCCTTCCTTCCGAATGAAGAATCATAACAGCAAGAAGTCGACACGTCCGGGAAAAGATCAAGTGGTTGCAGACACAATCATCTCGCAGAAGGTACCATTTATGTGTAAAGCAGGCACGAGCATGTTCAGCAGAACCAGTAACCTCGAAATTTACAAGAAGGATTTGAAAGCAAATATATCCAGTCTTGTAAGCTCGATCTATATAAAGGGCGTGAACGACCGGCATCCTTTCCAAGAGTTTCGAAACAACAATTTGCAGCAAAGAGAGATTGCTCCTTTAATAATGCACAACGAATTTATTTTATTGAATTCCACAATAATATCACAATACAGTCATAAAAACTAATGGTAAGACCGGGTGACAAGTTGTTTTTTAGTGAGAAAGCAAATTTCAAGCAGAGTTAATCTTTAAGCTTGCTTTTTAATTTATGTTGTGCATTACTACAGTACGTTCACGGCAAACTCCTGGGTAGCGAAAAATACCTAACCTTAACGTTTGGAGCCCTAAACTGAAAGAAAATCGAAATGGATTTATTTCTTTTTGACCAATCGAAAATATACCGAGAGCATATTCAGACCTGGGCGCTCATGCAAACCCGAGGGCTTGCTTATGCCACAGCATATCTTCGGACCTGGGCGCCTTGCAGAAATATTTTTCCCAAACGTGGTGCCTAATTGAGCATGGGCGCTTAATCAGCAGTTTATAATACCCCACTTTTTTCCTTTTGTGCCCGAAAATGGGATTTAACATTAACTGATAGGTTACTTCATGTGATTTGCAGCATGCGATAATGCAATTTATTCCTTTAAGTGGTATGCGATTAATCGGAGGTTTTAGTATATGTTAGATACGTTTTGGTTTGGGATTTCAGATTTGTATGCAATAAGGAAATATATGCGATTAACCGGTTACAATTAACCGATTTCATCTGTATAACTGCCCAGATCTCTGTGGTAATAGTGAACTTTTTTGTCTAGCAATGTTGCGGATACATCTTTGATAACTTTGTCGTAAAACTTAAAAGCCCTAGCCTACGTTTCAGACCGTAACAAACGTTTTTGTTTGGGTCTGCGAATCAGACTGCAAAACGTCGTCCAAGCTTTACGAGTTTCTTGTGAAGTGAGCGTGCAGGAAGATTTTGTATTTTATTATTACATTATTTACTGTTTCCAGCCCTAGTTATTTAAGAGTACGACAAGAATGCCAGTTCAAACATGTCTAAAAACCAGAAATAATAATTGTGTCCGAGTGGGGTTATTGTATGATAGTGTTGATGTTATAGTAGACCTATTTCTGAGTCAAACTAGTTTGTACGCATGGCGTGACAAAGATAAAGAAGGGCTCAATTTACAAAAGAAGAGATGAACAAATTTGTGGGATTGCATTTTGGGGGGCAGCTAAACTAAGCGCTTGAGTGAAAAGGACTATTGGGAAAGGTCGTCGGATGTAAGTTGCGATCTGTTTGCTGCAAAAGCTGCCTGAAAGGCGGCAGATGAAATAAACATCAGTAGTTAATGGTGAAATGTATCTGCCTGGCATTACTAATAGTTTTTTTGTACTAGTACTAGCTGTTGGAATTATTTGGTGTTTCCTTGGGTTCTGTCCTTGGCAATTTCCTTTTTATTGATACAGAAACTATATCATAAAAAATATAGATTTCACTTCAACCAGTTGTCCTAAATAGAGGTGAAAGGCAGTAGATGAAATAAACATCAGATAAATATCAGCTGATGGTGAAATGTATCTATCTATGATTTATTACTAGTTATTTACTAACATTAGCGGTTGCTGCAATCTATTGCCGGTATTTACTATTACTCAAGGATCTGATCTACAGCTGGAGGCTAAAAGGTGCTGTAAGCAGGGAACATTGTATTATAGTAAAGTCCTAAACACCTAAAATTTGCCATCTAAAAGATTTGAAAGACGCTTTATGGACAGGCACATTCTAAGCCCTGGTGGCCTCTAGACCGCAGATCACCCCCCCCCCCCCTACTAATTTTCGGGCATGCTCAATGTTGCATGACAAATTAAAGTGCTTCTTTAATGATTTTAGGTTTTCAGTAGCACGTACTTCTCAAATGAAGCCCTCTGTTTTTAAGTTCCTTGACTTTCCGGCTTGTGATTAATGCAATACTTCGAAGTCTGTTACTAAACCTGAAGTCCTAAGGTAAAGATGGACGTTGATGTTCTTGTTTGTATTCACGTGTGCTAAACCTTTCTAAAAACGACTCTTGCTCCACTACAAGACGTTTGCTTTGTCTGCGCGACGTAAGTGCTCCTTTCTGCAACGCTGCAATATTTGGTAGCTTTTTTCTGACAGTAGCCCACCCTTGCGGATTTCCATTCATTATTTCCTCGACAGATGATTGCTGAAGACTCGTTTTTCTACTTCCTGAAACAGTCTTATCCTGCTCATTAAAAGGTGAGAACGATGTTTCATGACATGGTGATGTGTCCAAAGTCAAAAATGGACTAGTTAGTTCACTTTCTGTACCGTCGATAGAAAGCTTCTGTCTACGTAGTTGAAGGTTGTTTACCATCTTTTCAAAAGATGTTTCTCCCATAATCAATATCAAGTCTCCTTATTCGTTGGCCTGCGCACAGACTGATATGAACGGAGAGATTCAACAGTTGGCTCATATGCAGTAAAAGAAACCATACTTTGAAACTTTTGCAAGACATTTGGTTTATACGAGTGTTATAGTCCATGAGCTGAAGGGTCAAAATGGCTCCGGCTGGGGGACTAATTGCCATTATGATTTTTTAAATAGGTAAACTATTCTAGTTTATGGGTTGAAGCATCATTTTGCTGAAATGAGTAGCTTTAATGCCAAAACAAGCATTAAAGTAGATGTCACGTGATTTGTGATGCCGAATACGTTTTGCATGAAATTTTATTCATGTAATTGGTGAGGCATAGTTCGGTGGTGTACTTATGTATCACGCCTAATTAATGCTGCGCGCCCTGGTCTGATGATCGAAGAGTCCCAACTTGATCAATAACTTCTGGATCTCCACTATAGCTACAGAGAAAATTTAAAAAGCTCGGAACCTCTAGGAGCAAAACTCGTAGGCGATTCGACATAGTCTTTCGCTCCTTCACTCTAGCATAACCCTTTTTGTTTAAAGTGCTCAGGATCCTAAGTAGGTGGCATTCAGATAAATGTGGTTTCCTCCTAAAACAGATTTTTGCATAATGAGGAGAGAGACTGTCGTCTATATAACTCTACCTAAATGTGCAAAGTAAAGCAAGTAAGTATATACTAAGAAATAAATTGCACAGCACAACATGATGAGCTAAATTTCAGAACTAATGTAAAAGTCTTCACTTCATGAAAATGTTGAGGTCAGTCTTGTACAATTTAAACAAATATTTTAGCACATGCAGATGATGTTTCCAATTAAGGCACAAAATAAGAAATTTGTAGATTTGTGACAAAGCCTGACATTCACATAAATTTATGCACATCCACAACTAACATATAGTCACGGCAGGTAATTGTTACGCACTCCAGAGTGTCGGGTAATTATTACGCACCCCCCTTTTCTCCCCTACCGTTTCGCTAAACACGATTGATACAAATACCAATAATTTCCTACCATATCAGCCTTCTCCGATGCGACAGCAAGTTCCTTTTCTTTAACTGCCAACTCTCTCGACAGCTGGGCTACTGATTCACTGGCTTCCATTAGTTTTGCCAAACCTGTGTTCATTCTGTTTGCTAATTCTCCAATTTCCGATCGTTTCTCCATATAAATAGCCTTGTATCCATTGATAAATGATAGATACGATTTGGGGGTAACGTGGGTAGGTCTTCGAAACCTGGAAAGTCAAAAGAGTTAAGCTGTAGTAAACGCAAACAAAGTACAATTTGTAGCAATGGCATTAAAGCTTTTACACGACGCAAACCTGTTCCCAGGAATCGAACGCCGGTCGCTCGATTTGTAATGCAAGTCCAGTACCACTGGACCACCGTGCCGTTGGCATATAAATAGCGATAGTTAATTGTTTTGTAAAGAGTTAAAGTTGGAGGCGATGAGACAACAGTGATTGAATAACTAAATAACTAAATAACTAAATAACTAAATAATTCGTATTTCTTTTATTCTTGGAAAGTGATGGCTCAACACGACACCAGATGGGTATTGAATCAGTCGGATATCTTTAAGCAGATGTCGAGATATTGCTGTCGGAATCATGCGATAATGATCCTATCTAACCCTTTATAAGTAACCTCGTTTTGAGTATGATGACTATGTTGAACTTTGCGACATTTTCTATTTCTTCTGATTTCTGTTAAAATTTGTGTATTCGTAGGTTATGTAGGGCATAATTATCAATTGTACTTTTTTACCCCATTTTTTTGTGCTGACTCCAATGATGAAGACCCTTTTTTATTGAACAAGTGGACTCTAATACAGAACATTTAGGATGGTGGCTCGGTTTTGAAAGTTTTAGCATTGTGCTGGACTAAAGCTTTTGAAATGCTTGGGTTGAAATATCGACCAAAATTAATCGATAAAGGAACCTTACACAAGTACATGGTATGTAATAAACACTGGAAAACTCTATAAAAATAAATCTGTTACTTTAGTGATCGATGCAGGTGCATGTATATTGTAACTAACAAATGTTGTCACGCTGAAGCAAAACAATAAAAATCTCCAATCTTCAATTGTACCTATAATTTCGAGTAAAACGAGTATGGTTTACGGTGTCTTCAAAAATAACGCAAATAATGGCTTAGCGAAGTACGGGTTTAGCGTCGGAAAGGGGTAAATTGTAGTACACAGACATGTGCTCAAAGACTGAAGAGATAAAGGGTTTATTTGCGCAGTGAGAAGTCGACTGCTGACAACTTCTTGGCGACTTCTCCCAGCATAGCTAGTACTCATTGTATCGACCAGGTAAAGATGGAAGGCTGGGTGAGCCTCGGCGCCACTGTCTCACACCACTGGGCAACCGTGCAACAAATAAGTTTTGTAGGATCTTGTGGTGGATTTCGTCTTCTTCAAGTTTGACGTCATGGTCTTCCAATTTACATCGACAGTTTTTACATGTCTTCCTGTAAAAGATGGTATAATAATACATGTCTACTGGTAACACTTGTTACAGAAGCCATCGATACATTCTTCTGTTCTTTTTTAAGCGTGACACCCTCCAGTTACAACAAATTTTACGACAGAGAACTCCACAAAATGAATACACGTTGGGTTTTTTTGCAACTCAGTTGCTTAGGTGTGTGGCCTCGATTTGGTCCAAAATCTAAGCAACAAGCTAAGCAACTCAAGGCCCCAAATTCAGGAGGGACAAGTAGGAGAATAAGGGAGATAATCTAAAAGGAGGAGATAATATGATTGACAGTGAAAGTGAAAGTGAAATAAGCCATGAACATAATGTGAACCGGTCACTGTACACATGATACGATACCCCCATTACCCTCGTGTTACCCCGCTTGACCTAGCTTTAACTACTCTGTAATTTCGCGTATCGTTTATCTTCCTTATTCACGTCACACTACCGTTGTGATTGCCGTCCAGTTTCTTAGGTATATCAAGTTTAGCATCATTCTGCGCCTACACATTCACTGCACATACGATTTCATTGTTATATATTGCATGTCAGTGTAAGTAAGTTGTTTACTAGGACTCCTATGACTTGTATTTGCATCAGCACCAACATACAACAGTGAATTATATACCAACGTCTTAACACAGAGACATGTAATCTATACATCATCATGCTCATGTAAGCTTTCAAAGATACAACAATGCATTTTCATACAACCATCCTCTCATACAAACCTTCCAATACATAAATATACACGACATACAAACACAATTCATATCAACAACTAACCACACAAACACCAGTTGCATACCTACTCACATCACATACATACATATAGTTAAGTCACACATCTCCGATCTTAGTGTATTTTTAGGCGTATTGACATAAATATGTTTCAAAAATGTGTCTCATTTATCAAATTTGTCTTGATTCTAAGGTCTGACTCACTCGGAGGCTATTTGTAGGTTCTTCACTTGATGTACGTGAGAAAGTAAGATAACAAGCTGTCATGATTTCGAACCTTACTCTGATGGTGCTGTGTTTGGCTAGATTTGGCCGTTTTTAAAAAGGCGGTTGAAGGGAAGGTCTACTGATCTCAAGGGATCTGATTTAGTATTTGAGCCACTATGGGAAATTTGATCACATAAGTTATTTGTGTCACAACACGGAATGAGTTTGGTCGAGTTTGATAGATGAGCTAATCTGGTATCGTCAAATTTAAAAGCACAATGGAGGCAAAACCTTGCATGTTGTGAGGAGGGTGGGTGATATGTGAAATCTTTCTCACCCATACCAACAGTTATGCCTAGCGTAATTGTATTTGAAAAGTTTTTTCTGGGTCCAGACAAATAACTTGACCCGACATTTTTAAAAAACACAGCTTGAAGGGAGTATTTGAAAACATTGGTATTAAGTGATCTAAATCACGTTTGTATATGTAAACAAGCGACAAAAAAAGGTCTGGACGAGTCCCACAACTTCCTCTTATTTTGCTTGTATTTCTGTTCGACTGTCACTCAGTCAGTCTTGCGATCAGTCAGACTAGTATCTTTTAATTACATTTTCTCCCTCTATTATCAATTAATAGTATTTTTATAAAACAATTACTATTCAAATAGATTTAATTGCTTACTCGATCGCCGTCATCTATGGCTATGAAATGTTGCGCAATATTCAAAAATTTCAAAAATTTTGTAAAATGGCCTTAAAACATACTTGTTGAATTACATTTTGATTTTTAAGGGCTTTTATTATCTCTAAAGCATTTTTACATGTATGCTTTGTGTTTAGGCAAGATATTTTAGATTTTGAGAAAATTATTTTCCAAAATGTGTGAGATATGAAACAACCGAAATGGTTGCTCACTTATAATCAACCAGTATTTGATTATTTTGAGCATTATGACTAAAAAAATCCTCCAAACATCAAAAATATAACTCTTAATTCACTGTTGGTACAATATTCATCTAAAGATGTGATTTTCTTATAACTGCGTAGGTGTAACCAATCCCTGATGTTATCCAGCTGCTTCCTTCTCCGCGTCCTCTCTCTCTCTCTCTCTGGTGCTTTCTATCTTTCCAGTTGTTACAAGCTCTTCAACGCACCTATCTCTGATGATGTGCCCCCAAAAATGATCTGTTGCATTTTATTTATTTTTATTTTATCTATTTAAAAACTACCTTTTTGCGAAAAGAGAGGCAATCTAGTAAAATTGTTATACTGTTGAACGTCAAACGTAAAACACGATGCAAGGTGTTATTAATGGTTGCTTCTCAAACTCATGTAAAAGTTGAATTTGTTGTTCGAAAATCTTTGATTCAAGGAAATCAAGAAAGTGTTATTTAACTGTGCTATATCTCTTCTTTCAGTACCATACCTTTTACATTATGTTATTTAGACCGTTTTTAATGAAATTAACATTTTACGTTTTTCTTCGCCATCATACACCTAAGTAAACCTTCTATTTGCTTATTTTTATCTGTTATTGCGAGCCCTTCCATTTGGAGAATATGTTATGACGCTTGTTGAATTGCTCAAGGTCTTTTACTTACAATAAATTGTAACTTTTAATACTCATATTAAATTCCATTCATGACTTGTAACGGACATTATTTTTAATCTTTACGCCCTGGACGATTTTGCAACATATGCCTGACTAACTAAGATAGCAAATATCCATGTCACTTATCAAAACTTGTTGATGCTCTGTAGTTCAATCGAGGGGTCTAATTTTCTTCATTAGTTGGCGTAAAGTGTAAGTAAGAGTACCGCAGTCGTTGATATAACGAGAACCATAATTTGAAAGGCCAAAGGTGATAAGACATCTGATTCGGATTTGATACGTAATTTATTGATAAAAAGTATCCGTTGTCTTTAAATCAGCTTGTAAACCTTGACATTGTACGATGTAACCACAGACAAACGGTAAAAGGGCACTTTGGCTATTTGAGGATGAGACCTCAATCTTTCTTTCTTGCTTTATATAATAGCACGTTTGGCTGTGTATCTGTGTTCAATGAATCCTTACACGAAACACTTTTAGCTGAATGCCATATCCATTAGGCCACCTCGTCCTATTGTCCTCGTGTATTTGTAAGAGAAGGAAACTCACGATGAAGTTGATGGAGAGGAACCGTGTTTGTTATCCGACAAGATTTACTGAGGTTATTGGCCATGCCATTGGAAGTGCCGGGATGAGATGCCATAACAAATGAGAGGACAGTTGAGGAAATATGGAATTTTTTACTTTACCAGTTTCACGGCCCTACAAAAGAAATCAAATACCATTAATGAAAAGTACAAGCAGGCGGCAATAGTGAAATATCATAACCGAATCAAGGGCAAAACAACAATATGTGGCGGTTATGATGATAATGATGATGATGGCTGTGATCTCTGTTGAATTTTGATGGTTTCCTATCATACATAACATACAGGAATTTTGAAGGCAATGACAAATAAACATATAATTGTGTGACCTCCAACCTTTCCCGAAATTATCACTAAGCAAGGCATTACCTCACATCTGGTTGTCAAACTATCTGCCCACCACTTTACGGGGGGTAGGGGGGTGCTAGTAGGCTCGCGGCTGTGAATATTGTTTAATAACTTTTGAATACTTTCTGCTGAAAGTATTCAAAGTTGCTGAAGTTGCTGATTCTAAGTTGCTGAAACTTTCTGACTTTTCCTAACTTTAATCTGGTAAACCTTCGGTAACATAAATTAGGCCGTCACTGCGGGTTCGAGCCAGAGGGACTTATTGAGGTGGAGAAGAAAAGGAAGTTTAAATATTTTGGTCATCGCATACATGCAGGAGGAACAGCAAGAGCAGTGATAGAAGGAGGAATGGAGGGAAGACGTGGGAGAGACCGACCTCAGGATAATTAGATGGGAAATTTGAAAGAATGGAGTGGCAGTAAAGGAAAGTCGAGCTGAGCAGGCTTACAAAGGATCGGGATGCATGGAAAAAGGCTGTCCACGAATGGGTGCACCCACGGCCACTTCGACTAAGGAAAAGACTTACTGCTAAAACAGTTCACCGCAATATGACTAGCAAAGGGACATGTCTCCCTTGATTAATTCTTGGGGGTTTGCCTCTAGAGTTCTAGGTGGGGGTTGTCTTTGTAGGTAGGGGTTGATTTTTCTTTGTGGGGGGTCCAGACCTCCCTTGCAAACTATGAACTCGATTTTCAGGGTCAGGGCTAAGGTTGCTAAGGGTATGATACACTTTCTGGGCTAAAATTGCTTAGCAGGTTGCTAAGGTTATTTTTTCTCTGTGATACCGAATCATGAAATCACCGAGATATTTCACGTACGTCCACAAATTGCCAAAATTGAAGAAAATATATTTTATGGTTTTGAAGGTGAAAATGACATTGATGACACAAAAATCGTGGATGATAACGAAATCACCCAAGATCACAGAATCACAAGTATTACAAAGGGCAGTTCCAATAAATCAAAAGTGGAGGAAGGGGGACTGAGAGATAACAAAAGGTTTCCTTTCATATAATTCTATTTGATTTTCAGAGAAGCTTTCGTCTTCTTTGACAGTTAAGATTTAATACAAGACTCTCTTTTTCTCGTTTCTTTCATTTTTTTAAGTGTTTCCTTACTTTTTCCTTCTGGGGAATCGTTGTTTTGCGAAGTGGGGCTAAAGCCTTCCGGTTCCCCCATAGCGCTGCCAAATAGCAGTAATACTAGAGGTAGTAGTAGTGGTAGTAGTAGTAGTAGTAGTAGTAGTAGTAGTAGTAGTAGTAGTAGTAGTAGTAGTAGTAGTAGTAGCTATGTCAGTACCTCATACTGATTAAGCCTTCTGCCACATATGGCATGTTATTGCTGTCGTTAGATTTTGAAATTATTTCCAGAGAAAAGTACTACAGTAGGTGCAGATTTAAATATAGAGATAATTACTTTCACATTGTAATCACAGTATACTAAGAAATCAATGCACTAACACATCTCTGTGTATTTAAAGAAACACAACTTATACATGTCAACATCTTAATTATACAAACTATAACTCATAGGCGTTATCATACGATGCATCGAACTTGACATGTACCACGCTTCGCTGGATCGGAGTCCACCCTTCGGACATAGAAAGGTATGATACATCATCTCATTAAAATCCTGAATCGTTATATGGACACTCTTCCCGAATAGATTCTTATCTCAAATATACATACAACTTCAAGTACACGCCCTTTCCTCAATAAACGTCCCTTCTTAAATAGGCGCCCTTCGTTGAAACAAAAAAATACAGGTCAACAAAACGAAAAGGTACTAAAACAACAATTTACTTTTCCGTTATAAATTCTTCCGGAACACCTTAATAATTGGTGCTTGTGAAAACTCGGGCTCGAAATGCAAATGAGTTTGTAATGATTTAGAAGATCTTATGGTTCAGGTACTATTAACCCTACTTTTTGTTGTCTTTTCTCTTTGACATTAACTTTCCTTGCAATTTTATTAACCCCCCGAGACTCGAGGCTGGAGAGATGGGGGAGGAAGCTGCCACAACCCCTTTTAGTGCCTTGAACTACTGAGGAACATTAGATTACATTATGAACAAGTGGGAATAATTAAGATGTGAATAACCCACGTTCCTGTATGAATGTGTGCAAGCATAAGTGATACAGGGAAGGGGAAGGAGTAGAAGCCGTAAGGGAAGCTCTCAGTGCGGCCGTCTAACATGCAGTGGAGCCGTTTCCTAGGGAGTACAATTTCCGAAGGGGCAAAGGGGTCAATAATTTATAATAGACCTTTTCGAAAAAGAAAAGTCTCGTTCACATACGTTTCAAAGAGAGGCTGGGTTTGCATATCGGATATTTTTAAATATAACTCTCGTGATTCTTTAAATATAACTGGAATATCGTAACATGAAAGTGTCCATGGCATATATTTTAATATAGGTTAAAGGTTAGGTACACTATAAGACAAATACTGTATAAGTTAAATACTTACATTTTTGAAGCTTTCTTTAGAAGTTAGACTCGCTTTCAGACTCATCAAAAACTCATGTTAAATACACACTTTACAATAATTGCAGTATTGTTTATTTGTAATGCTAGAGAATAATATTATTTGTTTGTTATATTTACTGAAAAGTAAAACTGAAACAGTTCACAAGTGCAACGTACTGTATGAATGGGCATATGAGGGGATTTCGATTCGGCGTGACTTTTTTGAATTTTTTTTTTTTGCTCGGTTTAAGCTCACTTTTTAATTCAGAAAACAACATGAAATGATCAGAAGAGTCCACCAATACTTTCCTTATTATATTTGTCTAAAATTCGCGAGAATATTGTCAATCTGTGATGCCAACGTTGCAGTTATTCTTGTAGGTATACTGCAAAGTGGTAATAAACTATGGGACAGGCACATCGATAGAAAATCTATAGGTTTTTGCTAAGTCTACACTCGTTCATTTCTCTATCTGTTGTCTGATGTGAATCATAAATCAAATTGATGTTGAAGTCTCCCATCAAGATTATCCTTTTGTACTTGCATGATATTAGTTTCATAGAGCATGTTTTTAGTGGTAACACTAACCTGAACTCCTAAACCTTATTCTAAAACAGCGCTATTCCTGACTCCTGATGAACTTCGTGGCCCACAGGTCTTTCTATTCTTAGAAGCAGATGAAGTAGGAAACCGTTTAGGACGTTAATTCTTTTTTAGAAAATTGTTTTACTTAAGCGTTGCGAATTAAATAAGATTTGATTGTTGCAGAAATTGAAAAGCTGAGAAATTCGACAAAATACTTGTAAGTTCTTGATCCAAGAGCTTCGTGTTACCCCAACAACTGCACACTAATACCTAATTTCTGCTGATGTTCACCAAATTTTAATAGTCAACCATTGCTATTCCTTGGCCTTTCCGTTATATACGGAGAGATAGCAAAAGCACATCCAAGTTGTATAACTGAGTTGACAGATCATTTGAAAGCTGACAAAGCTGAGCGTGCAAGACGTTTGTAACTAGAGGGTTTGATTCGTGTTGACTCTTGCAGAAAGTGTTACTACATTACCTCCCCATCTCTCTTAACACTTATGTCACACAATCCAACTTGTTGTAAGCTTATTCCTTTAAATCACTTTGAAGTTGCATGATTGAGTTGATAGATCGTTTGAAAGCTAACATAACTGAGCGTGCAAGACGCTTAGTACATTACCTCCCTATCCCTCTCTTGACGGTAATGTCGCAGAATCCAACTTGTTGTTTCATTCCTACTTGCGTGGCTTCAAGGTTACCACGACTTAGTAACTTGCGTAGAAGGCAAGCTGTTATTTGTAATGTCCAAGTGAATGTGCCAGACCACAATTGTTTATACGTTTGTTTGCCAATGTAACCCAAAAGTAAAGTTGTAATACATGGAGATCATATTTGGATCCCTGCAGTTATCCTTTAAGTAAGTAAGAAGGTAGACATTATTAAATAGAGTAGTTAAGTGTGACGTCACTATTTTATGAATATCAGGAGTTTGATAATTTTTTGCAGTCGTTGCCTATGTCATGTCGATATAAATAACTTGAAGGAAACATTTGGGAACGGTGTCTTGTACAATCGCGCGTATTTTTGGCACTAGTGCATGAAAACTAGTGGCACCAAGCTACATGATTTTTGTGATCAACGAGTATTTATAGTTCTCAGTAGGCTTTTAAAATCTAGAATTCTCTGCAGTGTATCGTACGGTAACTGAGTGGACATGAGTTGTTTTTAACTTCAGATTTAATACCACTTTGCTTATGTACTTTAATTTTGTCAGTTAGAACTTGAAGTTAAACTTGCAAAGACACTTTAATTTCTTAGTACCGCTAATCTTTGAGAATTAGCTGTGTCCCGCTCAAAATGTTTGTATCGCCTCCGCAAAAATTCTCTAGTTTCCTTCTGTCCCAGAGAGGAAACGTTTCCTGTTCCAAAAAGATTTTAATGATCTACAAAGATCTTGAAACAATTTAATGCGTTGATTCTCAACCAGGGCCCTGGAACCCCCTTATTTGACATTTAAGGAATGTTATATTGCTGTGCAGTGTAGTGCTTCTCAGTCTAGGTCTTGAGACTCCCTTACGTGGTATTTTGACATTTTAAGGGGTGTAAAATAAAGACAAGAGGTACTAGGTGTACAAGGTAGACCATGGGGGTCAGTGACATTTTCTAGTAGAATGTTTTTTGACGGTAATTTTTCACAGGGTCCTTGATTTCACAAAACAGACAAATGTTTTTGTCTTGCTCAGAAATGCCGCTGTAACAGCCCAGATTATACTCCATCACTACCTTCCGCACTACCAATTTCGGATCCAACAAACAGAATCTCAAATGTAAGCCCTGGGCTTATATTCGGGGGCTTATATTCGAAAGGAGATCTAGGTTTGTTTACAAGGGGGCATATACTCGGGGGGCTTATATTCGGGATTTTACGGTATCTTAACGAAGAAGGAACACAATGTCGGAATCCCTTAAAGTTCATTGTCGCTGTCTTCTTCTTAATGTCTTCCTTGCAATGCTCAAATCAATGCCCACAATCAATCAATAATGTTGTCAATATTTTAGTCTCGTCAATATTACTTGTTGCGTCTCGCGTGGCAGCACTTAGTGGTACAAAGTAAACAGGCGGTCTCTCATTTGAAGTTTAAGTAAGTGTACAACTCTATATACAGTTTTCAGTAAGTTTTATAGTGGTTGAAATGCTCATTGGCAAGAGAGCAACCTCTTGAACTGTGTAGCATGCGCACACCTTCTGCGCTGCCTACTGCGTTTTTATGACTGTACTGAAACAATAAAGTTGTTCATACACGTTCATATCGCATGAAAAAGTAACTACTACACATGCGAGCAGAGTAAACAATGCCAGTTGCAAGGCGTTATTTGTTCTTCTTACAACAACTTGGCATTTCTGGACTGTTGTATTTACCTCGTAATGGCTCTTTTCTTCACTCTTCCGTTCAAACTAAAGTGGCAGAAAATATATCACATCAGTATTTTATCTGTGTGGATCTTGAATGACTACTTCAGTAGATTTGTTATTGCCCTTGAATGATTGTGTTCTCATCACTTCACTCTATCATGCGCGCTGCTTCCTACGCAGAGCAAATCTAATAGAGACGATAGATTCACGTATACGTGAAGGTGAAGCATCAGACCAAAAGTGATTTGTTGTGGAAGTCATAATCAACTTGGTCACGAAAATCTTCTACGTGTGTAGGGTTGGCTCATATATTTGGAAATCAAATGAGAGATTAAATAAGAATTTAAAAGCCCGCTATTGCTTTCTAAAGACCAACGCTGTCAAATGACAATGCAGCAATCTCAGTGCGGATGCAAGAAGAATCTGACGAAAATCAGAATACAAATTTCATGTAAAAATTCACAGAATTATAATCTGATTAACACCCTCAATCACATGTGGGCAGTTTCAGATCCTCACGTTCGTGGTGAACAAATGAAAGCAGCACCTTCGTGGAAGAAAGGCAAGATACGTGGACATTCAACTCGCTGTTGTAAAGCAAATGCGGTTGGAGGTATATTTCTCTAAAGTTGATCTCTTTAATAGATTTATGCTGTAGAATATAGGTTTGAACATTTTATGATGCTTTTATTTCATCATGCCATGTTTGTTCTGTCAATGCGGAAATTTGGCCCCAGAACCAGAATTTCAATTATTTCAGGATACGATGGAGGAAGATGGCTTGCAGGTTTATCGTTTCTGACGATGGTCATCGATCATCAGAGAGGGAGAAAGTAAGTAAAGTCCAGGTAGTAACCATATGTACCACAAAAACCCCTTGAGATTAAAATATCACATAAAGCTCACAAGACGTAGAATCGCAACCCCAAAATTTTTTCGGTTACCAACATTTTATCGTCTTGAAAAGGGCCTAAAAATCTATTCAAAGAAATAAATTAATAATGTGTTTGAAAGGTGCTGGGATGGCCAATCGGTAGCTTGATACCTGAATCCTATTTCTCAAGTTATCTTCTCCGAGGGGTAGGAACGAGGAGGGAGGCCGCAGGACTTGTGGAAATAATTACTCTTGACAATCCTTTTAACATATTGCTATATTTATGAAGAATTCATTTTATTTTAATCCACTTTAAAATTTGCCTTGCACAGCGCTTATCCGGTAGTGCATACCAGAAGAAGTGCATACCATAAATTTACCTGCCTGACTGCTCTACCTACTCTACCTGCCTGACTGCTCTACCTACTCTACCTGCCTGACTGCTCTACCTACTCTACCTACCTGACTGCTCTACCTACTCTACCTACCTGACTGCTCTACCTGCTCTACCTACCTGACTGCTCTACCTACTCTACCTACCTGACTGCTCTACCTACTCTACCTACCTGACTGCTCTACCTAACCCATACATACGAGGTCGTTGAGAGCCTGTCGGTCTAATTCGATCATAAATTTCACATGGCAAAGTTGGGTTTTTGGCTATTTTGTTGGGTTTTTGACAAGGTTTAATAAACGTTTACGCAGCTTACCCTCTTTGAATGCCGTATTGGCGTGCTTGGAAACCTCACCATTTTTAGTAAACTTGATAACGTCATCTATAATGCTGTCCACTTTGGAAAGATAATCGGCTTTATTTAAGACGCTATTTATACATAATTCAAAAATGGCCTTGCAAAACGAGCAAGGTTGATGCACATGCTGCTATCGATTAACAATGCTGCTGCTGTTGATTACAATGATAATGATAATCACCGATGTCCGTCTACGGAAGATTGGGACCTAATGTTGTAGCTAGAGAATGGAGAATTATACTATCAGAATTTACCAGAGCTCAGTTGATAAAGCACACACTGCGAATGTTTTGGTCATGGATCCAAATCCAGGTAATAACATATCATTTATTTTCTCTACCATCTTTTAAATTTATCATTTTGAATTCCATTTTCTCAACAATTTTATAAATGAGATGTAATCTGCTAGGTAAGCCCTGTAACAGATTAAAGGCCACTTTTTGGCTCTGCTGGGGAAGGTTGTTATTGAATTCTGACTGCAATCAACATTTCATACTGCAACGGTACCGCTGCCAATAGCTATCATTGCAAATAATAGAAACATGTTTTGCAGTTGTCTCCGCTCCATTTATGTGTATTTAAATTTGAAAATGCAAAGACCTCTCGTCCTTTTCTATATGCTTTTTGCTTTCTTTTTAGCCGACGGATAGTTTGGATAAATGTAGTTGTGCGGGTAGTTGGTAAGGGGAGGTGGGTAAAATGGTGCGGCTCTGGAGGATATCCAGCTGTTAAAATCGCCAGATAGATGGATAGATGTATTTGGTGACTGAAAAATTGCAAGAAGAGACTGGTAGCCTATGTGTTGCAGTTTATGTTTTTAAAGCTTAAGAGTTACTCTTGGTCTCTTTATATTCTCATGATGAGTAATGGAGACACTAATCAGACACAGAATGCGCTGGAATAATCGGGAATGACGAGTTAATGCTAAAAGTTTCAGTTTGCAGATTATTAGGGGGGTGTTAAGCAATTATTTGTGAGATTACACCACAATCACGTTCTTGCCAATGTTACAATGTAAAACAGCGGATGTGCCTTATGCTTTTATTTAAAAAGAGAATGCTGGTTTTTGCCTTTCTTGGAGAACGAGTAAATATTCCAACTACTACATAGGTTTTAAAACTGAATACTTTTTCTTGAGACTTGCTCGATCATTGTGCTGGAACCATAATAACTTGTCAGAATATGCTTAATTTGTCACAAACGCTATTTACTTCTATAATTATTTCCATACTACCCCAAAGAAAATGAATGAGCAACAGCCTCGTTTCCATTCTAGTGTATTATATTAATTCTATGGTGTGAACTACTTGCAGACGTAGTGGCTCACAATCAAAACTTTCACGCCTTCACGCCATACTACAACATAACTAGTAAACTTACCAGTACTTGTTTCCAGATTCCAAGTGATCCTTGTCAAATAAGTCTCACTTTCAGCCACGCATAGTCAAACAGAGGTGTTTCTTTTGTTCGTAGCATACTCTTAAAGGAATTTATAGTATTTCTTTATTCATTTCCAGATATTTACGATTTCAAATCTGTTTACTTGCTCGTAACTCGCCTCAAGGCTTTTAACGTCAAGTCTCCACAAGGGAGGATCTCACTCCCACTTTCCACTCTCATTGAAGGATATTTGTTGTTTCACACATTCTGTTAAGGGAACCCTCTTTGTTGTTTAAGCTCAAATTTAGGTATATTGGGTGTAATTTTTAAGACAATTTTCCAATTTTAAGTCATTTTTTGAGGCAGTAGTGATGCCACACCTTAAATTGTAGCGAAAATATATCTTTTATCGTTCGTACCTACTTGGATAAGGTTATTGTCATCACTTGTTTCAAGTTGCAAAATGCCGCATAGCGACCGTTTAAACTTTCTAATGTGTACCAAGGTAGACAGATCTTGAATGCAATGCTTCTTGTCTTCGTGAAAAAACAATTTTTTTTCAACTGAAAATTAGGAACAGCGTTAAAACTTATAACGAACAGGAATTATTCCTTAGGCTACACTACGGAACTACTGTGCGGTAAAGTTTGACTACGTCACAACTCTACTTTTAAAAGTAGGCCTACTAAAAAACTTTAGCGTAAAGAGTGGGATGTTGGGGAGGGGACAGCCTCTTTCATATGCGGAATTTCTGTAAATCTCAAATCTGCGAACAGCGAATGTCAAAGACAGTGTGTGTTTAAAACTTAAAGCAAATAAAAATAAAAATACAATAAAATCCAAAATTAAGGTAAAACATTTTTTTTTACAAAATTTAGGTAGACCTAGGTAGATGAATATGAATGTACGTATGTATGTACTAATGTTTGCACACTTATCTGAACCCTATATTGACCGAGAAGCATTTCACTTACGGCGACTTGCTTATCCCTTAAATTTGGAATGATTTGGACTGGGGTACCAAATTTTTTTTTTCCGTAAGTTGTATAACACAAATATTAAACGAATTTGCCGACAAACGTGTGGCCACGAATTTTCTCACAGCTGTAATCCCTATCTTTAGTATCCCCTTTGTAAGTTGAAGTAGCAAGTAAAGATTCTCTCATATATGATATCTTTTCTTACAGTTTGATGACGATACATGTTATTTATGGTTTTTCCGCTGTTTTGCTCCCTTCTGTAGCATTCTGGGAACTCACTTTGCATGCTGGGCACACCCACTTGAGACTGATTTTCTCCACCATCAAAAGTCCAAATAAGGACTTTTGATCCTGTTGAATCACTCCTTGTGATGTCAGTTGCATATATGGTTGATTAGATTCTGGTGCATCCCAGTTACATTTCCACAGTTTGTGACTCCACTCAGTATCCAGACGGCATTTGAATACATCTGTTGATTCAGCAGAAACAGTGTTATCCTTGAGATTGTTCCAGAGGCTCTCAATCTGGTTTGAGAAGAAGTTGCATCTTGCTCCAGTCCTTGCATGAAGTTTGCAGATTTGTTTTGGGCGTCCTTGTGTTATGTGGGAGAGGGATTGGTTTTACCCCTAATAAACTGATCGATAGTTGGACAAATAATTGTTCTTGTCATGACGAGAGTCATCTACGTCTCTCAAACGATCTTAAAATGTCACGAGCATAGGACGTACAATAGGATAAGTTGGGGGAAGTTTTACCTCATACTCGACAAAGTAGAAAAAGCTGTAAAGGAGGAAAAAAGAAAAATTCGCTGTGGCCAGCGCTTGCACTTGAGATCTTAAGGTTACCTGTTCCCCATCATAAATTGGCCGATGTTGTACATACTTAACAAATATGGAACAATTTGAATGTAAAACACTGCTAGCACATTACCTACCAAATATACCACAAAGAACACAATTAGACCCCAAAGTGAGTAGTCGTAAGCCTGCCCCTCAGTTAGTTAAATGGTGCATGACTATATACCTTGTCAAAGCATTTTTTAAAATAAAATAACATATAAACACAAGGAGTTAATTTATGATCAGTTGCAATAAAAATATGTTCCAAGCGCAACATTGCGAAGGTAGAGGAATCGTATACTTCAGAGTGTAAACTGTGATTGCGGTGATTAAATGGCAGACTAACCGGGCTTGCATTCTCCCTTCATACATGCTCGTACTTCTCTTGCTCGGCCGGGACAGTAATTTCCACGTCGACGTGTTCTTGAGTCAAGGCAGCTCCTGCTTCTGGTCTGTGTTCCTCTTCCACACTGTGTGCAGTTCCTGGATAAATATATAAATATCAGTTAAGCAAGTTGGAAAACACGTTAACATAATTGAATCTACAAGTATCGAAAGCTTATACGTACATAAAGCAGAGAAAGGCGTTGCTATTAAGGAGCTGAGGCTGAATGCTAAAGCATAGAAAATGAAAAGATATAAGGACGAAAAACTCAATAGAGTACTAAAGTGATGACGTAACAAAAAACTGTTTTCAAGGGATCCTAATTATAACTACGTCATAGTGTTAACCCTGCCACCAAATGCCCGTATACCAAATATTACGTTCAAATCTCATATCAACTGCCAGAAACGGCTGCCTGAATTTGGTAAAAGCAGTCTGAGAAATGCTCTGACACATTTCAAAACTCTAGGACAGAAGACCATGAACTAGGGGATGCTATTTTACCTTGAGGTCCACTTCTAGAGGATGCTAAGCATACGGTACTGAGATGTGAGCAGAAACGTTGTTATCAAAATTTTTATTACAAGATAAGTCTCAGAATTTATAACCCTCTCAAATTTCGAGTGTTTTTTATTTCATTGAAGATAAAGTATGTTCAAACACTTCGGAATAATCATGTTGTAGATAACAAAATAGCTCTCAAACTTCAATTCAAATTGAACTAATAACTCACAAACGCACCTGAGACCATCTGGTTATTCAACAAACAAGTCAGTAAAACCCGCGTGGGTTCGAATCCCATCCTCGTCGTTCAAGGTTCCATGGTGTAATGGTTAGCACTCTGGACTCTGAATCCAGTGATCCGAGTTCAAATCTCGGTGGAACCTCTTTGTAATTTGCACACTCTGGAAGTGATCTGAGTTCATATGTTGTTAGAGGCTTTTGAAAGTCGGACTTAAAGGCAGTATTGGTCTAACCATACACTAATTCTGACATATTTTATGTATTTCTTATAAAGAGGAGTTTTTCGAATTTGTGCCTTCTTTCATGCGCATGTGGCAGTCAACTACTTTGATAGTTTTATTATAGTAAGAAAGTTATCGACAACATCAAGATTTGACTTTCAACCAATGGCCAAAACAATGTCATTGCATCTGAAGCAGAACAGCTACATGTTGTCACCAAATACTTCGCTGGTTTGTTCCCATTAACTCGTTACACAAGGCCATTTCAACTTGTAAAAATAGACCCTCCCTTCAGTAAAGAAGAAATCTCCACAGCATCTGCTAAAGTGAAGAAAATTAAAGCTACTGGAGTGCATGCAGAGTTCATAAAACACAGCTCTTCTAATGTACATTCCTAAATAGCTGATCTTCTCAACAAAACCAGCGAAAGCCCTAAGTACCCAAATAATATTAGACATGGCATACTCAACCCAATGCCCAAACTACCAAAAAACCCAACTTTTCATTGTCAGACGTTGCTGTATGTGCAGACTGGTGAATACATGGACAACACGGGTCCACGGGATATAGTAATGGATATGACAGTGAAAAGAAACCCTACCAACGCATTTCTGGAAGCAGAGAGTAAAAATCCAAAAGTGAATCTTGGGAACAGTTTGGACCCAAAAGCTGGATGGGTGGGAGGGAATGGGTACTTGATTGTGAGTACTTACAATTTGCCGGTAAAAGCGGTATCCTTTTGGGCCTAGTATGATTTTAACGCTCAAAAATCTATAAAAAGCGCCTTGAAATTATAATCTTAAGATGTATTTAGATAAACATCACCCTAACAAATGAGAGTAACAACAAGACAAAAGATATGGATGCTTTCCATCAGGTAACTCCAGTAGAAATTGACATTGAATTCTCTGCTTAATTCCTACGAACGATTTCCAGGTTTTGTATTCAGCACTGTGAAGTTGAATAACGATGACAAGCCCTAAAGACTCAAATACATTTGATTAGATAACGATCGTCCCTAATCATACAAGTTTTTAAAAGGATCATCAAAGATTGACTTCTGTATTAGTCACATGACTAGACCTAGTCTCTTTCCGATCAATGTGCTAGATCGCAGTAAAATTTCAAGTTTGTCAACAGAGGCTGTAGTCCGTGTGCAAAAAAAGGAACTGCGACGTTTGTAAGTTTTATCACTCCAAGCATCACATTATAATGTTTTTATTAAGAATGTGTTATTGGTACCTGAACTAAGTCAGAATCTACTATCGGTAAAGAAAGTTACCCACGCACGTTTTGTTGTTAAGTTTGTAGGCGATAAATGTTTAGTTTTTAAGCAAGGTAGCTCCTTACCCGTCGTTAGCGGTATTGTTAGAGAAGGTAGAGATTTATATAAATTAGAAGGGGATGTAGTAAAAGTAGAGCAGAATGCTAGTTTAGCTCAGAATGGCCAAGATTTAAGCTTAAGGCACAAACGGATGGCTCGCATTTCTTTTGAAACGTTAGGTAAAATGGGTAAAGAGGCAATGGTAGAAGGTTTAAATTTCAGTTCTTCGGAAAAGCCAAAAAGTTGACCATATATGGTGGAAAGTTTCAAAGGGCTATAACACGAGATGTTTTTCATGAATTTTACAAATACTTTGTAGAATGATCTAAAATTAAGTTGTTTATACATTTCAAACTCATTAATGCTACTTATAAGCTAATTAGCATTAATTAGTGGGCAATTTTCGACTTTGATGACGTTATATTTCCACTCCTAACTTTTTAATACATTTGTATATAGAGAACGGTCCGAAATATATAAATAGGGCTAAATGGCATTTAAGACAAGTGTAGCCACATGTTATTGTTCAAAAGAATGCATATCGTGACACACAATTAACATATTCTGTTTAAAGTCGTTTAGCTGCTTAGATTTCAACATCAGTTTAACATTTGGAACTTGATCCCTGTGTTTACAAACATAACCCTGCTGTACCACAGAAATAAGGAGGTCAAAAAAGGAAACATTCTGAAAGCTAGTAACCATATCCGGCTCGCACTGCTTTAATATACCATCCTACAGGGGTGGACGCCCCTATATAACTTACAAATTGTGTGTGCCCACTCTCCCCACCAATGGGGCAAATTCTAAGTGCTGTCTGCAAGTGCTGAAATGGTGGGACATAATTTTTAAATTTTCCATCTTTGCAACCAGGTTAACTACTTTCATTGTAGGAAAATTTCTTCTTGGGTGGATATTAGTTGCCTACACAAGTTTAGTTTTTTAAATAAGACACACATTATCAACATATTATTACAGGTTAGAGCCCTGGTTGTGACACATCTTTTCTTCCCTTTATGTCTTTGTAAAATAAACACATATTGTGCCAAAATTACCATCAGATCAGCCAAAAATACTTATTATGTGGTATGGAAAATGAGAGGGAAAAACTTTTCTTACTCTGCTTCTTTAACTTGCCTGGTAATTTTATGAAATTTCTGTCCTAAATCTAAGGAAATAGATCCTAGACAATTTGTCCCTTGTTTCATTTTATTGCAAAAGGCGAAAAATTCTAGGAGCTTCAGTATATCTTGATGACAAGGATATTAGTTTGAACATAAGTTATGATCGAAAATGAGGCGAAACACTACTACTACGATATAAATTTGACTTGATTTCTATTAAAATTCCATTTTTGTCCTTGTATTGACACGTTATTCATTTTATCTCCTATTATTCATATTTCAAACGTAGCAACTTATCTCAGCTGGTATTACAATACAACGAACCGTCGATTTACTTATTGGATTAGCATGCAGAGTTTTGGATCCAAATGAATCGGATCCATTTGGATCGGAACAAGTTTGGATCGTACCCTGTCAACAGAGTCTAAGAGTAGACAGCCCACGTCCCTTTTATTTTATTTTGATGTTTTATGAATCTTTATTTAGTTTTGTTACAAATTAATAGTAGTTGCGTACATGTATCAAGGTTCATTTTCTTATAGAGGATGACGCGAATCAAAGGAAAAGAATTTCAGATATCGTATTTATCTAATAATACATAAGTTCGTCACTTTCACTGAGCAAGTGTAGCTTTAGGGAATTTTTGAATTTCGCAAGAGAAGTGGATATATTGACAGATATGTTGGTAAGTCTATTCCATAAATGAGGGCCTCTGTATCCCAAGCGATACTGCTTGGTTTTAGTTTTCGCTAAGCTTCCACTTAAATTTAAATCTGAGAACCGAGTGGTATATTTATGCTGCATTTTTTTAACAATAATAGGTTTCTCGGGTAAGAGGTTATTTCTGATACGGAATATTCCACTTATTATCATATTGTCATACAGTTAGTATAGTACAACTTAAGCCGCCCCTTTATTAAGATATTTATAAATTTAATTGTTTTCTAGGCTTTCTTTCTTAAAAGAAATGTTTTGATAAAAATACGTGTAGCAAAACTTTTAAATCACGGATACATTTGCTGTCAATGTCAGGTGGCCATTATTAGGAAGCGGCGCTTGACGGTAGTTCGATCCTATTCGGTACCAGGGGATTAAAGTCACTCCCCAGCCAAACTTTCTCTAGCTACCTCCCAACCAATATATGGCAAAAATTGAGGTTTTTGTTACTTCTAATATTTGTATTTGAAAACACATTGACCAAATAAGAACATATGACAGCTTTACGACAGGCCTGAACTAGTAATGGAAAAGTAATGGACGTGGGTTTTATGGTTACTAATTACTACATCAGGGTAGAAATTTCACGAGGTTTCAAACTATTTAATTACAATTACAGACTATATTTCCTGTATCCATCAAGTGTTTTTCATACTAGCTTTTCAAATTTATTTAACATCTATATGAAAGGTTGGCGTATTCCCGGGCGCGAGACCGCCATACTATGATCACTCTCTGCTTCCCACTTTTGAGTGTAATTTAGATCACAGTAAAAATGAGAAATTACACTAAAAAGTGCACATTACAGTAAAAATGGCACACACTGCTAAAATTGCAGTATAGCGTGTTGTTAAATTTATGATTCTAATTTAAAAAGATAAAGTCGTATCTTGTTGTAACATTTCTGTTGCATGCGCAACCGATTCACAAACTTCTGTTGCATGCGTAACCGATTCACAAACTTCTGTTGCATGCGTAGCCGATTCACAAACTTCTGTTGCATGCGTAACCGATTCACAAACTTCTGTTGCATGCGTGACCGATTCACAAACTTCTGTTGCATGCGTAGCCGATTCACAAACTTCCGTTGCATGCGTAGCCGATTCACAAACTTCTGTTGCATGCGTAACCGATTCACAAACTTCTGTTGCATGCGTAACCGATTCACAAACTTCTGTTGCATGCGTATCAAATTTGCAAAAACAGCAAGCAATCGTTACCTTTGGCCATTCAAAGCCTACATTATCAGAGCATTTTCGTATTTCCAATTCGCACATTGGAAGCCTTTCATTAAAGAATAAGAAGACAAATTGTAGATTTTTCGACAATGCTTCGCTATTAACCATCTAGCCCGGAGGCATACAATAACTACTTTTAACAGCGTTGTCAAAAGACAGGGTATAAAGCACCTTGAAACTTGTGTCTCTGATATGCTTGAATACAGCAAGGTTTTCCTTCCATTCCTGGGTCAACTGTACGAACATCAGAAATTTTCGGGGAGCTTTCCATCTCGCAAAGATCTGATCCCTCAATTTTCGGCAGAAAATGTGTCATCCAAGTGCCCGTTGTTTTCTACGCCGTGTTTTGGTCTTTTTGTTTCCTATAAATTCATTGTTTATAGCTTTATTACTCCACTTCATATGATTGCTGTGACCATTGATTGTAAAATAGTTTAGCAAAAGGAGTCCGCTACTTATTGTGACCCGGTCACTTTGCACATGGTATGACCCCCGGTTGCCCTCATATTACCCCGCTTAACCTACCTTTAGGCTACTCAATAATTGCGTTTATTCTATCTGTATCCTACTTACGTCATACTGCCGTTTTGATATTACAGTCCAGATTGTTAGGCATATCGACTTTAGCCATCATCCCACATCTGTTAAATTGCTTAGTCATTCCCATTTGTCAGTTACTCATGAAACTATTAAACACCGAGTATTGATTGTATTAAACAATTCATTACGTGAAGTTGAAAAGATTTTCGGGGGCTTGGCTCTTGTCAGTGTCTAAAGTTAAGGATAATTTATAGTTACTAAAATAGTGAAAACTGCGAACATGAATGGTTACAAAAACTGCTGACGTAAAAGGAAATAGCGTAGAAGCACGTCGAAAACAATATTGTTTGGGTAACTAAGTTCAGATTTCTGAAACTTTATTATATATGACCCCAGGGTAAACCCCTAATATTATGAACTTTTATATGAACTTTTAATATGGACTGTTTATTCCTGCTGATAACGGGGGAATCCATAGATGGCCATTCTTCCATTGAGCGCCGTCATACAGCATTTCGTAGAATTGCTGAACACAGTCCTCTCATTTTTATTTTGGTTTTTCTTTTGTTGTGCGTAAGTTGAAAGAAGAGTACTTTGGAGTACAGACTATTTTATGTTGTTTATAGCCTTGCTTTGTATTTTGTTCTTGTCCAATGGTCTATGGAATAAAATGAAGAAGCGTTTGTAACCTTGGTTTGTCGTTGTTCCTTTGCCATTTTCCTAACGTTTGCACGCAAAAACTGTCAGCAATGAATACTTTCGTATTGCTTTTTATTAAAGCATTACTGGGAAACCGAGTCTGTGTAGGTAGTCGTCAGCACATGATGGGTTTTCAATCAAATGCTGTCCTATTGCCCGAGTGGGTTTTGGGATCTGTTGACTTAACTTGTTTACGCGACAAGGTAAAATTTTGGAAACTTTACTGCGTCTACTAATAAAGGACGGCACATGTTGCGCGATTCTGTCATGTAAGCTCAAAGATGCCGGTACTCTGTCGACTGTTCAGAGTGGCCGGGCATTCTAAATTCGCCCAGATACAGACCTTGGTAAAGCAGTCAACGATGAGTAATTTGATTAAGCACAAGCAGAGGAAATCTACGGCTTCGTGACCTCTGATGAAGCAATAACTGTGGCTTCAAATGCCTTTTGACGTCCGTGATGACGTTTAATGAGCATGCATGTGCTCTACTTTGTCAGGCGAGTGTCCAGGCTATTATTCATAAAACTATAAATGGCAATTTTAAGTTAATCTCTTCCCAAGAACTGTTTCAAATTGAAGCAAATAGTGAGGCACGGCATTTTGAGTTGGATTGGGAATTCAAATAATGATAAATATGAACGAAAAGATTTTTTCTGCCATTCTCGCTATTAAAAACGCGTTAGCTGTAAAGAAAAGCTCCTTGGTGACAGAACACCGGTTTCTTCGTTTTAATCAAAGCCGATGGAGGAATTGTCTGGAATCGACAGCATGTGCTCAAGAGCATGTTATTGTTTAGTATCACGTTTCACTAAGGCCTTTGACACCTTAAAACTTGAAAAAGTGTGGAACATCTTGGAAACAACAAATGTAGACCGAGGTTACATCAATATTCTGAGACAAACGTATGATGATACCACCGCACAAATTAAAACTGACCTTGGAATTACCAGGCCAGTGAAGATCTTGAAAGGAGTTAAGCATAGTGATGTTCTCTCAGCATTGCTGTTTTGCATTGTAATAGCCACCTTAATATGGAAGGCTGAGTCAGATTACATGTCAGGGTTTACTATTGGTGACCAGCTTATCTCAAAACGTGCCTATGTAGATTATATTTCACTCACAAACAGCTGCCAGAAAAGACTTCAAAAGTTTCATGTGAGTACAGGTACTTCTTTCAAAATGAAAGACAGGTAAATCCTAATCTCGCCATGGGAGTACAGGCACTTCTTTCAAAATGAAGGTCAGGTAAATCCTAATCTCGTCATGGGAGTACAGGTACTTCTTTCAAAATGTAGGACAGGTAAATCCTAAGCTGGGCATGTGAGTACAGGTACTTCTCTCATTGTGAAGGTCAGGTAAATCCTAATCTCGGCATGGGAGTACAGGTACTTATTTCAAAATGAAGAACAGGTAAATCCTAATCTCGCCATGGGAGTACAGGAAATTCTTTCAAAATGAAGGTCAGGTAAATCCTAATCACAGCATGTGAGTAGAGGCACTTTAGCTGGCAAATCAAAATCAAGTGTGAACCAAATCAACATCAGGTGTTAAGCAGAATTGATAGGTTTTAAGCAACTTACTGCAGTCACTCCAACAAGGGTGCGATACACGGGTCCATCGGTCGTTGCGTCCTGTTGATGACACTTCTAGTCCGGCGAGAATGTTATTGTTTGCCCGTATCACACAGTGTTTTCATGGGCAACGGACTACAGATCACTGCCCGTAATTCGCAATTCAAAGCTGCCCGTTAAATGCAGAGTTAAAATGCATAGCCTACTACAAATTTTTGCTGGGACTTTGATTTTGCGCCCGCATTTCAAAGCTGCCCTTAAAAGGAAGCTGGCCGCAAGGCCCCTTCCCCTATGTAAATTCTTTCAAAGATTGGCATACAAACAATGTGACACATTTAAATGGGTACGAAATTGGAACATGTCAGCCTCATCCTTTGTGTCCACGAGAGTGTTTCCCTCTTAGTTTATCTGGAGCTTGTCAACTCTCCGTTGATAACCATTCCATTCAAACATTAACAAAATTTTAATGCTACTGCCTATTTTCCTCTTGGTAAACCAATTAGAATCATACAGTATGTGGTTTCAATTGAGGCTCTAACGAAGTAAAGATAAGCAACCTGGAACACTTAAAGCTCTCTCTGCTTCAACAAAAATTAGAAGGATATCGATACTCTGACCATCAATTATCCCAAAAGTTTGCGTTCTAAATTGTGAAATCGTTAGGAAAGTTTTAAGGAGGGGGGGCTTTCCAAAGTTCCTTACTTAAGAAAACAACATATACTATGCCAGACTACATAGAATCAGATAAATCAGAAAGGAAAATATTTTCACATTTTAAACCAACATTCTTCTTACTAGAGGCTCTCCTGTTCCTTCAGTCGCAGCATGTCAACGAAACGTTCGATGTTATCTTACATTCTTACAAGTGGTTTAGGTAACAAGGAATAAACTCTCGTGTTGTATGTATATGACCTGATTGTTGTATTCTTTCGTGATAGTGTTCTTTATCGTCGATTTTCTATCCCAATTTGCCATCTATTTTGGATAGCCTGCATGCACAAAACATTCTGACTCTCACTGCTTTTCTAGTTTTTTCAGTTCAATTTAAATGAAAAGGATATGTAATAAGTCATATCCTTGTCTGATCCCCTAACACTTTTGTGAATGGTTATGTTTTTCAACTGAAAATGATACGTAATAAGTGATATCCTTGTCTGATCCCATAACACTTTTCTGAGTGGTTACGTCACTGAAGTGTGCATACCTGACGAAATGCCTGTGGACATGACCATCTCCCACTAATGACCTGACTTTTAAATATCACGAAATATAAAGAATCACCCTGATGAATTCATGTATCCCCGTAAGAAGAGAAGAAAGATAACAGAAGGTGTCAACTAAAGCTTAGCCGATTACGATATCGACGTCATGCGAAAAGTCTTTAATTTACTGTCGGATTTGATTTTCTCTAAAACTTTTATAAATGTAAGCTTGCCGCGTTAGCCACCCAGACACTAATTTACAATGTGTAGCATTAATTTAATCGAATGTTCCTATTACTTTCATGACGTCATAAAAATGTCTCGATCCCAAGATAATAGTTAAAGGTTAAGTTTACTCCTTTTTGAACTGATTTGGAAAAGATTATATATTCAAAACTCTAAATAAAGATTTGGTAATTAAATTTGATACCACCTGCAGCAAAAAATGACACATTTTGTGACACATTATGGAATCAGGAATGTACGCATCTAGTGTATGCAAAGTATTTAAATTTGTCTTATTATCCTATTTTGAACGCTTTGTGCACCATAGAATGTACGCATCTAGTGTATGCAAACTATGTCAGATATGGCTTATTAGTCTATTTTGAACGCTTTGTGCACCATGGAATGTACGCATCTAGTGTATGCAAACTATGTCAAATATCCGTTATAAGGCTATTCTGAACGCTTTCTGCACCATGGAATGTATCGATCTAGTGTATGCAAACTATGTCAATTATGCTTTATTAGCCTATTTTGAACGCTTTGTGCACCATGGAATGTATGCATCTAGTGTATGCAAACTATGTCAAATATGCCTGCACTCACGCTTGAAAAAGGTCTATATTTCCTTACACGTTATAGTGATAATAATGGTGATAACGGAAAGATACTAAAAGAGATAAAATTAGAGTAGGTATGGTAATCATAATAATGATCATGACGTAGCAAAGATGATGATAATACGTTCAATGTCGAAGATGAAAATGTTAAGGATGGTCAAGACATTGCCCTGCTATAGCAATGATGATGATAAAATAAAGTAGGCCCTGCTGTAGCAATGATGGTGATAGAATAAAAGTAGGCCCTGCCGTAGCAATGATGATGATAAAATAAAAGTAGGCCCTGCTGTAGCAATGATGATGATAAAATAAAAGTAGGCCCTGCTGCAAAAGTTGACCTGACCATGCCCTGTGGTCCGTAATAAGTACGGTAACAGGATTGGGTATCGGATTCGTCCCCTCTATCACCATCTGAGCAAAAACCGCTGGAACTATCCGAAAAGAGACTTAACATTAACATTATGTCAGGGGTATAACTTACGTCATAACTCAGACTGTAAAGTTGTATCATCACCGAATGTTGGGTATTTCAACTAAATGAACTCTCACCTGAGGTGGCGGCCTCATTCTTCTCCTGTGGCTTCTCGAATTCCTGCTCAGGTTCCGGGCAAAGGATGTCATCCCAGTCATCAAGATCTATTCCAGATGAGTCCATTGATCAATGAGCAGCCAATCCACTCGGCAATAGGACAGCATTTGATTGAAAACCCGTCATGTGCTGACGACTATCAAGAGGATTCGTTTAGGGTATTACCGAGAGCCAGATCTCCTTTCCATCTTCTTGCTTTAGAGGCCGCATTTATCAAAACAAAGAAGCCGGTACTCAGTCGACAAAAATATTGTTTACAATTTACGCCCTTTTCAATAACAAGAGTGGCAGAGAACGTGTGGCCCTCGTGACCGTTATTTTCTAGGATCTTGTCGTTTCCTATAAATTCATGGTAATAGCTTTCTAATTTCATTCCATACGATTGCTGTAATCAGTGTATGGCGAAAACGTTTAGCAAAATGAATCCGTTCCTCAATCCTCATCTTGCATGTGCTAGTAAGAAAAATGTGCAATAACCAATTTGCATAAACATATGAGATGTGAAATGGCAGATGAATTCAGATGAATTGAAAATGAGGCAACGGCCGTCCATTATATTTAAACCGCGGCGCCAAACCGCGGTGTTAAACATATAGTCCATTGAGTCCCCGCTGCTTATCAGGGGGACTGGTATGAAACACCGGTGTTAAACATATAGTGTGAGGGGAACGCTATAGATAGAATAATACGTGTGAATATTAAACGTTCTTTGTTACGCTGCAGCTCTGGGGGTATTATCAGAGAGTGGGAGGACAGACAAAGTATCAGAGGGTAATAATAGTTATGAAATTTAAATATTGCATATAAATAGAAAGCCAAAAGCCAAAATGATCAAGCACATTATCATATTCTTATAGTAATTTTTTTATTGTAATTATTGCATCATCAGACCTAAATGAAAAATAGACATGAGCATAATACTGGTGTTGTGTACGAACGGAGTAAGGCACACCCGAAAGATTCCAGTAACTTAAGACGAGCAGACATACTTTAAGGAAATCAAAATCTGGTATTATCTAAGTATAACTTCAAGAACTCGCCAGTTTACAATCCAATAAAAATCTAACTGAATAAAATGCTTGTGTCAACTGTTCCATATTCGTTGCTAACATACAAAGATGCTCATTGGTCGATTAGTCGTTCTTTTGTGATTTCTCACAGTCGAGTGTCAAGAAGGTACAAGGAATACAACCAACCTAGCATCTATAGTGGAGAAGGTCGTGTAAAAGACTCAGCATTTTCCCCAGTAGCATGTTGTATGGACACTCCTTAAAGTTGCATTTCCAGACAGGCTTTAACGAAGAGATACTAAGCTAGTATTAGAATTTTTCTGTCCAATGTTTTTTCTTTACTAGAAATGATGCTGCATTTTGTGTATGGCACACCGTTTTCTCTAGGTATTTTAAGCGCAATCCACAAACTGATGGTGAGCTAATGATGAATCAGATCATATGAAGCCTGATTATTTAATTACCTCTAAGAAGAGCAATTTATGAGGACATGTCATTTTGCGAGCGCTCGTGGTTAGTGGTCTGCACTTAGCATCGCCATGTAAGTGGTACCAAGCTATCTTGACCTGAAAGGGAGAAACAAAGCAAACCATTGCCATATTTACAGGCGCGTAGCTTTAGAGGGTCGGGAGAGCATAGCCAGTTGTGTCCCCTGTAACATTTATTAGTGAACTTTGGCTCACCATTCCATACTTCTCTTGGCCTGCTGAGAGATTATTATATAGTTACAGACTTTGATCATAGATTGTTTCTATTCAATAGACACATATTTGTCCTGTTGCTGAACTGACTTTCAAATATTGTGATCACACCCACCTGCCGCTCCAGAAGCGAAATCAGGAATCGCTATCAGATCTGAAGAAGGACGAATAGTATCTTGTCACATCCATGTTCACAAGAAAGGAGAGTATTGAGACAGATAACAAGGTTAATAGTGCGCAGGCGCAAACTGACGTCATCCGATAGGAAACGTTCAGACTGTAAAGAAAATTGATCCTCGCTTCAAATAGGCGCCATGGCCGACTGGTTTGGGTATCTGCCTTATAATCGTAACGTTAAAGAATATGGTAATCTCAACGGGGACCCCATTAGGGGGTATTTAAGATTCTATACGGGGTCAAACTGAGACAAGGTGTACTAGGGAGTCCACCAGCTAAGAGCATGCTTCATTATTCTCAGTGATATGCATAAAACAAAGTACTGTGGCGTCACTATAATGCTACCCCACCCCCACTTGAAGTTTTCTCTCGGTACATGAGAATCCCGGATTGGCTTATTTTTGCTTTATTTCACCAACAAACGTAGGATATGTGTTCCGCTAAGTGTTCCTGCTAGGTATTCCCATTTAGTGTTCCTATCTGCTATTTCCGATGTTCCTTATTCCCGATTTTACAACATAAAGTAAAACCATTGGCATCCATATAGCTGCAAAACTTAACTTACTTGACTTAAATGCATAATCTTCGTCAGATCTTTGCACATTATTGTTTCCACTATATCCTTCAAGCGACCACGATCCGGATGCTTGTACTGGCCACAGTAGATGGCATGCCTTGGTTGCATCAAAAGTACAGCACGGAGGCTAAAGCGCTCACGTTGATACTCGGATCCGGCGGGCTCCAGCTGCTTCTATGGGGCATGGTGGTTTACTCTAGCGTTCCGGGAGGCACGGTCTTGGTGGCGTTTCCATTGCTTCTTGCTGCCTATCATGGCCAGCACTTTCAAGTATCAACGAAGTACCCATGGGGAGCCATTGCAACACTCCTTGCTGTATTCGTCGCCTTTTTGCTAGATACCGACCGTTCTCATACCGCGCTAATCATAGTCGGCGGCATTCTCGCAATCGGCGCCGCAGGTGTGATGGGGGACTCTCTATACAAGGTGTACAAACGGGCTCGACTTTTGAATCGACAAAAGGCGTGCGAAGTCTAGTTGAAAGTCGAGCCCGTTTGTACAGGGCTTTACGTTTGCTGCTTGATACTAACTGCCCGTGATTGTTGCATCTTCCATCCTCTTGTTTTGGCGGGAAGTTGTTTCCGTGGACATCTGCCACGACATTGGTCTGATGTTATTAGGGTGAAGTCTAAGTTGGACAGACTACTTTATTCTGTCGGTATACCAGTTCTGCTCCCGATGTATAACCTTCATTTCCCTCCAAATCCGGAAGTGGACACTTCCCTGCAAATATCTCAATCGTGTTCCTTGATCCTCTCCTTACTGTGGGATGAAGTCCAGTTGTAAAGCGCCTCGAATGGGCCTGGCATGTAAAAGGTGCTTTATGAATACGGTGTGCCTTACTTTAATTTAGTCAAGGATAGTGAGTACGAAAAAAGTTTGTAGTAACTATTAGCGATAGCGCCACATTCCAACAAAAAAGTAACTTTTTAACGTAAAGAAACTAACCTCTTCGACAGAGACGTTGTTGACAAAGTTACACAAATAATAATGAGAGCACAGTGCTCCTTCAACATTGTTTGTTTTGCCTTTATTTACACGCACAAGCCCTTACCACGCTATTTCGTATATTGGACTACGAACAATAAATTTGATGTCATCAGAAGAGATGAGCCGCGTCAACCGGCTCTTTCTCGCAAGGATCTAATAAGCCAGGGCCACCTACAGAGTAACAAATCAAAGGGATGTCGACTATTACGACTATTCCAGTAAATGAAAGTTTAGCACCAAGTAAAAAATAATACTTCTTGAAGAAAGCAAGGAGAAAGACGTTCCGATGACGTTCCAGGGTTGCAAATTAAGTTCATATTTTGCGGCATACAGAAATTTCAAGTGCAGAGAAGCTTTCAACAGACATACTCTATACACAACAATATACACCATTTTAGGTGCACAGAATATTCCACTACTGCGAGCATATTCCTTTGAATTTCTACTTTCTACATTTCCTCTCGACATACAGATAAATATAATAAGATTATGCAATTTCATTCTGGCTGTAAAGGCCTACACTAGGCTTATAATAGTTATAACACCACACGTGCATATTGTCATAGAGGCATAATTCTAATTTTAAACCCACAATGTTTAAATGTTTGCTACTAATATACAGTCATTGGTCATACTCCAGTACTTGTGTGATAATCTTGGCATGTTAAAACTAATTAAAAACACACAGAAAAAATAAAACCGAGTTGAAAAACATATAGGCTTAGCGCAACTCTTACCAAACTGCTGCAATGAGTAGGGTGACTTTGATTCTTTTCTGATGAGATCGTGTCAGATCTTTGTACTGTAAAATTCTATCTTTGATATAAATTTTAAGATGGCCATTTTTAAAAGAATATTTTAAACATCATATAAAAAACTATGGGGGTAAAAAAAAAACAGGCTCCGGAGACACGCCTTGTAAATTATGGGTTGGGGGCATATATAGTTCTTATAGAAGGGATGCTTGTACAAACTTCAGAGATGGTTCATTTGAGTGGAAATTGAAAGTTCTAGTTCACTTTTTATAAGTCATAAGAGATCAGAGGGCAACTAGAGCCCCCCACTCTCCCCCCAAAGTCATCCGATATAAGAGTTGGCTCAATTGATAGGAAATTGAAAGTTCTAGCTACCTTTACATGAGTCGAAAAGGATTGGTGGGCATCTACCCCTGTTGTACTGTTTAGCCTTCTGCAATGTTTTACCATCCTAGGATACTACGAGAACAAGATCTCGAAAGGTGGAGGGAATTGAAAGACTATGTACATCATAAATAGTTGGCTTTCATAATCTTTATCGTATGCACCACACCCCTCCCATCAGTAGTTGTACGCATCATCCCTCGCTAGCATTTTCATACAGTCAGCAATCCTTTCTTGCTCATCTAACAGATCTTCGATGATAACCTCAAGTCGCTTTCTTCTTTCACTTAAGGCAACGTCTACAGAATCATCTAAACATATAGGCTTAATCCTTTGCGTCTGACACCTCACACTTATATCTTGTATCATCTGACGTCGATATTTTTTTCATGGGTGAGCTAATACTGCTTTGAGAAACTGTTTCTTTCAAATCGTCTTGTCTTAAAAGTACATTCTATGCAATCGTGGACAAAAGTAAGGAAAGTTTTCCTCCAAAACTTCACAAATTTGCGTAAATGGCTCAGAACACATGCCGAAGGATAAGGGTATTTATTTCAGCTTTTGCTTGGTTTCTGTCGCCCCTCTTGGAGCAGCACAGTGCTATGGTATATACCTTTCGAAAAGTACAGGTTTCAAATGCGGCGGTGGGGCTTAACGGGATTGGGCCTCTGTTTAGATGTCCTCGATTGTAGCTGCTAAAATGTTATTGAAACTTTAATCAATTTTTAAACTTAGTGGTTAGAGCAGTCGTTCTCAACCTTTCTAGCGCCGCCACCCCCCTTATAGGCTTTTGGGTTGATCGAACGCCCCCCAAGCCCCACCAACCTATTTTCCGCACCCATTTTTGTTATATTGAGGACTAGATAGTAAAATCAATTACTTAAAATCCTGAAGACTGTTTTACAACGATGAATTAAAAAATTTATATTGGGAAAACATCAAATTGTTTTGTTCGGTAACAGATTCAGTCAATCTAACCCAGTGTTTATCTGCGTTCTGAAAAAAAATAGCCAAAACTTTACATTTGATGGGCATCTACACGAAGACAGCATTGAAAAATCATTATCAACCCCGGAACCATAATATTTCCTAGTAGTTACCCAGATGTGAGTGATATCGTCCCTAATTTGCAAACGGATATACAATACTAGAATTCCTACGTACATAAAAACATCCTTATACTGTTTCACAGAAGCTTAACTTCTTGTCCCGACTGCAGACTTGTCCATGAAAGGGAGGCTACCCAATCAGCAATCTTCTCCACAACTGGATCGATTCTTCACATCCCCGCGTGGTCTGGAGCAGCGCTGGCAAAGCTTTTCGACTGAATTTCCCTCTTTTACCTTAGTTTGTATGCATTTCGAATCATCAGGTCGAAATACCCGTCGTGATCAATGGACGCACTCACACCTGAATAGTAATTCAGGTTAAGTTCTTCCGTCATGTATTGATGTGTTTGTGTCCTTAATTGCCTTCCTGTTGTGATTAATGTTTCCTTTGTTATGTGTCTCATTGTTGTATCCAAACGTTGATTATACGAGCTGACCTGTAGTTGAGGGAGTTGGCCTGTTGGAGTGTTTTAGGTCAGTCGCAAAAGAATAACATCGTATATCTAAAGCAAGAAGCATGGACAGTCGAGTACGAGCTGTCTCATCTCTAATGAAGTAACTTAATGAACACGTATCACTTTAAACAGGGGCTGATTAAAATTGGTGACCCCGACGTGATGTTGTGTGGGTCAATTGTGAAGTATGGGAGAAAAGTTTCATTTTAAATAAACAAAAGACATGGACATAATTTGATTATTGAAATGGAATGGCAAAAAGAGGAAGGAAAAGTGGAAGAAGAAGAAAAAGAAGAAGGAGAAGAAGAAGAGGAAGGAGAAGAACGAGAAGAAGGAGAAGAACGAGAAGAAGGAGAAGAACGAGAAGAACGAGAAGAGGGAGAAGAAGGAGAAGAAGGAGAAGAAGCAGAAGAAGCAGAAGAAGCAGAAGAAGCAGAAGAAGGAGAAGAAGGAGAAGAAGGAGAAGAAGGAGAAGAAGGTGAAGAGGGAGAAGAAGGAGAAGAAGGAGAAGAAGGAGAAAATAATAAGAAGCAGAAGAAGCAGAAGAAGCAGAAGAAGGAAAAAGAGCACTTATGTTTGTCGGGACGCTGTTGACTGTAAAACTTTGAAGTCTCCCCCTCGAGCCAAATAGGATGATGGGAAGTTTGAAGGGTTTTACTACTAGGCTGCTTTGCTCTCGCTCGACAACAACTTTTGAAAATATGAGATAGTGCAAGAGTTAACAAATAAGCAAAAAGTTTGCAAAATTTCTTTCTTTGCTGTTACTACTAAAGATATCATGTGACATCTAAAATCATGTGACCTCTTAAATTGATGGAAATGAGGAAAGCATTTTTTACAGAAGTGAAATATTCCAGCGGAAGTTTCACACCACCGACACGCCGTCATGGCTCGTGAAGGAGGTAGAATGGTTTTCATTGACAGTAATTAGCATTCAAGAAGTTAGTGTATATTTAGTGTATATGAGATTATATCCCGGATTTGAACTTGCAAGCTTTGGTCTTATGTATGGTCAACGTCACCGACTTGATTTCTTCTGCGACGATGCAATTTTTTCAAATATTTTCAAAAACATATTTTAGCATAATAGCTCTTGTCGCGCCCTTTCCTGCTTTATGGATACGAGGTACGGATCATGCGAAAGAAGTAACATAGAATGTCAGAAGCGTCAACAAGACAAAAATGGTAAGAAGGATACGAAGGGTAACTTTTAAGAGATCAACAAAAGAGATTAGAAATCAGAAGAGAACTGACGTCACCAGAAACTACGTGTTGAAGGGTTTGAGTGCTTAAACAAGAAAAGTATTGCTTGTTATCTATCTTTTTCCAAAGAGAAAGATTAGATAATGTGGGCAGCGTGTTGTTGATATATCTACAGGTAATGTTATAAATATTACGCGGGAGACCAGAAAGACTTTTTTGCCTATGTTTAATATGTTGCGTGTTACATTTTTCAATCAGGGCAATAAAAGTAAAGCCTTGTGATGTTAGCAGCTCTTTCACATGACTTTCTTTCTGATTTCTGATTTCTTTAGAACTTCTTTGGTTGATTTAAAACGATCATGTTGTACATTTTTATATTTGGTTTCATTAAAAATGTGACGTATTTTTAAACAATTCGTTTAAGAGTAGCTATTTATGAGGTAGTTTTGCCTCCTCGATTTTTATAATCCCATCGTCTTATCTCGTGTAAAGTTTAGATTTTGTAAACGAGAATGTTGTTAAGTTCTCAAGCCGAAGATAAGTCTTCAGGTTCGGCTTCTATGTTTGGAGTGACCTTTTTATGTTCAGCCCCTCTTTTCACACTCTGAGCATCAGAGTTATGGTTAAATATCACACGAATCTCGTTCCCAGTATGTATTAATCGTAGACCGATAAGATTTAATTGCCCTTGGTGTAAAAGATGTAAGTTAAATTGAAGTTCTGTAGGCCTATGCACTCTTTTTGCTTTATAAGCCTGGGTACTCATTTTCATCCTCCCACCGAGCTCATTCCTTCATTTAAATTCTGGCGTTCCACGTAGTAATTTAGATCAACTCGTTAGCTCCGGGGTGAGGAAGAGGCACCTAGATCAATTCAAATGCTTTAAATATTTCTTGGCACTGTCGATTTCCTGACTTTTTGTAACGAAAATAGTTAGCAAATGCCACGCTTGTTTCTGCTATGGAAAGAGAGATGTTGCTTGCTATGCAGTGCTTGTTTCGAATTTTTTTTCAGCCTCCCCTCCCCCCAAACAAGGTCTATAAAAACACAGGTCATGACACTCCAGTGACCAATAAGAAACGGGGACATGGGCACCATTTTGACTGTTGGTAAAGTACGAAATTGGACCCATGTCTGTTACATCTTTATACAATGAGACAACGGAATTTTTTTTAATGAATCGCTTAGGACCTTGCTCATTCTTGAGCAATATGCTGTATTCTAAAAACTTTGCAAACAATTTTACTCTGAATTAACTTCATAATTTTGCAAATTTATATCGGTACAATTGTGTCACTCTTCGTGTTAAACAGCCTCGTTCAGGATCAGACTGACTGTAGCTCAAATGGTATTTTCTTAAGGTTGTATTCAATTAGAGTCTTATTGGTTACAGTGTTCCGAAGCATCAGTTGAGCTACACTTCAACATACCGGTATTGTTTATAATATATTGGTAGCATTTGTGTAAGGAATGAAAAGAGCGTGTCCATTTTAAAGAATAAAATTCCTTCGTTTAGGAATAGACCAGTCGGAGCGCGTGAGGCCTTTTGGAGTCGAAAATTCATTCATGTCTAGAAAGAGCCTAAAATTAAAATCCGGAGCACGGTGATAACTGATTATTTTAACACGTTTTTTAGTATCATTATTGGTTAAATTACTAGGGTTTTGAAATGTGATGATGCAGAACAAAAAATAAGAATTCGTTGCCTTTGAAACTGAATTGTAAATTCAGTGGATGACTATGATTCAATTTTTAACTACCGTTGACACCAAAGTCCCTGTTACAAACTGATCAACTATAAAACTAAAATTCCCCCCCCCCCCCCCAAAAAAAATTAATATTATTGTGACGGTTATACAAATCCCTTTCAAAGTCTCCAATCATTCTAGTAGCATATGCGTCTTTGCGATAGGTAAGATTTTAACCGACAGAATTTTCTATTTGTGGAACTTCTCTAAATCTAAATGAGTAATCGATGTACAGGATGAGGGATGAGGAGTGTAAATCATTTCTGATGTAGCTATACACTATGCGATAAATGACATCACTTTGATGCAGTTTTCAGGACAGGACGAACGCCTCAGGAATACCAAGTCACCAAAATATTTTTGATATCAGCATCTAATTGCAATTGTTAGGATGTGCATTAAACCAGGCTATCAAAAGCATTTTATCACACCGCAGCACATACAAAATAGCACAGGTAAATTGTGTGCAAAAAGGATGGACAGGAACAGATTGTACCACACATAGTTGTGTCGGCTATATTTCTGTCAAGTAGTCAATAAAAAACAACATTTAGTAACAAAAGGTAAGGGGAGATGACAATTTGATAGGTTTTGAAAAGTTTTTGAAGTTACTGTTATTAGTTGGACGGGATGTTTGAGGAATAGATTTCTACGACTGATCCTAATTAGCACTTTTTATTTAAAGAACCTAATTCATGGAAATCCTACGACATAATTTTCGAAGAAAAAATTGTTGATCTAGAAACTGCTCAAAACCGTTGACATCTTGAGACATTAATCTCATTTATACTCGAGCTGCAATTCGTCAACTAAATCAATTGATCATGAACAACTCTCTCTAACCATTTTCAAAATATGCTCATCATATTAAGGAATAGTAATTAATTTCTGTATTTTCAAAAGAAAGATTTTGTGCAATGGCACATTCGTATATTTGAATGAATGACATAATTTAATCGAGTCAAGAGTCAGATGTATCCATGAATGAGTTTTTAACTAATAGTCCTTACGGGACTCTAGATCACTGACTAACATACAAACCAGTTTGAATAAAGATAAAGATTGTGGAGTCTTTCATTTGTCCCTTTTTCCCTTTTCCCAACTTCGCTTCTTAGTAACAATATTGCCAGCGGTTGAAAAAACACGTTCAGAAGGAACTGACGTTGCCGGACAACAAAGATATTTTCTTGCAAGCTCTGCTAACTTTGGAAAGCGCAGTGAATTTGCGTTCCACCAATGTAATGGATCTTCATTTGGGATAATTGTGCTTTCTTCAAAAAATGTCCACGTTCATCCTGATTAGGACACGCCTCGTCATAATGGCTGTCTGCTAACAGGAAGGTCATTGCTGACTCTTTAAATTTTGGAGGGCCTGGGGCCTCCTCCTCAGACATCTCATTTCTTTAGGTATCAAGTGCTTTGTTTTAAGTATCGTACGCAGCTTCTCTAATTTCTGGACGTTTTTGAATTAATGCATGTTTTGATCTTGGCTCTCCGCACATAAATAATTAAAACGAAATTTGCACATTAATTAATTGCAATAAATCGGAAGATTTTGAGAAAAAAGGAGCGAGGGAGGAGGCCTAGTTACCCTCAAATTTGTTGATTACTTAAAAAGCAACTAGAACTTTTAATTTTTTACAAACGTTTTCATTGGTAAAAAATATACTTAACTTACGAATTAATTTACGTAACGAACTTCTATATTCGTATGTTTTTGTTGCGTGTATGAGGGGGTTCAACCCTCGTCGATACCTCGCTCTTTACCCTAAAGCTTAAATTTTGTCCCAATTCCTTCTGATAGAGTATCAACAAATCGAGGTGGTAGCACAACTCGTGTAAATGGTGCCCAATGCGTCCAAAGCAGTGCTTGCCAACGGAAATGAACGTTTTGCAAAATGGGGGTCCTTGAACAGTTAAGGGGGCACCCTTAAAGTGGGTTACCATGGCATTTAAAAGTAATCAAAACTAGGGACCTATAATATCATTATCAAATGTCAAGTCTGAATAATGTAGGTACTGCGAAAGAAGTTTAACGTTTTGCATAAGTGAATTATTGAAATGTATGTTTGGTTATGAGTGCATTTTCAGTAAACCTGTAAATTGTTTGCTTGTTCAACAACTGACATTAACTGGGTTTTAATCTTAGTAAATTAGAGTACTAGAGTAAACTAGATGAGAAAACTATAGTAAACTGAAGAGGCAGCAAGAAGCCATAATAGTAAACTAAAGTACTAGAGTAATCTAGATGAGAAAACTAGAGTAAACTGAAGAGGAAGCAAGAAGCCAGAATAGTAAACTAGAGTACTGGTATGTTAATAAATTTAGAGGGAATAGTCAATCTCGACTAACTTTTCCCAGTTAGAGATAGGAACGTGACTTCAGCTAGTGATAAGGAAAGAGTTAAAAAAAGATGGGTAGAACATTTTGAGAATGTTCTAAACAGTGGTAGAGTTACAGGAAAAGATAAAGAAAATGAAAAACTTTGTTGTACTAGGTATTTTTTACTTACGAACAGGTGATCGGATCTTCATGAAATTTGATGTTTGGAAGGATATCGTATCTCTTATTAATCGAGATATCGTGAGCTCTTATTTAAATACCCGACCGGATCAGGTGATATTGGGGGAGTTGGGGGAGGACCTAAAATCTTGGAAAACGTTTAAAGTGGAGGGATCGGGATGAAACTTGTTGGTAAAAATAAGCAAAAGTCCTAGATACGTCATTGACAACCGGAACTGATCCGCTCTCTTTGGGGGAGTTGTGGGGGGGGGGGGGGTCAATTCTGAAAAATTGGGAAAAATTCTCTTAAATTAAACGCAATTGATGTTTACCGGAGTCATATTATTCCTTTCAAATTTCGTCTCCCTTTAATTTTCGCCCCAAGGGGAGCGAAAATTAAAGGGAGCGAATTGGAGGGTCGGCAGGAGGAGGGGGGCAAAAATTAAAGAGAGTAAAAATCAATAAATTTTTAAAATTCAGGAAGGGGGCAAAATTAAAGGCAATTAGGTAGGCAAAGACATAGATACATTAGCATTGTGAAGATGGTAGGCATGTCTACTTCAAAATCACAGATAATAAAATCACGTCGGAGGCTGGTAGTTTTTTCAAGGGGCGCGTTTGTTTACAGCGTCATATAAGTCGTAATTTCCGCGGTGCCTTGCCTTCGCTGCGGCGTTTTATATCTAATTGCACAGCTGAAATTGTCGACAGAATCACTCTTTGCGGCAAACAAACGCACATGACAACAAGGACCTACTTTTATTTAGATACTAAATCCAAAATTAAAAGATATACTATGTAATTTAGCACCCTGAATAATACAAATTTCTCTCTTACTTATTAGGAAACCACAAAAGTTTTGATCAATATGATCAGGTGCATTTTTTATGAATTTCAAAAATGTGATAACGAAGATGTGAGCAATCGGAGTATGTCTATTTGCAACCTAAACCCATGCAAGTCTAGTTACCCAATATTACAGAGATATTTTGACTACGTTGTAAACATTCAAGTCACCGATTTTAAAGGAAGTAAAGGACCTGCAATTTTACAAGTTCTGCTACTCTGCTTTTCAATATTATAAGAAACGCTATTTTAAAGACGTTTTTATATAAACCGATATATGAATGCAGTGTAGTTTTATATTGCTTCCGTGTGTTATATATGAGTATGATTATGTTACTAAGTCGCGTTTCGTAACTTTCGATTCGTTTAATGATGATAATGAATCAAAGTGGAAAAAGAATTTATCGTTGAGAAGAGAGGATTTGAAACGTCAGTTTTGGAAAGCCACTAGAGAAATAGAAAATACGTCACGAGTTCGATCTCCAATGGTGACATGTTTCTATTTCTCCAATACCTTTTCAAAAGTAGAAAATAAATTGTTAGATGGCATTTTAAACTTCACTTTTCAGTATTACTGGAATTGTATCATCCTGGGATGATTCACCAGTATTTCTATTAGAGGGAGTGTCGTGATAGAGCTCTTCGTAAAATTCACTCCAACTTTTTCTTTATCAGTTACAATGTTTCCGTTTCTATCTTCAAGTCCCCAACTAATGTGTTTCGGTTTGATTTGCAGTCTTTTTAGGGCAGCATAATATTGTTTGTTTGCAAGTGTGCTCACTTTGTCAATGCCTTTTTCAATTTGCTGAAGTCGGTCTTGTTGGACCATTGTTTTAGCCTTACCTATGGTGGATCGGTATTCTCTCTATATATTTATGTTCATGTTCTTTCCGTCTGTCTGTCCCGGTTTTGTTAGTTTAGGCACTAACAGATAAGCTAGGACGATGAAATTTGGCAGGCATATCAGATACCGGACCAGAATTAATTAGAAATAGTCGTTTCCTCGATTCGACCATCTGGGGGGAGTGGGGGTGACCGTTAATTCGGAAAAATTAGAAAAAATGAAGTGTTTTTAACTTACGAACGGGTGATCGGATCTTAATGATATTTAATATTTAGATTTATATTGTGTAACAGAGCTCTTATTTTAAATCCCAACTGGGTCCGGTGACATTGGGAAGAGTTACGGGGGGAACCTAAAATCTTGCAAAATGCTTAGAGTGGAGGGATCGGGATGAAACTGTATACATCTATTCTGATTGCCTTCTCGTTCTTCTCACTAGAGACAGTTGCAATTATCTTATTATCCAATCAATATCTTCTCATAAGATGCAACAACTGTTTCTTGTTGCACTATATACGGCTGCATGCTATAGTTGTCCTTCCAGGACATAACTTTCAATACCGCTTCTGTGTTGTTGAATACTGAAAGTGGAGCTAGTTGATGTACTACATTTATGTTTTAAGCTGCATTAGTTACTCATTTCCTTCCCATCAATCCAATGATTATATGTAGCATTGGTTACCAATCAAGACTACCCATGATCGGTAATCTATAGATACTAATGAAAATTTAACGCAAATATTGTTCTAAGCGTTTTCCAAGATTTTAGGTTCCCCCTAACTCCCCTCCAATGTCACCAGATCTGGTCGGGATTTAAAATAAAAGGTCTGAGACACATTATCCTTCTAAATATCAAATTTCATTAAGATCTGATCACTCTTTCGTAAGTTAAAAATACCGCATTTTTTCCGATTTAACTGTCCCCTCAGTCCCCCCCCCAGATGGTCAAATCGGGGAAACAACAATTTCTAGTTTAATATGGTCTGGTTTCTGATAATTCTGCCAAATTTCATCGTCCTGGCTTACCTGGAAGAGCCTAAACTAGCAAAACCAGGACCAACAAACCGACAGAATTTGCGATCGCTCTACGTCACTAGATTCTCACTGATTCTGTACTATTTGCTATAGCCTTAACCAAGTTTCTTTGTTGTCTATGCTCTTAAGATGTGGTCGAATTGTCAGAGTTCCTTTTTGGCCTGTCATGCAAGCTCCCACAACAAATTTCTTGCTCCACAGCCTGTTGAACTTAGTGGGGAAAAGTGGCCAGTTACATCAGTGATATTGCCCTTAGATTTATTGTTTACTATAAGTTCTTACAGGACATGCCTCTCTTCACTTACACAAAAACTAACAACTAATAATTTAATATATTTTAGGGGAAAGTTGGCAAGGGGGCAATTTTGTGAAGTTTGGCAGTACCAGAGTGTAAAACCAGGATGTAGCAGTAAGGAGCAACCCAGCTCAATAGTAACCAAAACTCTAAAAACGGAATTTTTATAACAATAGTTACATCAAAAGAATCACATTTTAATGCTGATTGTAAATAATTAATTTTCATTAAATTAAAACTTACCTATCAAAAGTTACGAGCCTGAAAAAATTTGGCTTATTTAAGAAAATAGGGGGAAACACCCCTTAAAAGTCATAGGATCTTAACGAAAATATCACCGTCAGATTCAGCATATAAGAGAACTGTACAGTAGAAGTTTCAAGCTCCTATCTACAAAAATGTAGAATTTTGCATTTTTTGTCACAAGACAGATTGTGGATGCATGTTTTTTTTTTTTTCCAGGGCCTTACACTGACTACGGAAATGTTTCCATTGAAAACTTTGGGAAATCTAATTTAGGACATTATTATATGACCGATCACTATGATTGCTGACAAATGTTTTGATCAAATTAAAATTTGTTAGTATGTGTGATTACTTACATGTCAATAACACCATTATGTGAGCATAGTTGATGGTAGGCTGTGAGCCTTACATTAAATATGAAAACTTTAAGATCTGGAAGTTTTACGCATTGACTTTTTAGGTATCATTATTATCTGACCAATTACTATGATACCTGGAAAATATGTGACTAAATTATATTTTGATAACAATATTCTGTGAGCATAGTTATGGTATTCTGCGCACCTCTCATAACTTACAGCTTGAATTTTCAAAAGGAAAAAGGAAACTCTCTTCACTTAGTTGATAAGATTGTGAACTTTGCGTATGCCAACATATGTTCAAGATACCATCAAGAAATAAATAGTACAACTGAAATGCTCTAGAGCATTGACGTATTTCTGTGCTCTGTAAATTGTAGAACCTTAATATATATCCATGGAGAATTAGGCGGTTGAATCCCATGTTTATAGAACTTAGTAGTGTGTTTCAAAACTCACTCTCTAGCCTCTCACCCCCAGCCTCTCCCCGCACTCCTAGCGTCAGACGTGCTTGCAAAGTTAAACCCACGAATGCTCTTAAATGCACGACTACTTCGTAGATGGACAGAAAGCAGAATTTTAGTTTTGCATGCATTACATGAGTTGCTTTATATTTTTTTTATTTCCTCTTCTGTAGAAATGATCTCTTTTATGACGGTCTGCTTATTCGGATAAGTCGTGCTTTTTTTTTAGATCTTTTCGTGGTAGTAATTAATCATTTCAAAAGAAAAAGTTAAGAGCTATTGAAGTTTTGTAGAACTTGTGAAATCGTCTATTCCAGGAAAAGTAATGGAATTCTGTGCATTAGCTGCAGCTGCTTTTCCCTTGCCAAGGGTCAGCGATACTTACTTGACAGCAACTTTTTCGAAGTTGGCAAGTAGCAGGGGAAATATCAACTTGTACTGATTCCATAAACTCAGAATGCAGATGAGTTGTGCGAACCTGTTTCACCTGTCTTCATATTTTATGATTATACTCATGTAGCTTTTCTCATTAAAAGTAGATAAATAGTTATTCAAGTGTGCAATGCAAGAGTGCACAGTGATTTAAAACACTCCAGTTGACAAGAGATAATCAGGACTTAATATACTATTGACTTTGAGTTTGACATCTTCACACTTATCCGAGTTGTTATGCACCGTAATTTATATCTTCAAAAGGGATATCTCTTGCTGATTAAATTCGCAATGTGTTCTTCCATACACCTGCCCTTATCTTCCAGAGCACCTTGTCTTATTCTGTTAAACATTGCTATAAGGTAAACTAGTTTCACTTTAACAAGCATCGCATGTCTACCAAAAAACCAAAGCTTATGTCCTTGTAGTTTATCGGTTGAAACAAGGTAACAAGTACTGTAGAACAAGAATAAATCATGGGTACGAGCCAACCAGTCTACAGTCCGTGCAGCAAGAACTTGATACGAACAGTCACATTGTCAGGTTTCTACTCAATAACAGCATAACTCGGTCCCATGGCGACTTAGGAAAGCTCTTCTTCAGCCATGGTCATTTAGGGTTGAATGGAACCACTTTACCTGTCCAAAGACAAACTATTCTACTGCTTGTAGAGGGATTCAATCATTGTACCAGGCATGCAAACGAAGTTTTTGCCATTTCTTGCCGCAAAACCTCCATTTTAGCCTTTGTTTCCCCATTTTCCTTCTCTCGTTCCTGAAAATATACGAAAGGAAACTGTTACGTAAGTCCTAACACCTTTACACAGGCTGTCATCCAACTCAAGGCAACTACCATGGCAACTTTCAAACCCCTTTGGCATGTATTTTGTGCAAGAACATCCAGGCTGCTCTGCGCATGAGTAATCAAAAACTGTCCAAGTAATCAAGTACTCTCCAACTTCTCGATTGAACAACCTACCCAGGATTCAGATAATTGAGTACTAAAAAGTGTGACGTCACGATTTTATGAATATCAGAAATTTGATAATATTTTTGACATAACTTTTTAAGGCCTGGCCCGATTAACACGAAATTTGGTGACTTTTCATAAAATTTACTGAGAAGTCTTATGATTAATAAATATTTTTGAAATTTTTTGAGATTTTGCGATATTGGCGTTTTGTTGACCTATAGTGGAGTTTTTTGCCTTTCTGCTTTGTTACTTTTCTTTGAAAAACATGATTATTATATCATTAAACTTAGGTTTTCTCTCCTGAATTTGTACTGATGATTTCGTAGTATCAAAATTTGAAGTAAAATATGCAAAATTCTTTGAAATTTCGCAAAAATGAAAAAAACATGTTGTGTAATAAGGCGAAGTTTGCTAGAGAATCTTATATAACAGTTTAATTGCATATCGGCGTGCATTGGCATTGTGACGTGTACAGTGACCTTTTGGCGTACTGTGACTTTAAGGCTTGTACAGTGATGTATCGCCATGCTATGGCACTGTGACGTATTCAGTAGCTTATGCGCTAAATCTAGTGCAGAGACCTATCCACTGGCGTTTCGGCACTATGGCTTCGTTATGTGTACAATGGCATATAGGTGCCTAATGGCATTGTGACTTTTTTATTGTATATCGGCGTGCTGTGGCTTTTTGACGTGTACAGTGGCGTATTGGCGTGCTGTGGGTTTAAGACTTTTGCAGTGATGTATCGGCATGCTATGGTACTGTGACGTGTTCAGTAGCTTAAGCGAAAAGCTTTGCGAATGTGACCCAACTGTCTGCAAATTACAATATCTATCTGGCGGACAACTTCTTTATAATATGGTAAAAATAGACTAGACTTTGATACTCTATTTTAAGCAAATAATTTTATAAATCTTCATAGTATCCTTTTGCTACAATAGCCGACTCTTGCACATACTAGGCTAAGAAGAGATTCGCCGACTTGCACTACGAAGCCCCATTCGCCGCTGCAATTGATGGTAAATTTCCTTTAGGATACGCATGTACTTCAGAAGTTCCAAAACAAGATCTTCTCTACTTATATCAGATCATCCTAATCTAGAAAAAGACATTAAGGTCACAGTGAATGGTTGTATGCTTTTGTATCATCATGGAAAGCTTTAAGATATAGTCTGTACATGGCTTTGTAATATTTTTTTAACAAGCATTGCAGGAAGGTACATCATGTGTTTTACAAGTTTATTCAAGAAAATAAAAGCTATAACAGCACTCCACATGAAAGATAAGTCTCCAGCAGCAGTGGTAACGTGCTGCTTAGAATTAGGCAGAAGTTCTACACCGACAGATTGCGGTTAAATGCTAATTGATATATTTAGCAAGATGATCTTGAGAGGTATCTCTATGTTGTCGCAATACTGAGTAAGTCAACTCTATATCAACACTGTACAGAGAGAACATGATAAGATTTCCACATGTAAGCAATCTTTCATTTACAAACATTCTACCAATGGGCAGGATGGTCCGATCCCTGAGAGCCCGACGAAGCATCTTCGTCTCTAAAGTTGAATATTTAATCAAAGAAATGTTGTCGATTCTTAAACGTAAGCTAGACCTTAATGTATAAAGGGACTCAAGATACGCGAAAGCATTTGTCTTAGACTTCACTGTCTTGTCAGGTAATTCAATTCATTGAAGTATAAATAGGTCGCGCACTTGTTAAAGATTTTCTTGATAATGCCATTGTGATGACACAGAAACGTGATGGCATGGGCATGTCTTTGTTGTAGCGAATCTCAAGTTGATTAAAATGTCAGCAGAGAACATAAGTTCGCTTAGAAGTAGCTGAATTATTGAGCTACAAGTTGAAACCAATTTCAGCTGTCTACGACTACTCAAAGAGAAAAAAACCCTATGAATGTCAATTACAACCTCATATCTCTTTTTTTCATTTTAGAGACAATCTTGGACATAAATCAATGTAAACTGGCGTCACCCCCGTTCCAACTGACGATGGATTTTGAAATTCTTCATTTCTCGTGACTTGCATTTCATACCTCCCAGTTGATAGGAGGTAAGGGGCAGATAGCGTGTAATACCGTAAATGGGAGCCCCTTTCCTTTACTAAGTGTCTTCTATGATTCTGGTCATTTTCATCGAGATTTAGTAAATGTTCACATTAGTTAAGGAACTGATGAAGACATCTAAGAGCAGGGTAGAGTGGAGGACCATGACAGCCAACGCTTTGAAGGAGCAAGACACTTAGAGAGAGAGAGAGATGAGATAAATTGGATTTAGAGGACAATTTGTGAAACCAAAGTACATAATCTATACATCATAATAAAGCTGAATAAAATTTCTATTTAGGGGAGGTGATGATCTGATAAAAAAATTTAAGTAATAATTTATGCTAATTAGCCAAAAATCCCTTATTTTCATCATGCGTAGAATTTTTTCCCTGAAATTTGAGTTTGTGTCCAGGAAATTAATTGTAAATCTCAATGGAGAGAAATAAAATTTACACCAAAGAGTCCAATTTCTGATTTTCTCCTTCCAAATACAGTTCATGTTACATGTTCAGAGATTTTAGGAAGATGTTTGTGTTCGATCATTTTGGTGAAGGAAAGAAGGAATTCTAACATATTTTAATTCACATTATGTGGGCACTACGTTTTAAAGCTTGTAGTTCCTTTTCAGACATTTTATGACCAGTGAACGATGTTCCAAAAACAGCCCAGATTCTGGCTGTTACATTTGTGGAACGTTTACGTACTCTTCAAAGAGAGATGTCACATTTTATTGAAAAGGCTTATCTGGCATATTTTGGAAAACCCGATGGAGATCAAGAAAAGCCATGGGCTTACCATGCTGTTTGCTCCTCTGCTAGCATTGGCTGAGATCTTCTGTGAGTAGGAGCTGAATTTCAACTGGGAGTCTACAATAACTCCAAGGTCTCACTCCTCCTGAATATGCTCCAGTATATGGTGACTCCCAGGTTTTTGGGTCATTAGGTATTGTTGCTGGGGGTTATTGTGCCCAAAATGTATGACCTTGCATTTTTCAGCCTTGGATTCTGGCAACCATCTTTTGACCCAGGAGCACATGTGGTTGAGATCAGTTTGGAGGGATTGGTGGGCAGAAGGGGTATTGGTAGGACCTATGAGTTTTGAATTATCTGCATAGAGAGTGGTTTTGTTACTGGTGATAAGGGCTAGCTCATTTATGTATTCTAGTACCCTTCATAGGGAAGTCACTTATTACGGCACTAAAATTACAGATCTTTATGCAGATTGTATCTCAGAATGCTTGTCTAATGGTTGAAAGAAAATGTGCTTTTGAATTACGAGGCCTCTCTGCATTCCTAAGAAAATAACTGTGCACGCCCTATTTTTGGAGATTTATTCTTGATGTATCACAAGAAAACAGCTCTCAGAACCAGAGTTTTTCTCATGCAAACTGCATGGTCTCCTCAGTGCAGCTGAGACTGGCTAATCACAGAGCCATTATCAATTTTTGAATTTGGAATGTTGTCAAAATGCTATCAGCTGTTGGCATCTTTGGTAGTTGTCACTGTGAACATGGCGATCGTCTGGAGTAAAGAAGGAAAACTGATAGTACGCCAACAACTGTGAATATTGTTTAATAACTTTTCAACGCTTTCTTCTAAGTTGTTGAAACTTTCTGACTTTTCTTGACTTTCATCTGGCAAACTTTTGACAAGAAAGATTTGGCCGTCTCGGCCTGTAGAATTGTCACGCGACCCTGATAAAAAAGTTGACCATATATGGTAAAAAGTTTCAAGCCCTATAACTCGAAATGTTTTTCATCAACTTTACAAATATTTGGTAAAATGATCTAAAATTCAGTTCTTAATACATTTTAAACTCATTAATGCTAATTAAGAGCACATTAGCACTAAATAGGGGACCGAAAGTAAGTTACGATGGTTCTAATTAATAGGAGATTTCAATTCGAGTTTAGGTTTAACATCTGTACTTTTTGTCTCTGAGTTCAGTTTAGCCTATTTCCGGTAACAATCTTAAGATGAACTGAAGACGTCTTCCAGAAGACGAAACGTTGTCAATGATGAAACGTCTGCAGAACTATTCAGTATTAAGATATATTTCAAGGACGTTTTACCAATCTCATACATAATCCTAAAGGAGTCTTGAAGGAGGTGGCAAGAGTCTACCCTTTGAAGAGACACTTTTTTGTTATAAGCAACCAGTTTATAAGAAACCAGGGCTCAATGGGGGCAGCTCTAAGAAACCTAAATTTCATTTTACTAAGAATTGTTCATGACATCAGAGAGGGTATTGTCAAGGCCCTAGTAAACTTGGTCACTTATGAATATTAAGGGTTTTCCTGGTCTCTGCAGACGTTTGCAATATCACCATTGTCTCTTATATTTTGCCGTTGGTAAAATATGAAGCCAAAACAGAAACGTTTATCCACAACACCAAACGTTTTGATTAACTTTGAATTAGATGTGTAGTTGCCATTTGTGAACTTGGTCATGGTCATGTAAATAATTGTGTTATACTATTATTTGAAAGTCCATGGATTTGTCTAATACTGAGAAGGGATGAAACTTCAGCTGCTTTCTCTAGCCATGTCAGCAGCGTGAGAAGATCTGATTTGATTCATAGAATGACGTTCTCTTCCAGAAAGGAGGTAATCCTTGTATTCCTGGTATCAGAGTTCTTGCTTTACAACACACTTCTCTACCCTTTTGCATTTTTTTCCTCTTTGGTACCATATGTCAGAGGACACATTCTTGGGACTTAGTTTAATAATTTCTTTCATATGGATACCATTCGACTCCTCTGTATACTTTCCAAGTGCCTTCTTATTGACATTAGAATAGAGGGGGTGTGTTGCTAGATCTTCAAAAACGTGAAACAGATGATGTAGAAATATAAAACTATATCTATATAATCTATAAATCTATATAGGGCTTTAACCATGGACTTAAACCAGAAAACACTCGCAGTGTGCTAGGCTTGTTGTGGTTTCTGGCTGGTATGAAAATGGAATGAAAATCTCTTGACGCCGAAAGTAACCATAAGTGATTGTGTCTAATATCTGATAGAAAACAATTTTTGTGTATATATTAAGTAGCAGCATAAATGGACAGGTTTTAGCGTAAAGAAAGCTATGGCTTCCAAATGACAAAGCAAAAAATGTTGAATCTTGGTAGTATATCAAAGCAAAAATTATAGGCCTTGAATCCCTGCTGCTATTAACAAATGTTTTGTTGTCTAGTAATGAAATACATGAAACCTTATTTGTAGAAAAATGATCAATTTATGTTTCATCATGTTATAAATTTTTGAAATCTTGACTTCCATTCGTGTCTCTGTTGAGATTAATGTCGTTACGGCATCTAGCGATTGTTCTCTAAGATTTTTTTACAGCGGAGCCTTGGTAGCATTTCTCCTAATCTTCGACGTCCTGGTAGAATCATTCATCATGATCTTCAAATTCTGTTCCAAGATTATCCGCAAAGAAACCCGCTTGCGAATCAAGAAACGCGACCTTAAATAGTTGTCACCCCGTTCACCTTCCCTGACTCTTCAGAATCTTTTTGAATATTCTCCTGCTCACTATCACAATCCAAACATCAATAATAACAATTTATTTACTACTAGTACTACTTCAACTATTTCTATCTTCGGAGTCGTCTCCTAAAATATACTCTGACAGTTTAACCATCTTTTAATTTAACGACTTTCTTTTCCTTTTATGGCAATTTCTGTAATAAGTAACTGATAAAGTTTAAATCACAATGATTTCTCTTTGGCTCTCAGATTACATTATTGCTCCCAGATTTGAAGAACTTTAGAAGTGTCCAGAACATAGTCTTATAGCAAAAGATAATTTTAGTTTTGAAAAGAACAGCAGAGAAATAGAGTATGTTAAGATCGGGGGTCACCTATCTCCGTTGGTAGAGCGCACGCCGCGAAAGCGTTGGTCACGGGTTCGATCCCCGGTGGTGACATATTTTCTATTTCTCTAGTGCTTTTACCAAATTCAGGCAGCCGTTTCTGGCAGTTGATATGAGATTTGAACGTAATATTTGGTATACGGGCATTTGATGGCAGAGTTAACACTATGACGTAGTTATAATTAGGATCCCTTGAAAACAGTTTTTTGTGACGTTATCACTTTAGTACTCTATTGCTTCTTCCGGTCTTATATCTTTTAATTTCGTATGCTTTAGCATTCAACCTCAGCTCCTAAATAGCAACGCCTTTCTCTGCTTTATGTACGTTTAAGCTTTCGATACTTATAGATTCAATTATGTTAACGTGTTTTCCAACTTGCTTAACTGATATTTATATATTTATCCAGGAACTGCACACAGTGTCTGTGATAATTTGCTGGCAATAATTATGATTTTTAAGATGGATTTTGTTGAATATTTTCTCTGTGTTTCTTAGTGCATTTGCAAGATGAACTATAAAGAAGATGGGACTGAGACAGTCTCCTTGGAGGACTCCGATATTTGTTGTAAATGGCTCTGATATTTCTAGACCTATTCTAATTCTTATGCTTACATCCTCTATGAAGATTTTAACCATATGTAATACATCTGACGGGAGCAATTCTTTGAGAGTCTCTATCAGATCTTTTCTTCTGTGTCAAAGGCCTTTGACATGTCAAGCATTAACAGTGTCACCTTATAGTCTGCCGATGTTATGGCCTTTTCCGCTAGATACCCCCTCTACACACAAAAAAGATAACTGAGGTTTTTAATACTGAATCAGAATGTCACTGAAATATCCATCTCCCGTCTTAGGATTCTTGTAGAATTTTGTCAACCCCTCCTCTACAATTCTCGTCTCGAGGTTCTACTATGTACGGCTTTACTAACTTTACTAAAACAGTTGCATTGGCAGGCCCCCCAAATTTGGAAAATAGCTCCTCTAACTTTCTATTTCACTTTGTAAACACAGCCAATGGTTGCTTCGTCTGCCATTTTATTAATTCTGACCCGCGCTATCAAACCGTTCTTTGCGCGGATATCATAGGCAACAGCAACAACAACACCTAGCTTCCTTGTCTACTCTTATCGTTTTTACCCGGCAATTAACTCAAGTAGGCGATGAAATAAGCAGTAAAATGGAAGATACCTGTGTAAAATGTATAAAAAAATTAAATTTCTACTGCGATTCCTTACATTGACATGTCAAATGAAATATCTCCTTTTAGGGAATGATACGGGCTTGATAGATGTTCCTCATTTAATTGGGTCACTTGTGCAAATGTCCCAATAAAGTGAAATCGCGAAGCAAAGTAAAACATTTCTTAGGGGAAGCATTAACAAAAGTGATTCGTATTTGGCGAAAAGTAAGAGCAGAGATTGAAGAGTAAAAAGGGAAACAAATACTTTCGGTGACTCTGACTTTCTGTCCATTTGAGAAAGCAAATCCACTGAATTCAGGTAGACTGAATCGTCATTGGATGTGAACTATTTTGGTCATTTTTGTGATGTTATAATGATGTAAAGATTTTACTAAGTACGAATTTGTCACCAATTTGCCAATTTTTGCTCTTCTTATCAATTGCCATCATTTAGATTCAACTGTTGCATTAGTTTCGCTCATTCTCATCTCATTGAGTGAAGCCAGACCTTTTCTTTTTTGGTTCCACTGTGATTTACGAGAGGACCTCAAATTTTTACTGTGCACCAAATTATGGGGGGACCTGAGAAAATTTTACCTATGGGGGGACCTAAAATTATGGGGGACCTAGAATTTATGACTCCAAAGAAATCTCAAAATTACCCTTCTCAAAGCCAAAGGATAGAAACAGGAGTCCTTCAAGCTGGGCAAAGTGTATTAAACACGTGACACAGTCACGTCATCACTCTCCCACGACCATAGTTAAACACTAATGTTACAAAACGTACCCTGCTAAATTCTTGTTAAATATTCCTTAAATTCTAATTACATTATTTGCATTAACGATATTAAAACTAAAAGAACTCCAGTCACCATATTTCTGAGTTTACTGAAAGAGAAATGTATGCCATGTTTCTAGATTAGTGAATACTTAGTTAATGGCGCATGCGCTCTACAGTTATTGCTCTCAGCTGAAGACACTGTATGATCCATGGAACTTAAATACGCTTCTTCCGAGGAAACACCCCTCTGAAATATATCAGAACGTACTTTTATCGAAATATTTAAATTACGTGTGTACCAAACGTACACTCGTTAACGACATGTCGCTCATACATAACCTTTACAGCTTAAAATAGAAAGGAAACAGGGAGATACTTAATTAAACGTTCGGAGTTTATTTACCTGGCGTCCCAAATTCCAAGCAACATGTTTGGATATAATGGATACATAATATATACGATGTAAAAACTTTGTTGATCATATCTAATTACAGAAATGAAGATTTGTATTACTGCGAAAGGAAGATTTTCCTTACTATCACTAAGCAAATTCTTTTTGGCACGTGCGACCTAGTTAAACAGCCTCCCCGTAAAAATATATTTGTAGACTGATGCAAATTCTAACTGAAATGAACACTTACTAATGCGTATACTGTGATGAGGCCAAAATGTCACAGGATAGTAAAGTTCTCATCCATCTACCTGCTGGCTCGTTCACACAAAAATTTCAAACCGATTCAAATAGTCTCACGAATACATGAGTGGGGTGCAAGGGACCATTACAAAATTAATCTACTAATCTATCTCCTACTTCTTCTAAATTCTCATGCTACAACTTCTCTCCCTCCGTCAATTCGTGCTTCAAATCCTCCCATTTCTACTGCCAACAATTCAAATTCATTTTGCAAGACATTTCTTCCAGTCAGGCATCACCAACGGTGTTCCTGTATTACCTGGCACTGAAGGTGGTATTGGTGGCAATGGGTCTGCAGTGACCGTGGTGGTAAAAATACACAGTGTGGCCAATGAAAGGCAAAATTTCAAAATCGCCCACATTTTTGTTTACGACAAAGTCCGTGAAGTAAGTAAAATCCAATCTATTTATACAGAACAAGTAACAATCTTAAAATGTGAAAATAAGTGGAGAGGAAAGATGAATTCTGGCCTTCCTTCCGTCCGAATGAAGAATCATAACAGCAAGAAGTCGACACGTCCGGGAAAAGATCAAGTGGTTGCAGACACAATCATCTCGAAATAATTACATATTTCCAATCAGGTGAAAATAATTTTCGGAGTATCTACGCTACATCAATTTCAGGGTACGTAAGTTCAACATACGTATATGATATAGTTCGTGATCTCCTCATGTTTTCCAAGACAACATGGCGGAGAGAAATGGCTACTATGGCAACGGGTCTACACAATTTGGAAGAAACTAAGAAACGCCGAAGGCATTGACAAGCAACATCACGATTTCCTCCTTTAACTTCTTCTATTTTGTTTTATTTTGAACCGTAACGATATAACCAGAGAATGCATCAAATATGTTCTTCTACAGCGGCACGGAGCTCCTATTTCTACCAGCCAGAATTCCAGAGTTGGGTCGTTGACTAAGTCAATTAGTTTTGGTATCAAACCCTAAAAGAATGAAGAAAAGAGATCCATGGAATACTGTGTTCCAGTTTGACGCCTTCCTCATTACAAGTAGATCCTGTATAATTCTATGGTGGTATGAATTACACATATCACAAGCAATATAGGGTCTCTGCAAAAGGAAAGCACCAAAACTAAAGCAATTGAAATAACATAGAAGCGTATTGTCTCCATGGTTTAAAGTTTTCTATCTTCGAAGTTTGACTATTAACCAAAGATACATTCAACAATTTGTCACAGAATATGCAATAGCGTACAATTGAACTTGCGAAAAGGCTGGGCTTGGAGGAGACTCTGTTGCATGGATCTACTCTTTTCTCCTTTGCAATGATCAGCAAGGTCTTTCAACCTTCCAAGCTGTACCTTTGATATTTCAAAATGCAATGTTACGTTTGCTTTTGCAGTTCACGAGCAACTGTTAAAAAGGTCCTTCAACTTGAATACCCGCTCCTGCAAGCATTAGCACTAAAAAATGTACTAAGATAGCTTAGTCATTGTAACCAAATCATGAGCTACTTGTTGATGCATTCCAGAGAAGTACCATGCAGGCACACTTGTCTCCTTTGGGGTTGATAATCAAGGAATTTTAACCTCCTAAACTGTACCTTTGGTATTTAATGATGCAATACTATGTTTGCTTTTGCAGTAGTGATTGCCAACATTTACTTCGTTCACTCGTTAATGCGCGTCTTTGTACCTCCAAAGCTCTTAATTAATGACCTTTACACGCATATGTTTGCAAGTATGCAGTGATATTAATCCTTTAAAAAAAGATACCGTACATGTTACGCAGTTTTTTGGAAATCTTTTGGTGCGAATGAAGTCGATGAGTGTATCTACGCTAAGAGTCTGCCTGTTTGTCTTTTGTCTTTTGTTTCGGCATTATCACAGTCTAGCTGCTGTAAATTTAAACTGAGGGTAATGATAAGGCTCATATTTTCATGACGACGGTAGAAGAACCTGATTGGAGTGAAAGTCAGCCCACCAGAGCTAAACTATTGGGCACACTTCGATTCGACCTATCGTTTTCATTTATCCCTGTTAATAGCATTTCATCATTAGTGTCAGCAGTAGAATACCGATATGGTCACTAGTGACATCAGCCTATCTTCTTGCCGGTTATGTACTTGCTCTCTTTCCTAGAAATTTGACTTTCTGCAACCAATACAAATATTGCAAATCATAAATAATGCTAACGCTGCTTCATACACTTCCAACTCATTCTGCGTTGACTACGAGTGGAGGGTAGTTGGCATAACGTAATCAAACCTTTTGCGAAGTACCTTAATGTGTGGCATGGCATCCAATAATGGAACATTGCTTTACATTGGAGCATCGTAACATTTGAACGCTTTGTGCACCATGGAATGTACGGATCCAGTGTATGCAAACTATGTCAAATATGCCGGATTAGCCTATTTTGAACGCTTTGTGCACCATGGAATGAACACATCTAGTGTGTGCAAACTATGTCAAATATTCCTCATTAGCATATTTTGAACGTTTCGTGTGCCTTGGAATGCACGCATCTAATGTATGCAAACTATGTCAAATATGCCTTATTACCCTATTATGAACGCTTTGTGCACCATGGAATATACGCATCTAGTGTATGGAAACTATGTCAAATATTCCTGATTTGCCTATTTTTTTGGCTTTGTGCGCCATGGAATGTTAGGATCTAATGTATGCAAGAAATTGAAAGTTGCGTCGGTTACAGGTTCGATCCCCGGTGGTGACATGCTTTTCTATTTCTCTAGTGTTCTTTTCGAAACTAACATTTCAAATCCTCTATTCTCGTTGATAAATTCTAAATTAAATGGGCTTTTGATTGATGACAGACCGGAGGGCAGTTCTTCCTTGGTCAAGTCACATGGCGCAGAAAGGCTGGTCTCCAATTGCCTTGAGCTTGATGTCGCGTCCACCGGTGGATTGGAGGGTGATTGGGAGCTAATGTGGCGACTGGAGAAATAAAAGTATGATAACATCGGAGGTCACCTAGCTCAGTTGGTAGAGCGCACGCCGCGAAAGCGTGGGTCACGAAAAAAATTAGTTTTATAATTGCTTAAATTTTCACCCAGTTAGGTTTTTGCTTCTGATAAAATAATCGTTCGATAATTTTATGGACACTACTGTAACTTACATCTTGATTATCTGAACCAAAACAAACTTTTTTGAAGTCATGTACAAGGCCGCACTTTTGCTTGTCAACATAGCATGCGTTAATGTACCTTCTATTTCATCCAAAGTAGGTCAGAATACGCTTTTTTGGAGATAAACTGTTACTTGTTAAAACGTCGAGCGAATATAATTGCACTTGTGTAACTTATGAATTTTCAGAATATTTTTAAAGTGAAAGAAAGAATGTCACCACCGGTATACCAATACGTATAAGGCGTACGGACCAGCCTGCTCACCAATCAACGTAATTTTTGTGTAACACCCTTTGTGAACGTGAACTTTGAAAATTGGTGAACCCTTTTAAGTTTGGTGTGACATTTGTCAATATATCTCTGCATTTTAGAATCATTTTGAGGGCCCTACCGTGAAAGTACAAGACATGAACAGATCTAGGTGTGCAGATTTGATATCTTGGAAGCGATATATGGAGCAGGGTATTCAACAAGTCTGAGAAATGCTCTAACACATTTCAAAACTCTAGGACAGGCGACCATGTACTAGGGGATGCTATTTTACTTTGAAGTCCACTTCTAGAGGATGCTAAGCATACCAAGCATCCTGCCATTCGTTATGGCACCAGTGGTTCAACTGAAAAACTGAATATTAAGAGGAACATTTATAACTGCATCTTGAGAAACTACATGAAATAACTGTATTCCTGTATTTTGACTGCCCATTTATTTTCAAAGGAACTGAATTATTCAAGCCCGTAAACAGCCGGGACTATCTGGGGATGTCAAAGAGCTAACAGGGGGCAATTAATAAGTTTAAGAACTTCAAAAAATTTAATTAACTACTAAGTGGTGTTTATAGAACATCGATATTATGGTGTTATAGAACATCGATATTGAAATATTTGTTAAGAATGATTGGCATCATGAAGTTATTTGCTGTCACAAAAATTGAATTTATATCATTTGTGCTTGTAATAAACAACTTCTAATACAACCAACTAGGAAGCGAAACATTGTTAATAGAATCTTGGTATACTATCTTATTTTGAATAAAAGTACGATGTGCTCATTCATGCCTTGTTCTTGTAATTTCAAGCAATGGTAATGTTCCTGGGAGTATATATATTATAAAGCTAAGAAAATAGTATATTTTGTAATAAACAACCTTTAATACCACTAAGTATGAAGCGGAATATCGTTAAAGAAACCTACCTTTTATAAATATCTTATTTTGAATAAGCGCATGATGTGCTTATGCAACCCTTAAGGCTCGATTTTACCTGAGCGAACCCATATATGTTAATAAACAACGACGTAGTCTTGCAGTTATAGGTAAGACGCAAAGAAGGAAACTACAATTTAAACAACGTTTTGTCTTTCCTCAGGACATCGTCAGGTCTTTGTACACCCGAGGTCACAACGCTATTAAAAGCGTACAAGGTAGCCCTACGCTCTGAGTACACTTCACATTCAAATGCGTTTAAACTAACAATCACGCTCACCTTGAAATTATTCTTAATTAATATTTTTTACTGTTTCTTTGTAGATCAATGGACCGAGGGAGACTATGATGTCGTGGTCACCCTTCGGTACACCATTGGTTACTAGTTTTTGCACTAAAACAGGGAGTATGTTTCCATACAACTCTGCACAGCAATCATTATGTTACAACACTGTTTTGGTCCTCTGGAATCAATTTCTGCATACAAAGGATGAAATAACAAATTAACTTAAATATAAATGACAAGATTTCCATGATGTTTATGGCATAGAGGAAATCAGCATACACAACAACTTTTCTGCAAGAGCTCTATGATTTTTTTTTCATGCAAAAGTAAACACCTATCTATAAATTTTTCATAACTAAAAAGTTAAGAAATGTTAAATCAACATGCAAACATCATGGCCTGGGCATTAAATCCCAACTCTTGACATACATATTCTCCTATAACCATGATAAAAAGGTGTCTTTTCCTAATAACTACAACTGATTTCAATATGCATTTCATCATTTTTCATATTTCTAATTTACATTTTTAAATAATTAGGCAATTCTAATCTGGTTTTAATTTTCATTCTGTCTTTTAAGGAGCTCAAAAGCGTGCAGATGTTCCCCCTCCGCCGGTACTAAACCAGAAGTTACCAACTAAAGCTCTACGCTTGGAAGACTTGGAAGGTGGTGTTGCTAGCCAAAAGAAAGAAGGAGAGAGAAATATTAAACCGGAGGCCGAGATGGATGCTTTCAAAAAACTTTTGGCTCAAGTCGAAAGTAAAGGGCTTGCTAATGGGCAACTGGTAAGCAATCAATTATATTGATTTTGTGCATATACCCTTTTGCAAACTACAAAGATGAATGCCACAAGGCATTTATTTCTGCAGTTTTATGTTATTCACTTGGTGTAATATTTGTTTCTTAAACTCCGTGTTTTGGGGCACACTGCTGCTATTGCACTTTTGACAATAATAGTCTGTCTTTTATTTCCTATATAACTCAAGTCAGTTTTGTTAATAAAGTGAATTTTAATCTAATCTAATTAAGTGAGATGGGTGAAGAAGCCGATATGGAGGATAAGATGACAGATGGGAGACCAACCCTGGACGATGCCATGTTAATATTCTATGACTTTGCCATATGCATATAATGCTTAGTGCTACAAACACCTTTTTGATTAAGTGAAAGTACTAGATTTTCTAAACAATAAAATAAATACAAACATACAAACGTTCGTGTTGCAGGTGTTGCTGTCCGCACTAGAGTTGACGTTATTAATTGAGCAGATAGTGATATTATTTCTATAACGTGTTGATACAGATTGTACTGCATAATTATATGTTGTCCCCATTGTCACCCCTTACCATCACAATAAAGAAGAAAACGTTTGCATAATTAAATTACTTAGGATAAATCGTTAGAAATAATATTTCAATGTGTATTTGGTAAAGAACTTGGTAATGGCGACACATACGTAATAGTTTAACAAGTCTTAGCGACGTTCTATTTGCTTAATTAAGAGTAACCACGATCTGATTGCGACGTCTTTATGTCTCAGAAAAAGGGACGAGTGGCGAAGACGGTTACGGTCGACCATAAGGCAGCCCAGCCCGTAGTAAGACCCGAGATTGCTATTCGCGTGAGGATTTAGTCCTCAATTGTCAATTACACCAAAATTCAAAGTCGCTTTTGTGCAATCGCATATGGTATTGCACATGTGCAGACAAAAGTTACACGTTTCGAGAAACTGTAAGCAAGAAACAGGAAGAAACTCGTCATTCAAATTTGATTTCCTTATTAACTTTTGCTAGAAAATTTGATAACACAAGAATGAGAAACACTCATTTCCCGACCCGTATACTACACATCAAAGGCTTACGTAATATATAATCGCCTTTTCCACATTGTGAATGATTAGTGGATTTTCACTTGATAATAGATGGAATGATAAGGTAAAGATATCATTCAATGCCAAGTTTAAAATAAAACGAGATCAATCTAAATTATTTTTAACAGTTAGGTTGAATTTTTTCTTGTTTACCAAGCCTCTGTTTTCCTATTTACTTAATGAAACTATCCCTTTATATTTATCTTTCCTTAAAAGGTGGAATTCCATATTTCGATGAGGGTAAGTTACAGCTTGCTGTTTCTTTTAGCTAACAAGCACAACACTTGAGTTATGCCATTAGCTAAAACAATTATTGTGTTGCTGTTGATTTTTCTTCTATTTGCCTATGCTGACTATGATAATACATAATTTATTTTTAAAAGTGTCAACCTCTGCAATTTCAGGTGGGGCCAATATAATTTAAGAGTGAGTTCTATAATGCGAGAGTTGACAGGAAAAATCCGTTTTCCCGTACGTATTAAAGCGATATCTTGGAACTGTTAGTAAATATCGACTAGAGGAGCATCATTGTCTCGTTGGCTTGTATTGCTGAACCAGATTTACAATAAATTTCTAATAAGCTTTGTTTGAGAAAATATAGCTGTTAGGACAAAATTATTTACAGAAACTCCAATTGCCACCAATACAAACAAAACAGTTTAACTTTTGCAAAATGTATAATTTAAAGTAAAAGCTTTTAACGTAAAGAGGACAGACTACTGAACTCTGGTCAACTCTCAATTGATTGAATGCATGCATTGGCCAACTCTAGGAAACTTTAGGTTACTGGAAGGACTCTCTGTGATCCATATGCACACTTAACACATCAAACGCAGCAGGCCAGACCTAAGGCGCTTGAGGGCCGCACTTGGCCTTGTCTATGGGAGATCGGATCGAACTTTGGGAGGTTGATCTCTCATGTCACCACCACCAGCGAAATATAATCATTTCCAACTGACACTCCGTAAGTTATGTATGCAGGAATTCAAGAACACAGCATGCAATTGGTGCATGCAATTGGTGCATGCAATTGGTGCATGGTGCTTAAGGCAAATTGTGATTCTTACCTTAAGATTCTTCCGAACACTACTGACTTGCGATTTCGCAAGTGTTGGAGGTAAGTTGGCTAACGGGAAGAGAAAGAAAGAGCGTTAATAGAAAACCTAAACTTGTGTCACGGCTACAGAAAGTTCCGAGATTGTTACTCGAGAGATGTAAAAGACCTCAAGAGTACAATTTATTTGTCAGTACTATAGATCATGGAAATCGTTTCGGTACATACTGATATGTCCGTATTTTATGAAAATCCCCTATGAAAATTATATATACCCTTATCAAAAAACCTATCAAGAAATGTAACATTTTTAAAGACAACCTACTTTAAAAAAATACATGTAAACTTCTATCATGGACATCTAATTACAATTAAATTTAAAGTTTTTTTTTAGTTTTTACTAATTAAATTTTGATTCAACTCTTTTTAATTTAAATTTAATCAATTTAATTTGATTTAATTAGTTTCAGTTCAATAAAAATTACAAACAATTTTACATTCATAAGTTTGCCTAGGAGATACTTTTATGCAAAGATTTTCGCAAACCAACCTTCACTGCAAACTTTTCTCAACTTTTGGAGATCAATCTGAGTCGTATCAACACAAGGCTTCCGACGGGACCCTTCTTTTAGAAACTTTTCTTTCGGAAACGTCATAAAGACGGTCATCTTTGATCGTTTTGTTTCCTGTGCCCTTTAAGTGAGTCTCGGGCGAAAACTCCAGAAGAATTCGTTCGAATTCACAGGGAGGTGAGTTCGTAATATCATTTGTTAAGTAAAACTACCGTAGAGTAAATGGATATCGCGTTTCGATAGAAATTTTAAGGATAAATTATCAAAACTCTTTAGAGGTTGCCGTGCGTAATAGATTTTTTAAAGGAATTAGCTTACATACATGGAGGGTAATTACCACTACCTTACATAATAAAGTTAAAAGTTGTACCATTTAGAAGGATTTGATTCAGTCCGAGGCCTAATGTACATGTGCAATTACACAGAAGAACACAGAGATAAGTGCGAAAACCTGAAATCAAGTGACAGGATATTTTGGAACTCCGTAGTAGCCTTTACTGCATGTTACAAGAAAACTAATGCTGATATAAGTTCTTCCTTGATTGATGCAATTGCCAGTTTGGTTAGGGTGGCTCCTTATTTCTATTAGAATTCCAGTGATCATTCTAGAAGCTTTTAGAATAAAATATTCTTTTTTTATTCAAAACCTTCTTGAAGTAGGCAAACATGTTTGTAATTATAGTGCTACCCACAATTTGAGGGGCTCTTTGTTTATTGTTGCAGTCTGTATCAAGTAACATTCAATTTCTCACATTTTTGCTAGCATGCCTCTGCCAGTAACACAAATATCATGTTAGTAAGGCAGGAGCCGTAAAAGGCAATCATTTAAAAGGCCATCGAGGAAATGAAATGAACAACTTGGTAAACCTGTGGCATTTTTATCAAACCACCTCCGACACTACCAAATAAATTCATGAAAAGTGCTCGTTCTGGGATAAATTGCCTATTCCCTACTCTACCATTTACAATCCATACGAATACATCGCAACTACGCCAGCCCTTTGATCTATTAGTTCCGAGACGTTTTTCGCCACACCCATATGCCAAGACTTACAAGTTCTCGATCACCGGAAAAGTACGCGTATGCAGTAATCATGATAAAGGTTCCAACAGATCAAAGCCCGGTGTTCTGGGGACCTGACACCACAATTGGAAAGCTTCCATTATTAGGGGTAAAGGAAATTAGCTGTTGATGAATGCTTTCCTAAAGGTCTACCGACGAAATTCGTCAAAGGTTTTTTGTTTTCTCCAGCGATGATGCAGTGGCTTTGACGAAGAAAATAAGAACCATTGTCAATAGTTTTAGTGGTGATCCTGAAAAATTTTATTCGAACGTTTATTCTCTCCTACTGGAAAACATTTTACACTCGAAATTTCAGGAATACCTGACCAAAAATACACTGATGACAGGGGTCGCAAATTCTGAGTTGTGCCATCTGACTGCTAAGGTGATCACCATAGTGGACGCGAAGGAGCCGATGTCTTTACTGGAAAAGGAAACTAAAAGCTTTCAGTATCTTGTCGGATACATTACAAGAAATTACCTTGCACAAACTGGCTACCGGAAGCCCCAAAGCTCCCCCTGCCAATCTATCAATCAAAGGTTTTGTCTTGGGAACCCATGGCTGCTTTATTTGATCTCCTTCACGCAACGACATATCTTGTAGCCAAACTAATTGACCAATCTCTAAGAGCAGAATTCCCTTACTTAGTTGTAACAATATGGGAACTCAAGTCCCCCTTTGGCTAGAATACGAATACCTTGGACTTGTCAATAGAACGGTTCTTATATAGATTGCACAATCCCCCACTCCTAAGTTATAGACGCCCTATGGCCAGGTTTCCGGCCACCATAGGTTACCCTACTCCACTGAGACACCAAGAGTCCTCAAGTATAGCTACAGTATGGAAACGTATGCATTACCCTGCTGCCAACTTGTATGTGTCGCAAAGCGATTCGCTTAAATAGAATCCAATTTAATGTTGGAGATGGTAAGATCTTCTATCTAACCTGGTGTCTCAGTTTTGTCTTGAATTCCGACCAAAAGTGGCGCAACGTGAGCACCTTTGTCTCTAGATTATTTAAACTAATCAGTTTATTTTAAGTATCCTTAGAATACAACAAAATAAAGGATTTCTATACACAGATGCTTTGACTTTAGTCTCGTAATAGAAGTTAAATGAGATGATAGTTGATTGATATGAAATATCGTATCACTATAACAAAGTTCCTTACTGGCTTTATTTCAGGTTATTTCGAGTGGTTTATTAACCAATATAATATACCTTTGAAAAATGGTAGCCCAGCTAAATTTAGTATCTCCAGAAACAAAAATTACAAACATAAAACGCAAATTAGACACAGAGCGCTAAATCTCCCGCAAAAAATCCCTCCGCAGAAAATTCCTCCCGGAAAATCCCCTCTTGGGCATTTGACCCCCCGGAAAATCTGCCCACGTGCGTAACTGAGCCGTCAAAAAGAATGCAAGACAAGTAAAAATAGTGAAGAAAAGAAGGAATTTTTGAATATTCTGGGCAGTATCTTCTGTAGAATATAATATACTATTTTTTCGCAATTTATAAGTATCAGTAATCTTGAAGGCAGTAGCTGGGCACCATTTATAAGGTTGCCTTACCTCCTGATTCAGGTTTGACAGTGTCAGGTAACCTACGCGATTTCTGTACCTCTCACTGCCCTTTCTCTAGAAGATTCGCCATGTATACCATTTTATTGCTGATTAAATGACCATCATGGGAATTATCGGGGAACACCATCCTGTTGGCAGATATATGTGCCAACATGGTTTTTACTTCCATATTCTACTATTGTAGGACAGAATTGGATTTGTTCGCAAATGTTGTTCACTGCAGGTCGATTCCAGGCTTTGCCACCAAGTAAGTTGCTTCGTGATTACTTTGCTCAGGCGTACAAAATCAAAATGGCTTTACCTTCTTCCCGCGGTCTGTTTGACGTCTCTTAGAAGTTTTCAAACCCTCATCGAAAAGTGAGCGATACCTTTCCAGTTTTTACTAGTCTGACAACTGAAGAAGTACCCTATAAAAGGTAACTTAGAAACCGGCTAAGACAATGACATGATAAACTCTACCATCACAAGTGTTTTGTTCCAATTACTGAAAGCCCTCGAACTGAATGAGGGCAGCTGTTTGCCCTAAAATATCTTTCCAAGTTTAATTTATCTACCTCGTCCATGTGTGCCAAGGTTTGCATTGGTCTTTGTTAATATAAAACAATAAAAAGCTTTTTGCGAAGATGAATATTCTTTTTGCAATGCAGATTATTAGCCTGGCCTGTTTTGCTGTTTAATCACAGATGTCTGAATTTTTGCCTAAAAGTTTTTAGAGGCTGTCCAAGCCCTTCGCCTATGTCGTCTCCGTACTTTCATTACGTTTTATCATTTAATCATTGTTGATTCTGTTTTTTAGTTTTCATACGTAACAGGGGTCATGGGGCGTAAAAGTTAGCAGAAGGCTTCAGAGACCTTGCCAATAATTTCGGAATTTGCCTTTGTTCTCCAAAATTAACAATCATATTGTTTAAATCTATGTTTGTACATAGTGATGCTGATGTCCTTGTCCGTGATAACCAGCGTCAGCTCCCCCTATTAAGTTTTAGCAGCTAGCATCCAGAGCTAGGATCAAAGCCAAATCGCACTATGGCTTTGGTTAGTCCTAGCTCTGGATGCTAGCTGCTAAAACTCTAATGTAAATGAATTTAAAGTTAGCTCCTCTGATGCTTAAACTCTTATGTAAATGAATTTAAAATCCGCTATGTTTACTTTCTAATGTTGTCTAATGTTTTTTCTAATGTTTACCTTCTAATGTAGCTTTTCTAATGTTTACTTTCAGGGTTAGTTGATTCTAAATTCATTTACATTAAAGTTTTAGCAGCTAGCATCCAGAGCTAGGATCAAAGCCAAATCGCACTATGGCTTTGGTTAGTCCTAGCTCTGGATGATCATGGTGAGAATATTTTACTATCATTATATTTTCTCTCGTTCTCATTTTTAGTTTCCCCTACTTAAGCTCCCCTTTTATACCCCTACACTCCAATATAAATCTCCCCAAATCCTTTTCAAACTCCAGTCCCTGTCCTAACATTCTTGCCACTAACGTTAATTTTTGTCAATGTCAGCAAGTCTATATACCATTGTTTCAAAACGTAGATTCATATTTTCCACAAATTTTAGATAACCATCCTTGAATTTGATCATTTCTCGCAATTAATGAGATCTTTCCTACTTAAAAGATCTCCCTGTTTCCATGAAAGATTACGTTTGCCTGAACTGTTGGGTAAAATAACTATCTATAAGTTCGTTTCCAAGTGGCATGCAATTTACTACGTTTCCACTTAAAAATTAAACATTTCGTACGTTGACTCTAAACCGTTTCAGCTTGTGAGCTGTGTGTGAGCTGACGTGAGCTATCTTTTCAACTCAAACAAAGAGGTTGTTTGCAATGAAGAAGCCAGGCGGAAAACAAATTCTTATTATAAAGATAAGTGCCCAGCACCAGGCGAGTAGGTGAAACGTAATGACAAAACATAATATTCTTAACCGAACCGTGTTTCATATCTTGAATCCGCTATAATATGGTGAGCTTTCGGTGTATTCTACCACCATCCTCGAATCAATTAATTACCGTGTCTGTAACACGTCAGCGCAATATCTTAAGCGTAATGCATTTCATTTTCATTTTCCATTTATCTTTAAAATCAATGACTGAACACTGTAAGAGTAGCAAATTTAATCCTGCTAGGAGTGTCATTTTATAGCCTTTCACATGTTAGATGTTTTAAAGGGAGTTGGGATGGGGTGTCTCTATTCACCCAATTTTTTATGCTGTGATGACAATAGAAAGCTTATAAAGGCAGCAGTCAATTACAAGTTAATTTTTTTTTTCTAGTAAATTACAATCGAATAATCAATTTTCTTCAGTTTGTATGATTCATATTATTTAATCTTCAGCATTTTAGAAAACAGGCACAATTAGTCCATTTGTTGTTCCATAATGATCGTTAGAATCAACCTCGTCCTTATATACCACCACAAAACATTGATCCTGAACATTGTCTAAAGTAATGGACAAGATCTATTCCCATGAAAAGCAGAACCTCGTGCTCTAACGTTTGATCAGCTCTCGCCGTGACTGATAGTAAACAAGGTTCGTTTCCAGAAAAAAACCCATAACTCCGGTCAAGACCAGATTAAAACCATTGTTTTTGGAAATCTTGTCTTCGGAAAATATCTAACTATTGGCTTAAGCCAATATTCTGATCGGAACAGTGGGATAGTTAAAGCCACTTACCAAACGTTTCCTTGCTATTTCTCACCATCGGACGTTTAAGAAATGATCTGAACCCCATGATGCATGACATGTTTATGTTGGTGTTAGGTAGTTATTTGTGCAAGCTAGAAACGATTAAGAGGACACAAGGAACCTTTTTTTCTTTGCTAGTGTTCCGTTTGAACTAGACTACTAAAGCTGTGACAATCTCAAGTATTCTTAAAATAATGTGTAAAGTACTAATTTGTGATATTTCTTACAGGATTTCATTTCATGTAGACCATGTTTCTCTTAATGCTTTGTGTTGATTTTCTCATTTAAAGGAAAACGACAAACTGTGCAAATGTGCACCACCTTTAAGTGATAAGGTAAGAGGGTGTTGTAAGGCATGATAGTTGGCAAACATTTTTGTTTTCCCATTATTTACATAAACTAATGAGTTTCTTAGGACAATGACGCTACATACTCTCAATCTATAAAATTTTACCAATACTTCTGCACCCTAACTAACCGATTTCATCCTGCAATCAGGCAGGGACAATAGACAAGAGCTGATATGCGATTACACTCGAAGCTAGAATGGCCTTGGTTACGGGGTGGCAACGACATTTCATCCTGCAATCAGGCAGGGACAATAGACAAAAGCTGATATGCGATTACACTCGAAGCTAGAATGGCCTTCGTTACGGGGTGGCAACGACATGCTCAGCAGAGTATTTTCTACAAGATGCTGAAAACATTTCTAAAGGTTTAGGCTTATTACGTAGCTAATATAGGAAGATTGTGTCAGAATAAAACGTAAAATCGTATTTAATCTGCTGGGTTTTATCAATCATTCTTATTGTCCCTACTCGAAACTTGCATCCCAAGAGCTAAAATAAACTTTAAGTAATAAATTACCCGTTTTTCAGAGGATTTTTGAAGTTTTTTGTTGATTAGCCCGCACTAGACATCACCACCCTTACTTAGGGCAACTTACGTTCATTCTAAGCTTGCTTTCATTCACTCTTTTCATTTTTCTTCATTTTAAGTTTCCGTCTCTTATGGATTTCTGCTTGATTTATCAAAATTATTTTGCTCAAACTAAGAGTTTATGCAAAATCTTTTGGATTTTTAGTATTCGGCTTTTTAAGTCTTGCATGGTTAATTCAAGCGGTCTATGCTCTTTTCAGCCGTTACATGTGTTTATTTTGAGAGAAACTTTTTCGGCCTACTTTTGAATCATCTTATTTTCAAGGTGTTTTCAGAAGAAAAAAATTAGGTAACGTCATAAGAATAATAGTAAAACCTTTTTAAAGTACTGGTAAATTATTCCATTAACAAAAATATTTTGTTTTATTTCGCATAAAACCGTTCTCTTTTTAAATGTTAAACAAGTCGTCAATGAAATATATGTCAGTTTTCCTTCCCTCACAGATGCTGCCTGATGAGCCCTCCTTTCTCTTTAATTGTTCTTGGTCAATCCCCTGCTTGAATGTTTACGTTTAATAACTTAACCGACCTTAAAAGAACGGGATACTAGTTAATCACAGTCGCTAATTTACAGTGTGTAACTAACCCAATTAGCTAATCGAGGGCAACCACCCCCGGCATATTTGTAATAGGGTGAATTTTGTTTGAATTTTGGAAAAAGTTTTATTCCCTTTATTTAGCTTGCTGGGTAGTAAGTAAATTAGTGACTGCGGTCAGGTACTCGTTCCCCCAAACTGCGCTGGTTTCTGTTACTCTCGTGATCCATACCTTTGAAAATTGTTGACGTCGCTAATATACGAATGTTAAAAATTCTTTAAGAGCAGGTAAATCTAAACGTTTTTCTGCTGTTACCTCTTCTGGTAAGTGAATGATAATAATTGTGTTGTTATCATGCTCCACTGTCCCTGCCATGATTATCGAAAAAACCACCTGGTACAAACAGAATCCTTTTCCTTCTACTTCATACCTGCAACAAGAAAAACCAAGTATATATTCCTTAAAAGCTGGATGTGGTAAATAATTTAAATATTGTGTTATGTAACGCTTCATGTTGCTAACTTTTCGCAAGACACTGGTCACTAATCAGAAGTGAAGGACACTAACTTGTTACAAAGAATTATGGGAAACTGGGGGGTAGGAATACTTCTGTAGCCATGGTCAGAAAATGGAGGGGGAAGGGGGACTATTCTGAACGAAAAAGGAAAATTTCCCAGTTCTTCAAGGGTTGGTGAAGTGCCATCAAGTGTTCCACCACCTTTGAGTTGAAATACACTCAATTTTAGGATCTTGTATTGCCCTGCTGTTCTGTGGAAAGGTTTTCATTGTTTGAAGTTGGAAGCAAAATGTATCGCTGTTGCTTCCACATGAGTATAACCAAACATTAATTAGAAATCAAAGTGAGCAAAGGTCAAGTGTCACTAGAAATTACCTGTCTCAAAGCAAGCAATTAACACCTTTAACCTGTCATTCCAATAAGTGGCCTTTGGTTGATGATGAAAAATTAGTGTTCTTTTGTAATTCGGTTGACTTAAGCAACAGATGCACCAACCACAGTCAAAAATAAAATAAGTCTTTATGCTGATGACTCCAAACTCATTGGAACTGTCAATACACCTGATAAGAGAGCCTCTATGCAGAATGACCTGTGGGTACTTTCCCGTTGGGCAACTTTGTGGAGGCTTGAATTCAATGTAAATAAATGTTGAACAATCCACTTTGAAAAGAAAAATGAGAAATGCCCTTATCATATTTTAGGAATAGATGGATCAAGACAGACTATTATCTCGTCTGAAGTGGAGAGAGACTTGGGGGTCATAGTTGATAAAGAATTAAAATTCACTATAAACACAGACAGCTGTAGCCAAAGCACTCCAAACCCTGGGCATTCTGGAGGTCTCCACAAAACTGAAACAGATTGTAGATTTTGTTGACGATTTGATATGATCCGTAAAAGTAACATATTTTCTCCATTTGTCGATTAATCAAAACAAATATTCATGTTTTGTGCATAGGAGCCTTCAACGTGTGTCTCTCTTCATTAAGCAAACACACTGCGGTCACAGTTTGGGTCGCAAAGAACCTCGATAACATTAGGTATTGTTATAACTGATGGATACTGACGCCCATGCTGCGCAATAACTCGCTCTTTATTTCTTTTCGTAAAAATATGTTTTGGGTCATTACATAACCACGACTCTCATTCTCCTTAAGCACAAGCTCTAATATTTATAAACCAAAAACTTATTTTCTACAAAAACTACCCTTCGCTAAAATCTTTTCTCAATATTAAACCTCCTTTCCACTAGACTCTCCCCTCTATAAAATCCTCCCGGTATTTCTTTTCTTGTTTGACTACACTTGTTCCTCACCTTCTTTTCACAAACACGAAATAGTTTTCTATTTATGATAACTAGATCTTCATGAGTGAAACCTTCCTCATTTACATTTTTCATTCAAATCCCTTGTCTTAGAAGTTATTAACTGTAAAATATACGGTACATACGCTACCAAAAGATGTTTCCCAGCGTACATAGAAAATTCTGGCGCTGAGTTAAAAATATAACTACAGAAACTGGTCATGGTACTATTTCCAAAGGCCGTTTGAGCGTAGCTTTCCCCTCCTGTGCAATACTTTGAGCTCTTTTACAACAGTCTAAATGGGAGATAAAATCGAAAATAAACTTGAGAAGAGTGTTTTAACACCACCTCTCCGCAGACATAAAAACATGGGTAATGATAACTAATTAATAGCTTGTTATTCAATAAATTAAAAATTTCGAGCACAAAATTCGACAATCTCTTCGTGAGTATCTGCTACAAACGTGAAATGCACGCTGAACTATCGTGAGACTTGTACTTCGGTACTACTGCAAAAGTAAAAAAGCGAACTCCATTTAACTTTACATGTTTTAAGCTCTCTGTTATGATATCAAACCATGTCGGCTTACGAGAAGTACAATCACCACTTCTTGAAAATCTGTTCACTTGAATGAAACCATCGCGTAATCTTTGCCATTTAACTTTCAGTCTTTTCTCGTGTTCTCGTAAACCAAATCTATTAGCAACATACGTCATTGACCCAAGCATTATTTTCTTCGACTACAACTGGGATAGCAGTCCCACGAACGATTAAAAGTCTCACTTCGATCAGTCGCTCGCTGTAATCACTAACTTAAAAGCCATTTTCTCTAATTTGCTGCGCACCAAAGATTTTGTGTTCAATTTTTTCAGCACGGAAAAGCTTGCTGCCCAGCTATAATCCAGATATATCCGGGACTTAAATGGTGCCTAATAGAAGGGGGGGGTGGAATAAACGGGGTGTGTGGAAAAATCCGAAAAACTTAATAAACGGGGGGGTTGGAATAGATAGGGGGGTTGGAAATGACCAAAAAGGAAGTCAAGAATCAATGTTTAGAATCAACTGCAACTCCCTAAACGTAAGGTAATTCAACACAAACAATAGCCAGTTATTCGACGTCATGGCAGTCTCCTACATGGCTTCCAAGATTTTAAAAATGTTCTCCTCGTCCTCCTGCTCAATGACAGTATTATTGTTAACATGTGTATTGTGCGTCTTCACACTTCTTCGAGTCTCCTAAAACGCTACCGTCATCTTTTAATGTGTGATTTTCCTCTGTGTTTAGTTATTCGCTAAAGGTTTCCTTCTTTACTCTAGTCGATTGCTGTCACCAGTGTCTGGCAAAATTGTAGGTAATATTCTAATCAATATGCCCAGGGTGCTTTTCAAGAGGAAACTACGTTTTGTCTCTAAAACAGAACGTTGAGGCATGCTTTTCATTTTGATGTAAACGATGTTGAAGAGGAACAAAAGAGAAGGCCTTAATCTTGTTCATCGTTCAATTTTATGTAATTTTGTAAGAATTAAGGACAGACACAAAGAATAGCGACTAACATTTTCTATACTAAAGCCCTTTTTGCATCTAGATAGTGCCACCATTTAACAGGTGTTGATGTAGCTATGCTGATGAAATAGTGATTCAAGTTTACGCAATGATTCCTTGTTGTGTCTGGAGAATAAATAGAATGACCAGGAGTAGGACAATATAAAGTACATGCCTTTTCAGCTGGCGTTGAAAAAGACGGGTGAACAAGACGTTATATTGAAGCTATGTATTTTTCTCCCATGTTCCTCATACATTGATACTTACACAACGACATTCGGAGTAGCAACAGCCATAAACTGTTCTTAGATATTTGAAAAATTCCTTTAAAGTTACATAATATGTTCTTTTTATTAAATCATGTAAAATCTTCGCGTTCTTACTATTTTAGTTTCAATATACAATCATCATCCGCATCCGTCAATCTTCTTACATTTTCTAGACCTTCGTGTATAAAAAGATAGATCCCATTTTCTCACCATTATCTACAGAAAGCCCTCGTTTACAGGACATTATACGCGCTGGGACTCGTTTTGCCCTAAAACTCGCAAAACCAGTTTTATCCCTACTGTTGATAGCAGTGCTCTTAGCATTTGCTCAAAATATTTACTCATTTGCCCATTAAACCATTTTTCTGGAAATGGCTGTCCAGAAGATGTTATTAGCATTGTCATTTCTACTAAAATTTCCTTGTTTTCTTCTAATCAAAATATGGCCCGATGAAGTGCCAGTATATTTGCTACTAATGTGGATTGGGAATGGTTCCTTAAGTTTTGATCTTGTCTGAAAGAAGCTGAATGTAGAGCTGTCCTGTTAGAACCGATCAGTATTGGTACTCAAAATCAATCTGGTCAGCAGATCCAAATTTAAAGACTGTGAAAAACAAAGCTAAATTCTGGCTTCAAGTTTGGAGCGATTGTCGCCACCCACGATCAAGTGTTTTGTAACAAAGAACTAAAGCGGATTACAAGAAGTGACTTAGGTCAGTAAGGTATCGTGGCATGAATTTTCTGTGAGTAAATGTGAATGGCGTAAAGTGAATACTTCTGAAAAACTGGAAAATAATTATTCTTGTAGTAATGCCATACCACCATCTATCTGGCAGAAGAATTATTCTCCTATTTTTGGTGATTCTTTGGCAGGAAATGATACTGTCAATCAAGCTCGTGAATTTCATGCTCACACAAATTTTCATGGTTCAATTCTTACCAAGAGTGATGCTGATGCAAGAGGCGGTGCTGCTTTATCCATTGTTAAAGTTACATCAACACCAGTGATGTATGTTGGAGTTGGACAAGAATATCCTGATTTGAAACCTTTTGATAAGGAAACTTTCCTTGAAACTGTTTTTGGAAATCTAGATGACGTTGACATAAAGAAAGAACCAACTCCAGAACCAGAACCAACTCCAGAACCAGAACCAACTCCAGAACCAGAACCAACTCCAGAACCAGAACCAACTCCAGAACCAGAACGAAGAATAAGGAACCCAAGCCCTCTTTTATCAACCAACAATGCGTTGTGTATAAATTCAAATGTGACCTGTGCGATGTAGGGTATGTAGATTACACACGTAAGCATCTTTTCCAGCGCGTGGATGGACACACAAAAAAATCGTCCTCCGTATACAAGCATTACCCTGAGAGGCATAACTTCAGAATTCCAGGTCGCCTTATTTAACATTTTCAGGTGCTTGCCAGGTGCAGCAACAAATTCGATTGTTTGATGAAAGAAATGTTGTACATTTGCATGCTCAAGTCTAACTTGAACGTTCAAACTGACTCTATACGAGCCAAAGTTTTTGTTTAGATTTGTACATTGTATGACTATACATTCTTGTTAAAGCATATAAGTAAAGAAAGTCCTGCTTCTGGCATCTGTTTCTTTGACTGCCATGACCATTGCACCATTACAAAGTGATAAAATTGTTGCTTCCCACAACACCACTACTACAATTCCCAGGCATCTTCCTTACAACCACCCACCACTAATTTCATTTTGAATACCACAGAGACACCCCTCCACTTATGCTGCCCAACTCAACCATTCCGAGAATAAAAAATCTGTATTTTTCTGAAACGATAGTCTAATACTCTGACAGAGACTCTCATTTCAAAGGAATATCTTGTTTATTACAGTGCCTCAACCAAAATGACAGGTTTTTATTTTGTAACTTAATTCTAAATTTATCATTAGTGGCTATCAGATCATTAAAAAGGATGGTATTTCCTGAAAGAATTGTGTGTTGTTCGCTAACTAAGACAGGAAAGAGAACGGTGAGAGAGAGGTGGTAACTTGCATTGCAGGAGGAAGTTTAGTGATACATTAATGATTTAAACCTAGAGAAAAACTATGCAAGACAATATAAGGTGCAAGGTGCATTCTTTGTAGCTATTCCATATTTAGTTTCCTCGTGAAGTCTCTCTAAATGTTCGTCAATTTTAGCTGTTCCAAAGTTTCTTCAAAGTTGCTGATGTCCGCATGACCTCACTTATTATTACTTTATGGTTGCTTAGTTCTTATGTAGAAGATCATCACGAAACATGACCCGAAAATGTTCTGGATAACCTTCGGCAAAGCGGATGTAGGCCGTGGCGGTGGCGTGCATCTCTGCTTCCAGGTCGCCTTTCGCGGCTTTCAATTCTTCGCCGAGGATATCAACCAGGCGTTGAAAACCCCGTTCCGCGACCGTGGTGAGCAAGCCACCTACGTCGTTGAAATGGTGTTTGGGCGCGGCGTGGGAAACCCCCGCTTTGCGTGCGCAAGCACGCAGCGTAAATCCCTGCAGGCCTTCTTCAGCCAGCAATTCATCCGCTGCATCTAACAACGCGTTTTTAAGATCACCGTGGTGGTAGCTCGCTTTGCTCACATGGTTGATTTAAACATATTACGAGGTAAACACGTACCCATTTCCTCAATTATTTTAAGTTAATTTCAATACTCTAATTTTAGTGTCTGTGTTGTATTTAAACATAAAATAGACCTTAGAAATGGGTTTTGGAGCTCAAAAGGAAAGTTCACTGTTCCTCTTTTCCAGACAAAACCGAAATTTTTATTTCACCTGGAATTCAAACAGGTAAACAAATACCAAAAAATCCTTAAGAATTTCCCTTAAATATATCTACTAATACAAAAGACTGACGTACCCAATGGCGTCAATTGAAGGGAAATCCCCCAATAGATTTTGAACAAACCACCATTCTTGGTACTGAAAGGTGTTTCGTCAGATACTTTTGCGATCTTTGGGTTAAATTAGGTCGAGTATTGTATAAAGACGTGCGAAGCTCACGACTATAGAAACTTCGTAATTTCCGTCTAGTATGCTGAATTTATTTGATTGTTTATTTATTGAATGCTCTGTGTTAAGATTAAGCAGTAGGTCTAGATTACACACAACTTGTATGTATCTGTATACAAACATTCAAGCATGGCTGCTCACAGCTAGCTTTCGGAATTTTTCTTCTTTCATCTAAATTTTTTTAGATATCTTACGCTGCTAGGGCCTAGACACTACCAGGTTTGTAACATTTCTACCTTCTGATTTGCTCACCTAATGCATTTATACCCACATTGTGATAGCACAAGTAAATACAAAGTTATAGCATGTCGAAGTGCTGCAGGCCTACCAGGCATGCCTCCTTCCTCCTGGCTATGGCAATAGCCCATGTAAGCTAGGATTAAAGACGTAGGGATCTATATCATATTAATTATTTAAAGGTTTAGCAGTATTGCATCTGACAACTCTGATGTTGTAGAGAACACTTCTGCGTCATCTTTGATTGAGCTTTGCGCTGATGATTATGATGACATCAACTTTGTTTGAAATGCAACTGGGTCACACACCAGATCTGGTCATGTTACAAACGTTACAGTTTCTAATCACTATGTTTGGGTCCAACCGCCACTTGGTGGAGGGATCTCAAGCCGCATGGTAATTGCTATGTCGCGTTCACGGCTAATTTGATAGGCCCCTAAATTTCTTATTACAGATTTGAGTGGGTTTTGCAAATGGTATTTCTTATAACGTATGACCATGTCTTTCTCATTCTCCCTAGCCCATTCTTTTGCCTTGGTAAGATCTTTATTCGTTTTAAATGCTATCGTTCCTCTGTCAATAGTTTTGGATGTGCTTTACTTGAACAAGACTAGGTAATATTTCGATTTAAGTAGGACGCCCCAATGATTCAAACTTGTCTTGCAAAGGAAAGGAAAAAAACGTGCTACAGTGTGCAGCTATGTCTAACACCAATTTAAATTTCTCAGCAGTATTCACTAAATGTGATAAAACAGGGACTTGAACGAGCGGGGATCAATTGAGCAATCAAATTAGACTGAACAACAGTGTATCTCTTTATGCTCTCAGACAAGCCATTATATGCACTCTAAGTTTGTGTTCACTTTTTTGCCACAAGCTATTTAATATTAGTCGGGCGATGTAAACCATGATCATCTACCGTTGACTCCGAATATTAGCCAAGCTAATGGGGTCGGATTATATAGGATACTAAGGGAATCTCAAAGTCCACCCTTGGGTTGAAAGGTTCAGAGCCAGGCTTAATCAGTTTAACACGATGCACATTTTAACTAAGCTATAGAGTTGCTCAAGACTGATCAAGAATTTAAGAATCTCACTGTAAAGATAATGACTAGGCTCCAATCGTAGTGTTGACTACTCTCCAATCCTAATGTTGACCACTCTTAACTTTTCCAGAAGCTGAGTCTTGCCTGTACTTACGTCTACGCGATGTAAAATTGAGCATGTTTTACAGGTATGGGTATGGGTATGGGTATGGGTATGGGTATGGGTATGGGTATGGGTATGGGTATGTGCATTTGCACTGGGTATGGATATCGGAATTTGCACTTGGTATGATGCATCGGGCATTGTCACGGGCAAGGACTGAAACTGAGCATTACTTATCGTGAATCCTTAGTAAATTGCCTCCGCACCGTTTACATTTTGCGTTTATCTATTTAGTCGAGTGCCCAAAGTTGTGTACCATACCGATAGCGATATGAATAGTGACATGAAGGGCAATGATAGAAATATTATAGTGACGGTAGAACAAACAGAAGTAGAATTCGTAGCAGAGCAATGATGCTAGTTGTAGCTGCAATGGCAGCAACAATAACAGTATCAGCAGTAATTGCTAAATATATGTTAGTGGTTGTACAGGTAGTAGCATAATTAAAGGTATTTTTTAAAAGTGTACATTCAGATGAGAAAAAAAATAGCTGAACCGCCATTTCGTAACTTCGTCAGCTATTTTACTTTCAGTATGGTTTGAGCATCTTAGAATCTATTTACTTCTCAAAAGTATGACCTTTTCTAGACATATCCTTTCTTAACTACTTTTCATTGTCTTGAGACAACGGTCAAGCTTATGAAACAGTCTATTTTAAACTTTCTTCTGCATTGACTATTTATTACATTAAGTCTTGCATGCTTTTGTTATTATTCGGTATGCGGTTTTATTGCTCTTTAGGTCGTGATTGTTCCTTTAGGTCGAGATATCTTAATTGTAGAGTTTCTCAGAGAGAGTCCTTTGAGAGAATGTGGTTTATGCAGAGGTGGAAGCTCATGAGACGATTCAAGTTCATGTTGTCATGAAACTTTTCACAATCTTCTCACTGCAACAAGACGAAGAAGAATGAAATTAGAACGGTTTTAACTTCAATTAAACTGTACTACCTACCAAACTCTATCCCAATGGTATACAAAACAAAAACTAGAAACAATACGTCCCCTTTCACGTCTTTGTTTCACGTAGGCCATTATCTGAAAGCAAGGTAGGCAGTACAGCACGCAACCCAAGATGTGCTGCTATCATAAGAGTTCCTATCGCGATATACCATATGTAAAATTTTTTTGAGTGGCAAAAAATCTGGGAGGGGCATTCTTAAATTTTTTGGAGAGGGCATTGTCCCTGAATGCCCCCCCCCGCCCCCCCCGTAGCTACGGGCCCGCTGTAGCAACGTCTAGTAGAAAATGTAGGGGCGTTATTGACTGTGTGACCCAGTATTCTTTGAAGGAATATATAAATAAATAGATAACCGTGGGTTATCCTGAGACGAGTAACTACGTTTTAAATAACATCAACTGTTGCTCGTGTGTAGGCAGATATTCATTTTTTACTTTGGTCAGGGATAACCCGTAAATACTATGCCTGTCTATGTTAAATTGTGATAGAATGTCTTACCCAGAAGTAATAACTAATTGATGGAAGATGTTAAACATTACCTTAGTGAATCCTGCTGTAGTGTCAGCAGCCTACAGTCTACGTCTTTGAGATAATACTGAGTGAGTCTGTGTTTTGTATAGTGCCCAGCTTTGCCACTTAAAGCTTCTTCCAGGCCTGTGTCGATCCCCGGTGGTGACATATTTTCTATTTCTCTAGTGTTCTTTTTAAAACTAATCATTTATTTATTCTTAGATTCGATTTGTTTATCTTTTTGTTGGTCTAATGTATACCTAATGTTGAAATCTTATATTTGTCATTACTTTTTACTCGTATAGCTTATCTGTACTTCGCTTCTTTCTCCCTACTTTTCTTGCCTTTCAATGCTTGCTTTTGCTTTCTCCTTAGTCCCCAATTTCTGATATCCAGTAATGTTAGTAATGCTAGTCTAAACAACATATAAATAGCTCTTCCTCTTTTAGTATGTCTCTTGTTAGTTTGTTATGTTCGAGGTTTTAGTCCAATAACCATGTGCACTGGGAGAGGGCGGTCTACTACTATTTACTGACGCGCTCTAGATCGAAGTGGCACCGATGTGGCATCATGCGCTTACCAACGATATGGCAAATTAAAGACCTACAATAAAACGAAAATTTCTGATTTTGCGTCCTATGATAAGCCTGACTTGGAAGCTGAATAACTAAGGCAAGTATATTAATTTTGCGATGGGAAAATGCATTACCTGCCGAAATAGGCAGAGACATAAAAACACAAAAACAGTTGAAAGAACTACGTTCGCATAAATGAAGATGATAGGTAAAAAAGATCGTTTGTGCTCAGTTGCCATGTTAAATACTATTAGAGAGTTTAACAGTTCATTCCGCTGGTAGCGCAGACATGGAGTCCGGTGTGGTTAGGAGGTATTTTATGCTTTATCTTATACATATTTCTCATTTTCAGATTTTATAAATGGACATGAGAAATCATTTTGATAGGTACAAGGAGCAGTTTTTTAGCAATAGATTAACAAAAGTTGGTAGCTGAATTGTAAAGGGGATGTCAACATAATTGTTACTAGCCAAGAACTGTTCACGTGTCACCTTGCCTTTATAGCCCATATAAGTTGATCCCCCGCATACGTTGTCAGTGTAGCAAATGCATTCGATTGGTAAACATTTGGAGTGTTTCTTAAGAATATAAATGTTGGCAAAGTTAAAAGTGGGCTTTAAGGTGACGTCGTCTGCAAACAGCGCGATTGTGTTTCCTTCCTGCTCCAAGGTGTCCGCCAAGCTGTTGATATAAAAAAAAGTAATAAAGGGGAGAGGACGGACCATTGGGGGAGTCCCTGTTTGAAGCGTCTGCCGTTGCTGCGGGTGTTGTTCAGCCGGACTCTTGCTCTTCAGTCAGTTAGGAACGCTCGGATCCAACGCAGGAGTGTAACAGGTATACCTAGATTGAGAATGTGTAACAGTAGTTTATCGGTCCAAACAGCATCGTATGCTTTGCTAAAGTCTAGTAGGGCCAGCACTGGTCTTTGCATGGACTTTCTTTGGAAACCGTCCTCAATAGCTTGAACGATAGCATGGAAAGGATAAAAGGAAAGAAACTGGTCACCCAACCTTACAATGCTGTAGCTTAGGGCATGTGATTCTCTATCATATCACATCCCATAAGCTCTGAACGGGGCTGCCTTTACATTTTTTTACTGACTGTAGTCTATTTGATGACTTTGTAACTTTGAATATGTCGTCAGGGACAGAAGAATAAAAAAAATTGTAACAGGTGCTTGTAAAGAGGAAGATGGTCTAAAGCTTGAAGGAGATTGAAACTATTGGATTTATAAAAGTAAAATCGCTCTACCTAAAAGAATAATAGCAATGTGATCACAGTTTTTGTTAAAATTACGAGATATTGTGTCTTAGAAAGTTAAAAAATTGTTATTAAGAAATCTTAACGATGAGGCAGTAGTGGTATTAGCCTTTTTGGAACGTAAAATAACTCAGTGCGAGCTGTAGATATTTGGATGATGGTAGGATAAAAGGTCAAGCAAAAGTAATCTTCATGCTTTGATGTATTTCGTTTGGATCCTTTAAGCAAACAATTCATTATTATTATGTTTAGCCTTTTGCGATAAATATTGGTGACCTCCGTTGTTTCCTCTCCGAAAACTTCCCTTTTGGTTTGGCTCGCCGTACGTTTTCATTGCGTTAGTTGTTTTCATGCTTCATAATGGCTAACCTTTTATCAGTTACTCAATTATTTTCTCCCTCAACTTCCCGAGGGATAAAATTGATAGTACATAACGTACAACTTCGTTTGAAAGGAGGAGATATAACATATAATCAACCAGCTATGTAGAGTAGTGCCTCCATATTTATGGTGCACGGGGTGGATTTCAATGGTACATGATATACGTAATGCGTCATGAACGGAGAAGATTGGCTGCCTCAACCAGAGCTCGGCGGAACGTCTACTTAACTGAGTTAGTTGCTCAGCCACTTCGGTATTGGAGCATTGACCTATCGCGGTGAAAACTGTCCACCTAAAGTACGATATACGGTAGTTCCATTCCCATAATCGATGTACGTGATACGGGAGAACCATTTCGAACTTGGATCAAAAGTCGAGAGGTACTTCAAAGCCAAACTTTCTTTACCTTCTTAGAACTAAATGTGTGCGGATATTCACTACCTTAGAACGTACGTTTTCCATTGGGGAATCCAAATCTTGCCCCCCCTCCCCCTCCAAAAATGAAGTTAGTGCAAGGTTTAAGACGTGAGCGCTGCAGTGTACGAATACAGCATGTGGCTGTCTATCCTTGCAACATCTGTGTAGCCGACAAAACTTCCACACATTTTATTTCCGGTGCTAATGTATCTCGGAATAGTTGAGAGTTGTGACTTGTCAGGAATATCATATTTTCGTCAAGTAAAATCGCCACATAAACAGCCTGCTCAATTTCTCCCTTAATTTCGCCCTCTGGAGTTGACTTCCCCTTACAACCCATTACAAAAATTCTGCCTACACTACTACTACCTTAAAGGCACAAAAACGTGCGGCAACAAAATGTTGTTGGAATTAAAAGGTGCGAAAATTTTCTTGCTACTTTTTCTTCCGCAACTTTTAATTTTTCAGCGTTTTGCAACTTTATATTCCCACAACTTTTAGTGTTTGGTGTCTTTCGTAACTTTTAACTCTCACAACATTTTTTTGCTGGTTATAGACTGCTGGTTATGACTCTAGCCGAAATTATTTCATCTGCTTAACTAGATTTGCGAAATCGAGTTACCGAGAGAACGTTTTCTATGTAATTTGATTTTTGAGTTACATTAACTTACTTCAGGTTACAATCGATGGGGCACTAAGGAAATTTGAGCCCTAAATTTACTTCCTAAAAAAAATTCTTATTGCTAACAAATATTAATAAACTGATCTTCTGAATTTTAACAACAGTCAATTTCAACCATTTAAGCACCGAGAGTCTGGTGTTCGCCATTCTCATTTTTGAATTTGAAGTTTTAACCTAATACTAGTGACAATGCTTAGATACTTGGTACATATTCGTGACTTAGGCATACAGAATTCCGTATGGTTTATGTTTTTATCAACAACCTTCCCAAAGGGCTGATAATGTGATGCACAACAGCTTATCCTGTATATGTGATTGTCTTTTTCCGCTGGCCAAATTGAACGGGGCCATTCTACTTGCATCCCTCTCTAAGTTACCTTGGCCACATGTCCAAAATCATCACGTCTACATAATGTTCAATTTTAGAGCTTCTAGTGGATACAAGCTACAGTTATCAAGAAGCCCACAATATGCCAAGCCCTCGGCGAACGTCCAAATGTTTCAAGCTGTATCGCATTCACAAATATGACATGATATAATAATAAAAATAATAATTTAATAAAAGTAACCCTACAAAGTACCTTCCTCAGAATTGTGCCACATATCCATGGGTAAACACTGTTTAATTTGTTATCTCTTATTATCAAACAGTCCCCACACCCAATCCGTCCTTCCAAAGGGTCTCCCATTTAATTTCAACACTAAGAAGTTTGATAGTGTTTCAGTCAAAGGGGACATGTATGCTGCAAGTGCATGTGGCTCCCATTTCTGGTTATGTCATTTTCCTCTGGTATCATTTTACACTTTAAATGTGAAGTCCTCTCTTCTTGATAATTCATTATCACCTGTTTTTGGCTCATGGGCCGGAAAGCAGACTTAATTTTTTTAATATTTTTGAAATTCTTGAACTTGACTTGCATTAAGGTCCACAGGCTACATTTTCACCAGAAAACACCACCCGTTTCTCCATTTCATTTGGGGGGGGGGGGGGGGCATCTACCCATATGTTTTCCGTTTCTTCTTGTTTTTAAGTCAACTAGAATATAATTATATGATGGATAAGAATAATCCAAATAATTTAAAACATGTTTTGTCAAACAATAAAAGATATTTAAATGATATTTTGGTCTTAAATTGAAAGGATTTCATTGATATTTCTAAAAATATATATCCATCACAGCTTACTCTTGAACCTAGTCATGGCGCTAGTCTTGAAGATCATTTCTTAGATTTAAATATTAATATTCCTGATAATAATAAATTAAGTTTAAAAATATATAATAAAACGGATGATTTCGATTTTGAAGTGATTAATTTTCCATTCTCTGAAAGTAATATACGCTCAAATATCACATATTCTGCGTTTTTCTACAGTGAAGCACCAATCCGTTGTGTTGTATACGACTAATCAATCTTTCAGTTTATTGTTTTGAATCTGCGGATTTGGGAAAGGTACTTTTGACTTTATGGTACATTGTGAAGGTGAAATTACGGAACGGTGGAAGTTTTCTATGTGATAGTGGTGGCAGACCAAGGAATACACGAACTGTCTGTACGTGTAAAGTGTCGGGACTTAGCTTAGCTTCGTCTTTCTTTAAATCCGCAATTATCGCTTTCTATTTGGCAATTTGTTAAAACAGCAACCGCGAAAGTGACATTTCGATGGTTGACCAATTGAATGAAACTGTGACTATTTGTGTTTGCCCATCTTATATATTGGATGACTTAGATCGAGGATGGTGCTGACAAGCTGTGACAGAAGAATACATGGCAGGAGTAACTTGAAAAGACCAGATCCGAAGTATAGAGATAGCAAGAAGATGCAGTATGGAGCCATTAGAGATATTATTGAGAAGACGATTGCAATGGTATGGGTACGCTAGGAGAAGAAGCATGGAGGAGCCCCTTGTAAGAATTTGAACTTAAATGTGGGTGGAAGGTGACCACATGGACAGCTGAGAAGGAGATGGAGGAGAAAAGTTGAGGGACATATGCAGAACATTGGGGCCAGAGGTGAAGATGTGTTGGACAGATGCAAGTGGAAGATTATCATAAACCATCAAACCCCCACAGATTATAGAATGAACCAAAGCTGATACAGTTTTCACAATCTACCACGACAGATGTGAAACACCTGGCAAAATGTACGAAATGGTTTAATTATTCTGTATTTATTATTGGAAATATTTTAAATAAACCTAAATATCGTGACCTGAATGAGAATGTCTGACCAGAAAATGAAAATTCCAGCAAGTTTCGTAAAGATAAGTAAAGCACTACCGTTGCAAATTTTGTAATTTTCAAGTTTATCACAGAATAAAATTTTTCAGTTCCCTAAATTCTAAAATTAACACAGTGACTGTTCAGTTTGGTTAACATGGGTACCAACACTATCAAAGTATCGGAAAACATCTTCTGAAAAGTGGACAGGAAGATTCAAGAATGCTGGTGACTCATCACAGACTAAAATTGGCACTTCTCTCTCAATACCTATAAGTAATGCACGGTTTCTAAGCTGATTACAAGAATCTCAGAAAGCTGATTTGAAAACTTTAAAACGTGGGATAAATACGACGCCTTTACAATAAATTTTGGCTTTTTTAGGAAACCATAGAAACATAGGAAAACCGAGGAACCTTGCTACAAGCGCTTTGTGGCTGTAAATTGAACCCTAAGAACGGCAGACTACTCCTGTCTCTTGTATGTATTTGTGTACGTTAGGGTGATTGATTGCTGCATGATACAACATGAGATAAAATGTCGTGATAGGAGGATTCCAACTCCAAACCTTCACCGTCATGGCATGTTGCACTATCAGATGGGTTGACCTTGATTGCAATATATATATTCTTGAAAGGTACAGGAATAAAGAAGGAGCAATATTGCAGAGACTATACGACCTTGTAAACACCATGCTGCTCATGAAATCAGTTTGATCCATTTGAAACAGTTCGAAATTAAGATGTGTTAACTAACTTACTAAATATTATATATTGCACACTTCCTTTACATTAGCTATGGCTGATGTCATAAAAAGGCTATCATTACCGTTAGTCCACTATTATGTCCCTGTAGCCCTCCAGTCAAAAACCCCACATCAGTTCATGCAGGCATGCAATGCTGAGTGAAAATCATCTATCGTAGAGACGCAATTTTGCATGAAGTGTTACAGAATATGTAAACGTTTCCCTCCTTACGCCCTATAAGTTGAAAACGTGTTTTTTGTACACAGTTCATACATTCATTAACAAAGAAATTATAAAGATGTGTCCTTAAGGGTTTTTGTTGATTTAAGTACCTCTCTCGTAAGAAACTGGTTTCTTAAATAAATTTACTCCACTTTTCGTAGTGGGTGTACTAGGCTGTTGATGAAATATGGTGCCTAGGCTGCATAACTTTTCCGCAACAGTTGCGCAGTTGCAAGATTAAAGAGTTTTCCACGAAATACCTGAACTGACTATGACAAAGTTCCCTTGTCGGCACCAACTTCCCCCTCCCCCTGCATCAGTTTAAATGGGGTTATACAACCATCCTGCTGCACAATTAAATGAATATCCAGAGCTCACGAATACTTTTTTGCTCGCACTTTTTGACGGCTAGTGCTGATTACATTGAATTGATCAATTAATTTTTACTGTTTCCTCGTTCAGTTATAGGTTTCAGTATTTATCAGTTCCATATTATTGATTTTATCTTGATTTTTGTTAGGTCAATGGCAACGCATACAAGACGAAGATCTACATCGAGACCCTCTATACCATCACAGATTCACACTAACAGTTTCAAGACAAAGTTAATGATGATGAGGTTTTACTATTGGACCCCCATCCCTAGTTCTCCCTCTTCTATTTAGGTTAGAGATGTCCTAACCCCCTTTGTAACCTCTCCTGCTGTAACAAAATGGCAGTGACACTGTGTACGTGAAGACAGTGATATAACATCGCCACCAAGCGCCTTGGTAATCACTTAAGCCTCTGCAAGAAAATTTTCTATAATTATTGGACAGTAAAATTGCGTTTGGTAAGTATCACCACAACCGTTGCTTTCCATGCTAGCTTTTAAAAACTTAACTCATTTGAAGAAATTACAATGTGTGATGATAAAATTTTGAAGATTTAATAATTTGAAAAATTTGAAGAATGGCCCCTAAAAAGGAGCTTTTACACGAAATTGACGTCACCTCTTACACGACATTGACGTCACATCTTACACTGAATTGACGTCACTTCTTACACGAAATTGACGTCACCTCTTAAATTGAATAGACGTCTTTGGTTTGCTGTACATGAAAGTTGACGCGACTTTACCTTTCAGATTTGAAATGGCGTCAAATGTACGACTTCTAATGTCGGTAATACCTACTTTAAAGAAACAAGCAGGTCTTGCCGTTTTTCCAATGTCAGCATCAATCAACCATTATGCTAAAATCGCGTAGAATGGAAGGCGATCCGACGCCAGTTTCCAAGTAAAATCGACAAAAATTTTCCATTGAAATGACGTCGGAGGCCGGCGGGTACCATGACCTCTTTGTAGTTCGATGGGGGTAATATACTTTCCAACGTTGAGAATCCTTGGTATAGAGCATATTACGAAGGGAACCGAACAGTATTGGTAACACTTCTAGCTCGAAAAGCAACCCACGCTTCCTCTGTGATAAGAACCATTTTTAGTACTTCCATTATTTTTTCAACCATATTTCACGCCCAGGATTCATAGATAGCTTATTTAGGGGTTTCTGTGAGATAATTAAGTTTTGGTAGCAGTACGAAGGTCGCACAAAGCTGTTGTTAAAAAAGTCGTTAGGTATCGTTCGGTTTGCAAGAGCATGGGCCCGAATTTGTAATCGCCAATGCTGTTTTGTGTTCAGACACAATGGTGTGAGTACGCTAGAAGGAGAAACAGATACGTTCACTATAGGCATTGGTGTTCTTCCGGGTAATCCTCTTACCCCATTTTTGTTTGTCGTGGTTCTTATTTCACACTGTGTACATCAACTTGTTATAGTTGTCGTCTCACATTGAAACATGGTCGTGGTGTTCATCATCCTGCTGTAGTTCTATCAGACTTAAACTAAGTTGATAAAATTTCTTGAAGTCTTCATTCAGGACGCACAAAATCTTCTCAAATGAAACGAGAAAGCCTTCCAAGACAATGGTTTGATTTTTATGGATAAAAACAAAATACATACAACTGAATAATACGTCCACAGACTGAAAGCTTTAACACCATACCCTTTCGCATTCAACGCTGGTACAATGAGTCGATTTTGAGTTCTAGGTCTTAAAATTCTAGATGGTTTGTATCGAGAAATCATGTTCTGTACGTTTTCTGGTGATTTGAGTTCCAAGGCTTTAAAAGTTATTACCAACATTTTAAAAACAATACGCTGTTCGACAAGTAGCCAATGAAGTCCTTTCAGAACGAGATTTATGGAAATATGGAAAATATATTAAGGGCTATTAAAATGTATTACCTGCGAAGGACTCTGTGCATGTCATGGACAACCAAGACCTATAATAAGGAGGTAGTAGAAAGTATACACTGCACACTAGAACTGTTTGAAAGGACGTGGTAAGACCTTAGGTCGAACACAAACCCACAAAATTTCATCAAAGGGAGTAAGACAAGGAACTAAAATTTCTGAAGGATAAAAATCATTAGAGACAAAGAAAAGAATTCCACCCCCTTTCTTACCCAGAGGGTGGGTTTCGGGTCTCAGTTTAATAAACTGGGAGAAATTATTCATTTTTAACATGTGTGTATTTTGAGCGTGTATTTCAGTAATAGCGATTATGTCTTATCTATATATTTTAGAAAAGGAGTCTAATTAATTAAGTTTTTCAAAATTAAGACTTTCAGCGTTGCTTAACAAAAGTGTGGGAAATTTAAAACGACCTGCAAAGGTACCTCCCGCAATGGTTAAACCATTGGAGGTTAAACCATTGGATAAAAATATTTATGGATAAAAATATTTATTGATAAAAATATTAAAAAATGTTTCGGTGCCGGAAAGCTCATGATCTGCAAAGCAATTTAATCTTGCTGAAGTAAATACTTGCAAATTAAAAAAAATCATTGGGCAAAGAAGGGACACTCTTGGCAGCAAGTGTTTTAAGGACTCACCAATAACAAAGTCGTGTTTATCCAACTAAAGATTATAACTTTCTGAAAATTTCTGAATTATATTTTGTGGATGTCGTTGAGTCAAAATGAACAAAAAACAAAATCTCGTACGGTCACTAACATACGTTTAAAATAAATATTTCTTACGATGTTCGTCCGTCCTGCGTGACCCTGCTCTGTAAGAAGATCCGTCCTGAATGGTGGAGAAGAATTAAGATGAAACTCTTTGAAACCATCTTTAAGATGGGATTATGTACATTCAAATGCAACAGCAGTAATTTGCACGTAAACAAATATGCAGGTGCAGATTGTGTTGATTCAAATGTTACACCAGAGTGCAAAACTATTGTTTCTTGTCTCACCAAATCTGACACAAGTAAATTAGTAGATGCTTGCAAGAAGCATGGCTGCACAGTCAACGGTGCAGTAACAGCTGCAGCAAACATGGCACTGGTTGACATACTTCAAAATGGTCGTGTTAGTTCATTAGGATGGTATTAGTGACATGTGACCACCTCCACGATACAAGTGTTTAACCTTGATACACTACATATTGGTTTTAAAGAGAAATTTATCGGAAAAGATTCCTGGTACTACAAAAGTTGTAGATAACTTTTAATGACCGAATCATTAGTGAAATGCCTTTGACCGGTTTCATTGTACTCTCATCAAAATGGCTCGTGCAAAGAACTAGTTGCTCAAACATTTAAGCATCATTTGTGATAACTCGCAAACAAAGAAAGGGATCGAAGCAAAAATTTGTCGCCCGCTGATTGGAGAATTGAAAAGACTTACCAACAATTTGGAGCCGCCAAAGTTGTTAGAGAAACAATTAATTTTGACTAAGCCACTGGTAATGCATGAAGATGATCGACTATGTCTAGGAAGTTTTCCGGTTTTTTCTCCTCATCAAGCAAGAAACGCTTGGCAATACCAGCTTGGATCCAAGGCTTCGAGTGTGCTCAGCGCTGGCAAGTTATCTGTGAACCTTCTGTCAAATTTGGCTAGTAGACGGTCGAAAGTATCGGAGTCCTCTCGCTTCATTTCATCCGCCAAAGTAATAGTCCGATTTCCAGATTGGATGAAGTTCTTTCCTAGCGTCAAAGTTGTCACAAATTGTTTCAGATGCTTGGTGATCTTTTGAGTTCTAATGCTAATGGCTATTAATACCTTTATATTTGCAAAACAGAGGCCAGCGCGATGCGGTTTACCAAACTTTCAACTAACAATGAGTCTGGTGAGTGCATAGACACTCAAGCAACGTGTTGACTTTTGCCTAATTAAAAAAACACTAGTAATATTCAAACATAACCGTGAGCCCTCTCTGATAGCGAGGGGAACATCTACCGTCCAAAACGTAACAAGGGTTGCACACTAGGTTTTTTGCTCCTTATTGCTCCATCGTGAAGGCCGTCTGCCAGTGCACCGATTTTTTAGAAGAAACCAGTGTTACTTCATGTTTACGAATCGGCACTAACCAATATGATAAACCCTTGTTACTTTGTCGGCATAGTTCAATTGCTGCTTAGAGTTTAATGGTCTATATATTAACGTGTCGACGTGTGAGTAAATATAAAGGTGGCAACTCGCGGAGCTTACAGGATAGGATCGCGCAACATGTGCCGGCCTTTGTTTGTAAACGCAATAATGTTTCAAAATATTCCAAGTCTTTCAGATAACAAAACGAAGTCGACAGATTTCAAAACAGAATCGGAAATAGAGCAGCATTTGCTTGTAAACCAAGATGTGCTGACATCCACCAACAGAATTTGTTAGAGTATTAGCCAAAGCACGATATCTGTTCATCCCGCCACATTAGAAGCCGTATTCATAAAACAACAACAACAACATCCTCTGTTGACAAAGAAGAAATGGTTTTTCAGGCCATTTTAACGGCACCAAAGGTAGTAAATTGTACTCCACATGGCATCTCAGGAGCTGTTTTAGAAGGGCAAATGCTCAAATTGGATTCTTGATACACTAAATAGTAATTCCAAGACGAAAAGAAACCCCATTCCCCGTATTTTAAAACTATGCCGAAGGTCTATGCTACGTGATTTTTCACCTCACGTCGAAGTTCTAGGCTACGTGACCAAATGGAGATCAGCGGGCGGCAGACGAAGCTAAACAAATTCAGCATTTCAAAGCCGATTTCAGTTGAGGATACACTGGTCACTCAGGCAGAGACCGGCCGAACTGCGATACCGCGTATGAATACCATAGTCGCCGAACGATCACCCATTACTTTGTGTAAACTTTGTGTTGCATTGTTACTGGAGTACTAAATCAAGCTGCCAATTAACTTCAGAAATTTATCATTCTTGTTTCCTTTTAAGCAAACAAAAATAAAAACTACCTTATTAGTCATGAGAGTCTTACTAAACATCTACAAATTCATACACTCTCTTTGCTGTTTGGACATATTATCATGTTTGGCAAACCAGCTTAGTAGTTCAAAATCTTTTAATACCACCTCATCCTGGGATCTCTGCACACATCTTAACCCCCGCCCCCTACATTTAAATAAAGCAATCTGATGCAATGTGCAAGCTATCAGTGAGCTGCAAGTTTAAAATCATGAAATAATAGATCCCTGACTATAGTAAGGCATGTGTCCTAAGTGATTGGTCTACTGGCAGATACAAAACAAGGAGGTTCTGAAAAGGAGAGAAAGTATGACAGAGTGCCCTAAATAGATAATAAAACTTGGTAAAATCTATAACAAAAATAATGTGGAAATTTATAATTCAGAGGCGTTTTTTGACGCCAGAGATTGTTGATGCGTTGGGTATCTCTGTTGGCATCGTCCTTTCCGTAGTGCTTACACTGAGACTGCAAATTTTAGTACATCACGATAGTCGTTGCATCATGTCAAGAGAGGCAGGTATACATGAGCACGAATAAGCCTGATTCGTAGGCTTTGTTGTCGGCCGTTTGCTGCGCATGCGATGTTAGCTTAAATTCATACAGGGGCTCTGAACCGTAATCCAAAATGGGTTTGTAACGGTACTTTGATGGCTGGCGCTGAGTCCAGTCAAATGTGATAACTATTCCGCCAATTTTCAGCATTGATATTTTTCAGAAGACCAAATCTGCAAGGCCAGATAATCGAAGCACGGACAAATGAGGGATCTGATAATTGAATAACCACTGTATGGTAAAACTGTAATTCAAACTTTAAAGAGTTTCTGCACATGATTAATGGAATAATGCTAGCGTTTAGAAATTTAGGACGAAAGTAAACAATAACATGTATCTAATATTCCGTTCTGTTTTGAACATGTTCTTTGTTATACCGAACTTGAAAATAGAGAATAACAGCCGACGCATTGCAACGACTTTTTTTGATAAACCAAAACTTTTCGGTCGGCTCTTGTCAAGATTCTAACGCCAACATACGTACAGTATAAAACTGAATTCTTAAATACTAAATCAAGGTCTGAACAATATACATGGGTATTTGCGATAAGAGTAAAGAAATGCCATGATGCGATAGAAAAATTATTACTAAGAATGTGAAATAATAAATGTAGTGGCTAAAATTATAATAAAATATTTAAAATACCAATACACTAGCTATAACAATTTCGTTTTGAATACAAACTCTTTCTGTCTGCACAACGGTAGCGTTCGCATGCAAGAAAACCTACCTTTAACATGCCAGACGCTTGTCTGGCGACGGATTTTACTCCTATGTGAACCAGGCTTTATGGTTTTACCGAAGACGAGGAAACTCTCACTTGCTTCACGAAAACTCGCTTGCTTTTTATGTCCAATCTTTATGTAAATCTTAAGATATTATGAGTTTACCTAGGGGGTGCTTTAATGGGAGTAGCTCAAGAGCCGTCATCGCACTTGGCTTTGTATCGGGCCTGCACAAATAGTAAAGTTGACCACCAGCCGCCACTGTTGCTGCTGATTCCGAATAAATTTCATGCCACCAAGTCATCAGATTCTGTCTCATTTATAATTAAAGCTGTTCCGTGGCTACCATTGTGATGTATTTTCACTCTTCCACTCCAATTTCACTCGAAAATTCTCAACAGTTTGTAGCTCAGATAAAACAGCACTAGCCGTGAAAGCGTGGACCACATATTTCAATCTAGTTGGTGACATATTTTCATTTTTTAAACATGTTTCAGCATTGATTCTTTCAAATCCTTTGTTGTCGATGATGCAACTTTTAATGGGCTTGAGATTGTCCGTCAAGATGACAGTCCTTCCTTGGCGTAGAGTCACATAATGTAAAGAGGCTGGTCTCAAAATAGGGTAGAGGAAGATATCGCTTTCCGCTAATGGATGTGGAGACTAGAGAAATGGAGCAGCACAATAACTTACGTGGTTACGGAGTTATGAAATCTTATCATCGCTTAAAGGCCTCCTAGCCCCGACTTTAGGTACGTAGGGTCAACGATGCAGGAGAATGGAGGCTGCGAGAGAGAGAGAGAGAGAGAGAGAGAGAGGTAATGACGAGAATACAGGCTGGGAGAAATGCATGGAGAAAAGTGCCTGTCATATTTGTGTTTACCAACCAGAGTAGAATGTAAAGTTTATAGCGCAGCGATGAAGCCAGTAGTGCTGTGTGGGATTGATCTATGCCTGTGATAAAACAAGCAAAAATCAGAACTTGAGGTAGTGAAGTAGGGAAGGGCGAACAAGATCAGAAACGGACTCCTTCTAAACTGCTGCAAATAGCACAATGTTTGTGACTTTATTACGTTCTACCATCGAGTCAGGTAGACCATATAGGTTCCCAAGGTAACAACTGTTTATGGGCAAAATCGGCCCTCCTACAAAAAACCTTTATAAGGATCAAATGTTAATAACATCAGAGTAGATGATAGACTCTTCAAGACTTTAAAAACACAATCAAGTGCATATTATGTCTGGATGTCACATCAAATGGAAGTTGCGTAGTTCTATTATGTAATGAATCTAAGGTTGGGAATCACCACCAAGGCCTAGTTAGGTGGGCCTTGGGACTCTTTCAAACATGTACGTTCACATATAGATTATGGCCCTTTTCATCACTGAATTGCAGCCAACACGAAAAACCGTTTGCATACATTCATTGGAAATTCAACAGACCTCAATATCTAAGTCCGAATCATTGTCAATACGTAAATGTTCAGAAGCACACATTTGCGTTCCGTTTCTGTGGTCACAAATGGGTTTCCAAGAAAAAAGCTCCTTCAGAGTGCCGAGTTTCGCACGATTGATTTTACTTAACACAATGTATCTATTTTGTCATCATCAGAGCCGTCAACGGGTAAAGTGAGTGCACAGAACTTGAATGACTCAACAATGATTTTCTTGGAGAGACTGTCCTAAGAAGACAAAATCCATAGCTGCCGTTTTCATGTCAATAACACTTTTCCAGTTCTCTTAAAAAGGAGCTACAGGGAAAAATATAAATAATTAATCGATGAAGAAATACGTAACTACATTCACTTCTTAATTATAATTGGATTTGATTTTGTAAATTTGGAGGCTGTTTAGTCCCATACACAAAACGCCTTAATGCAAGATATTGTATTGTACTGACATACGCATAAAAGTCACAACTTTGTTGTTTAGCATTATGATTTTATATGTAGTCAATGAAACTACAAAACCGGTTAAATATATAAATATACTTTATATTTATATATATATATATATATATTTAAATATACTTTAAATATACTTTAACCAGTTAAATGTCCTTTCACTGCCATTAGATGTTCCATTGGAATACAAGTTACTTTAAATTACAATATCAACTATTTCCAGTAGTAAATGCTCGGTTTACAAATAACCTCAACGAAGTACGTCACAATAAGTGAAATTAGAAAAATATTTCTAATGTCAACTGTTTACAACTAAATTTTGAAAAGGCACTGTGAGTCATAGCATCATAACTTGAGAGCCCCCTAGTGTCAGGAGTAACGTTCTTCTTCTTGCTGCACCAAATGCCAGAAGGCGCAGGTGAAACACTGATAAATAACGAAGCTCAGTACTTTCGATCAGCCATTGCAGTTGTCAGTTCGGATCGTGTTAAACCAGTTTCCTCTTCAATGGAGACCGTTATTTGTAAGGTCTTTTAAGCCTTTAGATGAATATATAAATTTTTGAGTTATATATTAATGCTTGGATGAAGTGATATGTTAGCTTTTCTAGGCATAGGAACTATATAATTTGGCGCTTCATCAATGTGCATAATATAAGGTCTGTTCACTTGAATGATCTAACAGTTGAGCAGCCAAAATAAAAGAAGTATTCGTTCTTATTCGAGAGACGTTTCCATTCATGCCAACAAACCATGCTTACCAGCAAACCAATAAAATTGCTTAATTTAAAGGGGATGACGGACCTATAGGCTTAACTAAGAATACCGACAAGTAGTGACCGTGAGTTCAAGCATAACATGCTGGCAACATGGGCTAATTTGAGAAGGTAGTACTCTGAGAATTGACGCTCAACCCTTCTGATTCATAATAAAATATTCAGTTTAAAGACGTGGATTTGGCAGATAGAATCGCAATGCAGCTTTTCAAAGGGCTAAAGCTACTGCAGGCTAGGTACAAAATGGCCATGAGGGCCGTTTATACTAACTTCAGTGATGCGTATCAGGAAAAACAATACTCCGAGCAGTAAGTATCTAATATTTTGTGTCATCATAATATATATATCTTGCAAGAGATTGATGATACTATTATTATTAGGAAACTGATGAATCAGATCGATTTTGAAAAAAATTTACCTCAAGACTGGTTATGTTAATTCGCATCTATCCCGTCGTAATTTCAGTCATATTGCATATGTATTTGCAGAGTGATGAACTGAAGGCATCTAGATGTTTCTCTTTTAAATCTTGTTATTGGATGTCTATGTTCCCTTATCTGGAGTTTATGCTAGAGAATAAATCAGACTGATACTGTCGCTAGATAAAGGCTATGTTATGATAAAACGAATAGACTTCAAATGACTGTATCATCTTGTAGAAGACTAAGAAGTGTGATGAAGCCTAGCCATAACTATATACTCTATTTTATTTAAAGGATGCATAAGTTTCCATTGTTCAGCACCCCTGCAATTTCAAGCTCCTCATTTTTATTGTCATTTTGCTACACACGACATTCCATATTTTGCAAAGAAATGTTCACTCCATGCAAATATCCGATCCTTCGTAATATCAGGCACCATTTCTTATTTTGGAGGCCCTTGCAATGCGAGAAGTTATGTTCTATAAATGAAACCAGCTATGGCTATCGGTAGAGCCAGGATAACTAATGAGCACAATCTGAAAATCTTTCTCCGCATTGGCAGGAAATATCAACTCACTTGTAAAAAAATTTCGAACGTTCATAAAAGTTTTACCTTATTTGAAGTTTACACGATGTGACATTTTTGTTTTATTGAATACTACGCGATATTTTTATCGTTACTTTCAGTAACATTTGAATCGAAACTTTCCATTAAGGTAAAGAGCGACCCAGCTCAACAGTAAACAAAACTCTAAAAAATGGAGTTTTTGATACCAATAGCTTCATCAAAAGAATCGCTTTTTAATGCTGATTTTAAATATATAAGCTTTATCAAGTTTAATCTTACCCATCAAAAGTAACGAGTCTGAGAAAATTTGCTTTATTTTAGAAAATAGGGACAAACAACCCCTAAAAGTCATAGAAACCCTTCTGTAGAAGTTTCAAGCTCCTATCTACCAAAATATGGAATTTTGTATTTTTTTGCCAGAAGGCAGATCACAGATGCGTGTTTATTTTTTTTTTTTATTTTTTTTGTGTTGATCTGGATGTTGATGTCCTCCGGTGAGTAGATCTACATGTTCTGAACCTTGATATCAGTCAAAAAGATTTTCCAAGATTTACTAGTTTTCTTGCACTGTGCACCATCTGCTGCCTTTCGCAGCTGGTATTGCATTGGTTGTTGTATGTTTTACTACGCCAAATGCAAGTAACCCAAAAATGAACTCCCCTTTCACCGGAAGGATATATCCTCTGTTGATGTGCTACATGGTCTGGCACATTTTCATACCAAATTTGGGGGCGACTGTTTTAACTGTGTGTCCGCACATGTAGGGCGGGTCTTCTTCAGGCCCTATTTTAACCTCTAGAGTCCGGAATAAAACTCCAATCAGGTCTAGCTTGCCTTGCCATGGATGTTTACTTATATACTTTCTACGTTTTCTAAACAAAAATTCAGTTAGTTAACCAACAAATTAGTAACTTCATCTGCAATTAACACAAATCAAACAACCAGTCAACTAATCAATGATATGGCAAGTCAATTTTGGAAGCAAGTAATAAACTATTATTATACGCAACATTGAAGGAACTACCATTTATCTTATCAACATTAGATACATCGAAGTAGGTTGTTGTCTCACTTATAATCAACAATGCTCGTTAAAGAAATATCACAGATATGCTCAGTTCAGACTCTCACAGCATCGGTGCACTCTTTTGTACTTGAAACAAACCAAATGCAACCCCCAATAGAAGTTGTATTTCATAACGTAATTTGGTTATAAAAAATACTGTATTCTCACGTTATTGGCACAGTAGATCATTATCATGAAAAGTAAAAACAGGGACTCAACTGACAACCATAAAGTACTTCCTATTGTTGCGCCTGGAATAGCTGTATGGTGAATTTGATCCAAACCCCTGTAATGGTGAAACGAGTGCGGAAGCGACTTGGATCACTTCATTGTTGCAGTGCAGACAATACTGATACAAAGAACCCCTTTGATGGGTTCCTCGGCACACTTAAAAATAATTGTTATGATTCTGTGAAACAAAGATATGTTTCAATACCAATACGTTTAAAGAGAAAAATAAAAGACGAAACAACTTTACTTGCATCGTCTGAAGAATTGATGCATTGATGATCAGCATAAAATTCCGAACATAGTTCTTTGGTAGAACATATCAAGGAGTGAGAAATTGACAAATTAATTTGGCTCATATTGTATTCATTAATAAATTGAAAGACCGACAAAATAAGATTATAATTTTAAAAATGATTCAAATTCAAAATATAATATAATATAATATAATATAATATAATATAATATAATATAATATAATATAAAGTTTTAAAATCAAATTAATCAAATTGAGTCTATACACAACGTTTATAGTGCATTACGGACATAAATAGCAACACAACACTGCCTGCATTCTATGTTCTTCCCTAGACACATAGGGATATATGAACAAATATTTCGTTAAAGAGAAATATGACTGAGGTGGCTAAAATACGTGTCACGGGAGGATATATCCTTTAGCATGCAGTTGTAAAAATACGTGTACGGATACAGTAGGAGTCGAGTATGTATTAGGTATGCAGCGGGGTATAGGGTTGGCAAGTCGTTTACATCCACTAATAAAGTTTACGAAAAAGCAAAATGAAGCCCCTTAATTAGCAATTGTCATGTTGACAACAACAATTGGGACTCAGTTATCCAACTTTCCGCACTTCAAACGCCTCCAAAATCTTAACAAATTTATCGCTTGGCGTAAATATAAATTTCTTCATATTGTTAACATTCCCTTAATATCAATCTGCGCATGCTTGGAGGAACGTGAGGTCTGTACCTGTAGAAATATTATATAGGAGTCACTATTGAAGCTGTAAGCTTTGTGTGATGTCAAGATACGGGAGATCAGGATCTGCTTGGTGTTGTTGTTCGATGAGCGTAAAGTCAATGTCAGCATGATGTGACGTTAAGGAATCGATTGGGTTGCATGAGAGAGCACCCGCAGCGGTGTTATTCGTTTCTTTAAGATGAAGAAATAAACACTGTGATACTCACTAGTGCTATCCAGTCAGCAGCTCAAGTCTCTCCCCGATACATATTTGGGTTCGAACTTTCTCAGTTATCGAGCTTACTTCTCTTCGGCGAAAAAATTTGCCTTATTTTAGAAAATAGGAGGAACACCCCCTAAAAGTAATAGAACCTCAATGAATCACACCATCAGATTCAGCGTATCATAGAATCCTACGGTAGAAGTTTCAAGCTCCTATTTACAAAAATGTGGAATTTTGTATTTTTTTCAGAAGACAGATCACGGATATGTGTTTATGGACCTTTCCATGGAGGGATTTATCGTGAGGGAATAGAATTTCCTTGAATGGTGCGCAGGTTTTTGTAGCATTATTTAAAAAATCAATGAGAAAATGAAAAAAAAAGTTTTTTCAACTGGAAGTAAGGAGCAGCATTAAAACTTAAAACGAACAGAAATTATTACGCTTGGGGAAACCACGGTTGGGGGTAGACGCATCAGTAATCAATTTTTTTCTTTCTTTTTTTTTACTGATCTTTTCGCTTGAGAAGTAGCCTAAGTTTTAAAACAATCATAAGTAATACAATTTATATAGCATGCTATGTTTCTTTTTCTAGCAATTGACTATCGACCTGAACGACATAGTTTATATTGATCATTAACAGATATCTAAGCAATATGTACGATAAATTTTGCTTCCAGATAGGATAATTATAAACAATGACTTTAAGAACTATTAGTCACATTTTTTTCGGAACACAATCTTGGTGAGGGGGATGTCCCCCTATATTTGTTGCTCCTCCCCATAGATTTTGTCACATTTTTTTAAAAATTTAATGGCGATGTATGGACCTTTTCCATAGTTGCAACCCTGTATGTAACGGATGCCCTCTACTCTTACCATTGTAATGGTACCGTGGTAAGAACCCTATGCATGTCTTTGAATTATAATTTTGTATTTCAAATTATGTATCCGAATCGCCATTACGCAGCCTACTACTGCTAATAACTCATCTTAGTGCCAAGCTACTTGGAGCCAACACAGTTGCACACACTCCCCCGTCAGCTCAATCTGTTCAAACCATCACACCCTGCAAAATTCCTATATTCTTTAAGTATCTTATGACCTCTGCCCCCCCCCCAGCATTCGAGGGCGTTCTGCTTTCCATACAACGCCCACAAAGTGTAGGTGAAACACCTAGGAGGAAGCAAATACGTTGATAGTTCTATGTTTGAAATATAATGCTAAACGAATTTAGGTACCAACGTTGAAAATAATCACGATAATTATCCGGTCTTTTATTACCATCGTGATTATTTTTTGTAATTATTTTTGCATTTAGTCACTGGTTTAGCCATTTTAAAAGTTCCCATGTTTTTAAAGTTTTCATGTTTTAAGCGTAACGAAGTTGGAAAGTACTGTAAATGAGCAACCGATTTATGCGCAGTAGGTTTGTTGCTGCTGCAAAGTGCCTGATTGGTTAACAAGCCAGGAAGGTCAGTCAAGTAACCTGCTCTCCTATTCCACTGTTGACCTTTTTGCTAAAAATATCATCTTCGATTACTTCGTAAATGATTGCGAAGAATGCGTTTTGTTTCATGTAGACATGAGAATTGTATTATGTACATGCGTGGAGGTCCTGCCAAGGTTCGTCTCTTAATCATGGATAGGAGAGGCAGGCTGGTCATATGTATTCCCTAGCACTACATAATGCCTGAAATAGCCCTTAAGTAGTTAACAAGGGGGCTGCTAATCTGGCGAGATAACAACTCTACTTTCAGGTTGGTCGAAATGTTTACAACATTAGGACGAACTGCTGTTTCAATTGCACCTCAATTGTTTTATGTCTTTCGTGTTTATGGAGTTAATAGATAACTGTCAAGATCTAGGTACAAACACAAGGAATAGTGACAAGACGTTGCACAGGGATCAGCGGATTAAAAATTCGACATAGAGGCGACTATTTGACCCATTATAGCATATATGATGTACAATTGATGTGTATCGCACACACTATACAGCTGTCACAACTTGGCAATAACACGTGAAAACTTGGTCTCATGGAGTATGGCAAGCTATTACAGACTGTAAAATAAGAGGTTTGAGTGCTCACATTCTGATCTAAGGCCATGGTAAAAGCACGTAGTTTTCTTTGCACGCTGTTTTGTTGTTACTGTCTGTCGTATGTTTTCCTGTATGCTTTTTCATGGCATGCATGCTTTAACAAAGTCCGTGTCCAACGGATCTTTTTTTACCCCTTGTCACTACATAAAGACTGCTTTACCTAGGGGAGTAAAATATATTAGTGGAAGAGAAAGGGCTGTACAAAGTAGTGAAAAGAACAATCATTTAGTGATGTGTGCAATTCAAATAAGATGTAAATTATGTGTAAATTTAAAGGAGTGATAGGCCTTAGCTTCTATAAAGCACGGTTAGAATTTTTTTGCAGACATTGTAGTAAAACGTGCCTGTTCTCTTTTCCACACTTTCAGAGGAGGGGAGGAGGGGAGGAGGGGAGGAGGGGAGGAGGGAGGCTATGTTTCTCAGACAACAGAGATCCATTATCTCAAGCAAACTCTTTCCATATATTCCTACAGGGGACCTACCTGCTCTATGTTATATAAAATGCAGTGATTTTGAGGGACGTCTACGAGTACACAAGTAACAACAAAGAATGAATGCTCCCTGGGAAATATCAGCCTTACCAGTTTTGGCTTCGTCTTCAAAATCCTCATCCAGAACAAATGTTCGATTTGCAGACATGGTCTTTGAAGTTTGTGAGAGAAATGTAACCTCTGAGCTTTGTAACTCTACCTCTAACAAGGATCGACCCTCGGGTACAATTGTAGGTGATTTAGAAACTGCAGACAAATCAAGGGGCTTTTTTGTCGAACTACTGGGTGAGTTGCAGTAGTGACCTGAAGAAGTCTGTTAGACGAAACATCGTCAATAAAGTTTCCACATTTGGCGTTTCACTTATCATAATTTGTCGGTGGACTATTCACCTTTCATTCACAAAAGAATTATCAATTACACAGAGGATATCTTGCGGTGATTTCCACTCAAACAGGAGATGCAAAATGGTGGTATTAAACCGAACGCAGAGCCTAAGCAAAATAATTCGTTGCAGGCCAATTGTCATCTTTGATCAAAGCTTCTGTTTTTGATCGTCCCTGTAGAGGTGCCGCTTGTGATGAACTCATTTCATTACCATTTCATCCTGATGTAACAATGTTTAGGTTGCTTAGTATTTTGAACGTCTTTGAAGCTTAATCGTTTTTCCACAAATGGTCTGTTGGAGAAGTTACCCCTACCGGATATTTTTGCTTCTGGCCCATGTTCCATTTTTGTCCTTTCCAATGAACGTACATTTATTCTTCTTTTAAGTTGAATATCATTTTATGTTTAATACTGGCAGTGATGTTTTGATTGTTATCATTAGTTAATAGGATAACTAGAAATGGTTGAACCTTTCAAAGTGAGTGGTTAAAGCAATCAACATATTGCCATTTCACGTGCTTCTCATGTAAAGGTTCCTTTTTCTTCTAGGAAAATTGCTACCAAGTGATATTCCTCTACCAATACCGATGCCACCGAATGCACAGGCTTTGGTAAGTATTCAATACGAAACCCCATCAGCATAGCTTTGTTCAGGTAGCACTTGCAAGTAGTAGGGATGTACAGCAACAACAGGTTACAGATTGGAATGTGAATCTAAATTCTCTTTGGTCTCTAATAAACATGGGAGGGGGCTACGTATTAAATTTTGGGATTTTTACAACTCTCTTCAGTCCTTGCTAGAACCCCCACCCCAAACCCAAGCTTATTAATTTGGGGAAATCAGCTGTGATAATATATAAAAGAAACATTTTAACGGATGTATTTAATGAGGATTTAAGGACTGAAGTGTGCCCTATACTGATATCTTATCCGTTTTATTTTCATTCTACAACTAAGATATGAAATGGGCAAGTTGTGACTTCAAACCACGAAACTTTCCAAATGCTGCTTTCGTCACTTAGTTAAACAAAGCTTGAAATGCCCTCACTCTTTTGAAATTTTCTTAATGATACCTTGGTAGCTGAAATAGTGCAGCTCTTTGACTTGTACGCGCATAGAGAAAAAGGTGACATTAGTTTTGATCTTCAGAATGATAGCTTTAGGTTGTTTGTGGGCATGTTGTTGTTGAGCCACTAACGCAATTTGTCTGATTGCCCTTGTGAGCAGGTGGCGCAAATGCAAAAGAAATTATATCGTCGTTCAGCTGTCACAAAAAGCTCCATTGCTACAATCAGGGCATGGGATGCCCCGTGGTCCAAGTTATGACCGGTGGAGTCAAGTGGGGATGTAGCAAAGTTTTGCACTAGGATTACACTTTAAGACAATATGACAGTGGATCCATCGTGAGGGAAGCTTAGATCTTCTTTAATTTTTTACCATTGGCAGCAAATTCCCCAATTTTGTTACAGTTATGATTTCAGTGCTAGGTTGTTTTAAAATATATATAAGAAGTTGGAGTTACCGAGCGTCAAAAAAAACCCACTTCTATGACTGTTCTCAAATCTTCTTTCCTTACTACTCTTTGTAAGCTCATTTAAATATACCTTAAATTTAGGTATTATAAAATGATTTTGAAAGAATGACGGGGCTAAGTGCATGCCTCAAAATTCTCAAAAATATACATACCGATGATCATGCCCCCATCCGTGCTTAAAACCTAGTTATTACTCTTGGCAAGTCGGCAAATGAGGGGGGTTATAAAAATCGAATACATAAAAATATTTATTCTACTTATCCTGAATAAAAAAAATTAGCAGCAGAAGCATTAATTAGGGGAAGTAGGGACTGTGTACTCTTGTTCCATATCTGTTGGCCATATTTCTTGATAAATACATTGTACTTTTAGGTTTGAATGTCGTACCCTTATTCTTATAGAACCTTGTTATTTCTTGGGCATTAAATATTCTTTTATTCGAGACAACCGTCACATTACTTATACCGAATGCTAGAATTACGAATGTCAATGGCAGAAGTTTTGGATATATCGATAGTATTTTTATATGGCACAAGGAGACCATGATTATTGTTGGTATGTCAAGTGACACTGTAGCTCGGTGTTAATTGCTTTGCTTTGTAAAGTGAAGAGGAAGAGTTCAACTCCCGTGTCTAGTGCCGGAGAAAATGGCCTCTTAAATTAAGTTTACTAGTCGAGAACTAGCTATGCGTGTAAAAGGTTAATAGGTGAAATGGTTTGTAGGAATTGTACCGTACCATAGTTGTAGGAAGAAGGCGTTCGAAGATAGGATGCTGGGACTGTCATGTCAGTAATGAATAGGGATAAAACAGAATCAAAACAACCAACCATCATATTTGTAGGCAAAGTAGAACTATTCTTCTAACCGATTATCAATAATTGGTTTTCATTACCCTTATTTTACGCCCAGGGTGGTCTCTTTTAGATCAGTCACTTTTCCCAAATATTTGAGAGTGAATAGTGGCTTCACAGTAAGTCACAGCTCTGCCTCGATTTAGATTTATATTCAAAGATAACTATTCAAAAGGAGGCAGAAGATGTTGGAGGAATGCAACAATGGTCTAGATACCCAATTCAAAGTACCAGTAAAAAATGGCAGGGGGTTAAACATGCTGTTGCAGATATGCAACAATGGGCATTAAAGTGTACACAACCAACTGAACATATATAATCAACCGGTTTTTGATTATTTTGAGCATTATGACTAAAAAATATCCTCCAAACATTAAAAATATAACTCTTATTTCACTGTTGGTACAATATTCATCTAAAGATGTGATTTTCTTATAATAAATTTGCATATAATGTCATATAAGATTCTATAGCGAACTTCACCTTATTTCACAACATTTTTCTTCATTTTTTGCAAAATTTCAACAAATTTTGCATTTTTCACTTCAAATTTTGATACTACGAAGTCATCAGTACAAATTCAGCCAAGAAAAACTACGTTTAAAGATATAATAATCATGTTTTTCAAAGAAAAGTAACAAAACAGAAAGGAAAAAAACTCCACATAAACTTTTGCCGTTATTTCATCTTGATCTCCCTATTTTGGCTCACTGCTGACCATCTGGGATAAAGAGCTGTGACAGAATTTGTGCTGGGGAGGGCCCATCATTTATAAATTATCGGATAAGAGACATTCTATCCAGAAGGGCCATGGCACCATCTCTTTGACGTTATTTCTCGACCTTAAGAAAGAAAGGGGCACCTTGATTCCTGAGAAAAATAATGGAGGGAAATGCTCCTCCCGACCCCAGTTTCGAAAGTCCCGCTTGAAAACTTATCTAGCTCAACTGTGGCTTCAAAGATTCATTAATTCTCATGGACTGTCGTCATTGGGTATTGTGACTGTATCAATTTGTGGTAATACTCCACTCTTGATAAATTTATACATGTATATATACATATATAGGACCAAGCTGTTTTAGGCTACTTTAAGTTTCACACTTATTAGCGATCTTCAGGCACGATAAATGCAATTACAACTATTACAACTTATCTGACGTACCCTACAGGCATAATAGGGAGGTTCAGATACACGACGAGTATGAGTAAGAGAACGAGTTCTTTGCAGGGGGTGAAAAAGCTGTACTCGTACTCGTTGTTTTTTGTAAAAGGTGTTTAGATCCACAACCAGTTCAAGTACTATCATGGATTACTTGAATAGCGGTTTTTGGACGAGTTGAGTATATTTCAGCGTTGTAAATTGAAATATCATGTCACTAATTCGGGAGGAACTTCATGATCTGGACATGAGACAGGAGAGTGGAGAGAGCAACAGTTTAAGTTCTTACGAGTAATTAGTCTCAAGGGAAACAGGCATGGCCTTTACACGGTTTAATTTTTGACAAATTGGAAAATGACTATGTTGTGCTCTCTATGCTGATTCTTAATTTAAAGCAAAATTGATTTCTTGACTCGACGCATAATATCATTATAATATATATTATAAAATCATTATAAAATCATAATATATATTATAAAATCATAATAAGCATCCGAAGAATGGAAGTGGGAATAAAAGTTTTATGAAAGACTACATTCGCATTACATAACTTCAACTTCTCAGACATCATACTTTAAGGCACCTTATCTTTCTGGCACCCTAAGAAGCTTTGTATCCACTTTATCTAGGGCATTGTATCGCCCCGTAAAAACAGTTACAAAAAGCTGTTTCAATGAGAGACACTATATCAGTTCTGTCCACCGGAAACTTTATCGGTGCTGTCCACCGGAAACTTTATCGGTGCTGTCCACCTGAAACTTTATCGATGTTGTCCACCGGAAGATTTTATCGGTGCTGTCCACCGGAAACTTTATCGACGCTGTCTGATAGAGGCGGTTGAATCGAATAAATAGGCATCAGAATAACTGTAACACAACTGTAACAAACTCTATTCAACTCTCATTAAAGAAAATCTAATGCACAGACAACTAACTAGTTAGCTATGATAACTTTAATCGTATTAAATCCTATTTACGTAAGATTATGCAAAGTTTATGACAGCATTTCTATGTTTAGGTCGGATGGATAATCACGAATTTTTCACGATCCAAGTGTCAAGTCCGAAGGCTAAATAAATTGAGAAATGCTTTAGAACAGATTTCATCAACCTCTGGTCAACGAGAAGTCAGGGAGTTGTGTAAGGTATTAAGTTGTGTAACTTCTACAGAAACAATTGATAATTTTATTATTTTCAAAGTAGAAACAATGTAAGTATCATTTTTTCAGTGAGATTCCGTATGAACTATGAAAAGGACAAAAATATGATGGTACTTTCTACTTTCAATGGGCTTTGGACAGTATGAAAGGCGGGATGGCAGTCCTTCCTTGGTTAAGTCATATGCCGCAGAGAGGCTAGCCTCCAATTCCAAAAGCCGGATGTGGATGTCCACCGGTGGATGAGTGGGAGCTAATGTGGCTACTAGAGAAATAGAGTATGTTATCATCGGAGGTGACCTAGCTCAGTTGGTAGAGCGCATGCCGGGAAAGTGTTGGTCACAGGTTCGATCCCCGATGGTGACCTATTTTCTAGTGTTCTTTTCAAAGTCGTACTTATAAAGGGGAAATGAATAAAAGCACGAAATGGTTTCATTAAAAAGTGTTTTGAAAATGATCGGAGGGGTACTGCTGGACAGACCCAAAATTCTCAACAAGTTTTGTCCAGAATTGTAGGTACATTGCTTACCATTTCGCGTAGAATTCAGCTCCAGATCGACTTGATATTTTACATTCTACTCTTGAGAGTTACCATAACTTCCCTGTCTACCTTGAATGTAAGGGTAGGTTAATTTCATTCTGATACAAATGATATTTCGACTTACAACGCACTGTTTTTACTTCCTTCACATCTAGTTAATATAATTTCAAATATAAGACGATTCTATATATCAAATTGATGATTGTGTGAGATAATAGTGGGAGAAATCAATGTTATTTATCGCCGTAAGAGAAGAGAAGAAGCTTGGGTACAAAATTAAAAGAACACTAATTAAACCTTCGTGTTAAGCAGTTCTGGTTAACAGGTAATTGTACCTTTACACCGTCAAGACCATAGAATTGGTAAAGGTTTCATCAATGTGAAACTCCCCTTGGAATTTAATCCTCGATTACTTGTGAACTTATGTGCATCTCTAAAGATCAGCACCATAACTATCATGTATTGTAATGTGTTGATTGCACTAAGTACCAAAAGATATGCTCGGTCACAGAAAGCTTTTAGAGTAATCCAATACTTAAATACTCAAGAGGATTTTCTGTTATCAAATCGCTCTGTTAGATTTTAACATTTAATCCATTTGGGTATGGAAGACTGAAAATTATTGATTAAAGCGGAACTTGTAAGTCAATTGACGCACTGATGAGTGAAGACAGAACCACCTAGAACTGAACTGGGTTACCCGTAAGTGTTAAAGGAAAAATTTGACATTGTATGTTTTATTTCAAATATAATATATTATAATGTGATTGGGATCTTAAAAAGGAAAATGACTAAAATTCATTTTCAGCTACAAGTCCTTTCACTGCACAAAGGTGCAGTTTTCTGTAATTTGACCAAGAGCACGCTTTTGTCAATTTCCCTGCAGACAATTTCCGAAAAACTTGAAATATATGTTGAACGAAACACTGGTAACTTGAAAGCTATTACTCATCTGACCTGATGACGCACGTATTGCTGATCAGTGTCTTAGTCGGGGATCCAGTTATTTAGTATCGATTATTAAAACTTTTATTATTAGTTCTATACACTTTTAAATTTGATACCATATCTTGTGCCCCTGCTTTGATATTTTGTGCCCCCAGTTACAAACCACAGATATAGAGCGTGGATGGTTATATCAGCGTATTGCACAAGAACTACATTGTTACTATGTTTCTGTTGATATTTGAGAGTAGCACTTTGAAATGTTAATTTATTGTTCAAATTACATACAGAATATTTTCTCATTGCTTCTAGTAGTGGTTATATAGCCTTTGGGTGATGATTCATTATATATGGCAGGAAAAGAAAGCTTATATGTTTACTTCGTCCTTTATCAAGCATTATGGCCACACCTAAATTTTGCCCACTCAATGAGTTTTGGCTGATTTTGTCTTTTTTGCCTTCACATTAACGAGGGTAGACCAGAGATACTCACTGTCAGTGTTGGGGAAATGATCTCGTTATTTACGTAGAGGATCAAAAGGGACGGTTTATAATGTTTTGACCAATAGCATCCGGTCATGGCTTCTCATATGTCGTAAACTAAATAACTTCAATAGTAATTCAGCCAGCCAGGAAGTGGCATAAAAATAGATCATCATGACAAATGTTCTGTGCAATCACTTGATTATAAACCGCAACTTGCCTCTTCGAAAGGTAGATGCCCACCTTCATGCTTCAATACTTTCTCACCATTTATCCACTATGCAAAAACACAACGAGACAACTAATTAGAACGAAGTAACTATAAAAGTTGTCTTACATCTACTTTTGCTCCTCCTCCTCCTCCTCCTTCTTGTCATCGTTGTCATCATCATCAACATTTTCCATATCTATGTGCCCGTACGTGAAATATATGGTTTTTCACCAGTTCCTTTTCATTCTGACCGACCATCTTCATCTAGTCTGATATATCCGACATCCTGTAATTCTTAGGCTTCTATTAGATATACCCTAGAGGACCCTATATCTAAGACTTTTCTGTATATAAATGTTTTTACCTTCATAGGAATGCCCCAACTGTAGTCCATTGTGATATTTATAAAAGCTTGTCTCAGTACATTATCTGCAAGGTACAAAAACCTTGTTTTAAAATATCATATTCATCATCCAACCATTATTTAAAGTTTTCATTTTACCTTTACTATTGCATTAGAAGAAGACACTGTATGCACTACCTACAAAACCAAGAAGAAGATATTATTCTAATTTTACAAAAATAAATATAAAATGGCTAAATAATTCTTCCTCTGAAACACTACCTCCCCTATTAAACTTTCTGTTAGCTGCTTTATAATTATTCATTCTAAGTCTGAAAGCTGTCATCATGCTACCTACATATTTGTATGTATGTATGTATGTATGTATGTATGTATGTATGTATGTATGTATGTATGTATGTATGTATGTGTGTATGTGTATATGCGTGTATGTGTGTATATGTGTATTTGTGTATGTGTGTATGTGTGTGTGTGTATGTGTGTATGTGTGTATGTGTGTATCTGTGTATGTGTGTATGTGTATATGTGTGTATGTGTGTATGCGTGTATGCGTGTATGCGTGTATGTATGTATGTGTGTATGTGTGTATGTGTGTATGTGTGTATGTGTGTATGTTTGTATGTGTGTATGTGTGTATGTGTGTATGTGTGTATGTGTGTATGTGTGTATGTGTGTATGTGTGTATGTGTGTTCAATAGAGCAAAAGTAAATGACAGCTGAGTGCGGATTTTATTAACAAGTTTTTTAATGTTGAAGTATATGATCTATGAGCTGAAAAACGTCTTACAGCGTACAAAAGGAGATGCCATCCTGTTAACCATGGCAAGCATAAGTCAGGTGTCAACGAACATTATGATTTCAAGTCTACATTAATTGAAAATTTTGTTAAATCTTAGCGGAAAGTAAAATTCCTCAGCAAGCTTTCTCTGTAGGAACATGCTTTAAACGAGCCTATTGGTCTAAACGTAGGGGCTGCTGATCATAGATAGAGGTGAAATTAAGATAAGTTAAATTTTTTGCAATGCTCTTATCATCCACCTGTAATAGCTACGTCTGTGGAAAAAATGAAGATTTTAGACTATTTTATGATTGCACATGGTAAAGAATGTGATTAAAGTCTCTTTTTCTATTTCAAGAGTTTTAGTTTTCGGGGGTAATAGCTACGTCCCTGGAAAAAATGAAGATATTAGACTATATTATGATTGCACTTGGTAAAGAATGTGATTAAAGGCTCTTTTCCTATTTCAAATGTTTTAGTTTTCGGGGTAATAGCTACGTCCGTGGAAAAAATGAAGATATTAGACTATTTTAATATTGCACATGGTAAAGAATGTGATTAAAGGCTCTTTTTCTATTTCAAAAGTTTTAGTTTTCGAGGGTAATAGCTACGGCCAAATGGTCTAATGGCTAAGGTGTTGATTTACAAATCATAAAGTCGTAGGTTCGAATCCCCTCAGCTCCCTATAATTGCAAGCTATTATGATAATGCTCCACTCTGTGACAATTATATGTAAATGCAATTTTTTGACAGTTATATGCATATGTTCAATACTGTGACCCTCAAAAGCTTAAAAAACTAACCATGCTAAAAAATTGGAGGCTGATAATTGTTTTTCGTAGTGCGGAAATGTTTGCATAGTTACATTTGCATCATCTATAAATAAACTGAAGGTTGAACCATCGACCTCTAAATAATCACGTCAATAATTTAGACGTGGGATGGGTTAGACTGGGGAGTAAAAACGCTGCATCTTTACTGCAAGAAAAGCTGGCAAGGACTGTTGGAAGGAAAACACCGGATAGCCCTCCTAGTGATAGCGAGGGTGTTACCACAGTTTTTAACAGTGTGCCTAGCATACGAGGTAAAAGTCAGATAACTACCGTTTGAAGTTGAGTTTCACTCTTTCTGGCATGTGCTGGAGTGAGTATTTTGTAAAGACGTTGCTGAAGAGGGTCTCTTACACTTCATAAGGCATGCAACAGGCTCGTAGGCAGGATTAGAAATTTAGGGGGCCTATTCTGAACCTTTTGTGGGGGTGGGGCTAATTTATATTTGCGGAGTGACGTTGCAACTGATTTAAAAAGCCCCAGTAAAATGATAGGTGGCAACATCTTCATGTTTTGCTGTGTCTTTTGTATAGGCTGTGATTAAATTATGTCGTACTTCAAGATTGAGCTAATTTCATATTTCTCCACTCTTCTTGTAAAAAGCTAACCCAGTCGGTGTTCTTATTGCCAATATCCTGTCTCCTCTACTGGTTGAGCATGGGTCAGATATTAAACTACTGGTAAGTTCCCATTATTTTATGTCATCCTTTGCTATTACTAGCAGTTACTTCCGCTATGTTGGTAGAAATAAGTCAGTCATGTATCTGTGTGCTAAATGACGTTTTCTTACTTCAAAATGTTGAGTTAATAAGTTACTCGTGCTTTAGTTTTTTGCCATTTCTTGCCGCAAAACCTCCATTTTAGCCTTTGTTTCCCCATTTTCCTTCTCTCGTTCCTGAAAATATTGGAAAGGAAACTGTTACGTAAGTCCTAAAACCTTTACACAGGCTCTCATCCAACTCCAGTCAACTATCATAGCAACTTTCAAACCCCTTTGGCATGTATTTTGTGCAAGAACATCCAGGCTGCTCTGCGCATGAGTAATCAAAAGCTGTCCAAGTAATCAAGTACTCTCCAACTTCTCGATTGAACAACCTACTCAGGATTCAGATAATTGAGTACTAAAAAGTGTGACGTCACGATTTTATGAATATCAGAAATTTGATAATATTTTTGAGGGGATGGAGCAAATGGAAATACCTGGAAGGAGACTCTTAAATAGTACCAGAAATAATGATGATGATGATGATGATGATGATGATGATGATGATGATGGTGATGGTGATGATGATGATGATGGTGATGGTGATGATGATGACAATGATGATGATGATAGTAATGCTAATGAAGATGGCGATGACAATGATGATGATGATAATAATAATAATAGTGATGATGATGATGATAATAATGATAATAATAGTGATGATGATGATGGTGATGATGATAGTGATAATGATGGTTATGATGATGGTGATGATGATTATGATGATGATGAAGATGACAACAGTGATAGTGACGATGATATTAAAGTGGGGCCTAATTTAATGCGGCTTGATTACATACGTGGCATACGTGATTACATTACATACGTATTATGACGTAATAAGGTGCTAGGGCTAAAAGGACTTCCGCGCGACTGTACTTAGTTTCAAGGTATAGTTCGAAGTTCTGCTGTAGCATTGCTGGTATTGAACGCGGGGGCCGTGGATGACCGGATGACGACGTAGATAAATTCAGTCTAATTATTGTTTGTGTGGATTAGCGTATTCTGTGGCAAATAACGTCCCAGTTGCCGCTCACTGTGTTGTCTTGGTCTGACTCAAGCATGTATTAATTCATCTTCTACGTTTTTTATCAAAAGGGACACCCACCTATCTTTAAAATGTGTTTATAAATTTAAAGGTCTTAGGTGTGACGCTTATTGCGGAGAAGCGTTTACGCACGGGAGGCGTCTCTATATTGATTGCCGTTTCAGTATGCTGAAGAAGAAAATAAGTACAACTATTTTGAACTGAATGTTCGTTTTATTTTCCATTCATAATATTTCTGCTGGTGTTTCTTATAGATGCTGTTTAAAGGCCACTTTAAGGTGGCGCCCTATATAGGCGGGCGACCTTTATACCACTTTTCCACATCGTATAAGCGGCGATAAACAGTGGGCGGCGCTTGAAAAGAAAATAAACTATCGTAAACTTAGTTATGAAAAGGTAAATGCTCTTGTACTTTAATGGGCTTTGGATTGATGACGGGCCGGATGGCACTTCTTCCTTGGTCAAGTCACATGGCGCAGAGAGGCTGGTCTCAAATTGCGTAGAGCTGGATGTCGATGCCCACCGGTGGATGATTGGGAGCTAATGTTGCGACTAGAGAAATAAAAGTGTGTTAACATCGGAGGACACCTAGCTCAGTTGGTAGAGCGCACGCCGCGAAAGCGTTGGTCACGGGTACGATCCCCGGTGGTGACATACTTTTCAATTTCTCTAGTGTCCTATGCATAACTAACATTTCAAATCCTCTCTTCTCGATGATACTTTCTAACTTTAATGGGCTTTGGATTGATGACGGGCCGGGCCTTGAGTTTGAAAGATTAGATTCAAGAAAGGACATACACTAACAATAGAGTATACGTGGCAGGAAAACATTTAAAGTAAATATTGGAGAGATTTTATCGTACTTAAACAAATAGTGAGTACTGCAAAATCTTTATTTCTCATTATCATCAATTGTTTGTGTGTGTCAAGAAAGTTACCCTCAAGCTTTCAGTTTTATGAAGTGCTGTTTTTCATTCAAGAACTTTGGGGCGTTTCTTATCAATAACTTAAGTTATTTAAGAAAGGTGTTTAATTACTATCTCCATTTACACAAAACTGCAATTTGTTCAACATTTTGTTCGTAGATTTAACCCTATAGTGTTTAAGTTCGCCGGGAGTCACGATCGGCATGCGGCACTCGCTGCCGTCGGGGCACTCGAGCCCCATGCCGCACTCGAGCCTGCAGAAGTCCTCGATGCAGCTCGTGTTCTCGAGATCGTCGCAGTCGCTGTCGCCGCCGCACGCGCGGCTGCAGTAGGCGCCCTCTTCGGAGGCGCCGATGCGCTCGACACAGTCGAGCGATCGGAGGCAGTCCTCGTCGGTGTCGCAGGTCTCGCCGAGACCGCCGCCGGTCTCGTCGCCGCGTCGGCAGATCCCGTCGCTCCAACACGAGTGCTCGGCCGGGCACGATGCCGGCTCGGTCATGCAGCCGTAGAACTCCTCCCGCAGCGTCGGCTAAATCTGTCTTGGTATTTCAGTTATCCCAGGGCTTGGGGTCACACTGCAAAATTGACTCACAGCAGGATCTAAACGCTCTGGTCAGATTGTGCCTTCCTTGCACTTTTCTCCAGGTGCGATGTCTTTGAACATGTTTGTATTTGGCGGGGAAATCTATTTTGAGTTTGAGTTTACCCAGAACCTTTTAACAATCAGTTAAAGGCTGTTACATGATTGGTTAATTACATGTGGGTGTTCGGAACACACTACTCAGTAGACATGGTGAATGTAATCCGAAACTCTTTTGTTCTTTTTTGACGTTGCTATGGAAACCCAACATCGTCAGATCTGAAGTGGTATTTGCGGTCACTACTCGCCGTAAAAGAAGACTTAAGTTGTTAGATAACATGGGCTTCTTTCCAGAAATGAAGTATAAAAGTATGAAAGTTAAGTATTGAATACTACTCGCCGTAAGAGATTTGATGGCACCTACAACAAGATTTTACGTGCAGTATACAACATTTTTTGGACTTCTCCACTACGCATCTCGCGCGTTATAAAGTGACGCCACCTGGCCCTGGCAGGCGATGTTTTTTCGCCACCACAAACCAGCTGGAAGGCTACTCCTTTGGGCCCCGAAAGCAAAGAGAAGAAGTGGTCGCCAATACGTCATGCTGAAAACCTAAGTTGAGAGCGAACCTGGACTCACAGGAAGAGAGAGGAACATCATTAACGTCAGGATAGTTAGTCTTCAAAATTCTGTTCCCTTTTTATCTTCCTGGCTTGATGCTTGATGCTTTCAGTTTAGAGTTGGTTGCCTACTTTCTTCCACCAATTTCATTTATGATTTGCCGTGCTTTTGAGCTTGCTGATTATCTGCAGTGAGCTAAATATCATCTATTTGTTTCTGGATGTATATTTGCTGCTCGCGAATGTAGGTCTGTACCAGTTTTTTTCTAGCCTTGTTGTATCGTTGCATATTGGACTTGGTTGGGTTTCTGTTCTTTAGTTTGGAAATATTTTCCAAAGACTCTCGTTTAGATTTCACCACATTATTTTCCCAGGTGTGCTTCAGAAGGATAACATCTCATGTCCTGTTTTCTTTGTCTTTCTAGGCGGTGGCCCATCTGTGAGATTGGCTACAGAAGAACATGGCTGCGCAGTAAATATTGTATGGTTACGTAATTGTGTGCATGCCAATACCAACATGATGATGCTTTGCCAGTGGGTAGAGTAGCTGAGAAAGTACTCTGGATTGCCGAATAAATGGGGGGTATGAATAACGGTCTAAAGTAAATAAACGGGGGTCCAAATGAACGGGGGGTCTGAATAACAGTCAAAAGTTAATGAACGGGAGTCCAAATAAACAGGGGGGTTCTGAGCTTCAGTCCCAAGTTCATGAAAGTATTAAATAACGTTGGAAATCTCCAGCATTTGCAGCGGCTTTCAAATCCGCTTCCATGCGCATCCGAATAGCACCCTTATCCGTTTCGGGTTTTTGACGACGGTCCGCTGTAAGCCTGTGATCGCTTGCGAGATAATTATAGATATTGGCGGCAAAAATGACCGTCTTCTTTGATCCCGCGAGGGCGTTAATAACAACTTTGTTCAAGCGTTCTGCATCGCCTTCCCATTGGTCGTAAGGTAAGTTCAAGGCGTGAACCACCACATCGGCTCCTTCAACCGCGCGCGTAACATCAGCGATATTGAAGGCATCACCTTGGCGAAATTCAAACCCATCAAATGGCGCACGATTTGAACGCCCCAGCTCCCCGTGCCCGACTACTTCACCGGCACCGAGGAGTTCTCCAAAGTGAGCACGGTCGAGGTGCTGACCGAGTCCTGGGGCGCCGTCGGCTCCCTGCGGCGGATCACCCTCGAGGACGGCAACACCTGCACGGAGACGATCTTCGCCAAGGACCGCCCCAACTACTTCTCCTTCGCCATCTGGGAGTTCACCGGCCAGTCGGGCCTGGTGATCGGCTACGTCGTCGCCGAGTGGTTCTTCACCGAGCTCGAGGACGGCACGCGCATGGAGTGGCGCTTCAACTTCCGCCCCCGGGCCTGGCCGAGCAGCGTGATCCTCGACGGCGTGGTCAAGGAAGACTACGCCGTTATTGGTGACCCTGTTACTGTTAATTCAATGCGGCAAAAATAATATGTAGTGCATATATGCACTCTCAGCAAAATCGTATATACGTTGACCTCCCATTGCCTGTGCACCTGCTCTGATATTTTTAAACCGACTGGGAATAAATCACGTAATAAATGTATGTTTAACCTTTTGGCAGGTATATTTTTGCTTTAAATTCCCCTTGGCCTATGGTACGCGCCCTGTAAGCTCCGAACTGACTGAAAATAATATTGTCCGGTTATCAAAATACTTTTGGCACAGGAACGGTTTTCTTTTTGGGTATTTGAGGAAAAGAGGATTTCGCAATTCCAGAAAGTATTCTAGATAATTGCCAGTATTGACCCAACTGCAGATTCCAGCCAGTCAGGAAGAATTCTGACATGTAAGATTGATTGACATAATGAATTGGACCTCTCTCCCACCCCTCCCTGCGCTAAGGGCTTTTGCCGCCTACGCCGAGACCGGTTCGGTCCAACGTGCGGGGGCAGCACTCAACGTCAGCCACGCGGCGATCAGCCAGCAGATACGCAATCTCGAATCGCATGTCGGGATCAGCCTGCTGGACCGCTCGCGGCGATCCATGGCGCTCACCGAAGAAGGCGCACGGCTGGCCCAGGCGCTGGCCGAGGGCTTCGGCCGTATCTCGCAGGAGCTCGAGGCGCTGACCGGCGCCGAGGCAGGTTCCTGTAACTACTTCCAGGTTATCTTCTTTGGTTTGGAATTCAACGACGGATCCAGTGAGCATGTTGATGTCGTCTGCGTATGCCAGCTCCTCGATTACGATCCCTCCTATCATTGCCCCATTGGTTGCTTCAATATGCGACACTACACAATGGAGGAAGAGACGAAACATGTGTGGTGAGAGGATAAATCCTTGTAAAACACCAACAGAAGTTTGGAATTCTTCGGTCGTTCCTCAACTGTTTGTACTTCGCTTCTGAACTGCTCATACATGTTATGAATGAGTGATACGATATTTGATGGGACGCCATAATGCAGTAATATATGCCAAAGAACCTCTCCAAATCTGGAATTAGTATTTAAAATATAATTTCATTCATATTGTAAAACCCCAACTTTTCCCTTGGCTTCAAAACCCTGCCTGCTTTAGGCGGAAGATCAACAAGAAATGGATGTGCTTCTAGAATTAGCATTTTTAAGTGCTCTAAACTGAAAACTATGCTGCTTTGCAGCATAGTTTCCAGTCTAGACAGCTTGTAATGAAACTAAACATTTTACCAAGCTAATCACATATTTGTTAAGAAGATTTTGACACATTCAATGATGAAACATGATTTAGCTGTTAAAGAGTAGATTAGCTGGCCAAGTACTGGGTTCTATCACTTTGGAGCAAAATAAGGTCCAATGTTGAACCTACCAGTTGCAATCCTTTTAGAATACAGGTCGTAGTGATAAATTGAAAAGGACATACTTAACAAATATTATTTTCTGTAGCAGTGTCAACATACAAGAAATTTGAACGACGAAATAAACATCAACGTGCTCTCACTTTCTAAATCTTTAAACTGGTAATACAGTTACAATAAAAATCTACAAGATGTATCAATGCGTTAAGTAATTCTAACAAAGGTTCTGAAGTATTGTCGTCATGCTGATTTCTTGTGGTTGACTGACGCCATCGGTAGAGAATCTTGTATGCTTTCGTGGCATAAAAAATCAAACTTAAGAACATTTGTACGTTGTTTCTTCAATATTGTAGAAGAGTAACTTGAACCAATAACAGCTAATGCAAATAGAGAAACTTGAATTAATTTTTGATTGATTTTGAATCCTGTTTTCTCCTCTCTTTGTTCCATTTGAGGGGGATCAGATTTCATTTCTTTTGTTGCAATATCAATTGCTTCACGAACTGATTTTAGATGCCTAGGAATGATTTTTGTTATAGAATCATCGGTAACAACAGTGTCATGAACCAAGCTATCAATCAGAGGCCTTGCAAGGGATGCCTTTACAGGAGTGATAAGATCAACCCAATACGAAGATAGTCTAGTGGTTAGAAATGGGATTTGAATGACAAACAGATTCTTGTTCAGATATGCAGAGTATACACGCATTCAACTGAAAGTGAGGAGCAGCATTAAAACTTAAAAGGAACAGAAATTATTACGCATATGAGGGGCTCACCTCCTCTTAATACCTCGGTCTTTACGCTAAAGTATTTTTAGAAATTTCAACTATTTATTCTACGGCTTTTGTAATTCAGGGGTCATTCTTAAGTAATTGGGACAAAATCGAAGCTTTAGCGTGAAGAGCGACGTACTGACGAGGGGGTGAACCCCCTCATATACGTAATAAGAATATGAGAATACAGAAGTTCGTTACGTAAGCTAATGTGTAAGTTACGTATATCTTTAACTAATAAGATTTATTTTTACTAATAAAAACATTCGTAAAAAATTAAAACTTTGCACTCCACGAAAATGATTCGGATTCATCATGGTCAGATACTTCTTGCGGGGCCCCAGAAGGCACGAAATTAGCTGGAATAATTTGCCTGGCTGTAATTAATTTCCTGCTTAATTATCACGACCACCGTTACAAGTTTGTAAGATGATCTGTCCATAGTGCTCGCTTATCTGGTCGAAAACACTATCATAACAAAGCAGTTCTAAGACCAGTTATTTGATCAGCTAAGACCGAACGCTCAAGTCATGATCTTACCATCAACGTAGCCAGTCGAAGATAATTCGTTTCAACCCTCTGAAGCGGAATATAGATATGCCTCTAGTCCCTTTCCCGATTGTGAACGAAGAAACCATTTTATGAAGTTTTTATTCTCGGACTTGTCCAGACGACCTGTTAAAGGAAAATGACTGACTACCAAGTAACGCAAGTGAGGATTTAGAAAGATGCCCCACTAGAGATCATACATGTATGATCCTTTAAATTTTTACCGTCTTTAGCACTTCACTGTTCCTCATTGTTTACTTACAAAGAAAACGTGGCGTCATCACGTTCGTTGCTAAGCCTGGTTTTACTTCCAACTTCTTGAAGTAACCAGTTGCATGTGATGTGAACAAATAAGAATATTCATTAGTGGTTGATCAGCTCTTTGTGGGTATCATGTAAACGAGTTAAGGCCGATCAATGGCAAAACCATTTTAGATCAAGGATACGCAAGCATTTCAAAGCACAAACGATGTTTGGTTAAGAAAGACATACCGGGCCGCATACTTTTTTATGCCCTCTTGCGAAGCATTCAGGGGGCCGTTTTGGTCCCCATTCTTCGAGTACTACTACTACGGATTTTTCTGCGCACGTCGCTGTAACCCTAGCTGTATATCAACTAACAAACATAATGTGCTTTAAACCGTATCGCAGGCTTGGAGTAAGAAGATAGGACTTTTTGGCCCTCAACTGTCTTTCAAGTTAAGCAAGTAGCCAAGAATACAAGTTATGGTGCTGAAACTCAAATTACCTTCACATGATTTATCATCGAGAAATAAAGTACTCACAAAAGTAGGCATAACATGGTAAATTTAAAGTCACGTTTTGGACTGTACACCGGCAGCAAAATCAGCTATGTAAATTGTCACGTTGAAAAAAATTATAAATAACAGTATGCGGCATGAAAATATACCTTTCCTGGAGGATGGCAGACAACTGCAATAGTTAGATATGCCTATTCTAAAACCACAGATTAGAATAGTAGTAGTCGAGAGTCATAATTGTTCAAGAATATGTGTAAGTTATTACCGTAGTATAAAAGCGCTTTTAGATATGGTAAGGTGGTACTATCGTTGCTTCTCCATTCACATATGGATGCTTGGCTTCTCTTTGAGTACCTTAATGTTTTAAAGGCCTTGAAATACATTGTTACCCAGCTTAACACAAAACCTCACAAGAAAATATTAGAGCAGACAAATAAATTATTATTTCACATAAAATGAAGAAACTTTCAATCAAATATATTCATAGGATGGTAAAATTCTAGTTTAGTGACTTCTTACTATCTTGGAAAGAGGTTAGGTTAGGAAAATGAAACTTTCAGCGATGGGTCTAAAGGCTAAAGTGTATCCTGGGAAGGTTTTTTAAAGTACCCACCTCTACTCCTTCTCCCTCTAGAGGGCCCTGAAACGTTCCTACATGACAGGTCTATACCTATTAAGATTTTGACAAAATGACATTTTACCTTAATTTTCAGTTACATGTAGTCTTTCTCCATCCTCCCAATCCAGATCTTATTGTGAAAGTCGGTTTGGAAGGCAAATATAGTGACCATATCCCTTTGTTCCTGTCGATCCCCGTCCGAGATACTCCCTCTTCTGAATTTGTCAAAGAGAAATCTAAATTTTTACGTGTTAAACCTTGGGACAAGATTGATAATGGTATCTTCCAAGGGGAGTGTGACTTCATGCTAGATAAAATCCGAGTTCCGTTTCAACTGTTCCAACGGCAACCTGGGATGGACAAGTCTGACATTAGTATTGAACTGAATTTTTATTATGCGCAGATTACCCACGCTCTAAAAAATACCGAAAAATTCGCTGTCCCAGGGCGTCCTCCGATTGTGTCACTTTGTAACTCCTTGCATAGCAGTGCATTATTAGAAGGTCATCAAGAAGGTTTTCGGCCGTGACAGGAGATATGCAGTGCCCCATCTAAGTAAGATCTTACTCAACTGATTATTAATTTAATGTGGTGTGGTAGCATATTGAATTAATTAGCATAAATCTCTCTTGACGGCCTCATTTCCTCAGTGGAAGTGAGCTCCCTTTGTGACCTCATTTCCTCAGTGTTCGTAACCTCACTTAATGGTGTAAGCCCGACAAATAGAGCTTCCTCCTCCTTTTGTTGCCATCCCAAACATTAAATCGGTGCCTTTAATAGTACCACCTCCTCTGACAGAACCTGCAAGATGGACTTGGGCCTACTAGTACCTAGACTTTTAATGAATCGATGAGATTCAAATCTCCTACTTTGAGTAAATGTAAGTGTTTGATAAATGCATCTATAGGTGCGCTGAAAGTTGATTTTTTGTGCTAGATGATCAGGGGTCTCTCTATTAAAGCTTCTCTCGCGACTGCAGGAAGGCATCGGTACAGAGAATGATCTATATTTCATCAATATTCCAGATTTGCAAAGAGCACCTTAGCCCCTGTAAGTGGGGAGTGCATCGCGTCAAAAGGCATAATTATAGCAATTATTACCACCACCATCGCCAGCAGATGTACGCACATGTTGTAAAATGCATATGTACTGTTTGTCGAGCCGAAATATTCTCTTTAATGCTGTATTCTGCCACCTTTCCGCTCCACACACGATGCAGATTCATCAGAAGGGAAGCATATGAGCACGGGTGAAGACTACGTGTGAGGCCACATTTCGCAGATGTGATCACCTTGTTCACTCTTGCTATATATCATGGCTTTAATTGACTGGACTGTTGCTATGCAAATCGCTTGTCTGGTTTCCAAGAGACTGGATTCTTGCTATTTGGATCGTATTTCTTGTTTCAAAGATGCATACACATTTATGGTTGCAATGAGACGCGAATCCCCCATGGGTGGGATAAATCATTGTCTAAGTTTAATGAGCTTGTATGATGAGGAGGACGAGGAGGACGAGGACGAGGAGGAAGAGGACGAGGAGGACGAGGACGAGGAGGACGAGGACGAGGAGGACGAGGACGAGGAGGACGAGGACGAGGAGGACGAGGAGGACGAGGAGGACGAGGACGAGGAGGACGAGGAGGACTTCAGATCTTCGGCAAAATTTGAGTGTAGATTCTTCAGATATGTGTCTATACTAGTACCACTAAATGCGACTTGAAGATCGTAAATTACCTCACTCAGTGAATATTGCTCGGCCCATTTTTCTGCTTCTTCCTCCGCTTTTTGTGCTGCAGTGAAACTGCCAATCCAGTCCTCAGCATTGTCAAACGATTGCAAATCTAACGGTACTAAACATGCTAACATCAGAATTAATTCCCAGTTGACCCCAAAATCAGGCTAATTCTCCCTGACTAAATAGTTTCTCTACTTGAAAATCGCAGTGACAATTAGTCCCCCTGCCGGAGCCATTTTGGCCAATTTTCGCTCCCCAGCTCATGGATTATTTTCCCTTTCATCACCAAATAAAATCAAAAATATCAAAAGAACTAAAAAGACAATCAAACAAATAAATGAGCATTAATAGCTTTATAGACAAACCACACCGAAATCGCAGCAAAATCTAACAAGCTATGAAACTTTAATTTGTTCATTGATGTTCATAATACGAAGGCAAAAAACCTTCCCTTGACGGCGTGAGAGTGTTATAGTACATTTGAAAGTATACCTACATAAGTAAAATGCATGCGTTCACAAAGCAATTTACCAATTTAAACTGAAGGATATGGATTAGATAACATGCTTAAAACCATTGACGTCATCAGTTTGCTTAAAATGCTCGTGATCTATCATATAACCTTTACCAACTTGCCTATTATGTACTTGGGAGGAGAGTTTATTTCAAACTTGTACGTTTTAGAGCTTGTGGCCAGCTTAAGCCTAATCTTTCTTATCTTTCATGATAGGTCTGATAAAGAATTATTAGTTGAGATGACAGCATTCGTCATAGAAACGTTTCCCTCCCGGTGCAGGCACCAAGTTTCTCAAGTTGTTCCTTAAGTAATGTTGAGACTACTCCGGAAGGAATATTCATACGTAATGATGAGCATTTGAGATATCTCAAAATCTGTGAACAGTCCTACTTTCTGTCTGCTTCATCACAACGCTACAGTTTGATGACGAGGAAGAGTCTGGTGAAATTTGTAAAAGAGCAGGCACAAGCATTACTTTCGCATAACTACGAAAATCCTTGGAAATCTTTCTTTCAATAGGTATAAATTGTATGAAAGGACTTGTTTGATTACATAATTATTGTACAATACATCCGGATGTAGATTTGCCAATGTTGACAGCTACCATCTTTATTTTACGAAAGTCTCCTAATACTTGCACTCTGGATGTCTTTATTCATCAAAAATGCCAACTTTTTGTCGAGGGGAGTCTGTTTACAATTTAAGAGCCTTTCGAAGACATGGCGGCGTCTTGCTGAAGAAATCCTTTCATTCGCGTGTTATGATCTTAAGTTGCCCCTATCCATTCACCTCACCAGGGTTTTCTTGGTTACTTTCAAATGGTTGGTTATGATCCGCTTCTGGTGAAAAGATTCTGCACAATGAATGCCTTACCTTACATACGTTCACCTTTTGTACCACAAATTTACTTGCAATTATCCTTTCCATACTGGAATGCGGGCTGCATCAACTTAAATATCATTTTAAATTGGTCTAAGTTAAGCTGAAAAAATTGCAACTAGAAGAAAGAAGAGGTTTGATTATCAAAGTATAAAAAGAGTGGAAAAGGAAAAGAAGATCGGAAGAGGATTGAAGTAACCAGTAGCTTAAAAAAAGACCAAAAGAAAATCCAAACATATGTGTAGAAAGATCGGCGTAAGTGGATGGGAGACCATACATATATGTGTGAAGAAACATCCACAACGAGGCAAATTAAGAGAGGGAAGGGGTTTAAAGAGAGGAAGGGCGAGATAGTGAGCATAACAGAAGTCAAACAACGAGGGAGACAAAGAGAGAGGGAGACAAAGAGAGGGAGACAAGCCGGGGAGACAAGCAGATGCCAAGAAGAGAAAGGTATAAATTGTTGTGTGAAGTAGATCTCTACATTTACAGAAGAGACTGCTCTGTGGATCGATTCGCTGCGGAAAATAAAATAATCATTGAAGACTGAGGTGCAAACCCGTTTGCAACCTCAGACTTACTTTGTGGCATGTCCTCATTCAGCTGGCCGATAACAGTATTTTGCTGTGTACGACGTGTAAGGTTCTTTTTGCCCGTAGTATACCTTTAACAGCGAGAAGCCAGTAATCCCTCCGTTATTGACACAGAAGACCACCGTCTTATATCATTGTATATGGAGAATTTCAATTTATGGGCTGAATTATACTGCTGTTAGTTTAATCGAACCGTCCCGAAACAACTCGGTTTTTATTACCGAATTTTTGTATGAAATATTTATTTTGAACGGAATTATTTGATTCAATGTCGATGCCATACACGGTAGTTAATTGCACACTGATAATTTTAGCCTGATTAGTGAGAAAAGAAAACTTCCAACATTTACGTTAGTGGCGTCTTGTCTGTAAACACTTCGTGCTTGTTGCGATGGTACTGTAAATATCAGAAATATACAATCGGTTGGGAAGATTGTTTGTATGCTGTTCTTTCATAATCAACTTCCTATAGTTTGTTTGCCGTACAAAACAAGATTATTGCACGAAATAGCAAGAATAGTTTATACTTAAAAGCTTTTTTGCCTAAAGTTCATTTAAATCAAAGTTTGAAAAGGCGTATCTCGACGAGTGCTCAAGACAATATTCCAGTGACGTAGCCAGACTATCTCTGTAGGGTATGCTTATTACCTATGAGCATATTTTAGGGCATACTTCATAAATTTAAGGCGTACGGGCCTGCCTGTTCACCAATTAACGTAATTTTTGTGTAACCCCTACTGGAAAATCAATGAACCCTTTTAAAAAGCGGGTCAGTGGTGTTGGAGAGGAAAAATTGGGGGTAGAGGGGCTCAACCCATATTTTAGCCACTAAACATTGAAAAAGCTAAGCCTGAAGTGCCAGGCGCAGCATATATTGTCATGACAACTCACAGGAAAAATCATGCGGGAACAAAATATTAAAACATAACAAAATAATGTAAATATGCTGGATAACAAAAAGTTAATTCACTTTTTAACAAAAAAAGTCGTTGATGTTTGTCTGTCATGCGTGCATCTGAACTGGCTGGTTAAATGGTCGACTCCTTCGGTACAGGGCTTCATAAAATGTCCATCGTTCTTTTCTAAAGCAAATAGCTTAAGCTGGCAAATCAAAATCAAGTGTGAACGAAATCAACATCAGGTGTTAAGCAGAATTGACAGGTTTTAAGCAACTAATTGAAGTCACTCTAACAAGGGTGCGATACACGGGTCCATCGGTCGTTGCGTCATGTTGATGACACTTCTAGTCCGGCGAGATTGCCCGATTATCCACATATTTTCTTTCCCAGGGGCCTGAAACTTCTTAATCCACACCTGCCTCGTTTACGTCAAAGATTTCTATTATTTATTTGTTCTTAAGGATATTAACCTAACGTTCAAGTCTTACCTTATTTCACTGTCCTAGGGTTAGGGTATTGAAAATATTATATTGTATAAACGTAGAAGATTTCTTGCCTAACGGAAAGCTTTCGTAACGGTAAAAGAGTATTTGCATGCCTTACTTCATGAAATGTTTATGCTCCATTAATCTACAACCATAAGTCGCAAAAGATCATGTGGTTAAACTTAGTATGATATTGCAATAGGTAAATAACGATTTCTTTTGCGCAATAGTTTATAATGAAATGAAAAACCGGTAGCTGTCTTGCTTAAAGTTCGAAACAAATTATATTTGATGCCACTGTGCTGCTGCATATCACTTATGTAATCAGAAATGACCGTTATATAATTAAAACATTCTTCTTTAATTCCATGAGTTGCTTTCTAATGGCTGCTGTACGCATTTCTGAACCTCATTACTATCGAATGTCCCAATTCGTTTACCTTGTTAAGCGTAGTTAACCTAACGGAAATATCGTTTAGTCGCGATTGTTTATTAAAAAACACAATAAGCAAGGTTACTGGAAGACATAACAGAAAGCTAGATATTGCTAATAACACTACACCGATATTGGATGCTAGAATTACGAATGTCAATGGCAGAAGTTTTGGATATATCGATAGTATTTTTATATGGCACAAGGAGACCATGGTTATTGTTGGTATGTCAAGTGACACTGTAGCTCGGTGTTAATTGCTTTGCTTTGGAAAGTGAAGAGGAAGAGTTCAATTTCCGTGCCTAGTGCCGGAGAAAATGGCCTCTTAAATCAAGTTTACTAGTCGACAACTAGCTATGTGTGTAAAAGGTTAATAGGTGAAATGGTTTGTAGCAATTGTACCGTACCAAAGTTGTAGGAAGAAGGCGTTCGAAGATAGGATGCTGGGACTGTCATGTCAGTAATGAATAGGGATAAAACAGAATCAACTCGTTATCGTGTAGGAAATGTAAAATAAGTAGTAAGCAGTGGTTGTAATCAATTTCAGTCGAGCCTGAAGATCGCGAAATGCGTGAAACTTGAAGTAGCTCAAACATCCTAGTATTTTTTTTCTCTGCAATCTATATGCTCTACATTCGTATGTATCGAGCACTGTAATTCTAGTGTTAGTTATTACATCATATATATGTATATATATATATATTCTCATTTGGTAGCTTCCGCAGGCTTCCGACTACTTTATCAGGGGAGTGGATTCTTAAGACGGCTATTTAAAAGGGGTTTTCAGGTGCCCGACCGCCTTAGTCATGCGGGGTGACCCTTGCGGCGTCGGTTCCGTCCAAGAGTTGCCACTAAATAATACTCTGGTAACCTTGGCCAAAGGGGGGCACTTCTGTGTCACGCGCGAAAAGTAAGGGCATGCGTCTTCCTGGGACCACGTATCTCCCTGGGCCCATAGTTCCGACTCTAAAATTCGTAGAGCATGGTAGACCACATATCTTATTTAAGTAAAGTTTACCTTGCTTCTCTTCGTAGGTCTCTGGTTGTTAGGACCTTCGTGAATCATAACGCTGTTTTCGCTTTTCCAATTCCTCTATTACTCTACTCGTCGTACCTTCCACCGTTGATTAGAAGCCTGTTAAAATATTTAAGCCTGGTCACTTGGTTCAGCCGCTCATTTCCATTCTCTTGGATTGTGGCTGTATCCCATTCATACAGGAAAATTTCTGCTCGTTTTACTTTAACGTTTTAATCTCTCCTTTTATTTTCGAGGTACCCAGAACTAAACCAAATGAGAAACTAAAGGAGGAGGGTTTAATGCGTGGATTAGCGCTTAGTTATGTGTATTATCCAATAAATAGGCCTGTTTTCTAAATAGTTTCCAGTGTAGGATTCTCAACTGATCCTTGGAATTTAGCGTTCCTCCAATTCGCCCAGTATTCCATGTGTAAGTATGAATTATATTTATAAATTAGCGAGGAATTTTACCTATTTCAGTGGCAAAAAACAAAGGCATTTTACCGATTTCATTGGCGATTGGTTTGCGTATTTGCCGATCCCTAAATTAATGCTCTTGGCATTAAATATACTCATGAGAATTACACGTTTAAGTCTTTTGTACGTCTTGTAAGTCTTAGCTTGAGAACAATTGTATACGTTGCCCGGTTTGGGTTTTGTGGAATTCTAACATATTATTTCCCTGCTCCGCAAGCTCTACAGATTTTTACCCATAATCGTCTGTAGTTCTGTAATACGCCAACTATCCCGCTTTGAGTGAAGAGCTAGGGGCTATATGCACCGAGTTTGACTCTCCTAAAATTTTGAAGTTTTTGAATATTTAAGGAAGTAGTATAGAGGTAGTAAGCCCCTTCTGTGCCACCATACCATATCCTCCCAATGTCTACAATTGTAGACCTCTAATTTCAACTAACCGTTATTGCCCCCTGTGATGGCGATCCTCGTCTATCTTCTAATGCAAATACAAATACTATCTCCCTGAAATAAAAAAAAGTCCATCTGGGCTAGCTGCTAATCACATACAAGAAATTTGGGGGGTAAATACTTGTAATGGGTGAGAATTTATTTTTCCAGTGATTTCAACGCTTTTCGTTGTCTTATAAATATGTGAAAAAATGATAAAAAAATTTCGCTTGCTACGACGCTCTTCAGAAACTCTCCTTTCGCAACAATAAATAACATTTTAATCAGAAACAGAAGTCAATCAACCAAAATGATATTCTGTGACAGATGGCCTGTCGACCCTTTTAGTATGAGTTTTTCGCCCCCTTTCACAGTTTAAGGTCCAATACGGCTTTGGACAAGGTGACGGACCGGGTGGATATGCGCCCATGGCCAAGTTATAAAGCGCAGAGACTGATCTCCGAAATTGCATAGAGCTGGATGTCGATATCCCCTCGGCGAAGGACTGCAAGGCACTGCAGTAACTAGAGGAAATGAAGTACGTTATAAGGATCGCCATAATTAAGTTGGCAAGGCAACAAAGCACGGAAACGTGGGTCCCAGGTTCGAATCGAATCGTGTGACGACATACTTCCACTTTCTCTTTAAATCAAATAATAAAAGAATTGAAATCTAGTGGGACAGGATGTCTGGACAAAGAGTTTAAAAAAAATAAAGTCAAGAATCGATGTTTAGAATCAACTGGAACTTCCTAAACATAGGAACATTACAGTATGGTAATACAATACAAACAATAGTCAGTTATTCGAAGACATGGCAGTCTCCTGCGCGCTTTCCAAGCTTTTAAAAATGTTCCCCTCATCCTCCTGCTCAATGGCAGTGTAATGCACTTCTTTACACTTCTTTGGCCCTAGTAAAAGGCCACCTGCATCATTTTAATGTGTGGTTTGAACACAGCACTTGTCTCGTTTTGCTCAAACCTGTCTTGTGTGGCATCTAAAAAGTTTGTGTGTTAAATGTGATAGTAAGGGGCGAAAATGGAGGCATGTGACCGCTAAGGGGGATGTAAACCAATTATGTTGGGAAATATTGCTATATAAAACATCCTTTGACAGGTTTACATTCTTTACAACAAGGATTTTCATCTAAACTCCACCCGCATAAACTGCTGTTTCAGATCAGCAAATTAAATATACACTGTCTCTCAAAGAAATAGAAGAGTAGAAAATTAAGGTATAAACTAGCATTATTTACTCTTAGGAACGCTGCTTATTTGCATTTTAGCACAAACTCTTTCCTATCCAACCAACTCACCTTGTTCAATCAACAATCGCCGTAGGATCGTAGATTGAAAGAATCCGCTGTATTCACAAAGCAAGTACTGAAACAGTAAATGATGTAAAAATAAGATAAAAAAATCTTCCAGATTTCCAAAACCACAACCAAGGAACTGGTAAGGACTGAACAACCTCAATCCCGTTACAAAATTAACATTGTCTTAAATATGTGAATCTCATTCGCTTGTCCGTCTTAATAACATGATGCATGCTCCAATGTCAGACCGTCAACATAATACACCTACCATACTATTTAGGGGTCATTCAATAATTACGTAGCCCTACAAATCACCTTTTTTCACTCATGATTGCTTCATAAATATATCTCTCGCAGTCTCCTTTCAGACCTATTACATTAAACATAATGTAACCAGTGCCGGTCCAGCGGCTCGGTGGGGACGGCCGTGGGCTGCAAGCCGTTTGCGAGGACATAGAGGTCACGGGCGCGCTGCGCCTCGCGATGGGGCACGAACCGGTCCTTCGGATTGTGCATGATGAAGGCAGCGAGAGACCCGGTGCAGTCCGAGGGCGTGACCCCACCGGCAACGGCGGCGATGGCCCTGAAGCGCTGGGCCCTGGCGCACCCGAGGCTGCTGACGAACCAGGCCCCGAGCGAGTGACCCACGGCGAAGATCCTGTCCGGGTTCACGCAGTATCTTTTCGAGAGAGTTTCGATCAGCCGGTCGACCAGGGCGTAGTCGCGCAAGGCGTCGCCTGGATAAAAAGGATAACTATTGGCGTTCTTCTTTTTATATTATGTCATATTTCTAGCCAGTGTGCAATTTGTAATCATTGGTGCTCATGTACAGTTTAGGTGTTTAGATTCCAACCTGTCTCAACTGATTCAGACGATGTTAACGTTACAAGATTCTTAACATTAAAAAACGCAAACTATTGCAACGATATATATCTTTAAATATTTCTTCTACAAAAAAACTTTTCCCCGTGCTGGTAGTGTTGGAAACTCAATATATTTTCTGGCTGGAATTGTAACTCAAAAAACCAAACTTCCAGGCATTGCCTTTAACAATGCTGCAAAGATAGTTGGTTTGTAACTTAGTCTATGAAAATACTATGAGGCATTTTGAAGATGAAAAAAGGGAACGCTAATGGCATTGCTAATGCTTTGAGAAGTGTCGGTTTACAACATCAATGCCTCACATGTATGCATTTTAGCTCCTTAATGACGCAGTAATACTTCTCGCAGAGTTCTTTTAGAACACTAACGGGAAAAGTAGAGTATCACACATGACATAATAGTTGTAAGAGAAGAGCCGTGGCCTGTAATGTTTTATTTATTGAAGGTATGTTTAGTTTAAAGCAACCATATAACCACATTTTTAATTTCTTTTTCACAGAATAGTTTAGAAAGACAAGAGTTCGAGACAAGAAGTAAACTCAGTGGGCAAGTAGAGCAGGCTAAACCGCCCAGTAGGACCGCCTCGCACGGGTCATGGAAAGAATTTGTCATCGATGAGATCGAGAACAGATAATACATCCTGTCCTTACGTACGTACAGCTCCAGTCCATTTGAGGATACCCAGCTACATGGCTGGCTGCACGTCATGCTAGTGTAGTCTTAGGCTGTTATACTTTCCCTATCGACATCAATTTTTACTCTTACCATAAACTTCCTCAACAACTTCCTGATATGTTTCTTCCGTATCAGTGTTGTTTGGGGTCTGTGTATTGCACTCGTTTTCCATCGACGTTGTCTCAACGACCTGGCCCTTTGCGGACAGCACGTTATTCAAATAACTCAAAGCATTACTCCTTCCTTTTCTTCTTCTTCTAAGCCTTCTCCTCCTACTGTTACTAATAGTAATAATAGTAGTACTGCTACTACTTCTACTACTACTACTGCTGCTTCCACTACTGCTTCTACTAATATATTTACTACCTTTACTAACACTGCTTCTACTGCCACTACTTAGATATGAAACCATAGAAAGGGAGACATTATCAGTAATAAGAAAGGAAGTATATCATAGGAACTGTGTATTAACATATTAAATGTGAAAAGATGTTTTAAACCTATCATAGTGTATATTTTTCTCCTAAGATTTGGAAATCTTAAAGAGAGAGCAAGGCTTCAAGGTAAAGAAAACGAGGCATTATATTTCTCGCGGACCTGAATACGCATGTTATAAATTCGCGCACTTTCTTTTTATGGTGGATACCAACTCTTGTTTATTGAATGGAGATTATTTGTAGTCACAATGACATTAGTTGTTTTAATATTTTGCTTTCCTGTATGTTTAGAGAGTGTTCGAGCAAAAAGAGCGAAAATGATGGAAGAAAATGATTACTATGATAGTGACGAAGACAATTTCTTAGACCGAACTGGATCAGGTGAGTCTGGTTGATGAGGTAACTTCTGTAGTGGCCGTTTTTCAACTCTACTTGCATGGCATTCTCGTATTAAACTTGCTTTCATGTAAATTTAGAAGTTTAACTAATACTGTGAATTGACGAGAGAAGCAAGGTCAAGATATTCACCTCTTCAAGTCCAGTAACCACCTTACCAAATCCCTAATATAAAAATGCTTCATCTATGAAGAATTGAGGACGTCTTCAAGACATAACCACCACAGGTACCTTTTGGGAAACTTTAGTGACACAAAATAAGGGTACTTTAACCCTCTTTGAGAGCAGCACAGCCCACCACCAACGCCACATATAGGAAAGTGTTTGATGTGACACTAACACCTGCTGAGAGATAGGTGATTGCAATTAGACTTCACCAGAAATTGACGCTTGCCGTTCCATGAGTATCGATAACATGTGGTGCCTGGGCATCAAGTTGGGTGCCACTTTGATATCATAACAGAGAGCTTAAAACATGTAAAGTTAAATGGAGTTCGCTTTTTTACTTTTGCAGTAGTACCGAATTACAAGTCTCACGATAGTTCAGCGTGCATTTCACGTTTGTAGCAGATACTCACGAAGAGATTGTCGAATTTTATGCTCGAAAATTTTAATTTATTGAATAACTAGCTATTAATTAGTTATCATTACCCATGTTTTTATATCTGCGGAGAGGTGGTGTTAAAACACTCTTTTCAAGTTTATTTTCGATTTTATCCCCCATTTAGACTGTTGTAAAAGAGCTCAAAGTATTGCACAGGAGGGGAAAGCTACGCTCAAACGGCCTTTGGAAATAATGATAATGAAAGCAAGCAAAAAGGTACCTAATCGAGAATTATATTTAGTAGAAGAAAAGATTTGAAACTTATACATGCAAACAAAATACTATGCAAACAATTTATTATGAGTAAGTGCTAATTTTTCTTGGCTTATTTCTAGGGAAAAGCCGGACATGGATGTTTACATCCACTTTCGCAAGTATGACGCACCCTGTTCTCGTAGACTGACTCAATTAATCAATAAAATGAAAACGAATCCGATAAAGTTTACAATCAATACTTATCAATAAAATTTTCAAGTAGACTGTCGTGCAATAAAGAGCAGTACATTTGATCACAGTGATTACTTTTATAAATATGAATTGTTTAATCTTGCCGCAAGGAAAACTGCTTGGTACATTTCATTTTCATATATTTACAGGTAAATTAAAACGGTGGGAAGGCGAAGGAGAAAGACAAAAAATTCTATAGAATAAAAAAAGTAAAAGGCTATAAAAGCTTCTAATGCCATCGAGGCGAGCAGGTGAGCAAACGGAACGCCCCAAAAACCCGGTGGACGAAAGGCGATCATATGGCTCAAGATTGGATACGTGGCTACGCAATTCTTTCTTTAAATAGACAGTTGTAATAATAACAGTGGTCAAGTATTTTAAAAAGTGAGCTTGGTGCACATTAAGCCTTTTCTAGAGAGAGAACCTCTGAGCACACACTCAACAGTGACATGACACCTTGGTCATTCCTGACACATTTCTCATCGATGACGTCAGCATTCTGTCTCCTCATCTGCTTCGCTATCCTGTATGTGTTGTCAAAGCTATCCTTTGTATCTTGGAATTGCTGTTCTTCTGCTCTCTTCTTTGCAACATACACGGCTTGTCTGGCTTGCATCTTAGCATCAAGGTAAAGTTGTTTACTTCCACCATTTTCCCATTCCTTCCAGAGCTTTCTCTTCTTCCCAACTGCGGTGCTGACCTCACTGCTCCACCGCCAGGTCTGCTGTCTGGGAGGGCGCTTCCTAGTCCACCCACACACCTTCTCAGTTGCTTGCAGCAGATTGGTTTTGACTTTGTAACTAAAGTGATTTTTCTCCGACCGAGAATAGGGGATTGTAACTCCAATAACAATTCCTCCGTTTTATCTATTGATTGGACAGATTGTTGACCTCGTTTTGCGCACGAGGTATTGCCAAATATGGCATTTTCGGGATCGCAAATTTCTAACAATCACTTACTCTCTGATGTGTGCAGGGTTATATCTACCAACCGAAAAATGGTGACAAGTGGCACATGCTTTTTTTGAGGAAACGTAATGTATCAGCTAAGATTGCAAAACGGGCAGACAGTCTTGACCGATATATTAAAGGATAAATCAATTAAGACTATGCTTGAATACAAGATTACACATTTTAGAAACAATTTTTCTGCATCGTCAGGGAAACAAGTAACCCCGCCTTTAAGAGACAATTCTGAGTGCATTGCGATGATCTACGGCATCTGGTACTACCATTTCCTTAAAAATGCAAAAAGCATTAGGTTTGATTGCAGCGCAAGCTGTTGTTTGACTTTAGAAAGCGCTGGTGTGGTTGCAGGAGTCGAGTGTTGTTGTTTACTTGTGGCTCAAATACGCCAGTAGGAGAGTCAACAACGAGACCAAAGCTTTTTGGATAAGAACAAAGTACCATCTTCAAATAATGGCAGGCAATTTTGTATGTGTTTACAGTACTGGCTAAGTTTGATCAAACTAGTTCTCAACCAAATGGCTTTATATAGCCTGGTAGGCTAGTAGAATTCCAAATCAAAACAAAATACAGTCAAACTAGAATTTTATCCTCTGTTTAGGGTAGCTCAACAAAGTTAAAGTCTTATTATTTAGGAAATTTTATAAATGATTTTGCTTTTACAGTATGAATACAACATTTTCCAAAATATTACCTGAACAATTTAACCAAAGATTCCACTAATTCAGACCCTTCCTATCTCTTCAAATATACCAGAGGGTTTTTTAGATCATTTTCAATTCACTCTGACCTCAAATTAATGTGAAATATGTCAAATCCAGAGGAAATTAAGCCAGTGCTAAATCATTTAATTATAATAGAATGACACTCTTAATCCCACAACATGTGTTGGCAATGCTTTGTAAATCATCTCCAAACAGATGGCACATCTGACATATTGCCTTTGTTTTTGGATGTGCTCATGAATGGACTCCAAAAACTATCAAACCTTAACAACCCATAAAAAGGATTTCTGAAAGTTTTTCTCTTGACATAGTAATTGTTGACATGTGTAATATGAAAAAAATTATATAGGGGTCTACATGTAAGTTTGTGGAATGTTCAAACACCAGTTACTTATAGCCACTAACCCTTACCTATATTACAAAGGGTTTTATTTTAATTATTTTCATAGATAAGCTTTCAAAATGTCATCGCTGGCAATATTGAAGAGCTCGCTTGATCTTCAAAAACTCTACAAAAGTCGTTTCTGTGTTTGCAAAAATCTCTGGGACTCCGCCGCCATTTGCCAAGATCAAGGTGCACAAACAGATTGTTGTGCAGTTTGTTGTTTGAAGTGACATTGGACTTTTGATTATGTGTACTAAGATGGCCCTACAAGAGAACTGCTCATCCAGAACCACGGATTCCATACGTACCTTTAACCCAAATTTGGATGCTCTCTGCCAGCACATCCTGAGGGCAGAATTGCTGCATAAGTTTGGGACACGCTCTCCTCAAATAACTTGACATTTTTAATTCCACTGAGTGGGAATGGAAGAAGGATAAAAAAAGACCTCTTTGTGAACAACATAGTACTCTGAGGAGTGTCAGACGAAAAAAGCTTTTAAGTACACAATGTTTTCGCTATTTCGTGCAATATTAGTATTATTATTATTATTATTATTATTATGTTTTTGTTGTTATTGTTGTTGTTGTCATTATGGGATTCTTTGCTCCCCTTCTCTTTCATTTATATATATTTTACCTATTTATTTATTTACTTAACTATTTATTTATTCATTTTTCTCCTTCTTTCAATTATTGTTATTTTACTGTTTGTTGGTATTGTTATTTATTACTCTGTTGCTCTACTTAATACATCATAGTTCATTGTTTTTTAGATAACATGTATGTATCCACACAAAGAATCTCATTGTCCTGCTATGAATCTATTGTATTTTTTGTTAGAAATTAAACTGTTAATTGTGGGTAGGGGAAAAATGTATATTAGACTTATAGAGTAGAGAACTGGTTGATTTTCAATAAAACGAACTCCTACGACTTCATCGCTTTATAAAAATATATATGAGAAAATCTTGCCCTAGCTCTGATAATGCTTCCCTGCCCTCAAAAAGTTCTAGTTGCATCCCTGAACGGTAAATAGTGCACTGACAAAAGATAGTAGGCCTAGGTAATAGGCCAAATAAGAAGACTTTGGTGACAATTTTTCGTCTTGTAAAAACTTCTTCAGGTCAGCTAAAGATTACTTAACTAATTTTCAGTAACGAGGAGAGCAACCAGCCCCTGTCTCAAAACAGTTTTTGTGAGTTTTATCTCTTACTCCTGATTCGCTTGACTAACCCGAATGGAAGGGCATCTATTTTGATTCTATATTGTCAGGAAAGGGCTTAAAAGTACCGAAGAACGTCAAAAAAGGCTATATTTAAACATCTTTTCCGGCATTTTTAGCAGCAATCCTAATGTACTATTTTAATCGTATATGGCGTCAGTCAGCTGCATGGACATTGCCTATGCGTGAAGAGTTTCAATAAGGTTTGTATTAGAAGACACCGATTCCAGGGTCTTGTTCTTATAATCAATTTATTTAGGGTATCCATAAAGTTATTAACTGTCTCTACTTCGGTCACAGGGCGCCGAGGGCCCAGTACGGAAAATGCGGAATCATAGGATGTCAGAAAATAAAGGGCAGAGTGAGTTCTCTGTACATTCCTCCTCTGTGCACATAGCTATCAAACGACATTAATCAACCAATCATATTGCCAGACAAACAAATTCTCGCACTAGATTTGTTAGCTTGACGTGTGTTAATAATTCTTTTGTCTGAAAAACGTATGACGAGGAATCAAACCCTCCTCAGGAGAGGATCCAGGATTTCAGTGAGGAGGCGACGCGGAATTGATCATCTAAAATATTGAAAACCTTTTCGGGTCTTTTTATTTAAAGGTCATAATTTTTAACGGCGTGGGCTTTTGACTGCTTTGGCTCTCCATGCTTGAATATTTAAATCATTTAGTTTTGCTTGACAAACCAACTTCAATTTCCTCGATTACTGGCTTAAAACAATCTTTTAAGGAGGCAACTGATATTTAAAAATAAATATATGAACACTCCGTCCTGGCCGAGTGGATTGGTGCGCTGTATTCAGGATCCTTTGTCTGAGAGGACACGGTTTCGAATCCCAGTGTACCCAATTGTTTAGTTTGGGACGGGGGTCAGTGGCGTGACTCTGTAAGCTTTGCCAAAGTCGACCCAGCTCTAAATGGGTACCTGGAGAAATCTGGGGAAGGTAAACAGGAAGGGTGTGCGAAAGCACAAGTAAGGTTAGTTAAAGATAAACTTGTCGAACTGCGGCTGGATTATATAAAAGTAATTCTCTTAAGTTTTGAAAATATTTCTTCCAAATTTCTTACCCCGCATGTCTGGGATTAATATGATGCGTACATCTTAAAATAACCGCAATTGAATATAATAAAACGTTTCAAATGAATTCCTACTCAAAAAATGCGGAGTACATCCAACTTTTCATTGACCGTGAAACAAACTCTAGGAGAATACTAATCAAGCTGTGTACAGCAAGATAAATAGCTTGGAGACATTGGTAAACCTGTTGATAGCAAGGAAGAATGGCTCTCGACATTCTTTAATGAAGCAGACCAGTAGCATATGGCCCTATCAATTAAATGCTGTGGGTACTTTAAATCTTGAAATACTATCCTAAGACGTTCGCATTCTTCTATGAAAATTTGCCAATCGCTAGATATTTTATAGGCCCTATCTAACATGGTATTGACCAAACCACACTTGTAACGGCTGTTTTTACTCCACTATCATAGTCACGTCGACACACAACAATTTGCAGACCAGCCCCTCTGCGCCATACGACTTGACCACTGAAGGACTGCCATCAGATCTGTTGTAATCTTTTCTAGTAAATTTTGCGCCACAACACTTCAAATTTCTTTATTCCCAGATTACTAACTGCTTGTAAATACACTTTTGTAAATCAGAAGGCGCAAGCCCATGGCTTTTCTTGATCTCCCACGGGTTTTCAAAAATATGCCAGATAAGCCTTTTTAATAAAATGTGACACCTCTTTGAAGAGTACGTAAACGTTCCACCAATGTAACAGAAAGAATCTGGGCTGTTTTTGCAACATCGTCTACTGGTCATAACATGTCTGAAAAGGAACTAAAAGCTTCAAAACGTAGTGTCCACATAATGTGAATTAAAATACGTTACAATTCCTTTTTTCCTTCACCAAAATGACCGAACACCAACATCTTCCTAAAATCTCTGAACATGTACCATGAACTGTATTTGGAAGGAGAAAATCAGAAATTGGACTGCCTGAATGGCTTGTGCCAATGCACTTACAGATTTGGTGGGCCCCACGCAACTACTTTTTTTGCAATAGACAAGCCAGGCGGAGAAGCAATTCTTAATATAAAGATAAGTGCCCAGCACGGCGCGTAGATCATACATGGCGCGTAGATCAAACAAAGTAGCTAAACGTTATTTGTTGAACTTATGGTGTATTCTATCACCATCCTCAAATTATTAAATTACACTTCATAAAACACGTTGGGTTAATACCGCAACATAAACAATAGAATGCACTAACAACTAACAAGAAACACACTAAAAGAAGGATAGGGGAATTGAACTTTCGTTTACATTAAGTGAATAGGTATGTTTAGACAAAAGAAGACTAAACTGGGGGTATGGGAAAAGGACAAAAACTTAATAAATGGGGGGTTGGAATAGACGGGGGGTTGGAAAATGAACAAAAAGGAAGTCAAGAAGCAATGTTTAGAATCAACTACAACTCCCTAAACGTAGGGTAAAACAACGCAAACAATAGCCAGTTATTCGAGGTCATGGCAGTCTCCCACATGCCTTCCAAGATTTTAAAAATGTTCCCCTCGTCCTTCTGCTCAATGACAGTATTATTGCTAAGTATTATTGCTAACTTGTGTAATGCGCGTCTTCACACTTCTTTGAGCCTCGTAAAAGGCCACCGTCATCTTTTAATGTGTGATTTTCATATTTTAATAAAGACCTTCTTTTTAAGCTAAGAAGCCGTTGGTGAGTCATACGCAGGCTGGCAGTTGAAATATATTATAGGCTGCTTGAACAATAATTACCTATGCGGATAGTGTATGAGAGCTCAGGAATAGAACCAAGGAGAGGGTGGTGTGAGTAGTTATGCATAGTCATTGAGAGTACAATCTTTTTGGTATAATCCCCCCTCCCCCCGGTGAAAGTTGACGCTTGTTACCCCACCCCCAGACTTCTATTACAAAGCCAGATAGACTAACGTAAACATCTCCTAGTAATGAAACAACAATAATCTTTAAAAGTTAGATCATCTTAAGCAACCCCAACATATTCAACAGCCTTGTTGTCATCCTCAAAGGTCTTTTTGTAACTGGTTCAATACCACTATAAATTGGTTTAGTAAAATATTTTGTTAGATCGTTTTTAATGAAGTTTAAGTACAAAGAATTTAGTGAGTACTCCCCCAAGTCCCTATTCAAAGAAATATTACTGTTTATTTTGAGACTAATTTCGATTGATTTCTGAACCACCTGTTTTATCCCTAAATCATTACTAATGAGAGAAGATTCTTCAAAATATTGTATGACTGGGATTAATAAACATATGGCAAGATAAAGCAGAATCAAAGGAGTTATTAGAATTATTAGAAATTAATGCTTTGTCTATGTCTTGCTCATGCTGGTGTAGCCGTTTTTCTAGATGGCAATTTTTGGCAAAATAAAGCTGATTTCATTAGTTAAGAACGACATGAAAGTATGGCATACATACATAGCATCACTTCAAAGCATCAAAATCGTTATTTTGAGCACTTCAGTGTTTGATAACTGTTGTTGTCATAAATTGGCATCAGTTGTTGATAGAATGAGGTAGATTATAATTCCAGCAAATCAAACGTAAATTTTAAGACTGGAAGGATTCTGAACATATTTTTCTGTGGATACAAGTAACCTGAAAATTGCATTTTCTGGGAATAGGTGGGAATTGTCCAGGGGGCAATTATCCTAGGTGGGAATTGTCCAGGGGGCAATTATCCTAGGTGGGAATTGTCATAAACCCCTTTAATTGCAAATAAGGAGAGGAAGCTTAGATAAATAGCCGTTTGTCGCCACGACACGTTGCCACAGAAATTGTTGCCACTACACGTGAAAAGACCCATCAGGTTATCAACAACTATCAGAATCACCTTCGACAACGTCCAGAAAGCACCGCTAACTTAGATTTAAATTTTTTTTTTTTTTTAATGAAACGAAGAAGTGGAAATATGTACTTTTCAAAAACACAACAGGATTTTGAATTACTTAAGGTATCTTACCTTTTACCCGTAAAAGTAATTGAACAACAACTTATTATAAACCTGTTTATGAAAAATCAATCAGCAGCCCATCAAAAGCAACACTTTTATTGGATACGTTATTTAAACTTGTAAAAGTGTACCAAAAATACCCTCGCGAATCAAGTTCTGTGTATAATAGAGAGCAAATTTAATAATTTTAATAGTAATTAATTTCATCACACATTACTAGGCTCGAAAACATTTTTTTGTTGACTGTGAAGAAAACTCTGTTGTTGAGAGGTTGATCAGTTGCTTTCGGCAAAAATAATATGACAATCTTAGAGTATTAAAGACTATAGTTGTCTCTCAGGAAGTTCTTTGAATAGAAAATTTTAATCTTATCTCGCACAGGAGCAACGGAAAGGGATTTCTTAAGTGCCACGTATCCCAAGCATGACAATTTACAACATTAAATGTTTGCCCTCATAGTTGAAGCAAAGTTGCTATACTAGCATTTTTCAAGTATTTTCTCACAAACTAGTCAAAGTAGGTTTTTTACAACGTCTAACTTTCGCAATCTCCAATTATACAAGATTACCCAAAGGTTACAGCGTTTTTGGTTTTTCTACAGGAAGGAGTCAGACATTCTATGGCCTCTCATTGGCCTAAAACATTCACTGGGTATCAATTCTAACCTGTCACTTACTGTTATACTAGATGGAGGTTTGCTTGCATGGTTTTTATTGCATGTTGGGGTTACCAAGGAGATGGCAAAAATTCCTAAGGTGGCCATGACGGCCTCCGTCCAACCATATTTAATCACAGATACAAAATTACAGAATTATACAAATATATACATAATTTGCAAATAACTATTGAAATTTTTAAACTTTTAAATAAATATAAAGTTCCACTTGAAGTAGCAAATTCTCCTCCCCAACTCGCGAATAGGATCGAATTGAGAGAAAAAAGTACCATCGGGAAAATTGTGAGGTCGAATTATTACGGCCCCCCGTAGGCGAAAAACTTTGAAATTCGCTTCGCGATTTTTATCATTTTCGCGCTCATTATTGTGTTGATGTTGTTTGGGTAGCAATTTCCCGATTTTCGAAGCCTTTCAATTTAACTGGCAAGCATTTTCTCAACAATTTTAATTGTTATTGATTATTTTGAAGTTGTAACATTAACAAAATAAAAGTCGTTTGTGGACCTAAGGAATAATCAGTAGAAATCACACAGGCAGCTATACAAAAAGTAAGTTTATACCATTGTGTTTTTTTCTCTATTATCTGCACATATAGGATATCTATAGACGGACAATCCTAATACGTTAAATTAGGTCGCGTACTTAAATAGGCTGCACCTTAAAAAATGCGCCCTAATAAAAACACGGCTGGATTAATGGCGCGGCTTATCATAACGCGGCTTCATTGATGGTGCCGTTTATTAAAACGCGGCTTAAGTTATTGTAAGGAAAGGAAGGAACGAAGAGGAACTATCATTGGACCCATTTGCATAGAAGCGAAAACATGAACCATTGGATTTAATGTATGATTTTTAATGAGGAAATACCTGAAAAATGTCTTAAGAATGATGAGGGGGCGTCAGAGGATACCAGATGGTGAATCCTAGTGTGACGCGGTGGCGGGAATTGAGAAGATTGGTTTTAAATCATATTTTTAAAAAGAAAATATGTGGACAATGTCTTAGGAATGATGATTGGGGGGGCGGTAGAGGGTCAATAGTAGTGTGCCATGGTGGCGTGGATTGACATGCTGTATCACGGAAGGATGGCTTGCAAAAAATGAGAATCATTTGATTTAAATAAAAAGTTAAAGAAAGATGGGTGGAACATTTTGAGAATGTGCTATAAAAAAAAAGAGTGAGAGAAAGAGAAAGAGAAAGAGAGAGAGAGAGAGAGAGGTGAGGATCAGAAGCCTTTTGACTCTGAGAGTGTAAAGAGAAACATACGGCTCATGTACCCATTTCATAGGATTGCTTTCAGAGCTTAAGAATAGTAATTGGCTGAGAGTTGCCACATTACCAATTACATGGACATTTTTTGTATATTTTATTTATATTTTTTTAGGAAACGAGCAAACCGACTATCATCAACGTGTTTATAAGTCCAGTGGCTCAAAGGAAAGCACAGGATTTCGATTGGTTGACCAGAGCTAAGATGTGATGTGTTTCTTCTAAATTTTTACGGGGTGATTTAAATCTTCGGAGCGATCTTGCGTTTGCCGATGCGGCGACCGGCGAAATACTCGGCCAGATCGCCAAGCTGAACGACGAACAAAAACTTTATTGTACTTTTGTATAGCAAAAATTCTTAGCTGAATCGGTAACAACAAGTACGGCATTTGATCGTTGCCAGTGATAAAAGTAAAAGAGATTGCATTATCATTAACCCCTACTATGGAATTGTCGGACCATGGAATTTTCAAAACGTTAGCTCATATTTGTATTCATTAATCTGGTAACATGCCCATTTATATAATTCGAGTTAGCACACGGCTTACCATTAAAAGTGCATGAAATAGCGAAATCATTTTCGTGCATAAAACCCCTGTACCCATACCTCACGGAGCTGCTTACAATAATACCAGATGAAGTGCAAATAACTCCAATTTAATGTTTCTGCGGGAGCTTAGATTCCAGGACTCGTACAGTCAGGTAGATCTGCTGAAAATCGTTTTGTGAGATATCATAACATTCCAACTAGAAAGTCACTGCAAGAACTAAAAGTTTTAAATTTAACAAATGAAACAAATTTAAAGAATGGAACTTGTCGTATTTTGTTATAAAGTGAAGCTCCCAAAAGTTACCGCAGTAAATGAAAACATGTCAGCAACGCCCTGAACCAGAATCAGAACCCTGAACTGAAAACGGTTCGAATCCGAGCAGTGCCAAGTTTAAGAGCATAAAATACATAGGACTAGTGCAAATGCTGTTGATCAACCTTTTAGATCTTGAGTAATTATGTCGATGATCCGCAAGTCGATGCTAAGTAAAATAACATCACGGATTAAATGCATTACTTTACTTCAATCTTCAATTATCCTCGTTCAAAGTCAAACAATAACTTAATATAGCTTCCAGATAGCTTCCAGATAGCTTCCAGGATTTTTCAGTACTAAAGTGAGGACGTCAGAAAAACAATATTTTCGGGGAATCCCAATCATAAATTAATCGCAGTGTTTATTCATTCCACCAAATGCCCGTATCCAAAATGTAGCGTTCAAATCTCAACTCAACTAGGAGAGTGCACAATGCGTTCAGAATAGCTCCAAAAGCTGTTTTTAGTGACACTGGCATACTTGGAATGCGTATATTCCATGGTGCACAATGCGTTTAAAATAGCACAAAAAGCTGTTTTTAGTGACACTGGCATACTTGGAATGCGCACATTCCATGGTGCACAATGCGTTTAGAATAGCACGAAAAGTTTTTTTTATTGACACTGGCATACTTGGAATGCGTACAAGCCATGGTGCACAATGCGTTTACAATAGCACCAAAAGCTTTTTTAGTGAGACTTGCATACTTGGAATAAGTACATTCTCTGGTGCACAATGCGTTTAAAATAGCACCAAAAGCTGTTTTCAGTGACAGACACTTTGGTCTACAGACTTCAAAAATAATTATCATCCACAGGATACAACTCCTGTGCTTGCTAAGGAACCTGATCTCCCCTTGGTATCAAATAGCTGTCAAAATTTGCGCCTGTCATCGTCATCAAAGAATTTCCTAGTCAGAACGAGAAAAAGGCGCCAGCAAGTGATAGTCGGAAACCAACACGGAAAACTCGTTGGAAAAGAACAATTTTTTTTGTCACTTTCCGACGACTTTTACTTTGGCATATGTCAATCAAATTTTAACTTTCATACTCAAGTAGTAGCGTTTGCATTCAAGTAAACCTGCCTTTAACATGCCAGACGCTTGTCTGGCGACGGATTTTACGCACCATCCGGCCCGTCCTGCTAGCCAAAGCCCATCGAAATTTACAAAGCATCATTGAGAAGAGATGATTTAAGGTCTCATTCATACCAATCGAGTACAAAGCTCAATTTGTACTGTCCCCCATCTCGTCGTAACCAAAACAGCTGATACGTGTGATAAAAGGTAAACCAACCAACAACGTAAATTCTGTATTTTGGTGCACGCTACACGAAGCAGCTAGTGCCACTACGCAACATGGAGTTACTTAAAGGGCGCTAGCTTAACTTGGACACTATCGTTACCAGGATCCAAATGCCTTTATGTTAGTCATTTAAACCCACTTTAGTACGTCATTAACTGTATTGCGCAGCAAGGGATCACTGTCCAGAAAGTGAGAGACAGAGAATTCAATGGCTGGTGAGAACCAACATTTTGCTTGAAAGTGAACAGGACATATATGACACCATACGAACTGTTCTTGTATTTCTCTTTGAAAAGAATTTCAATAATTGTTGTTTGACCAATTTGCAGCTTTACTTATCCGGCATGCATGTAGTTAGCAGGACTGTTTGTTCAAAACAGAGCAACTCATTCTTGCACTCACTCGCTTACTCACTCACTTATCCAATCACACACTCCCGCCACTCACTCACTCACTCACTCACTCACTCACTCACTCACTCACTCACTCACTCACTCACTCACTCACTCACACACTCTATTAGGCTATTTGAACGCCTTGTGCACCATGGAATGTACGCATCTAGTGTATGCAAACTATGTCAAATTTGCCTTAATAGCCTATTTTGAAAACTTTGTGCACCACGGAATGTACGCATCTAGTGTATGCAAACTATGTCAAATATGCCTTTTAAGCCTATTTTGAATGCTTTGTGCACCATGGAATGTACGCATCTAGTGTATGCAAACTATGTCAAATATGCTTTATCAGCCTATTTTAAGCGCTTTGTGCACCATGGAATGTACGTGCCTTGTGTATGCAAACTATGTCAAATATGCCTTATTAGCCTATTTTGAATGCTTTGTGCACCATGGAATGTACGCATCCTTCGATGGACACGCTAAAGCGATGGATCTATTTTAAAGTAAACTTTCGCTTTCTTTTTGGGTTCGATCGCTTTTTTAATGTGATGGAACCATTCGCAATTTGGTGGACACGAGGGGTAAGAGATCAGTGATTTAAACACGTGATCTTCGATCAGCTGATTGAGAAGTCTGGACACCACAACAAATCCCCCTAGAGTTTTTAAGAGTGGGTTCCAGCTCTTTGTGCTTCAACTGCTTCTTTGGATGACAAGAAATCATTATGGCTTACAGATGTTTGGTGAGTTTGCTGTTGTGTTTCCCTCCTCTTCTGTCCCCATATGAACTGTTTTCCAAACGCTCCCAACATCTTAACTTAGAGGAACCTGTTTTTCTCTCATACATCGATAATTCCAGAAAAGATTTTTTCAAATTTGCTAACAGTAGTATTAAAAATTACAATAAAAAAACTAACTAAGTTCATATTTTCATCTCATACGGTGACAATAATCAATTTTCAAAATAGTTCATATTACTCACATGTATATTTGCAATGTACGTTACATACCCAGTGGCGCTCTACACGAATTAAGAATCATGAATTCCCCCGTTTTTAATGCAAAAGAGCAACGACCCGAACAATGCCGGATCCTTTTTCTACAAGTCCTGTAACTTCTAATAACCAGTGGCGTAGCCAGACGTCTCTGTAGGGCATGTTTATTGGGCTGCAGCCCCTCTAAGCCCCTTTGGCCGCTCGCTCTTGTTAATGATAGTATCTGCAGATTAAAATCACTTAAATTATAAAACAAAGTCGTTAGAAACGAAGCCCAAGTGCAAGCAACTATGCGTCATTCTGAACATAGAAAGCAAGTATGTCTTCCAGTCTTACACCCTCACTCGTCACATTTTGGGGCTATTTTCTAAGTTAAACTCTTTGGTTATTACCCTCTACCATAAGTTTGTATTGATCAACTACAATATTAGGTTTTGTGGATGACAAAAGTCGTAACTATGATATGGATGAGAGCTACGGTGATGACTAGAGCCTCCCATGAAGCATCTTATTTACCACAATTACAGGAAATAGAGCAAAATACTAGCAAACATTTTGCAGCATCTTCAAGAAGCTACGGCCTGATATTAAAAGCGGTATCTTTCCGCCAATGGATACTTTTTAAATATAAGTTTTCGATTTTAACATGGGATTTTCGAGTTCCATCAGTTCACTTAATCACGGCCTTAATGTATTGATTTATGTAATGTATTGATAAGAAAATCCTATTGTAGGGGTTGTGATGGCTTCAGGTAAATATAAGATCAACAGTCTCATATAATTTCCATCCATATAAACATCCATATAACATCCATATAAACGACCCAGCTCAATAGTAGCCAAAACTCTTAAAAAATGAATTTTGATCCAAGATTTCGTATCGAGCTCATGTACACAAGGCCTGAGAGGAGGAGAAACCTTGAAAAATTGAGACTAAAAATCTTCACGTTAGCCTTTGGACTAAATGGTGCACTGGCTAAGGTAATGGTTTACGAATCATGAAATCATAGGTTCAAATAATACAGGTAATTAGTTACTTAGAAGCTGGAGCAAATTTAACTGCTGGTGCTGTCATTTAGGATATCTCTGAAAAATCATCGATTAAGAAGTATCCCTGGTTCACGTAGACCATTCATGGTCACTCCAAGATGAATTTATAACTTTAGTTGAAATTCAAAAGGGAACCTCGGTATGTATAAAAATGAGGAAGATATGATTAAGTCGTACTAACAGAAATTTAATAAACGTAGGCTGTAAAGGTTTCTCTTTATTAAAAAGGTAATGGCATTCATACACTGTAAGTGAATTGTTGCTGGAGAATAGTTCCTCAAATTTAGATTAATAATTTTTAATAGCTTGACTTTAAGAGGACGCTGTCAGTATGCTTAAAAAATCAAAGGTACATTATGTGCATATTCGACAGAATACCATCCCCTGATATGGAACCAATCTATTTTCAGAATGGGAAACCTTAAAGTAGGCCCTCTCATTTAATAGCAGCCCCTAGATCTTGTGACTTTTTTGGTCATTTGATAGCGGTCCTTGCACTTTCTTTCCTTTTTGGTAAATGAGCCCCATCCGAAGTTTAAAGGACCACTCCATCCATGTGAAGTTGCCTCTGGGGAAAAAAAATAATGATAATAAAATATTAGAGCCGTATGGCCTTTACTATAGGCATTGCTATAGCGTTGTCTCTGGTAGTAACATATGTTGAGCCTGGTTTTCTGTTTTGGGGATGTCATAAAACCTTAGCTTTCATTTCTGGTGCATTTCAAAGTAAAAACACGGATTGGGCTTCAGGAAATAATTTTAGATAAAAACACCTCATTTTGATACCACATTTACGACCAGGAACATGGTCATAGAGGAACATTAGGAATGTGTTACCATTTCAGTTTTTTTGGAACTCTAGATACTTTAATCTTTGGTCTTCGGTCGTGAACAACGGTATTTGTAGATCTAATGCCTCTTTTATTTTTGCTAACTGCATAATACCCTTAATCTTCTCTATCTTGGGCCATATTGATATTTTTGATTCTTCGTTGTTCATGTTCGGTATTGTATAAGACAAGTTTATTCCTTGGAAGTTTATTATTTTTGGGCTCATAGTATTTGTGCTAGTTGTGATCAAAGGTGTTTGTACAGTTGTTTCCTTTGTCACGAGTCTGCAACCTTGTTTTATTGTTATCGTTCCAACGTCCTGTAACAGTATTTCAGTTCGATAACTGGGGTCAATCTTTTCTGTATTGTTGTAGCAGGATAGATTTTTATGAAGAAATGATTAGAGGAATATAAAAAATACATCGTACATTAGAGAAGAGGAAAAAGTTCAATTATGTTAGTTAGAATGAGGGCACAATAATGATGTCTAATAAAATGAAAACGCTAACAGCATTATAGATTTGTGGATAGAGCTTGTGATAGAAAACAACTACAATAAGATACCATTAAGATAGAGGCCTTGGTAATATTGAGGCGAGGAACAAAATGTGGAGCGATTGCTGCAGATGATTAAAAAGATAGAAAATATAACCAAGCCACGTTGCCACAGTATGTTATCCTCGTTACCCTCGCCTTACCCCTTTTAACCTAGCGTTACCTTACTGTATAATAGTGCTAATTTGCAAATGAAAAGCTTAAAAACAGACATATTCATGAACCGAACTGAACATTAATATCGAAGGTTTTCTCTTGATGCTCATCAAAATGTTTTTTCTTGTGCAGTTGTTGTTGTTGTCCTTTTCCTATTTGATAAAAATATTACAATGATGATTAATTAGTCTCTATCTAACTGTATCCTTTCTATAGTCCTTGTGCTGCGATTTATAGTCTTCATGGAAGTCTGTGAGCCAATGGCAAATAATATTACTCCGATTCAAATCGCAAAGCACACAATCTCACAATTACATCTATTACATTGTGAGGACAAAGAAACGACGATAAGTTGTATGAGCTTACCTTACCAGCTCCTGTAGTTTAGGGTCCTCTGAATCCGACTTCATATTGGCTGTCTCTACTAAACTATCAATCACCTCTTCAGATCTCTCTTCGTCCCCTTTGGTGCAAATCCCTTCGCTTTTTTGTTCTGTGTAATCTGAGCAGGTATCAGTGTGAATAACTGAATCAGTCAACCTCCTTTCCATTGATTTTCTAACTAAATTCCAGAACTCGGTTGCATCATTCACGCTAAGTTTTTTCCGTTTTTTATTGCTCTCCTCCTCTTCCAAACATCTCTCCTTCCACTTGCGTAGCCTTTTATACCCATTTGCTTGTCCATAGAAGCTTACAACTTTTTTTAAGATCAGCTTACGGATTTGGTTCCAACATCTAAAAAATAATGTAATTTTGTAACTACCCTGTGTCCCTCAATAATGCCATTTAATTCGCAGCACGCTTCAGTGGAAGTAAAAATAACGTTTTCACTAGTAATTCCTTTACTCACACCATGAAAATTACAACGATCCTTAAGAAAAGTTTAAGAATCATTTAAGAATATTTAAGAATCATTTAAGAATATTTGAGGCTCACTTCCGCAGAATTTTTAAGAATCATGTGGCTCGGGCAAATTTATGTAATTCTTATAAAAAAACAGTGTATAACACAATATTGTTTTAAACTCCAGTTTTACTTTATCCGGTGCGGTCTTTTAAAACCAGAGATGGCGTGTCAGATTTGGATGTTTGCTTAAACCAAATATTCCAGTGTGAATAGAGTAAATGATGAGAGCAATTTATGCACGACTGATACTTTAGCTGAGCTAAGTCTACTGTTAATAGTGGTTACTCTAACATGGAATGAGAAAAACCTGATAAGGTACTCTTGAAATAATGCATAAGTATATCTTTGAAGAAGAAAGCATTAGAATATTAAAGCATACTTATTCATAACGATTTTTGAAGTATGTCCGTTTTTGTTGTCAGGGAATCTTTCTGATTTAGAGAACGATTCTGTCATCAGAGAAAAGCTTCTGATTCTGCGAAACGAGAAAAATCGTTCAAATCAATTTCTTGGGGAAAAGTGGGCTGGTGGGGGGGGAGCTGGTAGGTATCGGATCACTTTTAACTCTTAAAAAGGGAATTATAACTTTCAATTTCTAATCATTTGAGTCTCCTCCGAGGTTTATACGACCACTTATTCCATAAAAGTTTAAAATGCCCCAAGGCAAAGTTACAACCCCTTCCCCTGGGCTCTGGGGGGGGGGTACGTTGGCCCCGAATCTTTTGTTATCAGATCTTTGAACTTTTTCAAACAAACTGGCAATCTAAAAAAATGGAGGTTCAAAGCTATTATCAGCATAAATATGGAATTTTACATTTTTTTTCGAAGAAAGATTACGGATGTGTGTTTATTATTTGTAAATAAACTATCCCCTCCCAACTCTTAAATGTCTATCTTTTTTTATTTAGTTCATGATTCTTTGGCGTGAAAAAAAAGCTGAATGACTAACAATTTTTTTTAAAATAAATTAATAAAAAAAAAAGTCCTAAAAAAAAAAATATTCACGCTTGATCAGAGCTTGAACCTCCGTTCCACATTTTTAGTTTTTGAATAGTTTGCATGTGATATTTCTGGTGATTTTATACGATGATTATGATGATTTTATGGGTTTTTTCAGTGGCTTAGTGTGAGAGGACATGTTTAAGTGTGAAAAATTTTACTTAACTTAATATCATTTAACCACTTTGCATAGAAAATTACGCACGTATTTTGATATTTACAGAACATAACGATTGATAGCATCTCCCCTTCCAACAAAGCCTGCCAGTGAACGAGGCCTTCATCTCCCTGAATGATCTAGTAAGATCCTCATATCTGTTAAGAAGATAATCGATAGGTATAGTGAATGCTGGGGTACAAGTCGAGTTTATGAGAAGCACATCGCAGTAGCCATCTTTCTTACCTCTACTTGATATTGGTCTTAATGGGGTTTTGAGTGAGCGAAAGCAATGGACATTTTAGGGGGAAACTCTACACCTCGTGGCACTCAGGATATGTCATCCTCTGTGTCAAAGCGAAAACCCAAAGTAAATTTATCTCCCTTTTGTTCTAAAAAGGTGTTCCAGGTGTGTTCTTAAATCTGAAGAGAAAGTTTGCAGTGGGACAAAATATTGGGTGTATTATATTTTCAAGAAATTGCGACGTCATACTTTAAATGCCTTGTCGAGCAGGGGAAAAGACATTGGCGCGAAAAATTGTTTGTTCGGCTCTCTTGAAATAGCCTCGATCTCACGGCTAGTAGAAAAATCTAGATTTACAACAGTTCTTCGAATCGCACGAAGATCATAAAAGGGGAACAACGTGCTGACTGAGGGACAGTAGTAAACGATTTTGACGGACCTTGTTGTGTTGACAAGAAATGGAAGGCGTAGAGAACATGGATACAAGTTCTTTAGAGGGTGAGTTATTCGATTTCTCGTGGACTACGTTTTCACCATTGAGCTTTTTATTCTATGCCATCATCCAATCACATCACAACCCTATGAAGAAGTTTTTTATTGATTTTAGAACAAATTCATTTTTTCCCTTTCTTTAAAACGCAAATATTGACCTCAGTTAACTTTTGAAATTTAGATTCATTCATAATGTTTCACACATAAGAAAGTAAAAAGTCAAAACGTTCCTGCTCTTACGCATTATGGTTTGTGAAATGACCGCCGAAGTTTGCTAAGGGGCTCCAAAAGCTTTCTTTAAAATCAGAATAGCGTTAATGTCCCAGGCCTCAAAGATACTTACGTGACAGGATTACTGTGCCTCCAATTATTGATCTTGTCTTTCTGTAAAACAGTTTTGTTGTACAATTTCCTTCCTTGACTTTCCTCGCTACAAGATGACCCTATTGTTTTAAAGTCATCAGGTATACCGACCGTTTCGCAAGTTTCCTTTCACATAACGTACGCCAAATAGTTGGAGTAACCCAACCTTTCCCACGAGAAACTTAGGCACAGTTGGTAAGCTTCTTGAAATTTTGATTTCCATAGTGACCTCCATTAATCCGTCCCAGTCCAATATTTATACGCGTGTCTCTAGTAACAACTAGGCAAACGACTTGAAGACCTTTTTGACATGCCGCTTTGGAATAACTGGTCAAACTAGGTAACCGGTGTATTGGATGCCAATAAGACTCTCCTCGTATGTAAGCGTTTAACAGAGAATCAAGACTTGCACCATATTTTCTGATAATGTGTTAACAAAAATATTTCAAATAAAGTGGCATTTCTTTTTTTTTTTGTTCCTAGTCCTGAATACTGTCAAACACTTAGCTAGTAAATTCATGCAAAGAACACCAATTGCTCCATCCTCATGCAAGATTGACGACAAAACAATAAATTTTGTAGTAACATTTGTCCAACCTAGTTTTATATCATAAAGAAATGTGCTAATTTTACTGCTGGCATTTCCATGGATAAGTCATTGTTGTAACAATAAGTGATAATGTCTTCCGTTGACAGGGTCATTCATTCTGTAAATATTAAGTATTGTGTCATTTTAGTCAAGTCAGTCGTGTGTAAAGTGATCCTTGAATACGGATCTAAACGGAATATTACTGCTTTCACCTTATAACATCGAACCCTACATTATGTTAGCAAATAGGACCTCTTCTACTTGCAAAGAACACTAGAGAAATAGAAAGTATGTCACCACCGGGGATCGAAGCCGTTACATTTTCTATTTCTATATCATGTTTTCTATTTTTCTGGTGTTCTTTTCAAAACAAACATTTCAAATCGTCTCTTCCCAATGACTCTTCTATTTTTTATCGCATTCTTCTATTCTTCTATCTCACATCCCTAATAACATAAGTATGTATGCCTGCGCAAGAATGCCTACATGGTGTTTCTGTAAGCTTGGTACTCCAAACTTTAGTTGCTTTAAGTCTGTGCTTCGGGGGAAATTTTGTTTAGTCAATAAATTATTTTTGTCGTCCCAGTTTTTATTACTGTCCACAACCCAAGAGCCCCCCTGCCATTTACTAAGACTCTAGTCCTAGCTACAGCAAGCATCTAGTCATCATGGTTGAAACTTCTTAAAGGGGTTAAAACTTGTCTTTGGAATCTAATTATTATTTCGTCTTTACTTAATTTAGTTATATTGCAGTGTGTTGTTTAGAATTCGAATTTATCTATTAAATTCAACTTTTTTTTTTCTAAGGCCATGTGACTTAACCAAGGAAGAACTGCCATCCGGCCCGTAATCAATCCAAAGCCCATTAAAGTTAGAAAGTATCACAGAGAAGAGAGGATTTGGATGTTAGTTTTGCAAAGAATACTAGAGTCAAATTCTCAAAGTGCAAAGTAGTTTACACTACCGGGAAACATTTATGATCACCGAGGCAGAAACCGCTCTTCTCGAAAACATTGATCTCTTTTCTTTACTTTGAGACCTCTCTGATATGCCTCGTTTCCCCCTCTCCTCCTAACCTCAAGTATCGATTTGGCGTCAATGTATAATGTTCATTAAAACCCGTAAATGTGGACATAAGTAAAGAAGCAAGAAAACGCGCTTCACTAAAATGAATTATATTACGAATATTTTCTTTTGTACTTATTACAACATTGAAAATAAAATGAAAATTGTAGTGAAACTAAACCAGGATTCACTAATAGGCCCACTAACCCCTGCGGCTTTCACTATTCCCGAAGTTTTGGGGATTTCCCAGAAAATCTTGCAATAACAGAGGGGCGAAAACGCTTGGGCCTAGAAGTGTCAAAGCTTTAAATCTGGCCCTGAGGGAAACAAAATTTTGAGGTAGTGAGCTTTCAGCAATTAATATCATTGTATATTGAATATTCAGTTAAATTTTATTAGTTCATGTCAGGACTGTTAATTTATTTTGGAACAAAAAATTAGAACATGGCGGGCTAAACGATATGGTGATCCTACAAGAGAGTATGATAAAGTAGTTATTCTCAACAAGAGTCTTGGGGCCCCCTTAAGGGTTATTTGTGATTCTTACGGGGGATTGAGACAAGGGGTACTAGGGGGGCCAAGGTACGGTTTGGGGGGCAAAAAGCTAATAGCACGTTCCATTGTTTTCCCTACGTCAGAATACCAAAAACAAACAGAGGGATAAATAGTGTTGCCTCGGTTTGGTCTCTGGTTAGATAAATTTTCGTTTTAGACCTGGTAAGCAAGTTAGAACTCTTTATCTACTGTTTATTTCATGTTGTACTCGTTTAATATCCCGGAAGAAAAGCAAATTGAATCCGAAATATCTGGACCTACTTTTCTCGCCATTCGTATTTCAGGTTTGAAAAGACACTCGGAGTAAGGGGAAAAAGATCACCACGTAACTCACAGCTGTGATACACGTTTTCGCGGAGTGTGCTCTTATCTACTGCGTTGGGTGACCCCGATGCCAACATACGTCTAGGTCAGTTGGTAGAGCCCCTGACGTAATTGTATTTGTAATTTGTCTTATATTTGACAGAATCTTTTACTACTTAGTTTCTGTTAATACATATTATTGGCATCATTTTTAGCAAAAGTATTCTTGTAATTAAACTTAATGTAACTAGAGTAACAAACTGTTGATAGTTCAAAGTTGACGATGACGATAATGATGACAATGGCGATGGCAATGACGATTACGATGATGATGATGATGATGATGATGATGATGATGATGATGATGATGATGGAGAAGAAGTCAGTCAGTCACCAAGCGTTTTAGTTGAGAGTTACTTCATTGCATCGATTAATGTATACATCAATCGAAAGCCGTCCTCGAATAGGTGCCTTCCTAGATTAAGCGCTACGTTGATGATGATGATCATTATGATGATGATGGTGATGATGATGATGATGATGGTGATGATAATGATGATGATGATGATGATGATGATGATGATGATGATGATGATGGAAAAGAAGTCAGTCAGTCACCAAGCGTTTTACCACCTCATTCTTTGCAATGCAACGATAATTAGTGCAAATTGAATACATACAACTTGAACAGGGGAAGAAAAATCCGTTTCAGATGCCTTAAGGATTCATAAGGCATAACTGTGCGGATAAAATCTAAAATATTCAGTTCCCAAATACGCTTTGTAAGACTGGTTGCAGGCTACCAAGAACTTTTCGACAATTTCTTCACAGCTGCATTTCAGGCTTTAGTTTTTGCGTGGATTTTAGGATATGTAAAACTTTGAGCAGGGTATATCGCTAATGAAATCAAACATGAAACTCCTCGTTAAAAATTTAGGACTTCAAAGAGATTTTTTCTTAAAGCAATGAACAAACCGGAGAATAAACACCAACAGCAGTTAAAGTGTGATTCCTGTCGGTGAAACTCCTAATGGAACCCTTAAAATTCATATCACATGTGTAACTTTGTATTTTGTATGAAGATCCACTTCGCTAAGGTGTCCTCAAGTGTTTTTGTACGTAGCAGGTTGTGCGCGTGGAGAGACAGGTTGCGAACTACTGAAGTAGAACTTAGTCGAAAGAACGAAACACGGCGACGTGGAGTTGTGTGAATAGAAGTGCACTGGATTAAAGTGTAAATGATGAAAGGAATGAAGAGGAATATAGCAAAGGGGAGTATAATGGAAAAGAGATCAGTGCAAAATTATTCCGCCTAGTGCGTTATCAAAGAGTGTATTTGAGAAAAAAGGTGTGGTTGCCCTCTGATCACTTTTGAGTCTTGAAAGGGGCACTAGAACTTTTCAATTTCCAATCGAATGAGCTTCCTCCGATGTTTATACGACCCCCACTTCCATATAAAGTGGCTCTGGGGAAAATAATAAATAATGAATGAATGAATGAATGAACTTTATTACCCGTAAAAGTATAAAAAACACAAAGTATGGAGTATTATAAATAAACAAAAACAAAAACGATAAACAGCGAGAAAAACAGCGAGGGTCGTAAACGTAAATAAAGTTGATAATCTTTTTACATAAGTCATCACTGGAAGAGCGAATCCGAGAAGGCACATCTATGTTGGCCATGTTCAGGGTGACCAGAGCCAAAAAGAAGTCAAAACCTCAAGGATTATCAAGGTATATAACTTTACGGTATTCATACAAAATTTAAGGGGATACGTATTAGATAATTATTGCATAAAGGTGGTAATGCCTATAAGTACTGCTAATGCTTATGGATTTTCAGACAGAAAAGGAACAACTGAAGGCTCTACTTAGAAAAACAGTTTCTGATTACTATATTCAGTACCGGTACACCATGTGGCAATATATGCATGTATGACAAAGCAGACATTATAAAGTTAGGAAGGCAATTCTATTTTCCCAAGGAAGATGGTCAACCTAAAAACTGGCTAACTATATTTACCAGGGAAGCGGAGGGGGATTCCCTGGCATTATTTAAAAAATAATCAGAAATTGAATAACAAATTTTTTTTCAACTGAAAGTAAGAGTAACATTAAGACTTAGAACGAACGGAAACTAGATCTACGCTGCATGGACAACGTGAGGTGTTGCGGCAACGTTTGTTTGGCCTCGCCGAGCAAAGTGTTGCGAGAGGAACACTTTGGTTTTCCTTGCTTGCTTTGATTAAACGCTGAAGTTGCTAACCTGTAAGGATCTTAAAATCAACAAGTCCCCTACATGTCCTACCACTGGAACCAAATTGGTCTTACCATCAAATACACCAGAAACAAATAATAGGTACACCAACCAGCTACTCTCAACCGTTGCGTGTCTCATATTGATAACTCATCATCATCATCATCATCATCATCATCATCATCATCATCACTAATTTCCCCTCATAAAACATAATGTTTCTTTAAGGCTCTGGTCGCTTAGGTGTTAGTTGGCAACAGATGCAAGTCCTTCTTCACCATCATCATTCTTCGCAGTTGCTGATCGTCTATCTGTAGGCCAGAGGCAAGTTTCCTCTTTCTGCAATTAGCTGAGATGCAGAACAACTACTGTTTCCAGATGTTGTTATGTATAAAAGGCAAGTGTAAATCACTTTGTTGATTTCCTCTTGTAACCTCAGTTTTAAAAAGAAAGCATGGATGTATTCAATTCCTCTGTTTGTGACTCTAAAAGATCAAAGGTTCCGCCAAGAGTTGCCCTTCTGCCTGTTTCCTATTCTGTGGTGTAACTTTTCTTTTCTTTAAGAAACATATGTTTTTAAAGAGCTTTGTCACGGAAAGACTCGGAATATATGTCAATGAACAAATCGACAAGACTTTCCTTTAGGTCAAATAAAGTTACTCAGAGAAATACACTGGTTTGCGCTAAAATGATCTAAATTATAAAATGTTAAATACTGCTGGGGAGAGGGGTAATGTTCAGATCTAGTAATATCTCAGTTACAAAATTATCGAAAATCTGATAGCCTCGGCCTATCCAATACCAAGTCACCTCATTAAATACCTGACACTGGGACATAAAGAACTTTAACCGTTGAGTATAACAAGTCGTGTGGTGTTTAATACGTTTTGGGCTGCACGCTACAAGAATAAGAAGGGGAAATTAAGTTTCAAAATACTAAAAAGTAGTGCATAAGAGGAATTCCATTATCTTTATATGTTACACAAAGTTTTGTAAGATTGAGGGTTATGGGGTCAGGGCTAAAAGAAATGTTTGTGGCATAAGCAGGCTTTTAATTGTTCTTCTTTAGTATTAGAGAGAGAGAAAAGTATTGGTGAGGTGAACGACATCATTGCTTTGTTGAGCAGGAAAATATGGACAACAAAATTTATTTTTAGATATTTACGAGGAGAGTATAATTTTTACGAAAATAGTCTGTGGCAATCTCACTTTCCGAGACGTTCCTTCAAAAGTGTACAATGAAAGATAAGAAAATGAATTTTTTGATCAAGACCAGTTTATACTGGTATTAATAGACTATGTTAAGTGATGAATCAGTTCGAGGAGCTTGTGCCCAAAAACTGATAATATAGACTGCCCATTATGGTTGGAAAGTGAATTGACGGTGGAAAAATTTTGGAAGAGGTTTCATACATTCCATAAGAATTTTTTTCCTCCTGCAGACAGTCTTTTGCAGACACAAGATAAGTGCCATAACTTATCGATCAAATGCTCATACAAGGAGTACTAAAAGTAGAGCCCCCTCGAATGCCATGTTTGGCAGTGCCTCGTACGCAATGCGAGGTTAACAATGCGTAGTTGTTGTAATTAGCCAATCAGAACTTAAGCGAAACGTTGTGGTCGCAGTGATAATGATCAATTCTGAAAGAATACAAATCAATGTAGTTCCCGAGTTTATGTAAGGAGTGTGTGATCTATAATTTTGTGTAATAACCACTATGCCGTAAGTTACCGAGAAACTTTTATATTTGACAAACTACATCCTCAAACATCTCCGTAAAACCAATTGGACTTGTTCTTACAACTGTACTTTAGCACACTATGCGAAGAAATTTCATATTTCCATTTGCCTCATGTCAATATGTTCACAAGTCATTGTATGGCCATAATATGTCCATTGCCTGCTACTTGATGACTACCACTCATTCACCCAGCAATGAAAAAGACATCATGATATCTCATTACTTCTCATATTCATCACTCATTCTTTCCCATTCCACCTCAAAAGGAGCATGGTCATTAGTGAAAAGTAGGGTTTTAATGAAATGAAACTGATGGCAATTTTGTTGTTTTACATATAGCCACATCAATAACTTTCAATATGTAGAGTCATTTTTAATGTCTTAAAAGCTGCTAAGCTAACCTGCTTTGTAGCAAAGCCTCGATACTCTTTGTTGTTGTTTTTAAATGCCACTGTATATAACTGAAAGATGATGATGATAATGACGACGGTGATGGCATTGGTGACTATAACGATGACGATGATAATGGCAACGACGACGAAAGTGACGAAAATTACGATGAGAAGGAGGACGAGGGGAACGAGCACGAGCACGAGGACAAGGACCAGGATGGGGATGATATTGACGATGACGATGATAAAGAGATGATGATGACGATGGTGATGGTGATGATGACTGTGATGATGACGATCATGATGATGATGATGATGATGATGATGATGGCGATGAAGATGATGAAGATGATGATGATGATGATGATGATGATGATGATGATGATGATGATGATGGTGATGATGATGATGATGATGATGATGAAACGTTTAAAGTTCATCTAAAAATGTTTAAAACATGCGTAAGCTATAAAAAATTTTAGTTCACTTAAGAACGTTTGAAACGTTTAAATTTCACCTAAAAAACGTTTAAAATGTGCGTTAAAATAGAAAGTAACCCTCGTTGACTTCAAAACGCTTAAAGTTCACCTAAAACGTTAGAATTTCCGTTAAAATAGAAATACATCCTAGTTCACCCAAAAAACATTTATAACGTTGGAATTTCAACTAGAAAACCGTTAAAATCTGCGTTAAATTAAGAAGAACTGCTATTTCAAAAGCAAACGTGAAATCCGACAGAGTTGAATAAATACGAACATTCATTAAATGCTAATGGGAAGGTAATTCAAAGTACCCACTTCCACTGTTTCTTTTTCTAGAGAGCCTTGAAATTCACCCACATGACAGGTCTATAGCCTACCCTGACAAAACAACATTTTAGCCTACCTTAATTTTCAGCTACTAATTGCTTTTTCTCTGCCTTTAGTTCTGAAAAGGCAATTCCTGATATTTGAGTAGAATTCTGAGCCATATCAATAGGCTTTTTTTCAAAATTTAGGAAACATATTTGCATATCTTTAAAACCTTGTAAATTAGGATTGAGCAAAGTTGTGAAGTTATATTATGTTGCATTGAAGCAACGTTACTTCAAAAATTTCTTCAAATATCCTCTAGTCATGTGATCAATTTTTCTATTATGCTGCTGAATATAAATTCATTCTGGCCAGACATAAAAATTCTTTGATTAAATTTGCACGATTATTTTCTGCTTGCCTGGTAGACTTCAATTTTCAAAATCTCAAACCTCGTACTGATGTCTTTGCAATCTAGACCCTGATTTTTCGGTAGTGAAAATATATTGATGGTTACGTATTCGGAGCCAAGCTGTGGAAGCAGTAGCAAAGACATTGGTCAGAGGTGGAAGACAGAAGGCAAATTGAGATAGTAGATTTGACGTTTAGTGTTTTATGTTTTAAAGGTTTGTAAGCTTAACGCGTGATATAGGCTATTAATATGGAGGAAGAAGTGTTGGGGTATTGCATAAGTCGCCATATTTCAATGATTTTCGATCAAAGTTCGCTTTTAATTTTGTCTCGAAGCCTACCGTGAATCTAGGACGAAAAGTGAATCATTACTCTCGACAATCATATCAGGTCTTAATTCCTCTCCTGATATGGTAGAGGGTGAACGGTAACCTTTGATATCGCAAAAGATATTGAGATCAGGATTACACGAATGAAGAAAATCAGCGATCGTTTTTAATATGTCTCCAATTATACCTTCCTTGCTGAAGATGAGCATGAAAACCAGAGACAACATGTTGGAGAGTTTGTGGGTTGAGACATATGTAACACTGATTGTTGGTGGTCTGTTTCCAAAGCTGTTGGCAATGTAATAGCAGCTGCAGCCGTAGACGGAGGTAGGGAATATAACCAGCCGCTGTAACCGCATGTGGAATGCAGTATGATACCTTCGTAACCAACACGGTCCTTGTGGTAGCATCTGATTAGTGGATACCATAAAAATTCTTGGTGTCAAAGTGACTTCCCCCCACAATTTCCTGTGTTCAATATCGCAGGTGGTGAAAATACCGTGGTCGCCCATAGAGGCACTAGGAATTTTAGTGAATACAAGATTTTAACAAAATTGCCCAGTTTCAAAGTTACATTTGATATATAGCCTATATTTTCCAAAGGATGTTCAGTTCATTGAATGCATCCACAATAGAGGATTACTTGAAAACATACTTGCACAAACGTATCAAACATCTCACACCGAAATGACATGCCACGTGGGCAGATGCGACGTGTCACTTCCGTGAAACGGGAGGAAGGGATCAGGGCCACTTTTTAGATATATGCCACGTCGCACTGTTCCTTTTTGGCCAATCAGGATAGTTTTCGTTCACGTTATATAGTCACCTTTGCATTTGTGGATTAGGCTAAAGGCTCACTTGCCAGGTTCGGTGTGTTTGGTTAGGCCATAGGCTATCGTCTATGATTGAATCTCTAGCTGGAAAGTGGACAAAGAACAACTTTGTCATTTTTGTCGATGAATATCCTTTTTTATGAATCAAGCGAATTGTTTTCCTTCTTGCCTTGACCTTAACTGTACGATCTTGTTCTGTGGGCCTTTTGAAGTTGTTTATTTGTACATCCATTCATCTGTCCCATCCGATTCCATTCCATTGCATTCACTCCATTCATTCATTCATTTATTCATTCATTCATTCATTCATTCATCCATTCATCCATCCATTCATTCATTTATTCATTCATTCATTCATTCATTCATTCATTTACTCATCTAGTCATTCATTTACATGTGTATTTTTATGCCCGACTTTTTACGGTATTATCTAATCAGTTCATCAGAAAGGTCAGTGCACAAGGATCATAGGTTATCTTATTAACAATGAGTGCTTTCCCGTAGATAACAAACCACTTACACAAAGCCTGGCTTTCATATTTCAGGGCGTTGGGCGAGAGAATGTCACCTTTGATGAAGGCGTTAGTGGCGATCAAAACGTCCGTGGCGATCAACGTCAGTTGCCATCAAGACGTCAGTGGCGATCAAGGCATCAGTGGCGATCAAGACGTAAGTGGCTATTAAGACGTCAGTGGCGATCAAGACGTCATTGGCGATAAAGACGCGGGAAGTAGTATTTGATGACCTATTCTAGTTCCATGTATTTAAATATAATGAACATCATTCTGAGCTACTTTAATGTCAAAGTATTCATTTACTGCAAGATTGTCAAGTCGCAACAACAAACGGCTCCTCCCCCCTCCCGCCCGATAGTTTATTGCTAGAGCGATCATTTTGCATCCCCATCCTTTACAGACAAAGAAAGCTGATTAGGAAATAGAAGGAAACTAAGGAAAGTTTTGCTGATGAGAAATACCGAATTGCTCAGGAATTGAACCAATGACCTCCCTCCGGGTTCAGGGAACAAATTGTATAATTGGAGGGTCACCAGTCACTGCATTGAAACGCTTTTATACTACATCATCCGTCGCGTTCTTCATTCATTATCGTCTGATACTGCCTGGTTAAATATCTACTCAGACTGGAGCATCTCTAGGGTGAAACGGTGAAATCACTTGCCTGGGGAGGATCTCTCGCACCTGAGCATGTAGTCACTAGTTGTAAGGGGTTAACTTCGGAGACGAACGACAGGGGTTCGAGGAAACATATGACGTCATAGCAACATACAGCGAGCATGCTTTACTCGATCCGGCCTAAACCTTATTTGAAGAGACGATTATTGAAACCAGTACTCCGATAAAGACTTGATTCTGTAAAAGTTTGGATGCTTTCTAGTCAAGTAACTTAGGAGTAGTTCATACCAATACTATAAAGAGCTGAGACCTACAGACGTCTCTTGTTTCCTTAAATGGAGTAAATGTAAACGTAACCATCGTTTGATAATCATCTCTATATAATCACTTCCTGTCACTATGTCTACTGTTGATGTTGTAGGGATCTACTACATAGACCATAACACACGTAAGTAGTTTCACTTTCATGGCGAGGCCAGTTTAATTTCCGTAAATGGGATTGCTAAATAGTTGGATCGAACACTTTTGAAGTTTCTGATGCATGACATACTGATGGCTTTTGTAAGTTTGGTAATTGTTGTCGACGCCTAGGATATGCTCGCACCATCGGTGTGCATATGGCCCCTATTGAGTGCCGGATCAAGTAAGCACGAGGCTGGTAGGGCTTACATATTTTAGGGCCCTACCCTATGTTTGTGTTTCTACTGTTCTGTGTTCGTTCAGTACATACATAGTGTATTTCCGACACTTAGCATAGGAAAATCTTTTCATGGGGACCGAGGAATTAAAAAAAAAATCGTTTTACTTGGGCCTCTTTTATATAATGGCTTTGGCATTGCAGTGGCTTCCAGGATTAAGTTTTTTTAGTCCTTATTATAGTGTGGAATAAAATTGAACTGTTTTTAGGGGCTGAAGAATTAAGATATGTAATTTTGGATGGGATTTCATGCACTTTTAATTGAAAGTTCCTTAATTTCCATTGATCTTTAACTGTAAAATCAGTCGAAAATTCTGTTATTAACATTTCCATTCTTTTCGAAGTTTGGGTACTTTAGATATTGATATTTGAAACTAAATATGGGGATACTAACCCCACTAATACTTTTTACTTCTAGGCGTCCAGGCTGCCGGAGTAGACTATTTAATGAACTTGGAGAACTAATTCATTCCAAGAAACTGAAATCTGTTGCCACTCATGGTGTACCGGTAGTTAACTACTCCGCCTAAGCAAACATAGGGAAGTTGCATCTTTATTGTTTGCACGTTGATAAGCTGAAGAGTGGTTAGGAGTGTGACAACCTGAGCTAAATATACTTTTTTCATTTTTGTCATTTTATGATCATTTACTTTCTTATCCTGGTACAGGCAATCGGTTATTTGTCAGTTGCTAAGAGAATTATGCTAAGCGGAAAGTTGTCCCTTATTTTACACCATATTCTATTAGGATATTTAGACGTAATTATGGTCACCTCTTTCATACAGACCATGTAATAATTTTTTAAAACTTCTAAAATATCTATTTCTTTCACCCATTACAATTCAGTAATCTCATTACAAGCATAATGAGTTTACATGGTACAATATACGTTTTCACTAATCTAGAAGGTCTGGATTTGGCCGCTTACAATTTCTTTTACAAAATAAAAAAAAATACATCGACCTTATTACACATGATATCATTTTGAATAACAAATAAAAATCGATTTTCAAGGATTTTAAATTTTTATTTTTAATTTAAACTTCATCAATCTTTTTCCTTTCCTATATCAAGATACATCCATTACTCTCTTTACAGGTATAACGGATCTATATTGTTAAAAATTTTCTTTCAATTTATGGTGTGCACGTAAAAAGTACAGAATAAGTCTTTCAAAGCTAGATGAAAATGATAATCCTTTAACTTATCTTTTTCACCAACCTTTTCAAAAATCTTCTAACTTTTATTTGATAGTTATCAGTAAACATGTTTTCCCGTGTTTTTGTGTTTTCTATAAAGCATTTCTAAAATAATCAGCCCATTTTTCGAAGAGCTGACTAGTCCAGTAACTGAAAGATAATTTGTTTTGGTATTCAATGTTTTCCGCGCGTAAGAGCTGTTGCCTCTACAAATTCCTTTTGGAACCCTAACATTATTCAGTGGTATCTTATATCGTAATGAGATTTCAGAATGTTTATGTTCCGTTTCTACGTAAATCATGCCCACCCTCTTCTTTAACAAGTTAATTATTTCTCTGAGGATATCAACAGTAGAGTTTGACTAACCGTTAGAATAATAGAGCAAAATATCCAAATGATGTCTCTTTCATTAAACATTTTGTTCATTTTTATTAACAGATTACATTTTCCGCCTGACATTTCCAATTTTACAATTCAGGTAAAAGTTCCTTTATATGTAAGCAAAATTTGATTGGTTTTATTAAAGATATCGCCTTGCTTGGCAATAGAAATTACTAAGTTGCCCAAAGGAACATGTTCACAGAATATCCTCGCAAAATGTTACATTGTTGATTGACTTAATATCGTCGCCCTTGCAATGACAAAAACACGGTTTGACTATTACGATATCCTACTTGTCAACAGAGTTTGTATCAGACCCTTGTAAAAGACATATCGACAGTAGTCACAAAATTATGATGATGATTATGATCATCATGATTATGATTATGGCATTCAACAATTTTCTTTGTTTTTATCTCTAAAATACCAGTGGTTCTTATCGCTAGAGTCACGATCCCTTTCTAAATGTTGACTATGTTTCAGGATCTTATTTATGATTAAAACATGCATCGGACAGTTAAAACATTTAACATTTTCAGATCAAAATGAACTATTTCATATGATAAGTGTCAAAATGAGCGGCACTTCAGTATACATCAGTTTTTTTTGCAAAAGAATCATTTTTGCATAGCGAAAAGAAAGCAGTTAACGTTGTATCCGGAGGATTCAAGGCTCTTTGGTGCACGTTGGATTCCGAAAAATAAACACGTTGACCATTTTGTAAATGTACCGCTAAGTGAACAACAGCTGGACTATGTTCATGTATCGGAAATGAAAGTGTTGGGTACTAAAAGTCGAGGATATTACTTTGTGCACCTTCCTTTGGCCATGCATGGTGATTTTTTGTTCAGTGCACCGCAAGGTCCATGTATCATATTTTTTACAACAATATCATATAAACCCTTATCGACATTTTCATCAGGTATTTCTATTTCCCGGTGATAAAAAAAAATTCTATTTCTCTACTTAATTTAGAAACTGATATTGCAAATACTCTCTTCTCGATAACACCATAGTTGGAAGAATAAACTCTTTATTCTTCAAACTATGATGACATTTTGCAACCGTCAATGAGTTGTGGATGGCATTACGGGACTGGAGTGCTCTAAGTACCTCCGACGTGACTTCGAAACTGGTACTCCAGTCGTACTGAATTTTGGCACAGCTTTACTACTCTTCTTTATTATCATCGAGAACAGACGATTTGAAGTATCACTTTAACAACGTACTAGAAAATTGAAGCGCGAATCACATTTTGAAGTCCCGGTTGGGACATATTAACTTAAACTTGCACAGTAAAAGTGAAAAAGGGGTATAAAATGGGGTAGCTAGACTCAAAATCTAATAAACGAGTCAAATTAATTCTCACTTTACCTCCACAAGTCAAAGTTCACCTTTGTATATCGGAGATCTTTCAACGGACCTCTGTTTTTCGAAAATTGGGTGTGCAGGTTGCAGCGAGTGGGTGAGTGACATCGGCTAAAGCGTATGCTAGTGTGTCACAGCAGTTTATTGGATTGTACCTTATTGCAGAATGCATATTGTTTACATCGATAATGTGGTGATTGTGTGTACGGTATTTGAGTGAAAATGCTTTAAAGGAGTAAAGTCTCTGCCTGTTAAATACTATGAAAGCTTGTCGTAACCCGTTGCCCATAGAAATATCCCCAGCTAGTTTTGATGACATATACGAAAGTAAGAAAACCTTTTCTTATTCAATACAATAATTAACACACAATATCGTAGACGCCAAAGCGACATTAAAACCCGTAAGTAAGAATACATTTCCAGATCAGATGTGAAACCTCGCGTCTCTCAAACGAAGGAACGTTTAATTATGAGACTGCGAAAAATCTTGCCGAATGAAAATGATCAAGGACTTTTACTACCTTTAATAATTTAGTCTACCTTTTAGTAATTTAGACTAACTTTTAGTAATTTAGACTAACTTTTAGTAATTTCGGCACTGTATTAAGTGTCAAACTAAGGTCTAAAATCCCAAAATTTCTCAACGCACTAAAACAAATGGGACAACGGGGCGATGACGATAAGAAGATGTCGACTCTCAACTTCCGATTCGGTGATATCGATTGGGTGAGGAACCAGTTTGATGAGGCGACCCTTACTGACGAATGGACGATTCCATCCTTCACTAACAAAGGTTTTTGATCTACAAAATATATTTATCGACAATTCTGGTGTCGAAAGGCTATTAATGCCCCAAAATTGATAAGGAACTTTTGTGGTTCAAGGTATTTGTACACCAAGGTGAACTGTGCTCAAACGTAGCTAATATTGTTTCCGTAAAGCCTCTAGAGCTGTCTTCAGACAGTTGGGTCACATTCGCAAAGCTTTTCGCTTTCCGGAAAAGAGCATATCGCCGCAGTGTAGGACACATAGTCTTCAGAAGGTGTCTAGAATTTTTGTTTGAAATAAATCGATAACTCACTGCAGTGCATCATAAAATAAAGAGTAGATGCATATAACAAGCTTTAGGAGCAAAAACAAGAAAGCTGAAGTTGGGATAAGCTTTTGCTTCTTTTGGTAGCACTTGGGTTTTACAACTTTAGAACATAACTGCAAACACTAAAAACATTAACATCTCATATGAATATTTTATATCGGAATAAAGTGGATGGTTAAATTGACTTTGTGCAATGTTCCATGAAAGTACTATCGTCCCTGTTTTGGTGTCTAGGAATGACCAATTGTAGGGAGCATTAACATCACAGAAGATAAACTATGTAACTTTTAACGTGACCATTTGGTACACGAGCAGTTCACTAGGGCTCGTTAACTGTGTCGATTTAATCTAAATCTAAAGGCAACCGTTGTAACACAAATCTTAGGATTGTTTCCAGACATACCTTCTTTAGTACAGGCAGGATTGTTTCTAGACATATCTTCTTTAGTACAGGCAGGATTGTTTCTAGACATACCTTCTTTAGTACAGGCAGGATTGTACAGCAGTACAGCAAATACGCTTGCTAGTTTGTCAATTAGAGGAAAATGAATGTGTTATGGTCACAAGCATCTCTTTCATGATCATCATCATAACCGTAGCCTGGTAGGCCGTTGGTGCACCCTTTTCAGCACTTCCTCCTTCCACCTTCGCCTGTCTTCCGTCATTCTTATTGTTGTTATTATGTCTCTTCCCATCCTTTCTTTAATATTATCAACATACATTCTTTTAGGTCTTGCCCTGCTTCTTCACATTCCCATAACACGTCAGCTTCTTTATTTTTATGATGTCCAATAGGCTGTCTAGTTTCCCATACCTTCTTCTGATTTCTCTCTTGACATATTCATTTGCTTTCTTCTTCTTCCACGAAAACATTAGAACTCTTCTCTGACATTTCATGTCAAATGCTTCCGTAGCCAGCGTTAAAAATTTGAAAGGGCGTTTCTGAACTTTTGAGGTCTCTTCTGACCTCTGGAAAGGAAAGCCTACAGATTGCTGAATTTAGACATCCGAAAGAGTAGGGAGGGGGCTGATGGTAAATTTGGAGGGGCTTGCCTCCCTATAGCCCTCAATGGCTAAAGGGTCTGTGTAAGCATGCAGCTCACTTTATTGGTAATAAAGAGCCAGCGTCTTTGGCAATGCCTTAATACCAGGGGCATTTAATTGAAAGTGCGTTCATTTAAGCTTTCAGCCAAAAGAGGGGGGGGGGGGCTTAAAGGGGGCGGTAAATCAAAGCATCACGGTACGTCCGATCTCGCAATGTAAAAATGGCTCCTTTGCCTCGAAGAAGGATATAAAAATACCAAGTCATTCATCTAAATAAAAGAAAAATATTAGTTGATATATAAATGAGACCGAATACTAAATGGCGGAGTACTACAGGGTTGTACAATGCCCGGACACGTATTTTGCTTTCAATGACTGGAGCATGAAGGAAAAAAGGATAATATGGTTATTAAAAGGAATCTAAAGTACAGACAACGCTTGTTTTAATAAGCAGCCAATACAAAGGACAAAGTAAGCAACTTCACATTGTACAAAGTGGGCAACTTCATATTATACGAAGTACGCAACTTCATGTTGCAGAAAGTACGCAACTTTATGTTGTGTCTCCTAGGAAGACATAGCGCACCGAGTCAGGTTTTGCCACATGATCTTATTTTGTGCAGCTTGCTCTGTGCCGATATGCTGTAGCCTACCACCACGTATTACCCATCACCTTAATTTTACTCGTATCTTTCTATAGGCCTACAGTTTCAAGCCATGTTGTTTTAGTCTCCCCTCTGAGCTTTTTGACATATCTGTTGTACTCTCTCAGGGCTCTTGTGTCTGGTGTTTTGTCTGGTAATCTCATCATGTGCCCATCAGGGGGGTGGGTGGGCACCGCCCCCCGAGAGAATTCTCTAGCGTATTCCGCCCCCTGACATTCTGATCGGCATATATATTTTTCACTTTATCCCAGCTCGCCGAACAGGGGCCCACCGCCGCGTCCTTCGGCGACCGCCTGGAGACGGCGGGCCCGGTCGCCGTAGCCCTCCTCCTGGCCGCGCACCGCCCGACGGAAGGTGGCGCGGAAGTCGTCGTAGCCGGCGAAGCCGAAGTTTCGGGCCAGCCTCAGCATGGTGCTGGGCGTCACATCAGCCCGGGCGGCCAACTGGCGCATGGACGTGATCGCCACTTCGCCCGGGTCATCGACTACGAACTTCGCGGCACGCCGCAACTGCGGGCTCAGTCCTTCGTAGGCGCTCGATAGGTCTTGCAGGAGCTCCGTCAGTTCCGCCACGCCTTCGACCTCCTCGAAAATCCGTCATAGCATGTCCAGAAGCACCTGCCTCGCCAAATCACTGAACCCCTGCCCCCAACTCCCCCAAAGAGAGCGTATCCAGCACGATTCTGCCAATCACGTATCAAGGACATTTGCTTATTCTATCCACCAAGCTTCATTCCAATGCCTCCACTCCACGTGTTTTCCAAGATTTCCCCCTCCAACTCCCCGCAATGTCAAAGATCTGGTCGGGATTTGAAATAAGAGCTCTGAGACATGAATTCCTTCTAAATATCAAATTTCATTATGATCTGATCACCTATTCGTAAGATAAAAATACCCCAATTTTCCCGTTTTCCAAGAATTCCGGTTTCCCCCTCCAACTCCCCCGAAAACGTTCTAAGGTGAATATCCGCACACATTTAGTTCTAAAAAGGTAAAGAAAGTTTGGCTTTGAAGTACCCCTCTACTCAACCCCCCTCCCCCCGAGTAGAATAGGGTCCAATATGATAGTTTCTTACATTTTTGATCTCCTGGTATAAGAGACAACTTCCGTACGTTATTATAATTTTCATTGCATGCTACTTTACCCACGGCACGTCCCTGGAAAAGTATGTCGTTGCCACCAATTGACTTCCATAAATAAATCAATCAATCAATTTTTGAAAACTTTAAAACGCCGGCTGTATTTCTTTGTGAATAAAAAAATCTGACATTAGTTCCATGATCATTTAAGGCATTGTTGCCTCCACGGACTGATTTTTCTATTGGAGGATACATTTTGTTACGGCAGACGCTGTCAACATTCAAGCATGGAAGAATACTGTCCAGTACCCTAAATTTAATGAATGTAAACCAGGGCGATCTTATTAAGATCGCCCTGATGTAAACTATACAATTTTATGCAACTTTGACCCGCACAAGAGGCTGTACTAGAAGTGGTTATACTACCAGGGTCGGTATTTGCCCCTGATAGCTATCCTTGTCTCCTTTCCATGCATCAGGCTTATAGACCTTTCCTGTTTTGTGATGAGCATATCATATACTGGTTGTGTGTGCTCTGTTATCAATTCATATTTGACTTTGCTAGTCCGAAGCCTCAACATCTTAGCATGTGGATTTACTGAATACTTGTTTTTCTGTGGATTTAGTCCCAACAGTGAGAATAACAACACACATTGGTGAACAGTCTGCTTCAGTTATAGATAACATGTTTACGAATTTTAGTCTGCATTCGAGTTACATTATCTTAACTGATGTTTTGGATCACTTTATCTAATTTGGTGAATTTTTGATTAACTGTGGGAAATCAAATACGAATACAAAAGCAAGTAGGACTATTGATGATAAATCAACAAAAAATTTGAGAGCCACATTAGCTTGTACTGATTGGAACTCAGTTAATGAAGAAATGGACTCAGGTGCAATGGTGGCTCTGTGCAGACAAAAAGGTTTCAGACAAAAGTCTGAAGATGGAAAAAGCAGTTAAATTCTGTCACGGTTGGGAAGGCATTAACAATAGGATGCTACTTGCTCATTTAATGACTAAAAAGTGCAGGATATGAGTCATAGTAATATGTAAACCAGTAGAATCAACTAATGGAGATAGTGGTGAATCAGATGAATTCCACGTACAGCTACAGGAAAATAGACGGGGTCCTAGGTAGAAATATCGTCTTCTAACTAGGAAATTTTAATGCCCGGTCGGTAGAAATAGGAAAAGATGGTATAATAGGATAGGTAAATTTGGTAGAAAAAAAATAGCAATGGTTAGAAACTGCCTTCCCGGATATTACAGGACGTTTGGGGGCTCAAATTTCTAAATCACGTACTCCTGGGTGCCTAATAGATGTCCCCCCACCCTTGCTAGAAGCGATAAATACGAAAATGTCGCATGGTAGTGTTAGTGAACTCGAAAAAAAATATGTAAAATTGTAAGGAGGACCAATATTAAAGTGCGAACAATGTGAAACAAGACGTTTGCACCTTATCTGAGTTTTAACACCTACTCTCTGTTTTCTTTGATTGCAACCTCGAATATTTTAGCTTTCTAAGGAAGTGGTAGTGCCTGCTATAAAATGAGGGTTTAAATCCATTTTCAATGAATCAGGGATGTATTAAAAGGTATGGAATTTTTCAGTTAACAAAGTGGTGATCAAGGAAAACACCCACCCTCCTGTTCCCAGCGTCAGTTTAAACTGACGCTCATAAAGTGTAATTTGTGGGACAATGGCCAACTGTAAATAAATTTGCTGCACTGATCAAAAGAAAGGAATATTTGTGAATGCGCTTTTTTCACCGAAAACAAAAACAATTGATACGCCATCATTTTGGGGTCCTTGGATCCTCCGTGAAGATAAAATCCAATTTTTTGCAAAATTCCAAAAAATTTGGGATCCTAAAAAAATTTTGGCCTACTTTTCCTTTTAATCCCCTTCCGATATTCATAACAGTCCCATTTATCAACTTGAGTAAGGTGATTGCGGGGTTGGAGGGGCATTGAAATAAATTTTGGGAAAATAATTTCTGATTGTTGTTAAATGAAAATTAAATTGAAAAGATATTAACATAGGGCACACTTTAACCTCAGAAATCTTTACATCATTTAATAAATATCTTCATCAAGTAAATCAATAAAAATATTTCTTTTTAAATCACCAGAACTGATTTTCCAAATTATTATACCGAGAGGCTCTAACAAGCTCTGGGGGTTGGAAAATTTCCAAAAATTAATAAATATCGTCCCCTTTTCTTGAAGACTAAATAGTATAGCTTAGTTGTCATACACTACACAAAAGTCACAAGTAACATATCTAGAGTTCACACTTTTTATCCTCTAAAAGGAAAAGCCCCATCCAAACAGAAAGAAGAAGAGAAGAAGAAGGTAACTCACAACCTACATGGCATTTAGTTTTTTTCATTTATTTTAAATTGGGAAAGCCCAGACGTTAACACCCATGTCACACACAGCAACATTACTGTAAGTGTTTAGTACTACTTTATGCTTGTGTGTTGTGTATTGTTATTATGGCATGTTTTGTTTAATAATTGTAAAACCCTTTTCAAACTTAGTTCTGTCTTAGCTTGTTATTACCACTGTGTGTAGTTTTATTGGGTTTTTTTCTGTAAATAGAGGAACATGTGTCAATAGTTCAAACGTAAATAAATAGTGTAGACTTTATTCGTTATTTGTTAAATGTTTCCAATTTTCTACTAATTCTTTGTCTATGTGTTCGTTTGTTTTTGTGTATTGTTAACATTAGACAAGTTTGCTCTGCATCTTGATAGATGTTTTTTTCACTCAGTAACATCCAGTTAACTATTAATTTTATAACTCTGAAGATGTCCACAGTTAAGTTTGACGAAACGTTATTTTAGTTAAAAGAAGAAAAAATGTATCAATTTGTCTCTTTCTTTCAAGATTCTTACCCTGGTTGTTATTTTATAAGATTGGATAACTCGTGCGGAGACATTGCCCTACTCACTACAGCTACAGGCCGTTTTTTGATTCAAGCAATGTAGGCGTAAATATAAAGTAGATAGAATTTGAGTGGCTACATATTTCCTTGTAAACGAATAACTATTACAAACAGACGCAATTTTTAATACGTTAAATCACGTGCATTTCTCTGGTTTTTCCCAAGACTTAAAAAGTTGACAGGCAAATACCCAGTACATGTGTCTCTTTGCCAACGTAAGGGTTGTTTAGGCGATGACGTGATTGATGTACCCCAAAATGAAAGCTTTCCCACTTTTCGACCCCCAACTTTGATGCCGATTTTTGTTTGCCGAATTCTACAGTATTTTCCTATTTGTAGATGAAACAAGAATTAAATTCATGACTGATGGAGTTCTACTTAAGGAACTTGAAACGGTATGGGCTTGTAATAACAGGGCATCTCACAATTACCTCTGCAAAATAAGAGAAATGAACACATGAAGATATCGTCATTATCATTTGCTTTTACTCCTTGCAGCAGATTACGCGATACCACTCTCTACAAACCATTTCGGCTGAACGGAAACAGACTGCGTCTAGTCAGGTGACTAGCCCGGAGCCCCTCTCTAATATCATCTTTTAGGGATTGTAGGAGTAGAATTTAGCCAGAGTTCGGTTTTAATGTATAGAGTTCGATAAGAGAGTTTCAGAGTTTGAATTTTGAGTATAGACGATCGCTATCTGATAGAGTACTTAGAGTTATCGTTTTTTATTGAAGTTAAAAATATATCAGTGATTTTTTATGTCATATTTAAATTTGAAAAGAATTATTCAGAAGAAATGACGAAATTACGGTGGAATAAAAAAATTCAGGATTCTGAATGTGTCGAGGAACACATTTAGAGCCAGGCGTAAGCAAATCTATTTTTACAGGCTATTTACAAATGAAGTATCAGGAGACCGATAGAACTTATGGCCCTGCTACAACTACAAATAATTTAGCGCTTATGAATTTTTAATACCAATTTATGCATAATTACCCCATTGTGGGAGCAATACTATTTTGTTCAGCGTCTTTTTCTTTGCAATCAACTTCGATTTATATAGAGAAAATAGCAAAAGTCCAACCTCAGCGGCTTTCAAAACCGTCGTTCCCTAAGTCACTTAAAACTTCTGTTAACTCGCCACTTTCCTCGATTTGAACACTTGCCTGGGCAATCTTTACCTCTGTGTTCGCCTCTAAAATTTCCACATCCCTACGAAACTCTTCTTCTCTCGCCTTCCGCTCATTCTCATCTGCTAGCTCATCTCATCTCCTCTCTAGCTCGTGCCGCTTCTCCAAAGCCTCAAGCTTTAGCCGTGCCTCGGCAAATTTCTTTCTCTCTCTGCCACTGCTTCTAGTACTCGGACATGTTCCCCTTGAACTTCTGGATTGCGTGTCTGGCTCCTTTGAAGGCCTCTGTGCCACCAAACGTTGTCGATACTTATGTCTCTGTGTAAACTATCAAAGACTTTCCTGAAATCTATAAAACTGAATGCTAATACCCTTTGGAACTCAGTGCACTCATCTAGGATATTTTTCAAGGTGAAAATACGTCCTATGAATGAAATCCCTTCCCTGAAACCATTTTTTCCTTCCCAAAGTCTCTTACCTATAACAGCCTCTAGCCTCTTCAGCAGAACGGTGGCAATCACTATCCCTGTGATCGACAGCAAGGTAATACTTCGCAAATCATTACAGTCTACCAAGCTTAATGATGATGATGATGATGATGATGATGATGATGATGATGATGATGCCATTTCACTTATGGTACAAATTGCTGACCCAGCAGCTCAATAGTGCCATTCTGCATACATACACTATTTGAATATAATAAGAATGCGTTGTGCACGATGGAATGTGAGTATTTCTATAGTGCCATTCTGCATACATACACTCTTCGAATATAATGATAATGCATTGTGCACGATGGAATGTGAGTATATCAATAGTGCCATTCGGGATACATACACTATTTGAATATATTGAGAATGCGTTGTGCACGATGGAATGTGAGTATTTCACTAGTGCCATTCTTCACACATACACTATTTAAATATAATGAAAATCCGTTGTGCACGATGGAATGTGAGTATTTCAATAGTGCCATTCTGCATACATACACTATTTGAATATAATGAGACGCGACTTTCGCGACAGTTTGTTTTTGGCCCGTTCGCGACAGTTAATTCCCGCGACTTTTAAATTTGGTCAGAAAAATTTCAACACAGTTATTTAATTTTTTAAAAATTGTATGTAAATTTTCCCATTTGAAGCATCAGTGACATAACATACTTTTGATATTCGAAAAATTATTATTTGGTTTTACTTAAGGTTCGGCATCTGCGGAGAGAAGAGACCAAAAAATTTACTCGTCTAGCAATTCGCGACAGATAATTCCCGCGACAATTAAATTTTCCAGCGTTCGCGACAGTTAATTCCCGCGACAGTTTCTTCCTTTAAAGTGGTGCACAAAGCGTTCAAAATAGGCTCTGTTATGAATATAGTCGCACCTTATCTCTGTCTTTAACACAAAATTGCATCTTTTCCTCAAACTACTCAATCCTAAATCACCTATAACTGGAACAAATTTGGTCCCAAAGACTGTGGCTTTTATACTTACTTACTTTACTTTACTCAACCACAGTTGAGCATGCCTTCACGATACTGCACCATTGGTCTCTGTCTTCTATAAGTCTGGGTAGATCTTCCACATCAGTGTTTGTGTCTTTGGCTATACAGTCAATGTAGGCGGGTGGTCTTCTCCCTCTGCATGGATGTTGAAGGTGCATGCAGATAACATTAGAAACGATTTGGTCTTTAGATCTATAGCAATTTCCTAGGGATGAAAGGGCCCAACTGACAACTACAACCTTGTTACCATAGATGCAATTGTGCTCATAGACAATGAAAACACAAAAATCTCAAATTCTTTGGAAATGCGGGATAGGCCCTTTTTGCTCTGAGCCACTCATTAATTTATTTAATTTATTATTTAATTTATTATTTTTAATTATTATTATTATTATTATCTTACCACGTACAAATGAAGGTCAAAGTATCACGACTTGGCCGTCACGAAATAAGTCGAAATGAGAATAACGAAAAGAAGCTATCTTCTTCTTTAAGTGCCTTGTCGTATGACGTTGGCGACCATGATGTGCCATCTTCTCCGGTCCCTGGAAAGGTGCAAAAACACATAAAAAGTTGTTTGTATTCATTTGTATATTTGTATCTTCTTAATGTGTTTGTTGATTGCGTGTTTATACTGTAAAACACTTGTACATATTAATATTTAATAATAATCTGACTTCTGTCTAATTCTTGAATAGTGTCTTTATTTAAGGCTTAGAATTTAATTCGATATTTATTTGTCTCAGGACTATCATCTATGATATGAGATCCGGCTGCCAAAGATCTACTCCGGTTAGAACCTAGCTTAATTTACTTTAAAAAAGAAAAAATCATTGATTGAAATGAGATCCGGCAATCAAAGATCGACTCCTGTTAGAACCTAGCTTAATTTATTTGAAAAAAAATAGGCCGAATGTCAGGAAAATCTTTTGTCGTAGCTTTAAAACTCGTTATTAAACTCTTAGTTTCGTTATTGCACATTATTAAATCATCACGATTCGCCTTTTTAGTAGAAACGGGTAGTCGGTATCACATCATGACATAGGTCACATTCCTAGTAGTTATCTTCAAACCTTCATCCCTGTAGTTAAATGTTTGTCAATGGAAAGGAGATAATTTCTTACTGACGGGTGGCTGTAGTACAATCGATTGATTTACTTTAAAAGTGCGTCTGTAGCATATCCTTTATTAAATTTTATTTTTACTCATAGCGTACGATCCTGCACTGATAAGCCGACATATACACAAGGTGTATACTGTTTGATATTGGGAAACCTGCTTGTAAAACCATTTTTTTCAATTTTTAGTGCAGTTTTCGCCACAGCAATTGCAAGAAAGCGCCAATCATCAGTAGACCTTCTGATTTTAATTGACTCCGGAGGGCCAGTCCCTTTGGCTCCACGCAACTATAAATGGTCGAAGTATCCAGCAATCATATTCAAAATATTACAGCCCCTTATAAAACAAGGTCTTATCCAAAGGTAAGTATATGGAACGTTTGCTGCGTCTGTTTTAGTTAATTTTAGTTGTCAATACAAAAACTGAGTTTATGAATCAGTATCGGAGGACCGAGCTTTGCTTCATTGAAGAAAAACATTTTGTTTCAGGGCTAAAGCTGCTTAACAGGTTGCTAAGGTTATTTTTCTCTGTGATACCGAATCATATAAATATATACAATATGTAGTTTTTCTTCTGTCTACTTGCAGTGAGTTATCCATGTAAATAGTATTTGTTTCAAATTAATAAAGAATCTTCTGTCTTTAGTTTTAAGAAAATTTGTAATTTTGTTCTGTCAAAAAAGTTGCTAAATAACTGTCAGGGCTGAGGGTTGCTAAGCAAGTTGCTTAATTTTTTTGGCTAATTTGAGGGGTGAAGCCTTAGCAACTGGGTTGCTCATATAAAATGTGTATACGTTTTTACATGAGAGTACTGGAATTGTATAAGACTAATGCCCCCCTCTTTACACTAAAGTTTGACTCGTTCTCGCAAATCTATTTTTTAGAACAGTAAAAAACTTTAGCGTAAAGAGCGGGGCGTTCAGGAGGGAACAGCCCCTTTCCTATACGGAGTAATTTCTGTTCGTTTTAAGTTTTAACATCGCTCCTTAGTTTCAGCTAAAAAAAACTTGTTTTTTTTAATTTAATTTCTGAACGTTTTTGAATTAACGCATGTTTTGATTTTGGTTCTCCGCACATGAATACTTAAAACAAAATTTGCATATTAATTTTTTTTTCACTAAATGGCTTTCTTAGTTTTGATGGGATGATTTTGAGAAAAAACGGGTGGTGGAGGAGGTTTAGTAAACGCTTTATTTTAGCATCGATACTACAGGGGAGATTTAAGTCTAGTTCATTGAATGATATTTAGACAATTTTCCAGAACAGCAGAACTACTAATTTATTCTATAACGATGCATATAATGTTCTCAAATAAAAAAGTATGTGTACTTCTAAAATTTCAATAGTAAAGCGTTAATGTTAAAGAAACATTATCACGAGGAGCCTTCATCATTTTACAAAGTAATATACATTTAATGGCCGGTGTCGGTAATATTTCCTTATATACCTCTCACTCGGCATATTTTTCTCTAATGAATGACAGACAACTCCCAGGTGCAAAAATACGAGAATCAATTTTAATGGAAGCGCCAACTTACAAATAGACAAAGATTACTTGATTATTTATATATTTCAGGAAAACTTGCACTCAAATAAAAGAGATGTCAATCTAGCAATGACCCACTTATTGTCAGGAGACAACTGAATGTGACGCAAATTGTTTTTATCGCGTAATCATAACCCCAAATGTAAATTATGTCTCTGCCTGAAGAGCAAGAGAGAAAGTTGAGAGTCTGAAGAGCAAGAGCGTCTCTAGTTCAGCACCCTTAGGAACCCAAACCTTCTCCCCCAAAGGGCACTACTACTCAGCGGAGCTTCTCTGAATTTCACAGAAAACACCACCCTAACCTGGTTGTCTTCCCTTTCACACATGTATCCCTGATTCCCTCCATTGAAAACCTTCCTTTTGATTGGACTGCTTCTTACTGCAAAAGAAGGAAATGAAAAGTAACAATTGACAGTTCGCATCATACCATTACAAGGAAACGAAAAAGGATATATTCACATCGGCTACTGCCTTGGGTTTTATGACAGGCGTGAAACCAAACGCGTTTTTAAAGTGAAATGGGTTAGATATTTTTCTTTATTCTCTAGTCGTATTTGATAATAAGAATAGTTTGTACAAATTAAAGAGAGAGCTTAAAGATACAATGACCATGATTTTCAAACAAAAGCGACAAAATAGAAAGGCCAAAACTCTATGATGGTGCAGCAAAACGCAAACATCGCAGTAGTAGTAGTAGTAGTAGTAGTAGTAGTAGTAGTAGTAGTAGCAGTAGCAGTAGCAGTAGTAGTAGTAGTAGTAGTTTACATTAATGATACGTCCACTGGAAAAACATCAC